>CM050524.1:23080789-25480789 GCA_027563665.1 Antrozous pallidus
GCCACTGCTCAGCAGCACCTCTTTCTGTAGGGCTCTGCTGTGTGGGCCTGACCTCTCTGTAGACATCACTGAGTAGACATTTCAGTGTTATATGTGTTCCCGTAAAAAACACCTGATGTTCCCGTGAGCCAAGACTGAATGGAGAATGTACCTTTAAGATTATGTTTTTTGACTCATTCATCCACATGTTTTAGAATTATATCAAAGTTTGATGTGGTTTCATTTCAAGAGTCTCATGAAAACAATAATTTTATCGAAGAATATTGTTTCTTAAATTATAAAGACTCTATATATGAGCCAGATATTTTCTTGGTGTAAGGAAACAGAAGTTTACTCAGATGCCCATTATTTAACCAATTCTGGATCTCTTTCATCCTTTCTAAGAAAAGTGGATTCTTTTTATTTTTTTTAAGAAGGGCAGGTTAGGAATTTCAAACAGGAATAAATGCAGGATAGAGGCCTGAAGAGAGAAAATCTTAACAATAAAAGAAATTGATGGTGAAGAACTGGCTCTGGGTAGCTGAGGCTAGATCAGGGCTCCCTTGGGGGGAGGGGAGGGGAAGCTGGTATACATTTCGGGCCCAGCACTCTTGAAGGAGGCCCAGGAGTCAGCTACGTTCATATCAATTCATTTTGCTTGCAAAGATCTATAGCCAGTCCACCCTTGCTTCAGGCAGAGTGGAAACTTTTTAAGGAGAGCTCAGGCCCACTCGGGGGTTTGCACAATATTGCTGTGGTTTAGGATAACATCCCGGCGTTTGCACAAGAGGAGGTGAAATACACGGAATGATGGCTTGGTTCCTCTCTTACCCTGACTTCTCCCATCCACTCTATCCACTTGTCATCTCCACCTCCTAATAGCTCTCTCATCTGTCCTCTACTGCCCTCTTCATTACCATTACACTTTCTAAAGAAGGTGAATTTTCTAAAGAAGGTGAATTTTTAAAGTGATATTTATTGATGATTCAGAGAAACTTCTAGAGGGCTCAGAATTGCAAAATAAAATGCATCTATGGTCTCAGTTAAGTCAAAGTCAGCAGCTTTCTGTAAAAAAAAAACAAAACTTAAATACCCTGAACCCTTCACTGAGTTGTCATGGCAACCATTTCACTTTTTTTTCCACAGAGGAGATAATTAGATGCTAACCTGGGTGCTGGCCCAAGGGTTTTGGAAGAAAAGCTTCATTTTCTCCAAAGGGAGCAGGACTGTTGATTTTTATTGTCGCTGCAGGCTCTGAAGGGCTCATTATTGATAGTTATGCTTTATGTTTCATGAGTAGAAGAAAGAGAGGTTAGAAGATGCAGGTGGCAAACCCCAGGACAACAGTCTGTCCCTCCCTTGGGCCAATTGGGGAAGTATTCCCTCAGGGGATATAAATTCACAGGAACATCACACTCTCTCCTTCACCCAGATATCCTTCTGAATTTATCCTCTAAGATAATGGCAGAAATGGATCAAAAGATTCCAAATAGAATCTCCGTGGGCCTAAGACTTCCTTCCTTAAAGTACCAAATAAGTCCCTTATATTTGCCACCCACAGTGCTAGGCTCTGGGAATATAACAGTAAGCTACATGCACATACTTCCTGGTGGGTGACATTGATACAAATCACACACAGAGAATCTTTATGATTGCCTGGAGTGCTCATTAACAGGATGGAATTAGCTAGCTTTGGTTAGAAAGATGGAGTGGAGAGATGTTCCAGGGAAGAGGAAAGTCATATGTAAAGGCCCTGTGGCAGAAGAGAACACAGCACATTCAAGGGATATGAAAGAGGCCATTGTGCTGATTTCTACAAAATATTCTGGTCATTACCGGAATGGGAACATTTATCGTTGTGTTTTGTCTCCTCTGTTCATTCTCTCTGAGTGCCCCGCCTGCTGCGGAGGCATGTCCTGTCACAGGGCGGGAGGCTGAAGGGAAGCCAATGAAATGGCTACAGGAAAAAGTCCCGGAGAAATGGAAATTATTAGTGTTGAGAGCCAAGGCACAGGGCTACCCTGCCAGGTGCTACACAAGACATGAATGTCATCAACACAGCATTCTGAATGGGGCTTTCGATTTTAAAGAAGGATGGCCCACTGACAGGTCATCTCTTCCTGGCCAGTGCTCTGTGCCCTTTCGTAAGTATCAACATCCAAGCTTCAAAAGAAGAAGTGAGGTGCACAAGATCCCCCAGTTGTCAGCAAGCAGCAGGGCCCCATCCTTGTCCAGAACTGACCGCAACCCTAGTGCACATGCCAAACACTCTACTGCTCCTGGCTTCTCGGTATCTCCTTGCTAGATTGTTCTCGCTTCCTGTGCAGCTGCTATAACTGAGCACTTCCTGTGCTCCAGGAGAAATCGCCTGTAAGTGCAAAGATACGGTCCATGCCCTCTGCAGATAGTCTAGTGAAGGGACACTGTTAAACAAACACTAAAATGAATAATCACAAGTTGTGATTAATTAAGGCAAATAATTTGTTCTATAAGCCGACAAGAGAATACGGACATAAGCACTTGAAAGTCAGAGAAGCAAGCCCTCCTCGAGGAAGTGATACTGATGCCCAAAAGACAGGTAGGAGATAGCCAGCTACAGGTGCGTGAGAACAGCATCTAAGGCAGAGAGTACAGAGGAGCAAGAGCCTTGGCAGAGCAAGGCAGAATATTGTGCATTTGAAAGACACAGAAGATGAGGGAAGGCAGAAGGGGGGAACTGGAAAGTTCAAATGTTCAGCATTTTTCTTCATCCAAAGTGTGATGAGAGGTTGAACTAATGCAGTAGGACAGCTGGAACCCCCAGGACTTCAGTCCTCAGCATTGAGTTTTAAGGAGAAATGAGACCTGGACACTACTTCTCAGGTCTGACAGAGTCTAGGAAGGTTTAAAGGGCAGACTCAGAGGAGGCAAAATGAAAGCCAGACTGCAGGCCCTTGAGAGTGAGTGGGGAGGAAATGGTTCTTTTCAGACCTTGGAAGCAAAAATGAAAGGAAAATAGATGTTATAATAGAGGTAAAACCCCGAGTCACTCTTTTTTTCTCTCTTACTGGAATGGGTGTTATTTCCCGGCCCAGTCTCAGAGCCCTTATTGCGCCATTCAAGGGCATACGCTGGATGAACATTTGTCTCTACTTTTCTGGGGAATCTCATTGCATTTATTTGCTCCTTTTGGGCATAAACCCTTACACCATCTGGGAGTCTTATTGGGGAGTCAGCGCAGTTATCACTGGACAGCAATTCAATGGTCTGGTTTCCAGCTGTTAATGTGGTCTGCCCTTCAGCCATGAGACTAATGGGTATCATATCACCTTATGCAGGCAAGGCAAAGTTTAAGGGGTGCCTCCCTCCAAATACGTATGATCATAATAGTATTTGTAGAAAACCAGGGGAGCAAAGACAATAGAGGAAAGGGAGAACCCAAAGCACAGGAGAGAGCTGCCATTGCTCACAAGCAAGATGGGAAAGACACTGACCAAAGGAACAGAGGAAGTCCAGGAAAATAATAGCCAAGCGGATAAGAGAAAGCTGGATGTTTATGATGATCAAACCCTGTCCAAGTTCATCAGAAAACCATTGCCAATGGCCCTGAAAGCTGAGCTAAGAACGTGCTTTCTTTTTGTAGGCCTGACATTGTCTTTTCATCAATGACACTCTTGGGTCCAATTTTAATGAATGAAAGTCCAAATTAAAACACAATAAATGTGCCCAGGAAAATGCAAAAATTGTCTCTTTCTTTTAGCTATTAATTTGACATCAATATTTTCATATTATTATCTTTTTATAATTACCGGGACTACAAACATGACTTTAAAAGTTGGCAAAACTAGACAGCCTTGCTTTTATTCCAATGGGATATTTCCAATGACAACCTTAGAAACAGAGTAAGTTCAGACTTTTTTTAACCCACTAGTTTACTTGCAAAATAATACAGAACATCATTGCATATTACCTGGTATATTCCCCAGTAATGAGCAAGCCAGCATTTTCACATTATAAGACAAAATCTGAAATTGCCGCCTACAAAAAGGCTGTTAGATTCAGTCTTTTTTTAATCTTTATGGTTCAGTTTATTAATTACATTGTTCCCTCTTTTCCCCCCATAGCTCCCCTCCACCCGGTAACCCATCTCAACCTCCGCCCTCACGTCCCCCCCACTGTCCGCCCCCATAGGTGTATGATTTTTGTCCAGTCTTTTGCTGAACCTCCCACACCCCTTTTCTCCCCGAGAATTGTCAGTCCATTCCCTCTCTATGTCCATGATTCTGTTATATTCACCAGTTTATCCTGTTCATCAGCCTATTAATTCACTTGATTTTTAGATTCATTTGTTGATAGATGTGTATTTGTTGTTCATAATTTATATTTTTACCTTTTTCTTCTTCATATAGAATATCTTTCAGCAATTCATATAATATTGGTTTGGCGGTGATGAACTCCTTTAGCTTTTTCTTATCTGTGAAGCACTTTATCTGACCTTCAATTCTGAATGATAGCTTTGCTGTATAGAGTAATCTTGGTTGTAGATTCTTACTATTCATCACTTTGAATATTTCTTGCCACTCCCATCTGGCCTGCATCGTTTCTGTTGAGAAATCTGCTGATAATTGTATGGGTGCACCCTTATAGTTAACTGTTTTTCTCTTGCTGCTTTTAATATTCTCTCTTTACCTTTTGCTCTTAGTATTTTAATTATGATGTGTCTTGGTGTTGTCCTCTTTAGATTCCTATATTTTGGGGTTCTGTGCACTTCGTGGGCTTTTAAGTCAATTTCTTTCACCAGGTGGGGGAAGTTTCAGTCACTATTTCTTCAAGTAGGTTTTCATTATCTTGCTCTTTTTCTGGCACCCCTGTAATTCAGATGTTGGTATGCTTGAGGTTGTCCTCTGGGCTCCTTATACTATCTTCAATTTTTTGGATTCTTTTGGCTTCTTGCTTTTCTAGCTGAGTGGATTTTGCTTCTGTGTATTTCAAATCTTTGACTTGGTTCTTGTGGTCCTCTTGACTGCTTTTAGGTCTTTGTGTAGTATTTTTTATTTCAGTCAGTGTATGCTTAATTTCTAGTTGGTCCTTTCTCATATCCTTGTAGGTCTTTTTTATTTCCTTGTAGGTCTTATTAAGTTCATCGGCCTTTTCTAGGAGCCTCTTGAATAACCTTATTACTATGGTTTTGAACTCTATGTCTAGTCATCTTTTTTCCTCCATTTCTTTCACATCTGATTTCTTTCCATTTTTCTGCATTGTGGCTGCTTTCCTGAGTTGGTCCATTAGCTTTATGTTGTAGATATCCTCTAAGGGACAGTGGCTCAGCCTCCCCAGTTACCTGAGATGGATACTCTTACTGCAATCCTTTATGGGTTGTACAGTATTGTTGAAGTTAAGCCCAGGTTATTGTTGTTAGCACTAGGAGGGTTTGGCCTCCAGGCCAATTGGCTGTGAGGGTAAGCTGTGTTCAGATTGGATGGGCGGAGTCTCCGGGCTGAGCAGGCAGCTTCAGCTCCATCCTATTTGGCACCTGGGTCTCTGTGCTGGGTGGCAATGGCTGCATGCACCTCCAAGAGAAAGCCGCTGCCAATCTCCACCCGCTGCCAGACAACTCAGCCTCTCCTCAAATGAGTCTGCACACCCAAAATCTCACCCAGGGTCACAAAACAAAGCAGTCCAGTGGTCTCCCGAACAAGGGAGCAAGTCACGAGTCCTCTCTGCGAGGTTGCACACCTCCACTCCCAAGATCACATGCACTCCACAAGCTCACCCTCCCCACAAGCCCGCAGACCTCTGCTGTGCCCAGGCCCCAGCGTGCTTTTCCACTGTCCAGTTTTACCCCGCACAAGTGTGGGCTCCCTGGACTTTGCCTGGAACTGGTGAATCAGTGCAGTGGGACACTTTTGTCTCCCTTCCTGGTGGAGAAAACCAGCTAGGTTTGCAGCCATCTGCCCTCTCTACTGGTGCATGCACGGCTCCAAACCTCTGACTCTGCCCTTATCTTCAACGCTGCCCTCCGCCACTCCTCTGAGTCACAGTGTCCTATCTTTACTTTTATTTGTGGGATTTTCACTCAGCCAGCTTTCAGGTGATTCTAGATGATGTTTGTTCTGTCATTAAGTTGTAGTTTTGGAATTGTGTGGGGCAACAAGATAGGTGTTTACCTATGCCACCATCTTGGTTCCTCAGTGTTAGGTTCAGTCTTGATAAATACGGCCAAGGATTCCAAGGTAGCCAGTGGGATCTGGCAAAAGTGTCCCTCTCTAGATTGACTGTGGGGGAAATACTTTGCCTTTATATATTAAATCACTAACAGCAGAGACCTAACATCGGGGAGGCTCTCCAACCGGAAGGAACAGTAAATTATCCTTTAGACAACACAGCTGAGCAAATCGTGCCAGTGTTAGCTATGCAAAAGAATAAAATGTTACCTTGCAGTTGGAGGGGGAGAAACATGAAATCAAAATTGAGGGTTCAGAAGGTTGGTGGAGGAAATAAATTCTGAGTATCAGTGTGTGTAGGCTGGGCTCATTTGCGTCCAGAACAATGAGAACTGATTTGCCTACAACTGTCCATCTAAGTGGCCTGCTGTGCATTAGGGTGGCTGGCTTGGGGAGTGGAATAGTCAGCTTCTCAAGGATCTGGTCCATTGGAATAACAGCATATTTGATTTCACTGTGTAGGAAGAGACACAGCCTCAGGCTTCTGGTCAAGAGAGCAAAGAACAGATGTAGGTGATTTCAAGCATGACATAATCACTTATCTCATGTTCCAGAACCGATTTGCATTCACCTGGAGCACTTGCCTTACATCCATCCAAGTAAATAATGTAATTGTCTGCAGACTTAATATTATGTCTGCCTGGAGATACTAAATGAGAAAAATGAAACACAGTAGAAGTAGGTCTTATGCAAGAATTATCTAGTTTCCTACATTATCTATAGTATTATACTGGGCATCTGTCTACAGAGTGTGTTCTATCATATTTGATGTATCTCTTTATTTATATCATCTATCTATTTATTTATACACTGCTCACTCACAGATAGAAGGGCTAATCAGACACTGGGACCTTCTGCTCTAGTAAAGACACTTGCATTTCCTGAGTACCCACCAGGTACTAGGCAATGAGCCAACTACTGTTCACACACAATTTCCTTTAATTTTCAGAACAGAAGGTCTCAGAGGTAGTGGTGAAATGAGGTGGGGTTTTATAGCAGACACTCTTGTAACAAATTGCTAGGGTTTGGATTTTCAGTCTGTCACTTGAAGTGGCTTCCCAAAGTCACCCACCCACTATCCAAGGCCAACATTTGAAATCAGTTCTGAAAACAAAGATCATGTTCTTTTCATTACATCATCCTTCTAGAACAGAGGTTGGCAAACTGCAGCTCGTAAGCACATGCGGCTCGCAAGCTTCAGTTTGCCACTCTGTTGACTAATGAGTTTGCTGACCACTGTTCTAGAAGATGCAAGTCTCCCTCTCCTGACACACACACACACACACACACACACACAGCATTTCCCCTCATCAGTATGCTGAATCCTTTTATCAGCATGTATCCTTTCTTAACTAAGGCAAAGCCTTCAGTATTTTGACTCCTGAATAACTGAGAAAGTCCCAATTTTGAACATTCTGTCACATTCCCAGAATGTGTATTTATTTTTCAAAAATATGGTTACTCTAATTAGGAAGCAAGAAGTACTGGCGGTAAAGATAGAAAACAGTGGCCTTCACTGCCAGGAACTCTTATTTCAATGTAGTCACGTGGCTATTCCAAACATTTGTTAAGTAATAATGTACCCTTTCTCTTTTGACTGCATCAGATAGTTTTTATTTTTATTTCACAGACTGTGGGGTGTCATGAGAATTATGAAACTTCTCCCATCCCACCTGAAGACTGCATAAAGCCTTCTTGTCCCAATTCTCAGCTGTCACTTGGGAACACAAAATTAGTTATTTCTCATGAGATAGTCAATGACAGGTAAAATAATGGTGTGAGGATACTTTCAAACAAAATAGAAGCCAACTTAATGAGATGCTGTTCCCTAAAACAGGCTTTCATTCAGTGGGATCCATAGGGAAGATCATCATTTTAAAATTAAGATTGCATTTAAAAAAGTAAAAAAAATTTATTTTATGTTATAGCCAATAAATAAACCAGTGGTACTAACATTCCTGATTGAGTGGTTGCTACATGGTTGGCACCTTTGTATATATTTTACAACTGTGAGCCTGTTTGATGTTAATAACAACCTTGTAGTTACTATTATCTCCACCCTAGAAATAAGGGCCAGAAGCACACTATTAACAACAAAAGACTAAGAACTTTTCTTAAAACAGTGTTGAATGTAAAGGATATTTATCATACCTGATTCTTGCGTCAAGTGTAGAAGTTTTTGCTCAACTAGAATTTAATAAACATGTACTTTGTGGCAGACATTGTGTTCATTATCTAGTCATTTCTGCTATAAGATGAAATATGTGTTTTTAGAAATCACCATGCTGTACAATATTGTGCAATAAACACAGAAATTATGGAAAAAATTGGGTTGGGGACACATACTCAAAAACATCATCAGTGAAATTTTAAAAACGGGTAGGAATCTAATAAAAATGATGACCTGGTTTTATACATGTTAGATGGCATATATATATATATATATATATATATAATATTTCTTATATCACTGTGATATATGTATATCACAGTAAATGGGACATTTTACCTTAAAAAATAAAAAAGCCTGATGTTTGCTCATGGAAGCAGGTGCTAAACATATTGCTGCTTGTGATCCATGGTGAAATTGTGGCGGCGGGGAGCTGGCAGATGTTTGACGCATGGGCATGTGTGTGTGCATTTCATAGATTCCCGCACAGCTGGGTTCAGCTGGGTGCAGTTGACTGTGTCCCTCTATATTTCTTGTGGAAGAAATCACATATTTGCAAACTTGAACTCTGGGTTGTACTCAAATTGTCAGGATGAATTTGCATTTTCAAAGCAAATCATGCCTACCATCTTCATAATGCTGGCCTGAAGCCTGGGTCAATACAGTCACTTGGTAGTATCTCAATAAAATGCTGCCTGGATAAGTGGATGAATGCATAAACAGTGGAAAAGTATGGTGTGTGACTCACATAGCCTGTCTGAAAATGCAACTAAGAGGGAATGGATAGCAGGTGATCATGAGTTAGTTATTCATATTATGATTTGACCCCACAAAATAGTCCCAGAATTTTGCTACATTTATAAATTAAATATGGTCATTCATTAATATAAGTATATTATTGGTTTGTTTTCATAATACATTCTTTTTATTAAGGACATCATTAGAAAATATGAGACTATTTTGATGAACCCAAAAGTCTAATATTGGGTTTTTCCTGAGAGTTCTAGTTTGATATTTATTTATAGTGAGTTTTTCTTTGCTTTCTTTTCTCTTTATTTTTTGACAATCGTGATAATACTCTGATTTTTTAAAGTTTAAAACTTGTCACTATTATAATTTTTACCAGCATGACTTGAAATCTCTCAAAATAATATTCAAGTAAACTATGAAACTTACCCAGAACTGGCAAATTTTAACATTTGCTCATGAGCACTATCTAACAAGTGTTCATATTCTTTAGTATCTTAGAAATTGAGAGTTAGACAATAATAACTCAACTATACCTACTTACAAAGCAACACTGGGATCTCATATGAATTCACACTGTATCTGACAATGAACTTTTAGGTCAAGATGAGAAAATGGATGGAGCATATTCAGATGGGCTCTGCCTGGAACTGAATTAAGTACACACCTGTGTATGTACTCTAATAGTTTATGTGCTGCTTTACTTCACTCAGACAAGATATGAATAGGTGTGGTGTTTTAGACATTTCAACCTAATTAATAAGATATATGTAAAAATTCAAAATATATAAAAGTAGGTACAAAGCATGCCTTATCTTGATACCTACACCCCCACAACCTAATAAATATTTGTCATCCAGGAAGTAAATATTAGCAGCTGATATTTAATGGGTATTTATTTCCGAGACATTCTGCCAATCACTCTTCATATATTAATTATATCTTCAAAACCCCCATAAGGTAGGGACTATTATTATCTTCATTTTATAAATAAGGAAACAGATAAAGAAAATATGTGCATGCATGCCATGCATCAGACTTTCGTAAAACTACTGTTTAAGAATGTTATACAAAGCTCTTGGCTGTCTGGACTCCGAATCCCTTGCCTCAATGCTCATTAGCTGCATGAACTGGATTATGCATGATGAATGTTAGGAAAGCCACATTCAACCAAGCAGTAGAAGGTAAATCTGGAACATTTAGGTAAAATTAAGACTTAATTATTAAAACACACAGGAATCACAAGGCACCTGGCATTCCTCCCACAGGCCTAGGCCATCAGGGACTGACCAAGGAGGAGAATACTTTCTTCCATGGACACCAATGCTTTTATATCTCTAAAGAAATAGTAAGGAAGATTAAATGAAAGGATGTGAAGTAACCATCATGAAATAGAGTTAAGCATTTTATAGTAAGAATCAGATCAGCAGAGACTAAAAATAAATGTGTTGCAATTTGCTAAAGGAATGTACTAAAGTTGAAGCTGGGCTGAACACTCAGAACTTAACAGTGAGCCTTCCATTTAATAGCAAAGAAACAGTGACTTAGTTTCCCTCCTGTAGTTTAATGGGGTTGGATCCCTATGAACCAATACCCTGGGATCCTTGTAGAACAGACCTTCTAATCTTTCTACTTATATTACAACTAGAGGCCTGGTGCATGAAATTCATGCACGGGGGTGGGGGATGTCCCTTAACCCAGCCTGCACCCTCTGGGACCCCTCGAGGGATGTCTGACTGCCCATTTAGGCCCAATCCCAGTAGGTTGAGCCTAAACGGGCAGTAGGATTGGGTCTAAGCGCGCAGTCAGACATCCTTCTCACAATCTAGGACTGCTGGCTCCAAACTGCTCACCTGCCTGCCTCCCCGATTGCCCCTAACCACTTCTGCCTGTCAGCCTGATCACCTGCTAACCACTACCCTGACAGCCTAATTGATGTCTAACTGCTCCCCTGCCAACCTGTTTGCCCCCAGCTTCCCTCCTCTGCTGGCCTGGTCACCCCTAACTGCCCTCCCCTGCAGGCTTGATTGCCCCCAACTGCCCTCCCTTGCAGGCCTGGTCTCTTCCAACTGCCCTCACCTGCTGGCCTGATCACCCACAACTGCCCTCCCTTGCAGGGCCTGGAACCTCCCAATGGCCCTTCCCTGCTGGCCATCTTGTGGTGGCCATCTTGTGTCCACATGGGGGCAGGATCTTTGACCACATGGAGGCAGCCCTTTTGTGTGTTAGAGTGATGGTCAATCTGCAAATTACTTTTTTATTAGATAGGATACTTTCGTGGTACAGCAGGCCCTTAAATAATAGCATTTCACTAAATGTCGTTTTATTATAACATTGATGAGATGCCACAGGAGCTTAACTCTTGTGTATATCAATTAGACTACGGTAAAATTGGTTTCCTTATATTTCATTTTGTTTAGTCACAGAACCTGTTGACAACATTAAGGACTTGCTGTACTTACTATCTGCTAGGTTCTATCCTAAGATCCGAAAGGTCCAGGAAGCCAGTAGATCACATGGAAATTCTGTAGTATATTTAGAGAAAGGCTCTTTGACCACTCAGCCATAGGTAGGAAAAAGTGTCTATAGGTAGGGAAAAGTATCTATCATACAAACACATGAGCTCATTCGTCATGTATTTATTAACTGCCTACTGTTTGCCATCACTGCAGAAACAAATTGTAGCATGGACACAGGTCTAGAGCTATGGCCTAGCTGGGGAGACAGATGGCCAAGTGATCAGGGTAGTGGGAGTAAAATTACAAATGGGAACCAATGATATAAAGAAAACAGATTGTTGAAGGCATAAGAATTAAGAAGCTGGCCAACGCTGGAGGCAGCCTGACTGGATGCTCTAAGCAGCAGAGGAGGAACGTTCCTAACAAATGAAAACAAGAATAAAGTAAAACTGCACCTGTGCACGTATGCAAGATCTGTGGTTGAGTGAGCACAGCACCTTCAAATGCTCCTTCAGATGGTGCCCTGGAGAGGGCGGTGGGGGATAGTGATGAAAAATTGGTCAGTAAAGTAGACAGGAGGCAGATGATTCGTGGCCTCATAGAATGCATTAAAGTTGGGAATTTTATCCTCAGATCAATGCAAATGCAAAGTTGTGGGAAATCATGACCAATATTTTCTCAAGGAACTTGGCTTTCCACTAACATGGAAGATTATGGTAGCTAGTCACTCTTCTATTTTTAAAAAAAGTTTAATTGATTTACCTGCCTACTTATCTGTTTATATATATCTAGCCTATTGAGGTATGATTGACAAATTAAATATGTTTATTTTTATCCAGCCTATTGAGGTATGACTGACAAATTAAATATGTATATATTTAGGTTATAGAACATGATATTTAAGATATGCACCATGATGATTTAAGATCCATTGCACAATAATTGTCACAATCCAGTGGCAATTAACACATCCATCACCTCTCATTTCATTTAGCTTTGATAAGTCATGTAAGATACAAATATACCTAAAATTATCTTGCGGGCACTTCCAGATCATGACAGGGCACTTTATAAACACAACTGGACCAAGTCATCTATAGTTTTTCCCTCACTAATCTGATAATTCTCTATACCCTTCAACCTTCACCTTTTCAAATGTAGGCCAGACAAGAATTTAACACATCAAATAGTAAGTGAGTGATTGCTTGACTGAATTCCCAAGAAAGCAGAAGGAAACAAGGATAGCTCTAGTCACTATCCAAACCACAAATAACAATGTCAGAAGGTCATGCAACCTATTAGCAATTGATCAGTGTAAAAAAAAACTGGACAAGCCAGCATAACTAGATTTTGGTCCCTGCTATTGGTATTTTTAAAATCAGAATTAAGCAAAAAGGGCTACTTTCCAGGGAAATTTAGTCACTACTTTATAGGTATAGTGAAGGTGAATCCCTGTGAAACACTATATATGATGGAAGTGCATATGTTGATATACACTGAATGCCCAGATTATAATGATCTCTAAACACATAATAATATGACCACTCAGTGTATATTCTATGTAATAAAAGGCTAATATGCAAATTGTCCCCTCGACTAGAAATTCGACCAGCTGGCAGGCCAGCCAACCACCCATGTCCCCTCCCCCTGGCCAGGCTGGCCGAACACCACCCATGCACAAATTCATACACCAGGCCTCTAACACACACACACTGAGTGGCCAGATTATTATGCATTCAGAGATCATAATAATCTGATCACTCAGTGTATATTGACATAATGACTTTTCAAACAAGGCCTTAGAGTCTCTGTGTATCAACAGGTCATGTAGAGTTTAATCATTTTGTGTAAGTATGGGGGATAAAAACCCTTACTCAAGGTTTTACAGATTTCCATGATCTCGCTGTCTTCATATTCACTTGCCATTCTGATTAAAAGTACTTCAAATCTGATTCTGGATCTACTCTGAAATTCTATAAAGGAGACTTCTCCAGGGCAAGCATGCACATGGATTCTCCCAATAGCATTCAAACAATAAAAATATGCATAAACTCTCCAATAAATGTTCAGAGTCATCCTGTCTTGCCATTTTTTAATTTTTTTTAAAAATCAGAAACCCTTAGAGATTGCTATGCTTTCTCTCCTAGCCATAGTCATTCTTGGCATCACAGTAAGTGTTAAGACTCACTCTGCGGTCATTTTATTTGTAATAGTGTCTTGTGTGTTGTGTCTCCTAGCTCTACATACAAACCACCACGCTTACAATCTCCATGAACCTAAGTGCGTCAGTGGCGCTGGGGATGCTATACATGCCGAAAGTGTACATCATCATTTTCCACCCTGAACTCAATGTCCAGAAACGGAAGCGAAGCTTCAAGGCAGTAGTCACAGCAGCCACCATGTCATCACGGCTGTCACACAAATCTAGTGACAGACCCAACGGTGAGGCAAAGACAGAACTCTGTGAAAACGTAGATCCAAACAGTAAGTACCTCTTCCTTCCTTTCCTCTCCCTCTGCTGCATCAGGAAGCTCTCAGAAACGTGGTGTGTGCTTGCCTTTCTTGGAAGAAACACTGGAACCATTCTTGTCTTAGTGACTTGGGTTGCCTTGAGGAATGCTAACATTTTCTCCTAAGAGTCCTGCCTCATTCTCAACACCCTTTTCTTTTTTCACCCTGTTAGAGGCATTGCTTCAGAAGTGGGAAACCTCCCCTGCCTCTTGCTTCTCATTCTCTGGTTCCTACCCTTTCCAACAAACACCTTTATTGATCCTTTCCTATTAGGGGAACAACTTTCTGTTTAGGAAAACTTTTAACACCAGATTGATCTCTAGGGTAGGAATGAAATTAGAATATTTAAGAATTTTAGAATCATAACTTCTTTCCACTGGAATATGGGAGAAAGCTGTGATTCTTTACTAAACAAGCCTTCTAGACACAAAAACACTGGAAAACTTTCATCCAAGTGTACCGACCCGGACTCCACAAGGGGATGGCATCCCCATGTGGAGATCACCGCACGACAGTTCCATTCAATGAAAACTCATTATCATGAGTGGAATCACAGATTAAATGTCAGATCTGATATGCTACATGACATATCTATAACCTCTGGTAGCCTTTGTTCACCCCTGCAAATGAACCTAAATAAGGTAAGCATAAAAAAATTACAGGAGCTAAATGCATAGAATTCCCAATTGCTAATTTTACTAATACTGGTGTTATAGTAAATTTCTGATTAAAAAGGAGACTTCTAGAATTTTATTCCAGAAATATTTTGGTCAGTTTTATATAGAATGAAGTAGAATATTATTCATGATGCTTCCTGTTTTTAAAGTGGAGGGGCATTCAGGCTATCATTCAGTCACTCCAGACATAGTGTTTTTTCAGGTATGAGCAACTTTTATTGTAGCCAAAGGCTTATTGCCAAGCAAAAAGAATTCCTAGTCTAAATACTATGAAGCAAGTCTTATTGCCTGGAAAGAGAGAGAGAGAGAGAGAGAGAGAGAGAGAGAGAGAGAGAGAGAGAGAGAGATCTTTAAAAACCAGCAGGCAGTGGAGTGTGATCCTGACAAATACTGTAGAGAGATCCAAGATCTGGCACATCTCCATTTCTAAATGGTTGGTTGAGTGAATATTTTACAACACTTTAAGAATTCATATCTTCTATCTTCTCTATGGTGGACCTCCCTTTGATTTTTTAATAAAAGAAATTCTGGGACAAAGGGGAGAGGAAGGAGACACATCAGCCTGGGAGAAGGGAGAACCAGACCGGGCAGAATGTATAGGCTCTGACCTTGGGTTTCCAGAGCAGATGATCAGTGGAGAAAAGTGGATGGCAGATTGCTGTGGTATTCAATGCGATATAGGAAAAGGCTTTGGGCTGAGACAGATCTGGGTTCAAATCCAAGCCACTCAAAAACTGGCTATGTGACTTTGAGAATCACTGAGCTTTCCTAAAGCTTAATATCTATGTCATAACTGTCATGAAATATCATGCATCTAGAAAACAGTTGAGCAATTAAGTATTAATTTCCTTCCATTCCTGAAAAACAAAATCTTTGCCTAAAAGTACATTTCTGTGTGTACTTATTATGTAGATTTGCTGGTGTTGTTAAAGGCTAACTGAACACCAAGAAGTAGATAAGACTAATTTACAAAAACAAATATTTCCATGAACATACCTATGTATATATTTATATGTATACTTATACTAATGAATATAGCTGCATATTTATATCTCTATAGAGTTTTATTCAAGAACCCCTTGTCAATTTGCATTTCCCCCCAAAAAAAACCTTAACCTGGAAACATCCTACTAACAGATTTACATTTATATTTGTACACACACATACATCAAGATATGCCTAGAATCAATAAGCAGAAAATATAGTCAAAACTCTAAATGTATTGAAAAAAATGACCAAATTAGAAGTTTTTAATTTGGACAATTCAGTATTATGATACTTAAAAATAATTAGCTTGAAACAACATTACTACTATTGTTAACTTTTAATGATTAGGTCCTATCCCTATTGAAACTGTTTGGGGTCTGATAATGCTAATACTAACAATACCACTAATATTACTACTACTAATAACAATACATTAACTGTCCTTTGAAATGGGCATTATGCGTAATGTTGTTTGTGGACTATCTTACTCTTCCCAATAACTGTGTAATGGGGGTTATGGTTCTCATTTACTGAAGAAACCTAAGCTTAGCAAGATTAAGTGACATAACCAAAGTCACACATTTAGTTAGTAGCACAGGTGGGACTGAAACCCAGGTCTGACTCCCAAATCCATGCTTGTTTCTCTTGCGTGCTGTTTCTTGGGATTTGAGTGGCATGTTGTAATTCCAGTACAGTACTTACTCTTTTGGCTTCCACAGTTGGTACTTGCATATAAAGCATATAATGATGTATTGTGGCAGACTCTATAGTTAAAAATGCTATGAAATGTATTATTGCCTGAAGTGTTGTCTCTAAAGACAGGATTAACGTGCGCGCAAAGAAGGCTGCCCGGGTAGAGGCTGAATCCTACTAACTCAAAACCCAAAACCTTATTACTTGTTTCAGTCACAATAAGTATTCCATTTGGAATACATTTGGTACCTTTCCTTTGAAAAGGTTTTGTTGACTTTTGTCATTATGGTTGTTTTGGTGCCTACACAAAGATAAATCAAATATAGCCTTTATCTCATAACCAGTCCAAAATATTTTGAAAAACTAATTTAGTTCTTTTGGACTTGTCTGTCTAGACACCCCCTAAATACCAAAAAAAGAATTTAATTAGGTATTTGCTGAACCATGGGAGGAAATTCATGTACCTCCAAACATTGGTGTTTCTGATGGCCCAGCTCGCAAAGGTCCCAAAGAGGAATTTAAAGACATTATCCAGATAAAAATATGCCCAGCAGAACTGTTCGTGATGGTGGAAATGTTCTAGCCACCTGTGGCTATTCAGCACTTGAAATGTGGCCACATGATGAGGAAAGACACATTTAACTTTGCTCCATTTTAAAGAGTGTAAATTTAAATAGCCATCTGTGGCTATGGCTACTGTATTGGACACACAGCTCTGGAAATTCTCTCTTAACAGGCTGAGATTTCATTCTAGGACACTCAGTTTAAGCCCATATTGGAAACATCTCCCCAAGTTTTAGCAGTGATGATGATCTGAAGCAAAGTTCACTTAAAGAAATGAAACATTTGATCTGAGACCAAAGTACAAACAACTAGTTATTTCAGATGATCTAGAAGGAACCACTGATAAGGAAACAGTGGTATCACAGGGAGCAATTAGACTTGGACACCCAGCCCTGAGCAATGCAGAAATATACACATGAAGGGAAAGAGCAGTTCTGAAAAATTCAACTCACGAAACACACAACTAGACTATTCCGGTGCGAAGAAACATTCTGACTATATTTTATTAAATGTCAAATATAGCTCCGGTAATCTCAAATTTCTGAGCTCTGGTAACAGAGACAAAGAAACTATTTCCTGAAATTAAGCTGTCTGGTTAAAAGAAAACAAAAGCACGGGCCAGGCACTTGGAGAAGAGATGTGTCTTTCCAAAGGGGAAATTCTGTACACGATTCTCCGAGGGAGGGAATTGGAGAAGTCCAGTTTCTAGCATGCACAACAAAGCGAAGAATGAAACAGAAATCTCCCCCCTTCCTCATGGTTGTTCTGAACACACAGTCGCAACGTGTTTCGACCCTCGTGTTTTCATTTCCAGCAGCTCTGCTCCATCCCTGCCGCTGCCACCCGGTGCATGTGCGCTTCTGCCCATCCAACGCCACTGCAGCTACATGTCCACATCACACCAAATCTGCTGGCTCACCAGGAGTAGAAATCAAAACTGCCCTGGCACAGCCTGACTCATCCCCAAGAGGTTTGATTTTCCTCTTAGGTTCCTTCTTCCGTTAACATGCTACCATCTGAGAGAAAAACTTTTCTCTGGACGGAACACACAAAGAGAATCTGCTCCCTAGGAGCCTTAGATATTTGGATGCTTGCTGGTTTCCACACTGACTGCAGAACAGCAGCGGGGGTGTAGCTCAGCGACTTACTGAATTTTTGTTTATGCGAACAAGATTTCTGTTGCTAGAGGATAGGAAGAGCCTGACCTAATTTGGGCCTGGCTGCCATGATGCCTTCTCCAATCCCTGTCCAAGAATCAGGGCACCTCAAGCTCTGCATTCTGGCTTCTGCATTCTGAATTTGCCATGTGGCCGGGCACCTTTTTATCATTGATCTGGCAGATGTTAAGTTCATGGCAAATTGATTGTGCTTGGGACTTGGCTTATCAGTGGTGACCAGGACCCTTGTCTAGTGGGATGGTTAATAGTAACTGAGGCAGCATGAGTGGGTACGACCTGCTGCCTTCTCACCTGGGTAGGTCAGAACTAGAAGATGCGTCAGATACTCATAAAGGTGGCTATAGGGAGACCTAAGCTACTTTTGTGCTAAACTAGCATCCATTTTTTTTAGCTATTATCCCCAGCCTGTACAGAAAATCTCATGAAGTTCCTGGGCTGTTCAGAGCTAGTTTCCTCTGGGAGGTCAGTAGCAACTTGAGATGTCAAGCAGGTGAACACTTGGCACACACTCCCTTCTTGGATGTGGGGGTGTATGAGTACTTGACACTGAGATACAGTCTGGACATATGCTAGGACACCAAGTACAAGACTAGTTTAAACCAAAAAGCATATTGTTTGGTAAAGTGCATTTTAGAAAAAGAATAATTTGCATCTAAAATAGAAAATTTATAATAAGATATATTACATATAACTGTAAGCTTTTTTAAAAATATATTTTGTATTGATTTCAGAGAGGGAGACATAGAAACATTAATGATGAGAGAGAATCACTGATTGGCTGCCTCCAGCATGCCCTCACTGGGGATCAGCCCACAACCCTGGCATGTGTTCCTGACTGGAATCAAACCCAGCCCCTCAGTCAGCAGGCAGAAGCTCTGTTCACCAAGCCAAACCAGCTAGGGCTAACTTTGTATTCTGATGTTGTTTTTCTTTACTACCACATTTGCATGTATGTAAAATATATAAATAATTTGTGCTTTCTCAAAGAAGGTAATTATTGCATAGAATAGTTTAACTGTCAATACAAGTAAATATTTTATTTAAAAATGTACACAGCCCTAACTGGTTTGGCTCAGTGGATAGATCATCGGCCTGCAGACTGAAGGGACCCGAATTTGATTCCAGTCACGGGCCTGTACCTTGGTTGCTGGCACAACCCCAGTAGAGGGTGTGCAGGAGGCAGCTGATCGATGTTTCTCTCTCATCTATGTTTCTAGCTCTCTATTCTTCTCCCTTCTTTGTAAAATTTCAATAAAGTATATATTTTTTAATGTATACAGAAAACACCTGTTGTAAAATGGATATGCGCATCTAAGCCTACATAACTAACGATGTCTAGAAAACTCTGGAACACATGCCTGTGCTGTGTAAATTTGTTATGGTTTGATTTTATTTATGTGCTGCTTCCTCATTCGTTACAGCCCTAGCATTGTCAGCATTGTGTTCTTGGCTTCATCCTCTGGACTAGCAATGCAGGCTAGTCAGATGCCTAGAATAGGCTGCATATAAAAGGGATGGCAATAGAAAGAAAACAACTCTGACCAGACAGATAATTTATTTGGGGGCTGGTCCTCTCAACTGCTCCACCTCAAGCAAGTCAAGCCAAACTGCATTAAACCAAGAGGCACCAGTACTCCCATGTTCAGAGGTACCTGAATTGTGGTGAACTGGTCTACCAAAGGCTAGTGATCCCACTGAAAGAGTGGGCATGAGTCTATGGTCTCTATTGCAGCCTGTTCTCCAAAAGAAAAAAACAAAAGAATGAGGAGTATTGTTTGAACGTTTATTTTATACGTACCTATATATTTACTTTTCCTGTAGACTGTATACCACCAGTAAGAAAGAGTGTACAAAAGTCTGTTACTTGGTACACTATCCCACCAACAGTATAGCTTTTGCCTGCTTTCCAAAAGGTAAGACAAATCCAATTTTTATTTGTGTGTTCTTGTCTTTGCTGAGAATTAGGAATGTGTCCATGAAAACTGTGCATGATTTCCTATACATCTAAGTATGTGAAGAAACGTGTTTTCAAGGATGATTTGTTAACTAAGTTTGGTAGAAGGAGCTGCTATAAGCCACATGCCTGATGTGTTTTCTGAATAATATCTGTTTGAGCTTGTATGCATTGGTCTTTCCTTAAAAGGTAGCCAACTATGGTAGAATTAGCACTGGCATTCTGATACATACTCTACTTTATAACTACCAATGGTGGGAGATTATTTTTAAAATATATGTTTTCACAGTCTAGTTTTAGAAGCAATTTTGAAAACTTATAGGGAGAGAAGGGTGATATTTTACAAGCCTAGTAAAAATGTTTGTTCTGGTTTATTTTTATTAAATACATTCAAAGAAATGTGTACCTTCCTAGAAATGTATTCATTCAAAAAACAATGAATGTCCCTACCACCTTAAGTCCCAAATGGTCTTGGTTTATTCTTTGAAGCAAAAAAAGAAAGAAAGAAAGAAAAGGAGTGTGCTGGCTGAGCTTGATAATGGGGTGAAGATGATTTGTGGCTCCTAGTTCTGCCTTGGAGAAACACTGAACTAGCGTCAGTCTTTTCACAGAGCTGGGAGGGGTCCAATAAAAGACCACAGGACTCTAAAAAATGTATTTCAACGTTAGCCACACCCAAGAACCCAAGAATCACCAATAAATACCAAGGGTATTCAAACTAATAATAGCTTTAAAAACACAGTGATGGTGTAATGTGTGAATTGGACATGGGATGAACTGCCATAACAATACTAACTGATTCACCATTGATGCTTACATATCACTATGGAAGAATATTAGTGGTCGTTATTATTACTTCCCTACTTCAGCCTAAGCAATATTGTAACATAGGGGAAAACAACACTTACAAGTATGCTATCCAGCTAGAGGCAGGGTATTCCAAATGGAAGGAAAATAAACAGTAGAAAACATGGACTGAAGTTATTAAAAAGCATGTGGTGGCTTTGAATAAAGGGTTTCTTTTGATTTCCTTTAAACCTTTCCTCTTACGTTTCTAAATTAAAGAGACCTTTCTCTAGAGGGAGGGAGGGAGGGAGGGAGGGAGGAGAGAGAGAGAGAGGAGAGAGAGAGAGAGAGAGAGAGAGAGAGAGGGAGGGAGGAGGTCATACTATGGGAGAGGGAAATATTGGTTCAGGATGTGGCTAGTCTCTCTTTTCTATGTGGCTAACATGGAACTTACTAGATCATTACTATGTTTCTTTCATCTTTGTTTCTGTAATGATGATCTAAGTACAAACAATATCTTGCTCTTTTAAATCCATTTAGCACTCTAAGACAAGAGTACTTTCAAAGAGCAATTACATTTTCCGTTGATTTTAGATGGATGCCAGCGCCTCAATCTTTAATTCCAGACGTATTGTTCACAGGTTCTTTCCTTTCTCCATATCAACATGATCTGTCCTAGTTTATAAATAGGGCATTCTCTTCTCCCAGTGACTATATAACTGTATTCCAGTGAGATTTCAAGTTTTTGCAGTACAAGTGCTTGTCAAAACCCTGCAGCTCATCACTTTAATAGTCCTTTTCCAGGGGACTGCCTCAGAATAAATGAGAAGGAATTTTCCCTGGATAAAAATGATAGATTTCTTCTCAACCCATTAAAAATTCTCACTAGCTCCATTCTCAGTTGATGCCTTTTGGTTGAAAGGATGCAAGATGAAAGTGGTCCCTAGTCAATCTTTCAGTAAAAATATATATATATATTTAGGATGTCCTATTTAGAAGTAAACTTTTTTGCTAGAATTGTCTTGTTTCAAGGATGTTGACTAGGTGTTTCCTTTCCTGCCCATTTAGAGATGGCTTTACAAATTAATGATAAACATCTAACATAGCTACTTAAAAACCATGGGGAATGGAAGCTAATCTAAGAAAAGTGTGTACCAAGAAGGGAGAGAGGGTACCACCTTGATTGGATTACAGTCAGACTGGAGAGCTGGGAGCAGCATAAAAGCAGCTTTAGGTTATGTGTTCAAATCCATTTCTAGGCAGTTGTTTTCAGGGAGACAACACAGGCGAAAAAAACCTAGATATTCAAGAGTGAACTTCCATACTACCATGCTAATAAGACTTCAGATTCGCCCCCCACCATCAGCAAAGGCGTACCCTACAGAGCAAATCCAGGCCTGCTTGTTGGGGTTGGGCAGAAGCAGGTTCAGACTGAGAGAGAGCAAAACCTGAGGCAGCTGGAAAAAGCACCCCATACACTGCACCCACCTTTGTCATGCCCCCGGGGCCTGGCAGCAGTGGGAGCAACACTGCCTGCATCTTTTGTCTGAATGTTTTTCTACATTTTAAAACTCTGCAGAGTTTTTCAATATGGTGACACTTACTTTAAAATGCAATTAAGAAAGAAAGAAAAAAAGCCCAATTAATCTGACTTCATCACCAGGTCAGGAACTGACTGTTTTCTTAGGAGGTACATTTTCAAACCAGAGGATGGTGTTCTGATTTTTAAAATTTTGAGTTTAATTCAGCAAATATGGACATTTATTAGGCCTGAGTATTTTTTTAGAAGGTATGTTCTTCCAAGCAAGTACACTGGTTATACTAGAATTGACATTTCCTTCATTTATTAAATTGTATTATAAAACATTAATAATCTCTTATTTTCTATAATTACCATCATGAGGTCATTTCACTTTTCTACATTTTTGGAACTGTACATCCAACCTTTCTATTATGTCGACACTCTCTCTCCTCCTTAACATCACTGTGATATTTCTTATTTAACTGGAGACTCCCTCAATTTAAAATCCATTCTGAAATTCTGTAAGTGAAGCATAGCAAAGAATATATGTCACCTGACCTTTGACATGAAACCACCCTAGAAATAAATGCAGCTATAAATCTTTTCAGCATATCTCTTTCTGCCTAAGAGCTCTGTGAAATTCCATCATTTCTCTCATTGGGGTTTACAATCTCAGCAGGCTCAAAAACCAATTAGTATTTGCCATCTCTGTTCTGCCACTTCAGTTGAACTTAAAGAATGGGATGAAAGTACACATAGCTGGGATTCCTACTCGTTTGTGGCATAAGAGAAACACGCACACACACACACACACACACACACACACACACACACACACACACACACTATACCCCAAAGGCATGAATAGTGTGTAAAGTTTTTTTTGGGGGGGGGGAAGGGAGTATTTATTATGATGAATAACTGGATGGAAAAGAATATAAAATGAAAGTAAACATAAAGGGCAAGATGAACTTGGAAAAAAATGCAAGCACATTATTTCTGTTCATTCTCACTGGGAGGTATATGATGTCAAATGATCAAATTACTTTTGAAAAAGTGGCCCATAGGTTAGGTTATAATACATGCAGTTTCATTTTTACAATGCCATTTATTTCCTTAGGGTAGAGAAAAACAAGGACAATTTTTAGCAAAACTAATAATGCTTAAGAACAAATCCTTCCTGTTCTAACTCTTTGTGTCAAGTTTTACATGTGAGCATGTCACAGCACACTTGGCTAGGATTTAGTAACTTGAAGAAGAATCTTAAGTGAGATCAAAGAAACATTTGTTGAGTACTGTTGCTCTGGGTCAGCACTGAACTGACTAGGAAGTGGGGACAGAAGCGGACAGTATGCTCTGGTAGCCCAGATCTGATGGAGGACTTCAAGGTAAGCAGTTATAATTCAGAGTGACAGGGGGCCTTAGGAGAGGTGTGTGAGTGCTGCTGAGCTACGTGAACAGAACATCACCAGGAGGTGTGGTTGGAGCTGGTCATAAAAGATGAACTCCAGGCAGCCGCAAAGAAAGGGCACTCAACGCAGGACAAGTTTTCAGAAAGAACCCGGAGAACAAAAGAATATGGTGTCCCAGGACTAGAAAGCAGTGTGCGGCTGAGGCATTAGGTATTCGGGCAGATGTTCAGGGCATGATACATGGGAAACAGCCTGGGCATAGTGGGATCACATCACCTTTATCCCTGAGCCTTTAGCAAGGGGCCTGGCAAGTATTAGAAAATGAGCTTGGAATGGAGTACAAAACCGCACATGCCACAAGCCCTTAGCCTTACCTTGAACATAGTACATACCCAGTAAATATCTCAGAGTGGGTATTTATTAACAATGATAAAATGCTAAGTCTAACTGCAGCAAGTGGAATTGTGTTCTTCCAGATCAGACCTCTAAGGTTGCACACACTGCAACATGTAGTCCTGATGTCACAAGTGTCATCCCAGGCTGTTGCCTTTATGTGCGACTTTCAACCAGCCAGGCAGGGCTGCATCTGCAGGTGTGGAGTTGATGTACTTTTGATGAGTGAACCCCACGTATAAAACCAGTCAAGCTTTATTTCTATTTCTTTCTTGTTATGGACAATGGCTATTTACATCATTTTTCTTTCAAAGGGCACCGGGATTTCAAAATTACTATTAGAAATGGATCCTAAGCGTTTGCTTAAATAACTATAGCTTCTAATTCCGTAAAAATATAAACAATCAATAGGTGTTTAATTATTATTATTATTAATGCATTTTTTTAGAGATTGGCATTAAGGACAGATTTTGTCTTTTAGGCCCCAAGCATCATTTGCATTTGTAAAGAAACTGTGTGTGTCCTAAACCAAGGTCAGTTAATCTCTACAATCTTCCCTCCTCCCAATTACTGTGAATGAGCATCTTCTCTGGACTCAAGTGATGGTGACTTGTTTCTGCCTCCTAAGGACATGGCTCAGCTTCGAGGATTTGTTTTCCTTTTCTTTTTTCTTTTTTTCTTTTTCTTTCTTTTTTTGGCTGTGCAATGGAACTTGGATGCATTTTAAAATAACTTTTTCTAGGAATCAAAGGTAATCATTATTTCTCTTAATGATCAACATGAATATTCTCATTATTTTTTTTCTTTTTAAGTTTAAAATTAGGTTTGAATTACCTTTATGTCTCTGCCTCTTTCAGGGTAACCTCAGAGGACCCCAGCTTGCATCAAGAGGCCCGAGGACACATCTCCAAAGCCTGATCTTGCTGAGCGGACCCAAGCACTTACAAGAACATGACAGGAATCAGCAATTCCACTTGCTGTAAGTGTTAGTCCAAGTTATGGGGTATGACCTTGTGTGTCCTGTTGTTGTTTTTTTCCCTCTGGCCACGAATAAGGAACACTGAGTCAGGGTCCTAACCCCGACTCTGATACTTGGGGTAGCATAGCTTATTCGCCTCATGGACCTCTGAGTCCCATTCTCCCTGATCTTTAGTTTCCTCTTGGATAAAATGTAGCAAATTTCCTTGCTGGGATACCACAGAGATGACATGGGAACATATAAATGAAAGCCCTCCTTTACAAAGGGCTGTGTGTAGCAACGTTAGTCCCCGCTTGTCTCTGTTTTAATTGGATTTTCTTTTTTTTCTTTTTTTTTTTTGGTGAGTGCATTTTTGTCTCCATAAGCCGTCAGAGTTGGGGGTGACAGCTAGATTGCCCAGGAAGTCAGGCGTCCTTTCCTCCGGCTGCACAACCAGCCCTGTTTGTGAGATGGCTCACTGTGGTCCTGTAATGGCTCATTAATAGCTTTTGTCTTGGTGGAATTGACAGGCCAGGCCATCCGTCACTCAGCCAGGCTGCTGCAGGACAGCTAGGCTCATACCCCTTGATATATGAACCACTCCATGTGATTAACTTCGACAGGTAACTTCAGGTTGGCTGGCACGCCGAAGAGCATTTTAAGTACAAATAACAGCTCTGGGATATGTCTTGAGTGATAGAAAAATGACTGAGTGCAATAGAGTCCCTTAATCTTTGCTTGCGAAAACACATTAGGTTTCCTTTGGAACCAGGATACTGCAACAACATCAATTAACAAAACCTCTCAGAGATCTTCCTTGATACTTTGAAGTTTGGTATTTTTCAAGCTTACTTCAAAAGGAGCACGTCATGGAGGGCCAGGCTCATTCATTTCAGTCTTCAAAGAACCTGGCATAGTTCTTTGTAGAAATTTAATAATAACAACAACAATATCAATTACCGTGATGATAATTGCACCGTATCATCCCTATTGCTACAGCCTTACAAAGTGCTCAGCCATCCATTCATTGAGACAAATCTCATTGTCCCCATGTCACATAGCAGGCACCTGGCTCAGAGCTGTGAAGCGAGTTGCCAGAGACACACACCAATGAGAGGCACAGTGGGTGCCTGCACTGGGGTCCTCTGGCCAGATGCCTTCCCAATATATCTTTCTGAAATTGAGTGGAACTGGACAAAACGTCTCAGTCTGTATCACCCATCTAATCAGCATTTGTTTGTTGTTCTCTTCAGTTGACTCCTGAAGATGAGCGAAGCCCTCCAGGGCTTCAAATTGAAAATCATAGTCTGATTTCAGGGCCATTTTGGAATAAGATATGTGGCCTCTTTTTCCTTTTTTTTTTCTTTTCTTCTTTTTAATGATACCGCAAATGATGAGACTATTTGATGCTATTTCACCTACTCTTGGATTCTTTTGATGATCTGAAAATTAAAGAGTATAGCTCCTGCCTCAAAGAACATGGCCTTCTAGAGCTGGAAATGCTGAACTCTTGAGAAGTCATTGAAATTCACTGACTAACATAATAAAGACCTATAGGTCATCCAGGGCTGAGCGCAGCCTGTTCACAGTTAAAAGCACAAAGCGTCACATACTGATGGCTCTAAGCAGATACCACCTCTGCATCCAGTGATGGCGTTTGGCATGGAAACCTAAGGAAAGGACAAATCCAGAAGAGGCTTTGGTAGCATTAAAAAGGGACCCTTTCCTCTCCCACGAATGTGAAAAGCTACTTCTCATCACAGCTTCATCGCCTGTTTCTTCTCTCTCTTCTTTCATCATAGCAAGGCTGTAGAAAGACACTGGCCACAAGGCTCATTATCATCTGTGTTAACTAAAAATTTGATTAAGCTAAGTAGGATTAGCATGAAAAATGCTAGGTTTTTATTCTGGGAACTTAATTCCTCTTTCCCTCATTCTTGTCATGTTTGCAAATTTCATTTGCATTTGCATTTCCCATGGTTTGCCAAAGTCCAGACTGAGACTTGAGCTGTTGTTTCCATTCAGGTGAAAAAGTGCAACCGCACTGACCATCTGCACTGGTCTACAGTCAGGCGATTGTCCCAGGCAAGTTATCGTTTTTGCATCCTTCTAAGTATCCGAGGGAGGCTCTGCTACCCAGCCCACCAGTGCATTCAATGAATGGAACAGACCTTGTCCCGTTTCCAGTATGGGCTTAGTCCTGTGTTCTCATCACGTATCAGCAATGTCCTCTCTCAATAGTCCAAAATAAGGAAACATTATACTGAAACAAGTCTTGAGATCTTGGCCCGCTGGGACCTCTTCTTGAGGCTTTAAAAATGACATCAATGCCACCAAATGGGGGAGCAATCCCTACCCTCATGCACCCCTTAGAAAGCCAGTCTCCTCCTGAGTACTGAATTCTTAGTCGATTCTGGGTCAAGTAGCAGGGACAGTAGCCCTAATGGGGGCTCCTACCTGATGCCCATATAAAGGAAAACTAAGTGGAGTAGGGGACCAGTGAGTGGGGCTATTGTTTAGGCTATACAGGCTGAATGCTGACACCTCCCTGTGCCTTGGGGGCACTTGGTGGGTACCATGGTGGTTGTGAGGACCACAAAAAGCATAGTTCTCAGACCAGCGTTCAGCATGGAGGGGGTATTCGGATGGTAGGCAGCAGTGTTGCCATGGTGTCCGCTAAATTAACTGGATGTTTCTGCTTGTGTTCCCTCTAGGAAAGAATTTGGAGATGCCAAGTCTGATCCTCTGCCCTGCCATCTCTTGTACCCATTCTCCTTCTGTACCATCCAAAATAAAGTTTGCTTGTCAAGTAATCCGCCTGCCTCTGATTTTTCGTCTGAAAAAAATCTGCAGTATTTTCAAATTGAAATATCAATACCTCTCCTGTCTAGTCTTCAACCTGCTTAGTATTGATCCTGTTTTAGAGCAATGGCAAAATGTTACTGCACTCTCAGAGGAGCCACTCAGGAAACCACATTTAGACACACTCAGCTTTCGTTTAATTTCATAACAGCAAGTATTCCCTGACTGCAGGCCTCCAGACAGCAACATGGTTGCCATCGTGGCGAGTTTACATTCAATTACCACCACCTGTTAGTACCAGATATATAAGGAAATACCAAGGACCAATTTCAAAATCTGATTTATGGCCAGAAATGTGCCAAGAAGAAATCTGAAATGCACTTGAGTTTATAGTTTGGTCAAATTTAAATCTTTTGTTCCCCACCCTGAAGCTCATCAAAATGTCACACGTGTTGAACGCTCTTCCCCAGGGATTTTGATGCACATCCAGATTCAGGAACCTTTACTGATAATCCTGCCTGATAATCAACACACACAACATGGTGTTGATGTGATGGTGGTCACATGGTAGAACATTTTTCGGGATATCAAACAGACTGATTTAAGTGTATTCAGGTTTATCACCCCAGTGGCATTCATCACATTCCCAGGAAGTCCTCTCTTTATGTCTGTTAACACTATGGGAAGCTATTTCAAGGTCTTCTCTCAAGAGATCTTCCAGACTGGTGTTGCAGACTAAATAAAGATGATGCTAATTGCCAAACTCTATTACTGGAGCAAAAAAACAGCACCATCTTTGTTTGAGGCTGCATCTCCATGACAACACTGAATAGAAAGTGTGTGTGTTTGTGTGAGGGGGAGGGAGAATATTTCTTTTTTCCTGTGCTCAGTGGGCCACAGGATGTGTAGGAAAAGGGAGTTGACACATCCTTATGCAATTATTCCAAGCGACTCAGTAGGGCAACTCTGAATTTATTTAGCCCTGAAGTCCTCAAAAGAGTTTACTATTTTTAAATCATTTTTCAGGCTTTCATGTTTTCATGCCTTTCTGCCTGATCAGGTAGCGAGAAGGGTTGAAATAACCCATGCTGCAATGACCTTGTTGTTAATAAATTCGCCGTCATCCTATGGAGAGGCAGGCAGGTGTACAGGTTAAGACCGAGTGTGCTAGAGCCCTAATTCCGAGGTGCTAAATCCAACTTTGCCCTATTCTGGATTGTCATTTGGGCTCAGTGCTTACTCTCTGTGCATCTTTTGTCTCATCTGTAAAGTGGGTATAATAGTAGTAATTGCCTCTGAGAGTTGTTCATTAGGATTAAATTAGTACATATAGCCCCCCTGGTGTTGTTCAGTGTTTAAGTGTAGACCTACGAACCAGGCGGTCATGGTTCAGTTCCTGGTCAGGGCACATGCCTGGGTTGAAGGCTCAATTCCCAGTGAGGGACATGCAGGAGGTAGCCGATCAATGATTCTCTTTTATTATTGACTAGAAACCCGCTGCAGGAAGATTCCTGCAATAGAGCTCCCTGCAGCCTGAGCAAAGCTCCCTCCCTTCTCTGCTGCCTTTCTTCCTTCTCTGCTGCCTCCCATCCTCTTGTCTTCTTTGTCTTGCTCCCTCCCTTCTCCCCTGCCATGCTTGCTTCTCCACAGCTTTGCTCCCTTCTGCAGTACTTAGCTTCCTTCTATGCTGTCTTCTGCATGTGAATATGCAAATTAACTGCCATCTGGTTGGATTAATTTGCATACTCAGATTGGCTTGTGGGTATGGTTAGTGGGTGTAGCAAATGTACAGTAAATTTGCATATTATTCTTTTATTATCGGACTAGGGTCCCAGTGCACGAAATTTGTGCATTGGGGGTGGGTGGTCCCTCAACCCAACCTGCCCCCTCTCACATACTTGGAGCCCTCAGGGGATATCCAACTGATGGCTCACCCCCAGCCTGCCTTGGGCACCCAGTCTTCGCCCTGCTCAACTCAGCTCCCGCTGCCTGCGACCACCCGGCCCCGGGACCTGGGCACTCACCACCACTTCTGCTCATAGCGCCTGGGGGCTGGGCACTCCCTGCCACTGCGGTCTCATCTCCACCCCCCGGGGCCGGTGCTCACACCACTTGGCCCTGCCCCCACTCTTGATTGGCAGGTAGCATAGCCAATCAGGAGCAAAGGTATGGTCAAATGTTCATGTTTCTCTTTTATTATATAGAATGTTTCTCTCTCTCCCCCCTCCCTTTCTGATATAAATAAAAACAGACTTTAAAACATAAAAATAAATAAATTAGTGCATATAATGCATAATACAATGCTTGGCATATAATACAATGCTTAATAATTAGCTGCTACTCTTTTAGTTATGAATATTACCAAACAAGCTATAGCTTCTCAGCTTACATGGTAGCCACTAGTCACAGTTGGCTGCATAAATTTTAGTTGGAATTAAATAAAATTGAAACTTATGTTTCTCAGTTGCACTAACCACATTCCAACTGCTCATTGGACACACATATTAGTAACCACAAAATTAGACAGTGAAGATACAGGACATCGCCATCGTCGCAAAAGGTCTGAGCTATCGCCTGACAATAGTAAACAGGAGAATGAGAGCTTCCTTTATTGTAGAGATAGATAGCTTTTGTTCTTAGCACTCTCGATTGACCGAAAATACAGTCTCTCTCTGAAAGCATGGGACCCATTTCTTTAGAGTATTTCTTTTATAGCATCTAAACAGTGGTTTACATTGTGGAGTAGGCAATAAATACTGTGAACTAACAACAAAATGTTTTCTAAAAACGGTTTTCTCTCAGTTGGGAAGATTCCCTCCATTCCTTTCATACACAATTTATAAGGCTCTGTGGCAGCGGATTCTGAAGTTGCGCATAGTTCTTAGAAAGTAGGCAAGGTGGTGGAGTGGACTCACCACTTGTCTGGTAGTGGGACCCTGTAGCCAGCACAGAGGATGATTTTCTGATCCACTACCGAGGCAGAAGCTGTGTATCTGTTCACGTGTTATACCCATGTTGTTCAAGGGCAAAAAGCTGAGTTCAGTGTTTAATGGAGTGAACATAGGCCTGGCACAATCTCAAACAGCCTTGCCAGGTGCTTCTCACCTGTGATTGGCCAATTTTGGAAATCTGATGTCAGCTGGCAAATGCTTGGTCCTTTTGCTCACAGTCAAACCCCATGTCTTGCTGGGCCTGTGTTGGGCTAGCTGCAGGCACCAGTGCCTGGTCGGTGCCTCACCAAGTGTTTAAGGATGAGGGAGAATACAGGCAAAAAGGAACAGTGATCTGTCCTTTTCAACAAACAGACAATCTATATAGATCATGAACAGTTAGTAATGTTACACATTGTTTAGAGGGATCTCTGCCGTCAATTTCTATTTGTGGAGAAGTTTTGCAATAAAGTCAGTGTGGAAAATTAGGACAGCCAGTGTTCTGGCCTTACCCCCAGGCCAGCTCTATGCCCCCGAAGAGAGCCATCTCCCAGCACCTTGGATGCTCATTCCAAAACTTAAGCTATAAAACGGCGGATATGGGGAGGGAGAGTAACAACTGTCACTTTCTATTTCTGAACTTTGAAGCATGCCATTTTTTTTAAGGCAAATGCAAAAATTGATTATATTGATCACTAAATAATGTCTACAAAAGAGTATCAATGATCCCATGTTTTAGAAGTGCAGAAAAAGATCAAAAGGAAAATACACATAATTTCTTAAAAATCACATCATCATCAATGAACTGCTACAATCAGCTTTCCTTTATACACATTTTATAGTTTTGTTTTCTCATTTGCCCACACACACAGCATCTCATTCACCACAGGGCATCACACTGAGGGAGCCAGATGTAATCTTTAGGTATACAAACTACAGTTCAGGGGGTTCAGAAAATTGTCCAAGGTATTAGTGACAGAAGTAGCTTAAGGACCCATCACACCCAAGCATCTCTTAATGAAAACCTCTGGATCTTTAGACTGACAAGTTCATATTTACACCAAGGAGAGAAAAATCCCTAATTATGGAAGATCCAGATTTATAGTGCATTCAGGGGGGAGGCAGGAGGGGAAACAAAATGTCTTTATTTTACCTATAAATGATCATCAGCAAAGAGCAGCCACTGGTGACCTTACCAGTATCTACAGAAAGTGAACAGCCCAATCCAGAATGGAGAAGATAGATTGTTGAAGATGAGGAAGTGGATCAACACCAGATAGCAACATCTGCTGTGTATGTGCCCAAGGCCAGAGGAGGAGTGATGGGAGGAAACAGGTCTCTGCATTGCACTTTGTTAAGCTGTCGCCTTCCAACACCATTGGAGCGTGGCTTAGAGACACTGCATGTGCCAAATTGAAATCTGGGCTTCTTCTTAAGCAAATAGCCTTGTGTGGCTTACTAAGGAGAGTAAATCCAATTTGAAAAGAAAGAATTTAGTCTTTCTTTTGTCTCTACTTGTCTTCCTGTCAATGGAGCCTGATCCCCAACCAACCAGTGTGATTTCTGTGTTCTTCCTTGTTGGAGGGCATGGGCTAGAGAACTAAGACAGGAACGGCCTCAGCTTCTACAGGTCATAGTGCAGAGAAGGCAGAATATCTGATTCTTGTCAGACACAATACACAGATGCATAGAAGAATGTAAAGAGGCCTGGGAATAGCCATTTGCTCGCATGGGGTAACAAGGAGACATTTTAACTGTGGCTTAAAAAGTAGGCCAACATGATAGAGGGTGTTCCAGACAGAAGGACCATCCTATACAAAGTCACAGGGAATGAGCTGGTGGCAACATTATTAGCAGCCGTAGCAGATCTTAAACCCAACACTATTCCAAGTACTTAACATGTACTAGTATGAGCTCCTTTAGTCATAAAAACCTTATCAGACATGCATCATCAGGCCCATTTTACAGATGAGAAAAGTGAGGCACAGAGATTTCAAATCACTTTCCCAAAGTCACCCAGGAGTAAAGGGGCTTCTGAAGCCAGAGGTCATGCTTCTGGAAGCTGTAGTGCCCCTGCAGTGATAAGAAAACGGAATGTTTGAGGAAGATCCTATAGCTACACCATAGGGCTTATCCACAATGGCACTAGTGGTAGTTGGGGCTACACAGTTGCATTACAGAATGCTCAGCAGAACCCCTGACCCCTAATCACTACATGCCAGTAGCATCTCCATCCTGCCATTATGCACATCAAAAACATCTCTAGACAATATCCGTCGACACTGTCAAATGTTCTCTCCGAGCACAGATGCCCCATTTGAAAACCACTGGACAAGCACATGGTGTGTGAGGCAGGAGAAAATATATTAGAACTCACTGCAGATACCCTTATGGCTGTGGAAATGAACCCTGCAGAAAGAAAGGGGCCAGTTGGGGTATAACCAGGGGTGGTGGGGGGGGGGGGGAGAGACAGCAGAAAACATAACCTGAAGAAGCATAGGAGGTTCTGTGAGAGACAAGGGAGTCTTCCGAGTTCTCAGCTTACAAATAGGATGTGTTCTCAGACTCCATACATTGCACTGTCAGAAATCCTAAAGCTGCAGATAGCAAAGGATCTTCCATAAGAACAGTGCGAAAGTCAGGCAACCATGTTCATTGAAACGGGGCCAGTCCTTGATCTAAAAGCTCAAAACTCAAAGCCTCATTTTAGCTAAAAAAGCTTCTGAATCTGGGGGAACACTGAACACCCGGTTTTCTTAAGAAGCTCCCATGTCAGATTCTATGTCACCACTTGAGTGTGAACACAATGTGCCAACTTTTAAGGGACATTTACTGGACGCTTGGCAATGTGAAAAAAAAAGGAAATATTATTCTCCCAAGGACCTAAGCCAGTGGTGAGCAAACTCATTAGTCAACAGAGCCAAACATCAACAGCACAACGATTAAAATTCCTTTTGAGAGCCAAACTTTTTAAACTTCTTCTAATGCAACTTCTTCAAAATAGGCTTTCCCAGGCCATGGTATTTTGTGGAAAAGCCACACTCAAGGGGCCAAAGGGCCACATGTGACTCATGAGCCGTAGTTTGCCGACCTCTGCCCTAAATGGACAAAATTTCAAGCCAACAAGTATGTGTTCAGAGCAGAACTTTTATAAACAGAAAAAAAGATCTATGTACCTTCTAAATATTCTAAGATAAATATGTAACTTTTATAAAACAAAAGATGGTTTCCAAACGATCTAATTCAGAACTGTACCTCATGTGGGGGAGAAATACTGACCTAAGAGCACAGTTCCATGCAGTCCTCAAACCTGAGCCTTCTCCTGCCCTGTGACCTGTTTTGGCTTCCAGTGAGTTCTTTATTTTTTTTAAAATAAATCTTTATTGTTCAGATTATTACAGGTGTTCCTCTTTTTTTCCCCACATAGCTCCCCTCCTCCCGATCCCTCACCCCACCCCATGCCCTTACTCTGTCTTCATCCATAGGTATAAGATTTTTGACTAATCTCTTCCCACCCCCCTCACACCCTCTTTCCCCTGAGAATTGTCAGTCCACTCCCTTTCTATATCCCTGATTCTATTATATTCATCAGTCCATTCTGTTCATCAGATTTTTCACTCACTTGATTTTTAGATTCACTTATTGGTAGGTATGTATTTGTTGTCATTTTGTTGTTCATAGTTTTTATCTTTACCTTTTTCTTTTCTTCCTCTTCTTAAAGAATACCCTTCAGCATTTCATATAATCCTGGTTTCAAGGTGATGAACTCCTTTACCTTTTTCTTATCTGTGAAGCTCTTTATCTGACCTTCAATTCTGAATGATAGCCTTGCTGGGTAATCTTGGTTGTAGGTTCTTGCTATTCATCACTTTGAATATTTCTTGCCACTCCCATCTGGTCTGCATAGTTTCTGTTCAGAAATCAGCTGACAGTCCTATGGGTAACTAACTGTTTTTCTCTTGCTGCTTACAAGAATCTCTTTGTCTTTTGCCCTTGGCATTTTAACTGTGATGTGTCTTGGTGTGGTCCTTTTTGGATTCCTTTTGTTTGGGATTGTGTGCACTTCCTGGACTTGTAAGTCTTTCTTTCTCCAGGTAGAGAAATTTTCTGTCATTTTTTCTTCTAATAGGTTTTCAATATTTTGCTCTCTCCTTCTGGCACCCCAATAATTCAGATGTTGGTACATTTAAAGTTATCCCAGAAGCTCCTTACACTATCTTCATATTTTTGGATTCTTTTTTCTTTTTGTTTTTCTGGTTGGTTGTTTTTTGTTTCCTCATATTTCAGATCTTTGGTTTCATTCTTGGAGTCCTTTGATCTACCATTGAATTTCTATATATTCTTTATTTCAGACATTATATGCTTAATTTCTGACTTGTCCTTTTCCATTTTCTTGGCATTCTCATTAAGGTCCTTGAAGCTCTCATCAAGTTTCTCGGCTGTTGTTAGAAGATTCTTCAGTAACCTTATAAATGTGGTCTTAAACTCTATGTCCTCCATTTCTTTCATCCATGACATGTTTCTTTGTCTCTGCATTTTGCTGCTTCCCTGTGCTGATGGAGTGGAAGACCTGCTGCACTGGAGACCGGCCTATGGAGCAGGACTTGCTTCAGTGGGACTTTGGTACTCACTGAGTCTGCCTCTTGAATGTGTCACTTATGGATGTGAGTAGTTGAATTCTGGTGTCGTCTCACACTGACCTCTGGATACACTGGCTTCTGGATCTCCAATGAGGTGCAAGTCAGCTACTGTCTGAGGTGGCCCAGCAGGAGCTACAGCTAGTTCTGCAGATTTCTTCTGATCTGACCAGAGCTGCAGTTTAGATTAAGCAGCAATAGGACAGGACATTTATATGCAAATGCCACTGCACACAGCTTGAGGCGGGTTTGCAGATTGTGTGGGGCAGGGTCACAGGGAGTCACTAAGCTAGGGCATGGCAAATAGCTATGGCTGCCACTCAGCCATTTCTGTGTCTCCACATTTCCAAGTCCTTCATGTCCCGCGTCCCCATGCTGTAAACAACGATTGCTGTGCGCACCTCTGCAAGGGTGCCACCCTCACTTTCCAACCGGATGGCAGACTGTCCAGCTTCTCCTCATAGCGTCTCCCCAGAAACAAGTTCAGAGTAATCAGGAGCTTATTTCCCTTCGAGGTGAAAACTGCAGTGCCCTGTTACCCGCAGCCAGCCTGGTTCGTGCACCTCCGTACCTTAGCTTTCCAGCGCTTGTGCACATGTCAGTGCTCTTTTCCTTTTCCGTCTAATTGCAGAACTTCCACTCAGCCAGCTTTCCCATGGTTCTGGGTAATAGACATTTTGTCTTTTAGTTGCAGTTTTGAAATTGTGTGCAAGGCAGCAGTTTAGGTGTTTCTCTCTGCTGCCATCTTGGCTTCTCCTCCAGTGAGTTCTTTATTGTGTCACTAGGAAGGATTAGGAAGAATTCCTTGCTTACCCTCTTTACAAAACTACCATGACCATTTGGAATTAAGTGTCGCTCCAAGCTTCTAGCCAACATCCTAGTTTTTAATACGGATTTCTGTTACGAATAACTCAGTTTTCCATGAAAAGACCTATGATATCAGAAGAAACAAACACTGTGTCTCTAATGGAAAGCTCGCCTCAGGTCAGAGTCAAGGGCTTTTGAATCAATGTGGCATAACTCTGACATAAGCATCTTCCTCTCTCAGCTGCCTAGTCTGTCAACATGGGGATTTGAAGTCCCTCATCCACCAGGTTCTTTGGATTTTGAGTGAGATGGCATACACCAAGGTCCCAGGATGTGGTCTGAGGCATGGCTGACATCAATAATTGGTGTCCCCTCCCATTCTTTAAGAGAATCATTCAGGACTTTGGAGAGATCAGACCTGCCTATGAACTCTTGAAGACTCTTGTGTTCAGATAAGACCATGATCTGCCTTCAACAGGAGCACCTTCCGGCCACTTTGTAACCCTCCTTCAACTCAAGGTGGAAACCTGACCCCCACAGCCCATCTCACTGTGATCTCTGACTGGAAGGCTGCAATGGTGGGGTCCAGACCTCTGTATTAGCAGTTCTTCTGAGAGCAACAGGCCCTCAGCTCATGTGGTAGTGGGGAAATAAGTAATAGAGAACATTGTCTTCAACAGCTTTGTTTTCAAAAAGATACTCAAATGGAATGCTTCAGCCTAGTTCAGGCATTCCACTAATGACTTGAAATTTGAAACAGCTGTGTGTGTGTGTGTGTGTGTTTTTCCAAGCTTTACAGTGTGTCTTGGAAGAAGATTGCTAAGCTTTTAAATTCTTCATAAATAGTAAATAGATTTAGTCATAAATGTCCTGTAATATGAGCTTTGTTCCTTTCATTCGGAGGGAAGTTGCAAATTCTGATTAAACATGATGGATCATTATACAGCAAGAACACCTCCCGGCCGTTGTGCGGGAGAACAGCCACCAAGAAGTGCAGTTTCTGCTCTGATGAAAAGCATGTAAAGACATCAAACCCCAGATATCTGTCAAGCATTGTTTGTGGGGAGGAAGGGACACCGAGCAATGTCTTGTGGCATTTTAAGGACAGCAAACAGCTGGCATGAATGTAAGCAGTTACAAGGTGTCAGGAGGAAACTCAGATCACAGGATTAGGTGATCAGCTCTCATTTCATGGGTGACTCCTTCCTTTAGAAGCGAAAAAGCTTTCTTCTTCTCCAAGACAGATGTTAACAGAACAGAAAGCTATCAGCCAGAAAGTGCAATTGATAAAATCCCAATAGGGCAGAGCAATGAAGCATTCCTGCCCCTTTCCTCCAGGGAACAGGAGCATGACATTGCTTAGACTGTTTGGGGACTGTTGAAGTTTGGCTTGGGTTGGCACTGGAAGCAGCCCCAGACATGCTTGGGCCGGCACAACAGTGAGGGGCTTTGGCAGAGCTTCAGACAGGACCTTTCTGGCAAGCTGCCTAGCCTTCCCAGAAAGTGCTTTCATTCTCAACGTCATCAATTCTCCTTGGCCACTGTGGGCCTGGGGCTGGGAGCGCATGCAGAAGATGCATGCAATTGCCTTAACTTCACTCCACCCCCCCTGGCCTTAGTTAGAGTTGGAGAAGGAGTGTAGATACACTGTGATGATATTCACTCAGAAAACGGCCTCTTTGCCTAGAGTAGAGGGTCAGTTTATAGAAATTCCTAACAGGAGGTGTTCTTCACTAGAATTATTTGGCAACTGCACACAAAATTGAGCAGAACACAGTATTCTTCCTACCATACAGGCCTGCTAATAACCATCTCCAAGTAGACATATTCCCATGCTAAGCTCCATAATGATAGGAGGTGTTTTTCCTCCTTGACATTGCATCACCACCTCCTAGCTCATCTCCTGGCCCATGGTGGATGGCAATCCCTTTTAGAGGTGATATATAAAACACTGCAGGAGTGGCAATGCATGTATTTTCAACTAAGTTGAACTCATACACATGGGGATCTATAGGAAAAAAAGGTGGAATGATAGAAGGAAGAGAAGGAAAGAAAGCCTGCTTTTCTTGCTTTCTCTGTTCAGTCAATCTAGAGCCAGGCTTCCACTCCTGGGGGAAGTGAAGCCTCAGCAAAAATGCAAAGAGAACCTCAGTAAGTAACTCTGGACTCTTCAGCTTCCACAGTGTGGGCCTTACAAATTAACAAAGGAGGTGAGGCAGGGCTTCTCAAAGTTTAATGTCCATATGATCACCCAGGGGTCTTGTTAAAATGTAGCTGTGGATTCAGTGGGTTGCATGGACTGCATTTCTAAAGTGCTCCTGGTGCTGACCATGGTACTGGTCTTTGACCACACTCTGGATAGTATGGATTGAATAGACTATGAAGGAAAATTCTGACATGCCCAATGCTTGCCAGGCACACTGACTTTCAAACCTAACTCCTTTGACAAGTGTGAGTCCTCTCAGTGAATCGAACCTCACCGAGTCATTGTAGAAATGAATTACATAGTGAATGTGAAAACTTGGCATAATTCAGGTGGCTATTATTATCTGAAGGTGTTTCTGTCTCAGCAGAAAACATGAAAAATATGGCAAGTTGTAATTACATGTATAAGTTGTTTAGGTTTTCTTGCAAGTACGATGGTTTAAGGCACCTCAGTAATAAAAAGACAAATAATAAAGTATTCAAGCCCCATTTACACTGTCATATATACTGATCTTAATTGCAGACTGCAGATTTTCATCTAGTTGCTAATAGTAAGTCGGCTCTTAAATAGTAAGGGGGAGGAAGGTGTGTAACTTATTATGAACAGTCTCATTTCTGTTTTTCATGTGAAATTTCAAAGATCAAAAAGAAGTTCGAAAGAGAAAATGGTAGTGGTAGCTAAACTAATGCAAATACTAGTCCAACATTGAATTCTAATTTTTTTAAATTTACTTCTATTGTTGAGGGTATTACAGATGTCGCCCATCCCTCTACTTTGAGCCCCCTGAATGTGGTTCCTGCCCCACCCCCACAGGCTTCACCACACTATTCCCTGTGTCCATGAGCTATGCATATATGCCTACAAGTTCCTTGGTTAGTCTTTCTTGACCACTCTCCCCTCTGAGATCTGTCATGCTGTTCCATGCTTCCATGTCTCTGAACCTATTTGTTCATCAGTTTATTTTGTTCATTAGATGCCACATATGAGTGAAATCATGTGCTATCTGTCTCTCTCTGACTGGTTTATCTCACTTGGCATAATAATTCCAGGCCCATCCATGTAGTCTCAAAGGGTAAGAGATTCTTCTTTTTCTACTCTATATAGTATTATCATTGTGTAAATTTAGATCTTTTTTTTTTATCCCCACTCATCTACTGAGTGGCTGTTTCCAGGTTGCGGGTATTTTAAGTAATGCTGCTATGAGCATAGGGGTGCATTTGTTTTTTTCTGACTGGCGTTTCAGGATTGTTGAGATACATTCTCTTATGTGGGATCCCTGGGTCAAATGGAAGTTCCATCTTTAATTTTTGTGGAATCTCCATGTTCCTCCCTTTCTCTCTTCCTTCCTCCTTCTCTAAAAATTAATAAAAACACATCCTTGGGTGAGGATTAAAAAGAAATTTTAATAAACCCTAATATTTTCAATTATTTTTTCATGAAAACTTAAGCTTGATAGACATAATCAATATGATTATCCCAAGCTTTTACTTATTCCCCCAGTTCTAAATTCCCCCAGATCCATACACTATACATCCCAGGAATCCAACAGAGCAGTACCTTGTCCTACTATGCAGTCCTCGGATATCAAGGGCACTTTTTAAAAATCCACTAGAATAAAACATCTGAAAGCACCTCCTCCATGCAAGCTATGATGTTAAAAAGCTATGTTTACTCTATAGTCACTCATTCCAACAATATTCAGTCCCAAAGGGACAGCTATTAGCATCCTGCCTTATAATCTTTATCTGAACAAAGTTTGGGCTGAAGCCCACATACTGTTGTAAAAAGTGCAAAACCATAGATCTACCCAAATGCAAAGAAATCAGTCTACCGAGAACTTAGATGATCAAATTACCCTATATAATAAAAGACAACATGCAAATTTGACTATACCTTGGCTCCTGACTGGCTATGCTACCAGCCAATCAGGAGCGGGGGCGGTGCCAAGTGGTGCAAGTGCCAGGCCCAGGGGTGGAGATGAAACGGCGGTTGCAGCGAGCACCTGGCCCCCAGGGCTTGGTGGTAGCAGGCAGCCAGGGTTGAGCTGAGCAGGGCTATGGCTTGGGTAGGCTGGGGGTGAGCCATCAGTTGGACATCCCCTGAGGGCTCCCAGTATGCAAGAGGGGGCAGGTTGGGTTGAGGGACCACCCACCCCCAGTGCACGAATTTCATGCACCGGGCCCCTAGTCCTATCTAATAAAAGAGAAACATGCAAATTACCGTACCTTCGCTATGATACCAGCCAATCAGGAGTGGGGGGACAAGGCCAAGGCACACTGGAGGCAAGGGGTGGCAGCAGGAGGGGCCCAGGCTTGGGGAGCTTAGCTGTGCTGGCGGTCCTGACCAGGACCCCACAGAGGGGCAGGGCAGGCGACTTGGGCCTGCAAGGGGCGGCAGGGCAGCATCTGCTGCTCCCCAGGCCAGGGCGTTGTGGAGGGGCAGGGCCCCGTGGGGTTAGGCCGGGCCTGGCTGTGAGTGGGGTTCTTGCAGTTGCCTGTGGCTGTGGCCAGCCTGAGTGAAGCTGGCCCAGGCCCTGGATGCCTATAGCTGGTCAGAGGGAGAGAAGCCTGGGTCCCAGGTGTGGGGCAAGGCAGAAGCAGTTAGTGGTAATCAGGCCAGCAGGGGAGCACTTAGGGGTAATCAGACAGGCAGGTAGAGTGGTTAGCGGTGATCACGCAGGCAGGCAGGCAGGCAGGCAGGCAGGCAGGCAGGCAGGCAGAGGGGATAGGGGTGATCAGTCAGGCAGGCCAGTGAGCAGTTTAGGAGCCAGTGTTCCTAGATTGCGAGAGGGATGTCTGACTGCCAACAGTCAAGACATTTCTGACTGCCAACAGTCAGACATCCCCAAAGGGGTCCCTGATTGGAGAGGGTGCAGGCTGGGCTGAGGAAACCCCCTTTCCGTGCATGAATTTTCGTGCTCTGGGCCACTAGTATGTATGTGTATATGTGTGTGTGTGTGTGTGTGTGTGTGTGTGTGTGTGTGTACACACGATAGAGAAATATGCTAATTAACCTGGATGTGGTAACTGGTGGAACAGACAGGAGGAAGTTGCACATGGAGCATCAGGGGCAGGGCAGCATGGGCCTCCATGACCTGCCCTGGAGGAGGGCCTGATCAGCAGCAGCGAGGGCTGCTTCAAGGACTGGAGAGGAAGGCAGGGCCAGATTGGCAATTTGAGGGTGGGTGGTGCTATGCGATTTCAAATCACTTACTGGGCTCCTCATAGCTAATAAATGTAAAACTTTAACAGTGAAAGACCTCTGGGAACAAGAAGCACAGCCAACTATGAACTTATCTACAGAGATCGAGAGTGGCTTTCATAAAATGGCTTGAAGGATGTGAGGATATAAGTAAACACAAAATGTGGGGAAAGCCATCCAGGCAAAGGGAAGAATATGTGCAAAGGTCCTGTTGCAGAGGCCTGGCAAATATGAAACACTGCACAAAGCCTTGTGTGGCTAGAGCCGAGAGAGCGTATGGAGAATGCGACTCAAGATAAAGCAGGAAGACAAATGCCAAGGCACACAAACTTTATAAAACAAATTAGAGATGTTTGCCTTGGTTCTAAAAGCAATGGGGAACCATTAAAGGCTTTTAATAAAAAGAGGCAAAAAAAGAAACCCTAAAAAAATATAATCTGATTTACATTTTTAGAAGAAATCATTCTAGCAGGTGTGCAGAACAATAGCTATATGCAAATTATCAGAATTCAGCTTGAATATATTTTATTAATTACGGTGATGATGATGTTGGCTTTGATTACAAGAGATGGTAGTGGAAGTGGAGGAAAGTGAAAGAAAAGTGCAGAGCCATGGATGTACCCAAATGCAATATTTCAGAGGTAAAAGCAACCAGATTTGGTGTTGAGTCCGCTTCCAACTCTACCTCTCCAACCATAAGAAATTCCACTGACATGAACTGTAGTGCTTACCTACTTAGACTGACTCTGTGGCCCTAGACATGGAAAATTAAAGTAAGTGATGCCACCTTAACAGAGATGCAATACCCAACTTCAACTGATTTTATCCTGGATCACTTATCTGTACTATGGGGTATAGGGTGAATTCTCCAATGCACATGACCAATCATTTTGAGGTCTTTGCAAAGGTATCTCTGTCTATCTGTATATGTTATATGCATGACCCTCTGCAGAATCTCAGTAGTAATTTATATTTGGCTGAAGAACTTTGGCCAGCTACAAAGTTTAAAGGAAGCAGTCCTCCTTGCAATTAGTACCACAGCTTGTGGTACTAATTGCAAGTTTGGAGAGTTTATGAAACCACTCTCAGATTTGATCATTTGCTAGAAAAACCCACTGAAAACTATTTACTCACATTTGTGGTTTAACAGAGATTAAAATCAGCCAAGAGCACCAGGACAGAGTCTGGGGAAAGGACCAGATATGCAGCTTCACTTTCCCGGGGTTCATGTGTGGCAAGACACAGATCTCTGCCAACTAAGCAGGCTCTCCCTCACACCTCAGTGTGCAGAGATGTTATTGGGTCTCATTATATCTGCATGATTGATTACACTCAGTCTCCAGACCAACTGATACCCCATGACCCAAAGCCCTGACTCGAAATCACATTGTTACTATCTGGCTAGCCCAAGGCACCTAAACAAACAGCAATTACATTCCAGGAGCCAAGAGCAAAAGGCCAGACATAGTTAAATTTTTTACTACATCGTACCCCAATGACATAAAAAATTGATGATTCATGTGGCCAATAGTGGAAATGGACTTCAAATCAATATTGCATTGAAATAGGAGTATAAGGTTTTAAGAATAGACTATTTTTTCTTATAAGAAGCAGATTAAATGAACCAAGGTTAGATTCTACCTTTCCCAGAACTAGTTTAAACCTACTAGACTGAAAAGCTGTAAGAATTTCTCTCTGTTCTCTCTTGCTGGACTCAAAGTCTTACTTCTTGTGGTCTTCTTAAGGAAAACGTGAATTTTGAGATTGCCTAGGAAGGAAGCTGGTCTCCATTTCAGCATGGTAATCTTCCTCCAAGTCCCAAGTTTTTTCCTTTAGCTCTTTCTTGCCTGCTGACTCAGGGACCGGGCCAGAGTCTATGGTCTTCCCTTCGCCCATCTGAGGAGGAACCGCAAGAACATGGAGAGGCAGGACGGTTTCGTGTTTAGCACAACTACTGCATATACTTCGCCATTCAAAAAAAATTGAGCAGTTTCCATGGAGACTGACACTTGACATAATGAGTAAATGATGGTGTGATAATCAAGAGCACTATGCTAAGTTGGCATGGCTGCTGCTATGCCATCTATTTCCTTTATTGAAGCAATCTATTTTAAAGCACGATGAAAACATTACTTACAAGACACCCAGCAGATGGTGGAGTCATTATGGCCACCAGAAATTTCCAAAATCATTTAGGCCAGATGCCTCTAAAGCATTCCTAGGAGCTGATTTGACACTCGCTGTCACTGCTGCAGAAATTGAGTCCCCTCAATCTTTTCTGTCCCTTGCTGGCTCTCTCTCCAAGACGGAGCCATGGTCAAGGGCTTGCACGGTGGGTTCCTGTGCTGCATGCTCCTAGTCTCACCCTCTTGCCTTCTGACTGCTCTTTTCAGAGTAGACCTTCTCTGTAGCATCACAGTAAGAATGTATCACTGTGAAGGCTCCAATGTTTCTTATGTTCCATGCTTTGTAAAGCAAGCTTTTTATTGCCTTCCACATTCATAAAATCGAACTTTAGGGTGTTTATAATAGAAACCGGGGAATCTCAGGGAGCACTTGTCTTGGTTAATTTCACATGATTATGAGATTTTATAGGATACAAGTTTCTTCTGTGATTTTTATTTGCCTCACCGAATCTCTGACTTCCTTTTTTAACTTCAATCCCAATAAACATACTTAGTTTTTTTGTTTTGGTGTTCTTTTATCTTTAAACACACACTTTATGTATATTGTTATTGAGAATAAGCCCTAGTTTGTTTTTAAGTAAATTAAAGTTGGTATACAGAAAGCAGTGAATAATAGTACAGACAGTAAGCAAATATGGCAAAAAAATTTAGAATGTTTGGTTGTGTGGAAAGCGCAGAGTGCTATAGCGGTAAAAAGAGAAAGGATCTCATTCTGCCTGGGGAAGCCAGGGAAGTCTTCCTGGGAGAGATGGCATGGGATTCAAATCTCAAATGCTAACTAGGAGTAGATAGGGTAGGAGTGCACAGTCTGTTGGATAAGACAGAGGAAAATCAGCTAAGAATAGCATATTTAAGTTCATATATACTAGAACAGGAAATTTAGAGAGATAGCCCAAACTTCCATGCACAGGGACAAGGGCATTTGCCTAGAAGTTGGCCAGGCATGATTTGGATGAGAAGTGGAGGACCATAGGGGAGGCTGGAAACTCATTGTGGTAGCATGATGCAAGGTGCTCTGTGGTCTGATAATATCCCCCATCTCACTCAGCAGCCAGGTATGAGCCAAAGAAAATACATGGGTGACAAGTGGGTTAGTGCTTTATTGAAGCAATCTATTTTAGGTTTCAATTAGGTTGGACTTCTATCTCAGAAAATCCACATAATTTATATAAAATATGAAAATATCATATATAAATACATGCAAGTTATATTTAATTTTTACATATTTGTGTGCATCCAGTTTACAAACCACACTATAAAAATGACACAGGAAGATCATAAAGGGGCTCAGGGGGTGTGGAGCTGGGGTGGTCAAGTGGGCTCCTGCCTCTGTATCAGCCAGAGCAGCTTCTCTGTCATCTGTTGTTTGTTTGGGTTGCCAAGTAGGATTCCTTTGCATTAAGGTGCTGAACAAGTTTGAAAATGTCTATCACACCCCCTGCATTTCTCTGGAGAATTATAGGTTGGAAGGGTTTAATTCATGATCTCTGAACCCTTTCTCTCCACAGGGGCAGAAAAGGTATCTGTGCAGATGGATCATGCTACTACTGTGGTTTCCATTTCCACTCCCCATACTCAGCGTTGGGATTCGATTAGCTGCTCCCCCACCTGACCCACGTCTCTGTCTTCCTCATGACCTAAGAATTCACACAACCCCTTAGAGGGACCTCTGGAATCTCAATGCTGATCCACCATACTATAGTAAAAGAATTATATGATTTCATCTATTCTTACTTTTGTTTGTATTTTTTAAAGGCTCAGCATATTTCCTCATAAAATGTATTAAATATCCATAACCAGCCTCATTATCAGGACAAAAGAATGCATAATGCCAAAGATATTTTCATTTATTTATTTTATTTTATTTTTTAAAGATCTTTTCATTTAAAAAACAATGCCTCTCAAATTTGAAAATCTTACAGGACCCATTTTTGCTGCAGCAAAGGTTTTATACCAAATGCAAACCTGTCTCTCACAGATATAGTAATCACAAAGATTACCCATTATTTTGATCACAAGTAATTTCAGGGGTCCTGTTGTAAGCTCTCATTCATGTGCCTGGGACCCAGCCAGAAAATGCCACCAGGGATACATCAGGAAGCCAATCAGAGTTCCAGAACCAGAGGAGAAATCCAAGGCCTACGTGAATATTCCAGGCCACGCAGCATCTACCTAAGTAGACGGGTGGAGGACAGGTGGGACATTGGTCCTGCCCAGATAAGTGACAAGAGAGATGCTCTGCTCTGTCCTGTCTTGGCTCAGGCTTTTGTTCCACTGCATTGGCACACTTGTCCCGATTCATCAGCATGCGGGACAAAGTTGTTGAAAGAACCTTGCTCTAGGTTCATCTGTCCCAACCCCTAAGGTCATAATCTTCACCCCATTCTGCTGAACAGTATTTATCCCCTCAAATACATCACTGTTTCTGCCAAGAACTTTTTTCCCTTCTTCCCTCATCTCAACCTCAATCTTATGTTGACCTCAGCACTCTACTAAGCTTTCTCTAACCTAAGGCTAGAACAGCCCTCCTGTGCCCTGCCAGAACCCAGTGCCTGTCTCTCTCGCACTCTTCTGTGGTTGCCCAGTTTCACTTAACCCATCTGTGGCCAGTGTCTCCTAAGTGTCAGACACAGGGTATCCATGAGAAATCCTTACCCTTGCAGAGCTTAGGTTTGAATGGAAAAGACAGGAAAATAAATGATGCATGTGTAGCAAATCATTAAGGCAGTGTTTGGCAAACTCATTAGTCAACTCCAATATCAACAGTACAATGATTGAAATTTCTCTTGAGAGCCAAATTTTTTAAACTTAAACTTCTTTTAATGCCACTTCTTCAAAATACACTTGTCCAGGCTGTGGTATTTTGTGGAAGAGCCATACTCAAGGGGCCAAAGAGTCACATATGACTCACGAGCCTCAGTTTGCCGACCATGGATTTAGGGCACAGAGTGTGGCTAGGGGTTACTATTATAGATAAGATGTCTTGAAGAGGTCACATGTGAGATGAGAGAGAGACGACACAGGCCATGCAATATCTCTAGAAAGGCATTCAAAGCATCAAGTGTGCAGCACGCATGAGGTGCAAAGGTTCTGAGGTGGTGGCATGCATTAGAATGGCAACAAGGCAAGAGTGATGAGGGAGGAAGTGGAAAGGAATGAGGTCAGGGCTGTAGGTTAGAGCACAGCACGTGGCAGTGCACTCTCTAAGGGTGTCATTAAGAGTGTGATATAACCCGAGTGACCTGTCATCTGTCCCTCCGAGTGACTTTATTCAGAGTAAAATTTCTCAGAGACAAGACGCTTCAAAGACACAGAAGGCATTCAGGAACATTCTGCGGAGTCAGTGAACAGACCACTGACTCTAGGCCACAGCTCTCTTCCTGGTTCTCTTGTTGCATCACCCCTGTGTTACATATCAGCTCCAACATTTCCCTCGTTGATGACTATGAAATCACATCACTTTTCAAAGATTACTGTGATCCAAGTGAATATGTCCATGGAAAGCATAAACCAGTCATTCTCGCATTTTCAATATATAATAACCCCAAGAACAAAGTCCATGTCCTTCCTGCACTATCTGCACTTACGTGAGCTACATGGTGACTAAATAACTGGACAAGTGCCTGAGACTAGTTCCAGCCTTTGCCAGTCAGTGACTTCTTTACAATGAGCGTTTCCACCATGCTGACCCATGACCAAGCTCCAGGATACAGCACTATATTCACAGCTCCATGGTGTCTGACTCACAGATGGCGAGGTGGCAAAAGCCTTGCCACTCACCACACTAGGATCAGGAGCAGAGAGCATCAGCCAGATGGACTCTGGGCTCCCCTGTCTACTATCTTGATGGCTTTGGGCAATTTCACCTCTTCGGGCCTCAATTTTTAACATCTATAACATTAAAATGATGAAAGATATCTTCCTCATAGCATGTGGATTATATGAAACAGTGCTTACAGAGTATTTAGTCTTGATACCATTTATTGGCTACATTGCGCTGTAGCCCCAAATGACCCCCCAGCTGAACTCAGCAGAAGGGCCTGTTTTGTTAGGACAACACACTCTTCCTCTGTATCTCCTTTTCTCTCTCATCTTCTTTCTTTGTCCCTCCTGTCCAAATACCCTATCTATATATAAAAAAGCTTAAAAGACCACTATGATGCACATTGATTACCAGGGGGCAGATGCTCAATGCAGGAGCTGCTCTCTGGTGGTCAGTGTGCTCCCACAGCCAACCTCCCACACCCAGCCACCCCTCCCTGTCCTTTCCCCCTGGCCAGCTGGCCCTGATCGGCCCCAATCAGGACTGGGCAAGATGGCCCCACAGGCTCTGATTGCCAGCAAGGTCGAGGAATCCTACCCTTGCAGGAATTCATGCACTGGGGCTCTAGTTTCCAATAAGATCACATTCATGGATATCAGGAGTAAGGACTTCAATATATAATTTTTGAGGGGGACTAAATTCAACCCATATCTCGTCCCTTGTGGAACCTCAAATGGGTATTAATGGTTAAGAAGCCACCTTGGAGCAGACACAAGTGTGAATTCCAGTTTTACTTTTGATTTCTACTCTGGCCTTGATCAAGTTACCAGATCTGAACTATATAGTTTTTTCATTGGTAAAGCACCTGGCTCACTCTAATAGGTTTGGCTTAGTGGATAAAGTGTTGGGCTGTGGATTCAAGGGTCCCAGGTTCAATTTTGGTCAAGGGCATGTACCTTGGTTGCAGGCACATCCCAGTAAGAGATGTGCAGGAAGCAGCTGATTGATGTTTCTCTCTCATTGATGTTTCTAACTCTCTCTCCCTCTCCCTTTCTCTCTCTAAAAAATCAATATTGTTTGTTTTTTAAAGGCAAACAAACCTGGCTCATAGAGTAGTCTAGGCATCCATACCACAAAGTTTTTGGAATAACTCATGTTAAGGACATATCAATGATTAAAACTGTTAAAGAAAGAAATGGAGTTGATCCCTGGGCTGTGTGGGTAGCATAGGCCACAAGTGCTGTTCCTTGGCAGTGGTCTGAGTTTGCTTTAGCCACGCCCTGTTACCTCCCCACTGCTTGGTTTCTGGTAGCAGGAGTGCGAACTTGGTAAAGAAGCTGATCTGGACAAAGAGAAGGGCACTTTTTAAAAAATATATATATTTTATTGATTTTTCCAGAGCAGAAGAGAGAGGGATAGCAAGTCAGAAACATCTATGAGAGAAAAACATCGATCAGCTGACTCTTGCACGCCCCCTACTGGGGATGTGCCCGCAGCCAAGGTACATGCCCTTGTCCGGAATCGAACCCGGGACCCCTTCAGTCCGCAGTCCGACGCTTGATCCACTGAGCCAAACTGGTCTCGGCTTTCTTTTTCTTTTATTTATTTATTTTTTTAATGTATTTTATTTATTTTTCACAGAGAGGAAAGGAGAGGGATAGAAAGTCAGAAACATTGATGAAAGAGAAACATCGATCAACTGCCTCTTGTACACCCCTACTGAGGAAGGAGAAGGGCACTTTTAAAGACCATCCCAGTATCTCTTTTCTCCTGGAATTATGCAGAGTAGCCTGTGCTGTCCATCTTGTGTTGCAAAATGAAACGGCAGGTGTTTCGGATCCCATGCTAATGAGCATGCATTGCCAAGGTTATCTAGTGAATGAAGCTGAAAATGCAAACCAAAATACTCCACCAACCTGTGCCATCCAGAAAGCTTGGTTATGCTGGATGCTTTAGTAAACAAACTCCGCTAGGTGAGAAAATGTTTGCACAGGCCCTATTTAAACACATGCAGCAGATAATGGCAAATAGATGCGAGCATGTCAGTATCTCAAACCAAAGAACATCCAACCTGGATCTATTTCAGTTACCTCAACTTTTATGACTGGGATGGTCTCGTAAAAATGCCAGTCCTCCTTTTAATTGAGTGTGGCATCAAGGCCAGGAGTAATAAACAGAGCCTGACAGTGCTGTAAATTTCCAGAAAGGCCCCAAATGCCTTGCTGTACTCGATGTTTAGTCAGCAGGCCAGCAGCTGCAGCACCTGGAGCTTGTTAGAAATGCATACATTTAGGCTCCATCCCATTTCACTGACTTAGAATCCACAGTCTAACAAGACCTCCAGGTGATTCATGGACATATCCTAGTTTGAAAAGTGCTCTTTGGCACCAGTGTGCTCTCCCAATCTGCCTCCTGCTGACTCATGTGTGTGTCTATCTACTGAGCAGCCTGTTTGTCCCAGCCACAGGCTGCTAACACATCCTTCCCACTGGACAGAATGTCCTCCCCTGAAGAACACACAACTAAGTCCATTTTCTCCCAAGTCCAAAGAGACACCCTTGCAAGCCACAGCTAAATGATCCCCTCGGGTGATGAGATTGAGGAGCCTCTGAACTGAAGCATGGCTATGTTCCCACCTATGAACATGTGCAGGTGGAAAATGCTAAGTCAACCTTGCTCCCAGGCCAATGGCAAAGGTACAGCCACCCAGCTGGTGGCTTCTCTGCCCAGCCAAAGCGGAGGCTGAACTGAGGCTCTTCTTGCCAAAAAACAAGGCATTTAAGGCTCTTCCTGGGGTGACAAACATGCCTTTGGATTTCAGAGAGAAACATTCCATCTTTCTCACCTTCTGCTTTCATGGGTTTTACAGAGCTCCTCACTTAATGGCCCCACAGGGAAGTTTGCAGCTCTATCTACCAACATCTGAGCCACGTCTGAGCTGGATTCAGGGGTCAAAGTGCTTCACATCTCATCTATTGAGACTGGACACTTTTTCCATTGACCAAGCTGCTATTCTCACTGGTAGAACTTTAAACAAACATCTCCACAAGCACAGACACCTAAAATTCAAGATAGTCTGATTTCCAACATGACTAGGCCCCTGCTCCACTTCATGGAGAAAACGAACTGTTTTCATCAGAACTGGTTCCTAGTCAGTAAATGGATGTCCGATAGCCCCTTCCCCAGCTGTTGCATTCTGATTTTCTTAAAGACTGTAAGTAGAGCACATGATTCAGTAACCTCAATATCCAGAATCATCTCTCTATGATTGAGCATGACACACAAAAGCTATCCACTACTGTGTCTTTAAAGCACTGAATCTGCTTTCTGAGTGTTTTGTTGTCAATCCTGTAGTTTCCATTCTGTATTTTTATTACTGATTTATATAATATTTTTCAAAAAAAGTTAGCAAAAACACATTTCTAAGAGGATTGTTTCTTCAAAACTTTTCCTTGTACACTAAAAGAAAGTGGACTTAGGGAGAGGGAGAGTTATACAACAAATCTCTACCTGAGGGAATTATCAAATTATTGTGTACCCTTCCTTTGAAATCTTTTAAGGAATGTCTGAGCAATTCGGAATATAAATAAGTTGCTTCAGCTAAAAGCTTTACTTATGACCCAGCTGTTTTTTGGCAGTAAATACTTCCTGAGGTGTAAGAGTCTCATGAGGGGCCATTATAAAATTTACTAAAGTAATTAGCAGCTGCATCCACTAAGTGATGGTAACACATTAAATATAGTCAATATCCCTTTCCAAGGAGGCATCTTAAGCTTCTCAGAGCCCGAAACACCATATATTCAATGTCACTGTTACTTGCACTCAAAGATGGTATTGCATGCTCTTCAATTTAAAAAAAACTATAACAAGAAAATACTATTTTCTCTGTAGGGACAATGACTTAGTTGATTATTATTAAGTAAGAATTATTAAAGATCACTGGCACACCATAAACATTTTTAGAGTAAAGAGAGTATTTTCGTTATCTCTGAATTAAACTGGGGTGATTGCTAATGAGAAAGGAGGCAACACCATAATCCTCTGACCCCCTGCAAGGTCCCTAAGATATTCGTGCAGGTTACCAAAAAGCAGAGAACCATGTCTGTTTTCTCATAGCTCAGTCTTTTTCAACAACCCATGTGTTAAAAGGGAGGTCAAGGCAATGGGAGATTGCTTTTGTCAAAGCTTGAGAAGAAAGCACAGAGTGTAAGACCTATGACCCCATTGTTCACCTTAGACAGCAACCCTGGACCACACTGAGAAGAAAACAGAGAGAAGAAGATAGTTCTGAGCTCCTGTCTCTAAGATAATGGAAGGAGTGAAATAATAACTGCCACATTGTCCAGCTGGAGTATCTTTCTCATCATCTTTGGAAGTTTCTTTACTCTTTGGGTCTGTGGGACTGTGCAATCCCTGGAAATAGTACCAATCTGATTTGAGAGGTGGAGATCACTGAGCTGATGGGGGAAAGGAGCTCAAGGATAATCACAGAGGCCAAACCCAACACAATGAGCTCAACAAATCTGAATAAATCCATGTAGCTCCAACAAAGCACCTTGTTTTGTTGGGAGAATGATGAAAGGGGCTCTCCAGTTGCCCAGGGCAGAGCAGCCAAGTGACAGTGTGACTTAAATAGCGAAGGGAAACCACATGTGCCCCAGGTTGGGAGTACAAGAGAAGAGCAGCCAGGACTAAAAGATTCAGTCCCTCAGCAAGCAAACCAGATCTCTAGGAACCCTTAAGGCTCCAAAATAAATTTACAAAGGAATTCACCACACATTTCTTATTAAATGGATAGCACTTCTCTTGTAATTAATTTATTTCTATTTCATGTCTCCAAATATGTCTCTGACAAAGAGAAAGCAGTGGAAGAAACAGAAGTGGATGATGGTTACCAATATAATAGTAACAGCAAGTGCATAGTAAATGTTTGCTAAGTGCCAGTGAGTACCGAGTACTTTACTTATGTAATTCTCAGAACCACTCAAGGAGTAGGTTCTATTATCAATCTTATTAAATGGTTAAGAAAAATGAAGCAAAGAATGGTTAACTACCCTGCTCAAGTCACCAAATAAGTGGCAGAACAGGAAGTCAGACACCCACAGTCTAGCTCCAGAGTCTCATTAATACTTTACTCAGATACATTCTGTATATATGGACTGAACAAAGACTTAAAAGTCACAAATGGAGCCTTATTTTATTGTTTTAAAAAATATCTCCTATTCCTTCTTCGTGTGTGTGTGTGTGTGTGTGTGTGTGTGTGTGTGTCCTTCTCTCCTTTGCTCACTTCCCCCACTCTTACAAGGAGATGGCAGGAACTCAGCAGCCTCTGCCCCCCCAAATCAAGTTCCCCTCCACAGCATCCTTTTTCCCTCTGATTCCTGACTGGTATCCTTCCTTTTGCACCACCAGGCCCTCCCTTTTGAAGGAACCAATCATGTGTTTGGGTATAGGAGAATCTTAGAAAACCCAAGGTCTAGTTCAAAGGTATAGCACTTTGGCTAATGGAGAACTTTCTACCATGCTGTGGACGGTGTTTTTCTAGTTCAGAGACACATGGAATAGACATATCCATACGCATTTGCATCCCACTACTGGCACACAAGCTGTCTTCTTACGACCTATCATAAAACACCTGCGCATTTCCTCACACTCATTCCTTAACTACCCAAAACCTGGGATACATTGATTGCCTTCATTTCCATTTTTTTCTACAATGAAAGTGAATAACACTTTCAGAATATGGAGCAGAGTCTATAAATTGACCATTATCCAATACCTTCTAGAGCAAAAGTGATATCAATGTTTAGTACTTTACACACCAGCATCTCAAAGCCTGGGGCATATGTTAAGGAGTGGAAAGCATCTGTAAGCTTTCATGAAAAAGAAAATATGGGCAGAGCAGTGATTGCCTGAGTTCGCCCATTGAGTGCCACAGAGGACGCAGAAATGGGATGAAATAAAAGGCAGTGGCCCAACTCAAATACATAATGTGTTCCATTTGGACATCCCTGTCCTATGATTGAATGATACTGTTGATTGATTATACTCCTACAGTTGGCTCAGTTACAGAAATTGATGTTTGGGCTGTGTTTATAGGATATAAAAAAGATAGGTGAAAAGTGGATTCATTCACACTGATTTCAGCAACTCTGATTAAGTGGTGAGCAAGGGAAATAGGTGCCTGAGGTTTATTGAATTTTCCGGTTGACTTGGAGTTACCCAATACCCTCTCTGTTTCATTTCTTAGAATGGAGTATATATTTTTGAAAATAAGAATTTCTACTCTGTTTACTTGGTTGGTGAAGTGTGCTGAGCATCATATTTTTTCTTTTATTCTTTTTTTGCTCAGATGTAAGTTCCAAAAGGGTCTCAGGTTCATTTTTTCTGACCATTGGTGCTACTGTAGAGAGACTGCAAGTGTGGAAGGCTAGAGCACTGGATATCTCCTTGGGAGTATATTCATTTCCTGACAGTGAATGGTTTTTCCCACTCCTCTCTTCAAAATGATGATTGGTGAACCATTTCTTCTTCCCTGTCTAAAAATGGATGACTTATAGATAGGGAAATTTGGGTTTTCATTTTGAAATCATCAAGAATCGGTAGAAAATCCTTCCAAAATTTTGATCTTAAAAATGTATTAAAATCGGATTAAAATCTTTGCCAGCAAACAGAGGCAAAGCATAACTCTCTTGCTAACTGCAGTGTTGGGAAGGTGAAATCAGGTGAAAGCTAGAGGCGGTTATAGAAGGTCTGGAAACAACTCGGGTATTTTTTCTCCTTCAGAGAATCAAAGGAGTCAGCCATTCAACCAAAGGCTGTTTCGTATTATGGGTGTTTCACCTGCCTTAGACTTTAGAGAAGCAATGGATATATTGTTCATATATAGAAATTATAACAATCTAAATGGTAACCTGGATTTAAACACAAAGGCCCAAAATAAATAAAAGTCCCATCCCACTGAAAACTAATATATTCTTTTTGGACATCTGTTAACAACCTTTAGCTGACCAGGTACAATGCTCCATCATTAACAGAAAGGGAGAGTCATAGGTGGTGGACAGAAGCGAGATTCTACATCCAGGTGTGAGCTTCCTCAGAGGAAGAGAGGACAGAGAAGAAAGAGCATCCAGGACACAAACTCCGCCCAGGATGTTCAGTGTGGATAAACCTCTGCTCTCTGCCTTTCAAAACCTATTACTATGTGTTGTTATTTCTCACTCATGTGACATCTGAGGAGCATAACTGCATGAACCAGAAACTGCTTACATGAGAGCATGCCAGCAGAAAGGACCTTACATGTCATTAAGCCATACTCACTTGTTTTCTCCCCTCTTCTGCTTTACAGTATTTGCATTTGCTAAAATGAGCAAGAGAAAATAAAACAGGTTCTACTGGGTCAGACATGGGCTCTGGATTCAGATGGCCTGGTTCTGTCAGTTGTGCAATATTGGGAGTTATGCTTAACCTCTCTGTGCCTCTCTTTTCCCATCTGTAATATAAGAGGAATGAAAGCACCTTCTCAGGGGGTTGATGAGGTAATCTGTCTTTTAAGCTTGATGTTATGTAAAGTATAGAAAATGCTCAGTAAATAACCTTAACTATTATCGTTATAAGAAAAAAAATCAGTCATTGCAAATGATCCCTTCTCTTTCCAATTTCTAATGGCCAATGAGATTTGCCCGCATGGGTGATGATTTGGCAAAAAATTGGCAACCTTGGCATGTTTTCCAGTAGTTCAGGTTTCCCACCAGTTTAGAAGTTCTGAGATGGCTGGGTGATGCCTCATATGTCTGTGCACCCATTCCCACCCTAGAACTGAGCTCATGTTAGGAGCTCAGTAAATATTTGACTAATGGCTGTCTTTTGACTGATGTTTGACTCTTTGCTCCAAGCAATATGGATACTTGTGGTGACAGGAAATGGTATGAATGTTAAGACAGTTTGAGGTGACATATCCCAGGGGATAGTAACTATCTCAGGGAATAGTAATTGTTTAGAAGTACTTGTCAGAAAAAAAACTGCTATTCTTCTTACCAACACAGTAGTCCAGATTTTCAGGCACCCTGGATTTAAATTTTTTTCTCTATTGCTGTCACCCAAACCAATGGACATTTCCCAGAAATGTAAATATTTCTTCATCCAAACTATCATTTAGAGACCCACTCTTATCTTCTGAAGTGCTATAGAAATCTACCTTCTAACTGTGCTGGGTGTTGTTGTTGTTGTTGTTGTTGTTGTTGTTGTAGGCAAAAAATATAGTCTCTTCACGCACTATAAGAGAATTAGAAAGCTCCTCAGAGGGACCTAAGGGATTGCATTGCAGCTTGAGTTCAGAGTAAAAACTTTCTAGTACAGAATAGCAAACCTAGTGATTCAAAGTCTCACATCAGTCTCACATCTAATAAAAGGAATCCATCCTACCAAACAGGGCCCCCAGCAGAGTTTAGATATGACTTCTTCTGAATCCCACTGTCTTGCATTAATGACTAATTTAATGATAACTATGCTATATCGAGAAAGAAAGAGATGACTAGGATGGTAGTGGTGGTGGTGATGACAAGGATATCTCAAGTGTCCACCCTGTACTAAACATATTACATACATGTCAACACATTTATCTTTCCAACATTACGATTTTGATTTTGCAAAAATAAAAATAAAAGCAAGGAAACTGAGGGCTAGGAATCTCTCACAAGATCACAACTTGCGGAGAAAAACCTCACATTGAAATCCCAGAAGGCTGACATGAGAGACCTTCCTTCATCACAACTTCACATTGCCTCCCACATTAGTGACATAGGCAATACCATATTTCTCTTCCATGGGGGAAGGCAACGGCGGGGCAATTTTCAGCTTTTTCCCCAAGCCATAGCCTTTTCTCTGAATTTAAAGATTGGACTGTGATCACATGATCTGTTTCTGATCTCCCCTCCAAGCCTTGAAAAGTATGTGTTCTGCACTGACTGGCTTGGGCAGAGGAAAGTGATGCTGAACAATGGCATACTATCTGCCAGGCTTCCCTGTGGGGCAGATCACTGCCGAGGGGAGTGCTTCTCAGCCTCCTGGAAGCTAAGTGTTCAACAGGCAGTTCAGCCACTGAGATCCACTGGTTCCTTCAAGCTGAACACTTGTGGCAATTGGGTATGGAATTCCAGGGAAGGAATCAAGGGGTGAGAGGTGCTAGAGAAACAAAGAAGTGAGCAATAGAGCTGTTGTCATGATTCCAGACATGATGGACACTGGGAAAATGTTTGTTGAATGAGAAATACCTGTGGCCCCTGATGTCAGCTCCACTTCTAGCCATCTCTTGCTTTATCCAAACTATAGTTTGGAAAAGGTGGGAATATCTTATTTGACATTATATATGTTACTTAATCCCTCTGAAACTCAGCCACTCCCCGATAAAGTAGAGATGATATTGGCACCTGCCTCATAGGGGCTTCTGGAAGTGGTAAAGGGGGCTTGTAAATATAACGTGCTTAGTGGAGTTTCTAGTACTTGTTAAGTGTTCAGCAAATGCTCTTGAATTCAGAGCATGAGTATTTGTACTCCAATGCCTCACCCAGGATCCACCCATTTCTTAACTTCCAGGAAACAAGAACTATCAAGAGAAAAGGGGTTAGTGCTGGATTATCTCAGCATTGATGACTATTTCCATTAGGATTCACCTCACACAGTTTTTGGCTAAATTTTATGTATTAAACTACCCTTTGCAACATAGCACATTGTTTGGGGTGTTGGGTACATAAAAGTTTCCTGGGGAATTTTTAATAACCAACCTGCTTAATGAGTACTGAATGTGTGTATATGCTCATACGTCACACATGTATGGACCCAACATGCATACGCACTCACACATCATAGACATGCATGGACCAAATGTGCATATACATTCATAGACATCAGTTGCACTCTTTTTGACAGAATCAACTTAGTAGTTTCTCCAGTCTTCATGCTGGTTTATCAGCATAGACACCACTCACTTATTAACTGCAAAATTGACTAGTGAATAGAGGATAATTTGTTTCAGCTAATCTAACTGACACTCATCAGTTAGATTATTCAACTTATTAAATCAAAATGGCTAAATATATAAATAAATGCATATTGACAAACTCCAGTAATTGATTTTGCAAATAACATAACAATGCTACAATGAGGGCTCCCAGAATTGGTGATTGCTAGTTTCCATATCGCACAGAGATAACATGGATTGTACGGGGGAGTTGCAGCAGCCATTGATTGTATGTACAAGTCAGTCGATACGTTAAGAGACTCATTTTTGCTATAAAATAAACTGTCAACCATCCTCTTCCCCCTTTTGCTCCAGTTGACTAATACAAGCTCTCAAAGCACAGGATTTCACTATCACACTTTTACAGAGATGAACCGGCGGCTAATGATGCTAGTGGAAACTTGTTCACAGTGATTGACCGTTCCTTTCCCATGAATGGATGAACCCAGTAGGTGCTCTGATAACGCCTTACACCTCCTCATGGAAAGCTGGCACCCAAACAACTAATTTAGTTTTATTTTAGAGGCAGCCTAACCTCCTGCTTTGGAAGGGTCTCTTTCTTCCAAGGAAGAGCATATATATATACACAATGTGTCAGGTGTTATGTAGGTGGGAGAGTCTCCAAATGCATCCAGAAAGAAGGCAAATAAGAGCTAAAATATATTGTGTAAAATTATACCAAACTTCTTTTGAAGTGTCTTACATATAATTACTTTAGTCCACATAATATCCCTAGAGATTAGTATTCTTAATACGTCCAATTTTCAGATGAGAAAACTGAGGCACAGAGAGTTAAAATACCTTTCCCAAGGTCATACTGCTGAGTGGTGACTATCCTTGTGTTTCTCTCTGCCCATCCTTTCCCTCTGCTCTGCCTTTCACTCTGGTGTGATGATCACTCTTGAATTAGGATCACCAGAACTCTACTCTCCAAGCCACAGAAAACAGCACAATATTTTTTCATCTCCTCATAAACACATAAGACTGGCTTGAGGGTATTGTTCTTTGGTAGCAAATATTGAGATAAAAGTAGAACGATCTCCCAGCAAAGTTGTGAAGCATACCCTTTGCTTTGAAGATGAGGGGGTTCTCAAGCTTTTTATTGTGGAACATTTCAAACAATCAGAGAAATAGAAAGAGTGGTAGTACAATCCATCACCAAGATTTAGCAACTGTTATCATGCTGCTTTTATGTATTTGCTTCTTTTATGTATTTTTGTCTTGGGCGATTTAAAGTTAACAACAGACATCATGATGCTTCATTCTAAAATATATTAGCTTATTACAAAGAACAGACATTGTCTAACATGAATATCATATCATTATACTTAACTAAGTTCAAAGGAATTCTCTAATCTCATTTAACATCCAGTCTGTGGGGTCATGTCTTTAGTCTCTATCTCTCTTTATAGAAGGCAACACTTCTGCTTCTCCAATCCTGTGTCTCCAGACCCAGGGCCTTTAATCCAGCTACATGCTCACTTCCACAAGACACCTGCTGAGTTCTGGTGATGGGATTCTAGTCTCTTCCTAGTATTCCTCAAGTTCCATCACAAACACTCTGACCAGGACAAAGAGGAATATGTGGACATGTCCATTAGACACCATCATGGCAAACACAACACCTTTAAGGAAAGACTGTAAGCCATCAATTCAACATTAGAAATTTGATGGATATTCCAAGGAATTGTTAAATAGTCAAACTCCTTGAACCTAACGAATGCAGTGAAGGCCAACATCAGTACACTATAACCCACCTGTATTTTCAGTTCACTTCAAAGTAATAGACTGGTAATAATGTATGAGAAAAAAAAGAGAAGAAAGAATTCCTATAGAGAACACTGAAGGTGGAAAATAGGGAACAACTATGAGCCTAATATGGTTGAACATAGACTGTGTTGCTCTGAATGGTCATGAGGGCACCAAGTTGTAGAACTAAGCTTGCTAATACATATTAGACCCTATCCACAAGCAATTTCCAGTGCATTTCTCCGTTTCTCCAATAGTTGCTACTGTCTCTACCCAGGCATGGAATGGTTAGGGGTCTGTTTCATTCATTTTTTACCTGATTGCAAAGTCTCTCTTCTCTTCCCTCAACTAGTCCTTGAGGTTATTCCTGATCATTCTCTATGATAAATAACTCGCCTGTTTCCTCTGATTGGGTGCTAGAAGAATTGCCCAGTAGCTATGAAGATCAGAAGATTTTCACATTCTAAGGAATAGCTTAAAGGAGGTCTTCCAGGTTCCTCATCACTTTGCATCTATTATTTAAGAAAAAAGAGAAAAGTTCCTGGCAGGAAGCAGTCAAAGGCAGGAATCTGAAAGAATTTCAAGAAGAAAGATGTCTCCTTGTCAATAGCTCCAACTAATCCCAAAACAAAGGCCATCTTTCATTCATTATGTTATTTGTTTATGTTAATATTTGGCACTGTCCTAACTCATGTGGATGCAATGGTGACCGAGACAGGATGTATACGTAGAGTTTACATTCTAGAGTGGAGTCAACTAAAGAAATTAAAATATAAATAACTAGTAGCCCTTTGCATGAATCCGTGTGCCTCTAGTAGCTCTCTGTGGGGCCTGGCTGCTCCACACCCACTGCCCAGAGGCTCTCTGCAGCCCAGAGGCTCTCTGCAGCCCAGAAGTCCATCTGCACCCCGGCCTGGCCAGAGGCCCATTTGCGGCTGGGTGCAGAACGCTGCCCGCTCTCAGTGGCCGGGCTCCCCCCTCTACACCCCTCCGCCAACTGTGGGACTCCGGTGGGGCTGAGAGGACTGGGAACTGTCATCTTGTTGCTATGGGTGTCGCCATCTTTGTGACAGAGTGACAGTTAATTTGCATATTGCTCTTTTATTAGATAGGATTAAAACACTTAGTGGGAGTGGCAGACGATGAAAAATTACAAGCTGCAATGGGGCTCTGGAATGGAGGGGATGCTACTTTATAGACTGAGTCAAGAAAGGCCTAAAAGGTGGTATTTAAATGGCAACTTGAAAGGAGAAGCTATTTCCACTTTTGAAATCATTTGAGAAAAGAACATTTCAGAACACAAGTGACTTGTAAGAGGGTCTCTCTGCCTCCACATGCCCTTTAACTTCCCCATGTGCACTTTTGGGATGGGTGTTATGGAGAAGTAAACTCTTTCTGTATGACCTTTGCAGCCAGACTCAACTTTTTCCCTGCCTCTTCATCCATGTCTGCACTTATTCTTTAGCAGTGCTCCTTTGAATAAATCAAGTGCTAAGACATCACATGCACACACACACACACACACACACACACACACACACACACACACACACGCACGCACATGCACAGAACTTGAGTTGAAAGAGACAGGAACAGTAGCAGGTACTGATTATGCTTCAGACCCAGGTGGCTCTATGATATGCTTGCTTATCTGAGAATTCCACTGACCATAAACAATCCTAACCCATCAACTCCTAGCTGATCTGCTTTTCTGAAATTATCCTCTCCCTCTAACGCATTTTGAATCCATCTTCCAGGCTACTGTTGGAGCACTCTAAACTTCCAAATATTGAACTTCTCACAATTCACCCTAATATCCAGAACCCTATACATAGCATAAAATATCATTGGCGATCTGAAGTTAATCTCCCTAGTGATAGTGATCTCTTCTCCCACGATTCTTTTTTCTCTGCATGAATCCTGTATTTGACAAACTCGTTAATTTTTTGGCTGTTCTCTCCAAACCCTAAGCTTTTTCAAGAATATGGCTTAACCAATGTGGTGTCTTCCATTTGAATGTTCCTCAGTGTCAATGCCCCCAATACCTAAGCCTGCCTGGAAAATGTCTATAAGGTATTACTCAAGACAAATCAGCATGTCCTTATCTTTGAAACCTTGTTTGAATTCTTCAGGCCATATTTTTCACCCCTTCCTCTGCACACATTTTTTATGGCACCTCCTGCCAGTGCTGTAATTCTTCATGAATACTACCAGGTCTATGCACTGCTGGTTCCTGTTACCCCAGCTTTTCAGATGCCAGCCTCAGGGATTGGACCTGCTGTTCAGTTTATGATCCAATATCTGCATAGCTTCTCTCTCATCTCCTTCAAGTTTCTGATCAGATGCCATCCTCACTGAACCTTACATACCCCTATACCTTGGATAGCAACTTCTGCCTAATGGTGCATGGTATTGTCCAACATCATTATACAGCTGATCCTCATTATTTGCAAACTCACCTTCTACTTGCTAAAACAGACTTGTAACTCTGAAATGTATACTTCTGCTTTTGAATTCATGCGTGGACATATGCAGAGAGAAAAATACATTCACAGCTGCGGGGAACAAGGTGTCTCTCTACTTCCTGTCTCAGCTTTCATTTGTAAACAACTGTACTCTTTGCAGTCTAGTTAATACTTGTGTTTTGCATTTTTGACTGATTGGGTGGTGATTTTGCTATTTAAAGTGCTCCCCCAGCACACATGTAATGCTGATGTGCTGTCCAGAGTCCTAAGTGTAGGAAGGATGTAATGTGCCTCCAGTAAACATGCATGTGTTAGATACCTTTAGTTCAGGCAGGGGTTACAGTGCTGTTGCTGTGAGTTCAATGGTGATGAATCAGAAACATATACTATACGAGGTGTCTTTAAACAGAAACACATAAAACAAGACTATGTCTCGACTGGTTGATGAAAATGTGACAAAGGCTCACAAGAATCTAATCCTGCCTTCCTCCTAGGAGCAATAAGCATTCACAATTCACCAATTCAGTGTCTCTGGCATGTTTAAGTAGAATATAACCATGAATAACAAGAACCGAATGCATTTACTGTTTTTGTAAATGATCTGCCTCTCCCCAGAAAAAAAAATGTAAGCTCCATTAAAGCAGGGGCTAGTACTGCACATCTGATGGCTATATTTCCCTTTCCCCTGCCTATCACAGTGTCTGACACACAGTAGGTGCTCAATAAATATGTGCTGAATCACAGTGAACCAGAAGCTGATCAAAGATAGAGAGTATTTTTACCTACTTTTGTGCCACTAGTTTTTAACCAAGCAACTAGCACATTGTAAATTCTGAGTACTAGTTGAATAAATGAATGCGTGAATGAATGAATGGACTCAATTTCTGAACCCAAAATAATAGCCAAGCCTGGATTTGAGCTAGAGCTTTTCATCCAGGAATACCTCATACACTCTGTTACTATTTTAGCATGATTGCCTTATTTGTAACATTATCCTTAAGACAGATTTTGATGCACAGCTTCAATCTTGGATGCATCATTGCACTGCATCTGTAATATGTTCTGGAAGGCTCTCATCCCTAATATATTGAAATTGCAAAATACACAAAAGCTTTTCAATGCTCAGGCGAAGTGCATTACAGTACAAAATCGAAATTTTTGATGCAGTAATTCAGCGCATCCTTCTTTTCCCAAGGCAAGATCTATTTGGCCTCAATCAAACTGCCCAGATTTTAACTTGGCCAAGCTTAAAGATATTTCAAAAACAGATATAGTCTATTTGCTTCAAATAGATCTTCGAGCAACCCCGCAAACCTCTGCTTGATGCTCTATACCTTAAAGTACAAATTATATTTTTTTAAAGAAACACTAGAACGTTCATGGACTATTTTCATGGCAGAATTGAAAATTGATTAGTCAGTGTTAGCCAGGCTTTCTGGACCCTAACTCCTTGGATGTTAAAAGGGGAGAAAAGGATGCTGTGGCTTAAAAGTTATAAATGAAATCTGATAGCAATGGTTAGCTTTGTACACAACGGCACCGAGAGGAACATGAAAATAAAAAGATGGCAAAGTTCCCACTTTTGGGGTGTGTGTGTGTGTGGCCTATTTCTCTCCTAAGATTCTCTGAAGGCTAACAATGTAAGAACAGAAGCCCCTCTATAGCAAAAATCTCAATATATATTAAGCACTTCCTCGTTATTACACAGTTCGTGGGGATTAAGAGGAAATAGTCTCGTTCATCCTGACACTCACAGTGCTCCTGCTGGAGGCACACGTGAGATGTGAGTGACTCACCCTTGTTGTGTTAAGTATGACAAGAGAAAAGTAGAGAGGCCATCAGAGAGGGGGCAGGGAAATGTAACCTGTCGGGGGGAAAGGGTCAAGAAAGGCTCCTGGTGGCAAGGGCTTTGGAATCTACAACTGGGCAAGGGGCAGAAGGAACCAGTTAAGGAAGAGTGGTTGACATTGCAGGGAGTGGACAGCAAGGATGAAGATTCTGCTTCAAAACCATTGATAGCTCCTCCATAGCCTCTCAACTACAGCAAGTCCTTGGATATCATCATTTCGTTCCACAGTTTCAGTTCAATGTAGATGAGAAAACAATTGATTCCAGCCAGGATTACTGACTGTATGGAGTTCAGATGTCCTCCCCTGCCTGCATAGGTTTTCTTCAGGGACCCCAATTTCCTCCTACACCCCAAAGATGTGCACGAAAGGTGGACTGGCATGTCTGAATTGTCCCAAGATGATGCATGTTGGGGTGAGAATGAAAGGGTGTCTTGCCCAGACTGGGTCCCACCTTGCACCCTGAGTTGTAAGGGCAGCCTCCAGCCACCTGACCCTTCAATGGAATAAGTGGGTTGGAAAATCATTATCTAAATTGTTTTTATTCATCTTTCTTAAGTGTATATATAGCTCACATGTACTTCAATGTTTACTATTAGAAGTGTTTTGGGTCTTTATTTAGAAGTTCGGTGATGCTTTTGTGGCCAGAAATAGGCCTAGGAACCAAACTTTTTTTCATGTCAATTAGCCTGAGCAATAGTTGGTTTCATTATACATTCTTTCGCGTAATGTCATAGTTTCCAAGAACCTATCAACAACATAAAGGGAGGACCTAGTGCACCACTGCCTTCAGTTAGTGTTCAAGGCCTTTTGGAGGAGCTTCTGTTTGGAAGCTAAGTGACCATAGGAACTGTGTCTTCTTCATCACTTGATCTCCAGTACCTTGCCTTTAGTATGGCCACATGCATATATATTCAGGTAATCACCTAGCCCCTCCTACCATGCCAGCCTGAGACCCCACACCCTCCAGCTTCCCCAGATACCTGGCTGGAAACACAGCACTCTGTTCCATGAGACCCTCCTTTCTAGTCTCCCATTCTTCGTCATCCATATCGAATGCCCACTGCACTGAGGAGCCTTCCCAGACCAAGTGTAAGAACAATGCCATTTAAGAAACAATGAATTGGCCCTTATGAATGAATATCTTTATGTACTTATTCAGGGTGCTGTCATCATTTCTCCCACTATAACACAAGTTCCAAGCAATAGAGCCATCGCTGACTCATCCCTCTGCCCATGGTGAAAATGGGGCAAGCACTTGGTACATTTTTTCCAAGGTTTTCTAGGCTGCTGCTTTTCTGTTCTTGCAATGGCGTTACTATCACCTGCACATATGGTAGACTGGTCCCAGCAGCCTCAATGCTCTGTCATCCACTTAACAATCTCCCTCATTCAACGTCAGTGAAGGGGCCAGTTTACTTTGGTGTTTTCTCTCAATGGAAATCTAGCCAATGATTTCATGCCTTATCCTTATCAGGTTAAGTAGAATGAAAAATGAAACAAAGGAGATGTCATCCCCTCGCTGATGGAACATGGCAGCCTTCTGCACCTGCTAAAGCATAATCTGACTACACAATAAATCAGAAAGAAACAACTTGCAGACTTACAAGCCTATTTGGCAAGGTCAGCATGCATTAGAGTGATTAGAATTTAATAGGTGTTAAATAATATTTTTGTTAAATGGATGGCTGGATGGACACAAATTCAGATTTTGGGGGTTTTAAAAGTGGATTAGAATAAATGATGATTGGGAATCCTGAGTTCTTTAATTAGTTGATTGCATTTCCACCCCTGCCAAGTTCTTATGTGAAGAAGTCTGACTTAACATAAAGACAGATAGTCTGGCATTCTCCTGGTAGATTGTGGTGGTAGAGTTGGGGATGGAGCTGCAAAGATGTAGGAATCTCTCTCTCTCTCTCTCTCTCTCTCTCTCTCTCTCTCTCTCTCTCTCTCTCTCTCTCTCCCTCTCTCTCTCCCCTTTTAGTTCAGAGTAACTCACACAAATATAAATGACTCAAATTTTTTGGTAATCATGTTCTTCATTCTTATTGTTCTGCATCTTTTTGGCTGAGTATTGTGCTCTTCTTAGATCATAGTCATTTTAAAATGATTTAGGAGAAATCATTACAAAGTGAAGTATCTTTAAAAAATACAGGGAGTTTTCTGGCCTATTTGAAATCCTGAATAAGAACTAACAGTTAAGAGTAACATCTACTCTTTTGCCATTAAGTGATATGCTAAAGACCATTTACTGATGAAACCAACCAGCAGGGAACATTACAGAATGACTAAAAGTATTTCCCTTTGTTTTACTAACTGCAAACAGTAATATGAAGTATCCCTTCCAGTTAAATTATTTATGGCTACAACAACTCTGAACTGTGCTTGAAAGGGAAGTCATAGTGGGGAAAGGGCAGCACCGACACCTCTTAGAATGGGTTCCTAGGAAGGTCAATTTGATCCTAGTTTCATCAGGCAATAAACCAACATTCCAAAGTTTGCTCTGCGTTACAAATGACTTAAGTAACAGGCAGGATCAAGACCTAAGAACTGGGATGATTCCAAGATGACTGCAGAGTAAGGAGCAGCTACACTCACCTGCTCCTAGTGCCAAACCAGATTTACAGCTAAATTATAGGGCAGTCAACCTGAATAACCAACTGAAAGCTAGTTGAACATAAATATTATAACCAAGGATTTATAGACTAGTCTGGTAAGAAAGATGGAGGTGGGAAAAGGGCTGCTTCTCCCCCTTCTCCACCATTCATATGCAGCTGCAGAGAAAATGGAGGGGATAGATGTCTCAGTGAGAAGTCCCCCTCCCAAGAGCTTGAGGTCTCAAACCCACACTGTGATCCCCAACTCAGAGCACCAGAGCCAGGAAGAGCAGTGAAACTCAGTCTGCTTGGGAGAGAAGAGAGGCTGGGATTCAGTCTGCTTGGGAGACAAGAGAGGCTGCTAGCGACCAGACGCCATCTCCCCAGGTTCTCGCACAACTATTGTTGCAATACCAGCCTGGTGAGTGTACTATTCGATCCTACAATTACTGGGGACATCACCTCGCACCTAACAGGGACCTGTGCAGCACATTTTTTTCTGGAGAGGCTCTTGGCAGTAACCCAGACAATAATTGAGCTGTGTAGTTTTGGAACTGGAGCCATTCCTTCCTACCTTGCATGCACAGCCTGTCCTTCCCACCACCAGTGGCCCCTCCTGCTGGGCTCAGCCCCACAAAGAGATAAGACTGCTGCACCAAACTGGGACCTTTGGAATGCATCTTCCAGGAAGGCTCTTGACCTGGACTCAAATGGGCACTGGGCTGTGCAGTTACAGTTGCATGGGGAGGCATTCTTACCTATACTGCAAGTTCAGCCCATTCCATTCCCTATTAACTGGAGACTAATTTGACTGGTTCTTCTGACAACTGGTGGTTCCACCCTGCAGAGCTCAGTCCCACAGGGAGATCAGAGTGCTATGCAGAGCACATCTCCCTGGGAGGCTCTCGTGTGGAACAGAGACAAGTGCTGTGTTGTGTGGCTGAGGTGCATGGAGAAGGATAGATAGTGCCCCAATTGCAGGCTTGGCTGATCCCACCCCCAATAGGAAACAATTGTGATCTCTCCTCCTGAGTCCCAGTGGCCTTGCCCTCCTGAACTTGCAGAGGTTGGTTTCACTCAACCTGAACCTGTGCTTCTTCTAGGGGAGCTAAGGTCAGAGACTCTGGCATAGACTGAGGGGTATGGCTCTGGAATAGGGAATACTTTCATCCACCTGCCCTATTGAGTTCATACCTTGTGGAAGGGTCTGAAGGATTGGACCAGCTTGAGCCTATTCTACAGTCTCTCTGCAGGAGGCTCACAAGGAAGACCAGATGACCTCAGGAAGTAGCAGTGTGGCCAACAGGAGGAGGCAGACCTCAGGGTTCCTTGGAACATTTACTGATATGTCCTGGTTCAGAAGTGGAGGAAGCTGACCCTTGTACACAGCTTGGCACCTCCCATGCACACCGAGATTCGGTAGAAGCAGACACAAAAAAATAGCATATTGTGCAGTAGCTCTAGACAGGTAGCCCAAGGTTGGTTACAGGGAGTGTCTGAAATCAATCTGTATTGGAACCCCACCCAAGTGGACCCAGAACCAACACAACCAGTGGTGGGATTCAGACCACACCAGAGCATGATCCCACTAACCACACAAGTGGCACACCCAAAGGGAGATCCCAACAGGGACCAGATCCTGCTGGAAACAAACCTATCTCAGGGACAGCTGCTGCAAAGGGGGATCATAAATTATTATTAAGGTATATCCTTATAGTCAGCCAGCCTGAGGGTTAACCCCTTCTGGGAACAGGCTAACAACACTCAAGACTGAACTATAACAACCTGCACAGGAGACATTCTGGGAGCCCCCAGCTCAAGTGATCAGGAAGCTTGCATGACTGAGCCCCCCAAGGAAATTTCAACATAAAGCCAACATAACAAGTTTGATTGTCATAGCAAATCTAGATAATACACAGGGACAAACACAAGAAGGCACACAAAATGGGGAGACAAAGAAATATGCCTCAAATAAAAGAATAAGAATCCCCAGAAAAAGAAATAAATGAAATGGAAGCAACTGAGATGCCAGATGCAGATTTCAAAACACTTCTTATCTGGATGCTCAAGCAACCTTATTTATAGTTTATGGGCAGCTACACGGGCAGCAGGAGTATGAAACTACCTGGGGAAGGATGCAAACCAACATCAGAATAATAGCTTTGGTGGATAGAAAAGGGGAGGATTGGCAGTGGGGGTGGAGAAGTGGGAAGGGTTCCCACCAGGTTTTATTTCCTCAAGAGGGACAGAAGTGCACCCGAAACACAGATGTCAATACATCAACATGTGTTGTAATCTGGACTGTGATAGACTATTGTTCTTACCTTTTGTGGCTATTTGAATCACTTCATATACACACTTATACATGCATACATCTATGCATACACATTTAATTTTTTAAAAGAGCTCAGGAGAACACATGGAATAATGTCAATGAACTATAGAATGCCTTATGATCCTATCTTATATATTAAAAGGCTAATATGCAAATCAACCGAATGGTGGAATGACTAGTTGCTATGACATGCATTGACCACCAGGGGCAGATGCTCAATGCAGGAGCTGTCCGCTAGTGGTCAGTGCACTCCCACAGGGGGAGCACTGCTCAGCCAGCAGCTGGGCTTATGGCTGGCAAGTGCAGCAGCAGTGGTGGGAGCCTCTCCTACCTCCATGGCAGCACTAAGCATGTTTGACTGACGGCTGCCTAAGCTGTCAATCAGACATCCCCTAAGGGCTCCCAGACTGCAAGAGGGCATAGGCCAGACTGAGGGATCTCCCTGCTGCCCCCCACCGAGTGCATGAATTTCATGTACTGGGCCTCTAGTTTAAAAATAAAGAAATTGAATATGTTATGGGGGGAAGGCCTGTTTAATTATACGTATTCAGTGTTTCCCATAATTCAATGTTTCTTATCCCTGAGACTCTCCCCGACCATTCTTTGAGAAATGAATTGTTTTTGAGACAAAAAGGCTCAGAAAAAATTTAAAGAGAACACAACCAGTTCACTGGTTAATTTCAAACTGAGTCTGATTTTGACCAACATGAAGAATAAGTTGGAATTTCTAACCTTTCTTAAATAGCAAAGGCACATCAGTCATTCAAAAGCCAGGGTCCACAGCCTGGCTCATTGTAAACATCACTTCAAGAGATGTTGCTTTGAGAACTACTGATTTAGATAATGTAAAATTCAGTAGGGACCATACCTACTCCTTAAAACTTATAACTTCATAAGAAAAAAGTTCCAGCTACTTCAAAATTAAAAAATCTATTTTACAAGTGTTTTACTGCACAAGTATTTTGAGGGAAGCATTTTCTTTTCTAGACCATAAACTGCATTGCTATTCAAATAAAGGGAATTATTGGATACCAGAAAAGTACTTATTTACTCATAAGGCCATAATGATTTAAAAATAACATTGTAATACATTGGACATTGATCTGAAAAGTATAAAATTTCCATCCAAGAATCTGCAAACCATCAGTACTGTTTTGCCCCAGTGCCCCTAAGCTCTTCTGAGAGGGCAGCATGCACCGAAGATAATCATTTGTATAGAACTTTATAATTTAAAAATACATTTATGCACTATGTTACCAGGTAAGCAATGGGTATTTCATACATTCATGCAACTCATAGTCCACAGGGTGACAATTATTCTACTCATTTTATAAAGGCCCCGAGAAGTTCAGTATCATTGAACTGGTCTAGATCCCACCTCAGGTAACTGATAGAACTGAATCAGAACCTGGGTCTGTGAAGCCAGAACCCTCTGCTGTGAATTAAGGATTATAACCAGCACTCACCTCGAGGCTCCTGGAGAACACACGATGATCCATGTTAGGCATTGGTGAATTTCCTTTATCATCATTTCTAACTTTTTAACAAGTAACTTTATTTGTTTATAGTTTAATACAAACCAGTGCTCAGCTTTACAATGAAAGGGCAACATTTTCTCACCTACTAACTTTTTTTTTTTGGCAAATACTCCGCCTGGGTGTTTTAAAGTACCCTGTTTGAGGAATTTCAGAAGCCTGGCTTTTTTTTTTTCTCTACAGTTCTGCTCATCTAGAAAACAATCTTGATTAGTCACACAGAGAGGTGGTCTGATATTTAGGTCAGTATAAGCTTCTGGATTAGTTTGTTCCCCCCACCTTTGTCCTGAGGATAACTAACACCTTGGCATTTGACAAGGTACACAATGACTATTTGTTGCCTCTTTCCATTGGGGTGTTCTAGCTATGACACTATAGAGAGGCTTTCGAGTAAAATAAAATAAAAAACATCTTTAGACAAATTTTCTCCTTATACTCAAACCAAGCATAATGTTGAAGACAATGAAGGCTATGATAACAGGGAAACTGTAGAAGACTCGGGATAATTGAAGCCATGTGTTTAATGAGGGAGGGTGCATCATGACCAGTCTCATGATCAGATTTCTCGTGGAACCCTGAGTTTCATGTAATTCTATTTTTCCTTTAACTTTAGCTGATTAATACAACATGGTTTATTAGAGAAACAAGTCTTCAGAAGTAAGCATTTCTCAGAAGTGTACAAATTTTGAATCCAGAAATCCAGAGCAGTCTTTTTGTAGATGTAGCTATGCTATATTGCATTTGTAACACACTGGCTGCACCACTCAAAGCTCACAAACCCTCTCTTAGTGTGTTCTTGTGCTTTCTCTGCTCCTCCAAATTTATAAATAGATCCCTACTTCAGAGTTCTGGAAGAGTTCTTGCTACTTGTGAGTGTTAAATGAACAGTACTATTTAGAATCTAAGAACAGTAAGTAAAATAAATCACCTGTAAATGGTACATGAACTTACCTTATGTCCAACAGTGTTGGATGCAAAACTGCTAAGATTTCATGAGTAAAGAGCATATCACATCACATCAACTGTTTCACTTGGTGTTGAGAACTAGGTCATAAAAGCAGAGTCATACCTGGGGTGTTGGTGTCTGTTTCCAGCACAAGTGTAGGAAAGCGTCTGATTTGCTCATCAGCTGCTCATCAGTGCCCAGCCTCCTGTCTGGCAGGTGGTAGGCAACTGGCACATCTCTATGGAATAAATGATTTAATGAACAAGTGAGTGAAGGTGAAATCACAGTACCAAATAGAAAAATGATTTATTCTGCATTTAAGGGGATGGAAGGATGTAGTCTGTGTTGAGACACTTGCAAGATTGAAGTAGCTTCAAACCTTGATGAAAATATGTCTGCAAATTACCACTTACAACTTATTATGATAACACTACAAAACTCAATCTATAGCAATTTGACTCTGAATCAGAGCTGGAGAAGGCACTTTTATTGACCTCATCTTTGATCAACCCAGGTAAATTCCAGAGATACCAGACAGATCTTTCCCAGGCAAAGGCCTTTTCTTATGAGAAGGTCTGGGAGAAGAAGACGCAACAAAATACAGTGCAACATGGGTGGGCCTTTTACTGGTAAACTCAGGGCTGGCTAATTAGAAAGCATGATACCTGCTGATAATCTTACTAATGTTACAAAGCATAAAAAGGAAGGCTGCAGACAACTCAGAACAGAGAAGAAATAGTCAAGGGAGTCCAAAGAGATTTATGTGTTCCTCAATGGTGCATCGTCCCATTTTCACTTTGCACCCAAGTCATCACAGGTATAATTGTGCTTCCACCTTTGCAAGTATAGGTTCACGGTACCACTGACTTTTTCACATTTTTCTTTCAGGCCCTGCTGCAAAAAAGAAGTATGTCAGTTATAATAACCTGGTCATCTAAGCTGTTCCATTCCTTGGAACCACGGAGGAGGAAAACCCTCAGTTTTTTCGTCATCCAACCTGGCATAGGACTCTTTTGGTCCTGCCCGCTGCCCATCACTGGAGGAGCATCCTCAGCCAGAAGACCAACATTAGAGGATCCAAGTGTCCTACACAGCTGCTTTATGAAATATTCCTACTTTCTCTTGGCTTAATAAGTCACTGGCATCAGCACTGCCAACTTGGCTGCAGTTTTGGACCTTCCCTACAGAAGGGAGTGCTGAAACTCAAGTCCCACCCAGGCTCTCTAGGATGAACTGCTGGGAGCCACAGTGTCTGTTTTTGGGGCTGACCTGTCTTTCTACGTATGTACTTCCAGGTTGCAAGGTTTTGAAATTTTCTGTACAGTTTGTGAGGACTTTTGCACTTTGCCATCCAATGTTGTACCTCAGTTCACTGTTTGTTTTCGAATGCCCTGTTTTCATAGAGCCCTATTCTCTCAGATGGCAAAATATTTGGGGAAATTTTAAAACACAGTTTTAAAAAGATCTCGGCAGACTAAAATCTATATTTAAACCACATGCACACACGACTGTATAATTATGATTATAGTACCATTGCAAATCATGTTATTTTTTTTAAGACACAAAGATACTTAAAGACCAATAACTGTGCTGATATAGGAGGCCCCACCTATCAATAGATAGGTCATATGAAAGGAAGGTACAGGCTGAACTGAATAGAGGTCTTGATGTTCTGAATGCATGCCAGTAATGTATTTTACAGTACATGTTAATAATATGTTCAACTTTTGTATTTGTGTTCTCTTCTGTTATTTTATTTAGGGTATCTGGATATTTTGCAATAAATTTAATAATGACCAAGCTCTGAAGAATATGGATTTTTCACGTCTTGAGGTTTTGTTCATGCCCCCCTATGACTGACCAGTGTGATAAGGACTTTAAAAAAAGCATGTATGTTTTTTACTGTTTGTAATAAGTACTTTCGTTAATCTTGCTGCTTATGTGCCAATTTAGTGGAAACACAACCTTGCTGAGAAATTCCTTCTTTCCATTCTCTTTCAATTCTGTGATATTGTCCAAGAATGTATCAATAAAATACTTTGGTTAACTTTTTTATTTTCTGCAATAAGTATTTTTAGTTGTTTTCCCCCTTCCAGTTATAGTTTATTTCATAAAATCTGAAGCCCGGGAACAAAGGAGCCCACAGTTGTTCAAGGCACAAGCCTGAGCTCGCAACCGCAGCCAGACCTCAAAGAAAGGAATGCTACAACACCCACACATTCTGTTTTTTCATAATTGAAGTTGAAGCCTGACAACTCTCTGACATTTATTCAGCAAGTTACCTATCAAAAAATATAGCAAAAAATGCCATGGGGAACGGGAAAATACAGAAGAAATACTAGTTTCAATAAACAGCAAGCTGGGGACAGTTTAGTGAAAAGATAAATCTCTCTGCCAAACTTAAAGGACATAAGTGAGTAAAGATAACTCTAACAAAGCATTTGTCTATATTTGCAAACAGATTCTGTGGCCATGTTGTTGATGGCTAGACTAAGATTTGAGGCTCCCAAAACTCAGCAATAGGGAATACCCTCATGAGTTCACTAATAGTAACTTAATGGACAAACGCACAAAAGAATATCTATTTGCAGAATGATATTGGTCCTTAGCATTCAGGGAAGGACCCCAAAATCCAAAGCATAGTTAAATGACCCCTTGTGCATCTCACTGACTAATTTCCTACTCTAACTAACAAAACCCACACCTGACTCCCCCTTTTGCATCCGCTGACCTCTTCCTGCTGCCTCTCGACTCCCTGGACCCAAGTATGTGTGTGCAAACCTAAGAAACTCTTTTCCACAGCTTATTGAGAAAATACCTCTCAGGTTTTTCGTTTCCATTTATCACACCTCCAATTATAGACCATGGGAAGAAATGCAAAGCAAAACTAGTCACGTTTTTAAGTTGGGGAGACAAACAACTTGCTATAAAATCTGGCCTCCTCTCCTATCAGCTGGCCTTGGGAATGTGACGTAAACCATCTGAACCCTCCATTTCCTCAACTGAAAAGTGAGTTAATATTACTACCTATCTGATAGGTCTGAGAGGATTGCAAGAAAATCCTTTCATTGCAACTTACCATATGTGTTAGCTATTATCACCCCCACCTCCAACAGCATCAGCACCCATCAAGCTTGTTACTTTCTTAAAAAGAAAGTAAGTGTGTAGTGCTTCTCCGTTGCAGGCACCAAAGAAGAATCTGTTCCATAGCACATGAGCAAGCCTTCTGGCTATTTAGTATAAACATTTTTCCCACAAAGAAGCTGTGTAAGAGCCTATCCCAGTTATTCAAATGTCTAACCAAGAGTGTGGGGCAATAGCAAAAGCAATTCCATTTAGATTTGGAAAGAGTGGACTGCTAAAGACCTTTGCTCTGAGGCTGGACCCTCAGGGCAGAATTGAGGTTAAGAGTGATCATGATCATCACAAGGATAAAAGTTAAAGCTTCTACAGCACCATGAAGAAGACACTGTTGTTTTTTAAAAATACATTTTTGTGGATTTCAGAGAGGGAGAGAGAGATAGAAACATCAATGATGAGAGAGAATCCTGCATGCCCCACACAGTGGATTGAGCCTTCAACTCGGGCATGTGCCCTGACCAGGAATTGAACAGTCACCTCCTGCTTCATAGATCGGTGCTCAACCATTGAGCACACTGGCCAGGCAAGATATTATTTATATACATCATATATTTTACATATTATAAACTTTATGTATATAAATATGTATTACAGTGTATATTTTATAAACATCAATTTAATCTTCAAAATGCAGTTCTAACATTTTCCACAACCCCCATCACCATGCAATAGTTGAAGCGTGTCAGTAGCCACAGAACAGATCTCATAGAAAGTATTGTCATTAGAAAGCAATGAATGTCTACCCCTCAGCCACACAGGTTCCCTTGTTCTTCCTCCAATACACCAAGCATCTCCCACCTCTCATATCTTGCTTGGCACTCTTTACCCCAAATATCTGCATGACTCCACTTCCTCACTTATTTTTAGTTTCTTCTTAATCATCATCATTATGGAGGTCTTTTAGGACCAGACACGGCAGTCAGCCATGCCACATCATTACTTGCTTTATCTTTCTTTGCAACACATCATTACTGAACTTGATAGATTTATTTATTTTGTCAGTCTCTTCTGCAGTAACAACTAGAAGATAGGACAGTCTCTGTTTTGCTCACTGCAATTTCCCAGCACTTAGAACAGTGGCCGACAAGGAGTACTTATTCCATAAATATTTGTAAAAGAATCAGTGAAAAGAAAAATAGATGGGTATAAAGTTAAAGAGCTCTAGACTATGAAAGGAGGGCTGGAGGAGCCTGAGTCAGGTGTAGCAGGCTCTATGTCAAGGGGTTTTGGAGCTGGGTCTTTAAGGACAGACAAGACTCAGCTAGTCATTAGAAGAGATGAGACTGAACACTTGACACTCAGTCTGGGCAGTAAAGGAGAGAGCTGCTACTATCAGGCGGGATTTCTTTCCATCAAAAGATGAACCACCTCCTTCGGAGGCAAAGAGGTGAGCCTGATGCAGGTAGCTAGATATTCTAAGTCAGAAACCTTTTCACCTGAAGGAGGAAGGGAGGTAGCAGGAAAGCACAGATTCAGAACTGGAACTAGAACACCCAGGTTAGAGCCCTGAGCTGCACCAGTGTCCAGCTGTGTGATCCTGGGCAGCCTCCGCACCCCTGGTATCCTTATCTTTCTATCTTTACAATGGAGACAGAGCAGAGATTCAGGTCTTTTCATTAATCAGGCCACTCGGTTCAATTTGTTCATTTCATAATCAAAACATGCTCAAATCTGAACACAAAAATCTAAAAACGTGTTGGAGGTAATGGCTGGGGTATAAGCAGGGAAAAATAATCACCGATTTGCTGTCAACATGATGAACTCTGCCTAAGGTATCCAGCAGGGCTTTTGGCCACTGTTTTACACAAATAAATGCAATTAGGCTCCAATGGACTAAATATCACTCCATCCCAGAACCAGTTGCTGCTGCTGTGTTACTTCTTATTTGAAGTCCTTTCCTCTATTAAATTTTCCTGTTGTAAATTTGCTTTAGCGTGCCTTCTCTTGAATGTTTGTTTAGATCCTCATAATTATATCTATTTTCTACCCTTCCAAACACCCGGGTAGTGATATGTGTACCTTACCAATCAAACCCTAGCCAACATTTAGGAATGACAGGCCCCGGAGGCTTCTACCAGAGATCCAGGACTTTGCTGACTTCAGTGCATTAGGTGGATATGGGTGTGGCCATTTCTCTAGCTAGAACCCACCCCTCCCACCTTCCAAAAATAAACAGAACAAAACAAACCAGCAGAAATAACCAGTGTGTGTCATTTCCCTCTGTGCAATAAAAAACATTAAGAAGAAATGAACCAAAGCAAAGGACATCTGCAATGCCTTGTGAAATCAACACACATATCTATGGAGTCTCTGACTCTCCATCACAGAAGAGAAGTCAGACTAACAATCCTATCATTCATGACTCCTGAGTGAATTATGGGGCTGGCTTTCTCTCTCTAAGTCTTAATAAGGCATTGGCCTGGAATTCTTCTAGGGCATCAAGTCAGGTTCATAAGTTATCCCCAGGTCTTTCTTCACTGAAGTTCTGGCAGTGTTACACCACCTCAATACACTGAGCTCAAGCCCATTCCCAGGACTTTTCACAGGGAGAGGGGGAAGGCCAAGCAAGTCTTGAAACCTGGAGGAAAGCCCTGGTTTCTTCACATTTCCAAACTCATCACTAAGCCCTGGGATCAAACATTGGTTCCTGGCCTTGATTTTGACTTAGTAGTCTATTTTGTTTGGCCACGGGGCGATAATGTGAGTACTGCCCAAGGAGGTATGGACAACTCAAGCATGTAAGTCTCAGAGAACACCCATTTCTCTCGCTCATGTGACCTGACTGTCATCTGCCTTTCTTTGTTCCTGAACCTTCACTACCCTTCATGTCTCATAGGCCAATATGTTCATCCCGCCTTTTCCTTCCCCATACTTTTACTAACTTAAAAAGAAGTTACTACATCGACTAATAAAGAGAAAACGGGGGCCGGTTGCAAATTCTGATTTCTTTCCTAGAACTTATCTTTACAAATGCTTTTTAAACCCAGTCATCTTGTTAACAACCTAGATTCTGATTCAGCAAGTAGGGCCAGAATTCTGCCTGGAGATGCTAGTGCTGCTGGTACTTGGGCTGGACTTTGGTTGGCCTGTGCACTAGATTCGCTTTACCCTGTATCCTTGGCCAGGCTCAAGAGTCTATTGTAATCAGTCTGGAGTAAAGCTTAGGCATTTTTGTTCTCCACAAGCTTCACAGGTGATTTTCGTAAACCGGGTGGAAGATTAATGTTCTAATCTGGTGAGTCCCAAGCTTTGTGATCGTCAGAATTTCCTGGAAGCTTACCAAAGCACACAAGGCTGGGCCCCAGTCCAGAGTGTAGTTCAATAGGTCCTGGCTGGGGGCTTATGATTTGCATTTCTAAACTTCCCAGGTGATGCTGATGCTACTGGTCCAAGAACCACAGTTTGTGAACCACTGGTCAAATCCAAGCAACCAAACTGCTCTTCCCACATTCTGCCTGTGCACATGCAAAAGACTCTTCTATGGGCTCTAACACATTTTGCAAAGCTCCACTCAGGCTGGACTTTAAGCTGTGAGCACTATTGTCTCCATCACTGTTTTGCAGTGATCTGATTCTGACCCCCTTTCAGCTTTGGCAAAATTTGTTAAAACCTAACTCACTGGAAAGTATGCTACGTACTCACATTCATCTCTTTAAATCATTTTTATTTTTCTTTCCTGGGGTCATAATCAGAGATTTAGAAATTCACTTCTCAGTACCTTGCCTTACTCTTGGGTCTGCCATCTTCCTATTTCTGGTTTCAGGTTCATTACCATATTTCAACTTTTTATTTTTGAAATTCATTTTTATTGATCACAGAGAGGAAGGGAGATGGAGAGAGGGTTAGAAACATCAATGATGAGAAAGAAAGAATTCATTGATCGGCTTTCTCCTGCACGCCCCACACTGGGGATTCAGCCCAGAACCTGGCCCTTTACCCTGACCAGGAATGGAACCGTCATCTCTATTTCAACTTTTAAAAATTGTATTCTAAAATTATTTTTAGTGCAGTTCTAGGTTTATAGAAAAATTAAACAGAAAATTCCCATATGCCTTTCTAAAGCCTCCTCTGTCCACCGGTCTGTGCGCCAGCTGCCAGCCCCCTTCCCCTCTCCCTCCTTAACACCCCCCGCCCCCTGTTCAGGAGCTCAGATGACACTGGTGCTTTCCCCTATGCTTCCTCTCCACCAGACCCTTGGAACAGTCCACATTAGGCTCAGAAAAGCAATTCCTTTCTCTTCCCCACCTTTTGGGGAGAGAGCATTCAATCAACAAATGACTGGAGCACCTACTCTATGTACACTAGACACTGATCTCAATTCCTGGGGACACAGCAGTTAGGTGAGAAGCCCAACCCCTGGGCTGGAGAGGCTTGCATTCTAGAGCATGTGTCTAGTGTCTGACTCAAGGTAGTCCCTTCAAGAAGAGCATCCAGCGTCAGCCCCTGCAGACAAGCCCACCCAGGGCTTCATTTTTCTCACTGCCTTCCCTTCCAATTGGGTAATATGCACCTGCTGACTCTTTTTTTTGCCTGCTGTTACTTTGTGATTGACTGCCTGGTGGTCTCCAAAAGGATGTGAAGATCCAAACAGGTGGATCCCCAACTGAGGACACACCTGGTTCCATAGCTGAGAAACTGCATTTGTCTCTCAACTGTAGGGACCTATTCATGTCAAGAATGGGGAATCCCAGGGAGCAATTATTCTAACTCTGAGTCAGCAGCCAGCTCACATCATCCCTTGTTGGAGAAACTGGCAGGATTATTACCTTCTCCTTTAAATAAGCAGCACATTTCTGCATCTGGCGACTGAGCTGGACAATGGAGGAGTCTATCTTGGTGACTGTCCTCCTCCCAGTGAGCATTTCCTACCAGAGAAACTGGGTCAGGCAGTCACCCTGGTCCCAAGCAGGCCGGGCTGACTTGCTTATTCCCCAGACATCAATCAGGTACTTGCTATGTGCTTAACACTGTGTTAATCAATCCAGATTCATCTCATTTAATTTTGTACAGTTCTATGTGGGAGAGATTAATATTATCATTTTAAAGAGTAGCCAAAGGAAGCACAGAATAATTTTCTTAATGTCATATAATTGATAAGTCACAAAGTTAGGATTTGATCCCAAATTTTACTGATTCTGAGCCAATACCATTAAATTCTAAATTATAATGCCCATGATGTGATTTCTTATTCACTGTAAAATAGTAATTACAATCACAATAAAATTATAAACCCTTCACCAGGATGAAATAAGATTTTTCTAGTTAAATGAATGTATGGGCAACACATAATCATTATAATAAGACTAGAGGCCTGTTACATGAAATTTGTGCCCTCCAGGGGACAAGGGCGGAAGGGGGGAGGTCCCCCAGCCAGGATTGCAAGAGGGTGCAGGCCTGGCTGAGGGAACCCACCAGGATGCATGATCAGAACTGGGAAGGGACATGGGAGGTTGGCCAGCAGGGGAGGGATTGTGGGAGGGTTCCAGGGTGTGTTTGGCACATTTCACTCAGTCCTGATTGTCTCACTCAATCCTGATCACTGGACTCCAGCAGCAAGCTAAACTACTAGTAGGAGCATCTGCCCCCGATCTTCAATGCATCAAAGCGGGCAGTTGAGTGGCCTTAGCATATAATTAGCACATTATGCTTTGTTTGGCTGAATGGCTGACCAAACAACTAGACACTTACCATATTAGGCTTTTATTATATAGGATTAGTATTAAAGTGATTAAACAGTATTAAAAGTGATCCAGAAAAACAAATGTTATAGAAAAATGTCACTTAGTGGGGAGAACCAAGATGGCGGCATATGTAAAACACCTATCTTGCTGTCATGATCAGCAATTTTAATACTACAACTTAAAGAAAGAACAAACACCTTCCAGAATCACCAGAAAGCTGGCCGAGTGAAAAATTCCACAAATAAAAGTGAAGATAAGACATTGTGACTCGGAGGAGCGGCGGCGGACAGCATTGAAAGATTCGGGCAGAGAGAGGTTTGGAGCGCGCGCCAGCGGAGAGGGCGGGTGGCTGAAAACCGGCCAGTTTTCTCGAATGGGGAGACAAAGACGTCCCACTGGACTGATTCTCCAGCTATGGGCGAAGTCCAGGGAACCCACTATCATATGGGGTGAAAACTGGACAGTGGGAGGGCACGGCGAAGCTCGGGCTCTGCAGGGCTCTCCCGGCTTGTGGAGAAGGCAGCTTGCACGCAAACAGCTCAGCTGCGTGACCGCACAGAGAGCACTCTGCAACTTGCTCTCTCATTTGGAAAACCGTCAGACTGCTTTGTTTTACGACCCTGGGTGAGACATTGGGTGTGCAGACTCATTTGGGGAGAGTCTGAATTCCCCGGCAGCCGGTGAAGCTCCACAGTGGCTCTCTCTCAGAGGTGCTGGCAGTCATTGCCCCCAGCACAGAGTCCCTGGGGCCGCATAGGGCGGAGCTAACGCTGTCTGCTTGGCCCGGAGACTCTGCCCATCCAACCTGAGCACAGCTGAGCTTCACAGACAATTGGCCTGGAGGTCAACCCCTCCAAGTGCAAACAACGATTAAACTGAGCTTAACTTCAGCAAGACTGTGTAACCCATATCCACCTCAGGTAACTGGGGAGACTGAGCCACTGTCCCTAGTAGGAAGTCTACCACAAAAAGCTAATTGACCAACTCAGGGAAGCAGCCACCATGCAGAGACATGGAAAGAAATCAGATGTGAAAGAAATGGAGGAAAAAAAACAGCTGGACATGGAATTCAAAACCACGGTTATAGGGCTTCTCAAGAGGCTCCAACAAAAGGTCGAGGCCTATAAGGAATTAAGTGAGACCGCAAAGGAAATGATCAAGACCAACGTGGAAATGAATGACTCCCACAAGGAAATGAAGGAAACTCTCAAGGATATAAAGGAGACTCTCAAGGATTTGAAAAAGGACCAACCAGAAATTAAGCATACACTAACTGAAATAAAAAATATTACAGAAAGACCTAAAAGTGCTCTGCAGCACCCCAAGAACCAAGTTAAAGATTTGAAATACAAAGAGGTAAAATCCACTCAGCTGAAAAAGCAAGAAACCAAAAGAATCCAAAAAATTGAAGATAGTATAAGGGGCCTCTGGGACAACCTCAAGCATACCAACATCCGAATTATAGGGTTGCCAGAAAAAGAGAGAGAGCAAGACAATGAAAACCTATTTGAAGAAATAGTGACCGAAAACTTCCCACACCTGGTGAAAGAAATTGACTTAGGAGTCCAGGAAGTGCACCGAACCCCAATATATAGGAACCCTAAGAGGACCACACCAAGGCACATCATAATTAAAATGACAAGAGCAAAAGACAAAGAGAGAATATTAAAAGCAGCAAGAGAAAAACAGTTAGTTACCTACAAGGAAGCACCCATACAATTATCAGCAGATTTCTCAACAGAAACGATGCAGGACAGAAGGGAGTGCCAAGAAATAGTCAAAGTGATGAACAGCAAGAATCTATAACAAAGATTACTCTATCCAGCAAAGCTATCATGCAGAATTGAAGGTCAGATGAAGTGCTTCACAGATAAGAAAAAGCTAAAGGAGTTCATCACCACCAAACCAATATTATATGAAATGCTGAAAGATATTCTTTAAGAAGAGGAAGAAGAAAAAGATAAAAGTGTAAATTAGGAACAACAAATACACATCTATCAACAAATGAATCTAAAAATCAAGTGAATTAATAAGCTGATGAACAGGATAAACTGGTGAATGTAACAGAATCCTGGACATAGAGAGGGAATGGACTGACAACCCTTGGGGAGAAAGGGGGTGTGGGAAGTGCAGCAAGAGACTGGACAAAAATCATGCAACTATGGGAGAGGACAGTGGAGGGGGGTGAGGGCGGAGGGTGGGATGGGTACCAGGTGGAGGGGAACTATAGTGGGGGAAACAAAAGGGAACAATGTAATTAATAAACTGAACAATAAAGATTAAAAAAAAAGAAAAATGTCACCTAGTTATTTTTAAAGTGAGTCCAGCTACATAAATATACATGCTATGATAAAGCTTCCAATAATATACAAAATAATGTATGCTATTATGAATGACTTTTTACTCTCAAACTTTCCTGTACTTTTTGTTTCCTTTGCAAATGAGCATGCCCTTATTCACTTATTATCAGGGGGGAAAGTTAGTTTTACAACCATTCTGTGGATTTCTGCTAAAACTGCAAACTAACACAGTGCATGCTAGAAATCACCTCTGGGCACAAACTCCAAAACAGCTCTCTGGACTCTGCATTTCCATTAGAATCTCCTGAGGGCTTTTAAAAAATACTCATGCCCAGGATCTACCCAGACTAATTAAAACTAACATTTTGGAGGTTGATATGGGCATTGTTATATTTTAATTCCTCCATGGCCAGGTTTTGAGAGAAACATGGGCTCCAGGGATCAGGACTTGCATGAATACAAGAAATTAGGAATGAAACCCCCCCCACACACACATAGCATAGCACTCCACACACCAAACCCCCAGACACCACAGGGCTGAGAAGCCAAAACTCGGAACAGAACAGAATGACAGTGAGAAATGGAGTAAGCACTTGGATCTTTGTCATGGACAGAAATCAGAAAAAGAACTATTCATGTGAAAAACATTTGGAACATAAAATAATTCCATACAAAATAATCCCAAATAATTACACATAAAATAATTCCAAATAAATTAAGGACATAAATGTCAAAAAGACAAAGGAGGCCATTATAAAGAAATATAAAGAGGGTATCTTTCTGACCTTTCATGTAAGAAATGCTATTTCAAAGAAGACAGAAGAGGACTAACCATAAAAGGAACAATGAAAAAATTTTAATATGTTAAAATTAACACTATTCATAAAAAGAATTCTTCAAAGTTGAACTAAAACTACAATTTGTAAGACAATATTTGCAATACATATACCAACAAATTATTAATATTAAAAACACATATATGTATGAGAAATACATATTATAAATATGTATATGGAAGGCACACATGTAAACAAAACATTAAATATATGCCCCTATAAGTTTGATATAAGTCAGTAAGATAAAGGCAAACAACTCAATGTTAAAAAGAAAAACAAAAATTAAGACTAGTAAACATATAAAGAGATGCTGAATTTCAACAATAACCAGAGGAAATAAATTGATGTCACAATGAGGAGTCCTTTTACACCCCACCCCATTCAAATGGCAATATGTTTTTTTTAAAATATATTTTATTGATTTTTTACAGAGAGGAAGGGAGAGGGATAGAAAGTCAGAAACATCGATGAGAGAGAGACATCGATCAGCTGCCTCTTGCACGCCCCCTACTGGGGATGTGCCCGCAGCCAAGGTACATGCCCTTGCCGGAATCGAACCCGGGACCCCGCAGTCCGCAGTCCGACGCTCTATCCACTGAGCCAAACCGGTCTCAGCGGCAATATGTTTTTTAAAGTAAGTAAAAGGGTCTCTGAGGTAGCTGATTTAAGTTCTAACTGGTCCTGTCATTTGGCTAACAATATCCATTTTATAAAGTTGAACTCTTGTGTTCATTATGACCCACAGCTCCACTGGTTGCATTGACCCAAGAAGCACTTTCTGGCAGGTGATCCAAGGAGTCATATAGAAGATCCTTATAATAAACTATAGGCTCGGTGCATGAAATTCATGTACATGGAGAGGGGGGCCCTCAGCCCAGCCTGTACTCTCTCCAATCTGGGATCCCTTGAGGGATTTCTGACTGGCTGTCCTACCTGACCTAGGTAGGATCGGGTCTAAACAGACAGTCGGACATCCCTCTCACAATCCAGGACTGCCGGCTCCTAAGGCTCCCAATTGCTTTCCTGCCTTCCTTCCTGGTTGCCCCTAACCACTTCTGCCTGCCAGCCTGATCACCATCTAAACACTCTCCTGCCAGCCTAATTGATGCCAAAATGCTCCCTGCCAGCCTGTTTGCCCCTAACTGCCCTTCCCTGCAGGCCTGGACACCCCTAACTGCCCTCCCCTGCAGGCCTTGATCCCCCCCACCATTGCCCTTCCATAAAGGCCTGGTTGCCCCCAATTTTTCTCTTCTGCTGGCCTGGTCACCCCTAACTGCCCTCCCCTGCAGGCTTGATCTCCCCCAACTGCCCTCCCTTACAAGCTGGTCCCTCCCAACTGCCCTCCCCTGCTGGCTATCTTGTGGTGGCTATCTTGTATTCACATAGGGGCAGGCATCTTGTGTGTTGGAGTGATGGTCAATCTGCATATTACTCTTATTAGATAGGATAGAGGCTTGGTGCATGAGTGGGGGCCGCCAGCTGGTTTGCCCTGAAGGGTGTCCCGGATTAGGGTGGAGGTTCACTTGTGGCATGGGGCAGCTTGGATGAGAGGCCTGTGGTGATTTGCAGGCCAGCCATGCCCCCCAGTGACCCAAGTGCAGGCCCTTGTAGCTGAGATTTATCTTCTACAATTCAAATTTTATAGCCTGGAGTGGAGCCATGCATTCTGCTTGCTTCATGGCAGCAGCCATTTCTGTTGTGATTTGTGTATCTTCTAGAATTGAAACTTTGTATCCTGGAGTGGAGGCCTAGGTTGTCAGGGCTGCAGAAACTTGGCTTCCTCCATTGCCAGGGGCAACCCTAGCCTCCTGCCTCTCTCCAGCTCCGTGCCTGCCGCCATTTCTGTTGGGATTCTATAATTGAAACTTTGTAGCCTGATGTGGAGGCCTGAGCAGCAAGGGAAGCAGAAAGCTTGGCTTCCTCCATCACCAGGGAAACCCAACCCTCCCTTCTGCTCTCTGTGGCTGCAGCCATCTTGGTTGGGTTTATTTGCATATTCACTCTTGATTGGCTGGTAGGTATGGCTGGTGGGCATGACTTGTGGATATAGTGGAGGTATGGTCAATTTGCATATTACTCTTTTATTGGATAGGATGATATTTCATGTATCAAGGATGACAACTACCTAAGTGTTTCTGTGGCTATCCACAAAATGTATAGACAACAATCTCAACTAAGGTCCCAATCGTCCCATTACACAGCTTGAAATGACACGATTATCATGCTTCTTGGATTATTTGCTGAGCCACACTCTTGTAAGTGATTTCAGAATTAGCAAAGCTCCATAATATCTGCTGCCCCACTTAATTAGGTGTGCAATGCTGTTAGACAGGTGGTTCTCTTCCCATCTGACAGAAAATGAACCTGGGGTGGAATTGAGTTTAGTCAACTGAGCTAGTTTTACTGCTTGCAAATGATGGAGCTTTGGAAGCTTGAATCTAGATGTTACAAGTCAAAATAAGCATTCTTCCTCAGTATCTAAGAAGCTCTAGAGGACCGAGAAGAGTCTGCATGTACTTATGAAAGAGAAACAGAGCCATATGCAATGAGGTACAGCCCACCTGATGCCCTTTTGCCTCTAGTGTTTTTACTCCTCTCATGATCAAGAATCTATGAACAATAAAAGCTACGAGTTTTCTGCTTTAAAGAGAGAAAGGTATTCCCCTTTACAAGCCTCTGACATTGATTTCATTAGCCTAAGGTTCTGCTAGTCTCACTTAAGAAACATGAATTCCATGCTTCTATTGGTGATACCTCAAAAGTTTAAGATCAGACATCCTGGCTGCTGGGGTACCTTGTGACTAAAGTAAGAACCCATTGGGGAGAAATAAAAAATTAGCAACCAGCCATTTTTATGCAGATCAATCTTCTCCCTTGCCTTCCCTGGTTTTAGCCTCCTGGTAAATCCCCCAATCCAGGCAAAGTGAGATGGTTTGTCCCACCAAGCCTGACCCACTCAGTCATCTCATTCTGCTATTATTGGTCATCTGCTCCTTCTCTCTTGAATGAAGTAATCTAGATTACAGATCAAAGTTAGGTTCAGAAGTTTCCTATCTGGACAAGTACATTTCTATCTCCCAAGAGAAAATTTGATAGAACTGTGCATACATCTCTTTCAGAAATGCCTTAATACTTCTCATATTTGCACTCTCATCTATATTTTCTCCATCCAAAGACTCATTCTACAGTAAGAATGGCTTGGATGGCTTGCTGGGATACATATACTTATTTTGAACAATAGTTTCAACACCAAAGTTTCCAAACATTTGAATAATTGGAATATAAATATTACTGAATCTTAGAATTACAGACAGTTCATTTATTCATCCTTTTTGCATAAACACTCAAAAGTGAGAAAGACAAATAATATGTAAGCAAGAATTTCCTGAAATTGTCACATCTTGAGAGGAAGGCTGCACCTGTCCCAGCTCATCAGCACTGTAGAGGGAGAAAATTAAATATTAAGTTGCCTAGTCTGTTGCTTGGCATTTTATGTAAACAGCCAAATCAGTTCCACTAATGAAGGTAATCAACATCTAAGAAGACCTGACAGTATATCTCTAGCATTTCAAGTCTACAACTTGGTCTACAACAGATCCACTGGCCCCAATAGGATTACATTGTTTTCATATTATGGTCACAAATTATCCCTCATGATGGTGTTTTCAAAAAAGAAAACATTGCATGTGTTACATCTCAACCAAGGTGAATTATAGAATGAAATGCATAACACAAGCTCTTAATCACCATCACCCAGCACTGTGCGGTTGATTCCTTGAGAATTCTGGTTGAACGAACTTCAGAACCCTTAAGAAATATTTGCTTAAAGGTAGATTGGTGGGGGAAAAAAGTAGATTGGTGGGCCCACCCCCAACATTTCTGACTCAGAAGTCCTCTTATTTCCAGCCAACTCCCATTGCTGATCCAGCTCAGGACCACACCTTGAGAATAATGCTCTAGGAGGCCCCTGGACAAAAGTGGGGAAGGGACATACTCCACAGTCTCACATCTAGACAAGTGCAGGTCTGTATATCTGTGGAAGGAAACTGGCAAAACTACACACTAATCTTTCACCAAAAAAAATTCTTTACACTTACTAACACTGGGTCCTACCCAATTATTAGAAGTGCCATGTAGAGGATAAAGCTCCCAGATGGTGACCGTCAGAGTTATGTGATAAAGACAATACTGCAGCTGAGACCGGTTTGGCTCAATGGATAGAGCGTCAGACTGAGGACTGAAGGGTCCCGGGTTCGATTCCGGTCAAGGGCATGTACCTTGGCTGTGGGCGCATACCCAGTAGGGGGCGTGCAGGAGGCAGCTGATCGATGTTTCTCTCATCGATGTTTCTGACTTTCTATCCCTCTCTCTTCCTCTCTGTAAAACAAATCAATAAAATATATTTTTAAAAAAGACAATACCGCAAAATGAAAATTGTTTAGTTTATATAGTAGTGTAGAGGCATTTGCTGCATATTTTTTTCCATTTGTGCATGATTCAAATTTCATACTAACATTTTTAAAAATCTAACTTCCAATAGTCAGTCATATTTAAGATTGCATAACATTAGTGAAATGCATTACACTTCCCCCCCCATTATTTTAAGGGATTACATAAATTAAATTATATACTTGACACACACAAGAGTTTAAAACATTTTTTTAATGTTGTGGTGTTAAGGATCAGGGATTGTTAATGGGCCATGTGCATGTCAATGTGTAGGTAGGGTATGTGGGAAAGTGGGGGAGGGGCTGTGTCATTGAGGGAGTATCTACATGAAGAGGTGAATCTGGAAAGTAATTTTTAAAATATTTAATGAACTCAATATATCACAGAGGGACTTATTTAAGAAATAAAAACAAAGTCTGTAGGCAGACAGGTGAGGCCTGTTCCAGCTGGTCAAGGATGATGTCAAGAGCCTGGGTTTGTTTTCTGCTCTTGCTCACACTCCCCCTTGATGTGTGACATTCATCCTCCTATTCATACCATGGCCACTGTGCCTCCAGCCATTACACCCATGCTGCAAGCAGTGCACATAGACAAGCTAAAGCCCTCTTCCTGAGGCTCTGTCTTTATATTAAAAGTGAACCCTTTCTCCAGGAGTTCTTAGTAGGTTATCCACAAACCTGTCACCTAGCCTCCTCTGCGAATGATGCTCTTCACCAGAGAGATTATAAGAGTAGTTTACTGGGGATGCATCTTGGCAGAGAAAACTATCTCCAATGTTCCAAAACCTGTTATATAAAATCTCCCTATTTTTAAGAACTTCTTTCTAAATATTGGCAACTATTTAGGACACAAAACTCATTACTACCCATAGGAACTTTTCAAAAACCAAATTCTGGAAAACCAGAGATGTTTAAACTGAGGATAAAGAGAGACTTGTGCTATTCTGGGGAAAATCTCCCCAATGAGAATCCCACAATGCAGAGGGCCTGGGCAGGCTGTGTTCCACAAGGCCATCTTTGGAATCCTATCCCTGGGTACCATCCTGGGAGCTGCTTAACTGAGGCTCAGCACAGGAAACAATCGGGCTTGCCAGGGCCTCACAGATCCACTTAGCGTAGACCATTAGGTAGTTTCAGAAGCCTGTTTGCTCTCTGGGTAGCAACAACTGTCCCAAAACTTCCTCCCATTCTCAATTGTATTTTAAGGAAAAATATCCATTCTGCTGCTGTGGCCAGCACGTGAGCAATCACAATGAGACATTCCAATTCAGGCTGCAGTTTCAGTGCCAAACTGTCTTGGAACAGAACTGAATGTGGACCAAATTGTGCCCCTCCCCGCTTTATTCCATTTCATTTACCCGATACCCAAAATTAAAATAGGGTAATTCCTGCTGAGACCGGTTTGGCTCAGTAGATAAGAGTGTCAAACTGGGACTGAAGGGTCCCGGGTTCAATTCCGGTCAAAGGCATGTACCTTGGCTGCGGGCACATCCCCAGTGGGGGGCGTGCAAGAGGCAGCTGATGGATGTTTCTCTCTCATCGATGTTTCTGACTTTCTGTCCCTCTCCCTTCTGCTCTGTAAAGGGTCAATAATATATATATATATATATATATATATATATATATATATATATATATATATATATATTTTAAATTGGGTAATTCCAAATTGTGAAGATATGTTTCCATCCAAAAGAGAGGCAGAACTAATCAAATACAATAAGAGAAGTATTTTTCCATCCTTATCAAATTAGATGCCTATACTTTTCACCAGTCTTTGCCCATATCACCTATGATTCAAAAGAGTTTTAAATTCTGATGATTTATTTTCTCTAGTCCAATTTATTAATTACCTTCCTAGCTTTCTGACAGACCCTCAAAATGGAAACAAAAGCCACACAATCATTCCCTCAGCTCAGCCCACACAGCAAAGTTCTGGAGTCTGATACTAATGGCAAAGTATCAAGATACTCTCATTTATCTATTGCCTGGTTCAATTCACAGGCTTATCCATTCATTTTCCTCCTTCAAGCTGTAAGTTCTGTTCTGGAAAACATGTGGCCACAGTGTGAGTCTTGCTGTGGAGTGATAATGATCAGGAAAAGTGGGAAGAGTGTCAAAGCATTGTTAATTCACTCTGTGTGTTGGACATTAATTCTTCTTTCAACCACCTTCCATACTTCTTCTAACTAGGGAGGTAAGAAAGCTGAAAGATACATTTACCAGATGACTGTGCAGCTAAGATTCTGGATGCAAACTAGTTTTCACTACTTGAAAGCCACACATGAGATTTAGACCAAAATATAAAAAATAAATAAAACTGCAGTAGATAATTATTATATTTATCCAGAGGAAGGCAAAAGAGAAAAATAAAATGGTGAGACAAGAAAAAAAATTGCATGGTTGACATAGACCTAAATAAATCAGCAATTGTATCTTATCTAATAAAAGAATATGCAAATTGACTACCTCTGCTAAGATGGCTGCAGCCATGGAGCAAGCAGGAGGCTTGGGTTTTCCTGGCAATGGAAGAATCCAAGCTTTTGCAGGCCTGAACACCTTGGCCTTGGCTCAAGGCGACAAAGTTTCAATTATAGAAGATGAATAAATCCCAGATACCAGAGCCTCTACTTGGGTTACCAGGAGGCATAGCTGTTCTGCAAACCACACAGGCCCCTCGCCCAGGCCAACCTACACACCAAGGGAACCCCCACCCTGATTCAAGACACCCTTCAGGGCAAACTTAGTGGGTCCTGGTCACTGGAATCTGTAAATGTTACCATATTTGGAAAATAGTTTTCCCAGATGTGAGTACATTAAGGCTCTTGAGATAAGGAAATTATCCTTGATGATCTGAGTGGGCTCTAAATGCTGTAACACATATAAGAGGGAGGCTGAGGGACATTGGATATACATGAATGAAGAGAAGGCCATGTGATCAAGAAGGCAGACACAAGAATGATACAACCACAAGGTAAGGCATGTAAGCAATCACTAGGAGCTAGAAGAAGCAAAGAAGGGATTCTGTCCTAGAGCCAACACCCTGGTTTCAGCCCAGTGAATTCAGGCTCTAGAACTATGTGACAATGAACTTTGTTTTAAGCCATCAAGTTTGTGGTGATTTGTTATAATCATTCTAGGAGACAAATATATAAAACTAGAGGGCCAGTGCATGAATTTTTGTACCAGTGGGGTCCCTCAGCCTGGCCTGCGGGGATTGGGCTGAAACTGGCAGTCCAACATCCCCTGAGGGGTTCCAGATTGCAAGAGGGCTCAGGCCATGCAGAGGGTCTCCACTGGTGCACAAATCCATGCACTGGGCCTCTAGTATGCAAAGATCATTAGTTAATTTCTTCCCACCCTCCTTCCTTTCCCCTTCCCTCTGAGATTCATCAGTCTGTTCCATGTTTACATTCCTGTGCATTGAGGTTCTGCTCCCTGGTGGTCATTGCACGTCACAGCTACCAGTCAAATGGTCCAATGGTTGAACGGTCACTTAGACTTGTATACACACACACACACACACACACACACACACACACACACACACCATATATATATAACTTACAAAACTGATTAAAAAATAGTTGCTGTAATTATACTAAAATCTCTAGCATTGCTTTGACTTACAGGAGCATGTTTCATAGTGATTCAAAGAGAAGCAAATTATAAAATCATGAATTTTTCTTCAAGCAGCTTCCTAGTGTCCATTCTTCTCCCTAGTGCCAAGAGCCAGTCTTCATAGTGGCAAAGGACACAGCACCATTCTGGCAACTTCATTCCTGCATCCTCATGATTATGGGAGAAATCTTAAACTCATAGCACCATTGGCAGCTCCAAATGTAGAAGCAAAATTATTTATTGGCCCTTATTGCCCTGGGACAGGGATTGATTCACACTTTGTTGGGCCAACACTTGCTTTTATTATGAGGAGGACCCTTTCAAAAAAAGGAAGACAGCCCTGGTCAGTGTGGCTCAATTGGTTGGACACTGTTCAGTGCACCAAAAGGTCACCATTTCTGATTGTCAGGGTTGTGGGCTTCTTAGTAGGAAGTATGCCAGAGGCAGCTGATTGATGTTCCACTCTCACATAGATATTTCTCTCTTTCCCCCTCTCCCTTCCTCTTGCTTAAAAAAATCAATTAAAAATCCATTTTTTTTAAAAAAGGAAAATGAATACACATTTTAACATAAGATTGTTAGTGTTCTTCCCAGAGCCTGGGAAGAGGCCATGGACGTGAGGGTCCTCTTCCTTACAGCGCCTCAGATCACAGCAAGGGAGCCATTCTGGGAACATAGACCAAAACCAGAGATGGTATTGTCAATTGTATCAGCCTGCAGTCTGTGTCAGTGTGAATATTATAGACTGAAGGCCCAGTGCATGAATTTGCACGACCAGTGGAGTCCCTTGGGCTGACGTGCAGGATTGGGCTGAAACTGCCTCTCCGGCATCTTCTGAGGGGTTCCAGTGCAAGAGGGCACAGGCCAGGCCAAGGGATCCAACCAGTGCACGATCGGAGCCAGGGAGGGACATGGGAGGTTGACCAGTGAAGGAGGGATCGGGGGAGGACTCCAGGGCATGTCCAGGGCTCAGTCTCAATCGGCCGGACCCCAGCAGCAAGCTAACCTATCTGTCAGAGCATTTGCCACCAGTGATCAGTGCACATCATAGTGGTTGGTCAACTGGTCTACTGTGTGCCCCCTGGTGGTCAGTGCACATCATAGCGAGTGATTGAGCAGCCTTAGCATATCATTGCATATTACACTTTGATTGGTTGAATGGATGACTAGACACTTTGCATATTAGACTTTTACTACATAGAATAATACGAAAACTTCAGTGCAGGATCACTGAATAGCCACAGAGCATAGTGTGAGCAGGACACCAGACCTTGAGATACATAGCCAGTGTGGTCTTCATCCCATGTTCCACCAGCGAAGAAGAGGGAAGTCTGGATGCACATCTCTGATAAACTTCTAGAGTCATGTAAGCCTGGGTCTTTCCATGGAATAAGTCCAGGTACCTATGTTTCTTTCCCATTGAATATTCACCATGGGGCTTTCTAAAAAACACGAATGAATACCACCTCCTTTGCAATATGGAGCCTGAATCGATTAGTTCAGGCTACTATAACCAAAATATTCTAGACAAGGTGGCTTATAAGCAACGGAAATCTATTTCTAACAGCGCTGAAGGCTAGGAAATCCAAGAGTAAGGTGCTTCATAGATAGCTGTCTTCTTGCTGTGTCCTCATATGGAAGAAGGAAGAGGGGGCTCTCTGGGGTTTCTTTTATAAGGGCACTAATTCCATTCATGAAGGCTTCACGCTTATGACCTAATCACCCCCAAAGGCCTCACCTACTTATATCATCATTTTGAGGTTTAGAATTTAACATATGGATTTGGGGGAGATACTGACATTCAATCTATAGCAGTCAAAATGTTAACGCTAGTACTCCCAAACAGAATCTTACTGGAAATAGGGTGGGTGCAGAGGTAGTTAGCTAAGATGAGGTCACAGTGGAATAAGGTGGGTCCTTAATCCAATATGCCTAGTGTCCTTATAAGAAGAGAGAAATTTGCACATGGAAATAGGGAGAGGAGAGAACTATGCCAGTAGGTCAAAGCCTGGCATGTGCCTCTACATGCCAATGAGCACCAACGTCTCCAGCGAACACCAAAAGCTAGAGGAGGCCAGGAAGAATTCTCCCCTCCAGGTTTTAGAGAGAACATGGCCCTGCTGACATCTGGATTTCAGACTCCTGGCCCCCAGAACTGAGAAAAGATACATTTATGTTGTTTTTAGCCACTGAGCGTGTGGCTCTTGGCCATGGCAATCATAAGAAACGAACACACGAACCAAGAGCTCAAGTTCTAAAGCCATCCGAGCGGGGCTTCCATTGTGCTTCTGCTGTTACTTGTGCGACTTGTGTAAATCACTTCAAGCTCAGTAAACCTCAACCTCCCTCAGCTATAAGATGCAGATAACAGTATCCACCACGTCCTATATTTGTCTTTAAATAGCTTAAGCAGAAATTTACGTTCTGCCTCCCCCAAATCTTTGCCTCAGGTAAGCATGCAATAAACAGCCTGTGCTTCTAAGCTGGTCTTCATGGTCAACATTTCTTCCTTCTTGTGAATGAAGAAACTGGGTTAAACCCATGCCTAGTGGTAGAGCTGGAGTTCAAAATGAGGCCTGCCTGCCTCCAAAAAGTTCATCAGATTCCAGTACAGCACAGCTATTATGAGAGAATGTTTGCTCAAGAGTTGGGGGTACTTGGAGTCTGTTTGCTAATTGGGAAGGCTGAGATCTCAGCTTTGTCCTCCCAGCTCTGGCAGGCACTGCCTCTATACTGTCCCCAGTAGCCACTTGGAAGTTCATGTTAACACTGCCCTTTCTTTCAAACGACCACATTTTATGCTTTCAATGAGACAAGTTCCTTGGAAGCATCCAACTTCACAAAAACCTCTCTTTTCCTTGGGCAGCCCAGCAGGCTGGATTATTTTCATCCGAGTGCCTGTGGACCCTGCCTACAGCAGCGCCCTAGGCAGTATGACAAGACTCTCAGAGCAAGTGAGATGGCAAGTGAGATGGAGAGGCTGCACATCCAGCCAATGGCTCTAGTTTGTGGCCACCTGCGCTTCACACACAAAAGCAGTCTTGGTCTGAGCCAGTAGCACATCAGTAACACAGGGGCCATGATAAAAAGTTGGATATGTTTTTTTAAAACTTATTAAAAATCTACATGATTGAGTTCACTCTGATATTAGTACATAGATTCTGCCTGGGTTGTATTTATTTTAAAGCAGAAATGGATTTAAAAAGAGACAAAAGCCAGGGAAATAAAAGATCACTGCAATAAATATCCCAGACCCCTATCTGGTCCAACCTCATATGCATTTTCTGTGTAAGAAAACTGAGGCTCAGAGAGGACCTAATTCTGGCCCCTAGCTAATAACCTGCATGTCCCTAACTCCAGGCTGTAGACTACTTGCTAGTGGCAAACCACCTCTAACAAGCGGGCCCCTGCCTCCTGCTTCAGTGCATTCCATTTCTCCATAGCAAAGGATTGCACATAAAAATGAACATATGCAACAAAAGAGAAAACAACTTAGAAACTGCATTGGTAAGTATCCAATTTATAGACTTTTACTCTCTGTTCTCTCCTTAATCCCAGTTTTGTCAACATGATTCTGTGTTCACATGGGAGAATCTTGATTCATAAACAGCCCATCACTTTAGCTGCATTCCACACAGAGGTCTTTAAAAAGTAAAACAATTTAATCTCTTCCTTTTATGCCATAAACACCAGTTAATGCAATTTTGAAGGGATATTTAAATGTTATATCCCATATTCTTAGAGGTATCAATAGGCTGAAAGAGAGAGAGGGAGAAAGCAATATCGTACTAGCACATCCCCAAGTGGGGGAAAGGTAGGTGCCCAACAGAGCCCACAATTCCATCCTATATAATAAAAGAGTAATATGCAAATTGACCATACCTTCGATCAAGCCACACCCGTCAGCCAATCAGGAACAAATTATGCAAATAAACCCCAACCAAGATGGCAGCAGCTACTCAGAGCAGGAAAGGAGGCTTAGGTTCCCACAGCAATGGAGGGAGCCAAGCTTTCTGCCTGCTGTTGCCAGCCTAGGCCTCCACTCAATGTTACAAAGTTTCAATTATAGAAGATACATAATTCCAACAGATTTGGCAGCAGCCATGGAGCTGGAGAGAGCAGAGGCTATGGTTGCCTGGGTGATGGAGGAAGCCAAGCTTCTAAAGCCCTAGCACTAGGCCTCCACTCTAGGTTACAAAGTTTCAATAATAGAATTAAAATAAACCCAAAGAGAAATATCTGTTTCCACAGAGCAAGCAGAAAGCTTGGCTCTACTCCAGGCTACAAAGTTTCAATTGTAGAGCATAAATTAATCCCAGATCCCAGGGCCTCTGCTTGAGTTGCTGGGGGGGGGGGGCATGGCCAGCCTGCAAACCACCACAGGCCCCTTGCTCAGGCCACCCCACACCCCAATGAAACCCCCATCCTGATCCAGGACACCCTTCAGAACAAACCCGCAGGACCCCACCCATGTACAAGGCCCCTATCCTATCTAATAAAAGAGTGATTTGCAGATTGACCATCACTCCAACACACAAGAGGGCTTCCTCCAGGTGCTCAAAAATCCTGCCCCCATGTGGACACAAGATGGCCACCACAAGATGGTCAGCAGGGGAGGGCCGTTGGGAGGTTCCAGGCCTGCAAGGGAGGGCAGTTGTGGGTGATCAGGCCAGCAGAGGAGGGCAGTTGGGAGGGACCAGGCCTGCAAGGAAAGGCAGTTGGGGGCAATCAAGCCTGCAGGCGAGGGCAGTTAGGGGTGACCAGGCCAGCAGAGAAGGGAAGTTGGGGGCAAACAGGCTGGCAGGGGAGCAGTTAGACATCAATTAGGCTGGCAGGGTAGTGGTTAGGGGGTGATCAGGCTGGCAGGCAGAAGCAGTTAGGGACAATCAGGGAGGCAGGCAGGTGAGCAGTTTGGAGCCAGCAGTCCTGGATTGTGAGAGGGATGTCCCAGATTGGAGAGGATGCAGGCTGGGCTGAGGGACACCCTCAGCACCCCACCACCCCCAGCACGAATTTCATTCACCAGGCCTCTAGTGAAAATATAACAAGCTATGTAGATGAGGACTAAGTTTGCACAGAAGTGCAAGGACAGTAGACTAAATTAAAAGAAAAATAGCTTTAGAAACCTCTCAACTTTTTACTTACATTTTTAAAAAGAAAAACAACCTTCTCAACATTGCCTAGTGTGAAAAAGGTTTAGAATTTAGAAGTGAATAAATCTTTGATGACAGGCCCAAGGCACAGTTCTCTCTATAGCCCCACGAGGAGCTTGCTGCCTCATATCTTAAGGCAAAATTTTCTCCTTTGTCTACTTTTGTTCTTTCCTTTATTTCCCCACCCTGTCTCTCTTGGGCACTTCTTTTCTGTACTCAGAGCACGCTTGGTCACATCTAGGGCTCCTCTGAGGAGATCCAGCAGGCCTCAACTTGGATTGTATGCGTCTCTCTCCCGGCAAAGTCTTCCCTAACATTTGCAATTTCTCCTGCATCTCACAGACCCTGATCTCATGCACTGAGGTGCAGACACTGGGAGGATCCAGATGTATCTGAAAGTCGCTGCTGGGATGGAGGTGGTGAAACACGGGTCAATAAATTCAGGAGTCATGAGGTGTGACCAGGGGTAGGAAGATAGAAAACTGCCTTAGACTTCACACGGGCCTGACACAGTGACAAAGATGACAGAAGATAACTCCGTGGGGCCTCTGTTGAACCAGAGACAATATAAAAACAGTATAAATTGAAGAAAGATAGAAGGGTGAGGCATGGACCCAGAACCTTCATTTCCCCACCTACTGAGCATCTCAGGGTCTCAAGCAAGCTCCTTATCCTTCCGTGCTTCACCTCCCTCGTGTACAATGGGGGAAAGGACGTGTCTATCACAAAAGGTTGTTGGATGATTAAATAAAATATTTCCAATGAGAAGACAGGCACAGCTTACTCCACAGAGGTGTACAGATCCTAATTTTCTATCACGTGAATTACAGGGAGCTTGGGGTGGGGTACAAAATATTGGGTTGAATAAAATCTAAGATGGGACCTCAATATTCATTTCTTCTATGGAAAATGGCATTTTTATTCTCTGAGGGGTTTGGGAGTAGGGGGAAGGAGAAGAGAAAAAAAGGATAGGGAAAGATGGGACAATGTCTTTGAAATGAAATATACTAAAATATGGGTGCAATTACATGTTATAGCAAATGAACTGAACACTCAATGCATATGCTAGGCTTGAATTTAGCAACAGGGAGGCACAGATGAATAAATAATCAATTCTGTCCTCAAAACAACTATTGCCTCATGGTAGAGGCAAATGCAATAACAGTATAATGCTATGTGATAAAATTAAAAGTTTTGTTACAGGACAGTCAGAAGCTAGGAAATTCTAGGAAATTCTAGGGCAGGAGGAATAGAGAAATCGAGGCCAGAAAATCCAACAAGGCCAAACATGCAGCCAGCTTGTTAACCACAAGCTCTTTATCTTTCCCAACGAAGGACACTTGAGAGTAAATGGCTAAAGACCTCCCCTCACTAAAGAAGGGAAAGAGGAAAACAAATCTTAATGGCCCTTCTCTCTCTAGTCAGAGAACACATAGTGCACATCCCCCTGCAGCACTGCTAAGGCAGGAGAGCAGAGGGAGTGTTCACCTCACTGTTTAAACAGAGAAGCCAGCAGTTTCGGGGCTTATTCAGAAAAACTGTCCGGTGTTTCTCATACATTCTAGGAAAGCCATAACAGAGTAAAAGGGGAACCTTAAGAGTTAATCTGCCGAGACCGGTTTGGCTCAGTGGATAGAGCGTCGGACTGTGGACTGAAGGGTCCCAGGTTCGATTCCGGCAAGGGCATGTACCTTGGCTGCGGGCACATCCCCGGTAGGGGGCGTGCAAGAGGCAGCTGATCGATGTCTCTCTTTCATCGATGTTTCTGACTTTCTATCCCTCTCCCTTCTGCTCTGTAAAAAATCAATAAAATATATATTTAAAAAAAAAAAGAGTTAATCTGTGCCAAGATATTCAGCAGAAGAATTTTTAAACCAATAGACAGAAGGGCATACCAGACTAGCTCCCGAGAGACCCTGTCTGTGCCTTAAAGGCCAGATGTATTTTGATAAATGTACTTGCCTTGCTGCTTTCATAAATTTACTTGCTTTATTTTTTAAATAAATTCGCTTTATTACAACACTGCTGTCACTCATTTGAATTCATTACTAAGAGACAAGAACTGAGACAGGGACAATCATGTCCCTCCAACTCAGGGGGTTGTCCCATACCACCTTCCCTGTTGCATCTGTGAGGTGCTTGTGAGCAGTATGACCAAAGGCTTGAGGAAAACGGATGTAACTGATTCTTCATGAAGGTGGGAACAGTACTAAAAGGTAGCTATAATATACAGAGAAAAAGTGACATCTAAACTGAAATTAGTAGTATTAGGTAGGACTATACCAGAAGGAAAAAGGCATGCTGTGTAGGAAGAATAATATTCCCTCCCTGATGTCCATACCCTGATGTTCAGACTTCCAAAAGTGTTACTTTAATTGCAAAAGGGTCTTTGCAAATTTACACTGAGTGGCCAGATTACTATGATCTCTGAACACATAATAATCTGGCCAGATTATTATTACAGGCCCAGTGCATGAATTTGTGCTTGGGTGGGGTCTGCCCAGCCTGGTCAGGGGGAGGGGACATAAGCAGTTGGTCAGCCTGCCTGCTGGTCAAACTCCTGGTCAAGGGGACAATTTGCATATTAGCCTTTTATTATATAGCATATACACTGAGTGGCCAGATTATTATGCGTTCAGATATCATAATAATCTGGCCACTCAGTGTAGTTAGGCCTACACACTTTAAAATAGAGAAACTTGGATTATGGGGGTGAGCCCAATCTAATCACAATATTCCTTGAAAGCAGAAAGTCTGTCTCTGTCTAGACTCCAAGACTTGGAGAGAAGAGGAAGTTGGACAGATTCAAAGTCTGAGAGGGACTCAAGCTACCATTGAGGGAAGGGGGCCACACAGGAGCATGAGAAGGCAACTTCTAGGAGCAAAGACTGATCCCCTGCTGACAGCCATCAAAGAAATAAAGATTGCAGTCCTACAACTGCAAATAGCTGAACGTGCCCAACAATTCAAATGAGCTTGGGCATGATTCGCTCCCAGAGTCTCTGCAAAGAAATGCACCCTTTCCAAAATCTTGATCCAGGCCTATGACACCCTACACAGTCATGGCATGCTGCATCTAGGCTTTGGACCTACAGGACTGTGAGTTCACAAATGTGTGTAGTTCTAAGCTAATAAATTTACCGTAATTTGTTTATGGCAGCAATGCAAAAACTAAAAGGTATGCCTAGCAAAACGAGTGGAACCACAAATGCCTGGAGTCAAGAGAGCACAGCACGGCTCCTGAGCAATGAGGATTTGGGGCACTACTGGGAAGGAGGCAAGAAACAGGAGCAACAGGTTGGTAAGAGCTGTATAAAGTTGAGTCACACTGTAAGCAAAGTCGGAGAAGGGGCCACGGGGTGAATTAATAAATTCCTAAATTCGCCAAAATTCAGAAATGACAAAGACCCTCTTATGTTCAACATAATCAACACAGTAATTTGCATTTTGATTCAGATGAGGTTGCCATAGTCTGAATATCAAGGAAATTTCTCTTTGAGATTGGATTTTAGAGAGGATTTTAGAAGGGCAGTATTCTTCATACACAAACATAAATGCTTGGGATTTTTCATCTGCCTCCAGCATGACCTCATCAGCTTACAGAGGCCTTCATGGGTATTCTTTAAAGCTCTGACCTGACTTGACTTCTCAGCCATATTCATCAGTACCAACTAGACCCTTATTTTCAAAAACACTTTTTCTCTTAGTTTCTGTGCTACAGTAATTCCTGGATTTCTTCCTACCTTCCCTGCTCCTCTTTCTAATTTTTTCTATAAATTAATTTTCCTCTACCCAGCCAATAAATGTGAAGATTTCCTCAAGGCCTAGACTAAGGGCCTCTGCCCTCCAAAATCTTATACTGTACCCCCTAAATAATATCCTTTTCACCTATTTGGAGATTAATTACAAATTTCTCCAACTGAGATCTGTCCTCTAAGGTTCAAACCTAAGATAACCAAACACATGTCATAGTTCTTCTTAGATCTCTCAGAATCAAATGTTCAAAATCAAACTTGTCAATGTCATTCTTGACTTGGTTTTCCTTTAGTGTTCTACTTTCTCCCAGTGAATGGTCCCACCATCCACGAGCTAGGATTACAGCATCATTCTTGGTGTCTTCCTCTATCTCTTCCCTCACATCTATGTCCAGACTTCCTCTTCTGCCTAAAATCCCACCAAGAGATAAATTTAATTTCAAGACTTCCTTGCATTTTAGCAAGAAAAGAGCAAGCATAGAGACTGATAAATACATGAGAAGTCATGAGTCATTTAACTGAGATGAGTCAGTTAGTAATAGTCATTCACTATTGTAGATGCTTAAAAAATTAACCCAACGAAGCTAATGGGAGGAGGCATGAATTTAAGATGCATTCGTCCCTCAATCATCAATCCTCAAGTTTACTTCTCTGGATACACTTGGCTGCCAGATCTCAGAGGACTCTGAATGGATGGCAAGATACACTTAGGGAGCTCAATTAGAATCATGAGTGCCACAAGCTTTGATCCTACTTTCATTTATACATATAAAATATTTTTAATGAAAAGTAATGAATTTAGTTAAGTAGCAGATGTTTGAGAGAACCTAGTCATCTCTGAGGAGAAGACATAAGTTAGGAGACAATGTTTGACTAGAGACCCCCTTAAAGCTAACAAACTAAAATTAATTATTTGAGTAAGGTCTCATCTTTACAGCAGAAAGTGTTACTATTTTAAACTAAGTCTAATTTGTAAGGTAAATAGTATCTGATTGCTTCTAATAATTGATCCACCTCCATAGCATTCAAAATTGCCTAATGGATAGGCATAGTCAGAAGTTTATTGGAGAAGGCAGTGTATAATTGGCATCCTAAAGCTGACAGAGTTGCGGGCCCATTCAGATTCCATCAGATTTATACATTTCAGTATCCTATATAATAAAAGTGTAGTATGCAAATTGTCCCCTGGACAGAGTTGTCCAGGCATTCGACCAGGGGCAAGGGCTAGACGGGAGAAGGAAGGCAGGCCCTGGCCAGTGGTGCAGCAGCAGGTGGCTGGGGGGAAGGGAGAGAGTACCCAGCCAGCAGTCAGCAGCCACTAGAGACCCTAACAGTGCATATATTTTGTGCACTGGACCTTTAATCATTTTATAAATGACTTGATTGCTTAGTATATTCCACTCAATACCTGGAGCCACACTCATAGGGGAAAATAAATATGAAGAGGTCCGCTTAGATAAATGCAATAAAAATGATTCATGAGTAGGTCACCTGAAAGAACAGTGGATGCATTTCTTGAAAAATAGAATATTTAAGAGAGTATATCTGAAGGGTGGATCCACACTGGATTTCTTTTTTTAGGGCCTAAGGAGTAGAATGGATTAATCGAAGCCATAAAAGAGCAGAAGGGAAGATTGATTAGGATGTGTGAGGATGAGAAGATTGCTTTGGAAGGGTGCCATCTGTTGTTAATTATTATCTGTGTTCAAGCTTGACAGAAGGACAATTAATTTAAATAGAAAGTATTCACTGATTGCCTCCTATATAACAGTACATCGGAGAGATATAAAGGTAGAAGATGGGTCTTTGGGCTGCAAGACCCTAAAGGTTCCTCTAAAAACTGAGTTTCTGTAATTCCATTTCCCAATCATTAGGGTCAAATAACAAAATGCAAGTTCAAGTTCTTTAACTTTCTGCAATAGCCAGCATATAACCTCTTTAAAAGATGTTTATTGTACCCCTGTTCCGCCATCACATGCATGCTGCAGACAAGAAGCAGAGATGAAAGGGGACAGGAAAGGAGGTACAAACTGTAACCTAGCTCTGAGCCTTCCAGTATCCAAAAGGTAGTACCTTGCCCTCCAACCCCAGCCCCCCAACTTTGGAATATAAGCAATATCCAGGAGATTCTACAAGCTGAGAACCAAATCCTGAGAAGGAAGATGTCTAAAAGCACTGCCATTGGGAGTGGCCCCATAAAGCTTCTAGCTTCACAATTAGGCAAGTTTTGGGGTATATTGGGACTACCAGTGAAAGCTCCTGTAGTATTTCCTTTTGAGGTTGGTTTCCTACCCAAGGCAATTTTTATGGGATCTCACCACTTTATTTAAATTCTGGACTCTCTGCCAAAACATATGGGCTCTTAAATATAATTTTTCACTATGTCTTGGTTTGGCTTCCTCCAGTGGAAGATCTTGAGAAAGTAATAAGAGTAATAACAGGGAGGAAATCCAGTAACTGATGGAGAAGACAGAAGAACAGACCTATAGCAGAGGGTATGTCATCAAGAAAATTACCTCTGAGAGTAACTAGACAAAATCTCACTAGGAAACTTAAGAGAACTCAAAGGTGCCCTGAAATTATCCTAGCAGAGAAGTAAGGGAGTCCCCAGCACTCATTGTTTGGGGGCTGGCCTCAGGGGACATTTATTTTCTGGTACTTCTGTCTGCCATGCCCAGGAGCATAGTGGACTTGGGCACTGGAAAATTCCTTCCACAAAGAAGCAGGTGCTGCCAGCTGAAGTGAGCCAGAGTCTGCTACAGTGGCAGGGCTCAGTGAATAAGGTGAAGTTCCAATAACTTCTGCTATAGGGCCTGACAGTTAGAGCTAACACTCCTTCTTGCCATCAGCTAGTTTATAGAAATGTATGTTGCAACTATTTATGTTCTGCTACTGAAAATACTTCCTGCTTTATAAAATAGACATTCAACAATCCATACTGATAAGCTATTGTGCCAGCATCACAGAAATGGAAGGCAATACAATAGTTGTAAGCAGTAAAAATAAAATAAAAAAGAAAGAATATGGGAAAGAGAGTTTCAAAGATTGCAATTTCCTCTCCAAATCTATCCTTATAACACATACCCTTTCAGCTACATTTTCAGGTATAAAGTATTAAAATTCTTATTTTGTTTACCTATATATAAGCCATTTCTACTGAGTTTGGTGATATGTTTTCAGAATGAGAAGTGTTTTTTTCTGACCTGCTTGCTTTTATGGATACAAATGATGGAGTCAGAAGCAAAAGGGAACGTGGAGACAAGCAGGACTGCCCAAGGAAAGACCCAGATTCTTTCTTTGGGTTGCTTGGCAATAAGCTCCCTGGGAGATGGCTCTCCTATCTCACCTGGAAGGGCCACAGCCAAACTCAACTTCCCCGGAGACAGTGGCCTGTCAAGCAGACATGTTGCTGAACTGGGCCTCTCTACCAAAGGATATTTTGGCCCAGGTTTCCAGGGCCTGGGTGGTTGGTTGTGCTAGAACTTTCATAAATATCTGGCACCCAAGCCTCTGTTGCCTGGAGCCCAAGCTATTTGGTTATGTCTAGCCCTACAAGACCCCTCTCATTCTTGGTTCACTAAAGGAGAGAACAGCAGGGAGCAGCATTCTTCTGCTTTTGCCCAGCCACATGACATGCACTCAGATGCAACCTGGCCCTACCACACCTCTTTTAAAGATACTGAGGTACCAGAAAGCCCATGTAAACTACCGCCCTCCTACAAACCCAGCTCTCACCAAAGGACTCTCACTGGTGTCCACTCCAAGTCATTCCACAAGACAATGGACAGCCAAATATTATAAATAAAGCCTCAGATGAGTTTACAATACATTACATTGAGGGGGAAAACAGACATAGCACTCAAATCAGTGAGCAGGGAAGGCAAGGGCATCTAAATTAAACTGTCTCTCAACCTCTTCTTTTAACATATAGCATGCAGGTGGGAGGGAGACAGCAAACAAGGGTGAATCAATGTGAAGATTCTTACAGTTGACACCTGCAAGCAATGTGAGTTCACTATGTGTTCCCTGCTCCCTTCATGGCAGGGAGGGCACAAAGTCATTTTTGGGAACTGGGCCTGAGCCCAGATTAGTCCTTGGCTTTCCACCAAGGAAACAAGTCACAGCAGAAATGGCCTTAGGCACAGTCATCACCAATAGGGATGGACAAATGACCACATCTGGCGTGTCATTTGTTGTATGTTACAATGTCCTAAAAACTAAGAGGGCATTTTCAGCTGTGTGGGTTTTCTTATATTTAAATATTTCCCTTCATGGGAAACAAACAAATAAACAAAACTAACCAGCCAGGCTAAGTAAGAAGATTAAAAAGAACAAAGCATTCAGCACTTAACCTACTAAGCACCTGGTCTCTGCTGGGCACCATGAATAGGAAATTAACAGGCACGTTGCCTGATGTGAGCAGCTCAGAGTGTGGAGGAAGAGATCGGGAAGGAGAAAGTAGTTACCCATAAACACATAGAAAGTAAAGACTGCAAAGACTTGGAGGGTCTTTTCCTTAGTGGTGCGAGGAGCTGATGTATACATACTATAGACATCCTATTTAATCCTTACAACAAATCCTTACAACAAAGTTAGGCAATAGTATTCCCATTTTATAGACAAAAACACTGGGGCTTAAAGAAAATAAATTTTAACTCAATATGATAAGCAGTGTAGTAGAGGAATATATGCTGGACAGACTGACTCCCTCTACAGATTAGATTATTAGGAGCTAGTGGCACTGTGGTGGGAAGATGAGCATTAGGTAGAAAATCAATCAGGGGAAAAGGAATAACCATTAGTCATGAGAGTATGTTACAGAAACAACAAAACATTCCATGATGTTATATTTTAGGCAACAGATGGGAAAATGAGCTGCAGCTAAGTTGTGGAAGAGCATAGAGCACAGCTGAAGAAATGGGATCCTCTGGAGATAGTGGGGATGCTAAAGACTTGAAACCAGGATGACAAATGATAGCAAGCCACCCCACTATCCTGTTACTTATAGAGGACTCATGCAGCAGAACGGTTAAAAACAGGGAGAAAATAACAACCTTTTAGGAGTGAAGAGATGAAGCCCTCCTGAATTTTAAATCAGCATCCACAAGATACTATCACTGAGAATCTGATATGTGTTGGGCTTTGGTGCAGTTATTTTTCCTCCTCCTGCTGTTGTGATTTTATAACTCCCTATAGAGATTTTGCTACAACTAGATAGCAGAGATTTAGCTCTTTGAAATCTACACTCCTAGGCAGTAGTACAGGCTGCAAGATATGGTTGGAGACATGAGATTAAGGGGCTCATAGATCTAAAATACTATCATGTTTCTGTAGGTGTATTACACCTGACTTAGTCCTCTGTGTATGAGGATATTAAATAAAATAATTAAATTACTAGCTTATACCTCATTCATCTACACATTTGTGGAATGGTCTATACAAGTTAATAAAAACACTGAACTGTGAATACAGAGTTATATTTTCAAAATCATATGTTCTTGCTCTGGCTGGGTGGCTCAGTTGGTTGGACTATTGTCCTGTACACCAAAAGGCTGTGAGTTCGATTCCCAGTTAGGACACATACCTAAATTAGGGTTTCAATCCCCGATCAGGGTGCCTATAGGAGGCAACCAGTTGATGTTTCTCTCTCTCTCTCTCTCTCTCTCTCTCTCTCTCTCTCTCTCTCTCTCTCTCTCTCTTTCCTTTCATCTCTAAAAATCAATTAAAAACATATCCTCTGGTGAGGATTTAAAAAAAAAAAAGAAATCAAGATCTTCTCAAATTGAGTATCATAGGATTCCAATCTTAGAGATTGTCTGCAAAATGATAATGGTAAGGACTGTTCCAATCATCTATTGCTATATAGCATATTACCCTCCAAGTCAATAGCTTAAAATATAAACTATTTTATTATACTTCATAATCCTGTGGGTCTATGCATACAAGGCTCAACTAGCCAATCACTTTGTCCCAGATCATACGGGTTACTTGTTGCTATCCCACTGGCATCTGGGTTGGGCTGGAGGGTCTAGGCTGGTTTCATTAATACACTAGATACCTCATTAGTGATGGCTGAAGGCTGGGATCGGCTAGGTCACTCTCTGCAAGTAGTCTCACAGCACATCAATGTGATCTCTCTGACAAGGTAGTTAAATTTTCATAAGTTCTCAAGGATCATAAAAGACTAAAATGAAAACTGCAGTTCCTTAATGGTTAGGTACAAAACTGCTGTAATCTCATTGGCACCACAGTCTATTGTTCAAAGAACTCTCAGGCCAGCCCAGACTCAAGGAGTGGGAGAAGAGACACCATCATTGGATGGGCAATTCGTCCCCCTTTACAAGAGAGTGAGGAGGTGATGATGGCCGTTTTTAGAGACAAGCTGCCACCATGGTAGCTATGACACTGTTGTCAGAAGGCAGCATGCAGGGAAACAAATTCTTCCATGAAAGGCCAGCCAGTCAATCTTTCACATACTGGTACAGACGGTTGCATACTCTTTATTAGCCACATACTGTCTGTTGCATATTATTTGTTTTAAACAATCTACTAAAGTGTAGAAAACAGCCTGAATGGTGTGGCTCAGTGGATGAGTATTGACCTACGAACCAGGAGATCAGGCTTCGGCTCCCAGTCAGGGCACATCGGTGTGCAGAAAGCAGCTGATCAATGATTCTCTCTCATCATTGATATTTTTAGTTCTCTCTCCCTCTCTCTTTATGAAATCAATACACATTTTCTTAGAAATGTAAAAAACATTATTAGCTCACAGATTACAGGCACAAAACCAGGCCACAGTCTGGATTTGGCCCTAGGGTTGTAGCTTTTCAAATCCTGTTCTAGGGTCCTCTGGTCAAATGATGTGTGAGGCTGTATGCTCTACTCCTTCCCAGAGCTTCCCTGTGCATGTAAACACAGCAGAGGCCCTGAAGAGTTCTAGGTAAGGAATTCTGCTTAAGACCACATTTTACAAAGTTATATTGATTAATTTACCACCTGAAACTTATGTTGAGCAGCCTTTCAGAAAGCATGGCTCTATAGCATATGATATTAGCCCATGACCAACATGTGGACTTAGGACCTAGAGATTCTATCTCATTAAAATATTTTTAAATTGATTTCTGTAAAATATTAATTGGATACAGTCAATCAGTTTGCCAAAGCATCCCCAAAATATTTTGTTTTTAAGTAGCTTCCACCTCCCTTTATAGTGATATGTTAAGCTTATGAGCATTTTAAGATTGCCTGCTGTTTTAAATTATAAAATTCTATTTTCAGCATATGTCCCAGATCTCACAGATTGAAAGAGAAATTCAAATCAATGGGCCAATGTAAGGATGTCAGCATAGCATTGTCAAAGAGTAGAGGACTAGGCTGTGGGGCCTCTGAGTTATGTCAAAGTGCTGTCACTTACTAGCTGTAGAATTTAAAGTAGGTCACTGAATTTCTCCAACTTTCAGCTCCCTACACAGTGGAAGAAAAGAGGCCCTCTGCCTCCCAAGATGATTGTGAGGACTGGAGTGAATGAAAGGTGCCTGGGGAGACATTTCACAAACTCCTCTAAAGCCCTGTGCAAAGATACGTTTGCCAGTCTTCTACAGAAATGATGTCATAAGAATGGTCTCTAGTTTTAGGTGACTTGCACCTTATTAAATTTTGAGTTGTTGTTGCTTCTTTTAATGGATAGTCAGAAGTAAAGCTGCATCAGCTTGCCTGGGTTTGAATCCCAGCTTACTGTCTATGCAACCTTGGGCAAGATTCTTAACCTACCTGAGCTTGGACTGTCTGATCTGTAAAAAGACAAAAATCTGCCTACTCCATGGGGTTGTGGCAAGGATTCAGTGGGTAAGAATAAAGTGCTTTAGTGCCCAGTCTACTATAAGGTAAGCAAAAGTAGGTATTATCATTATTAAAAATAATTATTACTAATGACCTTACTATAGGAATCTTATAATCAACTTTAGATTCTAAGATTGATTTTCCAATTTTGCCCAAAATTATTTGACTAAAATGATATACCAATAGTATCATCAGTTAAGACATTTATAGTGCCTACTATATGCCATAGACTCTGATTCAGAAGATTTTCATAAATTAGATCATTTATCTTACAACAGCCTGCCCTGCAAGGTAGGTGCTATCATTACCCCACAGAAGTGCATAAATGCTAAGTGATCTGTGTGAGGTTATTCAGATGGTGAGCCTTGGAGGTTATATGCCAACTTTGGAAGTCAGCTTTCACAGTGCAATTCTCACCCATCAAACTACATCTCTTGTGGAAAGAAGAATGACTGTGAAGAGAAGAGATGGGCATCCCAGAGACGAGACTCATTGTCAGTAACATTCAGCCAGCTGCAAATAGCAGAATCAGTCCCCAGCACTTAATGTTCTTGCCTAGGACACACCGTGCTGTGGGATTTCCTTAACGTATAAGAAGCAAAAAACATTACCTGTGGATAGAGTATCACAAACAATGAGTTCCTGGGAAATGTGGAGCCTGTCTAAAAAAGTCAATATATTTAAATATCCCTCAACCTCCCAAGTTTAAACAGCAGTCAGGGCAGGGGAAGAGACTTCACACAAAAACAAAATGTGTCATGACCCACTTGGGATACTAGGAATGTACGTACATTGCAGTTACTATGAGCGGCTTTGTGCACCTGGGGTAGCCTATTTCCTTTCCCAAGTTTGCCTTTCCCAGCATCCCATCAGCATACTGCTGGGTAAACCATCCCACTGGCTCCCATTATAGACCCCCTGAGAGTAAATTTTAACATAAGCTTTAGGAGAATAAAATTAGAAAGCTAACTCTGTAAGGGATGCCTATATGAAATGTGCTCATTTATTCAAACAATATTTACTATCAAGCAGGCACTGCCCTAGGCACAGGAAATTCATCAGCTAACAAGACAAAAAGAGAATCTAATCTCAATACCTTTTTATGGAGAAAGTCGGGTTGAAACAAGATATTTCAGATAATGAGAAGGAACTAGAAGGCTATACAACAAGATGAGGTAATGAGGTGAGATCTTTTGAAACAATGGTTGTATCTGTTACCTATCACTTTGTAACAACCAAAAAACAAGTACACTCACTTAAAATGGCAAGTATTTATCTTAATATAGTGGCTGAAATAGTAATTATTAATTTCTCTTGAATTGAGGGGTACGCTAAGCAGTTCTGCTGCTCTGCAGCAGGCTAACTGATCTTAGTTGGACTCACTCATGAATTTGCAATCAAGTGAGAGATCAACTTGTAGCTGGCTACTACAGAAATCCTTCAACCCACAAGCCTGGAGATTGGCTGTCAGCTGAGCTCATGAAATGACTGGGCCATGTGTCTCATCACCCAGCAGCCTCCCGGGGCTTGTTTATATGGTGGGGCAGGGTTCCAGAAGATCAAGAGACGCATGCAAGGCCAGATGAAGCCTATATACCTCATGCTTTGAAATTTTGGTTGCATGCTATTGGTCAAAGTAAATTTACATGGCCCTCTTAAGTTTCAAGAGGAAGAAAAAGATTCCACATCCTCATGGAAGCAGCTGCAGTCATATTTGTAAAAGGTATAGATACAAAGCGGAATGAAGATTAAAGACATGTTTGCAATAAAACACAGGACTTTCTGGAGGAGTGATATTTGAGCTGAAACTTAAGTTATGGAAGAGTCAGATAAACAAAGAGCTTGTTCTAGACCAGGGGTTAGCAAACCGCGGCTTGCGAGCCACTTGCGGCTCTTTGGCCCCTTGAGTGTGGCTCTTCCACAAAATACCACCGTGGGCACGCACCTACAGTGCAATTGAAACTTCATGGGCCATGTGCAGAAGTCGGTTTTGGGCCTGGGGGAGTCTATTTTGAAGAAGTGGTTCTAACACTCAAAGGGCCAAAGAGCTGCATGTGGCTCGAGAGCCGTGGTTTGTTGATTACTGTTCTAGTCTAGACAAAGGGAGGTCAAATGCAAATGTGTGGTGCATTTGTGCTTGACCACATGAAATACACTCATGTGTATGCATGCACAAGCATGTGTAAGTGTACATGTACAAAACATTTTATAAACATGAATGGAACATACTGCCACCTGGAAGTGCCCATAGGATTTTTTCTCTTCTCTCATTCAAAATAGGAACATCCACATAGAAATAGAAATATGACTCCATATACTCTTTTCTCACAACTTAATATGCACACAAACCACCTTCACAGCTTTCAGAAACATGAATTCAGGGGACTCTTCTTTAGAAATTCTGATCCCACAGGACTAGGATAGGACCTTCAATGGCACCTAGTCATTTTGAAAAAGCTGTTATGCAGCTAATAAATTAAGAACCAGCTTCATTTTTTTTCTTGATTTTTGGCTTATCCACAATTTTCTTCAACCCCAGATAACTAATGCCTTGATTGTGTCTAATTTACATTACCAATCTATACTATCTGCTCCTTTTCCCTGAAGATAATCAAGTGAATGTTTACCTGATAAGAAAACATAGAAATGGATGCACAGAGTGGAAAATAAGAGCCTCAAGATAACATATGCAATTCCCCTGTTGCTTATTCAAGCAAGAAATTTTTAACTTTGCCTGCTGCCAGGGAGACTGTAACCCAGGGGTGTATGTCAAGTATTAAGTCATTGATAAAAGCATTCTTTAAAAAGTTTCTCAACACTGCCTACACACCCCCAAATAATTTTAAAAAATGAGTAATTAAATTAATGGGGGCAGAGTGGGCCTTGGGCTCTCAGGCCTTTGATTTTTAAGGGCTCCCATATGATTGTGATACATCATAAAGATTGAGATCCACCGAGTTAAAGGATCAAATAGAAATGTAAAAAGCAACATAAAACACCTGCTTCAGTAAGGGGCAACCTGCAAACACAGAGGTGTGCTGGTGGAGAGCCAGGCTCTGGGCTCAAATTCCCACCCAGCAATTAATTCTTTCATTGCCTGCAATCAATTCTTTCATTGCCAACCAGTCAAGTCTCAGGTGTCCCAAAGAAAGCAGGGGATAAAATCCACTTAGCTGGTAGTATGATCATTTCATTAACCTAGCAGTTGCCGTAAAACATGATTTAGTATAAAAAGTAAATATGCCACTGTGATGCGATTATCCTGTAGGCACTGGTTGCCATCATTCAGTTTTTAAATGTCACTTTACTGTATTTAAGGGAGAAAAATAAAAAGGGCACTGCATAATAATCCACTACACTATTTCAATAAGATATGATCCATCCAATTAGCCAGGTTCATCAGAAAGAGTACCAGGTCCAGACAACAAACATTTGGAGGCTGACGAACCTCAGTTTGGATCCCATCTCAATGGCCCATATGATTTGAGGCACGTTTTTTCCCCAAGCCTTTTTTCCCTCATCAGAAAAAATGGCAACATCACGCTGACTCCACAAGTTGATGCCTAGGATAGCTCAGAAAAGAAATTTTAAGAACTTCTTTTATGAAGTCTAAACTATTTTAGATTTTATGGGTTAGAAGGTTTCCGTTGAAACTATTCAGCTCTGCTGTTGTACCTCCAAATAGCCATAGGTAATACACAAAACCATGAGCATAGCTATGTCCCAGGGAAACTGCATTTACCATGCAAGTGACTCACGCAACTGTTTGCTGAGTCTTGACTTACCACTTAATAATCCTAGACAAACTCTAAGCACAATGAGTGGTACCCAGCATGAAGATGATACCAATGGGGACAGTGAGAATATTGCTACTGTTGTTAGCACCATCAGCGTCTCAGAGAATCAAGAGATATAGAATCCTGTTCTACTTCAGATACTAATATTTTTGGTCAAGCTACTTCCCCTCTCTGAACATTCTCTCCAAAGGATAACATCACCAAATTCTAGCATTCTTTCACAGGGTATCAATATTTTCTACAAATCAAGCACTCAGTTGCAATCACAAACATTTGCAGCACTTTCAACCTCAATACTTGTTTCCCTCTCCCTCTGAGCAACAGCAAAGAACCTGGCAGGTTGAAGGAAACCTTATCAGAGGTAAGATGTCAAAATACTTTCAGGAGCAACACCTCTCTGTTCTCTGTAGTTATTTGACTCCAGCTGTCAGAATGAATAGATTCTAACACACCACAGGATTTGATTTTCACCAGATTTTAATACCAACTTCATAATTGGGTAAAGACATAGGCGCTTCCTCAAGGAGATTAGGTAAGGTATATTCAAAGACAATTTAAAAGATTCCCACTGTCTTATCTTTGATCATTCACAATATAAAGACAGAATTAACAACTGTGAGTCATAATGAGTTCAGATTTTTCAGAGCAGAAGTGTTGATGCACTACTGCTAGGAATTAAAATTTAACTACAATCTACAAAAGAAGTACCATTTATAAAAGACTGGATCTGAAAGTCTGGGTCCCAGACAGGCAGCATCAGCCTCAGCTTAGGAATGTGCTAGAAATGCAGCATTTCCAGTTCTTACCCAAGGGCTGATGCATCAGAAACTAGGTGAGGAGCCCAGCAAGCTGTGTTAGAACAAGCCCTCCAGGAGATCCAGATGCATGCTAAAGTTTGAGAACCACAGGGCCAAGTGATACAAGTCTACTGAACAGTTCTCTTTGCATCCACAGAGAGTTGGATAATAGACATTGCTGTTCCCCTGTGCAAACATCCTTCCTCCCTTCTTTGGGTAGCTGTACCATGATTTTCCTTGTGATAAGCCATTCCCCAGTGCATATGGTCCTAAAGACTCTATCCATCAAAGTCCCCTGTTCTTTTGGTAGCCAAAGGGTTAATGTGTAACCCACACTGGTTGTCTCTTTTCTCCTAGAAACTTGGATTTTGAGTGTATTTGGGTGGCTTTATCTTGTCAGCTGGACCTCTACTCATTCCTACTTACTAGTCCCTGAGCATTACCAGGATCCTGTATTTTCCAAGTTCTGAGGATTAGACATTTCCCTTCATCATATGAACTACTTTATATCCTTCCACAATGAACAGACAGGGTTGCTTGCAGCTCCTGACAACCACAGAATAATTGACAAAGACATCTTCATTGCATAAGAGGACTGAGTACCTGAACAATGAAGGCTGATTTTAAACTGTTCAACATGACCAACCTACAAGAAGAGCATCCAAACTCTGACCAGAACAAACCCCAGCATTCCCGACACAGGGGAAAGGAGGCCAACAGCAGATCTGATCAGTATGAAGGGATGTAGGTCAACGCAGATGGTAAGAGAGCTAAGCTCAGAAAAGGCCTTGCAAGGGTAGCTCCAGGTGGAGAAGTTGCCATAAGCTCCCCAGGAGGACTTGGCTTCCTGGGTCTTATCACCCAGAGAAATTGTGCTAGGACCAGTCTTAGGACTCATTATATCTCCAGTAGCCAAGGTCCCAGTCCACAGTGACTTAAGTGATGAATGATATTTGTTCACATAACCATAGAGACCTGAGGCTGAGCAGGATTCAGGTCAATCCGAGGTTTCTGATGGTTTAGAACTCATGGTTCAGTGTCCCTAACATTCTTTTCCCATTTCTCTCCTCCTTTCTTAGTCTGGGTTTTTCTCAGAGTTCTTGGGCTACACCCTTCCACATTCATATGCAAGGGAATTAAAAATGTTTATCTACTCTCCTCAGACAGTGAGCTGGGTCAAGAGCCAATTCTAAATTAGTGAAAATGGCAGAGGGCTGGGGTCAATCCCACTCCAATTGGAAAAGGATGGGTGACTGCTGGAGGACAGCTGCTTGCTCTGTGCAGACAGGTTGGGGGAGGGGTTGGTCTGCAGAGCACATTAAATAAGAAGGTTTATAGCAAAGAATGTATTAGTAAGAATGAACAGATAAATATTGGAGTGTTGCTGGTGAAGGTAGCTGGTGCGGTTGTTAAAGACTTTCCAAGCCACATACAGTATAGATTTCGATGAAATAGAGGTGGGGTCAGCAAATATTTTTGCTGAGAGTCAGAGAGTAAATATTGTAGGCTTTGGGTCCCTATCGTCTATATTGCATCTTATCAATTCTGCTGTTATAACACAAAAGAAGCCACACATAATCTTTACTAATATATTTTAGTAAATGGATGAGCATATCTCAGTGTTGCAGTAACACTTAATTGACCTCAGCAGGATGGGGTTGAGTTTGGCCTACTGGCCGTATTTTGCTCATCTGTGGATGACCAAATCTTGTTTCTTGCTACAATGAGGAAAATAGCAGGTGAGGGAAGGCACTATAAACCAGCCCAGTCTTGAACTTGAGTGAGTTCTTTGGCATTTACTTTAATGTTTCTTTACTGAAGACCTACTTTACAGATGACACCCTCTGTTTTTATTTGCCACAGTATCTTCCATCCTGCAACTGTTTGGAAGTCTGATGAAAAGGTTCATCTTTATTTTGGTGAGTCATCCTACTCTAGTTCATTATATACTACACCAACATGGATACCAAGAGCAAACATGTGGAATCCTACCTGGACACATCCTTGGCAGTTGCCCTACAAACATCTGTTATCCACCATCCCCTCCCTCCTCTCCACCTGCTGTCTAAATGGACACTTTTCTCTCATCACCATCACCTGCAACTAAACATGTCCCAAACTAAACTCTTCGTCTTTCTGCTAAAACCTACTTCCCGCCTTAGCATCCTATTCTCAGTCCCACTCCTACCACTATTCTGCCATTATTCTATGTTCTCTTGGCCTCCTTCATCTCAATGGCTTTCTACTTTCAATAAGCCATCTGGTCCTGTTGACTTTTCCCCTCTAACTTCACTTATAATTGCCCCCTTCCTCCCAGTCCCACTGCTATCACTCCACTCTGGCCTATAATTACTCAACACCTTTGCTATTATAATGAGCCCCTCACAGTTGTCTTCTTTTTCTGTGTTCCCTTTTCTAATTATCCTCCCTCTGTTCCACTGGGCCCCCTACCTCTTAACAAGCCTCGCTAATAGAGCACTTTCACCATGCTGTGCCCCCTGCCTTGTTGATTTGGGAAAAGCATAATGTAAGTCCCTTAAAACACTGGGTCAGCTTCTGGCTTTGGAGTCAAAGGTCTCAGCGGCGGCATACTGGTTTCTTTCACCCGATTCTGGATTTTGCTGGTCACAGGTGGATCTTTCTCACTGTCTCATCCACGAATCAAGCTCCACTATCCATTTACAATCATTTTCTCTATCAGATTTCTCCACTTTCCTCACAACTTTGGTCTCAAAAACACCTCTCCTTACCTTCTCATTCTCAATTACTAAGTCTCACCAGCTACAAAATGTTGACATTTACATATTCACCATTGTTTTCCTACTAAAAGACTACGCACCTCCTTCACAGCAGTGGCCTCCTAGCTCCTCCATTGTCTCATCTTCATCCAATCCATTTTCTCACTGTCACCAAAGTGATTCTAAAACAAAAGTCTGGTCAAGCCGTGGCCCTGGTTAAAAACTTTCAGTGGCTTTTCATTGTCCTTCTACAAGGGCTCTGAACTCTAGATTGAAGTTAGAATGAGCTGAGGTTTCTCAAAAATCCTGAAGCCAGAGTTGGAAAACCTTCAACATAATTGAGGGGTGGCTGGAGGCTCTGTCCGACACTCTGAGATGCAAATCCCTGGCGGGACCTGGACTGGTCCTGTGAGCCCAGGACTATTGTGAGATGTACCTTCAGAGCATGACCAGGTTCCCATGGTAAATATGGAGAGAAACCCTCTCATGTCTGGCAGGAGGAGAGGAAAACAGCCATTTGAAATCCTAGGTGAGAGCCCTCGGCTTCCTTAAAAAGGGCTGTCCTCAGGAGAAACTAATTAACCAGGGCCCAACTGACCCGAGGGAGAGGGAGGAAAATACCCACCTCCATCCCCTTCTAGCCACCCTGTTCCGCCTACGGGAGAGGAGAAAATGAGAAACTCTTAAAGTTCACAGCCGAGAGGCCCAGGCTCTCTAAAGACTGAGTACTAATCTTGGACTATGGTGCTTCCCCTCTACCCACACCTCCCCAACACCCTACTAAAGGCCTATGTACAGCAGGTCCTTTTGCCCACTACATCATGTGCAGCTGTCAGGAAACAAATTACAAATCATTGTGAAAGGCAGAAAACACAATTTGGAGAGACAGAGCAAGCACCTGACGCAGACATGGCAGGCTGTTGGAATCATCAGACCAAGAATACGAAATAACTATGATGAATATGTTAAGGGCTCCCTCATGGATAAAGTAGACAGCATATGAACACAGATGGGCAATGTAAGCAGAGAGATGGAAATCCTAAGAAAAAAAAACAGAAAGGAATGCTATAGATAAAAATACACTGTCACAGACAGGAAAAATGCCTTTGATGGGCTCATTAGCGGCCAGACATGGCTGAGGAAGGCATCTCTGAGCTCGGAGATACTGCAATAGAATGCTTAGAAACTGAACAGCAAAGAGAACAAAGACTTTTCAGGGTTTGTTGTTGTGTTTTTCAACACAAACCAAATTAGAACAGTAGATTCAAAGGCTGTGGGACAATTATAAAGTGAAGAATATATGCATAATGAGAATATAGAAAAAGAAAACATGTGAAAACACTAATGACTGAAAAATTACCCAAATTAGTGTCCAACACCAACCACACATTTTTTCTCATTATTTTAAAAGTCTAAAATGTCAATTACTAAAAAAATTGAAAATTTACCACTTAGGAGAAGTAGGTCCTTGGCTATGACATAGAAGGAAATATTCATTTTGACTTAACCAAAGAAAAACTGTCTTTCAAAAAGTCCAGTGAAAAACTGGTCTTTTCTAGAAAACAGCAGAATGAATAGAATGAGCAAGATTTAATCACAATGAGAATAAAATATATTTTACTTGTTTCTCAGCATCCATCCCAGCTCAAGTTAGTTCTCTTGGAAACATACTGTATGATTAACTTCGACTTAGCACTTCCACAAAAAAGCCAGTTTTGTTTAATATAAAATGACTTCATCCATCGACAGCAGAATATACATGTTTTTAAGCTTATACTGAATATTCACCAAGACAGACCATATTTTGGGCCATGAAACCCAACAGCAGATCCAGGAATTTCAGAGAATACTGTCAGGATAAATGCCCAAAACAAACAAACAATAAAAGATAAAACACCTGCACCTAGACATATGTCATCTTCAAACTACATCACATCAAAGTTTAAAGCAAAGTTTCTGAAAGAAGCCTTGCGGGGTGGAAGGATGGGTTGGACAGTACCTCACCTACAGAAGATCAAAGAAAACATTACATCTGAGTTTTCCTCCAAAAGCATGCAAGCAGGATGGGAGTGGAGTGAAATATTTAAAGAGTTGAAAGCAAAAAACACCAGAGACCTGTGTCTCGTGAAATTATTATTGAAAAATAAAGAAGACATACAGACTTTCTCAAATAGAAATTGAAGAAATTTGTTGCAGACCTGTCTTACAAGAAATGTTAAAAGGAGTTCTTCAGAGAGAAGGAAAATATCAGCCAGAAATTTAATCTGCATAAAGCCTCAAAGGAGGAACAAGGAAGGTAAGGTGAAAACTTAATTTCTTATTCATAATTGATCTGAGAGATAACAGTTTGTTAAAAATAATAATGCCAACATTGTTTTTGATTATGTATGTATGCTTATTTATATATTTTACATAGGTAACTGCACCCTGACATATGGTTATATATACGTGTAAATGACAGTAATGATGCCAGGGACAGGAGGGAGGAATTGGTATTATTTTTATTAGGAGGTACTCACACTACCTAGGAAGTGTACAGTGTTATTGAAAGTGGAATTGATTTAGTTGTAAATATATATTTCAAACTCTAGGACAACCACTGCAAAAAGTAAAAAACAAACAAAAACAAAATGTTAAGAAGGAGAGGAAATGGAAAAATGGAATTTTATGAAATGCTGAATTAAAGCCACAAAAAAGCAGAAAAAGAATAGAAACAAAGAAAGCCAACAAAGAGAAAAATGAATAGGGTAGGTATTAACCCAACTACATCAATAATCACTTGAATATCAGTGGTCTAAATACTCTAATTAAAATACAGTGATTGTCAGGGTGGATCAAAACACCATAACCCAATTATATGTTGTCTATATGAAACCAACTTTTTTTTGTTCTTCCCTCTCAGTTTTATTGAGATATAATAAACATACAACAATACATAAGTTTGAGGTATACAGCTTACTGATTTGATTTACATATAGATAATCTGGATAGGCTAGATTAAAGAAATTGGATCAATAGTTAATAATCATCCAAAATAGAAAGTACCAGGCCAAGATGGGCTCACTGCTAAATTCTACAAAATATTTAAGGAGGAAATTATACCATATAATATCTTTCAGAGGCTAGAAACAGGGTAAATACTTCCTAACTCACTCTATGAGGCCAGTATTATCCTAATACTAAAACCAGATAAAGACATAACAAGAAAACTACAGACCATTGTCTCTCATTAATATAGATGCAAAAATTCTCAGCCAAATATTAGCAAGTTGAATCCAAAAAAAGATAAAAGTAATTATATACCATGACCAAGAGAGATTTATTTCAGGTATCAGGCTACCAAATTGACTGCAACCTGTTCCTCCAACCTAATCTTCAGTAATAAAGGCTGCTTTCTTTCTTTAAAAAAAAAAAATATATATATATATATATATATATATATATTCAGAGAGGAAGAGAGGAGAGATAGAAATATCAATGATGAGAGAGAATCATTGATCAGCTGCCTCCAGCATGTCACCTACTAGAGATCAAGCTCAGAACCCAGGCATATGCCCTGACTGGCAATCAAATCATCACCTCCTATTCCATAGGTTGGCGCTCAACCACTGAACCACACTGGCAGTGCAAAGCTGCTTTCATATCGTAAATCTATCCTTGGGCCTTCACACGTACTGTTCTTCCTGCCTGGGATGCTTTTTCCAATTCCATCCCACCAGTAATCACCCAGCTTAATGGCTCTCACACTTTGGTAAATATTAGAGTCATCCCTAAAACCAGCAGAGCACACAGAGATCATTGTAGATAATTCACAAGCAACTCTAAAAAATTATGCAGAGATCTTTTGTACACTTGGCTCAATTTCCTCCACTGGTACACAATTGTATAGAATCACCCCAAGATTATTGACACCCACCTTATTCCGAGTCCCCCTATTTTGCTTGCCCTCATGTGTATGTGTGTGAGTATGTGTGTGTGTATGGGGTGTGTGTGTGTGTATTCCATTCTATAATATTGTATCCCATGTGTAGGTTAGTGTACCCATCACAGTTCCAATATTGATGGGCTGTGGCAGCACAATGTAACACCTATAACCCTCTTAGATCAGTGGTTGGCAGAATGTAGGGACTGGGGGTCAGTGCTCACCGAAGATGGAGAGCCACTGCCTTGCCTAACTCCCATTCTTATCCAAACTAAGTTTACTCAGGCTCAAGTCACTTCCAGATCCTGATTCATTCCCGTTCCCAGAGCAACCAGAGCAACTTCACTTTGTAAAAACATTGGACATGTGTAATTTTTGCCCAGCCTCTGTCTTTCCTGAATAAGTTATCTATTAGCATTATCCTTCATTCTAACCCTGCCCAGCCCCAAATATTTCTCAGGGAAGAAACCTAGCGCAAATCTTGGGCCATCTGACTCAAAAGTATATAGTCAACTACTATGCGATACCATAGTAGTTGGTATCTGAGCAGTCAATGGCAATATTTCCAGGGCTGTCTCCCAATTAATATTCTCATCTATTATTTCAATTTGGTCACCATTCTTCATTTCATACCCTGAAACTGTGAAATATGGAGTCCACAGTCCCATATCATTTCTCTTTAAAATTTGTATCACTCAGCTTGTAAAAACACCTTTCTGGGCTGGCATTCTTCATAGCTTAAATAATCTTCCCTACCCTACCCACACTCATGCTCCTTCTTCCTGCCCTTTGTGTTCAAATAGTTGAAAAGGTGAGGTGCTTCTTGCGGATCCTGCACTGGGCTGACTTAATGGACCTTTCAAGATACAAACAGCAGAGGTGGGACCTGGACAAATAAACGTGCCTCCACATCAGCACGGCTTCTCCTGACTAGAACTCCAAATAAGATGCACAGGAAGGGGCTGTCTGGTACAACTTCTCCTGTCTGAGCTGAATCTTGATGTCCTGATTACTGTTTTGTGTGTTCTCTTCCACAGTCCTCTCTGCCACTGTGGGCTGTCTATGGAATAGAAGAAAATGATGATGAAGCAATTTAATCCAGTGGTTCTCAAACTTGAAGAACATCTGCATCGGCTGGAGGGCTGGTGGGAACACAGATCATGGGCCCCACTCCCAGAATGCCTGATTCTGTGGGTTGGGCTTGGTCCTGAGAATGTGCACACCTAACCAGTTCCCAGGTGATGCTACTGCTGTGAGCCCATCCCACCAACCTTGAGGATCACTTGTCTAATCTAATCAGGAGCCAAACAAACAGCATTGATCGCCCCAACTTGATTCCAAACACATTGGCTGCAAAGTATCAATCAGTCTGAGATTGGGCTCCCAGGAGTCTGTGTATTGTTTAAAATTTTGTGAGGCAACATTGATTTAGAAAATGTCACATTGTAATGCAAAGTCCCAACTTATTTTTGAAAAAAAAAAATAAAGATTTGGCATCACTGGGTCCTTCCTCGTTCATGACACCAATGAGATGAGGCTGAGTAACAAGCCTGTAGAGCTGGGGCTGCTTATCTTGGTTTTATATTTTAACTAGAGGCGTGGTGCATGAAATTCATGCAGGGGAGGTGTCATTCAGGCCAGTCTGCACCCTCTCCAATCTGGAACATCCCTCTCACAATCCAACTACTCATCTGCCTGCCTCCCTGATTGCCCCTAACCACTTCTGCCTGCTAGCCTGATCACCCCCTAACCACTACCCTGCCAGCCTAATTTATGTATAACTGCTCCCCTGCCAGCTTGTTTGCCTCCAACTTCTCTCCTCTGCCTAACTGTCCTCCCCTACAGGCTGTCCTCCCCTACAGGCTTGATCGCCCCTAACTGCCCTCCCATGCAGGCCTGGTCCCTCCCAACTGCCTTCCTCTGCTGGCCTGATGCCCACAACTGCCCTCCCTTGCAGGCCTGGAACCTCCCAACGGCCTTCCCCTGCTGGTCATCTTGTGGTGGCCTTGTTGTGTCCACCTGGGGGCAGGATCTTTGACCACATGGGGGCAGCCCTCTTGTGTGTTGGAGTTATAGTCAATCTGCATATTATTCTTTTATTAGGATAGAGGCCTGGTGCATGGGTGGGGGCCAGCTGGTTTGCCCTGAAGTGTGTCCCGGATCAGGGTAGGGGTTCCCTTTTTTTTTCCTTGGGGCGTGGGGTGGCCTGGGAAAGAGGCATGTAGTGGCTGGCCATGCTCCCCCCCAAGACACTAGTGGAGGCCCTGGTATCGGGGACTTATTTATGTTATACCATTGAAAATTTGTAGCCTAGAGTGGAGGCCTAGGCTGGCCAGGGCTGCAGAAGCTTGTCTTCCTCCATCACCGGAGGCAACCCTAGCCTCCTGCCTCTCTCCAGCTCTGTGGCTGTTGCCATTTCTGTTGGGATTCTATAATTGAAACTCTGTAGCATTGAGTGGAGGCCTGAGCAGCAAGGGCAGGCGGAAAACTTGGCTTCCTCCATTGCTGGGGAAACCCAAGCCTCCCTCCTGCTCTCTGTGGCTGCAACCATCATAGTTGGGTTTATTTGCATCTTTTCTCCTGATTGGCTAGTGGGTGTGGCTAGTGGGTGTGGCTAGTGGTTTGTGGATACAGTGAAGGTATGTTCAATTTGCATATCACTCTTTTATTAGGTAGAATAATCTGGGAGGCTTTTACAAATTGCAACGCCTGGGCTTGCATTTCAGCCCAATTACATCAGAATGTCTGGCGGCACCTGCCTCTTGTCTAAAATGGCAGGTGGAAAACTCTATCACGTAGAATCACTGTGAGGAATAAATTATATAGTAAGAGCAACAGGTGTCACTTCTATTATTCATTGAGCAATTACTCTGTGTCAGGCTCTGTAATAAGTGATTTATAAACTTTATTATATTTAAAGCTCACCTGGAAAATAGTGGGCATTAAACAGGCATCAGTGATCAAAGGAGGAATTTATAGACTGAATCTATTATTACATAGAAGGAAGGGAATGTCTGAGAGTTCATCAGGAAAATAAAAGTGGAATTTATTTAAAACCTGGTTCTGCCACTGGCCAGCTATATCCTCAGGGCAAAAGGAACAAATTGCACATGGTCTAGGTTTCCTCAATTGTAAAATAAAGATAATATAGTCTGCCTTCTTGGGATAGAGGACTAAAGTTCATTGAATATATGTGGGCTTCCAGTTTTAGTGACACGACAAGAACTTGGAAGTCATAGCTTCCATCTTTACAATAGGAGAAAGATAGATAAACTTAAATATCAGTGGTTTTCCATGGACCCATCAGAGAATCCAGGTTGTCAGGCAAACCACCACTGAGACATCTCAGTCAGGCACATGCAGGAGGTCATCACTGTGACCTGCCCACCTGGAGCAGAAGCCGCTGGCTGGGGCTGTTAACTCTTAAATGGCTGAAAACACTTAAATGGTAATGCTGACGAGCTGCTGGAGGCTATGTTCATGAGTTAATACTGGCATCCTAACAATAGCTGGGAAGCTTTTCTTCTCTTCCTTATTTTTTTTCCTGGAAGGGTTTGTCTAGAATTGGAATTTATCTCTCCCTTAAATGCTTGACAGAATTCACCGTGAAAGTCATCTGGGCCTAGACATTTATTTGTGAGAATTTGTGTGACCCTTTTTGCTTTTTAATTCCTGAAGGAAGAGCACACTTTGTGATCTTTATTTCTTGAAACCCTACAAGGTTCTCAAGGTGAAGGTCCAGGAAAGCTCTCCTGACTCTAACAGAGGGAGAGGATGAAGCATCCTTGCCAGTGAATAGCAAAGCCATCCCCTTCAGGGGAAGAGATTTTGAGAGCCTTCTACCAACTTGAAGAAGGGTTATTTCTCCCTCTCAAGTACCTCTAGCCATATTGTCTTACCAAAGGGCTAAAAATCTTAGTCACATGACTCAGGGATTCCAGAAAATTAATTTAGAACTTTACAGTCAGCAAAGGGACTTGGAAGGTAGGATGCAACAGCTCCACCACTAAATAAATGTTTGCAGAACTCATAGCCCAGGAACATAGGCCAACTAAAATACAGAGATCAGGATATAGAATGTTCTCCTTCCCCACACCTCATCACCTCACCAACAGGGCTCCTATTTAACAACAGGATATTATCGCTGAAAGCGCTGCCAGATGCAGAGACTCTAAGGGGGTCTAGGAACCAGCAAAGTAAAAGGAAGAGAAAACAAGGACACAAGAGAAACTTCAATCCTCTGGCACCTACAGTGGCAAAAAGGAGTAAATGCAGCCCATCTCATAGCCAAATTCACATAATTCTTGTAATGGTTTTGGTTTCGGTATCATGGTAATAGTGGCATCATAAGATAATTAGAGAAGTGTTTCCTCCTCTTTTTGTCTGAAAAAGTTTGTCCAAGATTAGGAGTCTCCCTTAAGACAGAAAAATAAAAGTTTTCTAGAGTTCAAGAGGAAAGCCATCTGGACCTAGAATTTTATTTTTGAAAGGATTGTTTGCTTTCCATTTCTAGCACAAAGTCTTCATTTGCCATGGGTCAATACAGATTTTCTATTTTTTCTTGTGATATATTTGGTAATTTGTGGTTTTTCTATGAATATATCTATATTGTCTTGAAATATGGTAGCATTCATCTCGGATAAAACTGCTGTTTGAATTTTGATACTGCATGCTTGCTTAAAACAAAACTTCCAGCTTGAGACCTTGGGGGCTTGTAAAAGCCCTTTTGAAGGCCAGACCAGAACTCAGAGAAGTGCCTGATTGGCACCAGAAGTTGAGCTGTACCATCTGCTTTTGCAAGATAGGACCACTTTCCCACATCTATCAATATGTATGGTTAGAGATAAGGAGCAGGCAACAGGGACAATCATAGTTCACTGGCACCTCCCTTGGATATGACCTTGACAGCTGTTCTTGGAATTCAAAACAATGAAAATTTATGGTTCAGACCCTTTTAAAAAGACTGCCTGCACCCCAGGCGGTTCAGTTGTGAGTGTTTGGTCTCCACTGGCATGGTGCCCTCATGACTGTCCTGGTCAGTTCAATAAATCCTTGCTTGCTTATTTCCAACTTAACTGCCTCCATGGTCATTTGCAACTGGTCGTGGAAGTCATCCCACAACAGTCTAAACTGTCCAATTTGTTAGCATTATATTTTTCATAATATTTACTTATCATTCTATTGATTTCTATAGGGTTGAAAGTAATATCCCGATTTCAGTCCTAATGTTGGTGATTTGTGCTTTCTTTTCTTTTTCCTGGGAAGAGAACAGACTGTCTAATAAAACTTGTAACATCCCATATGAGTAGGGGGAAAGTGATGCCAAGGTCAGCCAGTGAAGAGGCAATGGAGACAAAAATATGGCTATGAGAAAGACTTCAGAGCAAGAACAGTCAGCACTCAGTGAGAAATCATATAAAAGGAAGGGGGCAGAGGGCAAGGTCAAAGCTGTTTCCCAAATTACTAGATTATCTCTCCAGGCAGATGGTGACGCCATTTCACAAATCTTTGGATCTTAACAAAGTCAATATAAGGGCAAAGGTCAGATGCTTTTGCCTTCCACATGCAAATATCATAGAAAAAGAAGAGAAATTCAGATTAAATCATCAGGTTTTTTTTTCAAGGAACAGGTGATGCTGAATATTAGAATAGGACAGTGTAGGAGGACATCTTAGAGGGAAGCAGAGACCAAGTCACATCTAGAGGCACAGCTCCACAAAGAAGTTCCTTCAATTAACCACAGCTTTCAAGTTCTGTGCTCTGATATGTAACATCTGTGGGCCTAGGACTGTGGAGGGACTGTCCCTCCCAGGGCTAAACCATTACCAGAGATAGCAAACAACTGCCTGCAAACTTGCCCTTCAGATTCAAGCCCACCGATGGTAGCCCACAAGTCCATTGCTCACTTCCCTTGTCCGGCTCTCACATTCCAGGCCTTCCCTAAATGCTTCCTGGGACTGGTCCAGACAACAAGGAATAGCCCCCACATTTGAGGGCCCACGGAAATGACTCAAACTAGCCAATCCTAAGCATGCGTACTGCCCCACCCCTTCTCTCCTCAAAAACCATGCAAAAGGCTGCTGCTCACATCCCACCCCCTCACCTATCCCTCTCTGGGGTGTGGTGTGCCCACTCTTCTTGGGAACTCTGAGTAACAAATTATCTTTCAATGCCAGCCATCTCCTGATCAGTAGGCCTTGTCACACCTAAATTAAAATAAAGCCTGTATTTTCAAACAATGATCATCTCTCTGGCACTAGGAGAATAAATTAGGGGCATGAGTGCCCGAGGCACAGAGGAATACGTCTACATATTCAGGGCAAAGTTTCCCTCCATGATTGATGTACCACCAGGGCCATATCCAGGAGCTTTTATTTTTTTTATTTATTTTTTAAAATATATTTTATTGATTTTTCACAGAGAGGAAGGGAGAGGGATAGAAAGTCAGAAACATCGATGAGAGAGAGACATCGACCAGCTGCCTCTTGCACACCCCCTACTGGGGATGTGCCCACAGCCAAGGTACATGCCCTTGACCAGAATCAAATCTGGGACCTTTCAGTCCGCAGTCCGACGCTCTATCCACTGAGCCAAACTGGTTTCAGCTCCAGGAGCTTTTAGATAACATGGTTCCCCCAACAGCAGACTAAAAATGACCTTTAGAACAGTGTTTGGGTCTAATCATTTATGTCAAATCCTGGGGAGTATTAGAAGATTGATTACTGAAAATCTGCCCTCCCGTCCTGTTTGCTGCAGACAGTCTTACTAGTTTCTCTCAGGGGGGCAAAGAGAGTGGGGTAGGCACTGATTTGTCCCTGTCCCTGCCCTGGTCGCCTGCCTTATCCAGGTATTAATTATATTCAGTGAGGTCACACCATAAAGCTCACCCAGCACAAGTGTGCGTGTTGGGGTTCAGCCTAGATGAAGAGGAGACACTTTAGATAAGTGCAGGCAATTCTTTCTGAGCCCATCCATGAACATACCTGTCTCAAATGAGGATGCAATGAGAGTGTGCATGCTACATCCACCATCACATGCATCGTCTGCATACCTCTTACAATAGCAACACCTGCTTCTCCATGCTAAGTGAGAGGTTTTGACATTACAGTTTATCACGCATAGGGTCCATTACCTTTCTCTCTTGACCAAGCAAAGAAGTATAGACTAGGTGTAATGCTGCAGGCAGAAAATGCCTTATTTAAAGATAGCATAATATGGGCAATTAAAAAAAATCCAGGGTAAATTTGACTGTGTGATGTTTACCTTTCAACTGATCTTAGAACGTAAACTTCAAGCAAGACTAGACTGTGCTGCACTTGGCCCTCACCAAGGCCAGAGATGGGGCTGGGCACCGCACACTGCAGAGGAGCTGGCAGGCTGCCTACCAATAAGTTGTTTCCCATTCGGACACAGACACGGGCAAGGAAAACAAAACGAGTCAAAATCTAGAGTAAATGTTAAGTGACAGGACTACTCAATATGTGTTATTTCAGTTGAATCTTGATAAACAGATTTCCATGAGAGGAGAATTCCAGGCTTGAGACATTTGAGGGGAGAAAGAATCTGAGAAATATTAGGTTTGCCCTTCTATTCGGACATGTGAACTAGTGAAAGAATTGGGAAATATAGCAGCTCCCATGAACACTGAAGTATGCAGACAATGACCCTGCAATACCACTCTGTACACCTGAAAAATGCTTGTACACGTGTGTGAAAAATTACATTCACATTCTTTGCAGCTTTGCTAAAACATGGGAAGAGCCCAAATATTGGACAGCAGTGAATGGATAAACAGAACTGCCAGAAGCCAATTCCAGCACATCAGCAGGACTGAATTATCTGGAAATGGCTGAGGGCATTTCCCCAAACCTGAAAAGGATGCATAAAAGGATTGCTTGCTGCCAGACTGGTAAGGGCATTTCAATTATTGCCTCCTGCTGGCCAAACACCTGAACAGTTGAAGGCAATTTCTCCCAAACCTGATAATCTCACAATGGATTCTGTGTTCCAAACCCTGGCCTTTGATGTATATCTACTTTACCCTAGGACAATTTGTGTTAATAACAAGCAAGGGGTTCTAAGACAAGGGAGAAATTGGTTTCTTTAGCCAAGTTCCTCTGGCCACCTAAATGCCTTTTAAAATTATGTTTTGTCTCTGGACTCTTGGTTACTTACACACAGTGCTCCTCCAGATTCCTGAACCCTTCTAGATGCTGGATTGAGACCACTGCATCAATCTGTAGTAAAGAGTAACAGTAAGGGCAACGAATGTGAATTATTTGGAGCAACGTGGCTGGATATTAAATATAATTGAGAGAAAAAAATTATGAAATTATATACAATGTAGGACTCTATTTATATAAACTAGAATTATATCATATATTATTAAGTTAAAAATATGCAACCAAACCAAAATGGCAGTTACTTCTGGGAAAAGGGATAGGAAATCAGAATTGACAAGGATAATGAAACAAAGCTTATTTTTATTTGTAATATCTCTTCTCTTTTGGATAATGTATTTTTTGTATCATTTTTACAATTACAAGTATATAAAACACTAGAGGCCTGGTGCCCAAATTTCATACACTGGGGGCTGGGGGTGGGGTGCAGGGAGGTCCCTCAGCCTGGCCTGCGCCCTCCCACAGTCTAAGAGCCTTCTGGGGATGTCCAACTACTGTGAAGACAGGAGAGGCTCCCGCCACCACCGCTGCACTTGCCAGCCATGAGCCCGGCTTCTGGCTGAGGAGTGTTCCCCCTGTGAGACCACACTGACCACCAGGGGGAAGCTCCTGTGCTGAGAGGGATCGGGTCAAAACTTGCTTTCCAACATTCACTGAGGGGTTCTGAATTGTGAAAGAGTGTAGGCCAGGTTGAGGGACCCCACTGGTGCACAATTAGGGCAGGGAGGGATGTGGGAGATTGGCTAGCTGGGGAAGGACTGTGTGGGAGGGCTTTATGGCCTGTCCAGCCCATCTAGCTCAGTTCTGATCAGCTGGACCCCAGTAACAAGCTAACCTACTGGTCAAAGTGCCCCCTGGTGGTCAGGGCACATCATAGCAACTGGTTGGCCCATTGACTGTTTGCCCTTTGGTGGTCAGTGCACATCATAGCAAGTAGCTGAGTGGCCTTAGTGTATCATTAGTATATTATGCTTTGATTGGTTGAATGGATGACCAGATGGCTGGACACTCAGCATATTAAGCTTTTATTATATAGGATAGTAATTGTACATGGACATACGTATTTAAAAAACTGGAAACAATGTGACAATTACTAACAAGGATTAATTCTAAATAGAACTATGAATGTCATCTTCTGTTTTGTACTTTTCAGACTTCTCAACCATCAATCAAAATTCCATCCTTCCCTAACCAAAATATGCAACTACATGTTGAGCATGATGCATAACTGTAGGCCAGTGGGGAAGAGAGAATGATCAATCATTCTGGAGACGATACTACAGGATAGGGTCAAAGATATAAATTGGTGCTTGGCTCCAGGAGCCTTTAAATGCAAGGTTAAGAAGTTTGACTTCACCCTCTGCCCATGGGAAGCATTACTTGTTTCTGAGCTGGAGCACATCGTGGATTAAAAGGATAAATCAATATCCATTCTCCCCCCTTACCTCTTAAAGGGTATCTTTTCGCCATCATCTCTGACTTACTAGAACTCTGAGGGGTTCAGATGTCAGGCAGGAACTTTCATGATATATTCTCTTTTCTCCAAGGGGAGGGGGGTGTTACTGTTTCAGGAAGAATTTAGACTCTTGAGACTTTACAAAACACATGAAAGACTGCCTCCATCCTCTCCTGGCTCATCCTTGTTCTGTAGCATGAGGCTCCTGAAAAGCACTTGAAGATGGTGATGCTTTTTCAACTGTGAGTAGCAGCATGTTCTGCCATCACCAGGGAAAAGTGTGACCCCATTACTTTCATCCCCATGGCCTCCCAGGCCCTGCCTTTCAAAGCACGTGGTAGAAGAACAAAACAATTATGAATAGGGTGACTGAAAAAAATGTTTTATTCTTCCTGGAAGTCCAGCATGTTGCCGTGTTAGGGACACTGAACAGTGCAAAGCTGGGAGACAGACCCAGTGAGATTTGCAGAATTTACCACGTGCCTAGACCCCAAAGGAGAGAAATATGTAAATGGATGGTTTATAGGTAAGGGTTAAATATGAAATGTCATCGCCAGAAGGAAGGGTCTGCTAATGCTTATTGTCTCCTTGTCCTTAAGACCTAAAATAGAGTGATCCTTCTAGATTTTTGCTCAAAATTAGCCAAATAAAGCATCACAAGAAACAGCTGAGAGGAATAAGCCCAAGGCCAAAAAACAAAACAAACAAACAAACAAAAAAACCCCAAGTGATAATGGTCAGACACCTGCAGATTGTCTGCACACACACTAGGGACTTTCATAACTGATGGCTTTCAGTCCTCAGACTGTTTACAACTCATTCATTATTCTGCCTTGAGCACGAAGTACCTGTGATAAGCCAGCCCTGTTTTGTGCACCAAGGTGGTGAAGAACACAAAATCCCTGCCTTTGTGGAGCTTACATTCCAGTGGGGGTAACAGACAAATAAATACACAGCTCCTGGAGAGCTCATTTCATTGGTGAGGAGCCTGTACGCTGAGTGTAAGCAACTGGCCTCAAGTCTGAACTGTTATCCCCGCAGAACAATTCATTTTATCAGCCGCAAGGGACCACATTAGCCCACGATAAAGACACTTAACAGGTGTCACTGTTCTTACTCCTATAGTAGAGCTATACTCACAGTGGGCCTCCATCTTATAAAAAAACAAGTGCATTGTTAAAAGAGCCAGCATGCAGCAGTTTCTGAACCTGAGTGAAATACAAAACACCGTCACTAGAGGGCAAGTTGACATGAGCCTTCTTTAAAAAGAAAAGACAATACTACATTCTTGGAAACAGAAAGCCCTTGAATGGGCCTGTACATACTGAAGAATTCTCATTTTTACTAAAATTATATACAGAACTTTGACTGGTAAATGGCATCCTGATGCATCTCCAACCAAGCATCATGCAAAGTTTAGATGTCAAATTACAGTGCATAGCCTCTTCCTATCAAAATCATATGCTCTGGTTCCTCACCCCTAATGTTAATAATAAATATTAAAAGGCATCAGGCTTAATGGGAATAAAATTGTTGTCATTCTCCTCCTTGTGTGCCTGAGGAACGCCCACTGTTCTGTCAAGGTTCAGCTCATCCTCCTCTTTACAGCCTTCCCTGCCTCCTCTTTCCCCAGGGGTCTTGCTCTCTCTCTCACCAGCTGTGTACACTGTGGGCAGCTGTCACTCAGAGCATCAGCAAGGCTTGAATATTAACTTCCAGAGATTGAGCGCCCAGCTCGCCAGGGCACTTCTCACTTGTTGACACTTCTCATCTTCACCACCACCCTTCCAGGAGAAAACTAGACATCCCCACTGGCCCATGCAGGTAACTGAAGCCGGGAGGGTGGAGAGCCTGCAGCCCTGTCACTGAGCTACCAGTGAGGTCATTTGTTAACAGTTGCTTCTGCTAGACTGTATGCAACTTGAGAGCAGGGATCGTTCACGCACCCCTAGGATCTCTGAGAACTCATATTTTGCCTGCAGTAGGCTCCATGCTCCATAAATATAAAAGCAAGCAAATGCTGTAAGAGCTCACTAATGTGCCCTTTGCAGGGTGGTGGTGAGGATGAGGTGACCTGGCATGTGAGCAGTGCCTGGTTGCATGCCTGACACAGAGTTGCTTACCAAGTTCTAATTATTATTATTATTGTCTTATGATAGCATGTTGGTCGGCTGTTAACTTAAAATTCAAATTCCTCTCCATGCCCCTGCAAGAGCTGGTCTCTGCCTAAATCTCCAGCTCTGCCCTTAGCCTTCCCCGACTCCCAGGCCACATCGGTCACCTGTCTGCTTTTCAATGTGCCATGCTGGCCCCTGCTTCAGGGCCTTTGTGCTTGCTGCTTCCTTGGTCTGGGTCTCACTTAATAGATCCCCATGGACATCACTTCTCATCCTTTAAGTCTCACTTCTCTTCCAAGAAACCTTCCTTGGCTACACTGGAGAATCATCTCCATCCCTCCTGCTCTGTCTCAATCCCTATTGCTCTCCTTAATAATACTACACACAGTGAGACTCTCTCATTCATCTGTTGACCGTTTTTTTCTCTCTCTCCTTCAATTAGAAGGCACAAAAAGAGTGGGGTCTTTGTCTGCTTGCGTGTACCATTACCAGATCAAAACTTTGCACACAATAGGCCATCACTAAATGTTTTTTTTTTTTCCATTGGCAGTGTGAATGGGTAGAGGAAAGAACAAACAAGTACCAAGTGTGAAAACTTGAAGCCTAGGAAATAAAAGAGGTTCTAAGAAAAGAATGGATGGTGTTATGGGTTAAACTGTATTCCCACAAATAGCATGCTGGGGTGCTAATCCATGCCCTGCTCCCCAGAACCTAGGGATGTGACCTTATTTAGAAATAGTCTTTGCTGATGATCAAGATAAGATGAAGTCACTAGGGTAGGCCCTAACCCATAGGATTGCTGTCCTTATCACAAGAGGGAAATCTGAACACAGACACAGAGAGGAAAATGCCACATGAATACACAGGCACAAGGGAAGATGGCAATGTGAACACAGAGGCAGAGACTGGGGTTGTGCTGCCACAGACCAAGTAACCTCTGGGGGTCTCGGAAGTCTGCTCCTGCCCTAGAGCCCTCAGAGGGAACATGGCACTGTGAGCACTTTGAAAAATGTCTAGCCTCCATTACTATGAGAAAATATATTTCCAGCTACCTGAGTGTGGCACTCTGATAGTGTCGCCCTAGGACAGTGGTCGGCAAACTCATTATTCAACAGAGCCAAATATCAACAGTACAATGATTGAAATTTCTTTTGAGAGCCAAATTTTTTAAACTTAAACTTCTTTTAATGCTGCTTCTTCAAATTAGACTCGCCCAGGCCGTGGTATTTTGTGGAAGAGCCACACTCAAGGGGCCAAAGAGCCGCATGTGGCTCGCAAGCCGTGGTTTGCCGACCACTGCCCTAGGAAATGAACACAGTGGCCAGAATGTTGTAGAGAGGTACACACAGTTTTGGAATCAAACATACCAGATTTAAGCCCAGCTGTGAAAATGCATGATGTCCTGTGGTGTTGCCTATGAATGCTAACACACTTTCTTAGAAAAAGGAAATCTTCCATTTGTTTCCCATCTCCAAATTCCCATTAAACAAGGAACAGAGCTCTCAGGGCCAAGATATCAGCAGGCTCTGCTAAATTCCAATCAACCTTGGGGCTGGGCGTGGTAGGGATTTGGGAAGGCTCCCCACCCCAGTCTCCAACCCAAAATGGCTCTGGACTTCCCCAGCCAGGTTCTGGGATTCCCCGGCCCTCCTTAGCTTTGCTAAGACTGTGTTGGCTCCTCGGACAGCCTCAGTGCCCTGCTAGACCTCAGGGTTCCTGATTCAGAGGGATTTAAGGAGCCCCAGTTCAACGTTTAAAAGACTCAGCATCGAAGCCCGCTCTTTCCCCAAAGTTAGGTTCTTAGGGCCACCAGCTAAACTGGTATTTCAGTTACTAGACCCTTATCTTCTGCTTCAGTTCTTATTTGCCACATTGAAAACTTATCTAGAATCTACAAGCAGCTAACAACAAAGCTTAAAGTTGTCTGATAAAGTAGACAGACCAGCATTCACAGACAAGTTCTCCTTAGCTAGCTTCCTTGGGCCACATTCATTCTCACCTGTAAGTGGACCTTACACTCACTGACACAGTTGCTATGGAAGAGTAAACAAGCACTTTGGTGGTTCCTAACCCAGATCTGTCATTGGTTCTCTATGCTCTTGCCAGTCTCCCTAACACCACTGAAATGTCAGCCTGAAAGCTCAGAAGTATTGATTTCCAGATTCCATCTATGTAGACATCAAGTGCTGAGGATCAGCTGAATATAGTCAAATAGGTACTTCTCTGATGTGCGAGATGAGAATCTGAATAGAATAACCATCAAGTACCTCTTTCAACTTTCTCAGATTCAAACATGACATCTGCATTCCACAATCCACTTCAATCCTTAAAATAGAGAAAGGAGGCCTGGCTGATGTTACTCAGTGACTGAGCGTTGACCCATGAACTAGGCTAGGAGGTCACATTTTGATTCCTAGTCAGAGCACATGCCCAGGTTGCAGGCTCGATCCCCAGTAGAGAGTATGGAGAAGGCAGTTAATTAATGTTTCTCTCTCATTATTAATGTTTCTATCCCTCTCTCCCTCTTCCTTCCTATCGCTGAAATCAGTAAAAACATATTTTAAAAAATATAAAAAGAAAAAAATTGTCATCCATCTTATATAAAAACTGCTGTTTGAAATTTTAACACTGCTATTTGGCATCTATAAATGCTTGCTTAAATAATAAGGAAAACAAGACTACTCCTACTTGAGAGAGGCGGTTAAACCTTCCCAGGATGAAATTATTAGTGCTGGTGCCAGGCCACGCATTTGGTTGAGGTCTCAAGGCCAGCACAAAGGGGCTCTTTAAGAACTTGCAAAGGGGGCCAGAAACACCCCATATTTGGCAGACAAAGAAGGTAAAACATATAAATAGGGAAAATTATTTCATGTTGGGGCCCAGAATTTGAGAGAAATTTTCCCCGCATAATAAATGTAACTCCATCTCTCTAAGTATTGCCTGGTTCTCCAGTTTTCTGTAATACATCACACTTCACAGTGTACCATCTTTGGTGGGAGATGCAGGTGGGTTTAGATGCAGAGGATCCCGGTGCACTTTCTGTTCAGTAAGAGCTGAACACCACATGGTGGTAACAATAACAGACACACTTACTGAGCCAGTAGGGCTTCTCAGCACTGTAGGCAAATTAGCTCTTTCACTCCTCATAGCTCCCCTATGAGGTTGGTATTACTTTGTCTCCACTGTACAGTCAAGGAAAATGAGGCACAATCTACATTATTCCAGGGTCCTTGCTCTTAACTATGACCCTAATCACAACTACCCAATTTGAGCAACTACCTTGTGCCAGACACCACGCTCATTGCTTTCATGGCTTACTGAGATAAACCACCAGAAGATGCCACCAACCTCTCTGACAAGTTTGAGGTGAAGCTCAAAAACATATTTTAAAGTTTTTTTAATAAATGCTATTCCTATAAGAATATGTGGAAAGAATTATAGTGTCCAATTGGAAAACTCTGCCATGTTTTGAGTATACTGTTCTGAAATACCTGCCTCTAGCGCTTCATTGCCCTTTATAGCCCTGCAAGTTATAAGTAACTTATAGAACTGCAAAACAGGGCCTATCCAGATCAGCTACAGTTTTTGGTAGAAGCTCAGCTGACCTCACCACTTTTCCTATAAGGAAAAAATATGTTGGTACCCAACTGCACACTCATTCCAACCTTCCTTTACTCCATATGCATTTGCACTTCTTAGACTGCTGTGAGCCTGTTACAACTGTCTGGTTAACTGATTAATAATGAGTGAAATAACATCTCTAACAAATTTTATACTGTATGAGAGTCATGATTTTACTTTTTTGTGTATAAATTATCCTTTAACACTACGCATTATTAAAAATCAATAAAAATAAACATATGGTTTATTAATTCTGTATGGGTATCAGTCAGCAAGATTCATGAGGAGCCTCACTTCCCTTGGCATTACATTCATCTACCTTGTTTTTAGTGGATAAAAACTGGCAAAATGCATGTCTTCATTTACTTTCATTTGCTGGTGACATAGATTATATAATATCACAAAGTTACTGCATCCTGGATTAAGACAAAAAATTGGGTCAATGTGCGGAGACTTGGAGATCTCTGTAAGAATGCAGAAACACAGTACTGTAACTGTAAGTAGGCTTTGTCCTACAAATCTGAACAAAATGCAATTGAGTGTAACTGACAGGACAGATGCCACAGAGACCGGTTTCAGAGTTGGCATCTAAACAAATCTGTACTGAATGGATGGAGAGAAAAAATTCCAAGAGAACAAAGACTCCTCTCTACATACGAGATGGACCGATGAGATACTGAAAACAAATGCTCTAATAAAACACAGCTTGAGACAGAAGAAGGAGGCAAGTGAAATGGATGAGTCCGTGCTTTCAGCAGATAAAACCCAGAGAGAGAGGTCAAAACTCTAACGACACATCCTAAAGAAAGTCAACTTGGAAATGAGAAATAGAATGAAAAACCAGGGTGGTAATAATCTGGCCCAGCAAAACAGAACAAATAGGTAGCAGAGAGGAAATGCACTTGGTTGAAAAAACAACAACAACAACAAAAAAATACAACACAGGCAGATGATTGTAATGTGATCTTCTTTACTTATAAAGAATATACAAGCCCAAAGCTATTTTAGGAAGGTCTTAGAAAAGACAAAACATTTTTTTCACTTTTTTGACATAGGAGTGGTGCCAGTAGGAGTACAAAAAAAAGTATGTATACAATCCAATATATGCCCATTCTGGGTCCTCCTACAACTACAGTAGAACAGTCAATTAAATAAGCTTAAATAAAAGGTTAGGAAGACAGTTCAAGTTGAACAGAAACTAAAGCAGGGGTCTTCAATCTTGGCTGCACAGTAGAAACATCTGAGGCTTCAGAAATTCTGATGCCTGAGTTTCACACCAGAGGTTCTAGTAACTGGCCTGGCATATACCCAAGGGTGGGTCTTCTTAAAAGATTTTTTTACGCAGCCAAGACTGAGAGTCAAGGCTACACTCAAGAAGTAGTTTTCAAACATTAGCACGATTCATAATCAGTTGCACAGGGGTTCTGTCATATCTCCAGAGTTTCTCATTCAATGCATCTGGGGAGGGATTTGATGATTTGCATTTGAAACAAGTTCCCAGCTGATACTAATGCTGATGCTGGTGGCCCGAGGGTCTAGATTTGAGAGCAAGGGACTGAAAGAGGTAACTACCAAGTACAATGTACATAAATAGATCAGATCCTGATTTTAAAACAAGCACAAAAAGATTTTACAGGGACTCTTGGAGAAATCTGAAGGTAAAATAGAAAGTGATTTTATGAGTGCTGAAGTAGGTAACTGATGTTTCCTGAATGTGTAACTGCTGCACTAATATTGACTATTCTGTAGGGCTCAAATGGTACAACACTGATTGCATTGCAATGTAATTTAACCCTTATATTCTTCACTTTATACTCTCCCCAAAACACTAAATTTCTCGGTTTGAGATTCATCTATTTAGTTCACTTTATAACCATAAACACATACCACAGCTATTTCAAAGTTGCCAATTAATCTTGAAGTACCTTATCACCTAGCAAAGGCCCTCATGCAGAGCAAAATAATATACTCAATTATTTAATAATTGCATGAAATTTTTAACTAAAAATTATAATTAATGTAGAAAACAAATATTTTCCTATTTCAGTAGAAAAAGGGCTTAATTAAAATTAGATTTTTTTCCCCGTGAAACTAAAACCTCATACAAAATTTTTCCAATTTGGCATCATTAATGGGAGCACAGAGCTGTCTAAATCCTGAATAATGTCAGTAACAAAAGCTGTCATATCCCAGGAACAACAGACCAAAACCTAATTCTCCCTAATATGTCCATTAAAAATCAAGGATTAGCCCGGGCAAAGTGACAACCTATGAACCAAGAGGTCATGGTTCAGTTCCAGTCAGGACACATGCTTGGGTTGCAGGCAATCCCCAATGTGGGATGTACAGCAGGCAGCTGACCAGTAATTCTCTCTCATTATTGATGTTTCTATCTCTCTCTTCCTTTCCCTTCCTCTCTGAAATCAATAAAAATATGTATATATTTTTAAAGTCCAGGTTTATTTTATTACTTGAGGAATAAAAAGCCCCTCCAACATTGATGTCGGTTCTGCATATTTTCTCCATCCTTATCAAGTCCTATCAATCCTATTTTTTCTTTTGATTCCCCATCCCTGGCCTTTGTCTAAGGATTTATTAGGATTCATTGAAATGTATTCTACATCACTGTCTCCAGTCTACTCAAAATTCTTTAATCTATCCACACTCTACTGGAGAAATGATATTCCTAAACAAGGGATTGGCAAACAATGGCCTGTGGGTCTAACCCAAATGTTTGTATGTGTGTGTGTTTTAAGTAAAGTTTTATTAGAACACAGCCACATAATTCATTTTCATATTGTAGATGGTGGCTTTCATACTATAATGGCAGAGTCAAAATCTTATGATCTAAAAAACTAAAAATATTTACTATTTTGGCCTTTACCATAAAATTTGAATACCCTTGTTTTAAATAAACCCTTGCTTATAAAAAAAAAAAGTGTGATTCAGGGATCAGCAGCACCTAAAAGTTTGTTAGAATTGCAGATTATCAGCCCCACCCAGGAATGCTGGGTGAGAATCCGTATTTTATTAATATCCTTAATAGACTCACACCCTATATAATAAAACCCTAATATTCAAATCGACCAAATGGCGGAACAACTGATTGCTATGATGCACACTGACCATCATGGAGCAGATGCTTAACACAGGAACTGCCCCCTGGTGGTGGCACTCCAACAGGGGGAGCTCAACACAGGAACTGCCCCCTGGTGGTGGCACTCCAACAGAGGGAGCTCTGCTCAGCCAGAAGCTGGGCTCAAAGCTGACAAGCACAGTGGCAGTGGCCTAGTGCCTCTTCTACTTCTGCTTCAGTGGGTGGTAAGGAACAAGAGGTCCCAGACTGTGAGAGGGATGTCTGACTTAGGCCCAATTCCTAGAGGGTGGACCTCCCTTGAGGGGTCCCAGGCTGTGAGAGGGCACAGGCCAGGCTGAGGGAATTTCATGCACTGGGCCTCTAGCCCTATCTAATAAAAAAGTAATATGCAAATTAACCATCACTCTGCTATACTCACAAGCTGTGCCCACAAGCCAATCAGGACTGAGTATGCAAATTAACCCCAACCAAGATGGCGGTAGCCACTGAGAGAGCAGGAGGGAGGCTTGGGTTTCCCCAGCAATGGAGGCAGCCAAGCTTTCCACACACCCTGGCAGGCCCAGGCCTCCATTCAAGGCTACAAAGTTTCAATGATAGAAAATAAATAAATCCCAACAACAATGGTGACAGCCAGGGAGCTGGAGAGAACTAGGATTGCCCCTGGTGATGGAGGAAGCCAAGCTTTCCACATACCATGGCCTGCCTTGGCCTCCACTTAAAGCTACAAAGTTTCAATTATAAAAGATAAATAAATCCTAACAGAAATGGTTGTGGCCACAGAGCAAGCAGGAGGCTTAGCTCTGCTCCAGGCTACAAAGTTTCAATTGTAGAAGATATATACAGATAGCAGGGCCTCTGCTTCGGTCACCGAAGGGTGTGGCCAGCCTGCCAACTAACACAGGTCCCTTGGCCAGGCTGCCCCACGGCCCAAGGGAACCCCCACCCTGATCTGGGACACCTTTCAGGGCAAACCAACTGGCCCCACCCATTCACCAGGCCTCTATCCTATATAATAAAAGAGTAATATGCAGATTGACCATCACTCCAACACACAAGATGGCTGCCCCCATGTGGTCAAATATGGCTGTCTCCATGTGGACACAAGATGGCCACCACAAGATGGCCAGCAAGGGAGGGCTGTTGGGAGGGACCAGGCCTGCAAGGGAAGGCAATTGTGGGGGATCAGGCCAGCAGGGGAGGGCAATTGGGAGGGACCAGGCCTGCAAGGGAGGGCAGTTGGGGACGATCTAGCCTTTAGGAGAGGGCAGTTAGGGGTGACCAGCTCGGCAGAGGAGGGAATTTGGGGGTGACTGTGCCTGCAGGGAAAGGCAAGTGGGGGTGACCCAGGCTTTCAGAGAGAGCAGTTGGGGGGGGGGGACTAAGCCTGCAGGGGAGGGCAGTTAGGGTTTATCAGGCCTGCAAGGGAGGGCAGTTAGAGGCAAACAGGCTGACAGGGGAGCAGTTAGGCATCAATCAGGCTGGCAGGGGAGTGGTTAGGGGGTAATCAGGCTGGCAGGCAGTAGCGGTTAGGTCAATCAGAAAAGCAGGCAGGCAAGCAGTTGGGAGCCAGCAGTCCTGGATTGTGAGAGGGATGTCTGACTGCCCATTTAGGCCCGATCCCAGTTGGCTCGCAGATTGGAGAGGGTGCAAGCTGGGCTGAGAGATACCACCCCACCCTCTGTGCATGAATTTTGTGCACCAGGCCTTTAGTAGTCAATAATGTGGCACAAGCATTGTCCTAAAATATAATGGTCATATCACTCCTCTGTTCATATATCCTTCTGAAACTTCTCTCACTAATATGAAGCATATATGGACCAGTTAGTGTTATGTAACACTTTAGAGACTGACATCAACAAATAAAATACCTAATAGGGAAGTCACACTCCAAGGATCTCTATGAAAAGTGTTTCAAATATCTTTTCTTAAATATTTTTATTGATTTCGAAGAAATGAAGAGGGAGGAAGAGATTGAAACATCAATGATGAGAATCATTGATTGGCTGCCTCCTGCATGTCCCCTACTGGGGCACTAGCCCATAACTGGGGCATGTGCCCTTGACTGGGACCCTTCAAACCCGGGACCCTTCAGTCTGCAGGCCAATGCTCTATCATCCATTGAGCCAAATCAGATAGGTTATGTTTCAAATACCTTTATCTAAATTGGTCAGAGAGGGTTTGCCTAGTAGCTAAGTAGCATAAGGGGTGGCAGCATAAACTGTTTTTTGGGAATGAGTAGTGCCAAACACATGGGTGACTAGAAAGACTGAACATGGATTTCTGCCCTCAATGAACAACATTAAGGACTTGGCAAGCCAATAGTTTTACAGTTAGGAGCACCTTCCTAAGTTAGAATGATCTCCTTGGCTCTGCATCTCTCCTCTTGTACAGAGAATTATTTTCTCCTAATTAGACCAGAAGGCCAGCTGATTCAGCCAGGAGAATATCTGCCTCCAAGTGCATGACCAAGTGGTACTTCACTGAGCCTTCAGAAATTGGCTATTTCTTCTTGTGTCTATTTGCAGACACTGTACAAACATCTCATTCTCTCTAGGACTGGCTGTCACTAAACAATGCTGACTGGCAACCAAATTGTGAGGGAGGGGCTAGCTACCCCTACATTTAATTATGGGAACAATTAGATATTTACCTGCCCAAAATGACAATTGAGTGGCTCAAGTGGCTTAGGTGAGCTTGCTAGCATCCCTAGACCCACTCACTAGATGTACTATGTCCCCATTCTGTTGTTAAATGAAAATTTTCAAAAAAGGTAGAAGAATCATGACTCTGCCTTTTAAACAGATATGAAATGAAGGCATGTTAAATGTTATTTAATCTATTATTAATGGGGAGAATGCTAATATATTACAAGTTTGAAGGAGAAACCAAGGAAGCATACATTTATAAGGCATAAAGGAATATTAAAGTGAATCTATAAATAGATGCAAGGGGTGAGGAAAGAAATCAATTGATCCTCCACTGGACAGAATGTATTTGCATGTATATAGACAAGAATTATTTTGCATTATCATTAGTTACAATTTGTTGGGTTGCAAAATAACTCAAAGGCAATAAAAGAGGAGAATCATTTAACCTGGAAAGTTGTATGCTTGTTTTCCATTGGAATCACTTAGTACTCTTTTCTGTTTATTTCACATTTCCTTTTCTGTGGAGACTCATCCCCCCAGGAAAACATCAAGGATCAAGTCCCAGCTCCCCACCACCCACAGGCTCTGTACAGCCCTATCTCTTTTCTCTGAGGGCATTTCTTCTTTTCCTCTAGCAGTATCTCTCTGGGGCATAGATAACCTTTTCAAGAACTAGTTCTTATGGGCAGGGTGTAGGGGAGAGGAGTCCCAAAGAGAAAAGAGTCACAGGTATTGTTTCAGTACCATAACCTCCCTTAAAGCAAAAGTAATTGAATAAAAGGTCTACAAAGAATGGGATCTTCAGGGAGAGAAAACACAAACTAACACCCCCAGAAATTATCTAGAAACATTGCAAGATGTTTGTGAAGAAAAGCAACTAAGAATGGTTTCTTACTAGAATCCGTGTAATTTCTTTACCCCCTTAGCCTCCTTAATCCTTATTGACCACTATGATCAATAGCCAGAGAGGGATTTAAGGAGACCCAGTTCAGTGGATCCACATAATATATTCATTCCAACCTGACTACCCAAGGGGAACTGGGTGTCTACCATTTTCATCCACACAAGTCCCATTTTGAAGCTCAGCTCTCATGTTTTCTACCTCTTGCCCTACAAATTCCTTCAATAATCAAATGTCATTGTTGGGTAGTGGTGGAGGGATGTTCTTCTCTTGCTAGTAGGATACTTCTCCCAATAAATGAAAGTTACTAGAAGCAGATAGGACAATATCCCATAACATTATGAATCAGGTTAAGTCAGCATCAGCACCCAGAAACCTTCTGAGGCTGGACCCCAGCCCATTTCACACCTTCCCTGAGGACTCAGATTGGAGGCCTCACTAGATTATTTTTGGAAACTTAAAAATACATATCAATGTAGAGAGAATAGTTTAATCAATCCTTATATACCTATTGCCAACAACTATTAGTATTTGGAAAGTCACCAATATCCAAGCCAAACGTGCATTCCTTCAATAGGAGAACAGATAAGGAAGTGGCCTTTTTCAAGCTGAGGACTAGGCTGACCACTCTGCATCAGATCCTCATTTGATTCCTGGACCAGGTAAGGTCAGAATGATCATCCCCATCTCTCGGCAGGGAAACTCAGACTCAGAGAGGTTAAGAAACTTGCCCAATATCTGTGGCCAACATGAAATCAACTTCTTCCTTACTCCAAAGTCCTAGAACTCAACTGTGGTCTGTGTAGAAGGAAAAAAAGAAAGGTCATTTATGAAAGCAAGAGGACAAGTAAAGGCCACACTACATCACATCAAACAATCCACAGGGACAGCGGTTCCTGTGCCTGCTCTTCCTTTTATCCTGAACTACTGACCGCAGATACAAGGAAAAGTGGGGAGTCTCTCATATGTGAACACTGATGAACAGAAACAAACATATGTCAGAAATACCCCCACAATAGAGGCAAAAGAGGGTGCTTGGAGTTGTCTACCTAACTACCACCTGGAAAAAAGCAGGTCCCTTCCAAGAAAACTCTGAAACCACAAATTTTCTAGAGAACTGTTTGTGTGTTCACATCCCTCAAGTGTAAAGAATGTGACATGAGAAAACTTGCAGGTTAAGAAGCAGACACTGACATTTATGCAGCTGTGGCTCCGTGCCACACATTTTATGGGCATAGCGTGCCCAGCCTTGCTGAGGCATCACAACAACCCTGGTGGGTGGATACTATTTTCAGGTAGAAATTATTCTCCCATTTTTAAATGAGGAAACTGATGTCAGGAGGTTAGGTAGCTCACCCCTGATCACTGAGCTAACAGATACTAGAACCGGATTATCAATTTCCAAACATGAAGGCACCAGCTCATTTATTTTCCATGAACTTCCTAATAGGTTGGCCCTAAACTCACAAACGATGGAAGGCTGTTCCCCAAACCACAACCCTTTGACTTTGTGTGGCCGATCCTATCCTCGCTTCTCATTTTCTGCCAACTCCCTTTACCATCACAGAAATCACTGAGGATTCTGAACCTACATTAGGCCCCCATTTCAATCTCATGCCCAGTTTCATCTTAAACTAAAAACTCCTGTTTTACTCCCCTCTCGCTGTTTCTCCTGAGAAACAAAAGTAACATTTTTGCTATTCCAACCAACAATTGACAAAATAGTGTTCTTCTTGAGGGCACCAAAATAATCATAAAAAAAAGAAAATTAGTCCTTGGCAGTTTTCTTGAAGTATTAATAATTGTGTTTTTCCCCTCCCTGGAAGTGGTTAATGAGTATAAACTGTAACTAATTAATTACAAGAGAATAAGTCTCAAATACCATTTTACGGGGCTGATTTCCCTCCATCAACATGGCACTAGCATTACAGTAGTAAAAGATTTATGTACTTCACCTCCATTATTGTAATTAATTCTGTTTAACAATACCTTACCTCTCTGTGGCATTAGAAAGCTACTTGCTAAGAAGGTTGAATGTCTAGCCAAACTCTGAGACAGTATGTCAAATTGAAGAGTTAAAAGCATAATCATTCTACCAACAAAATTTTTATTACGCTCTCAATGCCAGATCTATGCTAGACACTGGGAACTCATTTATCCAAATATTTAAAGAGTACCCACTATCTGCCAAGCACCGTTATAGGCAATGGGGATGGAGCAATTCCTGTGTCATAAGTACTTAACTGACTTTTACTCCCAGACCCTGCAAGGATACCTCAAATGCCATGGAACTTCCCAAGTGAACTTCGTTATTCATGGTGGGCCCACACCTGACCTCATGTTAATAAGGTATCTTGTGGTGGGTCTCTAGATAGTTTAAGCTAATGAGCAACTCTAGATGGGTATGGTTAGAGAATTGGGGCTTTAAGACCTGTGGTATCACCTAATCCCTGGGGAGAAGAAAGGGGGTAGAGAGTGAATTCAACTTCATGACCAGTGATTCAACCTATTGTTGCCAGTGGAAGTGGAGTTCTTGCTGTGTCACAGGAAAAGGCATTTGGAGGACCTTCAAAGGAGGGTGAAGTTTGGTGGTAAGGTTTATTTGGGTGAAAATAGAACATGGTTCCTGGATTTCCAATGTCCCATCATCATGCAGCACCATTCACAAAAAAGCAAGTCAAAATGAGCTACAGAAAAAATTCTGCTTTCCAAAATGCTTCTCTTCAAAAGTTGACCAAAAGGTGAATTTTCTGCTACTGGACTTGAGTTACATTCTTTCCATTGATTTCCACTATAAAATCACCGACCGGGTGTGATGAAGGATCTAAGCGGACGATAGTCTGCACACACCAAAGAAACTGGAAGTCAGGTCTTGGCCACTGTGGGGCTCAGTCGTGTGAAATGTCATCCTGTACACCAAAAGATGGTGGGTTTGATTCTCTGTCAGGGCATATACCCAGATTTCAGGTTTGATCCCCTGTCGGGTCGCATGCAGGATCAACTGATCCATTTCTCTCTCACATCCACATTTCTCTATCATTCTCTCTCTCCCCCTCCTCTATCTAAAATCAATTTTTAAAAGATTTTTTTTTAAAAAAGAACCTTGAAGTCAGAATGACATTACAGATGAAACAAGGGAACTAAAAGCTCTGGAGATGCCCTTTCCTCCAAATCAATTATTCCAGATCCACTGCAGTCTGACCCAATGATTCTCAGTGTTGATATGCATTGAAATAACTGGGAGTCTTGTTAAAATAAAGATTCTAATTCAGAAGGTCTGGGCCAATGCCTGAGGTTCTACATTTCTAATAAGATCTCAGAGGACGCTAATGCCTCTGGTCTGAGGACCTCCTTCTGAGTAATGAAACCCTAGCCCAGCACTACACAATAGAAAGAAAAGTTACAAATGCAAATCCAATATGTAATTTAAAATTCTCCAGGGGCCACATTTAAAAAAGTAAAAAGGAATCTTTTAAAATATATTTTATTTAACCTAATTTATTCAAAATATTATTTCAAAAGCAACATAAAAATGTTAAGGAGGTATTTTAAATCCTATATTTGTACTAAATCTACAGAATCCAGTATTTTACACTTAATTTGAAGTAGATTTACATTTCAGGTGTTTAGTGGCGATGACTAGTGCCTATTAGAGAGTAGCTTAGGTAGTGAGTAGACTTAGAGCCAAGGTATTACACTTAGAAAATCCATCCCCTTGGCTAGTGTGGTTGAAACTATTTGATTTTAATGTTTTACTTCTTATAAACAACCTTTAAGACCATGTAATAGCATTAGCCTGTTTGGCTCAGTGGATAGAGTATAGGCCTGTGGACTGAAAGGGTCTTGGGCTTGATTCTGGATATGGGTGTGCAGGAGGAAACAATCAAAGATTCTCTCTCATTGATGTTTCAATCTCTCTCTCCCCCTTCCTTCCTCTCTGAAATCAATAAAAATATATTTTTAAAAGACTATGAAATAATTATGCCATTTTTTAGCACTTTGTAAATTGGTTTCCACCTTATTTATATACTAGAGGCCCAGTGCACAAATTCGTGCACAGGTGGGGTCCCTCTGGGTGGCCTGCAGGGATTGGGCTGAAACCCACAGTCCAATGCCGCCTACAGGTTCTACATGCCATTCCGCTCATCCTGGCCCCATTGTGCCTGCCATGGACTTGTGCCCAATCAATACCGATTGGGAGAGGCTTGTGCTGCCATAGCAGTGCTTGCCAGCCATGATCTCTGCATCTGTTGCCCTCCAAAGGGGAGTGACCTGTGGGATCGGGCTGAAACCGGTTCTCTAACATCCCCAAGGGGGTCCCGAATTGCAACAGGGCAGGCTGAGGGACCCTACCAGTGCACAATCTGGCTGGGGAGGGATGGTGGAAGGGCTCCAGGGCGTGTCCGGCCCATCTCCCTCAGTCAGCTGACCCCGTAGTAAGCTAACCTACTGGTTGGAGAATCTGCCCCCTAGTGGTCAGTGGATGTCATAGCAAGTGGTTGAGCAATCTTAGCATATCATTAGCAAATTACCCCTAGATTGGTTATTTGGTTGTTCTGCTGTTCAATTCATTTGCATATTACCCTTTTATTATATAGGACTAGGGGCCCAGTGCACGAAATTCGTGCACTGGGGGTAGGTGATCCCTCAGCCCAACTTGCTCCCTCACACACACTGGGAGCCCTCAGGGGATGTCCTACTAAGCACTCACCCCAGCCTGCCCAAGGCCTAAAGCCTCTGGCCAAGGCTTTAGGCCTTGGGAAACGAGCCATCACCCTGCATTGGGGCCCATGGCTGGCTCTGTCCCAGCCACGCCCCCCTCCCCTCCCCCTTCCCCACCCTGGACTTCACCCCAGCCAGCTCACACCTGGCTAGCATGGGCCTCGGCCATGCCCCCCCCGGCCCAGGCCTTCTCCCTGGCCAGTGAATGCTGGCTGCCTCAAACCTGCCCCCCGGCCATGGCCGCCTCGGTCCGCTCTCCATTCCTGATTGGCTGGTGGGCATGACTGGTGGGCATAGCAAAGGTACGGTCAATTTGCATATTACTCTTTTATTAGATAGGATATACGAGAGGCCTGGTGCATGGATTCATGCACTGGTGGGGTTCCTCGGCCTGGCCTACACCTTCTTACAATTCAGGATCCCTCAGAGGATGTCAGACTGCCATTTCAGCCTGATCCCCACAGGCCAGGTTGAGGGACTCCACTAGTGCAGGAATCAGTGCACTAGGCCTCTAGTATGCATATGAGATCTTTGGTTAATCTCTTCCCACTCTTTCCCCTCCCCGCCTTCCATCTGAGATTCATCGGTCTGTTCCATGTTTCCATGCCTGTGTGCCCCCTGGTGATCAGTGTGTATCAAAGCTACCAGTCAAACGATCAGTCACTTAAATATATATATATATATATATATATATATATATATATATATATATATATAGAGAGAGAGAGAGAGAGAGAGAGAGAGAGAGAGAGAGCTAGGGCAGGGGGCCTGGTGCACGAAATTCATGCAGCGGGGGGTGGGGGGAATCGGGGGTCTCCTCAGCCCAGCCTGCACCTTTTTCATTCCGGGACCCCTCAGGGGATGGCCTGATCCCTAAACTGGCAGTCAGACATCCCATTCATAATCTGGGATCACTGGCTCCTAATAGCTCACCTGTCTGCCTGCCTGGTTGCCCCTAACTGCCCTCCCCTACCAGCCTGGTTGCCACTAATGGCCCTCCCAACTGGCCTGGTCACCCCTAACCACCTCTGCCTGTGTGCATGAGAATGGACCTGAGCGACACACACTCACACACCCACACCCACACAGAGTCCTTGGATGTCTGAAAGGATATCCAGAAGATGTCTGGTCTAATTAGCATATTATTCTTTTATTAGTATATTATTAGTATATTTAGTATATTTATTAGTATTTGTCATATTATTCTCTATTTTTCTACATGTATTTAAAATACTCCAGAATATTTTATGCGAATAAAAAATGGTCAAGTTGCAGAAAAATAAAAAAGTTTTGAAATACAACCTGGTAGACTTGAAAGCAACAACATTTGCATAAAATGGCATAAGTTGCAGTCAGCAACAAAACTTGTTAGGATTGCTTGATTAATATTCTTTTGTTGAAAAGGCATGGTTTGGGCAAAGGAGAAAAGGAAACCAGCCCAATAAAAGGGAATGTCTGATTGGGTCGTTGCCACACCAGAGAGGGGCAGGTGTGGCAAAGGTTCAGGCTGTTCCCCAGGCAAGGATGTCTGTGTGTATGGGACACCAGAGGACACCTGTCACACCTAAAACACAATTTGCTAACACAATTGCAGAGCTCAGGAAGAATCACTGGTTTCAAAACTATTATTTCCCTGACATATAAAATATACATACATATAAGTATACATGCCCTCTTCTGATGCTCCCCTGCCCTCCACTTAATATTTGGCTATGGCCTTCTTTTCATGTCAACGAATTGGATGTACAGACATAATTTTTAATGGCTACAGTATTATCCCTGACTGTCTGACATTACTATGGTTTACTTCACTAACCCTTTATTGTGGGGGCAGGTTACTTCAGGTTTCCCCAGCATCAACAATGACAGTAAACATAATTGCTTATTTGGCTGTTTACTTAGGACACATTCACAGACATGGAACTCCTGGCCCAAAGCTAATTCACTTGAATTTTGATCCACATTTTCAAATTGACTTTCTAGTTTAGTCCATTAGTTTTAAGTCAGATTACACTCCCACAAATGGGTTAGGAGAAAACTGTTCAACGTGCCTTGGACAAACTGCAAACTCTTGCTGAATTTGAGCAACCCCAGGGCTTGGGACCTGGAGGATCCGGGCTGGAGGGTAAAGTCCAGGGACACTTAGGTGATGTGGTTGAGGACCCTGTGTGGTTGCAGGCCTGTGAGTATGTGTCGCTCGGCTCCCGACCCATGTGGCTTCTATCCCCATCAGCCAGCCTCTCCCATCCTCCCAAGGCTCCCATCCTGTGCAGCATGCAGGCCACCCCCCCAAAAAACTGTCCCGGCCACCTCAGCCCAGCCCCTTGGCCCTGGCCTTAGCCCCAGCGGCAACCGCCCAGCCCCAGAAGCACCCCACACTGGCAGCATCTCACATGCTGCCTAGGCCCCGACCCCCACCTCATGCCACGGCCCACTCCTGCTCCTGATTGGCTGGTAACATAGCAAAGGTATGGTAATTTGCATGTTTCTCTTTTATTAGATAGGATACACACACACACACACACACACACACACACATATATATAATTAATCTATATAAATTATGTATGTAAAAATAATATATAGAATATGAACACATATACTCATTGTCTATATATTATATATATTCATACATACATGCATATAGAATATATTTATATAGAACAAGCATGTCAAACACAAAGGCTAACATGGGCCAAATAAATGAGGTATGCAACCCACGGGCCACAAGTTTAACTTGCTTGATACAGAATATATATATTCACATATAATATGAAAAATATCTAAATATTAATACATATTTAGAACAGCAGCTATTATTCAAAAGATTGTTATGGTGTTATGCTGGCTTCTTACTGCTCTAACCAAGGTAGCTGGACACAGGAAATGGATTTTCCCCTCCCACTGAAGTCTCCTGATTGCTAGCCTACATCGACAAAAATCAGCAGGTGATCACTCAAATGGCCTACCTTCCCAGTAATGCTATTAGCATCTTTCATCTAAATCTCCCAAGCACATTAGGAGCACAGCTAAAGCTCTGCATTGCCCATAACTCAAGTATCCTCAATTTACAAACAAACTGATAAGGTAGCCATTGGCTGAGTGATTTGTTTCCAAACCCAAGACCCACTCTAGCAGACTGGTAATCAGAAGCCATTGCTTTGGGCACCATCCACCATTAGTCTGACCTCCTATGGACATTGCATTTTCACCTTCAATTTGATTTGATTTTCCTAAGTCACCTAAAGCAATGGTCAGGTGAAGAATGATCTTGGTAAAGAGAAAGAAAAGGAGCTGTTATGATCATTAAAACAATGATTTTTCAGAGAAAGTCATGGTTAGAAGTAGACATCTTTGCACGCTGGGAATTATTGATAACTCCAAAAGAAAATAAGGTTACAATCCATGGTAATTAGGCCTGAACCAAAATAGTAATAATGTGGTTTTATAGACAGAAGAAAAAGAAGATTTTTTTTTTACTAAATTGCTAGGGGCAATTGCAACAGAAAATCTCTGATAGCATAGACAGGTGTAACTTACCCTGGAAGCATGTAAGTGTTAGTGCTCTTTACTGCCTGGTATTTTACCAACCACATTGTTTACAGAGGTATGTAGTCAGTTTCAGACATATAGACATTTTTACTCTTAATTATTCACCATTTTGAGGATTTATATTTCCAGCTACTATAATGAGAACTTCCATAAATGTTATAATTGAATCCTCATAATAATACTGTACAGTGGAAACTTTTATTAGTCCTATTTTAGATGAGGGAGATTAATTAACTTGTCCAAAATCACAGATATTAAGCATAAGAGACAGGACTTGATCTCACATTAATCTGACTCCAGATTTACCATTAACCACCATTAACCACCAGCTGATAACTCCCTTCTCAGTTATGAACAGCCCTAATAGTTTAAAATAACTTTTTTCACATAGGAAGCAATAGCCTGACTATTATACTTTTTTTCTCCTTTTTTTCTTCTTCCTTGTTTGAAACTAGCCCACAGACTACAGACACTGTGAGGCCAGCTTCAGTATTACTTTTTCTCCTTTACGACCACCAGGATCAATGTTCAGATCCGATGGGAACGGGAACCGAGGGCTGACTGTTGGTACTTGGTTAGAATTTTGAGGCCAAATCAACCCAATTTGCTCCTTGTCTAACTTATGTCTCAGGACAACCAGCTTTCTCTGAGACATCTCTTCCCTGAACTAACAGATCCCACATTTCTTCATATCTTAGATGTTCTAATCCCTTTGTCATGTCAAGAACTCATCTTCTCTAGAGTTCCCATCACATTAGTACTGTTAACAAGTTTGGTGGGTTGAAAGAAGAATTTGAAAACATGGTATAACTTCTTAATATATTTTATTGAATTTTACAGAGAGGAAGGGAGAGGGATAGAGAGTTAGAAACATCAATGAGAGAGTAACATCGATCAGCTGCTTCCTGCACACCCCTACTGGGGATGTGCCCGCAACCAAGGTACGTGTCCTTGATGGGAATTGAACCTGGGTCCCTTCAGTCCGCAGGCCGACACTCTACCCACTGAGCCAAACCAGTTAGGGCACAAATTCTTATAGATATCAGGTAATCGTAGATATTCTTAGGTAGCAAAGTGCTGTGGAAAGGATCACTCATTTGGAAAATTATAGTTTTGTATTCTTTAATCTCTCTCTCTCTCTCTCTCTCTCTCTCTCTCTCTCTCTCTTTCACACACACACACACACACACACACACACACACACACAAAATATGGTGGTATATGCTCTGGTAGAATAATTGATGTATTAATGGTACCAAGAAGGAACATAAAAAAAAGAAAAAAAAAGAAAAAATATATATATATACTAGTGACCTGGTGCATGACATTCCTGCACTGGTGGGGGAACGGTCCCCTTAGCCCAGCTTGCTTCCTTTCACAGCCTGGGACTCCTTGAGGGATGAACACCTGCAGGCTTAGGCCTGCTTCCCACAGACATCCCCTGAGAGGTCCTTAGCGCTGCTGTGGAGGTGGGAGAGGCTTCCGACACCACTGCTGCACTTGCCAGTTGTGACCCTGGCTTCTGGCTGAGCAGACCTCCCCCTTGGGAGTGCACTGACCACTAGGGGGCAGCTCCGCATTGAGCATCTGCCCCCTGGTGGTCAGTATGTGTCATAGCAACTGTTCATTCCACCATTCAGTTAATTTGTATATTAGCCTTTTATTAAATAGGAGATATATATATATCATCTCACAAGACAATTCACTGTGGTAGATTGCAAAATGGGCCATTAATCTCCACTCCTTTCTATATTTTTTGTTCTTGGCAATATGTATTTGCATCTTTTCCAATCAAAAGATGGACTCTATTTATCTTCCCTTTAAATATGGGCTGATATTCTGGCTGCTTTTCGCTAAAACGATGAGGCAGAATGATGCTGTGCCAGTTCTGAGGCTAAGCCTAAAGAAGCTTGCAAGCTTTCACTCAGGCTCTTAGAAACCTGCCCAGCTGCCATGTGAAAACTGCAGGCTAACCTGCCAGCATATGAGAGACATGGAACACAGATGAGCTGTCTGTCAGCCTTGAGGCTGTCTGAGAAAAGCCAGTACCTGGCAAACCTAACAGCTGACCACAGGCTCATAGTGAGACCAGCTGAGACCAGAATAACTAATAAGCTAAAGCTTACCCCAATTGCCAATCTGCAGATCCATGGAGTAAAGATAAAATGTAATTACAATGCCATTTTTTAAAATGATGTTTTAAAGCCACTAAGGTTTTGTTTTTGGTGTGTGTGTGTGTGTGTGTGTGTGTGTGTGTGTTTTGGGAGGGGTTTGTGGGGGGGGTGGTTGTTACACAGTAAATGCTAACTGATATACCATGTCTGTAGCTAATGTGTAATATCCTTAAGAAATAAACTGTTTTTGTCTTAACAATATATGACTAATATGTTATTTTTTAAAAAATATATATCTTAAAAAATAAAAATAAAAGGAAAGAATAGGCCACATTGACCAATTGAGAGATAATCTTTCTTTTCCCTTAAATACACCCGTATGGCCACCGACCAAAGCTGTGTCTCACTCAATAAATCGTGGCAGTTAATGCACATTCTTACATTCAAGAGGGTTCATACAAGTGGCTATTTGCATATGACATGAAAACATCTGATTCTGTCTTCTTCTCACTCTGCCCTTCTGTCTCAGTTGTTTAAAGCCAAGAAGTTCCTAACAAAAAAGAATCATCAAAGACCTTACAGTAAACTATAACCTTTCCCATTGTTCTCATGAATAGATTCTGTTTTGACACCTATCGCCCTTGGTAATTCTCTGATGGGTCTTCAAGATGTGTGTTCCAACTTTTCTGAAGGCTGTTCTGAATCTCTTTTGCATGTAATGTGCACTCCATTGCTTTTCCAAACTGAAAAATCTAAATGAGAAAATGACAAATGGACCCAGTTGTTATAAATTAATCACTGATGAAGACAGAACATTTTCTATCACATTGTGAATTCAGAGGGACTCAATTCCCAGTTGGGACTTCTGAGATTCAATGTGCTTCATGCACTTGTCAATCTTCCAGTCTTAAAATGACATACTGGCAGTACTTGGTAAGAATGTCAACGGATATTAATCAGAAATCAAGGCAACTTAGTATGTAATTTGCAAAGCAGTAACACTTAGGTAATAACAATTGCCAAATTTTAATTTGTACATTATTAACAGTATATTTGGGAAAAAAATGGCGGCGGAACGGAGGGATTCGATCTGAATCTGCTCACAGGGTAGAGGGAGGGAGCAGCTGAGAGTCGCGCAGGGAGCATTTGTCGGCGACTAGGGGGACAGCTGTGCTCCAGGAGAAGATAGAGGACTGCTGCGCTGGCCTCCCCAGCCTGAGAGGCCCCAGTACTGCTGTGTTCTCTCCCTGAGCCAACTGCGCGAGGAGGCGCGCGGAGGCGGACCACGACATCTTGAACGAGAGGAGCCGGAAAACATACAGCGGCCGTTCGCGGTACCGGCGGGACCTCTGGGGCTCCCGGAGCACCGGCGACCAGGTGGCGCGCAGAGCCCAGGGAGCTCTAAACTCCAGCAAGGAAAGGTCAGATTTCCCTGGGGGTACTTTGGGCGCGAAACTGAGGGGGCTGGCAGTCTGGGAGATCTGCACCTTGGAACTCAAAACCTGGAGATCTGCACCTGAAATAGAATCTGTGGCTGTTGAAGCTGGTGAACTTGGGAGAGGGCCCTTGGAGCTGGTGGCAGAGTTGATCCCTGGAGCGCAATCAGTTTGGACCTGACAGAGGGGGGAAGCCCGGAAGATTTTGGGAGGGTTCTGGCTGCTAAAACAGCAGTCACCATTAGAGAGGCAGTATTGTTTAGTTCAGGATAAAGAGGACCAATAGACCCAGAAGTCAATCGAGAAACACTGCCACCCAGGGGCCAAATCACAAATTGACTCTTATGTGACAGGGAATTGATTATATCTTCTCTTCGACCTTGGGAATACAGTCTATTTTCATCTACACTTTAGTATCTTTTACTCTACCTCAACTTCACCTTTATACCACCACTCTCTGGCTAACCTTTCCCTATTTAGTGCCTTGTTTCCCTTACACTTTTCCCGCTTTAGATTTACCTAATTCTTTCCCCTTACCCCCTGTTAAAATTTCACCCCACTGATATATCTAATCTCTAACCACCTAATCCAAGTGCATATATACCTCTAGCTTCTCTGACTTCACTATCTTAAAGTGTTTTTAGCCCTGTCCTGTTGTTGTTGTTTACTTGACTGTTGATTATATTGATTTTTTAAGCAGGTTTATGAGATTGATTTGCTTATTCTGTTATTTTGGTTTGTCTTGTAGGGGGGGTTATTTTTATTTTTGGTGTTGTTTCTTGTTTTGTTGTCCTCATCTGCATTGTTTTTGAGATAGATTTTTGCTTCTGTGTTCCCTCACCTCTCTTGATATTAGTAGTTGTATGTAATTTGTATCAATCTCCAAGTACTTGTTGCAGGTTTTGGTTCGGATTAGGGGCTATCCTATAGGAGTTTTCACCCCACATTTATAATTTACTCCTTTTATTTCTTTTTTTCTTCTCCCCCTTTTCCCATTATCATTTTGGCATTCCTGTCTTTCTTTTTTGTGAGTGTATGTGTTTGGGGGGGTCTCTTTCTTTTTTGTGTGAGTGTGGGTGTGTGAGTGTCTGTGTGGGTCTGGGGGAGGTTCTCTTTCTTTTTTCCCACCTATCACCAAATTTGCCTTTCTCTGGCGGTCACCTTTATTTGGAATTACAATTACTTTGACTACATTCCGGTTCAGTGCCTGGTGCGTTGCACCTGGTTGTGTTGTATTTTGTGCCTTTAAATCAACACAGGAGAGTGAGAACTACATAACCACATACACAGAGAAGAGAGACCATGGGAAGACAAAGAAATAGCCCACATATGAAAGAAAAGCAAGGCTCGCCAGAAAAGGAGGTAAACGAAATGGAAGTTAACAACCTGTCAGAGAAAGAATTCAGAGAAATGGTCATAAGGTGGCTGAAAAGAATGGAAGACAAATTTGATAATATGAGTAAGACCCAAGAGGAAATGAGGAAGACCCAGGAAGAAATGATGAAGAGCCATGAAGAAATGAAAAGTGACATTGCTGAAGTAAAGAACTCAATAGAAAGTATTAAGAGTAGACTAGAAGAAGCAGAGGATCGCATCAGTGAGCTAGAAGACCAGGTAGGAAAAAATAACCAAGTAGAGCAGATACTAGAAAAAAAAATTAAAAAGGAGGAGGAGAGCCTAAGAGAACTTTGGGACAACATGAAACAAAACAACATCCGTATAATTGGGCTTCCAGAAGGACAGGAAACTGAGCAAGGAATAGAAAACCTGTTGGAAGAAATAATGACAGAAAACTTTCCTGGTATAGGAAAGGAAAAACCCACACAAATCCAAGAAGCTCACAGAGTCCCAAGCAAAATAAACCCCAAAAGACCTACGCCAAGGCACATTATAATTAAATTGGCAAACACCAATGACAAAGTAAGAATCTTAAAAGCTGCCAGAGAGAGACAAAAAGTCACCTACAAAGGAACACCCATCAGACTAACAAGTGATCTCTCAACAGAAACCTATCAGGCCAGAAGGCAGTGGAATGAAATCTACAAAGTCATGCAAAGGAAGGGTCTGAATCCTAGAATACTGTACCCAGCAAGGCTCTCAATCAAAATTGAAGGTCAAATCAGGAGCTTCACAGATAAAAAAGGACTAAGGGAATTCGTCACCACCAAACCAGCAATGCAAGAAATGCTAAAGGATCTGCTGTAAAAAGAAATAGGAAGCGAAGAAGGATCACAGGGGCAAAGAACAAAAATGGCAACATATAAGCACCTATCAATAATAACTTTAAATGTAAACGGGTTAAATGCTCCAATCAAAAGACATAGGGTAATAGACTGGATAAGAAAACACAACCCATGTATCTGCTGTCTACAAGAAACCCACCTCCGAAAAAAAGACGCACACAGACTGAGGATGAAAGGTTGGAAAAAAGTTATTCAGGCGAATGGAAATGAAAAAAAAGCTGGGGTAGCCATACTTATATCTGACAAATTAGATCTCAAAGTGAAGGACATAACAAGAGATAAAGAAGGCCACTTCATAATACTAAAGGGAGCAATTCAACAAGAAGAAATAACTCTTGTAAACATATACGCACCCAATACAGGAGCACCCAAATATATACAAAAACTCCTAGAGGACATCAAGGGAGAGATAGACAGCAATACAATCATAGTAGGAGACTTTAATACCCCATTATCACCATTGGACAGATCCTCTAAACAAAAAATCAGTAAAGAAACATCAATTCTCAATGACTCACTGGACCAGATGGAATTAATTGACATCTTCAGATCATTTCACCCCAAAGCCACAGAATATACATTCTTTTCAAGTGCCCATGGGTCATTCTCAAAGATAGACCATGTATTAGGTCATAGGCAAAGTCTCTCCAAATTCAAGAAGATAGAAATCATATCAAGTATATTCTCAGATCACAGTGGCATAAAGCTGGAAATCAACTACAATAGAAACAATCCAAAGAAATCGAACACATGGAGACTAAACAGCATGCTATTAAACTATGACTGGGTTACTAGAGAGATTAAGGAAGAGATAGAAAACATCATGGAAACAAATGACAATGATAGCACAACAATCCAAAATCTATGGGACACAGTGAAAGCAGTTCTGAGAGGGAAGTTCATAGCTCTACAATCCTACTGCAAAAAACTAGGAACAGCGGCAATAAATTATCTAACCCAACAACTCAAAGAGTTAGAAAGAAAGCAACAAGAAAAGCCCAGTGTAAGCAGAAGGAAGGAAATAGTAAAGATCAGAGCAGAAATAAATGACATAGAGACCAAAGAAACAATACAGAAAATCAACGAAACCAAGAGCTGGTTCTTTGAAAGATTAAACAAGATTGATGAACCTCTAGCCAGACTCACCAAGAAGCAAAGAGAGAGGACCCTAATAAATAAAATCAGAAATGAAAGAGGTGAAATAACAACAGACCCCATTGAAATACAAAGGATTGTTAAAAAATACTATGAACAACTCTACTCCAACAAACTGGACAACCTGGAGGAAATGGATATGTTTCTAGAAAAATATAACCTCCCAAAACTCAATCAAGAAGAATCTAAACAACTCAATAGACCAATAACTGTGGAAGAAATTGAAGCAGTCATCATAAAGCTTCCAGCAAACAAAAGCCCAGGGCCAGACGGCTTCACAGGGGAGTTTTACCGAACATTCAAGGAAGAACTAAAACCTATACTCCTCAGACTATTCCAGAAAATTCAAGAGGATGGAAAACTTCCAAACTCCTTCTATGAAGCTAGCATCACCCTAATACCAAAACCAGATAAAGACGACACAATGAAAGAGAATTACAGGCCAATATCCCTCATGAATATAGATGCCAAAATCCTCAATAAAATTCTAGCAAATCGGATCCAGCAGTACATCAGAAAGATCATACACCACGACCAAGTAGGATTTATCCCAGGAATGCAAGGATGGTACAATATCCGCAAATCAATAAATGTGATACATCACATAAACAAATTGAGAGATAAAAATCACATAGTCATATCAATTGATGCAGAAAAAGCATTTGACAAAATCCAACATCCTTTCTTAATAAAAACTCTCAATAAGGTAGGAATAGAAGGATCATACCTCAACATAATAAAAGCCATATACGATAAACCCACAGCATACATCATACTCAATGGGCAAAAACTACAACCATTTCCCCTAAGAACAGGAACAAGACAGGGTTGCCCACTTTCACCACTCCTGTTCAACATAGTACTGGAAGTATTAGCCATTGCAATTAGACAAGAAGAAGAAATAAAAGGCATCCAAATTGGAAAAGAAGAAGTTAAGCTATCCTTATTTGCAGATGACATGATATTGTACATAAAAAACCCGAAAGACTCCATAAAAAAGTTAGTAGACTTAATAAATGAGTTCAGCAATGTAGCAGGCTACAAAATTAATGCCAAGAAATCTATGGCATTTCTATACACTAATAGTGAACTTACAGAAAGAGAGACTAAAAAAGCAATCCCATTTACCATCACACCAAAAAAATTAAGATACCTAGGAATAAACTTAACTAAGGACGTAAAAGATCTATTCGTGGAAAACTACAGGACACTGAAAAAAGAGATAGAGGAAGATGTAAACAGGTGGAAGAACATTCCATGTTCATGGATTGGGAGAATCAACATAATTAAAATGTCCATACTACCCAAAGCAATCTATAAATTTAATGCACTCCCCATTAAAATACCAATGGCATATTTCACAGACCTAGAAAGAACTCTCCAAAAATTCATCTGGAACAAAAAAAGGCCCCGAATAGCCACAGCAATCCTGAGAAAGAAGCACAAAGTCGGTGGGATTTCCATACCAGATTTCAAGCTGTATTACAAGGCTACTGTTCTTAAAACAGCCTGATACTGGCACAAGAACAGACATATAGATCAATGGAATAGAATAGAGAATCCGGATATCAACCCAATCCACTATGCTCAATTAATATTTGACAAAGGAGGCAGGAACATAAAATGGAGTCAAGACAGTCTCTTCAATAAATGGTGTTGGGAAAATTGGACAGATACATGCAAAAAAATGAAACTAGAGCACCAACTTACACCATACACAAAAATAAACTCAAAATGGATACAGGACTTAAACGTAAGACAGGAAACCATAAAAATATTAGAGGAATCTACAGGAAGAAAAATCTCAGACATATGCCAAAAGAACTTCTTTGATGATACCGCTCCGAGGGCAATGGAAGCTAAAGAGAAAATAAACAAATGGGACTACATCAAAATCAAAAGCTTTTGCACAGCTAAAGAAACCATCAACAAAACAACAAGAAAACCCACTGTATGGGAGAACATATTTGCAAATGTTATTAGTGATAAAGGTTTAATCTCAAGCATCTACAGGCAACTCACCCAACTCAATAAAAGGAGGACAAATGATCCAATAAAAAAATGGGCAACAGACCTAAATAGAATCTTCACGAAAGAAGACAAAAGGAAGGCCCAGAGACACATGAAAACTTGCTCAAAGTCACTAATTATCCGAGAGATGCAAATCAAAACGACTATGCGGTACCATCTCACACCTATCAGAATGGCTTACATCAACAAATCAACAAACGACAAGTGCTGGCGAGGATGCGGAGAAAAAGGAACTCTTGTGCACTGCTGGTGGGATTGTAGACTAGTACAGCCACTGTGGAGAACAGTATGGAGATTCCTCAAAAAACTAAAAATGGAGCTCCCATTCGACCCAGTGATCCCACTTCTAGGAATATACCCCAAGAAATTAGAAAGGCGAATTAGAAAGGATATATGTACCCCTATGTTCATAGCAGCACAATTTACCATAGCTAAGATTTGGAAACAGCCGAAGTGCCCATCAGCAGATGAGTGGATCAAAAAACTATGGTACATTTACACAATGGAATACTACGCCGCGGAAAAAAAGAAGGAGCTCCTACCATTTGTAACAACATGGATGGATTTGGAGAGCATTATGCTAAGTGAAATTAGCCAGGCAGAGAAAGACAAATATCACATGATCTCACTCATTTGAGGAATACAATCAATGACATAGACTGATGAACAAGAATAGATCCAGAGACTGAGAAAAGTCCATCAGAATGTCAAACCTCAGGGTAAGTGGCAGGTGGTGAGAGTAAGTGGAAAAGTCAATATACTTGAACTCTTGAACTGAGGTAAGTGATTTGTGTTTTTACATCCCTGACAAAGTTTATATAAAATTATAAAAAAATGGCAGCTAGTTTGACATTGAATTGTCATGGCCTAGAGCTTGTCATATCCTATGGAGACCAGTCCTTAGGCTAGGCCCTGCTTAACCTCCCATGACACCATAATACCCTTACATGATATTATTCTACAATGTCATTATAATATTTGATATTTGACAACAGCATATTATACAATTATCCCAAATAAACTTACAAACTAATTCTTTGAATGTTGGGCAGCAACTTAAAAAAGAATAGGAAAGAAATTAATCCCTTTCAGAAGGAATTAAGGCACTGGGAAGGCATCCGAGCATTCTATATTGGCCCTTCTTGCCCTTTCTGCCAAGAGGGACCTTCTTGTTACTATCCAAATACACACAGCTGATGCCAGAGTTTTCAGTTCGAGGTGTGGCTGAAGCCTTTGGGCAGCTGGCACCATGGATCTGTATCTCGACCAATGGTGTGAGCTGGGCCCTCTCTGGAGAAGAAACCTGGGTCCCCCGAGATATGTGATCAGTACCGGGACCCCGCCAGCAGGCTAGGGGACCCCAAGGCAGGTACTGGACATGGAGGCCACAGGGGGGCATAGACTACAAAGGAGACAGAACTGAACCTCACATCACCCTGTTTGGCCCCGGAGGATGGCTGGTTAGCCAGAGACGGGTAAGATTCCTCAGGGAAGGAACAACCTAAGACAGGCACAGTCGCAGAGGGGCCAACAGGAGAGAACTAAAAGGTCAACAGAGGAGGGGCACAGACCCTCATCCACAAACCTTGCAGGGGTTTGAATTCTCAACCCTCCTAAGGGAGGTCTCCTACCCCCACGGCTGCTTCGCCTCCCACACACAACTCATACGGGGACCCAGGTGGCAGACAGAGACTCGGCCAGCAATAGCTGCTCTATATCTAAATTCAGTCTATTACCAGGAATGCTCGGGACCTACTCAAAATTGCAAATATTCCTTTCCACTAGTATTCACAGGGTAAACTAAGATTTCTGCTTGAGTATTAAAATTGACAGGAAAATAGTAATCAAGTTTTCAGATTAATTTAAATTGGCCAAGTGAAATACGAGAATACTCAAGAAAATTATAGTGTACTGGACAAAAAGCTTTTCCTAAAACATTAACTGAAAAATCTATCAGTAGTTCATCTCTCTGTAAAATTGCCTAACATCCAAAGAACCTAAAGCAGTCACTTTGTGTACAAAAATTAAAATTTAAAATTATCAAGACTGCAATAGAAAATTTCCAAAAGTCCCCATTAATCAAAAAAGGGGAGGGGACAGCGGGGTAATATCATGAAAGGGACAAAAAAAAAATATTGAGTAAGTAAAATACATCTAGAAAATTCTTACTCCAGTAAAGTAAATTCCATTTGTAAAAACAATAGCAGGACACCCATGAAAAAACACACATGTTGTCAAAATAAGCCAAAGGAAAATCATTTAGGCAAAAATTAAAAAGAATCCCAAGTCTATTTTGCATAGAGGATTCCTTTGTTAACTTTTGGTCGAGAATGTGTTTGTGTGTTTTCAGAGAACAACTCCAAGACCATGCGGGTTCCTGCGACAGTGAGGAACTGATGGATCTGTTCCAGTCATGAGAACGGTCCAGAGATGGGGGACACTGACGACACCTTGCCATACTAGCAGTCAGCAGCTGTGCATGTCTGCAGGCAGCCCAGGACCAAACCAGAGAGGATGCATCATGCATTGACACGATATGTCTACCATCTGGATACCATTGCTGACTTATACACATAATGAATTATTTGACACTGAAACTGGGACTCAGAAAAGTTGGACATTGAAACCGAGACTGAAACACTTTTTGTTCTTATACATTTATTTCTAGTATGCAGAGGCAAGATATTTTTGAAGAAAAGAAACAGGGGAGAGTGATTGATATAGAGGCAGGATGGCCTTGAACAGGCTGTCAAGCTACAGGGGGAGGCTTGGGTGGATGGGAGGCAGATGCGGGGGGAGATCAACGGAAGGACTTGTATGCATGCATATGAACATAACCAATGAATGAAAGACACTGGGACGGGGAGGGGGGAAGCTGGGGATATGTGCTGAGGGGTGGGGGAGGCTGGGGGGAGGATAAGGGGGAGGGGGAAAGGAAAACATGTACTACTATTATACTGCAAAAAATCAATAAAAAAAAAAAACCAGTATATTTGTTGCTGGCATTGTAGTTATATTTTGATTAGAGTACAAACTGTCTAATTACACAACCAGAATGGGAAGGTTGGCGTCACTACTTATGAGCTGTTTCACCTTGGACAATTCATTGATATCTCAATGCCTGAGTTTCCACACCTCAAAAGTACTTCTACAATGGTCAATATGAGGATTAAATGAGCTACATATTTCTTAATCTAATATGTTGGAGGCACTGTTATATACCAGTAGGGAAAAATGGCATTGAATTACATACTGATTTTGGAAAGTTTAATTGTAGGGGAGAAAAAGAACATCTTAGAATTGATGAGATTCAGTAATATTTGCGAAGTGCTATGTATGTTTTTTGCTAAAACAAACAAACACTAGGGTATATTCAATATTTCCCATATCTGATCAATGTTCATACTTTATTTACAAAGAAAAAAATCATGGAATTTCCACAACCCTATGTTGGAAAACTATTTCAAATAACATGCCATAAATATAAGCTAAGAAGAGACTGTAAATATCTTAAGTTTATAAAACTTATCCAAAAAGAAAGAAAGAAAGAAAAATAAATGTGAAGAGAAAAAGAGACAGTTGATCATTCAGACAGTTGATCTACCCAGGTTATTAGTAATTTATTTTTGCCCATCCTGTATTTTGGGGCAAAATTCTTTTAAAAAATATGTAATCTTTAAAAATCAGTGGTAAGTATGACTTAATAAAGACAAATGATGAGGAAATGTGATTTTTCCCCCAATTTTATTCATTTTATGGAAAATTTACTTTATCTTTCAATGACAAGTTCAGCTATTTAGAAAACAACACGTGAATACCTAAAAACTTTAAAATGGCACAACCACGTGAATAGTCACATGTTTTTAGTTATTTGAAATAAGTCTTGGTTCTGCCTGTCCAGTGGTAAAATAAACATTACTTAGGCTGATTCTGTCACTCAGAATGAACTCGTATTAGGGGATCTGTATAATAATAAAGATTATGATCAACAATAGGGTGGAGAAGGCCTGGGGTGAGGGCGGGGACAGGCTGGAGGGGATCAATGCAGGATGGGGGGTGGCAGGAGGGGACATATGTAATACTTTCAACAATAAAGATTAATTTTAAAAAACTTACCCAACCCTGAAATCAAAATGTATTAATACATATTAGAATAAAACTATAAAACCCACTAACGTAACATCATTCTGTTGTTTTCTGGAGAACAACCTGTGCCCACAAAGGGAACTGTGTGATACGTGCTACTGAGATACCAACTTGAGAGAGTGGGGCATCCTTTACAGCAGGGTTAGCTGAGAGACCTGATCTGTCTCCTACCACTCTTCTCCATGCAAACACTCCCGAGAAATCACTTTTCATAATCATATATTATTTATCCTTCACTGGGAAGAAGATGCAAATTTCTGATTAAGTCCAGCTCTGTTGTTTGTGTTTTTAATTAATCTCACCACAAAACTTAAATTGGCATACTGTGATACTAATTCAAATCCAACAATATAAACATAGATTCTGACACATCTTGGTTCTCCCTGTTAGGAGGTAGCCATCCAGGCTACCAAAAATACTCATATGTTTAAGAGCCCCTGAAAATAACTAAAATCATGATTTAGTTTCTCTGTCTCATTCTATCAATTATCTATTTATTAATGTGTCTATTAGTATCTCAAACCCATGTAAGCAGAGCCATGTACATTGGCACTTCATGAAAACCAATTTGAAAAACATGATTACAATGGAAAGAGGATGAGCTTTGGAAATATGATTACACGATTACAACAGAAAGAGGAATGAAGCTTTGGGATGACCACTTACTACCAGTGATGGAACCAGCCTTGGGACAATTTCAGTTTTAGGTTTTCCTTTTTACAACACAGAGATACCAAAGATGAGTACTAGAAGATCTTCCGGTGGCAGTGTGCAATATCCCTCATGCAACTGAAAATGTAATAAGATTGAACCTTTAAGTGATAAGCTGAAAAATGCATGCAAAAGTAGATAAATGAAAGTGGTATTATTTGTATACTTTACTAATCGGAACTATGTCTTAGCTTCCCAGGAATAAAAATTAAAAGGAGTAACTTCAATTGAGAGAGAGAGAAACATCCTGCACACCCCTCTGGGGGTGGAGCCTGCAACCTGGGCATGAGCCCTGACTAGGAATCAAACCAGTGACTTCTTGGTTCACAAGTCGAGACTCAACCACTGAGACACACTGGCTGGGCTCTATTCATTTTAATGCTGATAAAATTGAGGTTAATGAACAATCAATACAGTGTCTGAGATTACAAAACAAATAAATGATAAAAGTCTGGACCTTTTTCCCCCTCTAATATTTAATTTGATGATAATACCAGATTAGGGTTAGATTAGTATTCTCCAAAGTGTTCCTATTAGTAAGGGATAGATTTTTTTTTAATTGTGAGAAAAGCTGGGTTAAATAAAGTCAAACAGGATTTCACATTGTGTAATTTATATGAAGCTTTGTTAATTTTCAGAAAAGGGATATAACATGTATTATTTTCTAGAATTTGTTTTTCCAGAGGAATTTCTTTCACTATTTTTCTGAACTACAAGTTGGGGAAGCACTGACTGGATATATTTCCAGATGAAATATTTATTATGGCTACAAAGAGAAATTACATAATCTCAGGAGACACAAGGCCAGAAATGCTTAGCTTTTGGCCCCAAAGTGAGAGATACAGTATTGCTTTTACCAACCTAAGGGGTGTGCTAGGGGAAGTGCTGAGGTTTTCCTGAGAACAGTTAATGTTTCTGACTTTGTTTTCCCAGTACTTCTGTTCAAAAATATCATGTTGCTTGATCAAGACAGGGTAAGTCTGGATAATTTTTTGCTTGTTTGTTTTGCTTTTTTCATATTAGATAATGCCCCATGTTAATGAGTGGGTAGGAAAATGAGAAATCACAAAGTTGGAGTGAGTTTAAATTTATACAAACACTTCAGAGAGCAGGGTGGCAATTTCTAATTGAAGTCCACAGCCTAGAGAAGCTCTTATAAACGTTCATGAAGAGACCTGTGTGAGTATATTCATTACACAATGATTGGAACAGCAGGAGAAAAGAAAATAATCAAATTGCCCATTATTAGTAAAAAGCAAAAATAACCAAACTTATTTATAAATCTAATTTTCTATGATAATAAAGAAATGAAATGCATGTATCCACATAAATCAATCTCAAAAATATATTAACATAGTGAAAGCAAGTTGCATATGGCATTATCCCATTTATATAATTTTTATTGTGCAAAATAATACTCTACTGTGCACAGGTACTTGCATGGGGTAAATGTATAAAGGCATACTCTATGTAATATGCAAAATCTATAAAATTTATATAATTGATAGTCACTAACCCTAAATAGGCTACACAGAGGGAAGGAGAAAGGAAGCAAAAATGTAAAGAATAAACCAACTGAAGTACAAAGTTTTATCCTAAAGAACAAAGCTCTAAATATGGCGTAAAACAGGAATAGGCAAAAATAAGTTAAATTACCAGCCATTATTACCTAAAAATAAGTTATGGGTAATGATATAAAATAACAACAATAATAAGTAATACACATAAATAATACAGTAATAAATAAATAAGAATAAACTCTGTGTTTCACATACTCACAAATATAAACCTACTTTTGCCCACCTCTGTAGTGATATAACTGCTAATAGGAAGGTGATTCATGTCTTCTTTAATGTATGTTTGAGTTAATATTTTTAATAGCAAAACAATATTTCCTGAACTTGAAAATCCTACCAAGGTAATCAACCTGAAAGTTCATGAACAGAATTAAAATGATTGGAAAATAAAATATTGAAATCTTTCTTTTATAATTAAAAAATGGTTTATTCCACAGATGGGGCTGGATTTATTTTACATCCTTTATTTATAAAGCATTATGAAAGTCACACAGCCCAAATATTAAATTAAGGGACAACAAAGTGAAAAATATATACCCTACCACAGATAAAATATAGTACATTTGACAGTTTTAGGGTATTTAAAATAGTTATTAGGTATAAGGAAGTATTAAGACATTGCCCCAATATTATACTTACGATTGATGAATATATGGCAATAATATAACTATATCGTATATTGGCTGGTGCACTTGTTTAAATCTCAGGGTACTGCAAAGTTTATTACAAGCACCTGACATGACAATATTACCACAAGAATTTATTCATTCTTTCATTATACTTTCTTATTGTTTACATAGTCAGATGATTGCATTCTCTCACCCATTGGCTTTATGTCTCCTTGTATACCTGCAATTTCATATTTACGTGTGTTTGGATTGAAGTTATAACATGAGATACATCGTTGCTAGCTTTAAAAACAAAAAATCAATAACAGCTCAGCTGTCAGTCCCATTGTTAAATCTGCCCCTTACCTATCAGACTGCGGTATATAGCAGCAGACGATGTAATTACAATTCTTCACAGCGCTACAAACCTCCTCTGACACCAACATGATTATTTCCTGGGAAGCTATAACTTTAAGCAATTCTCCGAACTTCAAACCTCATGAATCAGCAACTTGAATTCAAGATTTGAAGTGTCAGCGAATCATCTTTTAAAAATGGGTATTTCCTGGAACACTTGGTTTAAAAAAAGAAAAGTCATGTGGTTTTCAAAACTCTTCACAGGCCAGTGTGATCTTTTTTTAAAATATCAGGCTCTCTGCTTATTTTAAAAGATTTCTAAAATCTCAAATGGTTTCAAGAATAGCCAGGGAAATAATGGGTTTGCTTTACTTAATGAAAATCTAAATTCTCAAGACTCATAAAATAAGATGCTTAATTACAAAGGGAGGTTTCACTATCTAAAGATTTTAATAACTTGTTTTAATGAAAAACACTTCTGATGAATTTAAATGCAATGTGACTTTCTGTGAAGGCTTTAGTTTATCTTGGGCTGCCACTTATACTCCGAATTTAGTCAGCCTAATAATCTTTTCTAAAATGATAATCTGGTAACATCACATAAATCAATGAGTTTAAAATCCTTCACAAGAATATAGTACTACAGTGCTTCCATTTTTAGCAGAGTAGCTTGGAAAATACCAATTTTCCCCACTGAAAACAAGTAGGAATTCTGAAGAAAGTATTGAAGAGCAACCAGGGCAGTGAGCATTCAAGTGTCAAAATCTGCACAGAAGGGAGATGATGTTGACATAGCAATTGCCCATTAAACTTGTCTGTGAATAAGCCAATATTGGAAGTAGCAGATAACATTAGGGGCATAAAGATATCAGATATTAATAATGAGAATAAAGCAGCAGATGAACATTGGGTAATCTCAAAGGTTTGAGGAATAAAAACTCTAGTTTAGGGCCACCCATATCAAGGAACCAAGTTAAACATCTTAAGAGTTCCAATTGGGAAGTCTGAAGTAATACACCAGAGAAGAGGGCTGAGCAGAAGCAGACTAACACTCACAAAGATTAACACCCAGCTGAAGCCAGCTCAGCCCCAAATTATATTTAGGTGGTATGTCAAATAGTGTTTAGAAGCAAAATTAAATCTTCTCTCAAAGAAGATATTACTGCCAGATCATGAAATTATCTGTGCAACTCTTCACACATAATATGACATTCAATATAATTTTTAAAAAGTTGTATCATTCAACTTACTGAGAGTCAAGACTAAATTTCAAAAAAAAATAATAGAATATAAAAACAAGAGGTTTAAAATAAAATGAAATAAAAAATACTCACTAGTGATTCAGATACTAGAACTATCAGATAGGGATTTTAAAGTAACTCTTAGTACAAAAAATTTGGAAGAGATTATCAGAAAGTTTAAAAGATCATTAGAATCTATTAAAAAGAATCAAAGGGAAATCATAAAAAGTAAAAAATATAATAACTATAATTACATAAAGATAATAAAGAATTTGTACAATGAGAAATTGGTCAGTAGAATATATTAAGACTGAAGCATAGAGAAATTTTTAAAAAGTGAAAAAATAATAAAAGACACATGGGATTCAGTAAAAAGGTATAATGAATGTTATTAGAGTTTTCAGAAAGAGTGGATAGAGAAAATATTGCAGGAGCAATAGTTGAAATACTGACAAACAATATTCCAAAATGAAAGAAAAACATCAAGACACAAATTCAAGAATCACTATAATCACCAAGTTAGATAAATATGTAGAAGAAAAAGTAAGAGAGAGTGACATAATTCAAAGAATTATAAGGTCCCTACATTTTCTAGAAAATGGTAAACATACTAATTTACATATGTTAATAAGAAAAGTATACATGTTCTATTTTCTTAAGGTATCACCAAAAGAACAGCAAAAACATATCATGTACTTGTGAGGGAAATAGGTAAAGTAATAAAAACCTACTTGAATGATATAAAAGAATGATAAAGGAATATAGAATACTGGAAAACACTGAAATTAGTAGTAAAATTATAGGATTACTCTCAATGTATAAGTATTTAAATTAAATATAAATGAATTAAATACTTTAGTTAAGTGACAAATATTTCCAGACCAAATAATAATATTGATTTGAAAAATTAAGGTGTACACTATGCTTTTAAAATAGATATATGATAAACAAAAGAATGTAGAAAGCTTGAAAATAAAAATTTAAAAATGACATATTACAGAAAACTAACTTTATTGACTAAATTGTGTCCTCACCAAATTTATATATTGAAGATCAACCTTGAAGTGAGTAAGTTTAAATACAGAGCTTTCAACAGGTAATTAAGGTTAATTGGTAGGATACCAATCTGATAGTTTGGTCATTTTACATGAGAGCTCTCTTTCTATCCTCTCTCTCCCCCTCCAACTCTCTCTCCCTCTGTCTGTCTCTCCCTCCTTTCCTCCCTCCCCCTCCCTCCTTTTTCTTTCTCCATTTCCATGCACTGAGGAAAGGCCCTGTGAGAATATAGTGAGAAGGCTCCATCTACAAAAAAAAAAAAAAAGAGACACCAGATGCCAAACCTGCCAGCATCTTTCATTTTAAAGGTGAAAATGAGAAAATGATATTTGATATCATTTTAACATTGCTTTCTGATATACAGTACAGAAATAAAGTAAATGGATTAAAAACTAGAAAAACAAAATGGTCATTATCCAAAAATATTTTAAATATTGGATCTGCATATTTGAAGTAACATGGCAGCTACTGGATTTGAAAACTCCTACATCTTACCAAAATCAAGATCACAGAACACACAGAAACGGTGCCTTCAACTTTACCAGAAAACATAGATCTTAATTATAATCACAATTACCTGAAGTAGAGAAGACATCCAATAGTCCATTTTTTGCTGGCTACAGTGAGGTTGGGGGAGCAGAGAGCTATCTGTAGAAGGCACTGGGGAGCCCAGACAAAATAGGGTGAAGGTAATCCCACTGGTCAAATCTGCAACAGATACAGGAATAAATTATAAACCAAAGAGAGTCCATAATGACACAGACAGATAAAGAGATAAATAAATGGAGGAGGAAGGAGGGTTCTTTTATACACTAGAATGATGAAACCAGCTAGTAACTATAGAGATAATGTTAGAAAATTATCATTTTGTAGCTTTTATAGAAAATCCTGGTTCGAGTAAGAAGTCTTGATGAATGCTAAAACTAGGGAAAATTTTTTTATACAAAAGAGAACATTTGAATGGCCTTAGAATGTCTCCCCAAGGAATGCTTAAGTTGAAAGGCAAAAACTAACCCCCCAGCGGAGAGTTCAAGTTCCTTAACAAGGTGATCAAAATCACCATCACTAGCAAGAGGCAGATAAGCACCATGTGATATTGTGAGGACACAGCTTCTCTTGAGTAACCTTGCCCTAATCATGAAAAACATCAGACTATCTAAAAATGAGAACATTCTGTTACAAAAGATAGAAACTATCTTCTTCAAAAATGTCAGTGTCATCAAAATAATCATCAGGAAAAAGCAAGTAAAAATACAGTGAAATATTACCTCACACCTGTTAGACTGGCTATTATAAAAAAGACAAAAAAATTAATAAGCATTTGTGAGGATGTGTAATAGGGAACCTTTGTATATTGTTGGTGGGAATATAAAATGGTGCTACTACGGAAAGGACTCTGGAGGCTTGTCCATACTCTTTAAAAAGAGAGCTACCATGTGACCCTGCAATTCACTTCTGGACATTTATGCAAATAAAAGAAAAATGCTAATTCAATGAGTTATATGCATCAATTTTCAATGCAGCATTATTTGCAATAGCTAAGATATGGAAGCAACCCAGGTGTCCATCAATAGATGAATGGATAAAAATGTGGAACACACAGCATGGGGCAAAAGTAGGCTTACAGTTGTGAGTACACCAAATAGTTTATTCTTATATCCCTATTTATTAATTATTGTATTATTTATTTGTATAATAATTGTAAACCTACTTTTGCTCATATCTGTGTGCATTGAAATATTACTCAGCCACAAAAACAGAATGAAATGTTGCTATTTGCGAAAACATGGATGGACAGGGAATTATGTTAAGTGAATATCAAAGAGAAAAAGACAAAACCCATATTATTTAACTTGATGTGGAACCTAAAAAACAAAACAAACAAAACAGAAATGAATTTATAGGTACAAGAAAAAAACTGGAGTTTTTTTTCCCCCCAATTAAGTGAAGTATTGGGGGTCTGGTGAAATAGGTAATGGAGATTAAGAGGTATACATTTCCAGTTATAAAATAAAAAAGTCATGGGAATGTAATGTATATGATAGGGAATATAGTCAATAAAATTGTAATAACTTTTTATGGTAAGAGACAGTAACTACTATCATGACTTATCATGGGGGTTCTTTGAATTTGAATATATATATATATAATATTATATTATATTATGATTGAATATATATATTCAATCACTCTGATATATACCTGAAACTAATAGGATATTGTATGGCAAGTATATGTCAAAAAGAGTGAAATGAATCCATAAAAGAATATTATGAATGTGCTGGCTGGTTTGGCTCATTGGATAGAGCATTGGCCTGTGGACTGAAGGGCCCCTAGTTCATTTCCAGTCAATGACACATGCCTAGGTTGCAGGCTTTATCCCCAGTAGGGGGCATATAGGAGGCAGCCATCAATGATTCTTTTTTGTCATTGACATTTCTATATCTCTCCCTCTCCTTTGCTCTCTGAAATCAATAAAAAAATTAAAAAATATAATATTATGAGTGTTTTTTTCCATGCTTATTATTGAAACTTCTCTGTAAGTGGTTTCCAACTAAAAATTTTAATATATAGTTTAAAACGCCATTACTTTCAGATGACAGACTTGTGAACCTAGAACCTTTAAAATATTTTACAAATCATGTATTTATTAATAATTAAATATATACTTATCTACATACACATAAATATACCTAGATAGGTAGGTAGATAAACCTACATTCTTAGAAACATAATATTGACTGCAAGGATATGTATGTATATCACATGTGCATTTCTATATATTAGTAACAAAATATATATTTAAAAACTTGCAATAGCACCAAAAAACCCTTCATCAAATAATTAAGAATGAATATGAAAAATATAACCACAGCCTGTGTATGCAAAATAAATGCAAATCAAACAAAAAGAAGACATTATTAAGAGAAATTAAAGAACTAAGTAGAGGGATATAATCATACTGTTTGTTGAGTGAAAAAATCAATATTGTTATGATGTCAATTCTCCTCAAACTGATATATAGTTATAATACAATTACAATAAAATTTTGGCAAATTTGAATTATGTATGCAAATTGAGAAGGTGATTCCATTATAGGGATATGCAAAAGGTCAAATGTTTCAAAACAATTTTAAGAGTCGAGTTGGTGAATTTATACTAACTGATAATAGACTTATAAAGCTTCAATTATTAAAATGCAATAGAATTGGTACAGGTTTTGAAAACCAGATCAAAGGATTAGAATTGAGGCATCGATCTCTGTATTTCTGTACATTTCATTTATGACAAAAGTAACAGTGTTATGTATATCTGGTTCAGTTGGATATTCCTATGGAAATAAAAAATATTTATTTTCCATATTCAGAAATAAATTCGAGGTGAACTGCAATATATAATATTTTCTTCAAGTGGCGCTGGACAGATTTTTTTACCTAGGACACAACGAGCCATTACCATGGCCCTGGCCAGTGTGGCTCAGGCGGTTGAGTGTCATCCCAGGAACTGAGAGGTGGCTGGGTTCAATTCCAGGTCACAGCACATGCCTAGAATGTGGGCTCCCTCCCTAGTAGGGGATGTGTAGAAGGCAGCCTATTGGTATTTCTCTCTCTCTCTCTTCCTTCCCTTCTCTCTCTCTAAAATAAATAAAAACATTTATTTTTAAAAAACAATGATCATGGAGAAAAAGGTAGATAAAATACATTAAAATTAAGAACTTATATTTATTTTTTAAAAAAACACTATTAAGATAGTAAAAATGACAAGTCAAAGTAAAAAATGACAAGGAAAAATATTTGTCATGCATGATAGGCTTATGTCCAGAATATGTACAAAATGCTTATGAGCAATGAGTAAAACTTTAAACCCAATAAAATAATGAAGATACTTGAATAGATACTTCACAAAAGTAGGTGTCCAAATAGCAAATAAATATGTAAAAAGAGTCTTAACTTTATTAACCATTAGGGAAATGAAAATGAAAACAATAATGAGATACTACCATACACCCACCAGATTGGCTAAAATAAAATGAACAGCCAATGCCAAATACTGAAACTCTTACACACTGCTAGTGGGAGAATGAATCTGTACAATCACTTTGGAAGGCATTTTGCAGAATCTACTATAGCTGAGCATTAGGTATACCTTATGATATTCCTTATTTTATGCACAACAGAAATGCATAAGTTCTCAAAAACATGCATATTCATAGCAGCATAATTTGCAATAATCAGAAACTAGAAACAACCAACCAACAGTATCATAAATAACAGTGATAGATTCATAAAATGGTAAAGCATATAACAAGTACCTTATGTGCAATAGGAATGAATCTCACAAACATCACATTGACAGAAAGAATCCAGACACAACAGAGTATATGTACATTTACATAAGTATGTTTTACATTTACTAGAAGTTTAAACTAGTCTATGGCTTTAGAAATCAGGACAGTCATTATCCTTAGGGAAGGTTAATGGAAAGAAGAGAGCTTATGTAGACTTTCTGGATTGCTGGTAATGGTCCACTTTTAAATTAGGATGGGACATTACATGGCTATGCTTCCAGTATTTCAATTCCTCTGTCTGTATTGCTGTGAATTCTCTACATTTCTACTTGTGCTAAACCTCAATAAATAAATAAATAAATAAATAAATAAATAAATAAATAAATAAATAATATATTATATATATTATAATATATATAATATATATTATATATTTTTATATATTTATAAATATAGCCTAATGCAAAGTCACACTCAGCTTAGACTGAAGTTATGCTGTGGTAGCAAATGACCCCACAAGTCCCAGTGACTTATAACATCAAACCTTTCTCTCTCATTCAGGTGTCTGTTGGCTGTGGATTGCCTTCTGTGATGGTGCAAGTAAAGAAGAACGCTGCAGGACCAAAGAATGGCTCTCAGTCTTCCTCTTGGATGCGGCATTTCTTGTGCCTTGCTTACTATCCACGAGCTGACAGCAATCACGTGGCCAAGCCAGGCACATGCCCAGAACAGCAGGCACAATGGCTCACAAGGACCCGCTGTCTTGCCCTGACTACATCAGCAGCTTTACCTTCTGTACCTACTACTTTACACTCCAGTAACAGGTTGCTTATGATTCTCTACACTCATTCTGCTATCTCTGAGCTCCATGCCTTGGCTCACCTCATCTCCTGAGCCTGGAATACCCTGTATTTCACCACACCTTTACCTGGCTAGATCATACTTGGGGCCCTTTAAAATGTAATCCACGTAATTTCATGCATGCCACTGAAATTATTTAAAGCCTCTGTGACGTGGTTAGAGAGGCATCATCATGGAGGTTAACAACAAGTAAATCCAATGGCTTCTAGTGAATAATATTTCTGGGTTTCTCCTCCATGAAACTTCCATTGACTGCTTCCCAAAAAGTTTGGTGCCTCTATACGGATATATTCTCTGCATATCTCTAACACTCTCCATACCACAGTGTTCTGCAACTTCTGGTTTCGAGCTTATCACCCTCACTAGACTATGTGCCACTTGAACACAGGGTAATGTTTCACTGTACACATTTGTCCAGGACATATTAACTGTTCAATAAGTATTCACCAAATTGCCGAAACTGGTTTGGCTCAGTGGATAAAGCATCGGTCTGCAGACTGAAGGGTCCCAGGTTCAATTCTGGTCAGGGGCATGTACCCTGGCTGCGGGCACATCCCCAGCAGGGGGTGTGCAAGAGGCAGCAGATCGATGTTTCTCTCTCATCGATGGTTCTGACTTTCTATCCCTCTCCTTTCCTCTCTGTGAAAAATCAATTATATATATATTTAAAGTATTCACCAACTTACTATCTCTATTTGCAATTGATTTGAGGCAAAGCATGTGATGGAGGGTGAAAGTGACTATTACAACCCCAATGCCATCACCTATGATTTCTATCTTATTAATTCCAATTTTTTCTAAAGGACCATTCTCTTAAAGTTGGGCTATTTTCTACTAGGTTCTGGGTCTAGCAGGCAAACTGATCTGTGAAACAGCATAGAAGATAACTTTGCATAAATTAATAGAATACACGTATTAAGATACAGAGATATCTCATGTCAGTTCACTATTAGTGCCCGCTCTATGTAGCTGCTAAGAAAAACCACTCACATGGGAATATTTAAAACAGATAACATAATAAATGTGGATATAATACATCAGAGTGTTAAATGGAGGATAAATGCCCAATATAAATATTTATCTCAACTGGCCTTTGAGAATTAGTGAATCATTTATGTTTTCCAATATATCTTCCTGGAATTATCCCTTAAGATGAAAGATAAATGATCTGTGGAAAAAATGCATCTTGATGAAGACATTAAAATTTTTTTATTACAGCCACCCGAATTGTACAGTATGACTTCTTCAAATACTTCTGATAAAAACTAAAGGACGGTGAGCTGTCATGGACTGTTCACTGTCCCTGGAGAGGCCTCCCTTCGGAGAAGATGCAGGCACTCCTTTCTGTACCCTCTACCTCAAAAATGACTGTGGCATTTCTCACTTCATCCTATTGACCTCAGACCACCCTTTCTTTTCTGTGTAACATGTTATTGATTTAGCGCTTCTGTTGAACTGTTTAGACATCTAAAAATAAGCATATATGCTGCATTATGACCTTTTTCTTCCTTCAATTTGGTGTTTCTTAACTAATTTCCATGAGGTCTGAGGATACCTTAGAGTCAAATAATCAACAGCAATGTAAAAAATAATATCAGGTGCTTTCTCTGTACTACCTACTATGCTCAGCACTTCAAACAGACAGAGCCTCGCTTACAGCTTGCAGCCAGCCTCTGGTCTCTGGCATCTGAGGAGACAGAATTGTCCACACTTAAACTAATGCAACAGCAAACGCCTGTTCAAGGATTAGATCTTAGTTTTGATATCAGAGTTTGTCTTCTTATTTACAACACAATAATGCCTTTTGGTCTCTTGATTCTTGCAAGAGAATCCCCGAATACAAGTCTCTAGGGACCCTTCAAATTAATCACACAAACGTCTAACAATCGATAGCACATCAGTTTGCACAACAGACCCATCTGGAGGCTGGGGACAACTTGGCTGCTATTGTGAGACTGTTTACCCATCGTTTGTCTAAGTCCTTCAGGAATGAGTTTTGTTTGTGGCTTTTTTTTTTTTTTGTCTTTTTTCCCCCCATCTTCTAAATTTCCTGAACTCTAGGAAGGATATTTGTAAATGAGAGATGGCTTCTGTTAAGAACATGGCTTCTGTCCTATCCTTCATATCATCCTCAGCCAAACTTCTTGCTCCTACATTTTAGACTTCTGCCAAAGGGGCAGTTTTGCCTTTGGGTGTTCTCTGAGCTTTGATTCTAAGGCCAGACAGCCTTGAACAATAAATAAGCCTATGCTTTCTACCCTTATCAAAATTACCGCATTTACAAGGTCTTTCGGTCTAGGAAATAATTATTCATATGCAAATGGTTCCAGAAAATCCTAGGAAACAAATAGTTCACTTGACAAGATTAACCATCTCTCCAAAGCAAATGGTTTCTGCTATTAAGCCTATCTAATAAAGAGGGAATATGCTAATTGACCCTCATGCCATTGCAAAGATGGCAGCACCCATATCCAATAAGGAGGGAATATGCTAATTGACTGCCCCGCCCTCGAAGATGGCGGCACCCACAGCCACAAGATGGTGGTGCCCAGTCCCCTCAGCCCCCTTGGGGCAGCAGGTGCTCTGCACGCCTGCCTCCAGAATCCCCCAGTACCCTCAGCCTCCTATTCCCATAGGGCTGAGCCAAGATGCAGGCAAAACTCCAATGGCTGCTGCCCAGCTGACACTCAAGGTGCAGGCAAGCCTAAGATGGTAGCTGCCTAGCCACCCAGGACTGGCCTGAGGCACAGGCAAGCCTAGGATGGCGGATACCCAGCTACCCAGGGCCACTGAAGCTCAGGTAATCAGGGCCAGCTGAGGCTTATGCTGCCAGCAGTGGCAGCAGCAGATGTGTGATGGAGCATCATCACCTTCCCCTGATTGCTGGACTGCCTCCTGCCCCTGGAGGCTCCCAGATTGTGAGAGGGGGGCAGGCCAGGCTGAGGGACCCCCCTCCAGTGCAAGAATTTTCTTTTTTCTTTTTATTATTATTATTTTTTTATTCTTTAAAGTATTACAAATCGTAGTACATATGTTTCCTCCCCCCCCATTAAACTCCCCCTAGCCTCCCCTACCCCCCAGCACACACCCTCACCTGCCCCCCGCCACCCCAGTGTCTTGTATCCATTTGTTATGCTTATATGCATGCATACAAGTCCTTTGGTTGATTTCTTACAGCTACCACCCCCTGCCTTCCTACTATAGTTTGACAGTCTGTTCAATGCTTCTTTGCCTCTATATCTATCTTTCCCCCCCATTTCTTTTCTTTAAAAAAAAATCTTGCATCTGCATACTGGAAATAAATATATAAAAACAAAAAATGTTTGAGTCTCAGTTTCAATGTCCAATAGTTCTGAGTCCCAGTTTCAATGTCAAATAGTTCCTTATGTGTACATGTCAGCAACGGTATCCATATGGTGGACAAATGGTGGCAATGCAGGTTCTACCCTTTCTGGTTTTGTCCTGGGCTACCTGAAGTGATGCACAGCTGCTAACTGTTAGCATGGCAAGGTGTTGTCAATGTCTTCCATCTCTGGACTGTCTTCATGTTTGGATCAGACCTGTCAGTTCCTCTTTGTTGCAGGAATCTATATGGTCTTGGAGTTGTTTTCTGAAAATATACAAGTATATTCTTGACCAAAAGTTAATAAAGGATTATTTTCTGTAAATTAGGCTTGGGATTCTTTTTATTTTTGCCCAAATGATTTTCCTTTGGCTTATTTTGACACCATGTGTGTTTTTCATGGGTGTCCTGCTGTTAGCATTATAAATGAAAATTAATTTTCTGAAGTAAAAATTTTCTAGATGTAATTTACTTACAGGATATTTTCCTTACATGATATTACCCCACTACCCCCTCCTTTTTTGATTAAAGGGGGCTTTTGGAAATTTTATTTTGCAATCTTGATAACTTTAAATTTTAATTTTTGCATAAAAATATGACTGCTTTAGGTTCTTTGCATGTTAGGCAATTTTACAATGAGATGAACTACTAATAGAAATTGTAGTTAATATTTTAGGAACAGCTTTTTGTCCAGTACACTTAAATTTTCTTGAGTATTCACTTATTTCAATTGGCCAATTTAAATTAATCTGAAAACTTGATTACTATTTTACTGTGAAATTTAATAATCAAACAATAATCTTAGTTTACACTGTAAATATTGGTGGAAAGGATTATTTGCATTCTTGAGTAGGCCCTGAGCATTCCTGGTACTAGATAGGATTTAGATATAGGGCAGCTGTTGCTGGCCAAGTCTCAGTCTGTAACCTGGGTCTTGATCTGAGCTGGGTCAAGGCTCTGTCTGTTACTTGAGTTCCTGTATCTGAGCTAGGTGTAGGAAGCAAAGCAGCCATGGGGGCAGGAGACCTCCCTCAGAAGGGGTGAGTGTTCAGGCCCAGTGTATGAATTTTCATGCACCAGGTCTCTAGTTTAATATCTATCTATCTATCTATCTATCTATCATTAATTTTTTAATTTTTTTCTGAAGGACTGAGCCCAGTCACAAAGGTTCAAGCCTATCCCCTAAGAGGTGAGCTTACCCTGAGGAGCCAAATCTAGTCCCCAACAGCCTCATTCCCCAAGGGCTGAGCCTAGCCTTGAAAAGCTGAATCCAGACTCAAACAGCTGTAGCTGGTTGCCAAGGGCAGAGCCTAGCCTCAAAGAGCCGAGCCCAGATCCAAACAGCCAAACCCAGCGTCGAAGGGCAGAAGCTAGCTCTGCAGACGGAGCCTTCCCAGGAAGAGTCTGGCCTAGTCTGAAGTAGCCAGCCCAGCCCTTAGAGCCGATCCAGTGCAAAGAGCTAAACCCAACCCTGAACAGCTGAAACCTGTTCTGAAGGCCCAAAATTTTTTTAAGAAGCAGCAAAAGAAGCTGGAGCCCAATGCTTTGTACCCTTATTGGTACAAATTCTTAAGAAAAAGGATGAAAATTCAAAACAATCTGCAAATTCTTAAGAAAAGGAGTAGAAATTCAAAACAATCTTGGCTGCTTTGTAACTATGTACTAGGTACTTGCTAAGGACCTTTGCATGTATCACCTCATTTAATCTCCATTACAACTCTATAAAGTGGGATCTTTTAATTGGTGTCATTACTCTCTCCCTCACCCCTACTCTCCTTCTTTCTGTGCTATGTGCATAGTTGTTTTTTAATTTGTTTTGAAAGACCTATTTGTTTGAAACAAATATAAAGGGCATTCTGCTCCTATTAGTATATTATTGTCTGAGATGCTGCTTTAATATAGTCATCCCAGAATTTCCCGAAATGCAAAGGAAAAGGAAGTAGAAAAGATTTTGCAAGTTTTAAATGCATTCAATGTAATATCCACTGGGACTTCATAAGGGACTCATTCCTCAGAACATCCAACAGTTGAAAAATGTTTTCTGTTTTTAAGTACATAAGCCATTTCTGGTTTCCTTTCGGGGTCATTATGACTGATGGCAAAAGGAATAAGAGTGTCAAAAATCTATCTGTCCATCTCAAACTCATATTCTAACTCAGAATATATTGGTCTGTGTGGAATTGGAACAGCAGGGCTGTCAAATATATGCCATTCATCTAAACTTAAAAGAAGACTGTTATTTTCTAACAGAGATTCTTAACCCGCAATGCATAGCTAGTCTTTGGAGGATACAGAATTCTGAGTAAAAGAATATGCAAGTGAATTTCGGGGGAGACAGTGTCCATAATTTTGACATGATTCTCAGAGGTGTGTGTGACATAAAGGAGATTATAAACTGCTATTCTTTCCTCCCCAGTTTCATTGTATATAATTGATGCATAACACTGTGTAAGTTTAAGGTGTACATTTGTTGATTTTATAGTTATATATTACAAAATGACCACCACTGTGCTGTGCCAGCACAGCCAATGGTTCAATGAGCCTGACGAAGGGTGATGATGAATTAAAGAAAAGAAAGATAAAGAAAATAAAGCTGGGGCTCAGTGGATCTCCTGTGCCTGGATGAGGCCACAGAGAAGGACCTAGCCGGAAAGCTGAGAGTTTATTTTATAGTCAGAGAAAAACAGGGTAGTGGTCAACATAGTTACAATGTTCTTGTGAGGTTCACTTGTTTCGGCAGCACTTGCTGCACCTCCCACAGCCCATTAGCTACCCAGGAAGGAATTAGGGAAAGCTATAAGGTTAAACTTAATTAAGCTAAGAGGGCTCTGCCCTCCAAGCTGGGAATTGTTTGTGGCTCTGCCACAGGTCAATCTGAGGCTTAACTCTAGAGCCACTCCCTACAACCACCATAGTGTTAGCTACCACATGGATCATGTCACACAACTACCACTTCCTTTTGTAGTGAGAACATTTAAGCTCTACCAACTTAGCAAATTGTAAGGATATATGGTAATAAAGTATTGTAAGCTAAAATCACAATACTGTACATTAGATCCCACAACTTATTCATCTTATGACTCAAAGTGTGTACCTATAACTAATATCTTTCAATTTCCCCTACCCCTAGCCCCTGGTAACCACCATTCTACTCTCCATAAACCATTATTCTTAAAGGAATAGATAGAGGTAAGTATTCTCACAAAGCCATTGTCAAGTAAGTTTTCTTCTTTCTTGTGCTATTTATACACAGGCAGAGAAAAGACCTCTGCCCATGTATTCTTATAAACTTAGGTGATACACTAAGTTATTAGAACACTCCTGGTAACTGATACATGGCTATTTGTACTCTCTTCAAACAGAAAAATTAGTATGCTATGATAGCAGAAAACTGATCATGAAGATATGAAATAGCATATGCCAAGCACCTACACTATGAAGGGCTGGTCTTGGGAACACTAATTGTCACCTAATTTTCATCTAATAATAACCATGTTAGATGAGCTGTACTCCTCCTCGGGAATAAGGAAACTGCAGAGGTGAGACTCTCACTTTAAATCTCAGAGCTTGTGAACTGCCAAATGAGATTCCAATGAGGGTCTGCTTTTGAATAAGTGGAAACAGTCACGGCATATATGTGGTATTTGGACCACGTTTAAAGGAGAAATGGGGTGGATGAACATAGACTGTCATTTAGAAGCAATCATTTACTTTGATTGGCAAAGCCACTAACATTTTGAAGAACAAAAGGAATGACCTTTATTTCCAATCATCTCTCTCAGAAGGGTGAGTGCTAATGAAAATTTGAGAGAATAAAGATGCAAAATATTTATATCATTTAAAATTACACACATTGCCACAGGAATATATAAAAATTAAAAAAAATGACTAACTCCGAAAGAAATGGAAATAGTACAAATGAGCTAAATCCTCATTGTGTCAGTTAAGATATGAAGTAGAAAAAAACCCAGGTAAACAGGCTCAAGAATTAAAAGTAAAATAATAGGAAAAGCTGTTTCAGTGGTGTTAGAGATGCAGTAAAGATTCTAAGAACAATTCTTAGGAACAATTATAAGCTGTATAATTTGAAAACATAAAATGAACATGTTTCTAGACAAAGAATCCAATTTAACAAAACTTAATCAGGAAAGAAAGAATGACCTCAACAGTTCTATATCTATTACAAAAGTTGAAAAAAATTAAATTACCACAAATAGGAAGAAAACAGAGTAGGCCCAGAACATTTATAGGCACGTTTTAATGAGAGTGTGGATTGATAATTCCAACGTAGATATGCTTTTACAGAGAATAAAAAGAGGGAACACTATCATTTATTTATTTAAATATATTTTTTATTGATTTCAGAGTGGAAAGGAGAGGGAGAGAGAGAGAGAGATAGAAATATAAATGATGAGAGAGAATCATTGATCAGCTGCCTCCTGCATGCCCCTCACTGGGGATGGAGCCTGCAACCTGGGCATGTGCTCTGACCAGGAATCGAACCATGACCTCCTGGTGTATGGGTCAACATTCAAACACTGAGCAACACCAGCCAGGCTATCATTTATTTTTATTAGTATACTCTTTAAAAAAACATTTTATTGAGTCTTGCTTGGTGTGGCTCAGTTGGTTGAGTGTCATCCCATACACAAATAGTGTATGTCATCCCATACACTCTTTAGGGCACATGCCCAGGTTTTGGGCTCGATCCCCAGTAGGGGGTGTGCAGGAAGCATTGGATTGATGTTTTTGTTTTGTTTTGTTTTTTTCTCTCTCTCTCCTTCTAAAATCAATAAAAACATACATTTATAAAAGACACGCACTACTTTATTGAGGTATGCTTGGAATGCAAAACATTCTAATTCCAATGACTGGTGTCCTTAGAAGAAGAGTGGAGGCTTAGGCAGGCAAAGATATATAGAGAAAGCCAAGTAAAGACAAAGGCAAAGATTGGAGTTATGCTGGCACCAGCCAAGGAGTGCTGGGGCCACTCGATACTGGAAGAAACAAGGAAGCATTCTGCCCTAGAGTCTTCAGAGGGAGCCCATCTACACTCAGCTTTCAGACTATGAGAAAAATAAGTTTTCATTCACTTAAGCCACTCAGATTGTGATCATTTGTTATTACATCTAAAGGAAACTAATACAATCCCTTAATATACTTGCAATAAGACTAGAAAATAAATAAGAGATAGGATTGGAAAGAATCAGATTATTATTCACAAAACAACTCTATATGAAAATCAAAAAGTGTTAGGAGACAATTATTTAAAGAGTGAGTTTGGCAAGGTTGTTGGATGTGAAAATAACATATAGCATATAACACAATCAATTGCATATTAATAAAATAGCCACAAAATGTCAGGAAGTATATTTTGTCACATCTCTTTTATAAACCATTTGTAATAGCAATAAAATTATATAAACAATCTACAAATAAACATAAAATATATACAAGATTTTTTTTGCAAAAAAGATAAAACTGTTTGCAAAGTTTAAGTAACTAGTAAAATAACTTATGCTTATAGATAAAAAAGCACATTTTGGGGAAATCAAAACATGCCCTAAATTGATAAGTGGATTAAATTAAATTCTATTTGTGGAACTAAACATGCTAATTTGACAATTCACAGGGAAGAGCAAAAGGCCAAAAATGGCCGTGTTACTCTTGAAAAAGAAGATTGACTCAGGGGAGAAGAGGATTGTCATAGCTGATTTTAAAACTTATTATAAAACCATAGTAATTAAGACAGTATAGTATCAGCACTGGGATAGACAAATAGACTAGCAGAACAGAATTAGAGAATCCAGAAACAGATCTGTGTGTATGCACAAACAGAAAGTGTACAAAATTGAGAGCAAGCATTTAGAAAATTTCTAGCAATCTGAAAGTGCCACAACATCCAAATGCTTGATTTCACAAGCATGGGCACATAATCGATTGGATGTTAAAACAAACAAACACCTGGTCCTTCACTATTTTCTTAAGTATTGGCTTAAGAAAAGTAGAATTTAAAAGTACTTAGTAATGCTAAATAATCAGACAAAATGATGCCTCCCAGATACACCAAAATAGATGCTGTAAATCAAAATGAGCAAAGCTGGATGATGAGCTGGCCCGTTTGAAAGAACTGGGTCCGGTTGGAGGACTCAGTGGTCAAAGTGGACTGCAAGCAAACCTAAATTTGATGTTCATTCCTTAGGATTGAAATGGTGCCCTCATGCTCTCTTAACACTGTGAAACATGAACATGGAGTCACTGACACGCTGAGACCCACTGTGGAACAGCCAGCTCCCAGCTGCAACATCCGTGGCCATCCACCACGTGGCACACAGCTCCAGAGAAATCAGTGCATATTCAGAATATTCAAACTGGAAGGGATCCCACAGGCCAGGAAACCCTATCCCCATAATCTATACAGCATACAGACACATACTGTAGGATAAACAATGACCCCAACACCATAGTGGCCTAGGGAGACTAGTGGAGACTAGAAGCTCGGTTTCCTAAGATGTAATAGGCTTCTGCTTAGGGCTTGAAGAAAGCATACTGCAAATTAAGCAGCTCTGTTTACCAGCCTGGAACAAAACTGCCAATTGCCATAAAAGACACAGAAGTATATTTTGCAAAACCATCAAGTCTCAGGGGAATGTCTTGCTTACTGGGAAAGCACTACCTATCCAAGTCCATCCACAGACTCCCCATCAAGTTCAACAGGGATACCGGGGTTAAAATGTATCAGAGGTGATGAATGAGGCTACAGAAATTCTACCTCTATCTATGAAATTAAGTCGGCGTGCCTTTTAATATTTAGCAATATGAAAAGGCCTATGTACTCATGAACTCAGATCATGCCTTTGGTTAAGTGTGGGACCTCCTTTATCTCTCTTCCTACGGTAGAAGTCGGAAGATAGATCAGAACCATGAAACCAAGCCTAGCAAAGCCACACTCCTAAGAGAAGGTATTCTCTAAAATGTAAATAATTAGTATTAAGAACATTAGTATTAAGCACTTAACTGGCTGCAAAATCTTTAAAATCCCAAATACTGTGAAGTAAGGGCTATCATTTTTGTTTTATGCATGCAGAAACCGATGTTAATAGCTAATGAGTTCTACAACCAGGATTTGACCTTAGAAATCATATCCCCCATTGAGAGCACTAGCTACTATGCCACACACCCTCATATTATAAGGTCCCAGAAGCCAGTCATAGAATGCAAACCTGGAAACTACCATGCTTTAGTCCCTGTAAAGGGGGAGGGGGGTGGGTAGTAGTAAGAAAGACAAAGCTTACATTGAAGAATATGCTTATAAATAACTAGAGGCCCGGTGCATGAAATTGGTGCATGGGGGGGGCAAGGGATGTCTGGGACCCCTGGAGGGATGTCCGACTGCCTGTTTAGGCCCGATCCTGGGATCGGGCCTAAACAGGCAGTCGGACATCCTTCTCACAAACCAGGACTGCTGGCTCCGAACTCCTCATCTGCCTGCCTCCCTGATTACCCCTAATCATTTCTGCCTGCCAGCCTGATCACCCCCTAACCACTACCCTGCCAGCCTAATTGATATCTAACTACTCCCCTGCCACCCTGTTTGTCCCTAACTTCCCTTCTCTGCCAGCCTGGTCACCCTTAACTGCCCTCCCCTGCAGGCTTGATCACCCCCAACTGCCCTGTCTTGCAGGCCTGGTCCCTCCCAACTGCCCTCCCCTGCTGGCCATCTTATGTCCACATGAGGGCAGGATTATTGACCACAAGGGGGCAGCTCTCTTGTGTGTTGGAGTAATGCTCAATCTGCAAATTACTTCTTTATTAGATAGGATAGAGGGCTGGTGCATGGGTGGGGGCCAGCTGGTTTGCCCTAAGAGTGTCCCAGATCATGGTGGGGGTTCCCTTAGGGTGAGGGGTGGCCTGGGCGAGGGGCCTGTGGAGGTTTTCAGGCTGGCCACGCCCCCCCCACCAGTGACCCAAGTGGAAGCCCTGGGATCTGGGATTAATCTATGTCTACAATTGAAATTTTGTAGCCTGGAGCAGAGCCAAGCCTTCTGCTTGCTCGGGGGCAGCAGCCATTTCTGTTTGAAACTTTGTAGCCTAGGCCTGAGCAGGCTGAAAGCTTGGCTTCTTCCATTACCAGGGAAACCCAAGCCTCTGTTCTCTCCAGCTCAGTAGCTGCCACCATTTCTGTATCTTTGATAATTGAAACTTTGTAATATTGAGTGGAGGCTTAGGCAGGCAATGGCAGTTGGAAAGCTTGGCTTCCTCTGTTGCCAGGGAAACCCAAGCCTTCCTCCTGATCTCAGTGGCAGCAGCCATCTTGGTTGGGGTTTATTTGCATAATCTGCTCCTGATTGGTCAGTGGGCATGGCTGTGGGTGTGGCTTGTGGTGTGGCAAAGGTATGTTCAAATTTGCATATTACTCTTTTATTAGATAGTATAAGGATTTCTGAACTTTTGGAGTGTGATTATTATGTCTTTGGTTGGATTTAAAATAGTATAAGAAAAAAGGAGCATACATTCTTACTCTAATTTACTATAATCCTAGAAGATACTGCTTACCAAAAAGCGACATTGATGTGATCACTAGAAGATATAGGAGACAAGAAAAACATCTTGGGGTTAGTCGATGATAGTAAAAGGAATCTGATTATTTTTTTGTCCTTTACCCTTTACCATGTGACCTGAGGTTCCTCCCACAAGCAAGGGAATATATTCCCCCACCCCTTGATTTTGGACTTGGCTATGTGACTTGCTTAGGCCAATGGGACTTAGGCAGATGTAATTCAAGAAGAAACTTGATATGTGCAGTGGGGCTGTGTGATAGCAGAGGCACCAGACGACTTGAGAAAGTCTTTTAGTTGGTAATACGTGACCCTCAGACTAACCCCCAGAAAGAACACATGGAAAAACTCTGAGCCCAACCCACAGTGAGCAGTAATCTATCAACTACCCAGCTGCACCCTTCCTAGACCAGACAATTTATAGTCAACTTTCAAGACACGTGAAAGCAATGTTTGTCCTTATATGCCACTGAGTGTAGGGTTGGTTTGTTATGCAGCACTACTGTGGCAAGAGCTAACTGATACCGAGATAATTATGTTCAATGATGACCTGTGGGGAGAGGGCAAGTAAAAAAATAATGCTTCAAATACCTTAAGTAAAAATTTAAAAATATACATGCTAATAGGAATGTAAAATGAAGCAGGAACTCTGGAAAACAGTTTGGATTTTTTTAAACAAAATTAATGAGCAACTACTTGATCATCTAAAAACTGAACTCTTTGCAATTATCCCAGAGATATAAAAACTTATGCTCACATAAAAACCCATATTCTTATTCTTCCAGTAGCTTTATTTGTAATAGCCCAAAATCTTTAAATAATCTAGATATTACTTAATGGGAGACTGGTTAAACAACTATGATACATCCAATGATGAATCACTATTCTATCTAATAAAGAGGTAATATGCAAATTGACCATCACTCCAACACACAAGATGGCCACCACCATGTGGTCAAAGATGGCCTCCCCAATGTGGATACAAGATGGCTGCAGGGGAGGACAGTTGGGGGGAAACCAGGCCAGCAGGGAAGGACAGTTGAGGATAACTCAGGCCTGCAGGGGAGGGCATTTGAAGGGACCACACCAGCAAAGGAGGACAGTTGGAGGGGACCAGGCTAGCAGGGGAGGACAGTTGGGGGGAACAAGGCCTGCAGTAGAAGGAAGATGGAAGGAGCAAGGCCTGCAGGGGAGGGCAGTTGGGGGAGGGGCAGGCCTGCATGGGACAGCAGTTAGAGGTGACCAAGCCTTCAGGGTAGGGCAGTTGGAGGTGACCAGTCTTGCAGGGGAGAGCAGTTAGGGGTGACCAAGCCTGCAGGGGAGGGCAGTTGGGAGGAACCAGGTCTACAGGGGAGAGCAGCTAAGGGTGACCCAGACAGCAGGGGAGGGTAGTTGGAAAGGTCCAGGTCTGCAGGGGAAGGCAGTTGGGGGTACTGGGCTGATAGGGAAGGGCAGTTAGGGTGACTGGACCAATAGAGGAGGGCAGTTGGGGGCAATCAGGCCTGCAGGGGAGGACAGTTAGGGGTAATCAGGCTGGCAAGGGAAGCAGTTAGGGGCAATCAGACCAGCTGGGGAGCAGTTAGGCATCAATCAGGCTGACAGGCAGCAGTGGTTAGGGCAATCAGGAAGGAAGTCAGGTAAGCAGTTGGGAGTCTGAAGTACTATATTGTGAGAGGGATGTCCTAGATTGAAGAAAGTGCAGGCTGGGCTGAGGGACAAGCCCCTCCCCCATGCATGAATTTTGTGCCCTGGGCTTCTAGTCCATAATAATAGAAGTGTAATATGCTAACTAAACTGGACATCCTTCCAGATGTCCTTCTGGATGAACTTGCAAATGAAGCCAGGGCTGCGAGGGAAGCCCAGGTCCTGGATGCCAGAGGGAAGCTGGTGCCAACAGTTGGGGGAAAAAGGCCTACTCTTGCATGACTTTCATGCATCGGGTGTCTAGTTCAACAATAAAAAGGAACAAGCTACAGATAGACACAGCAAGGTGGATGGAATTTCATGAGATTATGCTGGGTGCAAAGAGCCCATTTCTTTTCATTCAGCAAAAAAGGTTGCATATTATATGATTCCATTTATATCATATTTTTAAATGACAACATTAGAGAAAAAGAGAACAATTAAATGGCTGTCAGAGTCAGAGGTTGATGGCACAAAAGGAGAAATGGGTGTGGGTGTCGCACAAAAGACAAGAGAGACCTAATCATTGGATGGAAGGCCCAAAGCTCAGAGGTCTACTGGAGGAAGCGCCAAATAATGTCTCAGCCTAAAAGCCAATATGCCTTGAATTCCTATTGGGGGAAATTATAACACAGCAGGGTTTTATAGATAAGTGGTTAGGAATGCATCATTTTAAATAAAGAAGGAGCCAAAACAGGTTTGTCTTAGTGGGTAGAGCGTCTGCCTGTGAACTGAAAGGTCCCAGGTTCGATTCCGGTCAAGGGCATGTACCTTGGTTGCAGGCATATCTCCAGTGGGAGGTGTGCAAGAGGCAGCTGATCAATGTTTCTCTCTCATTGATGTTCCTGACTTTCTATCCCTCTCCCTTCTCTCTGTACAAAATCAATAAAATATATTTTAAAAAATAAAATAAAAAATAAAATAAAGGGGGAAAAACATGATAACACAAGGATGAATGAAACAAACCTGTGCTTTGAATCTCACCACTTCAGCACTGGGCTTGCTTTTGTTTCCCTGTGTTCTATGATCTCTGGTGCTATGCATGTGCTTTTCTATCATGTCAACACCACAGTAAGAACAGAATTTCAAAATATGCTTTTCTCAGTTTTTATAATATCAAACTTAATATATATATATATATGTGTGTGTGTGTGTGTGTGTGTGTGTGTGTGTGTGTGTGTGTTTGCCACAGTCTTCATATCCATCACTTATAATGTCTGCAGAACATTTTATCCCAGGTGTACATATGTATCACCCTTGCCAGATTCCCCTACCAGTATACACTTAGGTTGTTTCCAAACCACTGATGTTACTTCAAGGTTTGATGAAATCTATTAATTTTCTATCTAGTAATTCCTTCAACTGGGAAAACAAGTAACTCCAGTTGGGTCTTTCAAGCACTATATTGGCCATTGGTGGTATTGTGGGCATAGGCCATACCTGTCTCTTATGGCCAGGTAAGTACAGAAAGGGCATGTGATCCAAGAGTCAGGACCATTCTCTAGGATTTATGTTTTGGTTTGGAGCTGAGGAAGACTGCAGAGTGTGAACTGGTGTTTGTCTATAACCCTCTTCCCACTTAGCAGAAGATACCAAGGAAATCAACATGGATAAGCAGAGCTGGGAGAGAATTGGTAGGAGAAAAGCCTGAACCTCTCTTTGAACTGTGGGATCCAGCCTTACCTGAAACTAAACATTTCCACTCTTCAGTAATACAATTCCTATACATTCCCATTTGTTTAGATAGCCCATACCAAGAATTTTAATACAAAATGTATGCTATAAAAGTTAAATCTGTTTATCATTGGCCATGTCTATGAGATAAAAAAAATAATTGAGGAAAGAGAGGTTATCTGGACTTTTGCAAATAGCACAATGATGCTACATCAGGGAAATTACTCATGAGACTTTATATACTAATAGAGGCCCAGTGCACAAAATTCATGGATGAGGGCAGGGGGGGTTTCCATCAGCCTAGCCTGCACCCTCTCCAATCTGGGACCCCTCAAGGGATGTCAGACTGTCCATTTAGGCCCAATTCCAGTAAGATCGGGGCTTAATGGGCAGTCAGACATCCTTATCACAATCCAGGACTGCTGGCTCCAAACTGCTCACCTGCCTGCCTCCCTGATTGCCCCTAACTGCTTCTACCTGCCAGCCTAATTGATGTCTAACTGCTCCCCTGCTAGCCTGTTTGCCCCCAACTTCCCTCCTCTGCTGGCCTAATCACCCCTAACTACTCTCCCCTGCAGGCTTGATCACCCACAACTGCCCTCCCTTGCATGGCCTGGAACCTCCCAACTGTCCTCCCCTGCTAGCCATCTTGTGGTGGCCATCTTGTGTCCACATGGGGGCAGGATCTTTGACCACATGGGGGAAGCCCTCTTGTGTGTTGGAGTGATGGTCAATCTGCTTATTATTCTTTTATTAGATAGGATAGAGGCCTGATGCATGGGTGGGGACTGGCTGGTTTGTCCTAAAGGGTGTCCTGGATCAGGATGGGGGTTCCCTGGGAGTGTGGGGAGGCCTGGGCGAGGGGCCTATGGTGGTTTGCAGGACAGCCATGCCCCCCAGTGACTCAAGAGGAGGACCTGGAATCTGTGATTAATTTATGCTCTACAATTGAAACTTTGTAGCCTAGTGTGGAGCCAAGCCTTCCTCTCACTCCATGGTGACAGCCATTTCTGTTTAAAATTTTGTAGCCTAAAGTGGAGGCCTAGGTGCTAGCGCTACAAAAGCTTGGCTTCCTCCATCTCCCTGGCAACTCTAGCCCCTGCTCTCTCCAGCTTCGTGGCTACCGCCATTTCTGTTGGGATTATGTATCTTCTATAATTGAAACTTTGTAGCATTGAGTGGAGACCTAGGCTGGCAAGGGCAGGCAGAAAGCCTGTCTTCCTCCATTGCCTGAGAAATCCAATTTTCTCTCCTGCTCTCAGTGACCACAGCCATCTTGGTTGGGGTTTATTTGCATAATTTGCTCCTGATTGGCTGATGGACATGGCTGTGGGCGTGGCTTGATCAGAGGAACTGTCAATTTGCATATTACTCTTTCATTAGATAAGGATGCTTTATTAATCTGAATTGTCTGACATTCATCCTAGAAACTTAGAAGTCTATTCTAGTCCTGACAATTGCACTGTAAACGTGTTCCAGGTATTCATTTTATGGGAAATGATGAAGTTATTTACAAATATTCAACTAATAAGGAGCTAAAAACAAAGTTATTCAAATACCACTTGCATCAGAACATTGCAAACCTTGTTTAAATAATTGCATCCGGAGTCCACTCCAGGTTTCCTGAAATAGAATTTTTGGGTGTGATGCTTCAGAATCTACCTTTGAAGTTAGGCTAGTGTTTTTTTATGCGAAATAAAGTTTGAGAGCCACTGAGCTAAAATATTTTTCAACTTCCTTATTCAGTTCAGAACACTTTTCTGAAATATAGAAGGAATTTTAAAACTTTTCTTTTTTCTAATATGTTTTTTTAAATATATTTTATTGATTTTCTTACAGAGAGGAAGGGAGAGGGAGAGAGAGTTTGAAACATCTATGAGAGAGAAATATCCATCAGGTTTCTCTTGCATGCCCCCTCCTGGGGATGTGCCCACAACCAAGGTACATGCCCTTGATCAGAATCGAACCTGGGACCCTTGAGTCTGCAGGCCAATGCTCTATCCACCGAGCCAAACCAGTTAGGGATTTAATATGTTTTTATTAATTTTTTTTGAGAGAGAGGAAGAAGACTGAGAGAAACATGGATGAGAGAGAAACATCATTGAATGACTGCTTCCTGCACGCCCCCTACTGGGGGTTGAACCCCACACAATCTAGCATATGCCCTGACAGGGAATCGAACCATGACCTCATGGTTCCTGGGTCAGTGCTCAACCACTTAGCCACACCGGCTGGGCAAAATGCCCTCAGGTATTTACAATCGGAAACAAATATATTCAGTTTTCTTCCAACTGCAAACCTTCCAGAGGAACATCCTTCAAAGGAGTAAGACAAGCTTTAGCTCATTCTTTTTCCTTCAGCTGACTGACCTTAAAAGGATGAACACCAAGTCCTGGCACAGGTCTACCCTCCAAGAACCCTGCCATTGCCACCTGCCATCTAGGAGCTTCACTTCTCTGCCTGAAAACAGATAGTACATCGCCAGTAAGAGTCTTAAAGGCTCTGCAGTAAGAAAGACCTGGGTTGACATCCTGATTTCACTATCTACCAGCTGGGTGATTTGGCGCAAATAACTAAATATTTCTGTGAGAAGCAAGAGAGAATTGGATATTGAAAACTACTGTCTATGTTTATTGAATATACTTTAGTCAAGTTTGATTTATGTATTTTAAAAATTAAAATTCAGCAAACTCCAGTAAAATCCCAAACTAGTTTTCTGTGGTAGAAGCTGGGTTTGCCATATGGCAAGAGGATGGTAAATAATATTTGACACTCAGATTGAGATAGCGGTACCACAGCCCACTAGCTATGTGACATTGGCAAGGTTACTTAACATGGGATACTCAGCTTTCTCATCTATAAAATGAGGATTTTAAAAACTGACGGATAGCATTATTAGGAATGTATGTACATTTTGTAGAAAACGTGGCTGGTGGAGTGCCTGGTCACAGTTCGTTGCCTCCCCTCCTGATTCTTCTGTAGGAAAATAAGGCCTATACATCAGGTAAGCTTTGTCCTTCATCATTTAGCCTGAGGTCCAGATTTCAACTCGATTTGTTTTTCAGAACCAAGAGGTAAATTTGAAATAAATATGATCATTATTTTAGTGACTAAGTTCTCAAAATGGAGATTGATATTATCAATAACGGAAAATTGCAAATCCGGAGGGTAAGTTGGCTTGGGGGAAATGATGATGAATTTGGTTTTGGATATACTACGTTTGAGTGGCCCAGGAAACTGGAAATGTGGGAAGGGAATATAGGAGATGAGTGAGAGCTGAAAATATAGATCTGTAAGGCATAGCCCAAGAATATTTAATATCAGGAGGGTGGAAGGAGTTGGGAGTTGACATGCCAAGGACAACTGCAGAGCACAGAGGACTGTGGCTGCTGGATCATACATACCACCTTAGGAAGGGCACTGCAGGGGGGAGAAACTGCTTCAGGAAAAATCAAAGGTAGACACATAGAATACAGAGAACCCCTTCACAGGAAGTGTGGGCACAGAGAGGTGTGCATATACAGGCTGTCTGTGTGTGCTCAGGTACACTCTTGTGGATCTACTAATTTAAAATATCTAGGGCTATCCCTGGCCAGTGTTGCTCAGTTGGTTGAACTTCCTCCCATGCACCAAGATATCCCCAGTTTGATTCCAAGTAGAAGACTCATGCCAGGTTGCTAGTTTGTCCCCAGTAGGGGACGTGCAGGAGGCAGCCAATTGATGTTTCTCATCAATGTTTCTTTCTCATCAATATTTCCTTTTCCCTTTCCCTCTTTAAAAATGAATAAAACATATTTTAAAAACACACACACACACACACACACACACACACACACTGAGTGGCCAGATTATTATATATTAGAGTCCCAGTGCATGAATCCAGTGCATGAATTCATGTGTGGGTGGGGTCCGGACAGCCTGGCCAGTGGGAGGGGTCACGGGCAGTTGGCCAGTCTGCCTACTGGTTGAACTCCTGGTCGAGGGGACAATTTGCATATTAGCCTTTTATTATATAGCATATACACTGAGTGGCCAGATTATTATGCATTCAGAGATCATATATATATGGTTAGGACTCTAGCTCGTGGGATTTTAAAGTAAGAGTTGGCAAGTTTATTTTATAAAGTCAAATATTCTGTAAATATATTAGACTTTGCAGGCTACAGGATATCTGCCATAACAATTCAACTCAGTAGTGCAAAAGCAGACATTGTATAATACGTACTTGAATGGCTATGGCTAGATTCCAATAAAACTTTATGTATGAAAACAAGCAGTTCTCTGGATTTGACTAGTCTGGCCAACCTCTGTTTTAAAGGATTTTGAGAGCCATCAAAATGGAAAAGTTCTATAAGGCCAGGGGCTACTACTCTTGGTTCTCTACATATCCCCAGGCACCTAAAAAGGTGCATGGCACAACTCAATATATACTTTAAAAAAATATATATATATATACACACACACACACACACATATATATATATATATTTTAAGTATATATATTTTTAAGTATATATATATATATATTTAAGTATATATATATATATATTTTTAAGTATATATATATATTTATTTTTTTTCCCATCACCATTTATCCCCTCTATACTCTCTTCCACCTCCACTTTCCTCCTCCTCCCATATTCACCACACTTTTTCCCATGACCATGACTTCTTTTTCTTGTTTTTCTCTTTGGCTCAATCCTTCCCACTCTCAACTTCCCTTCTTTCCCAGCTTTCCTTCCCTCACCCCCACCAGAAATATTTACCTGCTCTCTATAAGTCCGTCTCTATTTGGTTTGCTAGTTCATTCTGTTCATTAAGTTCACATTGAAGTGAAATCATGTGGTACTTGTCTTTCTCTGACTGGCTTACATCACACCTTATGAGTCAGCAATTCCACTCCTGGGGATTTATGTGAAGAAACCTGAAACACTAATTTGAAAAAATGTATGCACCCTATGTCCATTACAGCATTATTTACAATAGCCACGATTTGGAAGCAGCTCAAGTGTCCATCAGTAGATGAGTGGATAAAAAAGCTATGGTACATTTACACAATGGAATACTACTCTGCTATAAAACGGAAGAAAAGGTTACCCTTGTGACAGCCTGAATGAACCTGGAGAACATTAGGCTAAGTGGAATAAGTCAATATGTACTTTTAAATTAAGGGTTTAGATGTGGAGAAGTGTTCTGAAGCAGATGTATATTGTTGTAGAAAAAACCTGTAAATAGCTTTCCATCAAAAACCAAGGTACACACATGCATTTTTACTGGCACCAAAACATTGAGCTAAAAGACTGAAGATGAGACCATAGAGTTAGGCTCAACCAGCAGAGATTTGTGGAGAAGATGAGGGAAGTTTCCTGACAACCTGCAAAAATTCCAAGTAGATAACTGCCCATTTCAAAGTGCTTTAAAGGGGTCTTAGAGACCAAAGCTCATGAATACTCCAGAGACATCACAGTCATGGTGCTGTCTGCAAGCCCCAAATCCTGGTCTGGGGGTTCTTCTGATTTGCGAACCTTAGAGCTGCCTCCTTTCCAGTCACTCTCTGTGCCTCAGAAGATGGTATTTCTGCCACATCTCAGCATGACACCCAGAGGTATTAACCACTCAGCAAGAACCAAACCGTTCCGAGAGATCTAATCTGATGAATATACAGAGCTCATGTTATAGTAATCTAATAAAAAATCTAATGACAACATGAATTGTAGAGGGAATATGTGGTTTCCATAGGAATAGATGATCATGGGTTCTACTCTTCTCCCTGCTGAGGCAGACAGGAGTGTCTGTTTAACTTGACTTACAATGAACTTGGAGTGCTCTGTATTACTCCCTGGGCTGGGCAACAGATATCCCTGACTTTGTTTAGGTTCTGACCAGTGGGAAATACCTCTATTTGTTAATTTTTTGAGCCCATAACAACCACGTTTCATGTGTTTTGCAATTTTCAAGCCCCTCACCCTTAATTTCAGGTTTATTACTTCTAAACCCTCAGCTAGGTAACAGCCCTTTTCAAGAGTTAATGTGCATGCCCTTTGCTAGGGGTGGTTGGCTAGAAGCTAAGTTTTCTGCTAGATCTGAGACTTCGTGACTATCATCCTTACATGCAGTTCTCACTCACCTAGACAGGGTAAGGGTTCCCCACTTTTGTGCCCCTGTCCCCCACCTGCTCATGGCAAGCTCAGACAAACAACCACAGAAGTTGAAAGCTTGTGCCCTGAGTGTCTCTCTGGCTGTCTTTCAAGTCCCTGCTGAGCTAAGCAGGCTGAGCACCAGGCAGTGTCTGGATCTATTATTCTTTTAAGAACTGTGTCTTCCTCAGCTTTATATCTCAGGACCTGTCACTCAAAATGCCAGTTGACCCACCACTGACACAGCCAACCCCTAGACTCCTCTCCTCCAGTTCTTTTCACTTGCCTCTGGATTCCTCTCTCCAATTTGCTTCCAAGAAGGCAAATCTAATCTAAATAAGAGAGGGGAAAGCTCTGAATAACCTCAGTCAATAAAAGTTGCACACAGACAGACAGGCCCACCAAATCAGAAGTCCTAAAAAAAACCCTCCAGATTAGGTCAAGTTTCTTTTATTCAGAAACTTAGATTCTCTTCTCTATCCCTAGCCCCAATAAGTCACCTCAGCTCTTTTTCCAGAGACTCACATATTGAATAAAATAAGTTTGTTGGCTGCTGGACTGAGCATAAATATAACAGGAAAAGAAGGGAAAGAAGAGTCAATCAATTCTATAAGTTCTCTCTCTCTCTCTCTCTCTCTCTCTCTCTCTCTCTCTCTCTCTCACACTTTTTTGAGAGCTCTATTTACCTGAGCATATTAAGGGTTCTTCTAGGTTCTCTATTAAAACTCTATTAATCTAGGTATAATCCAGTATTCATTGCCCTTATAAACTATCCTTCAAATATATACCTTTTTAAAATCCCTCACAACTAGATTTCATGTGATATATTTTATGTTATTATTTTTTTAATTCTCACCTGAGGATTTTTAAATTGATTTTTATTAGAGAATGGAAAGGGAGAAAGAAAGAGAGAGAGGAGAGAGAGAAAGAGATCGATGGGAGAGAGATACATGAACAGGTTGTCTCAGATACACATCCGGACTATGAATTGAACACACACCAAGATGTGTGCTCTGAATGCCAATCAAACCTGCAACTTTTTGGTGCATGGGATGATACTCCAACCAACTAAGCCACCTAGCAGCCAGGACCATGTGATATGTTTTAGAAATTGCTTATTTCCAGTTTTTTTCCATGTTCACAGCAATTGTCTCCCATTATTCCTATCAGGAAAGAGATTAGTAGTGGAAAGAGACTATAAAAAAATCATGTAATAAAAACAAACCAAAAAAGTGTTGTTTCCCAAAGAAACATGCAGAATGCAGCAACTATACAGCCACATGGTGAGATAGGGGCACTGTGGCTGAAACTGCACCCTCATTCACTGTTTCTTCAGCATTTCAGGGCCAACCTTTGAGTCCTCGGGTGCATGTTAGTCCTGGAACCATTTATATTTGGTTCTGACTTTGTGCTCTTATTTTGTCTTTCAAGCAAACAAAGTACTAATTGGTTTTGCAAATGCTAATCAATAAACAACTTTATTTCTCCCCAACAAGACAATCCAAACCAAGTACAGTGTGAAAATTGCAGGCCAATTGGCTCTGTACAATGGAGAGAAATCAATCTCAGGCTCCTTCCCAAACAAGCTTGGGTTTATATTCCGTGATGAGCATCAGCTTCCGCTTCTACAAATGTCTACATTTGCTTCTACATAGCACCTCTCAGTAGGAACAAGAGTCCCATTGCTCTCAAAATATTTTTAATCTGCCGTAGGATATCATGCCCCTGCTGCAGATTGTTCTTACACAAAAGCAAAACCAATGCACCTCTAGGACTACATAAAAAAAAAAAAACACAACTTCTGCACAACAAAAGAAACGATCAATAAAACAACAAGAAAGCTCACTGGATGGGAGAACATATTTGCCAATGTTATCTCTGATAGGATTTATTCTCCAAAATTTATAGGAAACTCATTCAACTTAACAAAAGGAAGATAAACAATTCAATTAAAAAAAATGGGCAAAGGACCTAAATAGACACTTTTTGAAAAAGAACACACAGAAGGCCAAGAGACATAAGAAAGCAGGTTCAAAGTCACTAATCATCTGAGAGATGCAAATTGAAAAAACAATGAGTTAGCATCTCACACCTGCTAGAATGGTTATCATAAAAAGATCAATAACTGAGAAGTACTGGTGAGGATGTGGAGAAAAAGGAACCCTCGTGCACTGCTGGTGGGAATGCAGACTGGTGCTGCCACTGTTGAAAACAGTATGGTGTTTCCTCAAAAAATTAAAAGTGGAACTGCCATTTGACCCAATAATCCCACTTCTAGGATTATATCCCAAAAAATTAGAAAAACCAATCTTTTATTAGATAGGATTCGCTGGTTGTATGTCTTCTTGGGAGAGGTGTATTTTCAGGTCCTTCGCCTATTTTGTGTGTGTTTAGCATATTTATTCGTTTGTTTTGTGTTGAGTTTTATGAGTTCTTTAGATACAGTATATTGGAAATTAAACCTCTATTGGAGCTACTGTTTGCAAATATCATCTCCCTTCTTGTTGGCTTCCTCTTTGTTTTCTTGTCAGTTTCTTTTGCTGTGCAGCAGCTTTTTAGTTTTATATAGTCCCATTCACCTGATTTTGCCTTTATTTCCCTTGCTTTTGAGGTCAAGTTCATAAAAGGTTCTCTATGACCAAGGTCCACAAGTTTGGCACCTATATTTTCTTCTATATAATTTATTGTTGTGGGTCTTATATTTAGGTCTTTGACTCATTTTGAATTTTTTGTACATGGGGACATACTGTAATCCAGTTTCATTTGTGTGCATGGGCTTTCCAGTTTTCTCAGCACCATTTATTGAAGATACTATCTTTACTCCATTGTGTTTTTCTGGCTTGTTTGTCAAAAAATAGCTGTCTATATACATGTGGTTTTATATCTGGGATTTCTATTCTGTTCCAATTATCTGTGTGTCTGTTTCTCTGCCAACACCATGCTGTTTTGATCATCGTAGTCCTGTACAATTTGAAGTCAGGTAATGTGACACTTCCAGCTTCATTCTTTATTTGTCAGGACTGCTTTGGCTAGTCATGGTCTTTTCTGGTTCCATACAAATTTGATGATTTCTTGTTCTATTACAGTGGTGAGCATAGCTGCCTTCCAATTCATAACTTTTACATTGTACACTGTTCTGAGTAGCATGATGAAATCTTGAATCGACCCACTCTATCCCCTCCCCACCCCCACATGAAACATCCCTTCATCCAGAAAATCCATGCCATTTGTATACACCACCTGCCCATTTGTCACTTGGTAGCCTGCTTGGTTATTAGGTAAACTATTGTGGTACTGCAGTGATAATTACTATTTTACTTATACTGCTATCATTGTACTTTTATTAGTTACTAGTGGCCTGGTGCACAAAATTCGTGCACGGAGGGGGGGGGTCCCTCAGCCCAACCTGCCCCATCTCACATACTGGGAGCCCTTAGGGGATGTCCAACTGATGGCTCACCCCCAGCCTGCCCAAGGCCTAAAGCCTCGCCAGGAGGGGTATACATTCCACTACCTCCAATAATGCCTGAAACCATAATATAGTACTGACCCTTATTTATATTATGTGTTTTCCTTTATATACAGACCTGTGATCAAGTTTAATTTTTAAATTAGGCACAGTAAGGGATTAATAACCATCCTATCTAATAAAAGAGTAACATGCAAATGTGACCATACCTTGGCTCCTGATTGGCTATGCTCACCTCCGCTCCCACACCCTGGCCACTTGTCCTGCCCCCTGGCCACCTTCAAGCTCTAGCAGTGGTGGTGCTCCTGTGCTTGCCCCCCCCCCACCCTGTGCCCCGACTGCCTTCAAGCTTGGGCGGCCTGGGCGCTCTCACGCTCGCTGCATCCCAGCCACCTCCAAGCTCGGGTGGCCTGGGTGCCGCGGCACTCATGTGCTTGCCCCACCCCATGCCCTGGTCGCCTCCAAGCTCGGGAGGCCAGGGAACCATGGGGCTCGCCACTGCTACTGCTTCATCTCCACCCCCGGGGCCCAGCCCTCCCACTGCTTGGCCCCACCCTTCGGCCCCGCCCCCCACCCCTGATTATTTGGTGTGGTGAACACATAATACAGTTCCTTCTATCACAATGAGGTAGATATACTCAATGAACATCAGAAAATCTCTCTATATATGTATTAATATGTGTTGAGCTGCAAGCCATGTGCTGGATAAAAGACAGTGGGCACCAGGACCCCAGTGCAGCAGACTCCAGGAGGTGCCATTTTCAGGGTTTAGACAGGGCTTTCTGATGGTCATTAAAGAGGGTGACCATTAGTATGTCACGTGTGTTTTAGTGCTAATGCTTTTGCCCAGTGAAAGGGAAACACATTTGTAGCTCAGATCCAATCTCAGCCTATTCTTTACACCACAATAAATAGGCACATAACCATTCCCTGGATATAGGTGTTCTGTAAAACTCACAAATTCCCTCACAAACTGAGAGAGAAGCCATTTCTGTAAAATATGTGCCCAGCAGTAGGTACTTCACAGCATGGAACTAGGAAAAAAGTCAACTCTTTCTAGCAATATGATTGATCAGAGTATGTGCGTACAGTGAGCTTTGAGCAAGTAAATAAAGCGAGATTAAGAAAGGGGTTTACAATTCTAGGTGTGACATGTGAGCACAGGAGAAAGGGCAAGAATGGTGTGCTGTAACAGTGGAGAAAGAGCAGAGTGTCCACAAAGACAAAGAGGAACCTAAATCCATCCAGCCAGGGTAGTGCTGGCCAGTCTATGCCAAAGCTTTCTCCCACCTTTACTAGAAAATTGTTAACTGAAATTGTGAACATGATAATTTTTGTCTATTTGTTAAATGGACAAAAATTATCATATTGTTTAATGGCTCAAACATAGTTGATTTCATAGTAAGGATTCAGCCCTTTTCAACTAATCCTTTTATCTTCTGCATAAAAGGTTAACTTGGTGAACTTCTAATCTGACCATTAGAACTCAGATTCCAGTGCCTACATTGGGAAAATTATTTACACCCCTCACCAAAAGGTGACTCAACATGCTCATGAAAAAAAAGCAAAGTGGAGGAACCAAGATGGCGGCATAGGTAAACACCTATCTTGCTGCCCCACACAGCAATTTCAAAACTACAACTTAACGACAGAACAAACATCATTCAGAATCACCGGAAAGCTGGCTGAGTGAAAATTCCACAAATAAAAGTAAAGATAGGACACTGTGGCTCAGAGGAGCGGCAGAGGGCAGCATTGAAGATACGTGTGAAGTCAGAGGTTTGGACCCCTGCGCATGAGTGCACATGTGCAAGAGAGCGAAGAAGGCGGGCGGCTGCAAAGACAAAGGTGTCCCACTGCACTGATTCCCCAGTCCCGAGGTCCAGGGAACCCACACTCATATGGGGTGAAACTGGACAGTAGGGAAGCACACTGAAATTCAGGCGCTGCAAAGGTATGCAAGCTTGTGGAGGGGGCGAGCTTGTGGAGAATGTGCGTAAACTTGGGAAGAGCAGAGGGTGCGTGAGTGTGCAGAGAGGACTCGTGACTTGCTCTCTCATTTGGGAAACCACTGGACTGCATTGTTTTACAACCCTGGGTGAGACTTTGGGTGTGCAGACTTATTTGGGGAGAGGCTAAATTGTTTGGGAGCAGGTAGAGCTCAGCAACAGCTTTCTCTCAGAGGTGCTTGCAGCCATTACCACTTGGCACAGAGACCCAGGTGCCACATAGGGTGGAGCTGACGCTGCCTGGTCAGCCCGGAGGCTACGCCCATCCAACCTGAGCACAGCTGACCCTCACAGCCAATTGGCCTGGAGGTCAAACCCTCCTAGTGCTAACAACAATAATCTAGGCTTAACTTCAACAAGACTGTGCAACCCATAAAGGGCTGTAGCAAGAGTATCCACCTCAGGTAACTGGGGAGGCTGAGCCACTGTCCCTTAGAGGAAATCTACCACACAAAGCTAATCAACCAACTCAGGAAAGTAGCCACCATGCAGAGACATGGAAATAAATTAGATGTGAAAGAAATGGAGGGAAAAAAAACAACTGGACATAGAATTCGAAATTACAGTTATAAGCTTTTTCAAGAGGCTCCTAGAAAAGGCCGTTGAACTTAATGAGACCCACAAGGAAATGAACAAGACCTAGGAGGAAATGTATGAGACCTATGAGGATATGAAAAAGGACCAACTAGAAATTAAGCATACACTGACTGAAATAAAAAATATTATACAAAGACCTAAAAGCAATCTAAAGGACCCCAAGAACCAAGTCAAATATTTGAAATACAAAGAAGCAAAATCCACTCAGCCAGAAAAGCAAAAAGCCAAAAGAATCCAAAAAATTGAAGATAGTGTAAGGGGCCTCTGAGACAACCTCAAGCATACCAACATCTGAATTATAGGGGGGCCAGAAAAAGAGAAAGAGAAACATAATGAAAACATATTTGAAGAAATTGTGACTGAAAACTTCCCCCACCTGGTGAAAGAAATTGATTTAAAAGTCCAAGAAGCGCACCGAACCCCAGACTATGGGAATCCAAAGAGGACCACACCAAGACACATCATAATTAAAATGCCAAGAGCAAAAGACAAAGAGAGAATATTAAAAGCAGCAAGAGAAAAACAGTTAGTTACCTATAAGGGAGCACCCATACAATTGTCAGCAGATTTCTTAACAGAAACTATGCAGGCCAGAGGGGCATGGCAAGAAATATTCAAAGTGATGAGTAGCAAGAATCTATAACCAAGATTACTCTACCCAGCAAAGCTATCATTCAGAATTGAAGGTCAGATAAAGTGCTTCGCAGATAAGAAAAAGCTAAAGGAATTCATCAACACCAAACCAGTATTATATGAAATGCTGAAAGATATTCTTTAAGAAGAGGAAGAAGAAAAAGGTAAAAATATAAATTATGAACAACAAATATATATCTATTAACAAATGAATCTAAAAATCAAATGAATTAAAAATCTGATGAACAGGATAAACTGGTGAATATAACAGAACCATGGACATAGAGAGGGAATGGACTGACAATTCTTGGGGAGAAAAGGGGTGTGGGCGGTACAGCAAGAGACTAGTCAAAAATCATACACCTATGGGAGAGGACAGTGGAGGGGAGGGGAGGGCGGAAGGTATCAGGTGGAGGGAGCTATAGGGGGGAAAAGGGGAACAATGTAATTAATAAACTGAACAATAAAGATTAAATTTTAAAAAGAAAAGAAAAAAGAAAAAAAAGCAAAGTGTGGTTGTGAAAGGAATGTATTATTCTACCAGGAATTCATGTTTGGGTGGCAAAGCAATTCTTCTAAATATTCAGAATACACACTGCCCACCGCAGAGCAAGTTTTGATTCATTTCAGAACTAGCATAGGGACTTGCAGCCTGCAAATGCTCACTATATATCAACATCAATGTATATTTACATGCATAACTTCTTTTTCATACACTAGGGAAGAATAAAGCTCTGAGTAAGTGTACCAGGGAAGATGCTGATATTGCCTACTGCATGTCAACTGGCATATATAAAGCCCAATCTGTATAAAAAATTATAAAGACATTTGGGAGTGTCAAGAATTCTACCTGCAAGTGTAGGTTGAAAGGCTATTATTATTAGGAAATCAAAGATAGCCTTCCCTTCTGAAGTGGAATATGTCATTTATCTTTCTGTCTCAGTGCTATCATTTTATTTCCATAATTGTGAAAATGGATGCAGGAAGACAATAATGATGAGATGCAGAACTACATCACCTACTCTCACTCACCCCGTGTGGTACTTGGTATCATGCTGCTTTCTACTATTAGTGTAGTAGATGCTCATTGCCTTTCCACAGTCTTAACACAAAATAAGGCTGACCTGTTGCTATTTCTAGGTGCTCACACTTCCTCACAGCATGAAAAGAAAACAGATTGTCCCTTTGAAGTTCATCACCACTTGTATTAGAATGCCACAGGTGGGTGGCTTAACATCACACATTTATTTGGTATAAGTACAAGACCAAGGTTCTGGTAGGATTGAATTCTGGTGATTCTGTCCAGCTTGTAGATGGCTGCCTTTTACACTGTCCTCACATAGACTTTTCCCCTCTGTGCATCTACTCCTGGTATCTCATCTCTCTTCCTCTTCTTATAAAGAGACCAGTAGCCCAGCCGTGTGGTTCAGTGGTTGAGTATCAACCTATGAACCAGGAGGTCACAGTTGGATTCCAGGACAGGGTACATGCCTGGGTTTCAGGCTCAATCCCCAGTAGGGGGCATGCAGGAGGCAACCAATCAATGATTCTCACTCATCATTGATGTTTCTCTCCCTCACCCTCCCCGTCTTCCTCTCTCTTTCCATCTCCCTCTCCCTTCCTTTCTGAAATCAATTTAAAAAGGCAGAGAGAGAGATCAGTCATAGTAGATTAGGAGCCCACCATTATGGCTTTATTAACCTCAATTATCCTATTAAAGGCACAATCTCAACATATAGCCCCATTGGAGTTAGGTCTTCAACATATGGATGCATGTGGTGGGGAGGCGGTAAGGGGAAGGCATCCTAACACTACTCTTTAGTGCAAAAGCAATAACACGTAGGAGATTTCTACTGTGCAATTATTATTTGGTTCTAATTTTTATAAAAATGTTTCCAGAGATGACATTTAACATATTAAGTAAGAAATGCATTCTGGGTCTTGATCAGTCAGAACAGGTGCCAGACAAGTTCCTGGAGGCCCCACTGGTGTGGATCTTGGACAGAGGTAGGGGCAGTGGGCTGGGGGCTCTGGGGTTTGTTGTAACAGTGCAGAAACAGTTCGTGTACTGAAACTAGCTCCCTCGGGTCCAGTGGGTTTTGCTATCACTATTGATTTTAAAATGGAAGAGCTTTCCCTTTTCCTTTTATGCTCTCACTTACATAATAATTTAACTTAAAAAAAGGCCGTATTACGATCATGTGGCTTGGAAGCAGCTCTGCAGCCTTCATTCCTTCGATATTTATATATGTGCTTCGTGCTCCAGAGCTGCAGCTCACCTTTTACTTTCCTTCTGCCATCTCCCTTGTGATGATTAGAATGCAATGAAAACAAGCAAGCTTTACAAATAACCCAGAAAGAATAAAATGAAGCAACATGAGAAAAAATAGTTTTCACCTTGTGCTAGTGGCTCCAACATTATCTTTTATTACAGTTGACATTCAATACTATATTAGTTTCAGGTGTACAGCATAGTGGTTAGACATTTATGTAACTTACAGAGTGACCACCCTGATAAGCCTAGTACCCACCTGAAACCATAGTTATTTAAGCATTATTGACTATATTCCCTATACTGTACTTTACTTCCCATATTTTGTAACTGCCAATTTATACTTCTTAATTCTTTCACCTTTTTAAACTACCTTGCAATATTTTCTTTTAATTTAGATATATTTATCTGTGCTCTGATCTACTTTGTGTTTTAGGTGAGACAAACCTTTTCCATGTCTCTTCATCTCTATTATATCCTGGAGAATAATTTTGTAAGGTCACATTTGACTAAAGTGAGTGCTCTGTAACCCGGAGAGCATCTGTAACTCATTGCCCAGGTGACCACATCCCAACTAGCCCTGCATGACTTCACCACTGTGGGTCTGATGTCCTCACACTCCATCCCTTAAATGTTTTCTATGATCCCATGTGACTTCAGTATTGGCCAGCTGAGATCTTCATATGGTGGCTATTAATCAATGGTAAGCCGAGAGGCTGGGTGGACTACACTTGAACTCTCATTCTGCCAGTTGTCAGCACTGTGATCTGGAACATGACACCAAATGACAAATATGTTTACATTCCGGGGACACATCCATAAACAAGACAGCAAGGTTCTTGCTCATTGGGGTTGAAATTCTAGTGGATTTTCTTTTCTTGGGCATGTTACTAAGCCCCCTCTGAGGTGAACACTTGCAGGTCTTCCCACCAAGTTATATATGTATCCTCCAATATGGATGTATTTGTTGATTTACACTTTCCATTTAGATATTTAATCCAATCCATTTTTTCCAGGCCCACTTATAGGGTATGAAAAATGAATTATAATTATGTTTAAGTCAATGATGTCAAGTCATACCAGAAGGTCTGGATTTTGAATTGGATATTGATGGTATTTCAGGTTATCAATAAAATGTTCCTAATCCCTTTCCCCCCCCTCCTAAATTTGGAACTATGGTCATCAGAATCCATGTAGGAAACAAAGCAGGTACCAGGGAACTCAATAAAGAGGACTGAATATGGGGAGTTATTATAAAAGTGTTTAGACGAGCTAAAAGAGTAGACATAGAAAGAGGTAGCAATCTAGAGATAAACATCTGGAGGAAGCCACTGTCACCCTGAGAACTGGAAGGACAAGGGAGAAGACAGTGTTAAAGGAGCCTGGGAGATAGTGTCTCCAGCAGAAACAAAAATCACACTGGAGCTTTCTGAAAGGCACCTACTTCCATAGGAAACAGTTGGGTGGTGGAAGCTGGAACTGAGTTGTGTCTGCACCAACCATTGCTGAAATCACTAATCTAAGCAGTGAAAAGGGAAAAACACCCTGGCTTCTCCCTACCTCCTGTGTTCAATACAGTGCTTGTGCCCATCCTTACTGCATCAGCCACAAGGCAGTCAATAACGCAGTCGGAAATGTAGCTTGATGGGTCAGGCTCCTGTCATAGAGAGGGGGATAAGCAAGGAAACCACCTGATGAAAAACACACTAATGACCAGAATGGGAACCATATGAGAATTAAGACAAAAGAAACTGACAAATAATGGAAATCAGAATGATGAAATGAATTGTACAGAGAAAGCTCTTTAGAGAATATGGCTTTAATCTGTGGGCAAAGTTATTCCCTATTATTGCCCTGAATTAGATAGATTTACCCATCCTCTACTGGGCTGAGCTGGACAGCTAACAGCCGCCCCTCAGAATTAGGTAGCTTGTTTTGCTGATGAAATATAAATTATTCAGAAAGATATGGTTCATATCATTCCTTTCTAATGCATGAAAATTAATGCACTATCTTTTCTAATATTATGGGAATCGCCTTTGGGAAATTGCAAGTATAAAATGACTAGACATTCAATCATGATGACATCTGTCAAATCAAGGCAAAGTGCAACCAAAAGCTTTCCTTTAGAAATAAGAGTAAATTATATAATCATTTTTAAAAGGCTTATTTGACTTTGTGTTTCTATGGTGATTGGAAAGAGATGTTCAGAAACAACCATTTTTTTGAGACTATATTAGAGAATCCTATATAATAAAAGGCTTATATGCAAATCGACCAAGCAGCGGAATGACGGGTCACTATGGCACACACTGACCACCAGCAGGCAGATGCTCAACACAAGAGCTTCCCCTGGTGGTCAGTGCACTCCCACAGGGGGAACCCCGCTCAGCCAGAAACCCTGAGCTGGGCTCATCCGTTGCAAGTGCAACAGTGATGGCAGGAGCCTCTCCCATGGGGAGCAGGCCTAAGCCATCAGTTGGAAATCTACTGAGGGCTCCTGGATTGTGAAAAGGCACAGGCTGGGCTGAGGACAACCCCCCCGCCACACACACACACACACACACACACACACACACACACACACACACTCTGAGTGCACAAACTTTGTGCACTGGGCCTCTAGTTATATTTAATAGTTAAAGGAAAGAGGGCCAAGGTTTTGTATTATAAGCTCAATCAATGGGGAGTGAAATGGTCAAATAGTGCTTTTGCAAGAATAAACTAGTGGAGGGATTTGTCAATGATAAAGAAGAACGTGGACATAAAACAGTCAGGCTTGCAATGGGGTGGTGGCTCAACACAAGTTCAGTTCTTCTGAATTTCTCATGGAGCCATTTGTTCATAGTTCTTGAACGCACTTTGTGTGGCCCCTTTACTCTGAGCCCATACACAGTAGTCATACTGTGCTCTCCACTGCAAACCCATGCTAGTGAATCATACCATTCCTCTCCAGAGAGTAGAAACGCAGCCCCACTATGCAGCTCCACAGAGTACTCCAAAAGCTACTCTCATTCAATCAGCTCAACAATTATCTAGTAACATCAAGTTTAGCTCCTTGTTGCCACCCAGGTGTGCTTTCTCTCCGGAATGGCACCTTAGGCTCACTTTATCCAACACTCAGTTTCTTCTAAAAATGTATTATGCTAAAAGCTACTCTACAGTTGTTGAAGTCTTATGTGCGTGAAGAATCCAACAGCAAGCCCTAGTGCTAGGTCAACCAAGTAGTAGACATTTAAAACATGTCTGTCACAACTAGGGCATGCACATTTTTTAAATAAAGCAAAATCATTATATAGCAGGTTGTTGGGTTGTTGTTGTTATTGTTGGCTTATTTGATTAATTATTTCTTTATTTAAAGGTTCTACAATACAGATGGCAGTTGCCTTAAGATGACCAAGTAAAGTAGCCCAAGATCTGTTGGAATTCAGCCAATAATTGAAAATTTAAAAAAAAATAACTAGACTGTGGTCTAAGAAAGTAGAGAGATAGATAAGTGATGGATAAAGAGATAAAAGGAAGAGAGAAAGAGAGAGTGGAAGGAAGGAAGGAAGGAAGGAAGGAAGGAAGGAAGGAAGGAAGGAAGGAAACATACAACAGGTAAGGATTGGTGGCAAATTGTCTCTTAAGCCTGTTTGAAGAGCAATGTAATCCAGTCCCATGTTTCCCAAACTACAGGCCTAGGGAAACTTTAAGTTGTTACCATATCTTTATGCCTCCTATACTTCTAGCTGAATGATTTTCTAGAAAACAACTCTATTTTTAAAAGTAACTTTATATAGCTACTGCAAATATAAAAGCAGTATCACTTCCCATACAGAGAAGGTAACTGTGAAAATTAGTTCAATGGAAACAGCTACGTTATTAAATCTACCAGAATTTTGTGAAGCTCACTCTGTTACACAAAGAGTAGCAAGTATTCAGAGAGGTAGCAAGTATTCAGAGAGGTAGAGTCTGACATTGAACAAAGGCCATCTCCTCATGGAATCTGAGAGGCTGAAAGAGAATTGGAAGAGGGATCTACTGTTCTGGCATGGAATCCTCCAAACATGTCTCAAAGATCACCAGCAGGAGCTCTGCAGTTGCAGAAATGTTGGTGCAAAAGAAAGAAAAGGCAAAGAAACTGGGTAGTTGCCCTAGCTCCACAACTGTTAATTCACAGCTCCACTTCATATAGAAACTCTCTCTCTCTCCCCTTTTTCTCCCTTTCTCTCTCTTCTTTCTTCCCTCCCTCTCACCTTCCCTCCTTCCATTCCTGCCTCCCTTTCTCCATGTGTAAAGCATGTAGAGTTACTTAACTGTTTCTCATGAATCACAGTTAAAAACCTATTGCATGCATCATGTTTCACTTCTCCGAGGTAGATAAAATAAATAGAGATGCAACACTATCCTCCAAATTTAATTCCCTTGTGGATTTAATATTAACATAATAATGATAGAAGATAAGTAACATTTTGTATTTCAATTGCTCTGTCCCAGTGCTTCTGTAAGTAGTATGGACCCACCAAGATTTAAAAGGAACAATCCAAGACTAAATAAAAGATGGCAGTGAGGATTCACTTTACCATCTGATCATCTATGCTCAAGAATAAGCATGACTCTTCAAGGAAAAGAGATATATCTTGTAGACAGTGGGATAACCTGCAGGGGGAAAGTATCAATTTACACTTTACCAATAATAATTCAATTCAGATTTTAAATCCCAAAGGCAGCTCCCAGGAAGTGTTTGTTAGACATTAAACTTAAACAATACAAGATAATAGATGATGTTCATTTAGTCCTATGTTACAAGGGCCTAGATTTTAATTAAATATGGTGTTTTCAATTGGTTTAGCATACACTTTCTCCCTGATCACAAATGTCAGCACAAAACAGTGGCCCCAAATCAGTCTGGCAGATTTCTCCGAGGCACGATTGTCACCGAGGCATGATGCTCATAAATGTAATAGCACACGCTTCCTCCCCCAGGTGGATCCATCCTCATGGCCTTCTCAAGGTAAAGGCAGGTCTGGAACAGCATGCAAAACAGGGTTGAATTTATGCAGGTGAAGGGATTAGATCCATACCTCCATTGTCTTTGAGGTTGCAGCTTTAGCTTTTATTAAGCCATCTGGACACTAAAATGGGTGAATGATGAGTCCTGTTTGTAAATAAAATGAAACAGCCACCTATACTTTGATATAAATCAAAAGAAGAATTGGATGGCTTTGACCCCCTGAAAGAGTCATGAAAAATAAATTTTTCTCTTTTAATCGTAAGAAAGTCCAAATCCTTCCCCAAATTTACTTTATCTTTGTTTCCAGAAACCTTTTCAGTGAAACCTGTCCATAACCTTCTGTGTATAGGTAGAGAGGAACTAGCAATGCTGAGAGGTAGGTGGGAAATTTTCTGGAATTTTTAAAATGAGGAGGTCCTAGTCAACACAGGTTGTGTTTAGCAGTGTATGCTTCCTTTCTTTATGAGAACCATACCACTCTCTTCCCAATACAATAAAGTTCTGATGGTTCCAACAGAGCACTTCTTATATCCTACTCACAATCACTAAACCTTTCCCGGTTGGTCTAAAAATTTATATGTGACTTTCTGGAATGACCAATTATATTTCTGCTCCCTCCAATTATGATAGATGGTTCAAGATCTGGACAGCAGAGCCAATAGAGTTTTTCCATAAGTTTAATATGTAAGTGTTTGAACAAAGAAGTGGTCTGTATCTGTTAACTTAGATTCAGTTATGCTGCTGTAATAAACTCCTAAATTTCAAGATTTCTTTCTTGTTTGAAATATGATCTTAATGAAGTGAACAAGGTTTTTGGCCAAATTTGATATTAATAGGTCAGGAAGTGTATAATTCTTGCATAGCAAATATTTTGAACATGTATTGCACATACTTTAATAACACCTGCTGGGTGTAATAAGCTATAAGTATATAGATATAGAACTATTAATAGCCATGCTACCCACTGGGAAAGAAACTATCAAATATGGTTTTACTGAAGCAGTCAACTATAAAATACTCCACCCCCATCCTCAGGACAGAACATGCAATCCAGGTAGACCCATTTAGGGTTGGTCATCTCCTTGGTAACAATGAGTGAACTCAATGGGTATATAACTCAAGTTGGGTCGATCAGAGAGCCTCCCTGGGGTTGTTTCACAGATTACAGAGAAAAGGTTTCCTTTCCTATAAAATTTCTAGGCTGGAAGATGTGATTCCAATGATGTTAGATGCCAGCTAACCTGCTATGTGAGAAAAGTCTGTTATAAGTTGAAGCCAAAGAGCCATAGTGGGGCTGCGTTTCTACTCTCTGGAGAGGAATGGTATGATTCACTAGCATGGGTTTGCAGTGGAGAGCACAGTATGACTACTGTGTATGGGCACATGAGAGAAGGAGGTAAAAGGACTGGAAGAGAGGGGGGGGGAGAGAAAGAAAGAGAGAGAAAGAGAGAGAGAGAGAGAGAGAGAGAGAGAGAGAGAGAGAGAGAGAGAGATCAATGCCCTGAATATTTTAAATCCCAATTCCAGTTTCCAAAGCTTATTTCTTATTGCTCTAATTAATAAATACATTCATTATCTCTTCCCCCCTTCCTCTCCATGTTTTGCTTTGTTTTGTTTGTTTTTTAAGCAGGTTGATTTGAGAGAGTCTGACTAATATAAAAGTTAGTTTTGAGAGAGGTTAAATATTGATATAGTGTAGACTCCATACTCTGACATATAAGGTGCCTCTTGAACTGGACCTAGTACCTTTCCAGACTCAATTCCTAAACCCCTAGCATTCACTCTCCCTACATGAATGTGCTGGCTTTTCCCAAAATAATTTCTACTCTTTTCAACATTGGGCTTCTGTATATATTCTTCCAAATCCCTTGGGGCATTTCTGTTCTCCAGGATAATGTTCTGGAGAGTGAAAATAGCACATACAAAATCCATGTTTGTCTAACTTCTATTAAATCTTGACTTCTGGGATTTAGCCTAAATATATCTTTCAATAGCACCAGGAAACTGTCCCTGATACCCGAAGACCGCACAAGCTATATATCCTGCATGCTCCTATGCCAATATTCTCACTCTGTATTTTAACATGCATCATACTAATATGTGATTATGTATTTACTTACTCTCTCCACTAATAAACATCTGTATATATCTAATGATGGTGCCTGGAATAATATTTCAAATATTTGTTGAATAAATAAATATTAAGTATTAATAGCTAGAAAATGATATATTTTATCAGTGAGTACTTTCCCTAATATATTTTCATTTTAGTAATGTATTGACAAATGTTTCCAAAGTATATTAATTACCACAAAGTTTAACACTGCTGAATCGTTTCCTTTTTCCTGGACCAGTTTTCTAATATTCAAAAGAAAACCTGGAAATAGAGGAAGGTCTGCAAACAGGTGCTCACTTAAGGCAGGTAGGCTCCTATAGCTCCCACTCTAGCTCCCTGCTGGCATGACTTCCTGTCCCCAGGGAACTACATTTTCAAGAAGCCCTTGCAGGAGGTGCACAGGTAATCTAGGCTGACGCACAGCTCCGTGAGACTTGGAGGGTAATTGTGAGCAGTATGAGTTCCTGTCAAGTATGATGCAGAGGGTATATGGTTCTTCTGGGGCAGCTTGGGAGGAAGTCCCCAACATCACTCGTACCAAATGACATGAAGTGCAATAGGGCCAATTCATTCAAATCATCCCATTCTAGGGTTAGACATTATTTCTGGCCACATGTTCTTGGTTATGTAGATGTAAGCCCAGTTCCTGGCCCTCCTGGAAAGTCTATGAGTTACCTAATGCTCTGTGCTAATTCTGCATCACCAGCATAAGTAGATTCTGTTATCTGCCACAACCATGATCTTCTTAATCACTCTGCACAAAATAGTGTTAACCTCATTAGCCACAGAGTTTATTGTGAAGTATTGGAATCAGCCCTGAAATAATAGTGTTTCTGGTGGTGAGAAACTCTGCTTTAGGAAACTGCATCAACCCATAAAAAGTCATGTCAGGTGAAGAAGTCTTTTATTGATGCATGAGGGTGAAGGTTCCCATCACAAGTTATGCATCACCAAGAAACACATTAACAGGATGCATTATTTCCATTATACTTTCCTCAGGGAAAGGTATTTCCTCCCCACTCCTCTCAATTATTATAGAGTAAACTTCCTGGTATTTTTTTTTAAGAATGATTTTGAAAATAACATCGGTGAGTGAAATAAACAGATGGGAGACATGCTATGAGGGCTAAGTATTAAATTACATTGGAGTGAACATTAATGGATGGATAGCATCAATATTCTTGATGGAGAGCTCAGAGGCATTTATCTCACTTCTCAAGGGATGCAGGCAAGTGCTTATTTATGTCTTCTCTGATGATTCTAGATCACTTAAATTTGTCTCATTTGGGGCTTCCTTTTACCTTTGAACATATGCTATTTATTCCAGGATCCTGAAACAGTCTTTTGTTTAAGAATTAATGCCTTAAATAGGAGTCTTTACATAGGTTCAAATAAAAAATAGACACTTATCTATGTAATTTAGTTTTATGCTTCAATTAATTTCAAATACATTCTCTCTTACTTTTTATTGTATCACTGCAGCATGATGGTTATTTTTTAAGGTTAATTGTTTTAGCATTAGATAGTTGATAAATTTTCATCTGACTTTTACTCTAGCTAGCAGTTTAGTTTGGGGGAAGTAAATATTTAAATTTAGAATAAATGACACATAGGTTTATATACACAGTAAGCTGATTCTCTGTTTTTTTATTTCACAATTTGTCCACAGATATGACCTGAGGAATTATAAAAATGAAGTACCTTAGAGATCATGTGGACTAACCTGTCTGTTTGGGGTGGGGGTTGTTGTTTTTTCACAGATTAGAATCTCAAATCATACACCTTTTGCTGTAATTGGAAGGTGGCAAGATTTTGTCTCTCTGGGCAATGAAATCCAAGGACAGACACTCAACTTTCCCTATCTCTCCATCCCAGAAATCTGCATTTTTTTCCCTTCAAGACTCACCAGGACCACCTTTTCTATTCATGACCCTTCCTGTTTTCTCCCAAATCTTGCCCAGGAGAATAAGGAAGCCAATGACTCCACCTACCGTAGCACTGGACATTATTGACAAAACTTCACTCAGGTTTTCGGTATTTTTTTTTTCATGAGGACAGATATTTTAAATATGGTTTCTCTGCTATATTCCCAATACCTAGACATGTGCCTCTTGCTTAATAAATACTAAATGAAGCCAAAACCAGTTTGGCTCAGTCAATAGAGAGTTGGCCTGCAGACTGAAAGGTCCTGGGTTCGATTCCAGTCAAGGGCATGTAACTTGGCTGCGGGCACATCCCCAGTAGGGGGTGTGCACGAGGCAGCTGATCGATGTTTCTCTCTCATCTATCTTTCTGATTTTCTATCCCTCTCCATTCCTCTCTGTTAAAAAATCAATAAAATATTTTTTAAAAATACTAAATGAACTGAGATACAAAATAAATTTATTAGTGAATGAAAAAAATAGATGAATGACTGGCTGTTTAGATGATTGGATGGATAAATGAATGAATGGAGCAGAGGCAGCTAGATCAGGGTAGGAGCAAAGGATCCACACACAACCTGATAGTAAGTCTACCTTCCTCTACCAGAAGGAAGGGCCAGACCAGGAATGATGCAAGAATAGATATAAAGGTCAGCAAAAGTGGTTATGACTAGGGGCTAATTTTCTCAATATGCTTCCTTTTCCCCTCCTTTCCTCGTGGTTATAAATTTTCTCTCTTTGAAGAGAAAACAATCTGAACAACTCATTTGATTCACATCTTTGGAACAAAGACTGGTAAACTCTAGTAGAAAGATGAACCAAACACACTTCCTGGACTAAAATAGCTTTCCACCTGCAGGATCAGAATATTTGTACTCCGATGTTATAAGGATTGTCTTCAGTCCATTTGGAATAAGGCAAGAAATAAATACATATAGCCATAAAGGGGTGGGGGAGGGAAAGGGGGGTGGGAAGGGGAAGGGATAAAAGATGAAAATCAAAGAAGGGGCAAGAAAAAAGAAGCAATACTCAATGTGGGCCTTGAGAGGTACGTGAAAGTTTATGAGATGAATAAGAAAAGCATTCTAGGGAGAGGAAACTACTTGAACCAAGGAACAGATCCATAATCTGCACACCTACCCATAGCCCTGGCCCCATCAGTTCCTCCCACCCAGCTCTAATCTTATGCATTGGGATCACTATCTAGCTATTGCCCAAAGCCGAAACCTATGTATGATCTGTCATCACTACACTTTTCATGCTACTCTTTCTCCATCACCATGTCAGGTTAATTTTAGCTTCTAAATCAGTCTCTAATCACATTATCTCTCTCCAATTCTGTTTCCCAACCTGATCCTTGCAACCATAATTCTTTATAAGACTTCCCATGGCAGTTTCCTTACTTCATTCCCACATCCACTAGTGCCTTTGTCCAATCCATTCTTCAATAAAATTATATATATATATATATATATATATATATATATATATATATATATAAAAGCCAAGCGACTGGAATAACTGGATGACTGGTTGCTATAACGTACACTCGGCCTGCCAACCTTCCTGATTACGAGCAGGGCTGGCTGGCCAACCTCCTGCAGCTCCTCCCCTTGGTTGACCCAGTCTTGATTGGTCCTGATTGGGGTGGGCCCAGATGGAGCCCACACATGCACAAATTCATGCACCGGGCCTCTAGTCTCTTTATAAAATGAACAATCATTTCCCTACTTCAGGCATTTCAGTGGTATTATGAACTGAATCATGAAACTCCCACATTTGTAATTTTAAGTTTTAAAATGAGATTGTGTCTGAATATACGGCCTTTATGGAGGCAACTAAGATTAAATGATACCATAAAAGTAGGTGTCCATATAATAAGAGGAATAAACCTGGAATTCATAAAATAAAAGGAATAGACACCAGGAATGCATACTTATAGAGGAAAGGCCATGAAAGGACACAGCAAGAAGGTAGCCACCTGCAAACCAAAGAAAGAGGCCTCAGAAGAAACCAGCTCTCATAGCACCTTGATCTGGATTGACCAGGACCCAGTACTGTAAGGAAATAAATGTCTATTGTTTAAGCCATGAAATCCATGACATTCTGTTACCACAGTCCAAGCTGACTCATACATATGGCCTCCCCTGTTTCTTATCCAACTTGGTCTAAATTCCATACACCTTAACATGGCCAACAAGAACCTACATGGTCTGACCGTCACCTGTATTTCTGCATCACCTCATACCACAATCCCTTCACTTTGTTCCCTCTAAAAAATAGTCATCCTTTCCATTTCCTTGTGTATTTCTGACTTTTCTGGCTGGGTCAAATGCCCTGACAATGTTATCAGCACTGTGTTCCTATCCCTTCCCACTGAACATGGTGGCAATTTGCTTAATATCTTTCCTCCACTAGTGTGCGAGCTTCACGAGAACAAGAGAACTTGTTTCTACTGCCACTGTATTTTGTGCCTAGCATGTACCTTCATGGCTTGGTTTGAAGTTGCTGCTCAAATATTTGCAGGATAAATATTAGGCCAGTTTAATCAATGGAGAATAAGTTGGTTGGTTTGAGCATTGGACTAGAGGAGTCCTTGTAAATGAAATTAGTTGGCTGTAGTTAGGTTACTATGCTAAAGAATATTGGCAGAATCTCAGAAGTCTAACAATAACAAGTGCCACATAGGGTATAGTGACAGAGGATCTCTTTAACATTCCCTGTGAGCATATTAACTGGTATTGAGGATTTGAAGAATTACTCTGGCTTTATCTTCTGAAGCAGTGTTTCCTACCCTGGGGTGATTGTGTACCCCAGGGAATATTGTGCAATAATTAGAATTAATTTTGATTATTACAACTGGGGAGTGGATGCATTAGTAAATAGAGTCCAGAGATACTACTAACATCTGACAATGTATAGGACAGCCCCACAACGAAAAATTATATGGTCCGAAATGCCAATAGTGCCATGTTTGAGAAACACTGCACTAAAATAGAACAGCCATATATGTTATAATATAGCAATTTCTAACCTAGACAAATACCAAATGCTTGCTTATAAATTTGCAAGAAGAGACATTACAACCTGTTGAAAGCAGCACAGCTCACAAGAGAAAAAGCTAGAACTAGGCCAAATGACCATCATTGGGAGAATTAGTCATGATATATTCACCCAACAGATTCTGGTGAAACAGTCAAGACAAGTGAACTAAAATGGTATACAAGGTAGATGAATTTTAGTAAGATAATATTAAGTGAAAAAAAACATACATTAATCATACTATTTAAATAAAGTTAAAACCTGTTCAAGTAGACTTTCTACTTTCATCAACATATAAAATATATTATATAGACATTGTATATAGAGGAATTAAACCTATCAAAAAATAAAGCCAATAATTGATGAGAAAAAATTCAGGATGATGGTTTGTCAACTGGGAAATAACATTGGGGTGTAGAAGGGGTGAGGTGCGGTGGGAGGGGAGTCATGTGGTCAGTGCAGACGAGGAGACTTTTGCTCGGGGCAGTGGGTTTGTGAATGCCTAGTACATTACTAAATATCACTAAATCTCTAAAACAGAAAGTAAATTAATAAATAGTAGGCAATCCATAAACTAGCAATAAGATTTGTTGTAAATCCATAATTAAGATTAAATCAATTCCATGTAATTTAGGATTCATTTAAAAGCAGAAAATCCCCTGATATACACTGGTGGTTCTCACAGAATGATCTCAAAGGCCGCCTTGCCATAGGAAGAAAACTTTTTTAGGTTTTAAATTGGTCTCTTGCCTATGATGTCATTTGGAAAAGGGCATTTGCTTCAAAATAAATGAACAGCTTGAAAAACACTGCTGTGAGAAGTCACTTAGTGACTTAAAAGGGAGGCTGCACTATCATAAGGCCTGTGTCAGGAAAAATCCCACAGGATACAAGAGGCCACTCTCAGTGGGACACACATTTCAGAGAAGAGGCCAAAAACTAATGACAAAAAGATAAGAGGAAGACTACTCTTTAAGTTCAGAGCCAGACACACCCATCAAATCCAATCCCCAGTAATGCAGTCCTCGAAGCAATCTAATATAAGAACCTAGAAGCCAGCTGGCCTGACGTCCTGCCTCCTTTCTTTCCTTGAAAGGGTCACAGCCTGTGCAGGAAAGGTGGAAGATGGAGTCTGAGAAGGCTTGGGGAATTGATTCCAAGAAGGGAGCCTGAGCAAATAAAACACAGGAGATCATGCCGGTCGGGTTTCTCACTGGTGAAGAAAGGAATTACAAATACGGGAAGGTAAACACTGGAACAAATACTCTGGCATCAGATTGGATTGGAGTATAAATACTCATGGCTTTTGATAAAGAAATAAAAATAGATGTAAATGTGGGTATTCATATATATGTACATATATTTCTTAGCTCTACCCACAATGAGAGGGTCAAGGCCCTCATCTGTGGGGCTTTCTCTTCTGTTAAAGAGATTCAGGGAAAGACTGAGAAACTGCTCCAGACTGAAGGAGACTTAAAAATCAAGACAACTAACTATATGCAACACTTGAACCTATCTTGGATTCTTTGTTTTAAAGGACATTACTGAGGTATTTGGCAAACTTGCATAGAATCTTTGGATTGGATGTTAATAATGTAGTTGTTCTCAATAATTCAAAAGAAAAATAGCTTTATTTTCATTTTTCTCTTAGATTGAATTTCAAAATAATAAAGAGATAGGCCATTCCTATCATTCTTATATAAACAAATAACATGGAATTTGAAAGGACCAATAGTTAAGCAGCAAAACTGTGATATGTATATATTTAAGAATGGGCGAGGGCGGGGATAGGTTATTATGGAAGTTTCTTCACAAAATAGCAACAGGAAATTAAATAAAGATTGGTTATAGGGAGGAAATTTTCATTGAAAGCCTGGTGTCTCCCATCTTATTTTAAAGTGATAGAGGAAACTGGCCATTAAACTGCCTTGGATTTGTTTATATAAAACAGTAAAGGTATTAACAGACACCTAAGGAAAATGCCAGAGCTGAGAATTGGTTGTGGCTTGTTGAAAGGTCTTATAGTAACCACAAACATCTTCGCTAAAAGTCAAAGCCACCAAGATAATTTATTAGTTAATTGAAAAGAACTTGACAGCAGATTTGAACACTAGAGGCAAAATAAACCATCAAATGATATTTTTACATTGAACTAGTTGTTCTCTCTTCATAGAGTTTACCTTCATACCAGTTGTTTTCTCTTCACAGAATGCATTAATAATTCCAAGAGCTGTTATTTCTATAATCAACTTCTGCAGATGATTCCCATAAATTGTGATGACCCAGCCAGGAGTATCCAATCATGGACAAAGATCAGTGGAGAAGATGCCAGCAACAGTGTTTTAAGTAACTGATGAAGCCTTTTCATGCATGGGGTCATATGTATCCCTGTTTTTCTAGAATATCTTGGTTATGGCTTGTTTTTCAAGCCTCCCCTTCTTATTGATTTTATGAACTACTCAATAATAGGTCCCTTTTCAATGTCATCAATCAAAGCTGGTTTCCTTGATTTGTAAACAAGAACATACTTCGATAGGGAAAATATTGCCAAAAGGCCATTAGATCTGCTTAGTTTCCTATAGGGTAATAGATGATTTGGAGATGAAGTGAGGAAAAACCATATTATCTGGTGAGTGAGAAACCTTTCCTTCACAGCCTAGAAGCGTGAGAAAATATTAGGCATGGGATACAGCGATTTTTTCACTTGTGCATGAACTTATGACTGACATACTGCCAAGTTATAACATTCATTTATTCTTTCCTCAACAGCTACTAATTGAGTACCTACCATATGCTAGAAATTATGCTAGGTGCTGAAAATGTGACAGAAGGTGGATGAGGCCACTGGTTTCACAGGTTAAATTGTGGATCCTGAGATCCAGCTGCTTGGGCTTGAAAATTGGTGTTATTTTTAAAAAATATATATTTTGTTGATTTATCACATAGAGGAAGGGAAAGGGACAGAAAGTCAGAAACATCAATGAGAGAGAAACATCAATCAGCTGCCTCCTACATACTCCCTACTGGGGATGTGCCCGCAGCCAAGGTACATGCCCTGACTAGAATCGAACCCGGGACCCTTCAGTCCACAGGCCGACGCTCTATCCACTGAGCCAAACTGGTTTCAGCGAAAACTGGTGTTATTATTTCCTGCTATGAGATGCTATGCAATGGCTAACCCTTTCTGTGTTGGTTTCATCTGCTTCTGCCACATTTAGTAGTTGCATTAATATATTTATTTATATATTTAATCCCTTTAGAAAGGTGTCTCAAATGAAAGAAGCATTCAATAAATGTTAGCAGTGGCTGCTGTTGTTAATTCTATTAGCTGAATATTTGACAAATGTTGGACACAGAAAAGACAACAGGGAAACACTATACATTAAAAATGTTGTAAGCAAAAATATACAAAAATATTTAGAAAAGATCCACACTTAAAAGAAAATCCTAGAAAAGAAAAACCCATTTTTTAATTTTTTTTCTTTGTTGATCTTGCTCCAGGAGATGTATTAGTAGACATATTGCTATGAGACATGTCTGAGATTTTACTGTCTATGCTTTCTTTTAGGATTTTTATAGTTTTGTGACTTATATTTAAGACTTTTATCCATATTGAGTTTATTCTGTCTATGGTGTAAATTGGTGGTCTAGTTTCATTTTTTTTTTTTGTATGTACCTATCCAATTTTCCAGGGAAGGGGGAATGGGAAAACGGGGAGCAAGTAAATGGGGTCATCTGTAATAGTGTCAAGAGTAAAAATAAAGCTAAAAACTAAAACTTAAAATAAAAAAAAAAACATTGAAAAGGATATGCACAAATATTTAAAAAGTAAAAACATAGAAAACTCATTTCAAAGAAAGGAATGTATAAGCTAAGACCTGAAGAGTTAATGGGAAGGAAGCAGTTAGTTTGGGTGGGAATGGTCAAAGTAGGAGGAAACAGAATGTCCAAGGCCAGAGGATTGAGATGACATGACAAGTTGAAGGAAATGAATGCATTCAGAGTGATTAGAGTGGAAGCCATGTGGTGAGTGAGGCAGAAAGGGAGAACAGTGGGCTATGGGGCTGGAAAGGTGAGCAGGAGCTAATACATGAAGAATCCTGTTAAAGACCATGCCCAAGAATTGTGAGCATTCACTCAAGAATTCTAAGCAGAAGAGAGTAATGATCAGACTTGCACTTTAGCAGGAACACAGAGGACAGAATCTGGAGAATCGTCAGGAGGCCCATAGAAGGAGCAAATAGACTGGAGTGTTATAATGGAGTAGGCATATTGGTGTGGGGTGTGATACTGGGGATTGCAACAAGGAGGAAGGATAGGTGTTTAAGATACACATGGCTAGCAGAGAAAAGAGAAGTTAGCAATCCATTCAAAGTGAGAATAAAACAGGAAAGGAAAAAAGAGTCCCAGATTCCCTCCCATACCATGAACTGGCATATGAAAGCAGAGGGAAAGAGGTGGTTGCATCCATACTGAATACGTACAGACTTTTTTTCTTATCATTATTCCCTACATAACAAAACAACTGTTTTTATAGCATTTATACTTTATTACATATTTAAGTAATTCAGAGATGACTTAAAGAATACAGGAGGATTTGCATATGTTATTCACAAATAATATGACATTTTATATAAGGGACCTGAGCATCCACAGACTTTTGTATTGGTGGGGAGTTCTGGAGTCAATACAGTTCTGAAAAACTATATTTTTCTTCAGAGTTGGGTTTCCGTTCTCTGCATCCTTTACTCCTAAGTGTGTCAAAAGTCTCAAAAGGAACAAGAGCCTTGATTCTCATTTCTTAAAGGTATTCTGACTGTTGGGCTTAAGATGTTAAGATATCTATAACATACTGATCTACCAAGTACTCAATCCTCCTGTAAGCCCAAAAGATCGGGATGATCCCCAAATACTGGACACCAAACAACCAGATGGAAGGCAGCAGACCCAGCCCAGCCAAGCAGCTCTTTTGCCTACACAACACTATACAACTGCCTCAGATCTTCCAGTACCACCGTCACCCTCACCAACATCTTCATGTCTCTTTACATGTCTCTCTGTTCTGACCACACCACTCCAATATTCGTAAAGCCTTTGCGGAGTCAGGTTACTTAACACATAAACTTGCAGACTGAGTATTGGCAGTCTCTGCTAAACATTTCACTCTAGAATAGGTGGGACTGATGAATGACAGAATATAGTTGAGATGATAAAATACTAGTGGAAAACTAGCTTTCATCCATTTTCATTGGGTATCCTGTGTTGCTCTTTTCCTTTTAAAAAAGAAATATTCAAAACTTGTACTTAAGACAGGACGACTTCGTAAGAGTTGTTCAGGAGTGAAGTATTTAAGTTCTAATAATTAGTTCCTGTGCCCAAAACAAAAGATTTTTTTTAAATATATTTTATTGATTTTTTACAGAACGGAAGGGAGAGGGATAGAAAGTCAGAAACATCGATGAGAGAGAGACATCGATCAGCTGCCTCTTGCACGCCCCCTACTGGGGATGTGCCCACAGCCAAGGTACATGCCCTTGCCGGAATCGAACCAGGGACCTTTCAGTCCGCAGTCCAACGCTCTATCCACTGAGCCAAACCGGTCTTGGCCAAAACAAAAGATTCATGGTGTGTTTATTTTATGTTGGACACTGTGCTCAGGACTTAGGAACATGGTTTCATTTGGTTTGTGACTGCTTCTGTTAAGTCCCATTATTACCTATTTTTACAAAGGAGAAACCGTAAGCTCTGAGTGCTTCAAGAACTGACTTTTCTGTTACCCTGGCAATACAACAGCCAGGACCTAGCCTAGGTTCCATGTGGCACCTAATCTGATGACTTGTTTTTCCCGGAAACTATACAAACTATCCAAGAATGTCACGTTGAGTTATGGAAGTCACATACAAAGACAAGAACAAATTGTATCACACAGGGAATTTGGCAAGTATTCAACTTTTTTCCTTACAAATCCTGAAATGGTTAAATAATTTCTAAAAACAAATCTTTGTAAAATATGGCATACTGCCCAAATTTCAGAACATTGAAAGTGGAGTTGAAAGTATGGTGCGTGCCATATCTACTTTGTAGCATAATTTTTTAAAAGCCTCTCTATGTTATGATATATATAAAAACCTAATATGCAAATTGTCCCCTCAGAAATTTGGGAGACTGGGAGTTAGATCACTTCCTCTGATGTGAAGGAAGGCCCCAGCTGGCAGCCAGAAGGCCCTGATTGGCCCTGATCACCAGCCAGGCCTAGGGACTCTACCTGTGCAAGAATTTCGTTTGCCAGGCCTTTATCCTATCTAATAAAAGAGTAATATGCAAATTGACCACACATCTGCTACACCCACAAGCCACGCCCACAAGCCAATCAGGGTGAGTATGCAAATCAACCCAACCAATATGGTGGTTTATTTGCATATTCTGGCCCAGAAGACCAAGTAGAAGGAAGCTAAGTACTACAGAAGGGACCAAAGCTGCAGAGAAGCAAGCAAGTGGGGTGAGGGTGAAGGGAGGGAGCAAGGCAGAGGAGAAGGAAGCAAGGCAGCAGAGAAGGGAGGGAGCTGTGCTCAGGCTGCAGGAGGCCCTATTCTTGCAGGAATCTTCCTGCAATGGGTCTCTAGTTATATAATAATATGCCATTATTAAATCACTGCTTATATAATTTTTTTCTCATCTGATAGGTTTTCCTCCTTCCTGATGCTTTCCCCCGCTACAATGATATTCCCCTAGACTCCCTAATGATAAAGGGGAGGTAGATAACACACTCGCAAATAAAAGTGAATGCTGGGACTTTTTCCTCCTCATTTTTTAAGTTATTTCTCATTCCTTTGATAATTTAAGAGAATAAAGAAAGCATGGATCTTCAAAATTACTTCAAAACCAATCATTTTAAAATGGAAAGTCAATTTTAATTTAGGAATTAATTCCAGATTTACTAGAGTAAATAAAGCCTAACTAAAATTATCTTAAAGTTCATGATCATAACTAGAGAGATGGGTATATTTATATATGGAAAATACTGAAAAGTTAACACAAACAATTTTTATAATATTCAGAAACGGTCCATCTGGCAAACCCATTCTATTCTTGAAGCAGCCAACAAGGTAGAAACAAAGACACTTAAGCAACCAATGAGAATTCTTGAAGTCACAAACACACATGCCTACAGAGGCAGGGCAGGTGCTATCACTGAATGAAAGAGGCTCAAGTAGGGCAACACAACTAGTGGGGACCATGAGAAGCACATCTAAAGGGGACAACAGTAAATTTTTACCTTGCAGGAATATGGAATCAAGGTCAAGTTTCAAACAGAAGCAGGATGAGAGATGTTTCATGTGAAATTGATCACACATCTCTATTATCCAAACTGGACCCAAGATAAAACAGTTCATGACTCTGAACACTGGGTCTGCTTTACTAGCCTACTTAAGCAGTGAGGCTTGGGCAATACGTATCGCTCACCAAAACCAGACATGAATAATGAGACAGAACTGAAAATAGGCTCCCTCACGCTCTCCATCTATATGTCACAGCTCTCAAAAGAGACAACTGATGGCATTTTCTTGGTGGCTCTTCAGACTTAAGGGCAAGCCGCAAACAGGGTGATCCTCAGGGAAATAAGGAGAAAGAAGGTAAGAAACCTGGCAGCCCTCTGCACTGAAGCTCTTCTCAGCACACCAGTCAGGGGGTGATTACCATTTCAATTGCCCCCCCCCCCCCCCCCCCCCCGCTGCTTTGGAATGGTAATTCCTACTCTGGAGCAGACTTTTAGCAAGAGTAAAGGACCTCCTACTTAGGTGAAGTCATCTTTGAGTGAGCCAAGATCTGGGCTTGGGTGAAGAATCCCTATTGGTGCTACTGAAACATTATGCAAGGGAAAAACCTACTTTATTATTAAATCATACAGACATGTTTCTTCTGAAAGTGTTTTTCAAAATTATTTAAAAATACAGTGGAATCTTATTTCTCAAATTTAATTGATTCTGGAAGGCTGATAGAGAGGTGATATGTTCGAAAACTAAATAATTTCTTCTCCCATTAGGAAGAATGTAAATTGAATTAATCTGTTCCAGACCCCCCAAATGATTCCCTGTTTTAACCTTTATTATATACAGTACATGTCTAATGTACTGTGTAATTTTAAATGAATACTTCTTTTCGTAAATTTATCAAACCACCTGCCTACTAGTCTTTAAGGAATTTTTCATATATCAATACCTTGGGAAGGCTATCATCAGCTAACTGCTTTTCTTTATCCAACCAACAACAGTTTTTCTACCTATTCAATTGCTTGTGACTGCTGTGTAGTGAGCACTTCCACACCCTTAGCAACATTAACACCCTTGATGGCCTCTTTTGTGTTCATCTTCCATTTTGCCAGCAATAAAAACATTCTTTCCTTTGTTGCCCAACAGACACTTTTTGTCATGCTGAGGTTGAAAACTGAAGATCTGGTTGACAACTGAGACATTTTTTTGGTGAACAACTTGTTCCAGAACCAAATCGTTTAAAATGGAAGACATTGGACAAGTGAGGTTTCACTGTACTAAATCCTATTTGTTTTCCAAAGTCTCTGAGCACTTGGAGAGCCACAGATGTGGATGAAGAGCATCTCATGTTCTGAAATTATCCCAAGAAAAATGTCTGGTCCTTTGCATATATTGAGTCTTATTCTCCCACCACCAGGTTTTGGCCTCATCCCAAGTAAAATCATGGACTCATGCCCTTGATATGTTATTTGTATTTTCCCAACTACATTAAAATAAATTCAAAATTACTGAGAAAAATAAAGCCTGACTCTGTACCATCCATAACCTTTATTTTTGCCACCACCCTGTGAGAAATTCTGATTTAAATAAAATTTGGACAAACCCTGATGTTATCACAACTTCCTGATTCCTGATTTTAAAAAAAATGTTAACTTCATTATATTAATAAAGTATTAAGAGTCAGAGGAAAATTTGTGTAATTCCTTATATTAATGCAAAGATTATGAGTAATAATAAAAACACATGTTTAAAATGTCAGACATTCTCACCATGACACTGAAAGATAGCTACTATCTCCATTGCACAGATAAGTAAACTGAGACATAGGAAAGTTAAGTAAATTGCCAAGATTTTATCAAGCCATTAAGCAGCAGAGCCAGGTCTTGAATCCAGGAAGTCCACCTTCAGAATCCTAATGCTCACTAGAACATTCTGCATCACTATGGAGCACCCTCAGACTGTTCCCTGGCTTCCTCTTACCTGCCCTGACCAACATACAACACAGAGGCCAAGGTCCTGTAGGTCCACACAGATCGGTGGCCCGTACTTGAGGCTCTGCCAGGTCACACTGACCATGAGGACTGAAGGTTCAGAGCCACGTTTAATCAGGGCCCTTGTGAGCTTTGTGTTATTCCTCAGGCCCTCGGCAGGCTCTGGGAAAAGGTCCACAATGAAGATAAAGCCAGCATATGAGCTAAGGGGGAATTCTTTACCTAGCCCCAAGAATATTCCTTTCCATCTCCAAATGGGAGCCTGCTGAGCTGTGTGAGGTGGGGGAGTGGAGGGTGGAAGTGGAGGAGGGAGAGATTTAAAAATTAAACAGGCAATAGCAACTGCATGGCACACTCCCATCCAGCAGGCTGCCCAAGACCCACCAACACACCAGCTGTCCGTGAGTTTAGGAGAACAGGGGAAAGGAAGAAAGGAGCACCGGAAAAGGTTTAAACCAGATTTAAGTCAATAACGCTTAAAGCAATTCCCAGACTGCATTTATCCTCCTGGTAATCTCCTAAAATGGGTGTAATCAGCATTTGGCATCAAGAAACTAAGGCTCAGAGCCATTCAATCCCTGCACGAAGAGCACCTAACTTATTTTAGGAGAGCTAGCAAGCACAACCCAGCCCACTGGGACCAGTTCTTGCTCCTCAAGGCGAGAAAGGAAAACTGACTTCATTCATCAGAAAGACAGAGTGGGATTAAGTCTGTGGATTATGAAGGCATTTTCCCAGAATGCTGTTTATTTTGAAATCTGCATTTACATTGTCTGTAGAGCTCTGTGTGAGTCTCCGTTTATATTCAGAGAGAAGCAGAGAAAATAAATACGTTGGGATTAAGTATGTTGGAACCAGGAATTATAGTATTAAAGACAATAGAGAAACTGGCCCTAGACTTTCTCAAGGAAGCTGCCCCTCACCCTCGATGGCCCCAGATTTACAAAACATCACCTCCCACAATGCCAGGGACCAAATGGGAGCAACAGCCAAACTCAGGCATCAGATCACAAAAAACAAACAAAACAAACAAAAATCCCACAAAATGTCAGAGAGCATTTACCCTAACTTGCCCCAGCCCCTCACTGAGAAATCAGAAGTTAACGTGAACTGCTCAAGGTCAAACAGCAAGTCTGTGTGACAAAGACTAGAACAGGCCATTCCGGCTATTTGTTCAGATTTTCTCCTCTGGGTTCAGCTTAGAGCAGAGGGATTATAAATATAGTGCACGGCACTGAGCTCAGATGAACCAGGTTTCAAGTTCTAATGCTAATTTGAGACCTTCAGCAAGTTTTTAACCTTGTGAACACTCAGTTTCCTCATTAGCACAACGGGGATAGTAACAGTGTCTACGTAATAGAGTTATGGTGCATAGGAGCCAGAGTTATCATGCATATGAGCTCTTAGCACAGAGTCTGACCCAAGGATGCATTCAATAAATGTTAGCAGTTTATTATGATGCCCATGAAAGTACATTATAAACTGTAAAGTGCCATTGGATGTTATTTATTACCACAGCCTAATTTTCCTAACGAGGTAATGCACGATGCTATAAATCTTTTCTCTTTTATACATCATAATAGCATTTAGGCAGCTACAAAATAATCTATAAAGTCATCTTGTTTCCCATCATTTTTAATATAAAAAATGCAAACTGTACACATAATAATTTCTATTACTCCTACATATCGCAGTCCAGGCCCAGATAGTAAATGTCTCCTTGCTCACTGCCACAGATTAGTCAACAAGACAAATGACCTTCTCTGACAACAGTATTTATTCAAAACAAAATTGAGCGATGTGCTATAACAAAAAATCAAAAGGTTTGGTCTTTGTCCGGAGTTTCTGGCACAGTGCACCCAAAACCCTTGGGATTTCCTGAGTGATGGCCATGTCTTCCGTTACTTATAAGGAACCTTTCAGACCATACTTGAATTTATGCTAATGAGATGACTCCCAGCAAGGCATGTAGGTAACTTCAGACTGGGGACTGGTCATCAGAAAAACCAAAAGTGATTGAGTGCAGACATGTGACCAATGATTTCATCAATTGGGGCTACTTAATGAACTCTCAATAAAAACTCTGAAGCTCAGGTTCAGAGAGCTTCCAGGATGGTGAGCACATTGAGGGTTAACACCTGGGCAAGGCATGGCAGCTGCACCTCCATACCGTGACCTACACATCTCTTCTGTTTGACTGCTCGCAAGTTGCATCATTTACAATAGAATTACAGTTATCAGTATACCTCCTTCCTGAGACCTGAGAGTTGTCCTAACAAATTATTAAACCTGAAGGGTGTTGTGGGAGCTCCCAAATTCGTAACTGCCTAAGCAGAATTGGGAGTGGCTTAAGAATATCCAGATCACAGGACTGGCATTGGAAGTAGCGTCAGTCTTTTGGGACTAAACCCTTAAACCTGTGGTGTCTGTGCTAACCCTGGATAGGTAGTGTCAGGACTGAACTGAGTTATAAAACACCTGACTGGTGTCAGAGAATTGCTGGAGAAATGATGCAAAAGGGAATTCTTTGGTTCTGAGGCATCCTTCCCATGTTGATAACTGGACTAGGTATGGACTTTAGTTTTTCAACCTCCTCTTATGATTTTTTCGATTCCCCAACTGTCCCCTATGTCTTCAAGTGGAGTCTGAGGTTATGAAGATCCAAGATAGTCAGTAACCAGATATAATAGAAACTAAGGTAGAATTTTAGAAGCAACATCGATGACCTACTATGAACTTTACTCATCTGGTTATCCCTGGCTTTGGCTAATACTTCTGGTTGCAGATTAAGAATTATGTTTTTTGCTTCCAATATGTTGTACAGTGATATGATTTAGCCAGACACCCAGGTAGTTCTCAGGCAGCATGGGTATAGGACTGGGTCCTGGAGTTCCAGCTTAGTTCTGCCTCTTAGAGTTTAAACCTAATCAAAGTCATACAACTAAGGTGTCTCTATTCCCTCATGCTTTTGACGAGAAAGTCATATCAATTCTGAAAAGTGCATGAGTTGCTACCTGTGTTACACTCACCTGGCATGCTTGTGTTGGCAGTCATGTTGCCGAGATCTGATGCCTTGGAATATCTGGACTTAGGGACCTGGAATCTACATTATTAACTCTGGTGCCCAATAAAAATTGGCAGCTGAAAACCCCTTCATTCTATTACAGCATTGTATAGCATCAGTTCTTACTGTTTATTTACGTGAAAAATAGGTTATCAGTTGGTAAAGGCACTAACAAGGTAGGCACCATGTAATCCAGATTAATGAGTCTTGCTAAGTGATAAAATCAACACATATAATGTGTAAATCTAGAAAATTCTCTCTGATGATCCCTCAAAAATCCCCTTGCATAACTTCACCTTTGTAACAGCTTCTTTTGCTTGAGTTTTTCAGATCATGGCACCATCTTCCCATTTAATTGCTCTGCATAGTACCAGGCTCAGAAGTGAATCTCTCTCCCAATTATATACCAAGCCAGTTGCAATCTCCTTGACTGATGCAGTAATTTCAGGCAGTGAACAAATACACTTAATGCAGTTAATGCTGTGATGCATACTTTAACCATCATGAAAATGTTCTGTAGAGTAACAAAGGAATGTAAGTGATTTTGATGCAATTAAATATACTAATGCTTCTGAACCTAAAGATTAGTGCTGATTCCTCAAATCCATGCTCTTCAAAGGGCATCTACTGTTGCAAAATTTCAGATCCTTGCTTCTCCTTTTTTCCCCTCCCTTCCTCCTCTCATGCCTCCCTCTCACGTAGAATTTGGGTTGTTATCTTAAGCACTTAGCTGAGATCATTGTCTTTGTTATTTTCATGTTAAAGTATCTGGCGCCTGTACAAACATCGTAACAGTTTAAAAAATATTTAGTTTTTGATGCTTCCCAAATTGACATGGTGGGGAAACACAGGATGATTTAGATCATCTGCTGGACCTATATTCCTACTTCCCTCATTTAAGTGGCTATTACATGGATACCTCAGAGCACATGTCTAAGCCATTTGTCATGAGTGAGGTCACTTAAGGTAACTCCAGTTCAGTTAGAAAAATTTCATATTCACAAACAAACAAACAACAAGTTGTCATTGATAACTTAAAATCAAGGCTGTCTTGGATGGTGAAGGCTTTTTGTTTTCATTACTAGAGGCCCAGTGCATGAAATTAGTGTCCAGGGGGTGGGGGATGTCCCTTAGCCCAGCCTGCACCCTCTCCAATCTGGGACCCCTCGAGGGATGTCTGACTGCCTGTTTAGGCCCGATCCTAGTAGGATCGGGCCTAAATAGGCATCGGACATCCTTCTCACAATCCAGGACTGCTGGCTCCAAACCACTCACCTGCCTGCCTCCCTGATTGCCCCTAACTGCTTCTGCCTGCCAGCCTGATCACCCGCTAACCACTACCCTGCCAGCCTAATTGATGTCTAACTGCTCCCCTGCCAGCCTGTTTTTCCCCCAACTTCCATCCTCTGCTGGCCTGGTTACCCCTAACTGCCTTCCCCTGCAGGCTTGATCATCACCTACTGCCCTGCCTTGCAGGCCTGTTCCCTCCCAACTGCCATCCCCTGCTGGCCTGATCGCCCACAACTGCCCTCCCTCGCAGGGCCTGGAACCTCCCAATGGCCCTCCCCTGCTGGCCATCTCGTGGTGGCCATCTTGTGTCTACATGGGGGCAGGATCTTTGACCACATAGGGCAGCCCTCTTGTGTGTTGGAGTGATGGTCAATCTGCAAAGTACTCTTTTATTAGATAGGATAGAGGCCTGGTACATGAGTGGGGACCGGCTGGTTTGCCCTGAAGGGTGTCCCAGATCAGGGTGGGGCTTCCCTTGGGGTGAAGGGCTGCCTGGGCAAGGGGCCTGTGGAGGTTTGCAGGCTGGCCATGCCCCCCAGCTACCCAAGCGAAGGCCCTGGTATCTGGGATTAATTTATGTTCTACAACTGAAGCTTTGTAGCCTGGAGCAGAGCCAAGCCTTCTGCTTGCTCCATGGCAGCAGCCATTTCTGTTTGAAACTTTGTAACCTAGAGTGGAGGCCTAGGCTGGCAACGGTAGGCTGAAAGCTTGGCTTCTTCCATTGCCAGGGAAACCCAAGCCTCTGTTCTCTCCAGCTCAATGGCTGCAGCCATTTCTGTATCTTTTATAACTGAAATGTTATAACATTGAGTAGAGGCCTAGGCAGGCACCGGCAGGCCAGGCAGAAAGCTTGGCTTCCTCTGTTGCCGGGGAAACCCAAGTCTTCTACCTGCTCTCAGTGGTGGTGGCCATCTTGGTTGGGGTTTATTTGAATAATCTGCTCCTGATTGGCTGGTGGACATGGCTAGTGGGTGTGGCAACGTTATGTTCAAATTTGCATATTATTCTTTTATTAGATAGGATAAAAGATTTCAAGGAGCCCTGACAGGTTTGGCTCAGTGGATAGAGTGTTGGCCTGCAGACTAAAGGGTCTCAGGTTCAATTCCAGTCAAGGGCATGTACCATGGTTGTGGGCACATCCCCAGTAGGGAGTGTGTAGGAAGCAGCTGATTCGATGTTTCTCTCTCATTGATGTTTCTGACTCTCTATATCTCCCTCTTCCTCTCTGTATAAAAATTTAAAAAAATCAATAAAAATATATTTTTAAAAAGTTTTCAAGGAAACTCAAGTCCTCAAGTTTATGGACAAAGCTATCTTTCTACATTCTGGTTGCAGGTAACCTACTTTCTGACTGTGGGTCCTAATCTCTTAGGAGTAGGTGGGTAGGATGGAGGCACTCACAGCTTTGGTAATATGATCAAAGTTACAATCTCACCACACCATGATTTTTAAAAAGGGAGACATACTCTGTTCCCGGATTCAAAAAGGACTGTCTGGGAACCTTCCCACATATACTATCAGTCAGAGCTACTCAAACGGTGGGCCACCAGCAGGGCCGACCTATAAGTTGCTTGTTGCTAGACTATAACTATATGCTGAAATTGAGGAAAAAGCATTCAGAAACTTTTTAATACTTGAGAATAATTTATTCTTGTTGAATCTAAAAATATAAAAAGGGAGCTTGTGTTCTGGTGGGATGGCTCAATTGATTGGAGTGTCATCCATACATCAAAAGGTTGCAGGTTTGATTCCAGGTCAGGGACATGTCTAAGTGTGGGCTCAATCCCTGGTCAGGGCATGTCAGGGAGGTAATTGATTGATATTTCCCTCTTAAATCAATGTTTCTCACTGTTTCTCTTCCTCTATCTCTAAAATCAATAAAAATTTGCATAACCCAGGGACACAGACAATAGTGCAGAAGGGGGTAAGAGCAGGGTGAAGGGAGTTAATGGATGTGGGGAAAGGAGCCATCTGTAATACGTTCAACAATAAATTTTTAAAAAATAATGAAATTAAGTAAAAAAACATATCCTAGGATGAAGATAAAAAAATAAAGTAAAATAAAATAAAAAGAGAGCTTGTTTTTTGTTTACTTTTAAAATTTGTTAAATGTATTTTTATTGCATTTTTAAAGTGTGCTAATGTGAAATGGATTTGAAATTTTAGAAACAACAAAATCAACACTTTACCACAGGTAATTTGAGAAGCATGGCTCTATATGGCAGCTTACATTTAACTTTCATGAGAAGTCAAAGATTATGGAACTCCCTAGCCATCATGTGCCCATCTGTACAAATTCTAAAGGCCTGTGCATCTCATGTATGCGATATGGTTTTCCCATATAAGAGATGCAGCTACAGAGAAAGGGCAAGCAAACTTGTGCCATTTTTGCCAAAATCTGGTCAAGAGCCAGAACTCAGAATCTCCAAGGTGAAATAAAGAATTAAATAGCAGGAAATGCAGGGCAGATGTGGATGCCAATGTTAGAGTGTCCCAATGTGAGCCTTGGGTCTTTAAGTTCAACCTGGATGAGAAATGCACATCCCTGGGGAATGCACTAAGCCATTCAAAGAAATACATAAAATGTGCTCAAAAGATAGAAGCCTCCTGTGTTTTCATATCTGTACTCAGTGGTCATCCATGGTAAAAGCTGTGGGGGCAGGAGATATGGGCTACAGATACTGTGGGAGCCTCTCAATGATGACACCAACATCCCCTGCCCAAAACTTCTCTAAAGGGAGCCTAATCCACCATGGGAGTTGAACACCCTGAGAGTGGGGAGGCTCCAGTAACATGTGCAAATATTACACTCAGTTCTGGAGCCTCAGGGGTTTCTAAAAATAATCCATGGGCCCCCTTCCTAGGAGTTGGAACTAACAGAATTCACAGGGAGGGGTAGTTTCCTCCAGCAAGTTGTCATGTGGTCAAAATGTAGAGCGAATACTCAAGACTAGGGACCATTCTCAGAACCTCAACAATTCAGTCACATGCAGTGCAGTTAGTGATGAGAATTGCCATGCCCTCGCCTTGAGGTATGTTTTGAGAAAACTAATTCTAAGATAACTCTTGTTTTTACTGTTCTGGTATAATGTGCAAATCCAAACAAGCCATGCACTGGGAAACAGGAGAGCAGGTGTCCATGCCACTCCATCTACCCACCACACACATGTGAACATATACACACACACACTCATTCCCATCACTAGCTCCCTATATGACTCCAGGCACAAATCCAGGCCCACATCCCTACTCCAGGACTACAGAGCTCCTGCAAGGCGTGAGCTACCTGTAGGACAAGTTAGGTCTTCCAGCCTGAGCCCCGTACACTTCCCACTTCTCTGATCTATTGAAGAAGCATAATTTTGTTAACCAGTGCCACCCCAATACATCCAATAAAAAGGAAAAAAAATAAAAGTAAACAAATTCTGCACTTACTGATTCCAACTGAAAGCAGAAATGTCTTTAATTATTTATGCCCAGCAAATGCATTTTATGTCTCAGACCCCATGAAAAATCCAATGCAATATCAGCTTCAAACACAATTTTTCAAAAATATTAGAACTTGGTATTGCAGTTGAAATGTGTGCCTAAATTAACAGGCCAAATGGTTAGCAACATTTACACAGCTGTGAAAATAAACACAGAGGAGCACAAGAAAAGCAATGCACCCAAATATTCCCCACTGAAACCCAGGATTCTCCAAAGTTGTTTCACCTCCAAGGAAAGCTGAAGAAGGTGTACATCTGATAAGACAGGGAAGGAGTCAATGTTCCCCTGAATTGGTACATTGGCCCCCAAAAGCCAAATCCTTATATCTTTTTCAGAACCGTGGACCTCTGAGAGCACTGTTGTTGGTGGGAACTCTGATGCTTGAATATCCCGTTTTTTCCCCCACTCCTTCCTTCTCCAAGGAAAATTTGGCTTTTGCTTGCTGAGTCTAGCCCATCTGTCTATCTTTGCTATGGGATTCCAGCATGACCATATCTGACCTTAATGATCACTAGATTGATCTCTGATAGGAGGAACTTTAAAAGCTTGATGATCCTGTGAGACTGACATTGGAGATGTTAAGAACAACTAAGATGGAGGAAGGAAGAGATGATTTATTGAGCCAGGGCAGGAAAGGTCAAAGCCCAAGCAGAGATTAAAGATGTGCAAGTGACTGGCGGAGGCAGTTTCCAACAGGAGAAATATATTTGGAAAAAGACAAAGAGGAATTATGAAGTTCTATCATGATTATAACCCCAAACTTGAAAATCTGCTTGGATCATTACCCAGCCTTTGAAATAACATGCAGGCAGGGTGGAGACCAGTATCATTTTGTGATCAATGGCATATTGGGACACTGCTTAAAAGTCATATTCAAGGACTGTTTAGTTCTCTGGAAGACTGTACCTGTGTTTAACATTGTTATTTACTATTTGGATAGACTTCAAATGCTGAAGGTACACATTAATGTATAGATTTATATCCAGTAGAAAAGAACTCCCCAAACATTAAAATGTTAAGTTTTTATTGTCTTGCAGGACATTAATTCATTTTATATCCAACCTAGTAAACTTAGCCTAACGTTTTTAATTCTTATAAATGTCCAATTCCTCAAATGCTCTTGCAACCAGCTTTACCCTATCACTTGTCCCATTATTAATGAGTTAAATAAAATTGGCACCTTTATTATATTTGTATAAGAATCATTTATTTATTTATTTGTGAATATATTTCATTGATTTCAGAGAGAAAGGGAGTAGGAGAGAAACATAAGAAACATCAATAATGAGATAGAATCATTGATCGGCTGCCTCTAGTACCCCACGTCCCCTTACCCCCCACCACTGGAAATCGAACCCAAAAGCCTGGCATGTGCCCTTGACCAGAATTGAATATGGGACCCTTCAATTGGTAGGCCAATACTCTATCCACTGAGCCAAACCTGCTAAAGCAGGACCATGTTTTCAAGGTTGTTTTTTTTTAAATTACACTTTGATAGAGATAAGAATGTAAAACTTCCTTTGCTACTATCACTGCCATTTCCTTTTGTATGTAAGTCTCATTTTTTTTTCAGCTACTAAACTACTTTGAACCACCACCAAAAAAGCCATTCTATTTTGGTGTAAGTTATAAGTCCTTTCCATTTTCCCCAGCATGGGAGCTACTATTGGGAATGTCCAGAAGCCTAGGGGTCAGGAAGACAAACTTTCAGGCCTTGCTCTGCCTGACAAGGTACGAATAGCTCCTTTCCTTTCTGGGTCCCAGTTTCCCCATCTGCAAAATGGGAGGCTGAGCTTCTGGGATGCTTTTCCCATTTCTAACTATCTTTGAGTTTACTTCTGAATGTTCTCTATTTGAACTGCTTTTGTGTGGTCCTCTGGTCTATGTGGTAAGGATGTGCTAATATGCCCTCAGTTTCCTCTCTACTTCCACAATGTCCACCACAGGTCTTGCTGAGCTTGTGTGGACCAACCAGAAGAGGCAGCACTGTATCCTGACTGAAGGAGAAATTCCTGGGACCAGAATGAGGCCCAGCAGAGGAAATCAGTGAACACACAGGAAAGCAAAGAAAAGCAGATGAAGGCTCTCTCAACCCTGCCAATATGTAAATCCCTTAGCAGCTTGCGAATGATTTCATATTCATATTTGGGAGGGGGGAAATAACACAAAAACATTTCCATTGCCATCACTGATAAATATCACATTGAGTTGCCAACAGCAGAATAACCACATGTGGATCTGTATTCATTTTCTAGTCATTTGAAGTGTTTATATCTGTTGAATATGTATTATTAAATTAATGCTGATTGGAGTTAGGAGGCAATTTAGATGAAAATGTATTTCACTTTGCTGTAGGTAAAGCTGAATTTGGGGAGCAAATCATCTGGCAAATTAAACTTGCCTCACCTCAAATACCCACTCGTAGGGAACACTAGAGTTTGTGAATATATGCTATAGTTCCAGAGCTGCCTTGTGGGAGAAAGGCCAGTGTGAGGGATGGAAGGGAAAATTCGGACATTCCCTGGGTACTGAAGAAGGGCCAAAGAACTCCCTGTGGTAAGTAAGTAAGTAAGTAAGTAAATAAGTAAATAGGAAATATCTGGGAGTTCCATTAAGTAAAGGCAGAGTTTATTTTTAAATTAAATTAAGGCAATGAAAAGTAAATCTGATGGAAAAGGAGCATGGGTTCAAGTCAACTTGCTGAGGAGAAGAGAAAGGATGAGTCAGATAAAAGTAGCAGAGGTCACTTACACAGTTCTGATACAACTTACATAGATTTCTGCCCTATAGGACAGTTTCCTACAAACTATTAGGGTTTCTTGGGTATGTCTTCTCCAAACGTTCCCACTGTATTCTCTTCCTGCATCTTCTTATATCACTGGAGGACATGTCAGCAAACAAGGCTTCCTAAAGTTCTGTTCTCTAATCCATCCCCACCAACACCTGTGAGGATCCTAGAAATTGCTGAGGATGGTGTCCTGGTGGAATGTGGGATATAGGAAGAGGCTGTATGAGACTCACAGTCAAGGAAGCCCAACACTCAAGTTTTCAGTAGACATGTTCGCCACACTGAGGTTCCCTATCCCATAGATGCAGATCCCTGTGACAAGGAGGACCAGATGTGCAGAAGAGATAACACAACAGCCAGTACAGTGCTGTGCCTGCCCAATAATGAAAAAATAATTCAATGTGTCTGTTTCAGTGAAATTTGCCACATTTTTTCTTACTGGCCATCAGAGTGATTGGTTAGGCCTAGCCAATCAAAATAAGGAATTGAGAAGATGGCCCAATCATCTGGATAAGTGTGACAAATTCAAATACAGACAAGAGAAATTTCTACTTTTTGGTAGGAGATTTTACTTGGATTTCTGTAGGGGAATTTTCTTTTGCCTAACCTTGGTCTGTGATCTGACCTTATAGAAGGAAGAAACAGACTGAGTCCCATTTTCACAAAGACCAAATTTAACTGCATTTATGAAACAATATAACCAGGATAAACATGAAAATAGCTAATACTATTCAAATGCCTATAAATGGTGGCATCCTTTTAAAGGATTAAATGAGGGTAATTTTACACAAATTCTCACAATTCTCTGAGGCATTCTGTATTCTTCTTTCCATTTTATAGCTGAGGAAACTGAGGCTCAGAGAGATTAAATAAATCTGCCCAAGGCTCTATAGCTGTTTTTTGTTTGTTTGTTTTTGTTTGTTTGTTTGTTTTTTGTCAAGAGGCTAATTGCTCCATCAAGCAATCCTAAAATCTCTGTGACTTAACATACTAAGCATATATTTCTTCCTCTAAGGAAGCCCATTTCAAATATCCCAGGTACCAAGAAACATCCATCCCTCTCAGATGGCTCTTTTTCAAGCTGTGACTCAGGGATCCAGATTAGCGGCATCTTACGGAGCTGAAAGCTTCAACACATGGCCTCTGAGACCATAGCATCACAGAGCTGTAATATGTGTAGAGAAAGCAAGCCCTATTCTTAGAACCATCCAGGGCAGCATATGACAGGCATCCTTGCCTTCCACATTTTATTTCCCAGCTCAAATCACATGGTTCCACCTAGCTGCAATGACCTCAAAAATGTAATGCCTGACTGGGCAAAGCACTGCCTAGGAACAGCTCTCACGTTTTGAGCATTGCCCCTCAGCTCTGGTGAGCAGTCACTTTCTCTGCCACGGCTAGTTAGTGGTAGAGCTGAAATCTGAAACTCAGCTTTTTATGCCTTTACTGGATCAGCATCTGGCATTGAAATTTGTTTTGAGAATTTGCATTCTTCTTAATACACAAAAGTGTATTTCAAAAGAAAACTTCTAAGGGAAAATATTGGGCATTACAGAAGCCAGGTAAATCATTTAAATAGGTAAAGCCAGCCAGGGGCAAGAAAAGAGTGACATTTACACCAGTTAAGGGCAACTGCTTTCAAGCTAATGGCCAGGGAGAGAAAGTATGTTGAAGATTCTGGAAATCTATCTAAGAGTAAATATATATCCAGAATGGCTGATCTGTTATTTGGAACTTTTTGTCAGGGAGAAGAGAAAGAAGCCACAAATGTAAATTTTATGAGAACAGCACAGATTTTTTAATACAGGCATGCCTCCTTTATTGCCCTTCGCTTTATTGCAATTCACAGGTATTGTACTTTTACAAACTGAAGGCAAGACCCTCCATCAGCAGAAATATTATACCTTGATTTAATTACGGTACTTGCTTTATTAAGGTGGAACAACCTGCAATATCTCTAAAGTATACCTGTATTAGTTCTGACAGGCATTCCATTTCCAGAAGAATTAGCACCTAAAAGAGAGATGATTTAACAGGAATGGGCCTGATTGCCGTTGGTGTCCTAAAGTGTCTGGTGAGAAGGAGCTTCCAGCTAAGGGCAATGCAACAGGCTAAACCACAGTCTGGCCTCAGAACCCTCCATCTCCACACCCAGCCTAATCTCTGGACAGTCCTTTTAGATCACCCTTCTCTCCAGAAATCCCAATGCTTAGCCAAGTTTTACTTTGTAACATTCTTTGTTCTCATTTTCTTTGTTCCTTCTTCTCCCCCTTCTCTGTTTGCTAGAACTTTCTTCTCTTTCTAACCTCAAATAGTATTCATATATTTTTTAAATCACAGTTTATATTCAATATTATTCTGTATTTGTTTTGGATGTACAGTATAGTGGTTAACCAATCATGCACTTTACAGCGTGATTTCTTCCCTCCCCCCTACCCCAACCCACTCCCACCGATATTTCAAGACCCACCTGGCCCCATAGACAGTTATTCCGATATTACTGACTATATCCTCTGTGACTATTTTATAACGACTAATGCATCCCTTTACCTTTTTTAGCTACCCCCAGGAAATAAGGTCATATCATCCTGAATATGCCTGATCGCAAATATTCTTGCAAAAGTTTGTTTCCTTTTATCCCTCTCCTTTAAGTTAATAAGGTGACCTCTCCATGAAATGTCATCTAAACGAATATTTCACTCTGTACCTCACCAAATCTGGCTTCACATCCTAATTTAACTTTCTTTTTTGGTCACTCATACTAGTGCTTCTCAAACTACTGTGAAGGGGAGACTTTTATGATTTTAACTAGAGGGCCGATGCATGAAATTTGTGCACCGGGGAGAAGGGGTGTCCCTCAGCCCAGCCTGCACCCTCTCCAATCTAGGACCCCTCAGGGATGTCTGACTGCCCTACTGGGATCAGGCCTAAATGGGAAGTTGGACATCCTTCTCACAATCCTGGAAGGTTTTGTGATTGCTGGTTTCCAACTACTTGCCTGCCTGCCTTCCTGATTGCCCCTAACCACTTCTGCCTGCCAGCCTGATCACCTCCTGGCTGCCAGGGGTTCAGAGCAGGGAGGGAAGAATAAGTGGGCCACAGGTGATCTTTAGGGCAATAAAACTTTTCTGTCTGATAATACATTAATGGTACATTTGTCAAGACCATAAGATGTTTAACACAAAAAATGAACCCTAATGTAAACTGCAGATTTTACTTTTGTTAATAGTGTGTCGATAAAGGCTCATCAGTTGTAATAAATGTATCACATTAATTTAAGATGCTAATAATAAAAGAAGCTTTAATGTGGTGTGTTGCCGGGGTCAGGCCTCAGGGTGGCTGGCGTGGGTCTGGACCCCCTGCTGGGTCCGGGGCAGCCATTAGGACTCCTGCTGCCAGGGGCCAGGCCTCGGGGCAGCTGGCATGAGTCCGGATCCCCTACTAGCTCTGGGGCTGTGATTGGACTCCCACCGGCCCAGCGGCCGCCTTGGCTTGCTGGTGCCACAGTGGCACCAAAGCGGCTCCGCCCCTTGCACCGCCCCTCACCTCTTGTGTGCCTCGGCCCCACCCCCTGCTCCTGATTGGCTGGTAGCGTAGCAAAGGTATGGTCAAATTTGCATATTACTCTTTTATTAGATAGGATTCCCTCTTCTGTCCCAGACTGATACTGATGAAAGTTAATTCTCCATAGTTTTATATTTCTACTTGGTCTGAGCTTCTGAGAACTGGAAAACTTGGTTAAAGAATGATGTCATGGCAAACACACCTTGGAAGCTGAAGATAGTATATTGCTCTAGAGAGATTTAGAGATGTATCTCTACTGGGGCCACTGTCTTACATTCCAGGCTAGGGAAGCATTCCTCTTGCTTATTTATATTCCAGAGTAAAGTCTAAAGTCCTCTCTCTCCCTCTTTCTCTTTCTCTCTCCCTCCCTCTCTCTCTCTCTCTCTCTCTTTTGGGAGGATGGGATGACATGCCAGCCACCCTTTTAATAAAACCTTTAAGCCTCATAATTTCTAGGTTCCTCTCTGGCCCTTACAATATCACCCCAATAGGACCAGGTTTCAGGGAACAGGTACTAAGATGTTCTATGAGCAATAAACAATCTGTTCTCTAATCCAAACACCCTGTATTTTCTGTAGGAATATCACATGGACGTAAACATAACAGATACATGTATAAAATGCAATGAATATTAATAACATGCTAAAAGGGATATTAAAATATTTCAAAAGTTATCTTCAGAAGAAAAAACATTTGTAACTATGTGTGGTGACGGATGTTAACTAGACTTATTTTGGTGATCATTTTACAGGTATACAAATATTGAATCAGCATGCTATACATCTGGAACTGATATAAATATTATATGTCAATTATATCTCATAATAATAAAAACAAATCATCCAAAAATGCCACAGAAGTACAATGGGCTAGGATGTGGGGCCAGAGGGCCCAGGTAGGAATCCTAGTTTTCCCATTTATCATGTGTGAATCTATGGGCAGCTTAAGCTCTGTGGCCCAGTTTCTTCATTTATGAATTAGAGACTATGATACCTCAACCTCACAAGTTCCTTGTAGAGTCACAAGAAGTTGACACAGGTGAAGAATTTAGAATACTACTCATAAATACTACGTGCTCAATAGAAATGAATGCTATTTTCATAAGACAAGGTGTGAGTTTGAGTTCCAACTCTTTCTCCTTTCTCATTAGGCTCATCCCAGGCCCTTCTCGTTGATCAGGACAAAGTCATGAAGGAACAGAACTTGGATCTTCATGCAGGAATTCAACTGTATTGAAACCAAGTGATCAAACCAAACATGGTGGCAAGATCCCTCACAGAACCTTTACAAAAGCATTTTCATTTGCCAGTTCTGAATAGTTTGAGATCTTTCCTCACAGGCAAAAATGAGCCAACTTTCAAAGCATTCTTCCCATTTTATAAGCTCAGCTGTGAGTGCCCATAAGAGGAAAATTTCTCTTGAAAAAAAAAATGTGGGAACATTTTTTACCTCTGAAGAAGGGCTTAAAGGCATAAACTATTTAAATGAAACCCAAGAGGTAATATTACTACAAGAAACTACTAACAAAAAACTGAATTTAGTGAGGGAATAAGGCTTGAGGCAGCCTGCAGATGCACTCCCCAAAATGAATTTATGCAGAGGCATAAAACATAGAAGACAAAATTTTATTATTACATTTATTATTACAAGTTACTTTACAAGTCAACTTGCCATAAAAGTTTCTAATTCTTACTTTCAATTTCTATGCTTACTGCAGCATGAATCATTCCATTGTGTAGGCCTACACTGATTCAGGGCACACTCAGTGGCCTATACCAGTGGTCGGCAAACTGCAGCCTGCGAGCCACATGCGGCTTGTGAGCCACGGTTTGCTGCTCTGTTGACCGAGTTTGCTGACCACTGGATAGGGGCTTAATCACAAGGAACAACAACAGCCTGTAATTATTGGAATTGAGAGTCGAGGTCAGTGGTCGCAAACTCATTAGTCAACAAAGCGGCAAACCTCGGCTTGTGAGCCGCACAGGACTCACGAGCCACAGTTTGCTGACCACTGGCCTATACCATAAGCTGGGTTGGGTCAACATATTCTTAATGGAGATACTATGACTAGAACCTGAAATGATGCTCAGCAAATAAGTAAGGATTCAGGAAATGTTTACAATCACTGTTTTCCAATTCCACACTCTCCTTCACCCTTACTTCATAATGAACTCTCAAGTCTTATTAAATTCATCAAGTAATTTATTTTCTGTGCTTGCCTCCCCCTTTCCATTTCAACAGCCACTACTTCAGTTCTGTTTAGACAGACTGTTACTTAAAACACATAGCTACAGTCAACAGGGCAGAATACAGGGTTTGGGTGGTTGAATAGTCAGTTTTTCCCCTGGTGAAAATAAAGAACCCACTTAGAGAATCTGTTGGAAAAGAAAAAGGCTATTTTGTTAGGGGAACACGCAGTTGAAGCAGTGCATGGCTGCTGGCCCACTAGGTGGCTGACCCAGCCCCTATTCCCATGATATTGTGTCCACAAAGGTCAAGTTATTGTGTCCCATTTTCTGCAAATTCCAATTTCCTTCATTCATAAGTGACAATGCAGGAAAAGAGGAAATAAAGGAGCATTTGATGACTTCTTTCATGCCTTCTCTCACAGGCTGTGGTTAGCAGCAGCATAGAAAACTGAAGCAAAGAGAAGGCATAAGAAAGCACATCCCATAAGGATGGGCAGGACAAGATTGACCCCTCCTTTGCAACTTCTATGAGAGGCCACAGTGTTATAGTAAATATGTGCCACTGTCTGACTCCCATTGGACAACTCCAGGAACAGTTTCTAGTGCTTTTTCTGGGAATAAAACTAGAGAGAACTGTTGTAGAAGAAGATTCCAATGACAGAACTACCAGGCCATGGTGCTCAGAGTCCTGGAATTTAAGCCACATGACAGGCCTGATCAACAAATGGGGATTCACAATCTGACCTTTGGAACAGTGTGCCTAGATGGCAAGAGCTATGGACAGTTTTTGCAAGCCCCTAACAGGCACCAGAAGAACACCTGGATGCCAATTTCTATTACAGGAAGCTAGAAATGCAGCTCAGTAGAGAGGTCAGTATTTGAGAGACAATATACACAGAGAAATGACTTGTTGTGAGATGGTCAGGTCAAAAGTATTTTCTGAAAAGCATGATCAAGGGCAAATCCTGTGAAATTCTTATGTTTAAGAGTAGTTGAAGAACCAAAGAAGGCACCTAAAGAAGGGAAAATAAGAAAAAGCAAAAACAAACAAACAAATCACCACAGTAAAGTGTCAGACAAGCTATAGGTGGAAAATATTTTAAGAAGGAAGAAATGCCTAGAATGTCACCTATAAGAAAAATAAACATATTGAAGGCAGAAATTTATTGAATTTAATCACTTGGAGGGCACATGGGACCTCTGAGAAAGCAGTTGGAGTAAATAGGAAAATGCTGAGGCATAAGTATGCAGTAAGACTGACAATTCAAAAATGAGATACGACATCTTCAAGATTGTAGTGATAATAAAAAGAAAACAATCATCCTCTAACATGAAGTTACATTGCCAATGACCTATTATTTTTAATAGTCATTCAGTTCTTCCTTTTATGATTTATAAATGCAAGGCCTTACACCTGTTGTCACAGTGAGTCAAAGCCTCAAATACAGTATTTTTTAAAAGGCAATTATCCATGTAATTCAAGCCAGAAGGTACCTGTTAGTTATAGTTGCTGTATAACACAAAGGAAAGCATTCAGTGACTTGAATTATCAATGGAATATCCTCAATCTTCCATTTTCCCGGAGAGAGGATTGGAGGTACGAGCAGAGGGAGAGAGGAAGGTGTGAATCGGCACCAGTGACCTTATCAGGTGTCACGATTGGAACAAGAGCTCTTATCAAGGTTGTTCTATAAAAGATTTCCGACACCAACAAGAATTAAAATTTAAAGGTAGAAAAGGATAGAAAGATAATCAATTCCACTATCCACTGAGTCCCTAATTACACAGTGTGTGAGAGATATCAGGACACCTATAGAAGCCACAGCCTTAATAATTGGGTTCAAGGCCAAGCCCACCAGGTCAGTCTGCCAGTGACTGGAGAGCCTTACATTACTAGACATTATTATCAATTCAGATGGAACTTGAAGCTGAACCAATTAATCAAACCTCTGCCACTTCTTGAAGAACAAAAATTTTGGCAGCTTGAGCTAAATGTTTCAGGGGATCTTAAATCTCATGTATCGTAGGTATTGAGTTTTTACTCACTGAGGTTAAAAGAATGATTATAATTAGACAAGTCTTACTCTTGGAAAGCAGCATCAACTCCTTGCCTACTCTCTCCTGCCCCTTTCAGGACCTTCTATTCGGACAGAGAGTCATCCCCCACCACTTCCCCTAATCCACACACACTCCTTTGCATGTCACTCCTCTCCATCTTGGCATCTCCATAGAAATGTCACCTCCTTAGTAGGACCATCACAAACTACCCTGTGAAGTATACACAAGCCTCATTTTCTCTGACCTCCTTTTAGTTCCTTCAAAGCAATTGCATGAGGAGTTTAAAGTTTTTTGCCTCATGCCCCCCCTCCCCACTCACATGTATCCCACCATAGCATGAGCTACAACTGTTTTTTGTTTTTGTTTTTCTGTTTTTTGTTTTTTGTTTTCACTATGATGTATTTTGAGAAATATACACTATACTAGAGGCCCGGTGCACAAAATTTGTGCACGGAGGGGTAGGGGATGTCCCTTAGCCCAGCCTGCACCTTCTCCAATCTGGGATCCCTCCAGGGATGTCTGACCGTTTAACACCGACCCCAGTAGGATCAGGTCTAAACGGGCAATCAGACATCCTTCTCATAATCCAGGACTGCTGGCTCCAAACTACTCACCTGACTGCCTCCCTGACTGCCCCTAACCACTTCTTCCTGCCAGCCTGATCACCCACTAACAACTACCCTGCCAGCCTAGTTGATGTCTAACTGCTCCCCTGACAGCCTGTTTGCCCCCAACTTCCCTCCTCTGCCAGCCTGGTCACCCCTAACTGCCCTCCCCTGCAGGCTTGATTGCCCGCAACTGCCCTTCTTTGCAGGCCTGGTCCCTCCCAATGGCCCTCCCTTGCTGGCCATCTTGTGGTGGCCATGTTGTGTCCACATGGGAGCAGGATCTTTGACCACATGGGGCATCCCTTTTGTGTGTTGGAGTGATGGTCAATCTGCACATTTCTCTTTTATTAGATAGGATAGAGGCCTGATGCATGGGTGGGGCCAGCTGGCTTGCCCTGAAGAGTGGTCCCAGATCAGGGTGGAGGTTCCCTTGGGGCAAAGGGCGGCCTGGACGAGGGGCCTGTGGAGGTTTGCAGGCTGGCCATGCCCCCCAGCGACCCAAGCAGTGTCCCTGGGATCTGGGATTAATCTATGTCTACAGTTGAAACTTTGTAGCCTGGAGCGGAGCCAAGACTTCTGCTCGCCGCATCAGCCATTTCTGTTTGAAACTTTGTAACATAGAGTGGCGGTCTAGGCTGGCAACGGTAGGCAGAAAGCTTGGCTTCCTCCATTGCCAGGGAAACCCAAGCCTCTCTTCTCTCCAGCTCAGTGGCTGTGCCATTTCTGTATCTTTTATAACTGAAACGTTGTAACATTGAGTAGATGCTTAGGCAGGAAATGGCAGGCAGAAAGCTTGACTTCCTCTGTTGCCAGGGAAATCCAAGCCTTCCTTCTGATCTCAGTGGCAGCAGCCATCTTGGTTGGGGTTTATTTGCATAATCTGCTCCTGATTGGCTGGTGGGCATTGCTGAGGGCATGGCTTGTGGGTGTGGCAAAGGTATGGTCAAATTTGTATATTACTCTTTTATTAGATAGGATGGTGTATATTTGAGAAATATGGTGGAGGTACGGGGACAAGAGGAAGTGGGGAAGAAAGAGAGGGTATTGATTGGGCGATTAAAGGAAACAGGGGTGTGGACAAGGAAGGCGACAAAGGGGGGCAGAACTTATATTTCCTATTTCTGCACACTGAATCAGTGCAACTTTATTGGCTTAAAACAACACAAATTTATCTTACAGCTTTTCTAAGGTCTGAAGTACAAAAATGGGTCTTATGTGGCTAAACTCAAGGTGCCAGAAGGATTGCATTTCTTGTGAAGGCTCCAGGGGAGAATTTGGTCCTTGCCGTTCTCACCTTCTAGAGACTGTCTTCATTCCTTGGTCCCTGGCCTCCTTCTAGCAATGGCAAAACTTTGGCCTCTGCTTTTCTAACTCTAACCCTCTTACTTCCCTCTAACCCTACTGGCCTCTTATGATTGATTACATGTGGCCCCCTGGACAATCCAGAATAATCTCTACAGCATTTCAAGATTCCTAACTTAATTGCATATGCAAAGTCCCCTTTGACATTCACAGGTCCTGAGATTAGAATGTGACATCTTCGATAGTTCCTTACCTGGTCTACCACAGAGGCAGGAGAAAAAAGGAAGGGGGTGGGGGAGGAAAGAAGGAATGACTCCCTCCTCCTAATCCTTCACTCCTTTTATCCTAGGCCACTCACTACCTAAAACCCAATTCACAGAAGAAACCTTTCATTGCAGCACTATGAATTCCTGTATCTCTTGGTCAGTCTTGTCTTCAACTGAATTTTTATGAGTTTAGATTGAGGCCAACAAAATACCATGCCTACTCCAAATCTTTATTCATTCTTATTAATGAAATATACCTATCTTTAGTTGTTAAGGACTTAAAGAAAATTTCATTTAGCATATCCCATGCCAAAATGCACAATTATTATCCATTCTAAATCAAGAGAAAATTCTTAATGTTAGGAGTTGGGAGAAATAGAACACAGTGTCTATAATTGGCAAGCCTCCCATGTTTCTGAAGACAGGCAGCATCTACTTGTTTTAATGGAGTTGACCAGGTCAATTTCTTTAGATAGCCCTTCAAGACAGATAGTCATTAATGTTCAACTCAATCAGCATGGACAACCCAGAAACTGTTCAATAATTTGTCTGTTTAAGAAACACCAAAAAACGATCACTCTTTTCCCCAACATGAAGTTTTCTGACTGCTTTCATACATAAAAGACACAAATGAAGCAAAAAGTTTATCATGTCCCATAAATATGATTAAAAATAAGCACGAATTTTTTTTAGAACAAAAGAGATTCTTTAACAATATCCAGCATATGTACTCAATAACTGTTGGCTATTATGATACCCATCCTTATGATTTGTATCTTGTACGTTTCCAACTTAGAGCTAATTAGCAGATAATTTGCTAACTACAAATTCAGATTTCTTTTAAGATTAGATTATCTTGATTGTGTGTTTTTCTGGGACCAAGATCTTCCTTAAAGCCTCATGCTAGCTTTCCATTTAGGATGTATTCTGCATTCAGAAATCGCAACAACACTCTCTCCTGCCTTTCCAGACCCTCAACTCCATAGTTGATGGAGTATTTCATTTTGTTGCCTGCAGTTCTTGACAAGAGGTGGGAGAAAGAGCAGGAGAAAGACATTTTAGGAAATAATTGAAATGAGAACTGTCACCTTGAGTTTAGTGTCAGTGAGCTGATACTCAGCCTTGGCTGGAAAGTAGACAGAGGAAGTAAAAAGGCATTTACAAAAAAATACCAATCCTGTGTGAACAAATCCATCTTTCATTAATATTTGATTTTTTTGTTGTTCCTGAATTGACTGCCATGACATATCTGTCACCCAGCTGAGACCCACAACTTCTATTGCAGGCAATTTTCTTACAGAATTAAAAATCCTGAAAGACCTGGATATTGTAGCAGCCTTTCAAACTGCACACGTCAACAGCATTTGATAGTGACTGTTCAATGATTAATTTACTAGGCTGGACTGTCAGTACAATTTGAGAAGTCCCTGTGGGCTGTTCATGTTTCTTGAGGCCGACAGCCCAGAAGCATCATGAGTGGACCATGTATATATAGCTCAAGTACCAGGTTATGTGGTCAGATATAACCAACTTGAAATGTATCCTGAAGAAAGTGAGTTCGGAATCCCAGAAGATTAGAGCTGGGAGGAATCAGTATCCAATGATCATTTTATAAGTGACCCATTAATCATTTAACTCTTCCATTTCACAGAATGTGTGGCATCACCATTAATAAAGCACAATTAGAAAAGTGTGTCTGCTAGGATATGTAAACAATACATTTGTGTAATATTCTTCACTGTGTAAGAAGAAACCAGTAAATAAAAAAAACTAGAACTAAAAAGATAAAGATGTGTGAAGGACGACCCTGCAAGTTTGTTCTGCCTCATAGCAAGTCCACATAAGACTGAGGAGAAGCATGCTTCTTTTCAGTAGTAACTGCAGAGATTTATTTCTAATTGGGTAATACTTACTGTCATGGCAGTTTTAAAACATTATTACTAATTATTTGACACTTCTCCGATTGAGAGATGGAGTCTAAGTCCTTTCTCCTTGAATCTGAGCAGGCTTGTGACCATTTTAACTAATAAAATGAGAGCACACAATGTGCCTTCCAATACGAGGTCAGGCAGCTTCTGTCTTGGTCACTGGAACACTAACTCTTTGAGTCCTGACCTGTTAAGGAAGAAATCTAACTACTTATACACTACCATGTGGTGGGGAAGCCCAAGACATCTGAGGAAGCCACATGTATGTGCTATGGCTAATAGTCCCAGCTGAGCTCAGCAGTTAAGCTATCCCAGCTAAGGTATGTAAATAAGAAAACATAGATGGTTCTAACCATAAGCCATTACACTTTCCCAGTGAGGCTCTGGACATTGGAAAACAGAGAACAGCCATCTCTATTGTATGTACTTTTTAAACTTTAGATGACAGGTAATATTAAACCATTTAATTATGCTCACAATTTGTGCAGGTCAAGACTTTAAAGTCTTTCCAGACCCTCAACTCCATAGTTGATGGAGTATTTCATTTTGAAACTAAATAGTTGATTTATGTTATGATTTTTATATAGCAATAAATAATTAGAATATTGATCTATCCCAGTTCAAAATACAGATGGAGAATATTATTATTTTCTTTTTCTAGGCTAAAGTACCCTTCATTTCCTTTCTGATGCACCAAATACATCTACCATATCAAGGAAAGATCATAGATGGGGTCAGATGAACATAAAAAAGGAGGACCAAGAAGTCAATTTTTATTCACACAGAAGCAGAATTAGTTACAGATGCTCGGAAGAATCTTAGAGCGAGAATTGAAAGTACCTTGGGGCGGGTACAGAATGCGGCATTTTATAACTATACAAATTTAAGAAAGCATCTCAAGGGACCAATGTTACCTGCAACAAACTTCTGAAACTCTACCTGGATTTATAATGCTAGGATAAAATCCGTTGCTTGTATCAACATTTAATAATCAATTTAAATCCAAAAGTCCCTTTCAGTCATTACTTGCATAGGTTATGTATTCAAGGAATTATTACACAATGCCAAATGGTCCCGTGAAATATTACCTGTCACAAAACCATGGTGGCAATTCATAAAGACTTGCTGCTTGTCCGCCATGATTCCTATGCAAAGCACTGGATCATAAAGGATTGCAAAGTCTCCGCAGGGTGGGAAAATCATGCTGTAATTTGGATCATGCCTTTCACACTCAAGAGTCTTCAGAGGCATCTCACTGTCTAATTACTACAGTTTAATCCTTTTATTTTATCCTCTGGGCATGTCATAATCTTCCTCTAACTTATTTATCCAGTTAGAGTTTTTTTTTCTATTTTAATCTATTAAAATATTTGACTTGATATATATCAGGCATCATTCTTGGGACTACACAGGTGAATTATGACAGAGAAGGCTCCTGCCTTGATCACACCAACATTTTAGTGGGAAGTCAGAATTTTCAGGAAATAAAACATTTCACAAACTGCCAATGAGGTGATGTGATGGAATAATTGGCAAAAGGGGTGTTCATGGAAAACAATGGATTTTTCAAAATTTTTGTTAAGACAATTTTGAAGACTCAGCATAGAGAACATTTTGCCAAATATGCTTCCATTCAATTTTTGAGTAAAAGTAATTTGTAGCCATATTTCATTGCTCAAATACTTGAGTAATTTAGAAAAACAAAGGTATTTTCCTACATATATACATTAAAAATTACTGATAATTTTGTAATGACAAATTACCACACCATATTCAATTCAGTTATTCCTGAAAATCTTTATAACTCTTCTATTCAAAACAAGTCAAATAAGGTTCAATATTTACAACAGAAATAATCTATAAGAATCATGCCCCCCTCCACCCATGATATTAATAAGTTAAAGATACTAGTCTTGTTCTGGATTTTCCTAACAGTTTTCTCACGACATTATTCAGCCTTTTCTTTCTCCAATATTTTATATAAACAAGAAGTTAGGTGTAAATGTTTGATTAGATTTAAGTTAGACATTTTGTAAGACCTGCTTGATAGGTGATGCTGTGCATTTTATATCACATCATGTCAAAAAGCACAGCTCACCTGGACATCCTCCTTCAGTTTTCTGGGTTAAGGTGATGACAGCCTGATCCTGTCTTCATGACATTTGCTGACTTACAACCAGAAAGTAGTATACACAGAGATAGTGTGGTATGTCCTGCTTATGCTATTTCTTATCATTTTTCATTGATTAAATGGTTTAACTGATGATCCTTGACTGACACATCAAGCAATTCAAAAGGGTTATCTTTCTAATTTCCTTATAACTTATAATTTTTATGTCTCTATATTGAGAAATCTAAGCAGTAATAACTTCCCAGGATGAGTGAGTACTCCTGGCATTTATATTTTATTCTCTAAATACTGTTTCCCATTAAAAGAATTTAGAGCTCTTTGGAGAAGTGGCTGACTCCTGGTGCAAAAAATGGCCTAGATGTTCCTGGGATGTCTTAGATGTACTAGAAAGCAAAAAATACCAGTATTTAAAGACTAATGTGGTCACTTGAAAAGACACAGAGCTAGTTTAAAGGGCTTATTGTCTACAGGTGTTACAACTCAAATAATAGTAAAAATACATATAATTCATTATAGCATAATAAATACATGAAAGTACATGAGTCCATAGTCATTGTCAAAAATTGAAATCCAAATCAAAGTCAAATTATGACAATAATAAAAAATCTATTAGAGATTTAAAGCAAAGATGTATTTATTCTGCCTGTCCTCTGCAAACTGTGATTTCACTTGAGAAGAAAAGGCTCTTTTTTTTTAAAATTATCTTTTAAAAATTGTAAGTTTACTCATCTAGTGATGGGCACTCAGGCTATTTCCAGATCTTAACTGCTGTAAATTGTGCTGCTATGAACATAGAGGTGCATACATTCTTTCTGCTTGATGTTTTGGATTTCTTAGGATATATAGAAGTGGGATCACTGGCTCAAGTGGCAGCTGCATTTTTAATTTTTTAAGGAACCTCCATACTGTTTTACATAGTGGCTGTACCAGTCTGCATTTCCATCAGCAGTGTACTAGAATTCCCTTTTCTCCACATCCTCCCCAGCACTTGTCATTTGTTGATTTGTTGATGATAGCCATTCTGAGGTAATACCTCATTGTCCTTTTAATTTGCATCTCTGATAATTAGTGACTGAGAACTTTTTTATATGCCACTTGGCCTTCTGTGTGATGAATGGATAAAAAAAACCCAACCTGGCCAAACCGGTTTGGCTCAGTGGATAATAGAGCATCAGCCTGCGGACTGAAAGGTCCCAGGTTCGATTCAGGTCAAGGGCATGTACCTTGGCTGTGGGCACATCCCAAGTTAGAGGTGTGCAAGAGGCAGCTGATCGATGTTTCTCACTTTCTATCCCTCTCTCTTCCTCTCTGTGAAAAATTAATAAAATATATTTTAAAAAAAACAACCTGCCCCCTCTCACATACTGGGAGCCCTCAGGGGATGTCCAACTGATGGCTCAGCTCAGCTCCAGCTGCCTGTGACCACCCAGCCCCAGGGGTTGGGTGCTGGAGCCGCTCCGCCCTGCCCCCTGCTCCTGATTGGCTGGTAGCATAGCCAATCAGGAGCCAAGGTATAGTCACATTTGCATGTTACTCTTTTATTAGATAGGATATTTTCTTATTACTTTGAGTGCTTGGCATTTTTTATTGGCTGCTGAATATTGGATATTTTATGCTAGTTGTTAGACTTAGGTTTATTTCTTTAAATAGTATTAGACTATTTTCCGGCACTCAGTTAAGTTACTTTGAATCAGTTTAATCTATTAAGGCTTGCCTTTAAGCTATGTTAGGGAAGGTCTGAATCAGCATTTAACCCAGGGCTAATTTATTCCATCTATTAAAGTTGTAACCTTTAGAAGACTCAAACCAATGTCTCATGGATTGGTCATTATGACTGACAATACTCCCTGCTGAGAAGGCGCTCTGATAGTCATCAGCCTACTGCTTCCCGGGCTCTCTCCCTGGCTTTGGGTAGTTTCCTCTCAAGTGCTCAAAGACTAGAACTCAGCCAAAGACCAGAGGAGATGCCTCTGCAAATCACCAGAGCTTTCTGTTTAGCATCCTCTTGTTGGGTGCTCTGGCCTCACAAATTCTTGCTTCTTTGGCCTTCCTGAATTCCAAACCCTGTGCTGTTGTTTGGATACTGCCTGTAGTCAGTTGAGCTCACCACAACCTTTTCTCTTCATGCATCACAGTCCTGCATTGTATAACAAGGAAACAAGTGGTTTCATATTTTCTGTTGTCTTATTATTTAAAGAAGAATGATGCATCTGTCCTTACTCCATCATCTCTGGATGTGGGGGTCCTTATAATTGCTTTCTCCCCTCTCTTACTCGCTGTTTACTGTTAGCAACTTCTTGCATTTAATTTTAGAAATTACATTGGTAACTGACGTAATTCTATTTTTAAATTTATCTGCTTCAAAGTAAAAATATTAAAAGTAAAGTCAGAGTAGTTTCACTTATGCACTAATGCCCTCAGATCACACCTTTGGATAAGCATTTTATCATTTTTTTGGTTTATCCTTGAATTTAGGTTAACCTTTAGTGTTCAGGGTTTTCTGGAATAGTCTCATCTTATATAATAAAGAGGTAATATGCAAATTTACCCTCGTGCCATAACACCATCATAAGATGGCTGTCCTGCCCAGACCTTCCCCCCAGCTCCACCCCGGATCAGCCTCTCCCACCCCAATTGAGGGTGGGGTGGCTAGCCAACCCTACCCACACCTCCCCCACAGCCCTTCACCCAGGCCAGCCACACCCCCACTCTTTCCCAGGACTGGGGGTACCCCAGGCAGGCTGCAGGCATGGCATTGGTCAGAGGTAAACGTCCGGGCTGTCCCTGGCCTAAAGAGTCCAGAAAACCTCAGCAGTGACCAAAGATCAAGACCAAGTGGCAAGGTCCCTGCCAGGGCTTATGGCTCAAAGTGCAAGGAGGAGGCAAACCTTCTTGAACCTGCAACCTTAGTGTCTGCATACCAAGCATTGGGGCACACCATGCTAGTGGCGCTTGTGGGTGAAAGGGGAAGAGCAGGGAGCTGCAGTTCCAAGCAAGGAGGGGCCTAGTCTTCTGGAGCAGCCCGCCTGCCAAGGTTGCTGTGACCCACGCTCAGGCTTGATTAAAGCCCCTGGTTAGCTCTGCCATTTGCCTTCCAGGTGCAGCTAGCCCTCAGCTGGCTGGCATTGCACTCAGAGAAGCATTGTCACAGGGCTGTTAAATAAGAGAAATTAAAAATCCCAGAGGAAATATCCTCCTAGCCCTTTCTTATGCCCCGGGCCAAGGAGGGCTGGGGATGGGGGTAATGGCAAATGGCTGCTGCTTTGCATTTTATAATGAAAAGACCCCAGCTATTTAGAGAGGAGAGCTGATTTAATTCCAGCAACACCTGGCTTGTTCCCTGCCCCAGCCCTAAAGTCTGACAGCACCTAGCAAAGGTGAGTCCGCACAGCCATGTTGGCTTGGCTCCTGGGAAGTTGAGAGCAAGTTTCAGCTGCATTGATTTAAAAAAATAATAAAGATTGAAAAACAGCTATTGTACTCAAATGGCAATGTAAAACGAAGATTATAGCCTCTGATTTTGAGGCAGATTGCAAATACGTTCATGGGAAAAGCAGAAAAAAAAACAAAGGGAAAGGGAGAGGATCCTGCCATCCATAGCACTGAACATTGTTTTTTGGATTGTTTTGCTTTGTTTTATTACTTTTCCTTCTGTTCTTCAAGTCAGTATATGCCATTTAAACCACTTTATGGCAAGTAGGCAATGAGCTAATATTTCCTTTATTAAAAGCAAGCAGCAGTGCCTTTCATATGAGTCAGGTACATTTAATCAATTCAAATAGAGCATACTGAGTGGAGAGAATGGTATGTGTCATTGTATAAAGTATTTGGCATTATGATGTTATCTGGCTGAAGATCTTACTTATTTCTCAATTTAGAGAACATAGACAAATCAGCCATTGACAATGAATGTGCATGTTTAAATGCATGACTTTATTTTCATCAGTAACGACCAAAGACCAAACATCTGGTCTCCAGGAGGTGCATTGATGGGTCCCACTGCACGGCGGGTCTGGGGTCTGCAGGCACAGGGATCTGGGTGAGGCTGCATGGCAAGGGCAAGGGCCTAGGGATCTGAAGCTGCTCCACCTGCTCCGAAGGGCTTAATGGGGGTGGGACCAGCCAGGTCTTAGTGTCACCCAATGGGGTTGGGGCTGACTAGACACTTCTCTTACAGAGAAAGGGCAAATAACAATATTAGAATACTTCTTCTAATTAATTACCCTTTAATGTGCACAAATTTTGTTCACCAAGCCACTAGTATGATAAAAGGAGACAACTCTGTGAAGATTAATGGAGCCAGCATTCAAGGCAGGGACTCCATCAAGTACAAATGTTCTGATGCTTTGAAGAACGTGGCTTATTAAAAAGAAAGGAGAGAGGAAGAATGAAATGGAAGCCCACAGTAGGACTAGAATATTATAATGAGGAAAGAAGAGGGATCATTAGATGCAGGTTGCATAAATCAGGAGAAATCCTATTAGGATGGGCCTTGTTTGCTAGTATTAAAAATTTATGTTATTTTTCCCAATGCAGTAGGAGGCAACTGAAAAATTATAAGCACCTTAAGGATAAGATTTATTCTTAAACTATCACCCTGGTAAGGGAAGCATGGAGAACAGGTTGCTAAGGGAACAAGAATAGAATTATGGAGACAAATTAGAAGCTCCTAGTAAAAATTTAGGTGATGGATAATGATAATTTTGTCCATATGAGTGACTATAGCAGAAATAGAAAAGAGTAAAAGGCTTCAGATTACATTTTTGCATCAGGTCAAGAGTTGCTGATGAGTTAGTTACATGTGGATTGTGAGGAGAGGAAAGAAGAAAGGATAATAAGGGTGGTTCTTGGGTATTTGCCTTGAGAAAAGTGGTGTGCTGAGGTACTTCACAGGAGAACTAGGCTTGTGGGACCAAGCATTCTATTTTGCCTGGTTAAGTTTGAAGGGTCTGTTAGACCTTCAATTTACAAACATCAAATAGGAGGATATATATATATATATATATATATATATATATATATATATATATATATCTGTCCCTCAGGAACAAGGAAGTGCAGAAAACAGTTTGAAAGGCAATGGCCAAAGTACTAGATCAAATCTTCTAAGGAAACTGTGTTCAGAGAATAATAACAACACTCAAGCCCTGAGGACATAGCACCATTCACAAGTCTGTCAGAAGAAATGCAGCCAAAAATACTAAAACCATGATGTTGGTAAGATGGAGAAAACAAAGTTGTGTCATGGGTGTCAAGAGTAGAATATGTGCTAAGGAAATCAGATAACTTGTGTCTGACTCAAATCTGCAAAGAGAACAGAGCAGTCTCAAAGAGGAGGAGAGACTAAGCGGGTGGTTCAGAAGATATGGAGACAGGAGTCACCTGATCAATTTTCCTTCCTGTGACATTGAGTTATATTTATACAGTCAAGATCTGTATCATTCCCAATGTAGCCTCCAAATTCTCAGGATTTAGTGAATTCCAAGCACATTTCTCTCTCTTATATTTTTTGTATAAGAGAGTGTTGAATAGTGTTATACCATTTCAGGAAAGGAAACCTGACCATCTAAAGCTACAATCCATATATAAAAAGAAAGAGAAGGTTTTTTAATCATCATCATTGATGACCAGAGTCATGGGTGATTTGTTAAGGTTAAAATGAAAGGATTTGAGCACTGGCTATCCACCATACATGAGATGTTCCTAATGATCCATTAAATCACTTAACAATATAGCATTCATGCAAAATTAGATTTTGCTACTTCTATGTCCATATAAAGGTGTCATTGCTCAGTAAGTTTACCATATCTCTACTTCTCAATCTAAAGTTGTTGCAAGTCAAGTTTCAAATAAAAGTTTACTTCAAAGTCCATATTTACCATCATGATTATCCTTCCTAATAATAAGTAAAGCCATTGTTTCAATTTACATGGCATATTTTCCTTAGCAGATCCCATGTCCTGTGGGCAATGTTCCCACCAGTAGATTCTATATGTGGTACTTACCCCCCAACTTTCACACAATGCATAATTTGGCAACACTATCAATTTGACAATTTGGCAACACTGTCAACTTGATTTGCAAAATTCAATGACACAACAAAGAACACAGGCAGTCAGTATGTTTTCTGGATATCATGCAGACCAACCTGTATGTAACCACACACTCACAAATTCTTAAAGTAAAGGTAGTTGAGTGATTTCATGAAATCATGAAAGCAATGTGTTCCATTTAGGGAGAAAACTTACTATACAGAAAGGAATGAAAATCATAGAAGAGATTCTGAAATATTCATAATTTTAGCTTGGACAAAATGTACAGTTATTTATGGATTGCACAAAAATTATGATGCAAAAATATGTGAATCTTTATTTAAATAGCATTGGAATACAGCTGAAGATGAAATCTCAGAGACTGTAAACCCAAAACATTTTACTAACAGATGTGGACACTGTGATCCAGGGAAGTTAAGTTACTTGTCTGAGGCCAAATGGGTGGTTCGCAATCAAAGAGAAAGTAGAAATCAGGTGTCTCTCCTCCTGGGATTGAGCTCTTTCCAATATCAATTGAAACTCATGTGTATGCATGACTGATGATACTCATTTGTAGCTTAGGTATGGTATGTGTATTTGAATAAAATATAAAATGAGCTTTCTTTGAATTTTAAATAGTTCTATAATTCCAACTTTAAAAAAGGGAAAATATTTTTATTTTATTTTTCTCATCCCATCACCTTTTCTTCTTTGGAAACCAAACCAAATGGCAGACTCCTTCATGTTTGGGGAAATATTTTACAGTGTTTCATCAACTTAAGTGGATGTGATGAGGAATGGAGGCTTCAAGGGAAATTACTGCAGTCCTATCAGTTTGGAGAGGCTGGAATCAAAAGGACCTACAATCTCAAAGTGGGCAGGAGGCAGCTGATCAATGTTTCTCTCTCATCGATGTTTCTAATGCCCTATCCCTCTTTCTTCCTCTAAAAAAATCAATAAAATGTTGTTTTTTTAATTTAAAAAGTGGGCATCAAAGAGGTCATTGGTCAAGTATGCACATCAATTGGATGCTTCCTCTCCCCCGTCCCCCCTTAAAATAACACTTGGCTTTGGAACCACCTAATTCTACCCTAAAAATGTTTTGGAGTTGTCTAAAATCTTTGAAGGTAAGAAGAGTTGCTTGACACCAAGGTCTGGATATATTTTTAAAAATCTTTATAGTTGAAAGTCTTATATATGTCCACTCCTTTTCCCCAATGTCCCCTTCTACCCTGTCCCCGCCCCCCACCCCAGGCCTTCACTACACTATTGTCTGTGACCATGGGTTATGCTTATATGCATATAAGTTCTTATTTTGAGCACGCACAGAAACAGGCAAAGTCAAAGTCTTCAAACTAACCCAGAACAGCAGCTCTCATCCTACCTCCCTTTAATTGAAACATTTCTTTGGAAATCAAACCTAAAGAGGATATGTGCAGAGCCCCTCAATTTCAGTGCAAATGATGAGACAAAGTTCATGTCACAAAGAAATAACTGAGTATCTGGTATGTAAATCTAAGCTCATCTCAGAAACTACTAGATATATCTTCTAGGCCAACTCACTTTTTCTCTCCAAGTCTCAGGTTCCTAATCACCAAAATAAAGAGATTATATCAAACTGGTAAAACTGGTTGCACCTATTGGGCCAACTCTACATGATAGAGATATGTTGCCACAACCAATATCAAATCGCAACAACATGCTGTCTACCAGAAATGCACTTTGAATGTAAAGTCACATATAGGTTAAAAGTATATACTATGCAAACACTAATGATGAAAAAGCTGAATTGTTTATATAAAAAATCAACAGAATTTGGGTTGAGGTTTACTTCCACGGTAAAAGCAAAGATTTTTATAATGACAAGAAGGGACAATTTATAAAAAGGACATAAAAAGCTTAAATGTATATGCACCTAATAGCAGAATTTCAGAATATATCAAAACCTAACAGATAAACGGAGCAATAGAGGTGTCTACAAATATAGTACAGATCAGATTAGCATTTCTCACTAAATTATTGATAGACAAAGTAGACAAAAATTTCAGTAGTAATATAGAAGAGTTAAACGACACTATTAACCATCTTGATCTCATTGATATGAGAAAACATTTCTCACTTGGAAGATTACATTTTTCTTTCAACTAAGCATGGTCATTCACCAAGAGAGAATGATAATGGCTGAGCATTCTGAATTTTGACAATTCAGAAAAAAACACACACAAACATGGATATGAAGATTCAGAAAGGCCAAGAAATTCTGAGAAAAAAATCATTAACAAATCCACAACTAAACATGTTGTAGTGAAATTACAGAACACTAAGAATAAAAGAAAACAGCTAGAGAGAACAAAAATCACCTAGAAAATGTAATAATTAAAACAACAGAAGACTTCACTTCAACAAAAATGGAAGCCAGATATAGTAAAATAATACATCTAAAGGTCTGAGGGAAAAAGGGACTCAATTAAAATGGTATCTCCAGCAAAAATACCTCTCAAAAAAAAAAGGATCAAATGCTATTTTAAAATAAACCAAAACACAGTTCGCTACAATAAATCTTTCTTAAAGGAACTTTTAAATACTTTTTGGAAGAGATATATGAGAAAGTTCAGAGATAAAATAATGAAAGAGCAAGGTAAACCTATAAATAGGTGGGGGAATCTAAACAAGCACTAGCTTTTGTGCATCGAGTTTTATCAGAGCAGAGTCGTGCCCATTATTTATCTACATCACATTGTCGACAGCTGCTTTCTTTCGACAAAGTGAGTTTAGTTGCAGCAGAGACCATAGGGCCCCACGTACCTGAAATATTTACTATCTGGATGTTTACAGAAATAGGTGTTTTTTTATGTCTACCTTACACGATTGGGCTATGAAAATGATATAGAAGAGAACTTAATAACAAAGGACTAGACATTCCTCAACACAGCTTTACATTTTTGTTCCACTAGCCACCCGCACAATGAAAACATCTGTCCTATGTATGTTATTTTTTAATGAGTCTAACCTAGGAAATGTGTCACAAGAGCCCAGGACAGGCATCATTTAACAATCAAGCACTCTTCTGTGGTCCAGTCGTCAGCTCAGAATTCTTTCCACATGGGTCTCTAGGCGGCCAGTAATCGACTGCGGTTAGCATAAAAGATGAAGTATTTTTGCTATCTCTGATCTAATTGATTCTCATATTGGTATTTTTAATCATTACCCTTTAGTCTGTCCACCAAAATCTGTCTCCCCATAACTTCTATCTACCAGAGCTCATTTGGAACTTGAACTCTTCTCTGAAATGTTAGAAAAATGTTGTCTGCACATGTGTCTGCGTGTGTGATACATGCATTTGTAAAAACTAGAAAAATAGGATTGTAAGTGATGAAAGAAGCTGACACAGACATCTAGGGAGTTACTGTGAAAGTTATACTTTCAGAACATTATCTCCAGTGACATGGTGATGCAGATTTTTCATTTGTTTGTTTTGGCCAATAAAGACCCAAGACCAGGGTAACCAGTATGACAAACACTAGAAACTCTAGAAACTTGTGACCCCTGTCCTGCCAGTTAGGAATCCATGTGGCTTTCCCTTCTGGAGCTCACACCTCAACTCACATGTCTGAAATGGAGGAAGGGCTTCTTCTTGTCTTCCTGAGGCCAGGGCACTGGGGCGAGGGCAACTGCAGTCTCCCATGGGGTCAACCAGCTTCCCAGTGACTGAGCCTTCTAGGGCAGCCACAGGCACTATTTCTTCTCCGTTTTTTCATCATTAATCTGCACAAATGCTCAACACTCCTCTTCACTGTTGTGATTCTGGACAAAATGCTGCATCTCTCTGAAGACTGGGCTGCTGTGAGGGTCAATGGGAGAAAAACCTCATCTTTAGAACGCAATCTCCAGGAGCCTGGGAGTCTGCGGATTTTAACCAACAAGTGATTCCAATGATGTGGCAAGTTTGCAAAACAACTCCTTTGTTAATGTCACAGCCCACCTGGAAGCTTGTTAAACAGGCAGATCTTGCTAGTCTCTCCTCAAATCCCCCAACACAAGACTTTTCATTTCAGTGTATTCGGGCACAAGGCAGCAGCAGAAAGCCCTTTGGGGCAGCCTCACTTAAGGCCTTGACACTTGGGGTGGTCCCTGTTCACCAAAATCAACATCTCTGGAACCTTTTGGGTAAATGCAGGAAAGTCTAGGCCCCACCTCTTTTGGAATCAAGGAGCGCTTAGTAAGATCCTCAGGTGATTCTGATTCACGTTACAGTGTGCAGCATTAACTTAGGTCCAATGCTGAACCACAGAACCCAGTTTCTAAAAACTGTTCTGCACACAAATGTTCCTAACTTGATTTAAAATGTCACCGAACCTACTCAATCCCTATTTCAGATGAAGGGATGAATGCATAGGAAACTTTAACCCGGAAGGGACTGTCTTCAACACTGCAGCCAAGTGGTCCCAGGGGATCATAGAACTATTCTGGGGCCCCACTTTGACTGCCAAGAGTTCTACCAGCTGCTTCACCATGTCTGTGGCAGGAAGCATCAGCCACTTGGAATTTGGCAATAATAGGTCCTTGAACGGGGGACATGGCTTCTCCTCTTGGGCCTCAGTTTCCTAATTCAGAAAGGGAAGATAAACATCCACACTTCACAGGTTCACAGAGAGAATCAAGATGATGTACATAAAATGCAGACTCGGTGTGGCAGGAAGCTAGGTCTATTGGGGAAAGAGAGTTAGCAAGCTACAGGGAGAGGAGGCAGTAATGACGATCCCTGAAGTTGAGCCCTCAGGGGCATGCTTGTCCTGTTTCATTGTTGCCAAAGAAGAAAAGAACAAACTTGCATCACAGCGGTATCAGATCTGGGCATAAACAGGGACGATTAAAGGCAGCATGATCATGGAAAACACTTTCCCCAGGGAAGCCAGTTTTTATTCCCAGCTCCTTTGGCATCTCTTCCTCTTATTGTTCTTGCTCCAAACTCTGCAGTGGCCTCACATTTACTAACAACCTGGAATAATAAGGCTGTGACCCAAATCTCAGCAATTTAGGATTTTTGAACGTAGACTATTTTTATCTTTCCCTCCTTGTATTTGCTCTAAATAAAAAAAAAATGGCCCTAGCTGTTTTGGCTCAGTAGATGGAGCATCAGCCTTCAGACTGAAGGGTCCCAAGTTCGATTCCAGTCAAGGGTACATGCCTGGGTTGCAAGCTCCATCCCCAGTAGGGAGCGTGCAGGATGCAGCCAATCAATGATTCTCTCTCATCATTGATGTTTCTATCTCTCCCTCTCCTTTCCTCTCTGCAATCAATAAAAATATATTTGAAAAAACATATTGAGCTAAAAATACATTTTCCCTTTCTTTATTAATTGAGGCATGCATTGCTTGAGCACCTATTATGTATCAGACACTATGCTTAGCTCTACATATGTGTTATTATTATTTTATTATCTCATTTTATTCTCCTTATAACCCTATGAATTTAGAGCTTATTGTATAACCTTTCTGCAAAAGAGGACATTGAAGCAAGTTAGGTTAAAATCTTGCTAAGGTCACTCAGCTAGGAAGTGACAGAGATGGCCATTAAACCCAGACAGTCTGACTCCAGACCCAAGGTCCCTTTAACTATTAGGTGAAACAGCCACTGTGTCTCTGGGACTGAGGCCACAGAAGAAGTTGCATAAAGTTTTTGCCCTCAGAGGCTTATAGCCTAATAGGAGACTCCACATTTTAATTAAAGAATGGCAACCCGCCGAAACCGGTTTGGCTCAGTGGATAGAGCGTCGGCCTTTGGACTGAAAGGTCCCGGGTTCGATTCCGGTCAAGGGCATGTACCTTGGCTGCGGGCACATCTCCAGTAGGGGGTGTGCAAGAGGCAGCTGATCGATGTTTCTCTCTCATTGATGTTTCCGACTTTCTATCCCTCTCTCTTCCTCTCTGTAAAAAAATCAATAAAATATTTTAAAAAAAAGAATGGCAACCCTATTGCAAGTCACCAATGCTTGTTCACTGCCCAGAGCAGACATAACTAATTGATCTCAGTCATCTTTGCAACAAATCTGGACTTAGTCACAGGGGGTTCCAGGAAACCATCACCAATTGCTTGAAGCTGGCATTGGAGATGTTATTTTCTATTCTTGCCCCAGTGGAAATAAATAGAAACCTGGTTTACTCTAATTGCATCGGGATTTGGCCTATGACAGAGGCAAAAAAGGATACTGATATTATGTGGAACTATAAAGTGAAAGATTCTTGGCAAACAGACACAATCCTCGAAAACAAAAATATTACAATATTCAAGAAGCCAAGAACTTTGCTTTCATTTTTTCAGCTCTCAGGGAAGACAACCCAGCTTCTACCCAACTTGTCACAACATCTCCTAAATCTCTATAGCTCATGCACAGTATTTGCTTAAAAATGTATCTTTTCAGGAATTAAAAAGAAAATTTTTAAAAAATGAAAAAATAAGTAAATAAAATGGGACTAGCCCTGGCCAGATGGCTCAGTTGTTTGGAGTATCATCCTGAGCACCAAAGGCTGGTGTGCGAACAGGATGCAAACAGTTTCCAGCTCTCTCTGAAAAAGTCAATAAAAACATCTCCTCAAGTGAGATTAAAAAAAAAAAAGTTTGGACTAAAACCAAGGTTGAAATAAGAATATAATAAACCTCATTTGATGTCAGAAGGGGTGGGCTAACAAGGCAAGAATTTATCTTCGTGAACATATGATAATCACCTTTCAGTTAATTGAAAATGCATTAATGCACAGGTGGGCTCAGTTAAAATTAGCATAAAAGAAAATCATTTTTCTGTTTATATAATTTGCATGTCTTTGTAATCAGAAAAATGACAGAGCAGACAAGAGGTCTACTCCTGCAATGCGATCTTTAATTCCTGTCACATATTAATCACCCCCTATAATATAATAAAGCTGCTTCTGTCACAGTGGCATTAAATGTAAATTGTTCCAATTATCGGCAATTCGCCAATGTTCTGCAGAAAGAACTGTGCGGTATGAGCCATGGCCTTTCTAAGGAAATGATCATAAAAGAAGGCAACTGGATTTTGCATCTTAGTCAAAACTTTTCTTGAGTCCTCCCTCTCTGTTTACCTTGCTTGGGTTACTTCTAAGAGCTGAAACAACACAGAAGCAGACCCTTGGAGAAAAATGACATCTTTCAGTTTATAAGACTTAGTATGATATTAATAGGCTGAAATAAAGTAAGCAACTTGTACTGCTAATTTCCCACAGGCAATTTCCAAGTTTTTACCCAATTACAGTGTGAGACCTTTGAATAAAAAGGTTCTGTTTGAACCAGGTATCGTTGTTGCTCTTCTGCCATGAGAGAGAAATAAAAGATATTTCTAACAGTGAAAACGCATAAAAGACATGGAACTAATGTCACACCTGCCCTAGCATTATGAAGTGCTTTCCTCAAAGGCATCTCTACATTTCATCAGCATTTTAACCTTCTGATACTCTCAAAAAAATAAATGGCCACTATCCTTTTAATGCTTCTTAAGAAGTTCTACAAAGATTCTGCTGGCACTGAAGAGAAAAGCTGCCATCCAGGTTAAAGGCTCAGATCAGGAGACAAATGCAGCCACTGTCCACTACTCTTTCACCAGTGGCAGACATTGCTAATCAATTGCAGTGCTTTTACTCGGGAGCCCACATTGATCCTTATCACTTTAGGCAGCTGGACAGCAAGTAACAGTAAATTGAATTTCAAGTAAGAAGTGAAATATATTTGCCATCTTTTCTCTTAGATTTATTTTCTATTTTAAACTTATTGATGAGAAAGAAACATCAGTTTGTTGTTCCATTTATTCATGCATTAATAAATTGTTCTTGTAGTTGCTCTGACCAGAGATGGAACTACAACCTCAGTATATCCAGGTGACACTCTACTCAACTGAGCTACCCAGCTAGGGCCTTCTTGTACATTTAAAATTTGCTCACTAGAGACAGCACTATTCCTGCTTTAGTTGAAATCGCTTTTTATTGAGGAAACTACAACATGATCTTCTCAATTAGAAGGAAATCAAAAAGGGAAGGGAGCCCAGATGTCTTGCCTCCGTGGCTGTGACTGAATGTTGACCTATGACCCAGAAGGTGGCGGTTGGGTTCCAGGCCAGGGCGCATGCCTGGGTTATGGGCTCATTTCCCCATGTGGGGCGTGCAGGAGGCAGCTGATCAATAATTCTCTCATCATTGAAATTTTTATCTCTCTCTCCCTCATCTTTCCTCTTTGAAATCAATAAAAAATGTATTTTTAAAGGGGAAAGGGAATGATTATTAAGATTCCTTAAACTTTCCTTCTCTTTCTGCTTTTACCTGCCCCTCATCTTTTAAGAAATAACAAAGCCAACTGTAGATAGAAAATATAGGCAAGGAGTCTAAAATTTGCTGCCAATGTCTAGGACTACAAATACTCCATGAAATTGATTAAGCTTTGCTTATTTCCCCTTATTTGTTATTTTAATAACTCTGTCTCAAGTAGTGACAATAAATGTGGAACTAAACCTTCCATACTTTGGGGCATCTATAACTTATTGACCCTCCTCATTATAAATATGTACCTTAGCTAATTTCAGGCTTTAAACAGTGAATTTTTTGGTGGCATATTATTGTGTTATGGCAAACAACTTGGATCCTATCCTGTAAATATAATTGTCAAATGAGGAGCCAGAGGTAGACAAAAGCAAAAGAGACTGCACATCAGACACCCATATCAGTTATTACCTAAGTCACCACCTATTACTGAGTATCTCAAATAGAGGCCAGGTTAGAGTACTCAGCTTAGCCATGAGGGGGAAGGAGGGAAGCATATTTTGCTGCACTATATCCCCAAATCCAAATCCAGGGATGTGCAATTATTCCTGCAGGGCACAAAGAATGATGTGTGATGAGAGATGACCCCACCCCTCAGGAACCCATGTCCCCTTATCAACTCAATTCCATAGATTGAGAGTAAGATGCATGTGCATCTGCCTTTTTGTCATGTAGCAACCACAAGTCCAAATGGTCCATAAAATTGAGCTTTATTCTGACCAAACAGGTCAGCAAATCCTCTTAGATTTGGGAAGAGAGGCTGGAGTATAATCCCATTTTAAAATATAATCTGCCCCTCAAGCAATCTCTGTCCATCATTCAGGCTCCCTGATCTCTTGTTGGGCTAGTGGGTGCCACATGGTTCAATATTATTCTGAGTCTCTGATTGATTCACATTGATTTGTTGTCCCCATGCAGAGCTTTACATGGAAGAAATAACTTTACTGCACTGTATCCCAGAGATGTTATTCATATTCTATGTTTCACTGGGTAGGTATGTGATAAGTATTTGCTGATATGATTACTTGTCACTGTTAATAGATATGTAAATTATTTAATTATACCTTGACAAAACTAATTTTACAAGTAAATTTTACTCATTTATGTGTATGTCTTTAAATGTTGCTCTAAATTGATAGAGTTTGAAAAGGGGTCATGAAAACAATATCTTCAATTAAAATAGCTGAACGAAAATAATTGAATTTTCTTCTTAACTTTAAAACAATCACAGAGAATTTTAAAATTATGCTAATATAGGGGAGGTGCTTACACAAGAGAAATCAAAGCACATATCCACAGAGGAGACCTGCTCATAAATGTTTATAGCGGATACTCTCCTAAGAGCCCAAACCCAGGAACCATCCAGATGTTCCTCAAGAGGAACACAGGTAAACAGATAATGGCATGTATTAATCCCTATGGCTTATCAGAGAGAGCATTTTCACTGCCCTAAAGGCCCTCTCTTATTCACCCACTTCATCCCTCTCTTACCCTCAACCCCAGAAACCACTCTCTTTACTATCTTTATAGTCATGCCTTTTCTGGGATGCCATATAATTGGAATCATATAGTATATAGTCTTTCCAGACTTGCTTCTTTAACTAAGTGATAGGCACTTAAAGTTCCTTTATGGCCTTTCATAGCTTAATAACTCATTTGTTTTTAGTGTTGAATAATATTTCATTGTCAGAATGAACTACATTTATCAAGTAACCTACTAAAGGGCATTTGATTGCTTCCAAGTTTGGGCAATTATAAATAAAGTGGCTATAAACATCTGTGTGAAGATTTCTGAGTAGATAAACATTTTCAACTCCTTTGAATAAAATACTAAGGCGTACAATTGCTAAATCATATGGTAGAAGTGTTTTTAGCTTTTTAAGAAACCACCAAACATCTTGCGAAGCACTGTGCCATTTTACATTCCCACCGGCAGCAAATGAGAGTTCCTGCTGCTCCTTAAGCTTCCCAGCATTTGGTGTGATCAGCGTGCTCATTATAATTTTATAAAAATTAATACAATATTTAATAGTATTAACAGAAATGTTCAATCTTGGCTATTCAATACAATATTTAGAAAAATATAGTTTATCTTTTTGAATTAAAATCTGTTTTAATATGGGAGCGTTTCTTTAATCCTAACTTATTACATGATGTATTTTGGCTAAATTCTGATTTATTCCTATGCTTTGTATTTAAATTAAAATTTACAACTTACATTTGGAAAATTGGCTTTCAAGTGAACTAGTCTTGGTCAACTGACATTTGCGAAAATAATTTTCAGAAAGTTGTCCACTTCCACGCTTCCCAAAGGAAGCTCCAATCTTGGAAATAAAGGCAATTCATGAATTTAGGGAAAGCTGAAGTGACAGAGGGGCAATACGATATGAACAAAGTAAACACCTTTGGGTTTTGTTTTTCTTTCTCTGGGCAGCTTTTCCTTTCCTTTCTCATCATAAAATATTCAGTCGTTCAGGTGAGAATAACTCCTCTCACCATTGGCCTCAAGCATTAAGATAATATTTCCAGCTAACCCACTAATATACTTCCAATCCCAAATCCTATATCCACTAAGCATTTGTGAATGACCAAATCTTAACTCAAAATAGTTCATGCAGAAAGAGCATTTCCTGCTATACACACCTCGGGGTCCACAGGAACCTCTAGATCCACATGTGGCAAGATCTGGGAGTCACATGACCCCTTTCTCTGCTGATCTCCCTTCTGGAACATGAGCCATGGACCTGGTGGCACCAATAGCAAGGCTATCTTCTCTGCTGCCATGTTCCAGGCTGCCTGAGACAGATGGTAGGTAACAAGACCCACAAGGATCAGAGAGAGGAGAAAGGAAAAGCCAGCTCAGTATGTGTTCTAGGCCCCTCACTCTTGTCTGTAACCTTTCCTTTGGAGGAAAACAAAATGAACAACAGAGCCATTAAGTATGAAATGACAGGCATCTTTGCGAAATAAGTCACAGATAAAATAAAAGTCTCACTTAATTTAAGGAAAAAGCAGTTTTCTTAGGAAGGGCAGTTATCATTAATCTGATAAATCTTCCTGATGCATTAGGTACTGAGGTCAACTATTTCTTTTCCTCCATGCCTGGATTTTGTCTGTATGTGCAGACTTTGTGGGAAGGGAAAGGGTTGCCTATGTAAAATGAATGTGTTGTTAATGAGTGTGTTAGGAGTATTTCAACAAACTTCAACAAACTAGGAACAAACCAAAAATTAAGATATTTATGGAATGCAGAGTCATTGCCAGACAATATGCTATAGGCAGTGGGGATAAAACAGCTGACAAAGCAGATAAGAGAGGAAAATTCTGTATATTGAATAACTTACAGCAATTCTGATTTTTAAAAAAAAATCCCACAAAGGCATTTTCAAAGTTGCAATAAGAACGTTAGACTCTATCCCCACATTGTTGGGATTATATTAAGTGGTTTTAAGCCAGGCGGCTACATATTCTGATTGTAGCTTTCAAAGACCATCTTATCACTATTGTGGAAATGGAATTGGGTGAGGGCAGGGATGGGGGAAGTCACTAATATGCTAAGGCATGCTTGAAGTGCATCCTGAAGAAAACAATGTCTTCAGATATTGTCTTAAAATTTAACACAAATTTTGCAGTTTTTTAATGCAATATATTCTTATTTGTTTTAATATCCTAATATATAGGTGGCAACCAGGCACCATGAAGTGCATGGAGCACCTCCCCGACCCTCCTCTCCCCCAGCCCCTGAGCCGCTCACCATGAGCAGGGGCTGGCAGCAGGGCAGGACTGGGGACTGTTGAGTGGCACTGGCGGGCTGCTTCTCAGGGTGGCTGTGAGCTTAGCGGAGCATTCACCCAGGCAGTGAATTTTGTGAAGCAGTGGCGGGACAGGGGAGTTTCGCTGAGCAGTCTCAGGGTCTGGGAGCCTGGAGGAGCAGGGGCAGGGCAGGGGGAGTTTCTCACTGTCCAACCGCAAGAGCTTTTCAGGGCGGCAGCAAGTTTCGCAGTGCAGTTGAGGGCTGGGGGGAGCATCTGGAGCAGTCAAGGAGCCAAGGGCATCTAGCATCCAGGGTTGGGGAGCTTTGTGTAGCGTTGCAGGACGGCAGAGACCATGCAACAGAGGCCAAGTTAGGCCTAGGAACCCTAACTGTGTACGATTTGTGCGCGCTGGGCCTCTAGTTCAAAAATATTTTCAGTTATTCACTATGGTTAACCTCATTAGTTGACAAGCAAATAGGCATTTTCTCCTTGTCAATGGAAGTAGAATTGGGTTGAAGATGGCAATGTTACAAGCCCCAAATACAGGATCATAAATAGTAGAAGCCAATTCTGATCTCTGTTGTGTAATGGTCCCTGCAAGTGGGGATGGATGTAGTTCAATTCTGGCAGCTGAGAGTGAAGTGGTGTCTGTAGGGGGAGGATCCTAGAAAGTGTTTGCTTTCCTTGAAAAGGAGAGAGAAGCAGCTGAACCCGCCCATCATCTGCTCCCTGCTTCCCACCTTGGCCACAGTCTTGACCCCTGGAAATAGGGCAGCTGCATCACAACACTAAGGTTGCAAGAAATAGCACAAAAGGTGATGTGCAAAGATGGCTGAAAGGTGGCTGCTAAGGGTGAAAAAATACTCCAGAAAGTCCCCATTTTCTAATGCTGCAGATCTTGTTCTGTAAGAAATTACACTCCCCTTTGTTTAAGCCACTGTTCCTGTTAATTGCAGCTGAAGATATTCCTCATTGATATACTAACCCTCTAGTACAATGGTTCTCAACCTTTCTAATGCTGTGACCCTTTAATACAGTTCCTCAGGTTGTGGTGACCCCCAACCATAAAGTTATTTTCGTTGGTACTTCATAACTGTAATTTTGCTACTGTTTTGAATCATAGTGTAAATATCTCTGTTTTCCGATGGTCCTAGGCTCTACAGAAGCGGTTCTCAACCTGTGGGTCGCTAGTAGAACAAATGTTCCGCTACAATAGATCTGACTCTGTCCTGAGGTTTCCCGCCTCATCAGGCACACCAGGCCAGAACCTCAGGGGCCTGTGCCCTTGAGTTAGGGAAGCATAGCCTGGAGCAAACACTACCATTTTCAATTATTCCACTTCTTATGGTCCAGTATGAAATTCTCTCCCTTTGCTTAGTTCCCACAAAGGAGCAGTTTAAGCTCCAAAGGCCACAAAGGACGTGAGAATCCTCTTATCCTGTGCGTCTGGGTTTACCCTGGCCTCTGGGTGGGGAATGGCCATGGCACTCTTCCAAAGTGCTTTCAGCTTGCAGATAATAAGTAGGATCTCAGCACAAGAGCACTTTCCATTCCTAGAGGGTTTTTTCACTTTGTTTCCTTTGGGACTAATGTACTTTTGTTCAAGAGCCCCTGAGTCTGCTGATGCATCTGCTCTCCATTTCCCATATAAGCTATGCAAGAAGGGATGAAGAATAGCGCGTGCTCTCCGCGTGGCTCTGCACACAGTGCTGGAGGAGAGGAGAGTGCACTTCCATTTCCTGAATGGATCCAAAGCGGGGAGGTCGGGGGAGGGGTCCTCCTGCACTGCTCTTATTTGAACTGTCTCTCCCTGCGCCGCAGGCCCCGAGGTAAATGGCAGCTTGCACGGCAAGGGCATGATTCTTTGATAACTATTTACGAGCAAATATTGCCTCTTCCAGACTCTAGACAAATAATTGATTCTCTGGTATTTAAAGACCGAAGTGTGGCCACTGGGAGGAAAGGGACTATATGTGTGATAAATGCAGAGGAGCGGTGGCTTCATGTGATTTATTATAGATGGGTGTGAGAGGGAATATAAAATCTATCCCATTAATTCCATTTCCATTTTAGTGGCTATGTGGGCTTAGCTGCCTTGCAAGTTATCTTCTCGTCCTCTCAGGAGAGAGATTTACAAAACTACAAACTAGCTGGATGTGTTTCTGCATAAGAGGTGTTATCAGCCTTGTGAAGCAAGTGGCCCTCGCTCCCTCAGGCCTAACCTCCTGGGATAATTTGGGGCAATGGAAAATAGTTGTTTGGAGCCTTCTCTAATTCTACACATCCCCAGTCTAATAACACTGTCATTTACCTTTCCACTAATTATACCTAGGTTATCACCTCATTCATTCATATTTCAGTCCATCAATTCTTTAAAGGGGCTCAGTAATGTGTCTATACATGGAAATGTTATATCCTGATTATGCTTTCATGTCACATAAGCTCTTTTTTATGTCTTTATTGCATTTCAAACCCAGATTTGTAAACTGGAACTTGGAAGAGGCCAGTTATGAATGTATACCAATATTACCAATCCCCAAAGATGTTTATAAGCTAAAAATCCTTAATCACATCACAAGTTCTTGCTTTATTTTAGTACAATTGGCAAAAAAACATTTTGTACTAAGCAAAGAGGTAATAAAAAATATTAGCTTAAAATATGCTCGTTTCTTAATCATGATCCTAGAAAGCCTGTTCTAGGATTGGCCTAGAAATTCTACAAACATCATCTAATTTCAGCAACTGCACAACTCTTTGCAGTAGAGATATCATCAGGGTTTTGAATGCATAGGCAATAATAAGCAAGAATGTAAGTTGTGTGAATCACAGATCACGGAGCCTGGATTTGGACACAGGTGTACATTTTAGTCCAGAATCTAGGCTTTTAATACAGTGTTACTCCAAGTGCATATTTTTAAGGAATCTTTGAAATGTATGTTATTAAGCCCTGCATTTCTTGTGGTTCTTTTGAAGAATTAATGGAATTAGTAGTGGAGCAGACATTTTTTATGATGAGCCAGCACCATTTTTCCTTCTCTCCCTCCTTTTAAAATCATTATTCCATCATGTATCCACTCTACTCCAAGACTATAACACCTTCATCTCCAGAAGTGAGTCTTGATTAGTCTAGGCGTGCAGTTGGCAAACTGCGGCTCGCAAGCTACATGCGGCTCTCTGGCCCCTTGAGTGTGGCTCTTCCACAAAGTACCACGGCCTGGGCAGGCCTATTTTGAAGAAGTGGCATTAGAAGTTTAAGTTTAAAAATTTGGCTCTCAAAAGAAATTTCAATCATTGCACTGCTGATATTTGGCTCGGTTGACTAATGAGTTTGCCGACCACTGTTCTAGGACAATGGTGGAACTCCTGTCTTCCTGATGTGATTAGGGTTCAAGCTTCCACCAGTCTGTTCTTGTAAGTTAACCTAATAACAATGAAATGAAGCCCATTTATCCTGATTTCCTCTCCACTGGAACAAAGCAGCACCTTGTTCCAGTCACGGCTGACACTCCTGACCATGAGGAGAGCCACGCTAAAAACAAAGCTGATACAGAGGGGGAGAGAATTAAGAGAATAGCAGGGAACTAGCCTCATCACTGGAGCCTAATCATTCACCTCTCTCTGGAAGACAGATTTCTTTTCCATTTAAGTCAACCTGAGTCATGATCTATTTCAGCTTGCAGATAATAAGTAGTATTATCTGCATCATAAAGAACATAGGCAGCCAATCACCTGGTATGATTTCAGGGACACTGATTGGCAGACTGCACCCATATCTCACCCACCGCCTGCTACAGTGCCTGAAGGTTTTATAACTACACTTACTCCTTAGTGATCTTCGGGTAATGCTTATTGTCAGAAGCTCCAAGAAACACATTACATGGGGGAAGGCTTTTAAGTGCATCAGGTTCACAGGCTAGCTCATATTAACCTGGTTTGCTTGGCACCCCACCTCCCTTATTCTCTAACCTCACTGTACCTTGTTCTTTCCATAACGATCCCACACACCTGCCACACTGCCTATCTATTGGGTGCTCTAGTTTATCATGTTCTCTGCCTCACGCACTTTGCTATCACCATCCTCTCCAACACACATACACACACACACACACACACGTTTGGCTGATAGCTTTCAGAGCTCAGGTCAATTAACACTTGTCAAGGTAACCACCCTCAGCCCTGGTTCCTGTGTAGGTCACGTTCCCCTGAGAACCATTCCCTAGGTAACCCTGGTGCAGGCACTGTGAGTCGTTTCCTTACATCTCTCCTTTCCTTCCTCAGAAGGAGAACTTGAGATTTTTAGCTGGGCACACAGCTGACCAGAACAAAGACTATGTCTCCTGCTTCCTTTACATCTAGGGGTGGGCACAATGCAAATGTTATAGCTGATATTACCAGCGCCCAGTTCATTTCTCCTTATCAGTAGCCATTCTGGTGCATCCCAACCTCATTTTCCTGCAAGCACTGGATTCTCACTGCCTGAAGGCATGTGCCTGGGGCTGGCTGCACACGCTTAGTTGTTAATGAAGCTGGGAGCATCTTTCAGTCAATAAAAGATTGGAATTCTATCTAATAAAGAGGGAATATGCTAATTGACTGTCATACCCTCAAATATGGCAGTGCCCACAGCCACAAGATGGCGGCGCCCAGTCCCCTCAGCCCAGCTGGGGTGGCAGGCCGCAACAGAGCTGGGTCCGCCCCCAGGCAAGTCTGGCCACTCTGCGCACATGCCTTTGAACTTCCCCAGTCCCCTTACCCCACAGACACCCAAGGCCACCCCAAGGTGCAGGCATGTCTCAGATGTCAGCTGCCCAGTCACCCAGGGCCACCTGAGGCTCAGGTAACAAGGGCTGGCCAAGGTTTGCAGCAGTGGCAGTAGCAGAGGTGTGATGGGGGCATCGCCTCCTGCCCCTGAGTGCACCCAGGCTGTGAGAGGGGTAGGCTGGGCTGAGGGACCCTCCTCCAATGCATGAGTTTTCATGCACTGGGCCTCTAGTAGGAATATAACTATCTCAGCTCCCTCACATAGTGTGTGGTATTATTCTAAAGCATGTTCTGAACTGTCTCCTAGAGTCTTCACGGGGATTAAATCTCAGTGGTCCACAGTGCAGACCTGCTCAAGAACATGTGATTTATTATAAGCTTTCTTCCCTTCACACCTGCCCACAAAACTGCCAACTTCTGGGTTTACCTTCCAAATAAACTACTTACTCTTCAGTTCTGGTCTCAATGTTGCTTTGCTTCTTGACAAACCCATCCTGAAACCAAGTACTCTCCCTTCCCTCTCCCCACCTTGACACACATACTCACACAGTTTCCCCTGTTCTTCCCAAACTAAATGGAGTAAACTTACAAAATGCAAAAAAAAGTGGGTTCAGAAAAGTATCTGTCTTATGACACTGTTATTGTTCCCCATTTCCTTGGCTCATATCACCCATTAGAATCTAAATTATTTTCATGCAAATTAGAAGCTTAGAATCTGGTGTCGGACAGATTTCAAATCCAAGCTCTATCTCTAACTAGTTGTCCACTTTCATCTGTATCTCTCTGGGCACATTTCCTTATCAGTAAAATAAAAATAGTGACATCTACCTATCCTTTTGTATTTTTGTAAGGATTGAATTAGGTCATCCATGTAAAGCATTTAGCAAAATGCCTGATACAAGTCACCACTCACTAAATGCTGGCTACTACCATCTTATTCATAGTATTAGTATTTGTAATATTAATATTAGTAGTGTTAGTAATTGTCTTAATCTTGGCTTCTCCTACAGGACATAGAATAACACATCTATTCAGCATATGGTAAATACTAACATATTTGTTAAAGAAATTTAAAAAAATAGTGAACTAGAGCAGCACATTTTGTTTTTATAATCAACACTGAGATTGCATTCAGCCAATGGATTTTTATAGCACACATGACAGAAGTATGGCTAAACTGCTCAATCCTCAAGCTTTCTCACAGTGTAAATATCAATTACAAGTGATCTTCCATCTGCTCCATGAGCAATACAAGGTTTGTCATTTCCCTGAGAAGTTCAAAGGTACAAAAACATGTCTGAGATATCTTTCTTCTTCATTATCTGCTCAGGGGATGTTTAAAGGTATATAGGAGCTACACTTACTGGATAGTGGCTTTGGGACATATTCAGAAACATGACAGATCTTTCTTCTAGCCATCTCTGGGTCATGTCAGAGTGAGCCTTACAAACCAAGCCTGGCCTGATTATTGCTCTGCTAAGATGTACTCAGCAGCTCCTCCTCTGCTGCTCTAACATCCCATCCTCACAAGGTAACTCCAGCCAAGTTCACTTCTTGTGATTCTCTGAAGATGGCTTCCTATCCAACTACATTCCTATGCTTTCTGCTCTACCACAAATGTCTTTCTCCCTTCCCTTCCCTTCCTTCCCTTCCCTTCCCTTCCCTTCCCTTCCCTTCCCTTCCCTTCCCTTTCCTTCCCTTCCACCCCTTTTTTCTTATTTTCTTTTCCTTTAATTTGGCCTTGTAAATACTTATTTCCCTCCCAAGACTTTGCTTAAACTTAAAATAATCTTTCCTATCTCCAGACTCCCAATCAAGTAAAAGCATTTTTTGTGCTTCTTTTTAAAAGCTCTATCTTGGGAGCTCAGATACTGGATAATTTAAACCACTCATATGTCACGACACTAGGGAGAAGTAATTCTTAGTTCTAGCCAAGGTCAAACACACTTGGCATCCAAATGGAAGGATTTCTCTACTGTTTCTATGGAAATCCTTTTTACACCAGATAGTGCTCATTTTGGATAGATACAAGTAAATCTATTCTCCCTCATTTCCCTTTTTGAGTCCATCCCTGTGCCCTCACCCAGGTTTCTGGACCATCAACACCCTCACACCTGTGTTTGAGAGCAGCTAGACCTCTGACCTCTGGTGTTGAAGGCTGGCAATAGTTGAGCCTCACATTTACAAGACAAATTCTTTTTGAATTATACAGCAAATTACTTAATATTTCTGCTTCTTTCCTTCCTTAACCATAAATAGAATAATAGAAAGTACCTACTTCATACAGTAGCTATAATAATAAATGAGGTAATATACACAAAACATTTACAAAAGTACTTGGCACATAAGTGTTCAATAAATGTTAACTGCTATTTGTCTGTATATTATTAGTATTATTCATCATATTAGAAGTGTTAGAAATACTGATCATCTTTCACATGATAACTTGCAAGGATTTTATGCTAATAGTCACTCCACTGCCCCCAGGAGTAAGGAAAGAGAGGAATGGAAAGGAAGAAGGGTGGGGAGACTATGTTGGTTCACACATTTATGTGTAAGTAAAGGTGTCCTATTCCTCCTCCCTCCATGCATCCAGTCGGTGGTGAGAATTTTAAAGAAAGGGTATATATCTTGCTCCTCATTTTATCTCTAACATCCAGTGTGATATTAGCTCTGTAAGTGTTTGTTCTACTTTAGAGGTACACCTGGACACCTTTGTCTCCCCAATCCTGTCACTAATAAAGAAACTTCAGTACAAACCAAGACAGAAGGCTCTGTCATATTTTAACTAAATGTTGTGTATCAGGCACTTTCATGTCAGGCTAGTAACTTATTCTTAATCCCCATCTTCACAGACACCCTGAGTGTCTAAACAACCTGTTAAGAACTCAATAACTAAAAAGATAAATTTCGTATTTAAGGATGCGTCTATAAAACTCCAACTCAACTCTCCCATGACCATCTTCACTTTTGTTTTTGGTGCCTAGATGAGTACCTGGCATGGAGTAGGTGCTGAATATCAATATTTGTTGAATGGTTCCATAGCAGACACTATTGACTCTACAAGAGTTGTAAACTAGGAAGTCAAAAAACAGGAGACCTGGAACTTCCAGAGATGGGCTGTCTGCACAGTGATTGTCTGCACACACACACACACACACACACACACACACACACACGCACACACCAAGAGGCAAGGGTTGGGAACTAGCTGTGGCTATGCCTCCAGAGCAAACAAATACCGTCCCCACCTCAAGCTAGATTCCAGGGGCCATTTATAACTCTAATTCCTTTCTATTATATATTAATTTATTTCTGTATGTTCACCTTTCCTTTCTTTAAAAAACTTTACTAGTAAATGTACACAAAGAGCTATATGAGGCCAAGGATATCAGTAGCCATTCTAGTGAACTTGTTTCTGAAAACAAGGGTGAACTATTTTTAAAGTATTTTTAGCAGAAAGGATAGACAAAGGCAATAGTGTGCTGTGGAGATATTCCTGGAGCAGCACTGTACACAAAAGATAGAAAGAAAAGATATTGAGAGAGATGGATTTGATAGATATCCAGAAAGAAAAAATGGCAGGAATTGGTGACTGATGGGTTTTGGTTGGAGCAGGAAGAGTTATAGGTTTGTACACTTGAATGAATGGCAGCAATGACAGAAATATAGATTTCACTTGCAAAACTCATATTTCAGGGTATATTGCTGGTCACTTTTGTAATTTAAAGTATTACTAGCACAGCAGGAAGTCAACCCTAAAAGGTAGAAAATTCAACACATTTTCTTCAAAGGGAAAGTGGAAGAATGAGGAATGAGAATATAATATAATGTATATGTTGAAAAAAATAAAAACTTTTCTATTAAAAACAGAATCAAATATTTGAAAATAGAATTCACCTTTTACTATGATTAAAAACCATTTAATTCAATGAAGCAACAATATACATTCATTTAAATGTATCACATAAATTTGTTTTTCTTTAAACTGTATGATTTAATGTCAAATAGAAATGTTTTTGCCTTTGGGGACATAATCTTAAAGATTGTGTTAAATTGCTATAAGTTAAAATTTGAATGTAATGCTCATATTTTTGTAGAGAGCTTAAGACCTCTGAGAATATTACTTTTGAAAAATATGTTTTTATTAATTTTAAAGAGCTAAGAAGGGAGGGAAAGAGAGAAACATTGATGTGAAAATGAAATATCTATCAGCAGCCTTGATCCCATACTAAGGATCAAGTCCACAAACCAGGTATGTACCTGATGAGGAATGGAATGACAACCCTTTGGTACATAGGACAATAGTCAACCAACTGGGTCACACTGGCTAGGGCAAGAGAACATTACCTTTAAATTAGGATATGATTACCAATCCATTAATCTTTTACAATTCCATTCCAAAACCATCATTGTGGTGTTGTTCCTCATCTCATCTTTTAGAATCCTATATAATAAAAGTCTAGTATGCTAAGAGTCTGGTCGACCAGTCAACTGATCAGCTGTTCAACAAATCAAAGCATAATATGCTAATGATATGCTAAGGCCACTCAACCTCTCCCTATGACATGCACTGACCACCAGGGAACAAATATTCTGACAGGTAGGTTAGCTTGCTGCTGGGGTCTAGCCAATCAAGGTCAGGCATGCCCTGGAGCCTTCCCGTGGTCCCTCCTCATTGGCCAACCTCTTACATCTCTCCCTGGCCCCAACTGTGCACCAGTGGGGTCCCTCAGTCTAGCCTGAACTCTCTCACAATCCAGGACCCCTCAGGGGATTTTGGAGAGCCGTTTTTGGTCCAATCCCACAAGACAGGCTGAGGAACCCCATTGGTGCATGAATTTGTGCACTGGTCCTCTAGTCTAAAATAATAAGAGTGTAATATGCTAATTAGACTGGACAGCTGAAGAACTTCTGGATGAAGCTGGGGCTGCAAGGGCTGAGCTCCTTGCACGAATTTCATGGATCGGGCCTCTAGTATTATAATAATGTGGCAAACATCTTTTAGTGTTCCCAGCCATTTTCATGTTTCTGATAACTACTCTTCCTTTCACTAAATAAATGAGCCAAGCTATATGTGTGCCATATGACTATACCTCTTGGTCATAACTGATTGGATCAGAGGTAGTCAGATGACCTGCATGGAGTCAATCAGATGTTTTCTCCTGATAATGGGTACATGGGTCAAAACATACTGAAACATTTGGATTTGTAAGAAGACTTATAAAATGATGTGAATTCAGTGGCCAAAGGTGCCACTTATGGGGTATAGTTTATGTGAAAATGAAGAAGAAAAGGTCTTTTCTATTCTGAAAGTAAATGTTAAGAAAGAGAAAGAGCTATGGCTCCAGAGGAAGATGGATAATGAAGGTGCTTTGGCTCCTCACGGCATTCTTGAACTGCAGGAGACCAAAGTACATACCCTTCAAATACTTTCTATGCTTGAATTCTATAAGAAATCCCTGAATCACAGCCACCACTTTACCATCTGAATGTTAGACCCAGGGAATAAAACGTAGCAAATGCACAAAGGTTTTGCAACCACATAAGGTTATTTAGGGTTGTGTTTGGGGTATTCAAGTCTCAATGCTGCCTGTCAGGTTTTCTGATGTCCCACTCCTCTGAGCTTCTGGCCTTCATGCTCTGCACCATCACATCTGACATATTTTCCATAGAGTTAGCTCTTTTATGCCTACTGCTAATAAGAGTCTTTGTGAATCATTTTGCTTGAATTTTTCTAATAATTAGAATGATCTAATGAGCCAGGTGCAGCATGGCATGATACTTTTCTAGGGTAAGCAACACAGAGTTTGGCATAAAATCACTAGTCAAATTAGCAAATCAACAATGTGTAAACAACTCATATTAAATCCCTCTATATATTAATTTCTATGGCTAACATATCATCCTATAAATATCATTTCTTCACCCATAGAAGATATAGTATCCTCTAAATTCATTTATTTATTCACTAGAGGCCCGATGCATAAAATTCATGGAAGAGTAGTCCTTTGCAGCTTGCTGCCTCGGTCCTTGTGGGCCCAACTGCCTCCTGGCCCTGCAACCTTGCCCCCCCCTACCCACTGGTAATTCTAGAAGGTTGTTCTGGAAGGTCGTTCTGGAAGGTTGTTCCACCTTTCAGTCTAATTAGCATATTAGCTCTTTATTATATAGGATAACTGAATCTCTCTGGAAATACCCTTAATAATTTATGGGCCTTTGTTGAATCATAACATTAGCTAGTGATTCTGGAAGGCTCTTGCCAAAAGATACTTAACATCTCCATTCTTTTCAACCACACTGATAAAGTCAGTCCTCCATTCTTCTCAACCATGCTCAGAATGGTTGAGATGTGAGTACATGCTTATGTTTTGATTGTGTAGTTTTATTCCCACTTAAATTTCTCAAACTAATACCATTATCCTCCATGACATCAGGATTGAGGAGTCCTTGAAAGAGATTTTCCAAACATATCTGGTCTTCTGCTTTTGGTAGCCTGGTGGCTATATAATCTTTGTAGTAAGATGCATTCTGAGATGCACAATGCATCTAGCACTTTGCCTGCCAAAGGAGCATCAGAGACAGATGGGATATGTAATGAGAGTAAGGCAGTCAAGGCAGATCTTGCTCAAAACTGCCTGGTGGGGATGGTGAATTATATCTGCATGATTTGAACTTCGCCTTGAACTGAGAATTGGGAAATCTGAAAAAGAATCCAATGTCTGATGTGTTCATTCACAACACTGGAAACTGCCACAGCTGAGCCTGTGTTAAGTAGCTCAGAAGCAAGTCCAGAGCACTAATGAATTACCTGCCCTTCACATTTCTTGTACATTCCCTTGAATGATTAAGCATAGGCTTTTAGAACATTTAGTTGTACATGTGCACTGAATTAAATATAACAAACCCTGTCCCTGTAATGGACCTCTGGGTCAGACTGGAGCCTGAGGAGTCAGATTGAATATGGCAGGCATTCTAGCTGACTGAGAACCCACAGCTGTGCTATAAAAACCAAAGAAGGGGAAAGGGAAGAAGAGAGAAGAGAGAGGACATATATAAGCCAAAGGAAGGGAATGAGGTGAGAGATGGAAGAAGGGAGAGTAGGAAAAGAGGAGAGAGGGAAATTGGCAATGGGGATTGGACCTATGAAATTGGGAGGGAGAAATGGGACAGGATAAGGCTGGAGAATAGGGAAGAAAGGAGAGAGGACAAAGAAGGATAGCAGAGAGATTGCAAAAATAAAGAAGAAAAGTGAAGTATTTTTTAAAAAGGAGAAAGGGAGGGAACAAGGGAGCAGAAGGAACAAGAAGAAAATGAGAGACAGAAACTGAAGAGAGGAGAAGGAAAGGATCAGCCTATGTAAGTGTTCTAGATGCCCTTAAAGCTAACTGGAAGAATAGAAGAGCAACGGGGCTTATCCCAAGTCCCTCTGACCTGCACCTGTAGACTGATCAGAAACAGACACTTGCAACCCTTTGTGATTTTGAAAGGAATCAGATTGATAAGATATTGGGCAAAGAAAAAAGTGTCATCAACCCTTCTTCCCCCTAAGCTTGCACTGTGTTCCCAGTAGGATATTGCTACCATCCAGGTTCTTCCTCAAAATAGCTGTGGCTGATTACAGATTCCAGTGCTTGTTTGCTGGGACTCCGGCCAAGACAGAGAAACATCAATCAGAACGTCAAACCTCAGAGAAGGTAGGGGATGGTGAAGGTAAGGGGAATAGATCAACCAAAGGACTTATAAACATGCATCTAAGCCTAATCAATGGACACTGACAACAGGGGGGTGGGGCATAAATGGGAGGTGGGGGATAATGGGGGAATAAGGACACATATGTAATACCTTAATCAATAAAGAAATTTTAAATAAATAAATAAATAATAAAAGCTCTGGCCACTGCCTAGGTAAATGTCTAAGCAACATAAGAGAAGTCAATTTGGGTTTGCAGAAGACTTATATAGAGAATGGCAGTGAAATGTTCACCACACTAGAACCCTTCATGACTGAGGGTGAGTTTATTTCAATATTTCCCCGATTCTGTCATCCAGTGCAAGAAACCCATTCTTCCCTGGTCAATTTCCCCCAACCGACTTACTTTCTTTTTCCATATTTTATGTTGAGGTCTTATCAGTGATACATGTAAGATATTATTGTATTAACTTTTAATTTGCTTAGGAAGGATACGTCCAGTAATAATCCAGGACACAAAATGATCTGGTAGCCAAAATTTGCTAATCAGTGCCAGGTCATTATTTTTGCTATTTTTGTCATAGCAATTAAGTTCATAAAACAACTTGTCATTTTTTTCTCCTTTCCTCATTTCCAAATGAGTAGAGTGGGTGAGGCCTGTACCCTACCCAGATTCTCTTTATTGGGCTAATTCACCCCCTGCTGCTGTGTGTATTGGATCTCAAATGTCCTCCAAATCTTTAAAACAAGAATGGACAAATGGGGCTACCTCACCTGTGAGATGGTCCACCTCTCCTTATGCAGTCACTTCCTGATTAACTGACACGGGGATACAAAAGGCTGGGTTTCTTGCCTCAAGGTTGGCCACCCCTAAAGTGTGATTCACATTCCAGCACTCCCTGTGGGATTCGGCTAAGACTAGAGTTACCCCGAAATCACATTTCTCTGCAGTGCACTTCTTCGATAAACTACTTATACAAGGTTCCCCATCTCAGGCTCTGCTTCAAGGAATCTGAACTAAAATAGTGAGATTACCACCTATAAAACTTCCCATGTGAGAGCCGGGGATTCTGGAAATACTCAACATCATCATGGTAACGTTTACCTGCTAAACCATTTCCACATCTATGAAATGAGATTTTATGAATTGCTGCTGCTTAATATTATTTGAGCCAAAAAACTCGAGGTGGGGACTCTGGGAAGACTACATAAGGGTTAACATATCTAGAAGCTTATTTGCATACTGTTAGCTAAAAGGCATTTTCACAGAATACTTTTTATGAAGTTTCCCTTTACTCAATTCTTTATTTTCCCAGTTTACAAAATACTGCATTCACAGTGCAATATGAATGCATAACCCCTGGGTTGAGTAGAAAGGCAAAGTGGCCCCAAATTACTTAATATAACCCTTGTGGTAATAACTAAGCACTTTCTTCAGCATTTTACCATTTATTGACTACATTTTATTTCTGCTTCAACGAGAAGCTGTCAAGTACTCTGAGAATTTCACAAATTCACTTTACACTTGCCATAAATTAATTACTGCAAGTGCATAATGTTTATTTCTGCCTAGGGCGGTCTGCACTGGTACGTCTTATTAGCATTCATTGAAGAATGTAAAAATAAAGAGTATAGTTGGCATGAAAAAAACATTTATGCCTTCATATCTCCAATGATGAAGCTTAAAATGATTTTCTACTTTATTTGTTTGTTGAGTTTGTGTCAGAGGCAGCCACTTCATGTCTTTAAATTGGCTGTACAAGACAAACACAACTTGGGTATTCAAGCTGCTTAACCCATCAAATGCCCACAAAGTAAAACTCTGCAAATGGTTGGTCAGATTGGACATTCCTATAAGCCAACACTACATTATAGATAACAGGGGAGTAAGAAAAATCCTATCTATAAAAGAGTAGGATGCAAATTAACCATCATTCTGCTATACCTACAAGCCAAGCCTACCAGGAGTGAGAATGCAAATTAACTCAACCAAAATAGATGGCTACGGCCACACAGTGAACAGGAGGTTTGGGTTTCCCCGGCAATGGAGGAAGCCAAGCTTTCTGCCTGCCCAGGCCTGCCTTGGCCTCCACTCAAGGCTACAAAATTTCAATTATAGAAGATAAATAAATCCCAATGAAAATGGCATCAGACACAGAGCTGTATAGAATAGAAGGCTTGAGTTGCCTTTGGTGATGCAGGAAGCCAAGCTTTCCACACACCCTGGCAGGTCCAGGCCTGCACTCAAGGCAACGAAGTTTCAATTATGGAAGATAAATAAATCCCAGATACCAAGGCCTCCACTTGGGTCGCTGCGGGGCATGGCCAGCCTGCAAACCACCACAGGTCCCTGGCCCAGGCCCCCCACACCCCAAGGGAACACTCACCCTGATCCGGGACATCCTTTAGGACAAACCAGCTGCCCCCCACCTGTGCACCAGGCCTCTATTCTATCTAATAAAAGAATAATATGCAAATTGAACATCACTCCAACACACAAGATGGCTGCCCCCATGTAGACACAAGATGGCCACCACAAGATGGCCAACAGGAGAGGGCAATTGGTAGGAATTAGGCCTGCAAGGGAGGACAGTTGGGGGCAATCAACCCTGTAAGGGAGGGCAGTTAGGGGTGACCAGGCCAGCAGAGGAGGGAAGTTGGGGGCCACTGGGCCTGCAGTGAAGTGCAGGTGGGGGGGACCCAGGTCTGCAGGTGAGAGCAATTGGGGGGTACCAGGCCTGCAGCGGAGAGTAGTTAGGGGCAAACAGGCTGGCAGGAGAGAAGTTAGGCATCAATCAGGCTGGAAGGGGAGTAGTTAGGGGGTGATCAGGCTGGCAGGCAGAAGCGGTTAGGGGCAATCAGGAAGGCAAGCAGGCCAGCAGTTGGGAGCTAGTAGTGCTGGATTATGAGAGGGATGTCCGACTGCCCATTTAGACCCAATCTCAGTAAAATTTGGATTACTTTAGATTCCCTTGAGGGGTCCCAGATTGGAGAGGGTGCAGGCTGGGCTGAGAGACATACCTCCCCATGCAGGAATTTCATGCACCAAGGCTCTAATAGGACCCATAATGGAGGACTTATTGTGTTGAGGACACAAAAATGGATCAAGTAACATGAAAACACAGACATGATTCTTGCTGTGATATTATCATGTTCCCATTATATGCCTGCCTATGCTATGAACTCTGCTTGGCATGTTTTTCCTCCCACTCTTTCAAAGCCAGCTCTGGCTGCAGCTACCAAGGTTTTTTGAAGAGCCACTATAATATAACTCTACAGAATTATATTACAGAAAAGCAAAACTTTCTAAATATACATCTGTCTAAAGAATCACACAGCACAAGGATATTCCAGTTCACTGATTCAACAAACATTTATTGTGCCCTCATTGTTGTAGGGGCAGAAATAAAACTGAATAAGACATACATTATTCCAGTCTATGAGACATTTATAACCAAGTGAGGGAAGGAAAAAAATCAATAGTTTCAAATTGTGATGAATCCTATGCATGAAACAAATGAGGAGTCAAGGCCAAGTTCTGACTGCATTTGGGGAAACTCACTTGAGACAGATTGGCTACATACAGGCCTATCTAAAGATCAGCTGCTAAACTGAGACCTAACGCAGAAGGAGCTGGCTTTGAAAGAGTGGGAGGAACAACATGTCGAGCAGAGTCCATAGCACGGGCAAGTGTCTGGATACAAAAAAAGAGCCCGGATGTTAAAAAAAAACTGGCCCAAAAACTGATATCAGAGCAGATTTTTGGGGAGAGAATGAAAATGTGGTCAGGCTGTTCATGTTTCTATCTTGCTGAGCCTAACATGTATGGTTAGGAGAGTGAGTTTCCCATTAGAGAGCTCTGAGCAGATAGGGGAGGGAATGATATGAGTTATGTTTAAGATGATTCTGATGTGTACAAAATAGATTGACAAGAGTAGAAGCTGGGGACCAGTTAGGAGGCAAGGCATAGCCCAGGAGAAAGATGATAATGCCTTTGAATTGGCAGTGGCAGTATCAATTTGGAACAATGAATGGGTCCAGAATATATTTTGGAAATGGAGCTGAGAGGACTAGCTAACAGATTGGATGTAACCATTGAAGAAAAGTAAATGAGTTAAAAGTGACTGGCTTATGGCTTAAACAACAAGGGGCATACAAGTTTGACCTTTTTCCCCCTCTCTTTTCCTAAAAGAACCAGTTCATTTGGTTGTTTTCATCATATCTTTTTCTTTTTCCCATCTATACTTTCCAGAATTTTTCTTTTCAACGAAGGATTACAACATGTCTTCTTTAAAATTTGGATTACTTTAGATTCCCATAGTTCCCCTCAATGTTCTCTATCCATACACATATCAACAAAGTTTTACAAACACAGTTGGACATAGTCAACAATGAAATCTTGATAAATACGCAGGTGGGGGATTAACTGTAAATACACCTATATTACTATGCTACCATAGTCCTGTCTTACTTAAAGGGACATGGATTTATCCAGTAAATGTATACCAGTCTGGAGGGGCCAGAGAGCACCACGCTAAGCCAAATAAGCCAGGCAGAGAAACACAAGCATCACATGATCTCATTTATTGTGGAATCTAAGGGACAAAATAAACTTATGAACAAAACAGACCTAGAGACATGGAAGCATGCAACACACTGATGGATTTTTAAAGAGAAGTAGGTGGAGGTGGGAAGAGACTAACCAAAGAACTTACAAGCACAGATGCATAATCTATGGACAGACAATAGTGCAGTCCCAGGAAAGCCTGGGAAGGGGTGGAGGTGGACAATGGCTGGTGAGGGGGGATGGCGGCGGGGGGCGGGGAGAGACATTTGTAATCCTTTCAACAATAAAGATAAATTTTAAAAAAGATACACCATGCTTCTCAAACTTTAATGTGCATCAGCATGACCTAGAAACACAATTGCTGGGCTCCACCTTCACAGTTTCTGATTTAAGTGTGGAGCAGAGCTCAATAATTTGTGTTTCTAGGATGTTTCCTAATTACAGTGATGGTGATGGTCCATTGAGGAATGTTATCAAAGTTGCATTCGGGAATGCTCAAAATATACAAAGAGCGAGAGAGCACCAGACAAGTACTGTTTTTAAGATGGTTTAACTCCCAAAGTCATTTCTTCCTGGAGGTCTTAGGTAGCAAATTCCTCAGTCAGACTTTTGGCCTGAATGTCCACCTGGCATTGTGTGTAAAATGAGAATTGCAGCCCCTCAGAGAAGCAGAATACCCTGGGCACAGTGGTGACTTCTCATTACAACAGATGAAAACAGATGAGTTAATCAGTAGTCCCTTCATCTCCTCAGAGGCTCATCATTTCTATTTCACCAGTTCGGACAAGCAGTTAATCTGCCAGAGAGATGGAAAATGCCAGGGCTATAACAATCTATTCATGCCAGAGGGGAACTTACATTAAAAAAGAGGATGCTCATGTATTATCATTAAAGACATTTAGATTTTTTTCATCCAAGTATTTACATTTTGGTGCTGCCTTTAGTCAGCCTGTTTGTCTGTGCCTTATAAATGTGTAAGAGCCACAATAAAATCACCATAAGACTGTATACTAAGTTATAGTGTGCAAGGACTTCCATGGATAATATATATTTTTTAACCTTAAAATAACCTGGCAAGATAAAAGTTAGTCTCTCCATTTTACAGGTAAAGAGTGAAACTCACTGAGATCAAAGACTTTGGTGAGTTCACACAGCATGGTGGTAACTTAACTGGGACTTAAACTGAGCTGTTCTAACTTCTCATACAATGATCTGACTCCATGAGGAATGAGACTTCATTATTCCATGACTCCATAAACTGATAGAGAAAAACCCCAATCCAGAAGGTTGATGATGTCCACACAGCCATAGAACTCATCCTCTGAAAGACCTTGTTGTACAGTCTGTACTACGAGAAGCCAGTGGTTCTGAGTTGCTGCTCACCAGCCTTCTACTTACATTTGTTCTGACCAACTAAACCCACTGAAATTTTCAGCCCATTTTCTTTGACTCTGGGTATTGCTTTCTTTTAACAAAATGTCAAATCCTGAATAAAGGTCATAACAAATTGGGAGTAAACCTATGAAATTGCCAACTTTGGACTACTTTCACCCACAATTTCATATGAGTCAGTCAAAAATAACAGCAACGATATCAGTACCTCCAATTAAGAATGATGTTCTGGAAAGGAAAATAGTGTTGGAGTCAGAAGTTCTGGATTCAAGTCAGGCTCTGCACATTGCACCTAATGTCTATGCTTTGAGGAGACAGAAATGATTATAACAATGCCCACAGCACAGCAATTTTGAGAGGATGAAGTGAGATTGTTTCACTCAGCTAAGATCGAACAGATAGGCATCTTGTTCCAGGTGCTCCACTAAGTGCTCAAAGTCCAGGAATGAACAGGACAGTCTATGCCCACAAGGAACACAGTTTGGTGAAAGGAAAATGACTAAATCAACGATTGCAAAATAGGTCATAAGGTCATAACAAAAATGCAAAGGACACAGAGAGAAGATGGGAGTTAACTTGGTCTCAGATGGGTCTTAGAAGACTCAGAGGTGCCAAGAAGGAAGACTATCTAGATCAATGGATCTAGAACCTCTTGGAACTTTAAACATGCCAATGGCCTGATACCCTTCCACAGGTTTTGGGATAGGTGGAGAGAGGTGGGGCACAGGCTCACTTGTAAGTGAACACGTTTTGCAAACCAAAGGGTTGCACTCTCTTAAGACATTATTTTTTTAATAAATAAAAGGCAATGGGTCAGGAAATTATGACTCTGTTCCTACGAACATATTTATTGTGAAAGTAGTAACTGGACTTGACTTAAGAGTGCAGTGGAAAACACAGTATATGTCTGAAATAGACACACTGCCACTTTTCTCTCTTCATGGTCAGCCATGATCATTTGTCAAACAAAGCCATTAAATTAACAACTATTTCATGTTTTAGGGAGGGGAAAAAAAGGTTCCAACCATATCTCCCAGGTATGTATTAGCCAACGATTGGTCTATTGCTATGCTGCATCACCACCAGCAATTACAGCTGGATATTGGTCCAGCTCCACGAGAGATCCTCCTGGCGTGAGGGCACAGTGTACAATGCTGAGCTGGGAATGTTCCTGTATAAATACTCATAGTTTGGAGGATATGTAGACACCCAGAGGCCACAAACTTTCCTTCCTGGACACCACCTGGGAACAGGGAAGCCCTAATAATTATTTCTTGCAATGCCTGGGCAGGTCAAAAGATCACTCCAGGAACTACCAGGCAGGAATCTAGAAGGACCAAGCCAGACCTAGAAGAACAGGTTTGTGAAGGATGGGTTCTCTAACTCCCTTGTTTCTCTTCCTCCCTATGGTAATCCCATTAGCCAGAAGTAGTGGATGCTTCCTTTCTATACCTTTATTCACTTTTAATCTAGAGAAACACTGACTTTCCTTTGGAGAACTAACTCCCCCTCACAACCATTTCTGATAACATGGGTAGAGCTGACTCTAAATCCATCTACAGGAAAAGACCCATGATCCTCGCCAGGCCAGTTATCACATTTTACCCCCTTTAGCCACAGAACTGGCCAGAAAATGTCACACAATGTGGGATGACCTCTTCACATACTCAGCGCTGGGACCTGCTGGACTAATTGGGAAAGAGATGCCACTGCCTACTGGGATAACTGGTCGATTATAAACCTGAGACTCATGGGTGCCTGAGAGCAAAGCAAGATTGAGAAATGAAAATAGAGAGGTTATATAATTTATGACATAATCATGATGACATAATTTGCTTCTTGGGATCTACCTGCACCTAGAGCCAGTTTCCTTGAACCCTCACCAGTCAAAATTCTACTATTTCACTCTAAATTGTTTGATTTGCATTTCAGTAGTATGTTACTGAGATTTCTGACTAGAACACAAAATCCTCTATTCTAAAGAAGGAACAGTCCACTTCACAATTCCAAGAAGGGCATTCACCCAGGACCAGAACCATATGCAGCAAAGATCTGCAAACTATTTCTGAAAAGGGCCAGATTGTAAACATTCTTGGCTTTGTGGGATACACAGTTCCTATGGCAACTACTCAGCTCTGCCTTTGTAGTATAAAAGCAGCCATCCTAAGTATGTAAATGAATGGGTGTGGCTGCAACTCAATAAAATTTTATGTACAAAATTGGTGGCAGGCCAAATTGGCCGATCCTTGACTGAGCAGGAACAGAAAACCCATGCTACACATGAGCCTCCACCTCCCTGCCCATGGCAGACATCACAAATCAATCGTGGGAGGGCAGTGGGGATGCCCAATGTGCTGAAAAACTGTGTGCCCTCTGCATCTCACCCCTCCTGAGCTATTTCTCCTTTTACTTAATGGAATTTCTGGTTCTCAGTGCCTGTAGAACTATAATCCAAGGAGCAATTAATTACTCATGGAGGAAGAAAGGGAAATTGTAAAATGAAAACACACACACACACACACACACACACACACACACACACACACACAAACTTGAGGTAATGAGGAGGGCCAGCCAAGGCTGGAACTTAAGGAGTTCAGAATATTCTATTTATCTATCTTTATTTCTATGTCTCTATTTTTCTTAAAATTTTCATGACTAGAAGCAGGGTGGTGAGATATGTAAACAGAGACTGACATTTCAACAATTTTAATATTAGTTATATCACTTTATAGGTGGGGATTTGAAAGAAAAACTGTACCTTTATTTTGGGAAAATCATCCCACTGTGGCTTTTAGTTGTGCAAAGGTGAAGCAGAGTTTTATAATGAATAGATAGAAGGCAAAGATGACCTGATTTCACTGCATCAACATTTTATGGATTATGCATTCTCTAGGGACACAGTCATTTCCTAAGTCATGCACTGTCCCTAAATATGAGTGACTATTCTTAGAAGATATGTATGTTCCTATTTATGCAAAAATCACAGAAAATGAAGAATGATAGATAGATTATGTCAGCAAATTAGCCGGAGAGACTGTAGCAGGCTCTGGATTGACGCCAAACCCACTTCCACTGCTGTGCTGAGGCCTGTTGTCCTATATTGTTCTGCTGCTGGCAGTCATTACAAGGGGCTTTTGGGGGAGAGTAACCAAAACTTCACTTCATTATTCCCTGAAGAAAATGGGTATTCCTACCCCTAGTCATCGTAAGACAAAACAAACATGAGGCTAGTCAGGGAGGAGCCCAGAATTTGACCTGGGGCTTTGAAACAGCTCAAGAGCACTCTGATTTGGAGAGGTGATCAAAGTTTTGCAATGTTATGAAAGCCTGGGAGCTTGGAAAGGGGATCTCGTATTAATTTTCTAGGGTTTCTGAAACAAAGCACCACAAACTAGGTGGCTTACAACAATAGAGATTGATTGTCTCACATTTCTGGAGGCCCAAAAACCAAAATGAGGTGTTGGCAGAGCCGTGCCCTCTTTAAAAATCTCTAAAGGAGAATCTTTCCTTGTCTCTTCTTAGCTTCTAGTGGTGACCATCAGTTCCTTGGCTTGCAGCTACAGCATTTTTATCTCTGTCTTTATCTGCATGTGACATTCTCCCCCTTGTGTCTTTGTTTTCACATGGCATTCTCCTTTCTGTATCTCTCAATTATAAGGAAACCAATCATGTTAGAATAAGGAGTCCATATTATGCCTCTATCACCTCATTTTAACTGACCAACTCATAACACATCCCCTCTTAGGTCTTCCCGAGGGGGCTTTGGCCTTTGAACCCTGAGAGCTGCTGTACCTTGTATCCATTTTCTGTCTCTGCTTCAATTGTCTTCCACTATTTCAAAGCCTCCATTACAACATATTAGCAATTTCTATGGTGAATTGGAGGAAGAGGCCAAGAAATGAAATCTTGGGTGGACCTAGGGAGTATTATGCTCAGTAAAATAAGTCAGCTAGAGAAAGATAAAGTCCACATGATGTAACTTAATGTGAAATCTAAGAACAAAATGAACAAACAAGCAAAACAGAAACCAAATCCTAGATACAAGGAACAAACTGAAGGATGCCAGATGTAAGAGGGGTTGGAAAGGGTGAAAGGATGAAGGTGCACACATTTCCTGTTTAAAACACAGTCATGGAGATGTAAAGCACATCATAGGGAAGATAGTCAATAATTTTGTAATAACTATGTGTGGTACCAGTGGGTATTAGACCTATTGGGGTCACTTCCTAAGTTCTAGAAATGTCTAACTACCATGCTGCAAACCTGAAACTAATACAATATTTAATGCCAACTCTAATTGAAAATAAGCTTTTTTTAAAGAGACTGTGCCCAGGCTCAGGCCCAGTGACAGAAGGAATTCCAAGTCTGAGCCGGCCCCTCCCTGAGACAGCGAGATGCAACTGGCAGAAAAGAAAAGGGCTGAGATCTGGTGACAGAAAGCTGGTGGCAGTAGCCAGTGGATGTCCAGAGACACCTGAGGAATCAAATCTTCTCAAGACAGAGTTTTGTGCAGTCAGGCTTGATGGAGCACACATCTTAATTTAAATATTTTTTTTAAAAAGGAGTTTATTCTCTAATGGAGGCTGATGGGGTCTGTGGCACTAGGGATTAACACTCTTTATCACACTCTGAGAAAGAAGGCAAAAAAAATAAGCATGTTTGGACAAGTGGGAGCTCACAATCTTTCCCCTTTTAATCCTTTGCCTGACAACATGTTTTCAAACAGCAAAACAGTTAATGAGAAAAAAGCCTTGAGAATCCACAGTTGGGAACCTGGTCCAGTGCATTTGGGAAGACGCCAGAAGGACAACGGCCATTCCCTAGGAAGGTAATGTGAGTCAAGGGTTAAGTGCTTTCTACTCTACATTCAACAGACCCAACAGGAAGACAACATTCAATGACAGCTAATGGCAATTTCTAATGCATAATTAATTTTGTTTTTGGTTATTAGTTAATGAGCTGGAAGCATGATATAAGATGACAGTATTAGCTCATGAGCAATCTGAATAATTCAATTAATATAACTAGGCAAGATGCTGTATGGAACTCCATTGCGATAAATAAAAATAAAATCTCTTTGGTAAGAATTCCAAGAGGAAATAAATGGCCTCTCTTCCTTCCAGATGTCTACTTTTTAATCTCAATTTTCCTTCTCTTAGCTATAATCTATGAAATGGGAGAATCCAAGGATAAACAAGTGAAATGAACAACTCTGTCTTTGATGAGCCAGAAGTTTCCTCACTCCTACAGACATGCGCAAAGCCCAATTAAAAGATGTAGCTGCAAAGAGCGTTTTAGTGGTCCCCTCACCCCCAATGATTATGTTAAATTCAACATTTGGGTGACCAGGCTCTGACTCAGATGCTGTTAAAAGGTGAAGGAGATCCCATTTCTGCTCACAGGAAGCTCACAGTCTACTCAGGCACATGATTTATTTACAACTAACACGATATGTGCAACAATAAGAGTACATAAAAAGCACAGAGGTAGCTGATGAGAGAGAAATGACCTGGGTGGAATGAGTGAGCTAGGGTTATACTCAGCCAGGTCTGGAATTTGAATAGAAACAGCTAAGCCAACAAAGTGCAGCTGAAGAGGGTTCTAGGTGGGAGAGTCCGAATGGACAAGAGCACAGATAGTAACATAGCGAGGAACAGAGTAAAACCAAGTTGTTTATGGGGCTGGAAGGCAGAGTGTAAGATGGAGGGGCTAGAATGGTTGGTAAGCAGGTAATGGGACCAATGAAAAGTTTTAAGCAGGGAAATAATTAGAGTAATAATTTTTTTCAATTTATTTGTTTAATGCAAAGGAGACTGCTGTCTGTGGCTTGTTTACTCAATAGGTGAACAGGAAAGGTGTATGAAGAAGAGGTCATAGGGTCATATGCTGGCCAGTAGCAACCTCAAATCTGTGGCTAGGGACCATCGACCTGGCTCTCACCAGCTATTTCTGTAAGGGCGACCCCTACAGCAGGCATTTTATTGGTGGACAGGTTAGGAGAGGCAGCTAGGTATATGAAGGAGCTTGCAATTAGGGACCTTTGAGATGGCCCAGGGAACTTGGAGCCAGCTTTTTTTTTATTATTACCAAAGCCAACATTTGCATGCTGATGTTGAAAATGCTATAGGCAAAATGAAGGAGGTGTTGTCATCTGTGCTTTCTGGCCTATACCCTGCTGCTTTTTTTTATATTGTCCTAGTTCCATTCAAACATAATAGAAAAGGCAAAAGAGAGTTTGGGATGCAAGAAAGCCAATACCTGAGTGTCAGAACTCTGTTTCTAAAGCTAGAGAAGCATCTCTAATTAATTGTGGGAGGCCTTCCACTAATCCCCATATTTTTTAATTAGTCCAGGCTGCCACCAATGAGCTATTACCATTGGCACTGGAAGCGAAGCCTACTTGCCATCTCTGTTTTAGGACAATCCGGCAGAATGGTTTGTTAACATTGGCTTTATGTGGACATATCCCAATGGCATGCTGTTTTAAGTGGTGGCATCCATGCTTGATGGCAGGCCTTTGGAAGGTGAGGCTGAAAGCCAGCCCTAGCAGAGTCAATGCAAAATTAGTAGGTAAGAGTAGGAATAATGAGTCGAGTCAATGGTGCATGCTGTTCCTTCTGTTTGAAACACTCTTCCAGCCAAACTCTATATATCCTTCAGTTTCTAACTTATAAATTGCTTTTTCTGCTCTGTACCTCACCCGTGAATTCAGTCACACCTTCTGTGGCACTGACAGCATCCTAGACTTTCTCTACCATGGCAACTTTACCATCTATAGAAATCTTGTCGTATTGCATCTAGTATCCAGGAATGCATCATGTCCATCCACCTCAACATTATCACTAGCACAGCAAATGCCCCATTTCAATTTTTTAAACTGAATTGACATCAGAATACAGAGAATAACAGGATCTGACCACCCAACCAGATCAGTTCAATCAAAGACAAGTATGTAATCAGGCAACAAAGAGTCAAAAACAAGACTCTGAAACAATGCCTTAGGCCAAAAAAATCTTTCCTATTTGTCTTCTACAGCAGGGTCCTATTCTTTTCCCAAGATAGGACCAGTCCAAAGTCTGAGCTTAAAGCCCCAATTCACCATTTCTGGCAGCACCTGATATTTGCAGAGTGAATATAATCAGTAAAGAAAAATGCTGATGGAGTTCAGTGCCTTATTCTGCAAGCATGTATGTACAGTGTATACCGGTATCTCAATGCAACCTGGATGTGAAATAAATAATTTACTTTGGAAGAAAATGCACAATTGTTAGAGTCATAAAGATACAGGCTTTTTTCTCTTTAAACAAGCTGATTACACAGCTTGTACTTTAATTCTGTGTAATCTTGGTCAAGTTACTTGGCCTCTTTGAGTTTCTGATGTATTCATTTGTAAAATTCCAAGCTTGTGATGAGGGCAAGAGCAGACATTTGTAAAAGCTGACACAGCGTTGGACATATGAGGGGCACTAAGAAATAAAATGACTGCCACTTATTTAAAAATTGTTAATTGGATAAAAAAAATATGTTCATATGCCATCTCTTTCATCCTTATAAAATAGGCTCTATTATTATCTCCATTTGATAGATGATAAAATTAAGCCTCAAAGAAGTTCCCTGACTTGCCCAAGGACATCCAAAGAGTAAGAAGCAGACTGGGGTTCAAACCCACATTGGTCTGCCCTCCACTGTGGAAAACAACTGCAAGTATAGCTCCAACCTGGTCAGGATATGCAGATGGTATAGATACAGCCTCAAATTATAAGTGATTTTTGGAAAATTCTGGTTAAAAACCCATATTTCCCATCTTCCCTTGAGATAACAGGCAAAAGTTGCAATGTAGGGCTACTCACAAAGTTCTTTAAGGGGAACTCACACTTTTGCCCCTCTCCATTCCACTGCCTGCAATATGAACATAATGGTTGGAACTACAACAGCCATCTCACAACCATGAGGCAACCTTGAGGAGAAAAGTCATCCTAAAGGAGGATGAGAAAGAGAGAATAAGCCCACATCATGGATAAATGTATAATCGCTGTACCATGGCTGTTCATCTTTTATATAAGAGAGAAAAAGAGAGAGAGAGAGAGAGAGAGAGAGAGAGAGAGAGAGAGAGAGAGAGAGAGAGAGAAATACTCCTTTCTTAGTTAAACTGCTACTATTTGAGTTTCGAATTCAGCTTCAGCTGAATTTAATCTTAACTAATATGGACTTCCACTATATTTTTCATTTTTATATTTCTAAGACTCAGAGATAATGTAGTATGGAGACTCCAATCATATTTTAAAATTTATAAAGCATAACTAAATTAGGCAAGGTGCCCACATGAATATCTAGGGAATACCAAAAGGATGACAGCAGAATCCACTATTACTTCAGGCTCAGGAAATTGTAAAAATGAGAGGAAAAGCAAATATTCATTATTCTGCTTTGGAGTACTCCAAACATTCATCATTCTGCTCCCAAGGGGAAAACTCAAAGACTGAAGTTTCTGGGATAAAATCTCATATTTCCCTTCTCAGAAATCATTCCACTAGTTGTTCCATAAAAGTGGTCTATTGTCCTTCATGTCCTTGCAAGAATATGACTCAGGAAGGTCCTAGAGTACTAAATGTGACAGCAACAGCAGCAGAGACAGCAGTGACCACAGCAGTAGAGGGCACATACTGGGTACTTAGGCCAGTGGTCAACAAACTGCGGCTGGTGAGCCACATGCAGCTTGAGAGCTGCAGTTTGCCTCTCTGTCGACTAATGAGTTTGCCGACCACTGACTTAGGCTATACTAGGCAGTCCTCTAAATCTTTTCTAGCTCCTTAAGTCATTGAGTTCTCAGAACACCACTGTGACTGGTGATTTTCCTTACAAATCTGAAACTTACATACAGAGAAATTTCCAAATTAGGTACTCACAAGAAAAAATATATGATTTCAAAGAAATTATGATGGAGCAATTAATTTGAAATCCACCTAATGTTTTCAGTTATGGAAACAAAATATTATGAGTGCCCTCTTTGAAAGAAAATGGAAAATAATGAGATCAGAAATAAGTTTCTCTTTAATAAGGTAATTGACTTTAATGAAAGGAAGTTATGGAGTATACCTCTAGAATGTTAGAGTCCTTTGTTTATTCTGGTTTAAAATTCCTTCCTTCTGCTGATAGAAAAGCCATAGGACCTGTAGTTTGTAATATGACAAATGCAGGCCTTAGATCATGGACAAACCAGCTGAGAAAGGAAGCCCAAGAAAGTTTTCAGCCCTGAAGGAAAGAGTTCCTTAGGGGCATTTCTTTGCCCTTCAATGCAGAGCAATAAGAGATTACTCTCAGATCATTTTACTACAGAACCTGCTAGAAATGCACTCAAATATAAACCTACATGCTGTTTAGACACCAAAGTTTGTGAAATATATATATATATAAAGCCAGTGACCAAAATGCCTTAACAGGTGGGGTCTGGCCCAGTCATTATGATGCCCACTGTGGCCAGTGAACCGGCCGGATCAGCGGGTGCGGGGACTAGCCAGCCAACCTCCTGTAGCCTCTCCCCCAAGCCAGCCCACTCCTGATCATCCCTCTAACCCCAATCAGGGGTGGGGCTGGCCAGCTCACTGCCCACAGCCCCTCCCCAAGACCTGCCCCACCCCTGATCAGCCCCCACTACCCTGATCAGCCAGTGGCCTCTCCCCCCAGCCAGCTCTACCCCTGATCACACCTACACACACCAGTCAAAAGTGGGGCCAGCCAGACCACCACCCACAGCACTTTCCCCCAGCCAGCCTGGCCCTGATCAGGCCCCGATTGAGCAGGCTGGCCAGCCAACCTTCTGCCATTTTCTCCTCCTGATGGGCCTGTCCCAATCTACCTTGAATTCATCACTGGGCCTCTAGTCTTAGATAATTGTGGCATAATATAAAAAATGGCAAGTTTAGGTTAGAGAAATAGATACAATTTAATATCATCTGTTAATTACTTCAGATGTAAATGAATAACAATAACTTGCATGTAAAAATCATATTGTTTGTTTAACATCTAGAACTAAGCCCCCTTTTTCTTAAATATTGTATACTAGGGGCCCAGTACACGAAATTCGTGCATTGGGGGTGGGTGGTCCCTCAGCTCAATCTACCCCCTCTCACATACTGGGAGCCCTCAGGGAATGTCCTACTGACAGCTCATCCCTGGCCCAAGGCCGAAAGCCTCTGGCTGAAGCTTTCGTCCTTGGGCCGTGGACCACAGTCAGAGGACCCCAGCCAGCAATTGCCATGGGGCCAATCGCTGGCTGGCTCTGCCCCAGTGTCAGTCTGTCCAAGGGTTTTTCCTGGCCTTAGGAATCCAGCAAACCCAGAGAGATCCCCCTGCCATGGGGCCGATCTTCCTGGCTGCCTGGCTTCACCCCAGCCCCCATGGTCTTGGGCAGCAGCCATCTTGGTTGGGCATTAATTTGCATATCCCTCCTTATGGGCTTGTGTGTATGGCTTGATTGGAGGTATGGTCAATTTGCATATTACTTTTTTATTAGATAGGATAATAAAAGCCTAATATGCTAAGTGTCCAGTCGTCCAGTCAAACAATCAAAGCATAATATGCTAATGATATGCTAAGGCCACTCAGCTGCTCACTATGACATGCACTGACCACCAGGGGGCAGACACTCCAACTAGTAGGGTGGCTTGCTGCTGGGGTCCAGCTGATTGAGACTGAGTGAGATGGGTCAGACATGCTCTGGAGTCCTCCCGTGTCCTTCCCTGGCCCTGATCATGCACCGGTGGGGTCCGTTGGCCTGGCCTGCGCCTCTTGCAGTCCTGGACCCTTCAGAGGATGTCAGAGGCCCAGTTTCAGTCTCATTCCGCAGGCCAGGCTGAGGGACCCCACTGGTACACAAATTCATGCACCGGACCTCTAGTTATGAATAACTCCAGAACAGTTTTGAAGTAGCTTTTTAATATTGATGTATCCTTTTTTCTAGTCCCAATAAGCCTAGATCAAAATTTAAAGAACATGTTTCGGACCGTTTAAACCTAAACCATGTTTCTTGTGCACAATGGCATATGGTAGTCTAGAGCCTCCTTTTACACTTGCCCTTCCTGAGCAGTGATGTGTCCGGCAGTTTTCACTCCTCACCTACACTAGTGTAAATATATAAGGACTACATTTTTAGGGACTGAAATATTCCTTTTAAGTCTTGAACTACATGACATTCAGACTTTTAGAAACATATCTTTGATTTTCATGGATCTTCACGAAATATTTCACATATGCTATTTCTTTGGTTTTCACAGCTACCCCATAAAGAAAGAAAAGTAGGATGGGAATCAGTCCCATTTCATGGGGGCAAACACCAAGCCACTGAGAAGGAAATAACAAATACAGAGAAAGGACATAATATTGCCACTTAAAGGAAACTATCCTGACTTTGTGTCCAATGCCTATGTGTCTCAGCCAGAATCCTCTTTGCCTCAGAGAAGCAAGGAAATGTGTGAAAGACTCCAAGCAGGCTTCCTCCTTGTTAGAACCTATGTGAAGCTGAATGGTACCTCTAAACCTCTCACCCACCAGCCAAGCCCAGTGCCTGTACATCTTTCCACAAAGCCACTCTGCTGAGTTCACTTTGAATCTCCACAATGTACCCAGAAAAATGCATATGATGGTTGTGTGAGAGGTTATGTAAATTCATTAGTACCCTTTAGAGAATTATCAGGGATTGATTATGAGTTCAGTTCACTTTAGTTCTTGCAGAGGAAAAGAGCCACCAGGGGAATTTGTCTTGATGAAGGTGGAGGGGGAGTAGGAAAATGCTTACGTTGAGCTGCTTTAGAGGAAAGTCAGGTCCAATGACTAGAAGAAGGATAACATGATATTGAAGGAGTAAGTGCAGAGATGGGGGGTGGTGGCAACTAAAAGGAACAAGCAATCAGACCATCTACTAACAAGTATTGCCTAGGACTTGGCCTTAATAGTAATGGTAGCACATACAAGCAATCACCAAGCACAGATTATAGGCTATCAAGTTTCATTTTCATCATACCCTTATAAAGTAGGTATTATTCTACTTACTCTTACAGCAGCTCAAAAAGGCTGTGTGACCTGCTCAGTGTCATGAAGAGGCAATGATTCAAAAGCAGGTCTGACTCCAACGGTATCTAGCCTCCGACCAGCAAACCCTTCATTTATGGATTATTGTTTCATGAGTATCCTCCTTGGTCCTCATCACTCTGAAGGTTATTAGTGGAGATGAAGAAACCAGGGCTGAAAGAACTTAAACTTGGCTCAATCTGATAGATCTAGTATGGGAATAAAGTAACTCAGCATAAGCCTTGTGAATCCAACACCCACTATCATTTTGCTAGGATGAAAAACAGCATTGAGTGCCTTTGTGTTAAATGTGCCAGGTACTTGATATACAAAGATGAATACGATATGGTGCTTTTCCTTGAGTTCACCAAATTAGAGAAGCAAATATTTAGAAAACATTTAGATTAGCAAATATTTAGAAAAATAATTAGATTATCACTAGAAAAAAAAAATATATATATAGGCATATCCTATATTAGTATGTTTCACCTTATTGTGCTTCACAGATATTATTGTTGTTGATTTTTTACAAGTCAAAGGCAAAACCCTCTACCAGCATAAAGATTATGACTTGCTGTATGGCTTTACTGTGGTGGTCTGGAACTAAACCTGCAATGTCTCTGTGGTATACCTATAATAGAAAAGGATACAGAAGCCTCTAGGGCAGTGGTTCTCAACCTTTCTAATGCAGCAATCCTTTAATACAGTTCCTCATATTGTGGTGACCCCCAACCATAACATTATTTTTGTTGCTACTTCATAACTATAATTTTGCTACTGTTATGGATCGTTATGTAAATATCTGTGTTTTCCGATGGTCTTAGGCTCTACAGCAGCAGTTCTCAACCTGTGGGTCACAACCCACAGGTTGGGAACCGCTAGCAGGGTCTGAAAACACAGATATTTACATTAAGATTCATAACAGTACCAAAATTACAGTTATGAAGTAGCAATAAAAGTAATTTTATGGTTGGGGTCACCACAACATGAGGAACTGTATTAAAGGGTTGCTGCATTAGAAAGATTGAGAACCACTGCTTTAGGGGAACCTGAAGAGATCTCACTTTAAAAGTTCACAATTAAGCTAGGTCTCTATACTATTATGTCCTTTTAAAGTATCTGTCCAACTTGTAATCTGCCCTCTCATCTCTGGGCACTGTCTGCTCCATCACCACTCCCCACCAAGAAGTTTCTAGGGACAACACAGCCATTTGGTATCTCTGTTGACCATATCCAATTAGACTATCAGTGTGCACCTGAAGCAAGCTTGGCCAATCAGACTGTCTCCAGAGAACTGGAACTGAAACATACAGAACCTAGGGCCTGGGAGCTGGGTCACAAAAATGGTGGTGCTCTAGAAAGAAAGCTCCCCACCTTGTGGTGTTGAAATCCAGAAGTTGCTCAGCGACCTGCCCTTCCTGATCAATAATTTGTCCAGTAAATCCCATTCTTTGACTAAACTAGTACAACACAGATTACTCCCACTTTTGCCCAGTCAGGCTTCAAGTTAGTAAGTACTGAAAGATGAATACGGGTGACCCAGACAGTCCGGAGCTGGAGCCAGAGTTTGAAGTTTCTCAAACACCACCCTAAACGTGGACTTTATCCTAGAGGTAACAGCAGGCCAAAGATTTCCATAATGTTATAACCCTTAAATAAATAATAAGAAAAGAGGCCAAAACCAGTTTGGCTCAGTGGATAGAGCGTCGGCCTGTGGACTGAAAGGTCCCGGGTTTGTTTTCAGTCAAGGGCATGTACCTTGATTACAGGCACATCCCCAGTAGGGGGTGTGCAGGAGGCAGCTGATCGATGTTTCTCTCTATCCCTCTCCCTTACTCTCTGTAAAAAAAAATCAATAAAAAAAATAAGAAGAATAAGAAGAAAAGAATAATTGGCTAATACCAATGAGGAATAAGATAAATAAATATTTATAGAAGCAATTAGAGATTCATAAATAAATTCCAGAATATGCCTGCCCCCCAAAATTATTTGGGAGGGAAGCTAGAGGAAACATGGCCTTTACTTATAGGACTGGTTATGTCTGCATATCTTCTGTGTGGCTGTGCTGAGTAGTCCACTTGCCTTTCTAGACCCTGTCTCCACCGTTTTCCACCCTGCTCGGTATCCCGAGAGCCTGGCAGCATGGCCACTACTTCAGGCTCCCCCACCCTCTGGCTTTCAGTTGGATTTGGCCATCAGAGCACAGCAGCAGGAGACCAGAAAAAGAGAGGAGAGTACATCTGGGCATTTAGTCCCTCAGCTGCCTCTCTGAAGAGCCTCCATGGACTTGAACTTCAAGAGCAACCCTCTCCACACAGCTCTCACTTTATCTCTCTGCATTTTTCTCTCTAGTGTTGGTAACCATTCTTTTCCATTCCCTTTCAGACTTAGCCCCAGAGTAGTACCCCTTCTCATTTGGCCCCCGCACTTTGACCAAGTTTTTATTTTTATTTTTTAAGTTTTGTTGATTTCAGATAGAGGAAAGTAGAAGGAGAATCATGAATGGGCTGCCTCCTGCACAACCCCTACTGGGTACCAAGCCCACACTCAGGCATATGCCCTGGCTGGAATCAAACCTTGACCTCCTGCTTCAAAGATCGATGCTCAACCACTGATCCACCACCAGCTGGGCTTGACTGAGTCTTTGTAAGCAGTCCCTTTCTACAAAGAGCCCTGATCAAAACAGAGTCCCTCCTATTGTTTGGGTGGAGGGCCTGGGTATGAGAAATAAGTCCCTTTATGGCTCCCTACCTTAGGAAACAGCCCAATTTCTAATGTCCTTTTTAAGAATTATCTGGAGGAGTTTTAGGGTTATTACAGTCATAAATAAACATATTAACAGCCACAGGGAATGAAGAATATCCCCAAGAAAACTTCCCAGTGCCAACCTGATGAAAAAATATTTCACACCAAAATGAAAAGAGAGAAGCACCTGAGTAATAATAAACAGGGCCACAAGCCATGGGCAAAGCCCAAACAGCAAAGAGAAGCAGGCAGACATGCCTACCCTGGAGTGGGAAGTCAACACCAACTGGCTGGTAATTTGAACTCAAAGAATCAGTTGCAATTGCTTAGGCAGCCTGTAGGGCAGAGAACAGAACATCAGGGGAAGGCAACCTAATTTAAACAAACTCTTAAGAACATGGCTTAAGACAGGCTCATCACAAAATCCCTCCCAACAGTATGTCTTGGAGTTATTCCATTACATTTACATATGGCCTAGCCCTTGATATACCTGCTAAGCTAGGCATATCTTCACTGAAGCCCTACTCTTTAATTATTCATGCATTTATTTCTTCATCCATTTCTCTATTAAACAACATGGGAGTTCAACAGAACATGACATGGGGTTACGAATGGGAGATACAGAGAAAAACAAGGGATAGTCCCTAATTACAATCAGGTTGGGTAGACAAAGGTATACAATCAGATAAACAAGTTAATGATTCTAGGACATTGTGATGAAATGTGATGAGCTGCCTAGTGTGAGGGGCGCAGTCAGCTGGCAAGGCCCAAATGCTGGGTGTCCTCAGGAATACTCAGGAAAGGCTTCCTGGGGGAGATGACTGTTGAGTTCAATTTTTTTAATATATATATTTTTATTGTTTAAAGTATTACAAATAGTAGTATATATGCTTTCTTTTTTTCCCCCCACTGACCTTCTCCCATCCTCCCTACCCCCCAGCACATGCCCTCGCCTGCCCCCTCTCCCCACCTCCAGTGTCTTGTATCCATCGGTTATACTTATATGCATGCATACAAGTCCTTCGGTTGATCTCTTACAGAAAGATGAAGGATCATCCAGGTATTTGGAATGGATCATAGGCATCTTTAAATAGAAACTTCCAAAGGAGCACACAGTTTTTTCACATCCTTCAAAGAAACTTGTGCCTAAGTGGTCGCCATGGGTAAAGCTCTCATCCTCTTTCCAACATGTTAGACCACCAACATGCCAGGCAACCACTACCAAGCTAAATCCAGCCTCAGTCTCAATTAATTTGGAATATATATATATATATATATATATATATATATATATATATAGTAAATATAAATAAATAAATATAATTTTTTAATTAATGTCCTTGGAGTTTCATTTTACAAAAAAGGAAATGAAATGGTTTGGGGCCTTTATATCTGGTTTGTGAATTTTCTAACTTCCCTTCAATCATAGGTTGACCTCAATATAAATCCAAAAACGTCATACATCTCCCTGTGAGGAAATACTGGTATAATCATTTTGAAACAAACTTTCTACAGATATACTTGTTAAAAGCCATTACACTTTTCAACTTTCCTAGAAAATAGAAAAACAATTTAGTCAGAGAAAGACAAATACCATATGATTTCACATATATGTGGAATCTAATGAACAAAATAAATTAACCAAGCAACATAGAAATGGACTCATAGATACAGAAGATAGACTGGCAGTTGTCAGAAGGGATGGGGGTTGGGATGCTGGTAAAAAAAAGGTGAAAGATGAAGAAAAAACCCCACAACCTCATAGAGAGACAACAGTATGGTGATTACTAGAGGGGAAGGGTGGTGGGAGAGGTCGGAGAGAATGAAGAGATAAATGGTGATGGAAGGAGACTTGATTTGGGGTGGTGAACACCCCATACAATATACAGATGATGTATTATATAATTGTATTCCTGAAACATGTATGATTTTATTAACCAATCCCTCCACTCTTCATAGAGAGATTCCCTAATGCCAACACATGCAGAAGGCACACACAAAATCACATTTTAGAATTCTTACCCTTAGGCTGCCTTTTATTATAAACAAAAGGTATTATAGAATGGTTCATACATGGAAGTGGTTAAATAAACTATGATATGTACATAAATAAAATGCTATTGGATCTTTATATGGAAAGAGGCAGACTTCTATGTTCTGAATTAGAAGTACCTCAAAGAAAAGCATCAGTCTTAGAACACTTCATATAGTATGAGATTACAGATGGGGATTAAAAAAAGTGTCCATGCTTTAAATGTCCGGGAGGAGACAAAGGAACATTCAGCAAGTATTCTTATAGTAATATCTTTAGTCAGGCTGAAAAACAGTTGTAGAGTTTCACATGCTACACTGAATCTTACAAGAGTATGAATTTGAATGTGGACTTAAGATACTGAGCATTCAATATTCACATCCATACAAGAGGAGTGTGTCTTGATGAAATGTCTTTCTCTGTGGGTGTTGCCCCATGTTCCTTAAACAGAGGAATAAAGACATTACCAACGACTTTAGAAAACCTCCCTAAAACTCAGAGAAGCTAAATGATCATCCAAGTGACTGCATGTTTTCCTTCCTCTTTTCATTTTTCACTTTTAATTATAAAACGTATAAAATATACAACAAAGCATAGAAATAAAAGATTCCCAAATATCCTCCAGTCAAATGTAACCAATGTTAATATTTCATTGTATTTTCTTCAAAACTGTCTTGTTTGTAATTAAAAATTACAAAGAAAGCCACACCTGTCCTTCTCATTCTTCTGGGTCCTCCTGATATACAAAAAGTTGGTGATTATCATCCTTGTGCATGTTTTTGGATTTTTACTAATTATGTATATATACATCTTCAAATAAGATATAGTGTATGTATTGCTTCTTAATGCACAAATCATGTCACAGTGTATATATGTCTTTTTTGCTGAAACTGTACTTACTGGCCCATTTTATTCCATGGACTGATTTTAAGTAATATAATTAAATCAGCTTTAACCAGGCTATCTTGATTGAGTCCTGCAAAGAGTCTGCACAGGTGTATTAACAAAGATGCAAACACTGTGATCAGAGCCACAATTGGAATTCCCAGCTCTCTACAGCAGTGATCAGCAAACTATTTCTGCAAAGGGCTGGATACAGTAGGCTCCTTCACTTGCCACAGATTCTGTTATCTACAATCAACATTGGTCCGAAAATATTAAATGGAAAATTCCAGAAAGAAACAACTCATAACTTTTAAATTGTGGTTTGTTCTGAGTAGCATGAAGAATTCTTGCACCTTCCTGCTCAATCCGGCCTAGGGCATGACTCATCCCTTTGTCCAGCATATCTACACTCTATTTGCTACCTGCCTGTTAGTCATTTAGTAGTTGTCTTATTTATCAGATTATTATAGTATCTCAGTTCTTGTGTTCAAGTAACCCATATTTCACTTAATTAGAGTTCCAAAGCCATTCATATAACTCTTATTATAGCATATTGTTGTAATTGTTTTATTTTATTAGTTGTTGTTCATCTCTACTGTTCCTAGTTTATAAATTAAACATTATATGTCTAGAAAAAACATAGTATAGTATATAGAGTTACATAGGCTCTTATTAAGTACAAGTGACCCAGTGAATGGATTTGTGCACACTAAAGGGAAATTAATTAAAAGAAATATTTTAATATCACTATTTCCCCTTTCTTTATAATTGAAGTGTCAACTAAATTCATAATCAACAATGAAAGATAGAAGCATGTGTGTGATGGGCACCAGTGAGAGCCTTATATGTATCATGCATGCGTGAGTCAACTTAGCCTTTTATATATAGAGGGTTGCTTAATTACACCTGCTTTCTGATGTTGCTAAACTTTTTTCAGCCCAGTGAATCACCCCAAATTTTCTTTCAGGCAATTGTCAGCAACACAGCAGTAAATATCAACACAAAGCAGATTATTATTATAGATCACACAGGGAGAACAAAGGGTAAAATATTTAACTGTTATAGTGTTTGACTATATTCTGTACAATGAGAAAACCTGAAGTCATTTTCAAGTTCCACCATTTCTTACTTCTTTTCATTCAGGTCAAGTTTCTAAACTTTCTAAATCTCCGTTTTCTGGCTAGTAAAAAGAAAACAGGATTCTACCTAGAGTCCTGTCTACCTACTTCAGGTCTTCTGTGAGGATCAAATGAGATGAGGTATGTGAAAATGCTTCACAAACATTTGGTTCCAGTGTAAAATGTTTGCACCTGGCTATAACGCAAGTCATGTTCCTGAGCTGAAGAAACTCCAAGGAGGCTAGTTGCTAGGAAGAGGAAGCCAGGAGTTGCTGCGTCATTACCCAGAAACCACAGTGACCGTTTCAGGGCTGGGCTGGGCTGTGGGGTGTATTTTGCACCATTGTGTCTTGGCAGCATTAGCTGCGATTTCGTGGGGTGTTGCTCCAGTGTGGTGGTGGGGCCTATGTCCCACTTAGGGGAAGCCAAATGGCGGTCTGTCAGCACCAGGTCCATGGCAGTTCCTGCATTAAGCATCTGCCCCCTGGTGGTCAGTGCACGTCATAGTTACTGGTTGGACAGTTGGACAGACACTTAGACTATTATATATATAGATTTTTTGAAGGAAAGGAAGAAAGGTTTCAGGTATCTCCTGAAGTATTAAGATGTATCCCCCGTGGATAAGTGGAAACTACTGATGTACATCATTTTTGCTTTACAAGGCAACTTCTTATTTCCATAGCAACTATTCAACTCTGTTAGTGTAGGGTAAAAGTAGTCTTAGATATTGTATAAATGAATGGCTGTGGCTGCATTCCAATAAAACTTTATCTATAAAAACAAGCCATATCTTCTTTTGCACAAGAGCTACAGTCTGCCAACTTCTGTTCTATGGAAGTGAGGGAGGTAGAAGAGGTTTTGCTGCCACCTCTCTGATTCACTAGAACCCTGGGGCCTATATAAGGGATCACCTTCCTCCCTGATGCTACAAATGCATCTTACTTCAAGTTGTGTGCTTCATAGAGGAAGATACACACTCATTAGTGAGGACCACTCTCAGGTCAAACATAACAGGACTCTTGTGGCCCAGCTGAGACCTAGTAACAAAGGCAGGCGGAGCAACGTGTCTCCATGGTAGGAACACTTGATCTCACAATCAAGGATACATTGGTTTGGGATTTGATTTCCAACAGTGTTACTGTGGTCTATCTCATCTCAGGCAAGACACATGTGGGCCTCAGTTTACCTCTTGCAAAGTGAGTGTGTTGAGGTATATCATCTCTGAGGTTTCTTATAGCTCCAAAATTCTATAATATTTGGGATAATATAAAAAATAATCTAATGACTCCCCCTTCAAAGTTTCTCTGTTATCATAGTGTTCTCTAAGAACCTTCCAGAAGTATTAACAGATACCTTTCCTACCTACTAATCAGAAGAGAAATGGCTAAGAGGCAGAAATCAGAGCATGAGCAGGAAGGTGAAAGGATTTAGAGTGAAACCAAGAAATGAGGGGTTAAAGGAACCAAGGGAGAGAAGGAACTGGGTCAGAAGAGAGAATTCACTCTGAATAAGAAACCTGGCTTCAAACAGAAAGACAGACAAAAATAATAAGTAACAGCAAATTTGTCCCATCTTGTAGGAAGGGAGAAGGAAGAAATGAAAGCTATTATAAGAATAACTTGGGTTCAACCCAAGCAAAAAAAGTTAGTATCTAAAAATTACAGACACAGGGAGAACTAAGATAGCGGCATAGGTAAACACCTATTGTTCTGCCCCGTGCAACGATTTAAAAACTACAACATAACAACAAAACAAAAATCACCCAGAATCGCCAGAAAGCTGGCTGAGTGAAAACTCCACAAATAAGAGTAAAGGTGGGACACTGAGACTCAGAGGAGCGGCGGGAGCACAGCCTTTCAGACGGAAACAGGTTAGGAGCCGTCCTGGTCGCGCGTGCCTGGGCTGGGGCTGGAGCAGCAACCCTGGCTGGATTTCGCCAACAGGGAGGGCAGAGATGTCCCACTGCACGGATTCCCCAGCGCCAGGCGAGGTCTGAGATCCGGGGTACGTGGAGACGTCCCACTACACAGATTCCCCAGTGCCAGGCGAGGTCCGAAGTCTGGGGGACGCACCCTGGAAGCGGGGCACGGCAGAGGTCTCTTAGTCTGCGAGAAACCCGGAGGCAGAGAAAAGAAGTTTGCACGCAAGTGTCGCACAAACCCGTGACTTGTCCCCTGGAAACTTGTCTCCAGGTCCCGGAAATCATCTATTTTACAACCCTGGGCTAGACGTTGGGGGTGCAGACTCATTTGGGGAGAGGCAGAGTTGTCTGGCAAGGGGAAGAGACTAGCGGCTTTCTCTTGGAGGGGTCTGCAGCCATCCCCATCCAACAGAGCCCCGCGAGCGCCGCATAGGACGTAGCTGACACTGAGCCTGCCTGCGAAGCTCAGAGACTCCGCCCATCCAACCTGAACACAGTCTCCCTTCACAGCCAATTGGCCTGGAGGTCAAACCCTCCTAGGGCTAACAAAAACAAGCTCAGTTTAAATTCAAAAATACTGTACAACCCATAAAGAATTGCAGTAAGAGTACCCATCTCAAATAACTAGGGAGGCTGTGCCACTGACCCTTAGAGGATATCTACCACATAAAGCAGCCACCATGCAGAGATATGGAAAGAAATCAGGTGTGAAAGAAATGGAGGAGAAAAGACGACAAGACATAGAGTTCAAAACCACGGTTATAAGGCTTTTCAAGAGGCTCCTAGAAAAGGCCGATGAACTTAATGAGAATTATGAGGAAATAAACAAGACCAACCAGGAAATGAATGAAACTTACAAGGAAATGAATGAGACCCCCAAGGAAATGAACAAGACCTCTGAGGATATGAACCAGACCCTCACAGATATGAAAAAGGACCAACTAGAAATCAAGCATACACAGAATGAAATAAAAAAATATTACACAAAGTCCTAAAAGCAGTCCAGAGGGCCACAAGAACCAAGTCAAAGATTTGAAATACAAAGAAGCAAAATCCACTCGGCCGGAAAAGCAAGAAACAAAAAGAATTCAGAAAATCAAAGATAGTGTAAGGGGCTTCTGGGACAACCTCAAGCATGCCAACATCCGAATTATTGGGGTGCCAGAAAAAGAGAGAGAGCAAGTTAATGAAAACCTACTTGAAGAAATAGTGACTGAAAACTTCCCCCCACCTGGTGAGAGAAACTGACTTAAAAGCCCAAGAAGTACACAGAACCCCAAAATATATGAATCTAAAGAGAACCACACCAAGACATATCATAATTAAAATGCCAAGAGCAAAAGATAAAGAGAGAATATTAAAAGCAGCAAGAGAAAAACAGTTGGTTACCTACAGGGGAGCACCCATACGATTGTCAGTGGATTTCTCAACAGAAACGATGCAGGCCAGACGGGAGTGGCAAGAAATATTCAAAATAATGAAGAGCAAGAATCTACAACCAAGATTACTCTATCCAGCAAAGCTATCATTCAGAATTGAAGATCAGATAAAGTGCTTCGCAGATAAGAAAAAGCTAAAGGAGTTCATCACCACCAAACCAATATTATATGAAATGCTGAAAGATATTCTTTAAGAAAAGGAAGAAGAAAAAGGTAAAAATATAAATTATGAACAACAAATACACATCTATCAACAAATGAACATAAAAACCAAGTGAACTGATAGGCTGATGAACAGGATAAACTGGTGAATATAACAGAAACATGGACATAGAGAGGGAATGGACTGACAATTCTTGGGGAGAAAAGGGTTGTGGGAAGTACAGCAAGAGATTGGACAAAAATCTTGCAACAATGGGAGAGGACAGTGGGGAGGGGGAGGGGAGGGTGGAGGGTGGGATAGGTACAGGGTGGAGGGGAGATATAGGGGATAAAAAAGGGGAAACGATGTAATTAATAAACTGAACAATAAAGATAAAAAAATAAATAAAATAAAAATAAAAATTACAGACAATCTCCTTGCAGAACCACCTGGCCCTCAGAGGCCAACACCCACCTTTGTAGGTCAGGTACCTAAGCTCTAGGATTCTGGGGCTTTGGAATTGAGAAAGGGACTATTATTAGTATCAGCCTGTTTTCTATGGAGAAAAAAGACTAGCAAATAAGGAGCAGAATCCTTCCAAGTCTAAAGCCACTGCCTCCATGGAAACCTAATTACTGCTTAACAGCACTAAATGATTAAATTAGAAACTCTAACACTGCTTCTTAGGAACAAAGGATAGCGGGGTGCTTTGTTTTATTGGCTTTTGTTTCATGGTTCTAGTCTTGAATGAATGTGATCAAGAGGGATTCTCTGAGTCCTTTCCACCTTGAAGAAACCCTAAAATATTTTCTTATAATACTGGCAATTTCTTATTAATCTCATATAAAGGATATATGCTGCATTTATCAATAAACTTCTGCTAGCTCTGGGGTGATACTTGGCATTGCTAGATGATTACATTAGGTCTGCAGTTAGCAATCACACCCCAGGAAATAATACAACTTCTCATTCCTCCCCAAAGAAATATTTTCCTTTACTCTTTAGTTCGAGAGCAAGTTAGTGAATCTCAGCTGCCATAAATGAGACCAAGGGTAATTTGTGAGATTAAATCCCTGAGCTAGAAATTAAACTGAAAACATGGTCTGGGCTTTTTATGATTCTCAATCCCTGAGGTGAACAAAGAAGCAGTTTTAGATCCCAAAATTGGGGTCGTGGCTGAAGTAATGGATTTGGCTTGAAAGGGAGGGTCTCAGATGGGGGCAGTGATGACATCAGACTAAATTTTTTCTAAGGAAACTAGACACAAAGAGGAGTTATTTTAAAAGCAAGAGAGAGTGCAATGGGCTACAAACGACCCTAAGAAATTACAGGATACATCACATCCTCCCTCTGCCCAGGGCTCTTCATTTGGGAGGAGAGGAATGGGAGGTGGGGCAGGAGGCATCTCACATCAGGTCAAGTAGAAGCTGGCAAGATGTGATGATAAGGATAAAGCCCCAACTGCCTTGGATGCCACATCCCCCATCTCCTGCCATCTCCCCCTGGCTTACTCTGTCCAGTCACCGAAGCTTCCTTGCTCTTCACTTTCTCTTTCTTTCTTTCCTTCTTTTTCTCTGTTTCTGGTCTTGGCACTACCAGGGCACTTACTGCCCTTGCCAGTAAAATAAAGACCAGCAGATTATCTCTGAGAACTCTAAGGACACACAAGGACAACAGCTGTCAAGATGTTAATGGAGAAAAAGAGCCATTTTGGAGGGCCAGCAAACTGAATCTAGTCACTGCCCCTTTAATTGTCTGGTGTTGCAAGACCTGTTTACTCCCATTTTGGAGAGGCTATAAACCATCTCCAGATGAAGTTGTCAATGCTGGTGCCAGGCTAAGCCATTGTTTGAGGTCTCAAAGCTCCAGCTCATGGGGCTCTTTAAGAACTTGCAAAAGGGACTAGAAAACCCTATATTTGGGAGACAAAGAACTGAAAAGGGACAACTTCCTCCATGTCAATGCTCATAATTTGAAAGACAATTTTTTTCTCTGAGCCTGCTGGTGTAATGATAATAAAGTGTAACTCCATTTCTCTAAGCATTGTTTGTTTTCTCTCTGGTCTTCTGCAACAATGTGACTCTAGTTTTGGGTGCTTGCTCTTTATTAAACTTTCCAGGCACACTCCTGCCTCAGCAAAGTTGTGTTTGCTGTTCTCCCTGCCTGAAATACTCACTCCATCTCCCAGTTCATGCATGGCCTGGCTCATGCCTCATCTCCTTCAGGCCTTTCTTCAAAGGTTCCCTACTAGGAGACAGTTTCCTACATAGCCCTATTTCAAATAGTACCCCTCTTCCCCTCTACCTGGCTGCCCTCCTTCCATGCTTTTTTCCTATAGTACTGATCACTCTCTAACATATCACATACTTACTTTTTACTCTTGGTCTCACACCACCTCCCATACATAAGTCCCATGCGAGTGGTGATTGTGTTTATTTGGGTCACTGCTATCCCCAAAACAGTTGGTGGCACACAGTTGAAGGAATAAAAGAAAGAAAACAAAGGTCTAACTCTGGAGAAAATAAGTAAAAAGCAAACAAACACAGGACATGATGGGAAAGATCAGTGGCAAAGATACAGAAGGAAGGAGTACCAAAAGATGAGAGGACAGGGAGCAGGAGCAATCCCAAAAGATATGCATAAAGAATAGAGCAAGATAAATGGCTCCTGCCATCCCCACCATGTCACTTGCTATGGGACACTGGCATGTGGGCTGATTGTCTGACCTCCTGCCCTTTGAAATGAGCTGCTCACATCTCCAAAGTTCTGTTCTGCCTGAAATAGCTATAGCATCGCAGCAGAGAGGGGTGGGAATAATTATTCTCTGGGCTGGGGCAGCTGTGGCTGAGCTGTGTTATGTGGAAGGGGGCTTAGTAAGGGCTGGGTGAGGCTGGAGCCCACCAGGCTCAAGGGTTCTTCGTTCACTATCTATCCCACCTGCTGCCAAACACCTGATAAGAACAGGAAGAAACACAACCAGAGCTTGTGCCTCTTCGTGCCAACATTAGATTTATCTGAAATGTCCATCAAATCAAAGAACAGTGGAGAAACAAAAAAACAAGCCTATGTATAAACTTCTGCTAGACCCTAGAATCCCTCTTTGGAAAAGTTATGACTCTTCAATGACAAGGAATCACTCATCTTCCTTTCCAGCCTATTCCTGTGGACATTTGAGTTGCTACCTCACCTCAGCCAGGGGCAGCACAGCATCTCACTACCATCAGATCAAGATACCACTTCCCTGGTTTATCATGAAGATGATTTTATTTTTTTATGTGTCAGTACTTTTAATGTTGTATACATAAAATTATAGCAAAAAAATGACTATAAACAAGATGTAGCTCCTCCATTTCCATGGCAGCTCAGTATGTTACAGTAAACCAAGTTTATATTCCACCATCAAGTGTGGTTCTCCCATTAGTTCACTTTGTGATGGATCATTAAGAATATCTTCAAATCCAAAAGTCTCGTCATTACCTCTCAAAATATCCAGTGAAAGGTTTGAGCCTGGAAGAAATGGAAGACGCTGAACCTGTTGCACTGCCTTGAATTCCATTTGCAATTTTAGTGGAGCAAATAGACCCTGGATGTTTCTCAGTGTGGAAAAATTCATTTTATCTTGGTTAAGCTGGAAATTTTTTTCTGATAATTCAAGAGGATGACTGGGCAAAAGTTCATTTTTCACACACAAAAAATCTTTTCGAAGAAGATCATGACTTTCAAAAGGTCCACTGGCTGATAGCTCAGTAACTGGAATACTGTCCTTTAGCTGAGATCCAAGTCCCCTGGTATTCATCTTTAAGTGCTCTGCAAACAGCCTCACCTGAAGATGATTTTATTTAAATGGAGTTCATGGCATGACCAGGGTGGAAACTCTTTCATGAAGCTTATATTCTGGGCAAGATTATACAATAAGTATATGTCCTTGCCCTACATCGGGCAAAAAAAAAAAAATGGAAGAAATTAATAAGCGCCCTAAAGAGAATGAAGACAGAGATAGGGAGATATGATATAGTGGTGGGCAACTACTACATAAATACATTTGTTTGTGAATAATAATTAATGTCATACCAGTATAATATTAGGGAGCTAGAAAGGAATATATAATAAGAGCAAATTTAATTTAGACAGGGGAGGGAGGTGTCAGAAAAGACCTGTGCACATAAGTGGCATTTCAGCTGAAACTGGAAGGACAAATAGTTAAGTGGAGTATAGGTAGGATGGGAGGTGAGAGGTGAGTTGTAAGCAAAAGGAATAAGACAGGCAAGTGAGGTATGAGAGACCTCAGCCTATTGGAGGCACCACAGTTAGGCCATCACAGTGAGTCAAGGAGTGGAGTGAGGGGAAGTGGAAAGGAAAACATCACAAGCTAAATCCTCAAGAAGGTTGGAGCACCACACCTAAGGAACGAGTTCACAGAGTTAAGTAACATACTCAAGGTAGTGCCAAAAGTTACATTAGAATCCACGACTATCAAAGTATGCAGCTCATTATGCTCTTTCCCCTAGAAATTTATCTATCACTCTTTTACTAAGAGATATTTAGGAGACACACACACACACACACACACACACACACACACACACCTGAACTGGAGCTACCAGTTAGAGAGCAGATCCCTGTATTTGGCTGTATATGTTTTTAAAATATTTTTATTGATTTCAGAGAGGAAGGGAGAGGGAGAGAGATAGAAACTTTCATGATGAGAATCACTGATCAGTTGCCTCCCACAAGCCCCTTACTGAGGATGTAGCCAGCAAACCAGGCATGTTCCCTGACTGGGAATTGAACCATGACCTCCTGACTCAGAAGTCAACATTCAACCACTGAGCTATGCCAGCTGGGCTACCTGTGTTTCTTGAGAAAGATGACCTGGATTTGCGGCATTGGCTGGCCCATTTCTTCCAGCATTAAGACCATACCAACAGCTGCATGTAAGAAGCCATGAGCAATCAAGCAACTCAAAACTGGGCTGAAAGAGCTTAACACCTAAACTGTATCCCATCTTTTTTAAAAATAATCATAACTTTAATACTCCACATTGTTTATCTTTATCACAATGGTGATAACCTCCTGGTTCAAATCTTGTGAATTGAGGATTCGATTCTCATTCGCATATGCTCTCCTTAGCTAGTCTATCTTAGGTATGAAGCCTCCATTCTTCACATGGTGAGACAGGAAAGCACAGACTTGAGTAGTCAGCCTTCCCAAGTGGGGTGCTGGCTTCCAAGAACATTATCACCAGGCTCTGATAACACCGACTTTCTCTGTGCAGTACGCAGTCAGATGATAAAGGGATAAACAGAGTCATACTTCACTCTTGGCCTGTAAATCATCTGAGGGCCTCCATCATTCTTGTCAATTTATTTTAATTGTTCTCATTTGCAGGAGAAAATTGGGTGTACCATTGTTTTCAGGATGCTGTTCAGATTGGAGCCAAGAAGGAAAAAAATGAGCAAAAAAAAATGAAAATCCCTTTCCAAAAAAAGCCCAAACTCTGCAAATAAAATTTATTTGTAAACCTTGTCAAGGTAGTTTCTAAGGCAAATCTATTCAGGGCGTCACGAGGTTTTTAATCAAGGTCAGAAAAAAAGTGCTTAATGAATGCAGGTGTTTGGCAGCAGTAATAGATTCCTTGCATGGAAGTAGGAGACCAGAGCCTTAAGCTGCACTGTCTCCATCCAATCACTCAGGACAAAAGGGAGAAGTGTTTCCTGCAGCCAAGCTATTAGAAATTTGTTAGGCCAAGGCTTCTTTAACACATGCTGAGTAAAAGGGTGGTAGGGGAAGCAATTTGGGGAAGGCAGGCCAGCCAAATGCCTCTCTCCGTTTGTCTGGGTAATGTATTTCTGTTTTCTCCGACTAATTTACTTCTTTTTATGAATATGTTTTTTAATTGTTTTTTTTTAGAGGGAAAGGAAGGGAGAGGGTTAAAGAGATAGAAACACTAAAGAGAGAAATATCATCTATCACCTGCCTCCTGCATGCCCCCTACTGGGTATAGAGCTTACAACCCAGACATGTGCCCTAATCAGGAATCATCGAACCAGGGACCTCTTGGTTTCTGGGTCAACACTCCAACCACTGAGCATCATTGGCTGGACTGACTAGTTTACTTCTTAGCAACATAACCACAGGAAGATGAGTGAACAGGGAAAGGAATATTGTATTCAATTCAGCACATTTCTAGTGAGTGCATATTATAAACCCTTGTCCTACACAGGACAAAAACAGTAAGAAGTTAATAAGCACTCTGAAGAAAATTAACACAGGGAGATAGGGAAATGGGATAAAAAGCAATGGACCTTTCAGCTGAGTCTCAAAGGACAATTAACTGAGTTAGGTAAAGTTAGGTAGAACAAGACAAAGAATATATGGTCCTGCTGTAAACTAGCCAGACCAACATGCCATTGGCAAGAATGCACACAGGCCTGTAAGGATGCACTGGAAACACATAGGCTAGAGGTCCAGAGACCATCAAAATAGTTCCTAAATTCTAACATTGAAAAATCTATTCCAGACTTTCTTACCATGATATAGTAAAATCACAGTCCTTTGTGTGATAAAGTGACTTAGGTTTAGATTTTAAAACTACTTTTGCAAACCAGTTTTTGTGTATTTTGTATAATTTGTAAATTATTACCTCTACTAGAGGCCTGATGTATGAAATCGTGCAATGCGTTTGGCCCTCGCAGCCTCAGCTGCTTTGGCTGCCTCACTGGTCATTCTGGAAGGTTGTTCCGGAAGGTAGTTCTGCCGTCCGATCTAATTAGCATATTATCTCTTTATTCTATAGGATGGGTCTTTGCACTGAGATTGCTGAACTCCTGTCAATGAAATGTAGCTATCAATGAAGTATTGAGCCAATACCCAACAATCTCAAGCTTTGAGGATGGAATTTTCTGGTTAAGTAGGTCATTAGAGATGTAAGGCTAAAATTAAATTAATTTGATATTAATAATCATAAAGTTCCACTTGTTTATGCAAGTCCCACCACTGAGGGCTGATTCCTACAGTGCCACTCTGGCAAACAGAATTAATACTTATATTAGAACAGGCCTAGATTAAGTTAAGGGTGAGTGTTGGAAGGACTGTGACTCAGGAACCAAAATATAGTACAAATCACTGTATTGCTCTCAGAACCAAGCTTTAATGCAGTGTTCCCAAATTATTTAAGTAGAGCTATATGACATTCCTATTTTTTGTAGATAAAAGTAGTCAAATACCAGCAATTGCAAATTAATATCGTTAGGCCAACCCGATGTAAATAAATAAAAATAAAAAGGAGTAGAGGTAAAGTTTTTGATTAAATATTTTAAGTAAATCTTTATACTTAGAATTAAGCATCCACATTGGCATATGAAAATTCCTGAGAAGTTTTGGAGTAAATTAATTGTTAATCACACTTCTTTGATTATGGAACTCATTTTCCCCACAGGAAACCTGGGGGAGGAAATACTGCTTTCAGTAGTGAAATAAGTCACTAAGAGTAGTTGAGGGTGACATAATGTCATTTGTAATGATAGAGTGTTTATGTGTTAACACGCCTTGGGGTTTCCAGTTGTTTCAATACAACATCTGCAGATATATTTCCCAAGATAATCAGAAGAACTACACTTGGATTGTAAATGAATTATCTTAATGAAAAAAATATCTTGAAAAACATAAAACCCACCCCTGTAGATGTACAATGACAATCTGAGAGCAATATATCCTCCCATTTTCAGCGAAAATATCCCTCAATTCTTACCCACACATATTCTCAAGTGAAGAGAGTACAATGAGTGGGAGTAACAGTTTTATTTCCTCATATTACAATATTTAATTTCTGAATTATTACTTTTGGGTAGCAGTGATATAATTTGCAAATGATTTGGTTCCATAAAATCTTAATAAAAAGTGTTCAATAAAGTAGAAATCTTAACAAACTAGAATGTTTGTGTATGAACCAGTTGGATAAAGGGAAACAAAATAAAATCTGGCATTAAAACAATAGCCTTAACTGGTTTGACTCAGTGGGTAGAGCTGATGCCTGTGGACTGAAGGGTCCCAGGTTTGATTCTAGTTAAGGGCATATATCTCAGTTGCGGGCATATCCCCAGTGGGGGGTGTGCAGAAGGCAGCTGATCTATATTTCTCTCTCAACAATGTTTCTAGCTCTCTGTCCCTCTCCCTTCATTTCTGTAAAAAAATTAATAAAATGCATTTTTTTTAAAAAAGCCACCTCTTTGGAGAAATTATACTAAGACTAATGCGATATGCTTTCAGGAAACATAAGATTTGGTGAATAACTGGATATGTTTATGAACTATTCATAGTATGCAATTCCTCATCTGTAACACAAGGAAGGATGTTCTAAGACCCATGGGCTCTACTGAGTTCCCACTGAACTGTTTCTTTCCATCATACTTTTTACATTATCTTTAAAAAACAAACATTATATTTGCTCAGTATTATTAATATGCTTATCAGCTCCCTTTTTCCAGGCCTCTAGTATTGAAAGAAGCAAGAACTGATTCATTTTTGTTTTCCACATACCACCTAATGGCAATTAAGGGTGCTGTTCTAGAAACAGCCTGCCTGAGGTGGAACACTGATTCTATCCCCTACTGGTGGTGTGACCTTGGCATTGGCTTCATCTCTCCCCTTAAGACTCCAATGACACCTCAAACATCATATCGGGTATATCTGATTCCAAATTCAAGCTTTCTGGTTGCACAACATGGCATTTGGATGGCAAACTGACCCAATATAACTATTATTAAATCCTATTCTCTGGTGGGATTCTCTTAAAGCAGATGCTGAGATGCAATCTGGTGTGCAGCATGCTTACTAGACATTGACATTTGTGCAAGAAAGGGGAAGAAATCAAGATTAAGCAGAGTGAAAGGTTAAACCATGATGAAACCCAACAAAGAACCAGCCAGTGGACAGGAAGCTCTAGTGCAAATGTCTGTCAGAATGATCTCTCTTCAGACCAACATAGTCTGGTCTTACACCCCTGACTCCCTCAGCCATCATGTGGGTACTGTTCTGGAAAGGACATGAACTAGGGAAGGGCAGCTTTCTGCAGCTGAGACAGACCCTGAAGGAGCTGAATCTGGAGGCTGCCTGTGGGCCACACTCCCCACGGCTTCCCACCCCTGCATCTTTGAAGGAAGAGCTGGGTGGCCTATCACTTAGTGAAGCAAGGTAATTTTTCATTTTGTTTGTTTTTTAATTTCTCCTTTATTCTTCTGAATACGTCAAGGAGGGAAACCCTAATTTTGTTTTCACAAAGAAATAGTAGGCTCAGAGCCCTGGCCAGGTGGCTCAGTTGTTTGGAGCTCATCTCATATACCAGAAGGTTGCAGATTTCATTACTGGTCAGGGCACATACCTAGGTTTCATGTTCGATCCCCAGTCAGATGCTTACAGAAGGCAACTGATCGATGTTTCTTTCTCACATTGATGTTTCTTTCTCCCACCTTCCCACCTTTTCTCTTTCTCTAAAAATCAATACATATATCCTTGGAAAAAAATAAAGAAATCGTAGGCTCACACTCAGCAGGAAACAGAATCTAGCTAAAATTTAATAATATTACTTGTTTGTAATTATACTTATTTTTATAGTTATATTCCACTTTAAAAATATGCACTGGTTTTCCATGTTTGTTTATATAGTTCCCTTTATAAGAAAACTTATTTTTAAAAAGAAGCAATTAATTGAAACATGCAAAATGAGCCTACTTAATTTAATGCAAATTAGAAGCCTCAGTGACCTAGAGTAAAAAAGGCAATTCTAGCTCAATAATTCCGATAAGTCATTCCAGCTCCGGCGATGTGCACCATCAGAGGGAGTGGGAAGCAGGGAAAAGCACGAAGCTAACTGCTGATGTCACCCTTCATTCTGGGATTGGACCACATCAGAATCAACTCGGTCACTATAAGGTTACACATTTTTGTCACTACCTTCTCTTAAAAGCCTTGGGTCTCTTACCAGCCTATTATTTCATGGTTCATTGCCAGTACTTGGGGTTCTTCTTAGTGTATAAAGTTTTTTTCTCTTTTCTTTTTTTCTAGCCTGATGCCCTACCCAATGGCACCCAAAGGACCTCTTGAGCAATTGAGACAAAAACTTAGTAGAGACTTATACGCTGATATGAAAAGATCGATAGAATACTCCAATATTGTAGGATTGGTGTTTGGAACTCTGCCTCGACTTTTACACTGATGGGACAATAGAAAAAGAACTGCTAAAGGCTGTTCCTTCTTGAGCGTAGGCTGAACTTGGAGAAACTGGGGTAAAGTGTGTAAGAGAAAAAAAAATGTTTTAATATTCTTCTCTACTGTGTGAATGTTTCCGCAACATTATGTATCGTTGTTAGAACTGTTTGAACTATTTTAATTTTAAAACATAAACAAACACTAAAAAACAAAAAGTTGGGTATGCCGCTAGAGGGTCCCACTGTATGCCCACAGGAGCTGTCCTCCCTCTGAGGTGTTTACACACCGGGCTGTCTAGCAGCAGATTGTCAGAGTTGCTCCACTGACAAAAGGCCCTGAGGAGTCACAGCAGGACTCTGAGAGGTACTGGGAGCCACCAGCTGCTGACCTAGGGAGACCACGTGGCAGAGTAGAAGCAGACAGCATGGATGCAGGGAGATTCTGTGGAGAGCCGGTGCTCGGCAGCATCGTATCCACAGGGAACTCGGCTTGCTGAAGTCTCCACTGATGCAGCAGACAGGGTGAGACCCAGAAGCCTTTGTTCAATGCAAGGCTCCCTTTCATCTCTAAACCCTCTGCTACCCTACTGTTCAAAGTTGGTGTCAGTACCTGCTGACCTCTTATTGAGTGATAGATCATTTCTCTCCCCTGCCGTCTTCCAAACAACCCAGAGAGTAGATAGTGACTACTTTTTACACTTTGTTTCCAGAGTATAGAGCCCCCATGAATATTTGTTGAATGAATTAATGTATTTCTTAGCCAGAATCCCTATTCAATTATGAAATGTGTATACTCAACACACGTCTGACTCAGCATCTATAAAACTGAGCCAAGTGTTCCCTTCAGTTTCAGTCCAAGCTTAGTTATAAAATGTAATGTAGGCACCATTAATTTAAAATTGTTTTATTAAAACACATAATCTTAATAAGTATGATAATGAGGTGTTCTCCTTATATGAGGAGCAAACACCACTCACATAATAATGATGTAGGTTTATTCCATCCTAATTTATAAACATGCCTCTATATTCTTCTGAAATAATTACTAGCATGGCCACAATTAGGTTTCATTATCTCCTATTACATTAAGTAAATGGTCAACTAAAATTTAATAGACACTATTAATAGAAATTGACAAAGCCAACTAGTTAATGAAATACATTCATTACAAGAACCAACTTAGGGAGATCCCCAGTAGGAGATGTGCAAGAGGCAGCTGATCATTGTTTCTCTCTTATGGATATTTCCGACTTTCTATCCCTCTCCCTTCCTCTCTGTAAAAAATCAATAAAATATATTTTTAAAAAGAACCAACTTAGGTTCTTCTTCGTTAAGACTTATTGTAGTTGTGGGACAAAGCATTTCTTTGGGTTTCCCTCAGTGGTGCCCTCTGATATTTCTGAACATTTTCACCTAGCTCCTTTGTTGGCATCTCCTCTGCTCACCCCACTATATGTGAACATGCACCATGCTTTTACCCTACATGATTTCTCATTCCCATGATTTTACCAACTATCAGAATACCCATTATATAGTTATTTCAAACTCCTATCTTTCTTCCTGACATCTGCTAAGCTCTACCCCATACCTCCAATTCTTTGCTCCAACCTCACCAGATATTCCTGTAGTGCTTTAAAACTCAACATGTCATTTTCTCAATTCATATCCTTAACCCCTGGTCTTCTTCCAGGTTCTCCATGCCAGTGAACACTGCCAGCAGTGGTCCTTCCCATCCATCCCAAAGCATTTCTTACATGGGCTATTACAAAAATCCAAGCTTCAAAGACTTAAATATTTCCTTCTACCATGTATTCACCAGACACTTCCAGAAGGGTCTCTATATAAAACATAGAAACATATAGATGACTTTCTTTCTTAAAAACTCTGAAAGAGCTATTGGGCACAAAACAAAATATAACATTTCTCAGCATGGTATTGTTTTCTTGCTTACCCCAATTTCAATACCCATTGCATCAATTTACACACCATTATTTTTCAAGCAAATTAATGTACTTGCTCCTATCTAGACAGCCTTTACTGGTATTCTCTCTTCATAAACTTCTGTCTACCTTTCCCACATGGTAAATGATAAAGGTTTAATCATTCAAGATCAATATAAAAAATATCTTCATATATAACACTTTCCTTCACTCCTTATCACTTACCAAACATACTCTCAAATTTATGTTCCCATACCTCCATCAACTTATACCATAGATGTTATCACATTGTATTTTAATAACTACTATTCTAATATCTGTCTTTCACCTTTATAGAATATAATCACGATAGAGGCAAAGTCTTTTTACTTTCTTCTATATTTTTGATCCCTATTACAGCAGGTGTCTGCATATAGTACGAACTAAGTGGATTGTTTTGTACAAATGAATAAATAAGTGACTGAGAAAAAAGTGAATGAGTCAATTAACTGATCATGGGTCCCTATGGAAATGGTGGAAACCACTCAGGAAACTGTCTACAGTCTGAATATATCAGCCCTGAATCTAAAAGTACTACTTTGCCTATTCCCTTTTTCTCCTAACCCCAAGTAACGTCAGCACCCAGAACTAACCATTCTCCAGATGATGATTCCATCCAGTTTTTACTATGGGAGACAGCTAAAATAAATCTAACTCTTAAGATGAGGATTCTGGACATTAGTGTCCTTTGCAGAGCATGCTTGAGAAATTTGGGCTTATTAAACTCACCCCATCCCAATCTACCCCTTTACAAAGCTTGCCTAGCGGTCAAGTTTCTGATACTTTGATGGCTCAAGTATTGATGTTTCACACCCCTCCCTGGGCTGGGTAATGACTGCAGCATAGCGATCTCTCTTTGTTACTTTCTGACAGTCCTGAATTACCCAACAACAAATAGCTGGCATCCATTCTGTGGCTGACATTTAAATCTGTATTCTTTGCAATGATTACCATTTATCAACAATCAGCTATTGATTACTCCCATCTGGGTCTGTAACTTGATTGAAGGTAGGCTGGATACACATACTTTTCACATAGGCTGGGAGCACAGAACCCAGCCTGCACTGGGTAAATGAGGTGTCCAGACACAAAATGAATAGCACCAATCCAAATTATATTAACTTTTAATGAGCCAAGATTAAAACAGCTCCAGGGACTTAGAGTTCTTGGGGAGAAATAAAAATCCCAGATGATGAAATGCCATTTTGACTAGCTTTTGCAGAGGCTGGGATCCTGTTTTCTCAGAATTCTACGTGTCTTCTGTGCAATTGAAATACCTATTAAAATACATACTTTGCAGTGATTGTTTGCATCTTTGATGAAGATTACAGAGCATGGAATTTTGAATCAGAGGAAAAGGTTGCCTCAGCAAGTTTCTCAAATAATTAAACTCAATACTGAGACCAGCTCAGGGACTCCAAAACGAGTTGCAGATTTGGGGAAGTTAGAGAACTAATTGCAGGATTAAAAAAAAATGTGACCAGTTATGTGTTTAAAAGGAACTCTGGAAAATTTAACCCTCCACCCCAATCTGCTACTTTAAAATAATGGCAATAGAAATAAATTTGATTGGCTGATAGCACAAATTTATGTCCCAACCATCAGAATTTTAACTGGTGTTTATTCACTTAAAAATTATCAGATAAATAACTTAATCTCTCTACTAATCTCTATAGTAGAAATAATAACTTTCTCTGAAGAGGTGTTGACAAAATTGCTTGACATTACTACGTATATTGCACTTGACAAGTTGCCTAGATCGTAGAAATAGTTCAATAAAAGGTTATTGTTATTCTCACTACTACTTCATTCATTTCACAAATATTTATGAAGTGGCTACAGTGTGCCATGATCTGTGTTGGGGATAACAGGAGTGAAAGGAAAAAAAATGAGATTCCTACCATCATGTTAATAAACAGAAACACAATAATGCCAATTTGCAATGAGTACTACATAGATGTCTAACAAGATTTGCATGAGATAAAAATAACAGTGGTCAATCAATTTTAGGGAGGTAGGTTAGGAAAAGCAACTCTGACTATGTGGTATCTGAGCTGAAAATTAAGAGAAATGACAACTATGACAGATGTAGAAGAATGAGCATGTCCGAAGGTCCTAAGGTAGAAAAATATGTGGGCTATCTGAGGGACTGAAGAAGGACCTGTAGGGTTAGAATGCTGCAAACAAAGGAGATTGAAGATCTTTGCAGGGGCCATGTCACAAATAGCCTTTTTGGGCCATAGTGAAGAGTTTAAACTTTGTACGAACCAACCTTGTCTTCCCATTGATAAATTTTTAGAAGAGTGTGTTCAAAGGTGCATAATTCACTGTTCTCTCCCAAACACTTGCTTCTCTTAGCAGATCTAAGGTAAGTATGTAGAGGGAGGCTTGTTACTCCTACCTCGATTTTCAACCCCTAAGGCCTCTGGTGCAACACTGAATTCTTATTCCCCAGATCTTTCCACTCCCAAGAGGGAGTGCTACCTAGGTAGACATAATGCTACCTTAGAACCAAACATAACCAATATAGAGAGTGCTGGGTCAATCAATACCGCCTATGGAGTTTATTCTTCGGATGGTGGTTTAATCACTACAAGGCTTTGAGATCATTTATAACCCAAGAGAGCACATTTAACTTTCCAAAATAATCATATTTCATAGTTCATAAGAACAAATGCATCCTCCTATATTTTTTTAATCTTTATTGTTCAGTATATTAATTACATTGATCCCTTTTTCCCCCCTATAGTTCCCCTCCACCTGGTACCCATCCCACCCTCCGCCCTCACCCCCCTCCACTGTCCTCTCCCATAATTGCATGATTTTTGTCCAGTCTCTTCTTACACTTCCCACTCCCCCTTTCTCCCCAAGAGTTGTCAGACCATTCCCTCTCTATGTCCGTGATTCTGTTACATTCACCAGTTTATCCTGTTCATCAGCCTATCAGTTCACTTGGTTTTTAGATTCATTTGTTGATAGATGTGTATTTGTTGTTCCTAATTTACACTTTTATCTTTTTCTTCTTCCTCTTCTTAAAGAATATCTTTCAGCATTTCATATAATATTGGTTTGGTGGTGATGAACTCCTTTAGCTTTTTCTTATCTGCGAAGCACTTCATCTGACCTTCAATTCTGCATGATAGCTTTGCTGGATAGAGTAATCTTTGTTGTAGATTCTTGCTGTTCATCACTTTGAATATTTCTTGCCACTCCCGTCTGGCCTGCATCGTTTCTGTTGAGAAATCCACTGACAATCGTATGGGTGCTCCCTTATAGGTAACCAACTGTTTTTCTCTTGCTGCTTTTAATATTCTTTCTTTGTCTTTTGCTCTTGGCATTTTAATTATGATGTGCCTCGGTGTGGTCCTCTTAGGGTTCCTATATATTGGGGTTTGGTGCTCTCTTGGACTCCTAAGTCAATTTCTTTCACCAGGTGTGGGAAGTTTTCAGTCACTATTTCTTCAAATAGGTTTTCATTGTCTTGGCTCTCTCTCTTTTTCTGGCACCCCTATAATTCGGATGTTGGTATGCTTGAGGTTGTCCCAGAGGCCCCTTACACTATCTTCAATTTTTTGGATTTTTTTGGTTTCTTGCTTTTTCAGCTGAGTGGATTTTGCTTCTTTGTATTTCAAATCTTTAACTTGGTTCTTGGGGTGCTCCAGAGCACTTTTAGGTCTTTGTATAATATTTTTTATTTCAGTCAGTGTATGCTTATCTTCTGGTTGGTCCTTTTCCATCTCCTTGAGAGTCTCCTTTATATCCTTGACTGTCTCCCTCATTTCCTTGCAGGTCTCGTTCATTTCCTTGTAGGACTCATTCATTTCCTTTGCGGTCTCGCTTATTTCCTTATAGGCCTCGACCTTTTGTTGGAGCCTCTTGAAAAACCCTATAACAGTGGTTTTGAATTCCATGTCCAGTTGTTTTTTTTCCTCCATTTCTTTCGCATCTGATTTCTTTCCATGTCTCTGCATGGTGGCTGCTTCCCTGAGTTGGTCAATTAGCTTTGTGTGGTAGACTTCCTACTAGGGACAGTGGCTCAGCCTCCGCAGTTACCTGAGGTGGATATGGGTTGCACAGTCTTGCTGAAGTTAAGCTCAGTTAATCATTGTTAGCACTTGCAGGGGTTGACCTCCAGGCCAATTGTCTGTGAAGCTCAGCTGTGCTCAGGTTGGATGGGTGGAGTCTCTGGGCCAAGCAGACAGCATTAGCTCCGCCCTACGCGGCCCCAGGGACTCTGTGCCGGGGGCAATGGCCGCCAGCACCTCTGAGAGAGAGCCACTGCTGAGCTCCACCAGCTGCTGGGGAATTCAGACTCGCCCCAAATGACTCTGCACGCCCAATGTCTCACCCAGGGTCATAAAACAAAGCAGTCTGACGGTTTTCCAAATGAGATAGCAAGTCGCAGAGCGCTCTCTGCGCGGTCACGCGGCTGTGCTGTTCCCAAGGTCACACGCAAGGTGTCTTCTCCACAAGCCTGCAGACCTGGCAGCGCCCGAGCTTCGGCATGCCCTCCCACTGTCCAGTTTTCACCTCGTATAAAAGTGGGCTCTCTGGACTTCACCCAGAGCTGGAGAATCAGTCCAGTGGGACATCTTTGTCTCCCCGTTCGAGAAAACTGGCTGGTTTTCAGCCGCCCGCCCTCTCCGCTGGCACGTGCTCCAAACCTCTCTCCACGCGAATCTTTCAATGCTGTCCGCCACCGCTCCTCCGAGTCACAGTGTCTTATCTTCACTTTTATTTGTGGAATTTTCTCTCAGTGAGCTTTCTGGTGATTCTGGAAGGTGTTTGTTCTTTCGTTAAGTTGTAGTATTAAAATTGTTGAGTTTGACGGCAAGATAGGTGTTTTACCTATGCCGCCATCTTGGTTCTCTCAGTAGTGGGACATCCATCCTCCTATTAAAAATCTTTTTAAAAAGTTTTGTGAATAGCAGCCTTGTGATAAAAGGTTATATTCCTTGGAGACTGCCCAAAAACATGTTAATTAAATAAATATTAAAGAAAAAATATAAAGCATGTATATATTTAAATTCAGTAAGACTTTTATCCCTCCTGGACAGTCTATTTACAGGACTCCTCCTCCCTTTCTCACCAAAAAGTGCAAGTTCAACAGCACTTGAGGATTGTGTTAGTGAGATGATTCTTAAGCCTTCCTATCAAATACAATTATGTTTTTTTTAACAGAGTCAGTCAAAGAATTTAAAGTCTATAATTCTCAGCTTCCACAAATTATCTGATAAACTCACTCACACTAAGGCATGATGACAACTTCACCCAGGCACATCCAATTTTGAACAGAGAGAGGATATTGCCTAACCTTATGTTAGCACTTAACTCTTGGAGGAATTTCTGAGAAAAAATGGGTGATATACCTGAGTCATTTAGCATCCCTGGCACCTTCCAAATAACTTAGATCAATCCCTCCCTTGACCATGATTAAAACACCTAACTAGAATATGCTTGCAAGAATTTATGAATATTCTTCTAATTTTGGGAAAAAGTGAGGGGGGAAATTACAAGAAATAAACCCTCCAGTGCTCATAGAAATCAAATTATAAAATAACCAGAGACATGGTGCACAAAAATATATGCACTTGGGGGAGGGGATGGTTCCCTCAGCCTGTCCTGCACCCTCTCACAATCTGGGACCCCTTGGGTAATGCCCCTAGGCCTGGCCTGAGATCAGGGTCTATCAGGGCTTTCCTTCCCCCAGCTGCAGGCAACTGGCCCCACCCCTGCTACTGCCACTGCTTGCCTTCTATGAAGTGCTGCCCCTCTCCCCCAGGCCACTGGTGGCCTCCCTATGCAGGCAACAGGCGTGGGTTGCAATGGCTTGGCTGGCCTGGGCCTCCCTCTGTGATGATTGCTGGCAGGCCAAACACCTGCCACAGAGTTGCTGCCAGTGGCCTGGGCTTCCCTCTTTCTTGGCTGGTGGGTGGGGCCAGCCCTGCGAGGTGCTATTTCCCTACCTGATCACCCCTAACCACTGGCCTGCCTGCCTAATCACCCTTAACTGCTTGCTGGGGGGAAGAGCCAGCCCTGAGAGGGGCCATTTGCCTACCTGATCATCTCTAACCACTGGCCTGCCTACCTGATTGCCCCTATCCACTTGCCTGCCTACCTGATCACTCCTAACTTCTGGTCTGCCTGCCTGATCCGCCCCTAACTGCTTGCTTGGGGGCGGTGCCAGCCCAGCAAGGGGCCCTGGTGGTTCTTGTCTCTACACATTCCAGTCATTATACGAATGGTGGCTGGCCTTTTATTGTGTAGGATTTGATGCAGAGATTCTTCCATTCTCACAGAAACTGTATCGTCATCCTAAAAGGCTTTAGTCTTTCCCATGGTCACCATAAAAGTTATCCAATAAATAAACACAGTCACTTCCTCCCACATAGGATGTTCTGAAGTACTACTTTTCAACATTAGTTATCTTGCTTACTTATTTATGTCCACCACCTATGGAAAGATAGATGCAGATGATATGCTGGTGGCCTGAGAGAATGATGGCAAGGGGCACATTCTCAAATGTCTCAGCTATTCCCACTTGCCCTGCTCTAACCAGCCTGTCAGGCTCTCCTACCCTCTTCTCTCTCCTGCTAGCCTGGTTCTCACTAATAGATATATCAATGAGAGTCCTTTGGAGATTCCCCCTTCCCCCATGCCTCTTTTATCCTATGGTTCCTGCCAATCCCAAACCTGAATTCATCCTACATATATGTTTTCTCTGTAACTGCTCCCAGGATCCCCACAAGTGCTGGAGAAAATCACAACCATGCCCTCTTTGTTGCATCATGTTTTCTGTGTGAGTGATGCTTTTGAGTCTTTTCCTTGACCTTTCTTCACTTTCGTTCTCATTGTCCACAGGGCTACTCCAAAGTTTACTGATCCAGTCACATATCCAAGCTCCACCTCCAACTCCTCCACCAGACAAAACCTATTTCACTGAGAAAGAGCAGGCCAGAATGCCACCACCTCCAATGTGAGATATCTATCTTCCTATGCATTCTTATTTCATTCCCTCCTGTCCTAGGGGAGGGTCTCTCCCGCCCCCATCAGAGACCAACTTCACTTCTCTAGGCTCTTGAGCATCTCTTCTCTGTCTTTTCAATTCCTCTTAACCAAACCTTCCCCTTTAAAATAGTCAGACCACCTCAATCTTTAAATTACTTAACATCTGATTTTCCTGGGTTTTGTGTCTTCATCCCCTACCTCCCAATTTATTATATTTGTCTCTTTATCTGTTACTTCCCCTTTCCTTGAAGAGTTGTAGAGAATCACTATTGCATTTCCTTAACCCCTCTTTTTCAGCTGCAACATAAGATTCCACTGAAAATGCTCTAATTAGACCATCAATGAACCGCTAATTGCTCCAACTCTTGGCTTCTTTTCAAGTCTCACCCTTCTTGGCATCTGAGTGGTCCTTTTTGTTGCTAACCCTCCCTATCCTCCCAGAGATGTCATTTTCCTTGTCTTCCTGCCTCTTTCTGCTCTAGCTCTGTTTGGCTCTCCTACTGTCTCTTTCATCTCTGTCAGTACTTGTTTCTCTGCCAGCCCTGAATTGTGGGATTCCCTAAGCCTCATTCTACATTTATTTCTGGGAGTCTTTCCTCTCCACCATGGTGTCAACTACTGCCCAATACCGGTGGTTTCCTAATATGCATCTCTAAACAAAAACTCTCCAACAGTTCTCCCTACCTCAAAACTTTTCTCCTCACCAATTCATTGCATTTCCTGAGAAAAGTCTAATTTACAGATTCGCCCCTTGCCTGAAAAATGCCAGTGGGTCTCCTTTGCCTTCATGTTGAGGTCACTCTTCTGCTTGCATGTTGAGGTCAGTCCTTTCCAAGCTTGTTCCAGTCTTTTTCAAACTCCACTCCTTGCCACCCCTCAATATTTTGTAGGTTAATTTGGTTTACTAAATATTATCAAAATATACTGTGGTCTTCTACACCTTTACGTCTCTCACTCTGCCTACAATGCTCTTCTCTGTCCCCACTTCTGCCCATGGACTCACATTCATCTCACCCCAAATGTTGCTCCAAAGGAAAATCACTCACAATAGCAGATGTTGATTGAGTACTTACTACATGTCAGAGACTATGCTGAATACTTCACATGTATTATCTCATTTCACCCTCAAAACAACTTGGTAGATATGTATGATTATTATCCCTTTTATATAAACAGAAAACCTGAATTTTACATGGTTAAGTAATTTTGTTAAGGTCACATGGCTATGAATAACTTTGATCTGACTCCAGAGCCTTTTCTCAATACCACATGTCCCAAAGTCCCCTGTTTCTCCTCATATACCTCTTTTCATTCATATTACATTCCTCCTTAACTATTGCTCAACTACTCTGTCCTCTGATACCACACTGAAAGCTCCTGAAGGAAAGGATCTGTGTTTCCACCATTTATGTCATCTCCTCACCCCTCTAACATGCCTGGCAAATGCTGGTGGTTCAAAAAATGCTCTCTGCATCTGAAGTTGAAAACAATGCATTATACATATGGACTAAAGGATGGAGAGAACATTCAAGGCAAAAGCTCTAATTAGCTTGATTGTGAGGGTGACTGCCTGCATTCTGAAATGACCCAGGAGTCCCAAAAAGAGTGCAAATATTTACAGCTCCTTCTTTGTCTCTAAATTACTAACAACCCACTTGAGTAGGTTATGTGAACTATCCAAATTACAGTAACTTTACTTGAAAGAATTTTCTGTGTATAGAAACCTATGTTTTTCAATTTTCTATAGAACAAACACTCAAACTAGTGACTTAGCAACCCTGTGATACTGAGATTTAAGGCTAGTAACCACCCACTGAAAATAGTGCAGAGACAGAAATACAGCTCTCAGAGATTACAGCCCCAATAGCAGCCTCCTATATTCTTCCCAGAATATTCTGGTTTGCCTTGGGAGGGAGAGCTGTGTACTTTAAGTGTTGAAAGAAAGGAGAGATGGTCAAGTAAGCAGAAGAACATCAAATGGGAGTGTCTCATGCTCTCATTGCATCCATTTGTCTTTCTCAAATATAGAATATGTAAGTCCCTGTACACCTCTCCAACACATGTAAGAGGGTGCTTCATCTTGAGCCATTTTCTAATGCTAAGTACTAGCTTTCAAAAATGCACTGATGCTTGAAATTGGTGAGATATGGGTGTCCCCTGTTATCCAAAAGCAGAGCATTCCTATGAAACCTGTAATAAGCTGAATGGTGTAAAGTGAAGGAGCAATTACCCTAGGACACACCTCGCAAACAGATGCACAAAATAAATGGAGATAAAGCACAGATGCTGACAGACACAGTTCAAAGCTATGGTGCTTGATGCTGATGTGCTGTGTGGTTCCCGGGGAAGGAGCTAGGAAGGGCCACTCTCATTGCTCAGGGTCTGCACTGCCTCTGTAAGGAATGCCACAAACCAAACGCTAGACACTATTTTTGCTTTTTGTCTTTTTTCGTAAAAGCAATAATCTTCTTTGGATTTCTTAATTAATTGAAATAGGTACTAATGTAGATCTTTCATAAAAGTGAAGTGGTAGAAAGCAAACTTATGAAAAATGGGGATCAAGTACATTGATTCCTTTAATTGTATGAAAAAAGTGACTTATTTTGAAAGCACTGGGAAATATTTCTGAGAAAGGAAAGCAAGGTATCAATATGCTATAACTGGCTGTTGGTCTGAGCCCTTCATTTTATATTATTGGAATTTAGTCCTTCATCTTGTGCCCTTCCCCTTAGCCTCATCACCCAACTCTGTCTGTTGTTTAATGAACAACATCAAATATAGGTTCATGGAGAGTCAGAGCTAATTGAGAATGTGGAAACCATTAGTTCAGATTCTTCATTCTATTTATGGAGAGAACAAAAATCAGGAAAGAGACTGACTTTCTTTGGCTCTAAACCATTGGTTCTCAACCTTTCTAATGCCACGACCCTTTAATACAGTTCCTCATGTTGTGGTGACCCCCAACCATAAAATTATTTTTGCTGCTACTTCATAATGTAATTTTGCTACTGTTATGAATCGTGATGTAAATATCTGTGTTTCCCGATGGTCTTAGGCTCTACAGCAGCAGTCATGACCCACAGCTTGAGAATTGCCAGCAGGGTAGCCTAAGACCATCGGACAACACAGATATTTACATTACGATTCATAACAGTAGCAAAATTACATTATGAAGTAGCAACGAAAATAATTTTATGGTTGGGTGTCACCACAACATGAAGAACTGTATTAAAGGGTAACGGCACTAGGAAGGCTGAGAATCACTGCATCTAAACCAATTGAGAAAGTCCTACTGGATTTGACAAGAACCAACACTGTACTTCTCTTCCCAAATCTGCATTTAGGGTAGTTTGAAAATGGCCATGGTGAGAACATTTACATCACAGAAAGTGGCAAAGACTACAAATCAGGTGCTTTCTCTTCCGCAGAGAACTGGTTCACCAACACATCACAGTTACATATTTGCTAATATACAACCCAATGAGCTTTCCATATTCTCTGAGTTCTGTCTTCCTTCTTTCACTTTCTCTTGCCTGATTGTTTGCTTTCATTAATTCACTAAACAAGTACTAGTTGACCACTTTTCATTTACCAAGCACAGTGTGAAGACTTGTACATCATGTGGAGAAGAAAACAGCAAAGTCCTGCCTGCAGTGGACTTAGTATAATGGGGAACATAGGCCTCATGCACATGAGAGTTATGGATATAAATAATGAACTTACTGTGCATTTTAAGAGCATATATAAGAGGGGCCTAATCTAGACTATAGAAGTGGATATATTTAAGAAAGCTCTTCCTACCATGTTGTCTTCACAAAATGGTGGTGATTTCAGAATGTGTTTTGTAGCCAGACAGATCTGAGTTTGAATCCCAGCCTTAAATATTCTTGTTGGGTGACCTCAGACAACCTCTCAAAGCCTTGTTTTTTCTCAAGTATAATGAGGATAATCTTAGTACCTACTGCATAGGTGTGGTGCTGAGAACTGGATTGATAAAATGTGGAATATCTACCCCCAATCCTAGTACATACTTTATATGTATAATTAGGGACCTTAGTATTATTTTATCTTCACATGCTTATCTAGAATGCTCATTCTGCCCATGCCTTTACAGGACATTGGCATTGCATCCATATGTAATTTCTCTGTGAATGTGGGGACTTGCAGAGGCCATCTGGCGAGGGTGGACACTAGCCAGATCATCACTAATTGCCTAAGTGCGCGGGCTCTCCTTGGTAATGGGCCTGGCGGCTCTAATTAGAGCAGTCCACATGGCATCTTTGAGTCGCTGTTGTTGTGAGCCTGAGACCTAGCCAGCAGTTCCAGGTTCCTTTTGGGTTTGGAGGAGCCGTTGGAGAATGGCATTTAAAAAGGAGCTGGCAAAGGCGGGCCTTGTCTGTTCCCATGCTCTCCATGTGGGAGTTTGCTGGGCTAAAAGGAACACAGGGGTTGTTATTGGAAGACAGATGGAAAGTGTGAATACTCACTGAGCAGCTTTTAGTGACCTCTGAAGATCACTGCAGCTCCAAGCAGTTGGCCTGGGTGTTGATGTGTGAAGCTAAGGCCAAGGCCCCAGCCTAGGGTAGGAAGTGTACACTAGTTCCAAGATTCACTTACCATTTAGCCTCCCGGCTGCCTCTCTTTGCATTGCCATATGTGATCGTGCCACAGACTCAATAACAAGCATCAACATAGTGTCTGGCACACAGTAGGGACTCCCCAAATGTGAGCTGAATGAATGCACAGAAGTTCTATGTTGTTCTCCTCCACTGAGGTCTGCTTCCCGATTGGTCCTCATTCCATCTACCTCCCCTCCAGCTCCTACTGACAGTCAGACCAAATGCATGAGGAATGAGTGGAAACATTTAGTATAGAACCTGGCCCATGGCAATAACCATATGACTTGATTACCAAGTGCTATTTCCCAAAAACAAGCAATAAGACATAGTTTCTCAGCTTTCCTTCAGATTTAGTCATGGATAACGTGAGCACATACCTGGGTGACATTAGCCTACCCCCTGTATTGATCTTGGCTGAATTAGAATAGAAATTCTCAGGCTTTTCTTTTACTGAAGGTCAGAAAGGAAAATGATAGCATTTGTTGAACCTTAGATCACATGGCCTTTAACAGTTTACAAGGCACTTTCTTTTTTTATGTATATTTTGTGCCTTGGGTAGAAGGTAACAAGTTTTGTTTTTTGTTGTTGTTTTTTAATTTATTTTTACAGAGAGGAAGTGAGAGGGATAGAGAGCTAGAAACATTGATGAGAGAGAAATATCAAACGGCTGCTTCCTGCACATCCCCTACTGGGGATATGCCCACAACCAAGGTAGATGCCTTGATTGGAATCAAACCCGGACCCTTCAGTCTGTAGGCCGACACTCTATCCACTGAGCCAAACCAGCTAGGGCAAGATGACAAGTTTAAAATATATATATTATTGATTTCAGAGAGGAATGGAGAGGGAGAAAAAGATAGAAATGATGAGAAAGAATCATTGATTGGCTGCCTATTCTGCACACTCCACACTGAACATCTAGCCTGAAACCCAAGCATATGTCCTGAACTGGAATCATATCCTGGTTCATAGGTTGATGCTCAACCATTGAGCCAAGTCTACTGGGCTAAAAGACACTTTCCAATGCATTTGCCTCCCTCCACCTTCCCTGCACCCCTTTGAGTGAGGTGAGCATTACCATGTCTGTGTATCATTTATAATCAGTGGAGATTCCAGGCTCAGCAAGGGGCCCAAGGTCACAGAGCTTTTACAAGGGATGAAAAAATGTAGGGAATGTCATTAAACTCTGCAAACTCTTCCTGGCACAGCCCTCCAGGGTGGCATTTTTCTTCTTCCAGATGAAGTGGAAAGTTGAAAGGTTTTACTTAAACCAAAGCAGAAGTGAGAAGCACTCACAAACATTGCTGGATTTCTTATTGCTGAAGTAACCTGGCTGAGGTCTCCCACCGGAGGCTTTCCTACGGGGGCATGTAAAGGGTTTTTAGACATAGAAATATGGCCAGAGAAGAAGTTACAAGTAAAGGAACATATGTAGATGAAATTGGCCTCAAAGTTACACCACAGAAATCAACCATCAGGCTTAAATGTGTCTCCCAGCGCAGACTATCAATCCCCAGAGGGTTGTGATTTAGCATCCGGTGGTCCTCTGAGCATTCACATCCCCCTCCCAGCTCGACTGCACACACACTGGGGACAATCATTTGTGCAGCTGGTGACCATTGGGGCCAAGCTGCTTTCAGGTGTCTCTTTCATCAAATCTTATTACATTTTCAGAGCGATTTGGCATACGGTGATTTTCCCCTTTTCCAGAGGACTCCATGCTCACTTCTATAATACGTGCTGGCTGTGAAGAAGAGAGTAGAAAGCACTGCAGCTGTTTCAGTGAAGGCCAAGTGTGTGGGGGTAGGAAGGGGGTGGCAGGAATTTCTGCAGGATTCTGAGATCAGGCTGATACCAATGACATTAAACAAACAATTGATTATTTCTCACCCCAGCTGAGCCATTCATAATATTACAAGTTGCCATTCTGGGGTTTCTGATGAATCCAGCTGTGTTTCTCTGGCAATCATCAGCATTTGGCACCAGAATTCTACCCTCAATAACAGGTCAAGTTGAGATCTGGTCTCAAATGAAAAACAACTAGCAAGTAGAAAGTAAGGATTAGAAACAGTGGCTGCAGAGACAGACTGTATGGATTTGAAATCGGGATCTTCTGCTGAATTAGCAACGTGGGCTGAGTTCAACCCCTCTGAGCCTGTTATCCCCTCTATTGAATAGGGTTATTTGGAGGATTGATAAAGCATGTGTAAAGTGCACCAATGCAAAGCCTATCAGCTCCACCATTTATTTTAGCCTCTGCCAGGGCAAACAGGTTCATTAGGTTGGGCCCAGCTTTGCAGAAATGCAACCTGCAGCTCACAATGGTGTGGACGTGTGCAGGAGAGTGACTGGCATTTATTATAGCAAAATAAGTATTAGGCTATAAGAAAGAATAGTAAGCATTTATTTGAGCAAAAGGAGCTGCAGTCCTGGAGACACAGATCTTATTCAGGCAGCAACCTCAACTGCGTTCCCCTGAGACAAAGGGGAGGCCACCTTTTATAGACGAAGTTACCACCCAGGTTCTCAATTAGATCTGTTTATGTAAATGAGGTATCTAAGTTGATGGGGCAAGTCTCTCAGTTCACTGGTAGAAAGACTAAACCGGGCTTCCCCTACAGGGGTTGACTCAGACAGTATAAACAAACAGGACACAGTGAGGGAAGCTGCGGACTCAATTTGAGGTTCTTCCTGGTACAGAGTATGTGAGGAACCCATGAGCAAATAAGGCTAGACTCTTATTCATAAATTCTTGGCCTTTGGTTGACCATGGTGATTCCATTTCAGTAGATAAATTCCTTCTGGGGGTCCACATCAAATGAATCTAATGAATCTTTCTTCTATGGGTACACACCAGTTGCAAAATTACCCTTGATTGAGAGGGTGAGGGTGGGGGTACAGTCCTGAGCAAATGTGTACTTCACTAGAAAACTAGACCCTGGATTGTCTAGACTCTGGAGGGCACCCTCTTAGCTGTTTGATCCTATAGAAGTTATTTTACACTGCTGTACATTATAGATCGCTGAGAACAATGCAAAATACTTCTTCACTGTAGACAAGCAAATTCTGTCCTGTCCAAAAGACTCTTCCTACTATGGCAAAAGCTGGTATTTAAATGTCTATGCTCTTTGGATCCTCTTTGGAAGTGAGTAAAGTATCTGTCTCATTTCCTTATGGTTATTTCCTAGATATTTAGCATGTGTTTATTTTTTATGTCCGTATGAGAATCAAATTTTATACTACATGCAAAATTACTTTGTAATAGCTCCCTTGAATGCACCAAGGGATTAAATACCAGTAGCCTATGTAACACAAATTTATATTGGTTTTCCCCTCCCCATCACACTTGCCTTGTCTCTCACTCTGGTCTCCTTAACATCACATTCACAAGTAAATTATCTGCATGAGAGCTTTTGCCTTGGTTTCTTTGCTGAGCGGTGGGGGACGTGTTAGGGAGAAGGGCTAAGGCATTGGAACATGGAAGTTGTTCTAGAAATGTTACTTATTATTTGGGTAAATTGGAATCTTGAAATTGTCAACTTAAAAATAAAAAATCAAAGTGAAAGGCAACAAAAGTGTTCTTCTAAGATCAAAGAATAGCTACTCTGGAAGCATTGATTGAGGCCAACACATATTGAGGCTAAAACATATTCAGACTAGGGGTTGAAGGGAAGGAGTTTTAATAAGAAAGGGATGGGAAATAATTACAATAGAATGAAAGAATTTCTATAGATCCAAGTAAGCTAAGTTATTCTTTTTATAAACACAGTGGTGCTAATTTTCTTTAAAGAATGTGCTTCATTTTCAGTCCTGCAGTCAGTTCTACTTTTCTGCCAGCTTTACAAACAACTATTGGGTAGACAATGCTGCCCTTTGGACTCCGTCCAACGGTTATTTTTCTGAGTTCAAGGGCTCAAAGGGTTCAAGGAGTCAGATGTGCAATGCACTTCCTCTGAAACAGTGCTCTGACTCCATTTTAAAATGGCTTCATTTATGCCAACTTTTCGCGAAATTAACAGTATAATCCATCTATTGAGGGTGGCAGAGACACAACACAGGAACCTGAGTCTCCGAAAATTGTTGAAGTCCTAGATTGTGTTTGGATGGAAGAGAAGCAAATGTCTTCTCTTGCTGTCACTCATCCTAACTGACACATTTCCTCTCTACCTAAATCAGTTCCGGATCCCAAAAGTCTTATGTATCTAAAAGGAAGAGGCAGAGCTTGGTAGATCCTCCCTTCCTCCAACTGGTGGGCAGAGTATGATGTAACCTGCATCTGCTGCCAGGACATTCCCAAGATATTGAACCACTAATCAGCGCATGCTGAGTGCCCTGGGCCCCACCCCTTCCCATAACTCCCCTCAAAAGGTGTTTTCAGCCAAAGCCGGTTTTGCTCAGTGGATAGAGCATCGGCCTGCAGACTGAAAGGTCCCAGGTTCGATTCCGGTCAAGGGCATGCACCTTGGTTGCAGGCATATCCCCAGAAGGGGGTATACAGGAGGCAGCTAATGGATGTTTCTCTCTCATTGATGTTTCTAACTTTCTATCTCTCTCCCTTCCTCTTTGTAAAAAATCATATATATATATATATATATATATATATATATATATATATATATATGTTTAAAAAAGGCGTTTCACCTCTGCACGTGTTGCTGTTCTCCCCTTTTGAGACAGCCGGCTGGGTCCTCCTTCTCCTCTAATCCTGGTTTTTCTACCTCTTTTGTAATGAATTTCACCTGTTAGTGTGTAATAAACTTCCTCTTTTAACTTGTCTGGGTCTCCAACTCTGTTTCCTACTCCTCGAAACCTTATAGAGCTGATGTGGGGAAACCATGTACGAGTGATTAAGTGCAGGGAACCAGGCCCTGACCAAATGCAAGTGATACACAACTCCAGGGTGGGCTGGAATTTTGAAGGAATTTTCCAGTTAAGATATGACATGAATGGATTCAAGAAGATTAGTTAGGTTTTAGAGTAACAAAAGAGATGGGACAAGAAATTTAAGGCAGAGAGTAGCCCGAGGAATTATCATGGTAAAGAGTATAATGTGGGCTGTTATGGGTGAACATGAAAAGACTGCTTCTAAATGGAGAAACAAGGCTTGGAGGTATTTAAGAATTCTTGTAGGACCCCCTTACTCCTGTCCATCATCAAGCACAGCTACAGTGGAGCCCTAAGAACCCTTTGCTTCATAAAACCTCATGACATTTCCATTGGTGCCCCTAAATGGCTTTTCCTTCTTGCTTCCACCAACTGCAAATGAAGTGCTTATGTGAGATCAATAAGATGAAATGGGAAAAGAACCTTTCAGGACCCATTAACTCCATTCTTTTCCTTCTTCCTTTCTCTGGTGACACCTGTCTGCACACAAAGTTCAGTCCCAGGCAATTCGTACTGCAGTTTGCACACCTGATTCCTAATGGTGATAATTAAGCCACTTAGTTTGTCTTCAGAATGAGACATTTAGCTGGTTTACAGAAAGCAAGTGACATATTAAGTTTTCTCTTTCTATACTTTTTAAAAATAATGATCCTTTCATACCAAATGCTCATTACAGTAACAGTTGCCAAGCCTGGTATTAATCGTGTCTTGTGTTGTACAGTTACAGATCACACTGGTTCTGGATCACACCATATAATTATTTTTATGCATTAACAGCTAGCACTTAGAAAGAAATGGACCCACCTAGCCATTATGGAAGGGGGCTCTTTGATACCTTTTATGGGTATATAATCAGTAAAAATCATGACAGACTGGCCAGATTTTTAAAAATCATGGAAGTTTATATTCTCTACCCTAAAAATATGTATATATGCTTTTGAGAAAGTTTATTGGAAGGAATCCAGAAAAGGGGAGGTATAACCTTATATCCCAAAAATTTTAAAGAGAGATTTTTTTAGTCTAAATCTAGAGAGTTCCAGCTAGATGCCTGAGAGGCATCTGAACACAGTGTCTTTCAGACATAACATTACAAATGAATTGTGGGGTGTGTGTGTGCATGTGTAAGCAATTGTAAAATAGCTTCCAGAGGTGGCTAAATACTTGGCCATTGATTGAGAAAGGACCTTCCTCCCCGTTTCTCCTCTCCTTGCCTATTGCTCTCTCTACGATTAGATAGTCTTTGAAGGTAAGAGAAATGAAGAAACAGAGCCCTAAAGAAGGGAAATGATGTGACCTACTTCTTGGCACGGAGTAGTAACTAAATACTTATTATGAATTGATGGACTGAATGTTCCAGGTCACATAATAGTGACAGGAGTTCTTTGGAGGCAGTAGGTATGTCTTATTTATTGTTCCCATAGTGTTTAACCCAGTCCCAGTCCCAGGTGCTCAATATATTTTAATCAATTAGGTATTTATGACAATGGGAAAGTATCTTCTACCCTCTTTGGTAGGTTATCTGTAAAATGGTTAGGTTATCTACTTTTCATAGGTAACAGAAGAGAAGATGATACATTTTTCCGGTCTCTCAACCTTTTTTTTCCCAAACCAAACCTTTAGATCCCATTTTTCTTGAAATTTACTGATTAATTCCTGATTCCTTTCTTCTCATTTGACACTTTGGAAGTTTTTTTTGTCGTTGCATAAATTAACCCAGTTAGTTATGGGATGGCAACGTTTCAAATGGTGGGGCTTCTACTAATCTTTAAATCTCTTCAGTCTTCTGATGGTGGACTACACTGTGACAGCAGACATGGCTACTGTTTACACGCAGGAGGAAGTACAAGAGGAAGACAAGTTCCTTCCCCTTTCCTGCATATCTCAAAGCTGTCCTGCACCAGGTCTTTATACCTGCCCTGTTGGTTGCACTCCAAGAAGCTATTTATGTGATTATAAACTAACCGGGGGAAAAAAAAAACAACTTAAGGTTAGAATGCTTTTATGTGACACTGGAAATAGAAAAACTGAAATCAAAGTATATGTTTTTGTTGGCTGTGTGCAGCTGGGATCATAAGACTTTAAGCTATGGCCATACACAGGGTCTCTGTGCATCAGTTCACATAAAGGGAAAAATTAATTGCCCTTGAATCACTGCAGTCTTTTGGTGTGGCTCAAAATTAAAATTGTGATAATTAAAATTGTGCTTACTACTTACACGGTATTGTGACACTCAGGAAACCAACTTGATCCCATATGTAATCTCCATACCTAATCATCTGTAATAATATAAAAAATATATATTTGTTTTCTGTCCCTCTTCTTTTTCTCCCAAGGACAAAGACCCAAATTTACTGATTGCATCCTGGTACCTTCCAAGAAAAAAATAATAAAACCTAAACCCAACCGTGTGCTCAGTGGTTGAGTCTTCAACCTATGAACCTGGAAGTCACAGTTTGATTCCAGGTCAGGGAACATACCTGAGTGGAGGCTCAATTCTCAAAAGGGGGCATGCAGGAGGCAGCCTATTAAAGATTCTCTCTTTTTTTACTGATGTTTTTCTATCTCTCTCACCCTTCCTTTCTGAAATCAATGAAAATATATTTTTAGAAAATGAAATCTAACATAACCCAGCAAAGGTTGTTTAGAAGAAGGTGCCATGTTCTTCTCTTTATATAATTTGGGAATCTTGGCCAATGGGGAATCAAGAAAGACTGTCAAGTTTATTTAATTAAAATGAAAAGGAAGAAGACCCACTTTAACATTTCTAATCAACGGGAGTCTAATGCGTCATGTTGATTCCTGGAATTGAGACACAGTAGGGCATTTTTGGAGCTAATTTGCCTCATTAATATTCAAAGGATGTACATCACCCGGTATTTTCTAGGAGACTCAAGAACTAAAAACAGAGGGTTTTATTTTGCATGCAATGTTAAACAGATGTTCCACATCAAACCAACTGTAGCATCTAATAGAAAACATTGTCAAAATAATTATCTTATTTCCTGCCTCAAATTCATTTACAAAATGGATCTGTAACTCTCACCTCTAAGATTTCTCCTCTCCTTTTTAGACTTGACTTTGATGATACTAAGATTACTAGGACTGGCTCTGACATGTAGACATAATTTGGGCTTTGTAACTTATTAATCTGGGTTCAAATTCAGATCTGTAGCCATACAGATAATATTTTCAAAAACAATTTAGTTAATTTGTCTTTTGTTCAGTATTTAACAAATATTTATTGAGTGCCTCTGTGCCAGATACTATGCTAGGCACTAGAAAAATGGGAGAAACAAGGCATTCTGAACCTCAGTTTTTTTATCTATAAACTAGGGATCATAAGTTCTGCTTCACATGGTTGCATGGTTGTTTTGCTGATAAAAAGAGAAAGGCTATAGAGGACACATAGACCATAGTGGATATTCAATAAATACTAGTTTTATCTCCCCCTGTTTAGAATAATTTCTATAGCTACAACTACTAGTACATCCAGGCATTTAATTGCAAAGTTGTGATTTTTGGAATGCAATTACAAGATTGAAATGTGGGGTTTAAAAGGCCAATCTGTGGAATACAATTAAGGAAAAACTCTGTGAGAATGTAACCTAGACCTTATTGTCATTTATAATGTGATCTAAAAAGCAAATTATAAGTCAAGTGTTATGAATCCACATTAATTCTTCAGAAATTCAGTAAATAGTTTATGAATAAGAATACATCAGCTAGAAAAAGAAAGTGAACTGTGTTTTTATACAATAACAACATTCTACAGTTTACAAAGCCCTTTCATGTTTATTCCTTTTCTTTATACATATATGTATATATTTGTCTGTACACACACACACACACACACACACACAAATCTACTATGTTTAGACACAGAGCTACACACTGGAAATATTTAGTAAATAAGACAATATCCCTGCCTCATGGAGCTTATTTCTAATGGAAAAGATAGACAGGAAGCAAAGAAAACAGAAAGTCCATAGTGAATGACAATGGAAGACAATGAAAGTCTTCAGTTACCTCACATATTCTTTTCCCAGACTGTTTTTGAAGAAACTAAAAGAATCTGTAGAAAACTAAAATATAATGATAGAGGAGAGATGTGCATAACATTTTTTGGTAAGATGGTTGAGTAAGAACTCCCTGAGAGATATTGTTTGAACAGAGGCATGAATAGTGTCAGCAAACTAGGCTAAAATTTAAGATAAGAACATTCCAGAAAAAAAAGAAAAGAAAATGCTGGGACCCTGAGGTAGAAGTAATATTTGCATATTTGAAGAGGAGAAAGATGATCATTGTGGTGGGAGAGAAAGGAAAGTTGAAGAGAGGGTGGATATGGGGAGAGATGAGGACTGATCCTAATAAGCCATGGAGAGGACTTTAGGTTTATCCTACATGTGATGGGGTAATGAATTAATACCCCAGGGTAACCCCAAAGATTTCTCTCCTCCTTGTTCACACATGCCACTTTTTGCATTAAGAGATGAAGCTATTTCCCGTACCCTTGTGTTGGGGCTAGCCATGTGAGAGATTTGACCAATAGAATACGGTAGAGTGATTTTTTTGGGACTTCAAGTCAAGGCATAAAGATGACTGAGAGATCACTTCCTCCCTCTGTAAGCACTTGGAACACCCTTTGTCAGAAGCCATGCAGAGAGTACATGGAAAGTTCAGATGGTTGGTCAACAGCCCCAACAGAGTTTCCCGCTACAGCAGCATCAACTAGCAACCAAATCCTGGATGTTCCACATGAACAGAGCCCCTAAATGACCACACTCAACATGCAAAAGAGAAGAAACACCCTGTCAAGTCCAGTGAACCCACAGAATCATTGAAAATAATTACAAGGTATTATCTTCGTTTATGACATTACAAGGGTTATTTGTTACATGGCAACAGATAACCAAAACAGGTCAGATCTCATCTCTATTGCAATATTTAATTAATTTTCATACTATCCCTAAAAGGTATACTTCATTATGGCCCCTATTTTTTAGGTGAAAATCCAGAAGTTAAATATGACTTTCTGAAAGTCACATAGTTAGCTAAGAGACAGAACATGACCTCAAATCAAATTTGGGCCTTCTGCAGAGTTCTTTCCCTCGGGTATCACTGAGCATTGATCCAAGCAAACAGACCCACCTAAATTTCATGGACATAATGGATAATTCCAGATGCTCTATTAATCACATTGCTATATACCTGGGCCATTCCTATTAAAGTATCTAAAATTTAAATTTAAAGCCAGGATTCTTGGGCCATCTGTATCAGACTATTTAATATCCAGACTAAAGACACTCCGGGGATGTGAAAGTGAGAGATAACTGAAGACTTATTGACTACCCAATGCTTTGCAGCTGAGAAAGAAAAATGAACAAATTCATGAATTAGCCTCTGCTTATTCTGAAATTCAAAAGACTCGGTATTAGTCATATACATTTGGGACTTCTGTCTTGGTCAGAAACATTATTTGAAAATGTGAGTGAAGTTTTTCCTAGGGGAAGATTTAATATTTGTGTAAATCAGAATGTGTGGAGAGTAACTACATTTATATTGGTATGTTAAGAAATCAACAATTAATTTGTCTGCTGAGTTGGTAAACTAAAAATAAAAGCTGGAGTGCATGTTCCTTCCTTTTTAGTGCACGCGATCACATTTGCCTTCAAAGCTCTTAAAAGTTTATGAGTCTATGGCCCCAAATCAATGGAAATTGTTAAAATAATTTAGGTACTACTTAAAAAGTGTTGTCACTGCAACAAAAGAAAAATTATTTTAACATAGAAACTGCACCAAACTACCCACCATGGACTGGGGTGGGTGATTAATTATGTAAGTATTAATTATCACTTCACTCTTCACTGTAGTGTATATAGATTCTTCATATATTTAGCAGGTAGAAAGCACTTTAGCTCTTTTGAATGACAAGGTGAGCAATAGCGTCTATTAAAATTGTGACTATAATTTGTGAGTCATAACAAGTCATGGTTTAATTTAGACTTTTGAGTCATCCCACTAGAAACTTAAGATGCAAGAATTGGGGCCAATGGACATCAAAGGTTGGGGGGAAGAATACTGGTAAATAAAAGTATAGTCACAGATAGTTCAAAACAATACTTACTGTGTGTGTAAAACATTGTCTTAGACTGTTAGGGAATTCAAACTAGAGCATAGCAATGTCCTTCTCAGGTAACTCGCTATCTAGATGCATAGATGTCATGGTGTTCTAACAAGATAAATACAAATACCAGGACTCATTGTACTAAATGTCAGACATGTAGCAGGATGTGCTCCAAAGTTTTGCAAGAAGGAAAGGTCAATGTGGGCTAGAGCTTGGAAAAGATCTTAAAGATACCACCCTGGAGGATACCTGTAGAATATAGCTAAGTCTGTCCTGATTTGAGTGATAAAAGGAAATATATACTGATTCTCTACATTTGAAAATGCACTCTTACCTTCAAACAAAGTTTATCAAGCTTTAGGGGTGCATTTCTCAGCAACAGCTTTGTAATCACCAGATTTTTAAATTATTAATCAAATATTTACATATATATACATATATACATATATATATATATATATCAGCTACTACTAATTACTAGTTTAGGGAATCCAATGGTGAACCAGGCAGACTTGATACCTGTCTTCATGAGATTACAGTCCAGCCAAGAGAATACGCATCCGGCGATTAGGTATAGTAACTATGGTGATTGGGAAAGTTTATAAGGAATACCTAGGGACTAGCCCATGGGGTCAGGGGAAAGTACCCAAAACTAGCCTCTCACATCAGAAAAGACCTCCTAAACGAAATGATGAACCTAAGGCCAGAGGCTCAGGAGGAGGGAGTCAGTGAATAATGAGAAAACATCCTGCAGAAGATATGCTGTGCACAAAGGCCAGGAGATGTGATGGTGTGACAGAAGCTCAGTGCAACTGGAACACTGAGAAGGGATAAAAAGTGGTAAGAGATGAAGGTGGCATATGATCTTTATTCCAAGTGCATTAAAAAATCCTAATAGTGTTTAACACATGGGATTAACAACATCAGATTTATCACTGATGACAGTTATCTAGATAGAAATAAGTTGTGATATGATAAAATTCAAAATGTTGCCTTCCCAGTGCATAGGCAAATTGTGTCACAAGTAGAAAATGGACTAGGGTAGAGAAGACCAGAAGTTGATGGATGAAGATGCCAGCATCTCCTCCTTCTTCCATCTCCAGCGAATTCCTTCACTGTCACATACATGGCTTCCCTCGTTTGATAAAAATATCTTGACTGATGTTGAGATTATTTCTGTACTAGTAATTACGAGTCATTTTGCATGATGCTATGGAAGTCAGTAGAACCTGAGGCATTCTTTTCTTCACTCACTCACTTATGGAGCTATGTGGAAGTCAAGAAGACTAGTCTTCCCATTTCATTCACTACCCAACAAGGAAAGAGATGAGTAATCCAATACTCTCAATACAATGAAATGATGGCTGAAACAGAGAAGGGGTTTTCAAGTAATAGTACAAGTACAAAGAGGGCAAGCCTTATTTTCCTCTATTGAAAATAAACTAAACCTTTGATTATTTCTCTTAGGAAGAAAAGCTTTCATTTTCAAGATTGTGGTACCAACTGAACAAATATCCTGAGAACTACCCATTACGTAATTGTGCACAGGCATAAAAAAGAAAAAAATAGTGTGTGTGTGTGTGTGTGTGTGTGTGTGTGTGCATGCACGCGCATGTGTGCGCACACACTGTGCTTGCTGTTTTCATTTCTGGCATCAGTAATATATATCTAGATCAATTATCACATAATAGGAAGCACATTGGCCAAATTCATCAATAAGTGCAGAACAACCTTTCGCTATCCGCATAAAACCCGGTCAATGGCTCCAGGTCTATCTCAAAGGCAGATGATTTTATTTGACAATTTACTACAAGTGAAATTCATTTTCACATAATGATATCTCCAAATTCCATCTACAATGCTTCATCCTTAGACAAGGGCCAAAAGCAATAATTCTGAATAATTTCAACCCTCTGCAAATTCAAACTTGCTAGAAATCAAGGAAGCTTTCACACTGCCTCCATTTCAAAAGAAACTGAATGCGACATTGCGGGAGACATATAATGAGTTGCTTTGGGAGTGGAGGATATGATACCACAGAACCTTTCAGCTTCTCTCTTTTTGACCCTCATTTTTTATATCCACTTTATCATGCTCTTGTGGAAAGAGGCAGAGGCTAAAAATAAATCAACCAAAAATTATCTTAAGTGTTGATAAAGGCTAGACAGCAAGTGAGAAGTGGTGCTTGGGGAGAAGGCAGCATGGTGACAGAACACTATAATGAGGAGGCAACTGCTTGTAGCTATTTCTCAAAGAAGCATTCATTTGCACGATATCAGAAACTCTTGAGAGCAAGGGGTGGGGCTTAATTCTGACCTTCATTTTTTTCAGCACCCACTGTGGTCCTTGACCCAGACATTCGGACACTGTTTCTCACCTCAATACAGAGAGAGGAGTGAACTGTTCAGGTTCGTCCATGGTCAGTGTACAAACAATCTCCTCCATAGGACTTAGAAAGTTCTATAGCAAGACTTTGCGACACAATTTGTCTATGCACTGGGAAAACAACACTTTAAATTTGGTTACAGCACATCTTATTTATATCTAGACTCACTGGAATTTTATAAGTAGCTATAATCTGAACCAATTGTTTCTAGTTTAGGAAAAAATAGAATGTGGTCTGACTGATTGTCTTAGAGTAGTTTATGATCACTCGGGTAAACTTCTGCAAGTAGCTGTTTTTCTATTGTGGTAAAATAAACATATCATAAAATTTACTGCCTTCAGTGGCATTAAATACATTCATATTGTGTGTGAAATCATCACTACCATCTGTCTCCAGGACTTTTTCATCATCCCAAACTGACACTCTATGTATTAAACTGTAATTCTCCATGTCTCCTTCCTTAGCCATTGGGAACCACCATTCCACATTCTGTGCCTATGATTTTGACAACTCTATGTCCTCATAGAAGTGGAATCGCACAATATCTATCCTTTTTGTGTGGCTTATTTCACTTAGCATACTGTTTTCAAGGTTTATGTTGTAACATGTATTAGAATTTCATTCCTTTTTAAAGCTGAACAATATCTGTGTGAGAGTTTGTGTGTATGTGTGTGTGTGTGTGTGTGTGCCACATTTTGCTTATCTATTCATTCATTAGTAGATATTTAGGCTGTTTTCACTTTTGAGCCTCAACTAATAGTGAATGAGTGGACCTAAATCAAGGCAGACAGTATGTAAATTAAATCAATGATGGGCATTTCATTCCCCCTCCTTTAACTATCTAGGACTGCTGGGACTTGTTCTGAGCTGATTCAGACACAGGGTGATATTTGTGTCTGGACCACCTCTCTACCACCTCAGGACCTCCTCCATCAGCCTTGAACATACAGCATTTTCCCTGCAGCACTGAGGACAAAAGCATCCTGAGCGCTTACCTGCTGCTCTCCATCAAACTGATTCATCCTGCTTCCCAGTGCTTAAGGTCCCAGCTTTTGCTCCACAGTGATAAAGGCTGCCGGTTAGCGACTGTCCTCCAGCTTGCAGGCAGCACCCTGCATGACCACACTCCTGATGGAAAGTGCCATAGGAAGAGTGATGGCCTGGGGAGTCATTTCCTGATGGGGTTTCTTTAACCCTATGCAGAGGCACAGACGGGGGCTGCAAATAAAGCCGAAACTTCCCCCACCTGGCGGTCTGCCAGTCTTTGCCTATTTGCCTTATGATCCATTCCTTGCCATCCCCTGCTCTTCTACCTACTGTGTGGGGCTGGCTCTCAACTACATTTCTCAATCTCCCCAGCCAAGTGGCTTCAGGTCGGTTTAGCCAGCGTGAGGCTCTGCTGGGAGAAGCCAAGGCATGTGGCTCCCTCTCTGAGCTGGCAGCACCTCTGGCAGGGCTGTGTCTCCACATGATGGCAGGCAGCACCGACCGGGGGGGGCCCTGGCTTGTGGGCTCCACCGATACCTCCTTCCCTATTTGCTCTTCAAGCTTCAAGTTGACCATGGCTTCCTGCAGTTAAACGCCGAGGCATCTCCCATCCCACCTGGGTTTTGAGCCCTCCCCGCAGCCTTCTAACTAGTCGCTTCTATCTTCTTTTTGCTATTGAATTGCCAGCAAGCTCCAGTTCCCTGCCTGGCCCTGATGGATAAGCCCACCCTCAGGAAGGAGACCACAGGAAGTCTGCCTTCATCCCCCAGGACAACTGCAGAGCCCAGGGGAAGGGGCACTCAATGTCCCCAGGAAAACCTAGAGGGGAGGGAGGAGGAAGGAGTTCAGGGGGAAAATGGCAATTAAACGTTGTTTCTCACTTAAATACCCAGGATTTTTAATTAATCGTTAGCTCAGTCCTTCCAGGGAAGTGTTATCACCCTCAGGGATTGGAGGGCAACCTTTCAGGAGAGCAGCAAAGAGCTGCTGCTCTGACAGGTGAGTGTGTTGCTCAGGGGACAGCCAGGGAGCCAGGCTTGGCTTTTGAGTTCTGCCTCAGGGACAAGAAAGACAGTTTCTTAAAAGGCAAAACCTGCAGTTCACAAAAATCAAATCAAGGGGAAAAAAATAAAGTTTGCTCAACACTGTGTCACGATTTTTAAAGAGATCTGCACTTCTGAGTTTTTTGTTTGTGGACACTAACGTGTAATTAAGAATTGATGTATTTTCTGCAAGATAAATCAGATGCATCTAGAGAGACAGCTTCAGACAACACTATAGGCTCTGAAAGGCAATGCCCTGCCCCGAACTGTATCATCCCATCGTGCTTTATGACGCCCTCCGGTGAGCAGACGGTCCACCAAGACCTACCTGACGGAGCTTCAGGCCACCAGGAAACTAAGGACATTTTTAGCAACCACTGGGGGCAGGGCAGTGATGGATGCAGAGTCACTGCAACTCCCCGGGACATCTGAACACAGAGGGCAGCTTTCAGCGCGTAGGTGTCGGGCACTGGGTTGAAATGCTTATTTTAATAATTCTCCTCGTGAACTTTGAGACAAAAATAGAAACTCTATTAGGCTTAGAGTTCAAGGTAATGCTATAATTATTAGGACATTTCATGGCCATTGAATAAATACAGACACTCTATTTTAACATGAAAAACAATGGGGAAATCGTAAGGGATGAAAACTGTTTAAATTGAACCAAGTGTCCACTCCAGAGGACCGACCATGAGTGACAGTCCACATTTGGAAGTCGGAGCTTAACCCAGCATCTCTGGGAAAATGTGTTTGTTTATCTGGTTGCCTTCTCAATTTACACATGCTCCTTTTGACCCTATTCCTTTCTTTCACTGGGAGGGTCTGGATGGTGGATGTGATAAGAATAAAAAGTATAGGCAAGATTACACACACACACACACACACACACACGCACACATACACATACACATACATACACACACATACACACACACACATACACATACATACACACACACACACAGGCACGTACACAACAAACCTAATTCAAACTAGCTTAACTGATAAGGAATTTCTTGGGCCATGGAAGTGCGGTGTGGCGCCACCTTTTGGCAAGACTGAGATTCAGGTGCTAGGGTAGGGCTTGGTCTTTCTTTCCAGCCTTGCCTCTGTCTGCCCCTTGGCATTCTGCAGACTGTCCTTCCCCCGAGAGGAAGATGGCTTCCAAGGCAGCCAACTTGACCTCTCCTGGACTTTACAACTCATTTACAAATAAGGACACTTCTGTCTTCCAGCATCCTAATACAAATTCACAAATGGTCTTTTGATGAATATTTGAGGCTTTTATCCATCCTGACAATACTTGTTGAGCTCTTCTGACCTTCACTAGGGCCAAGCATTGCTCTAGGGCCAAAAAGACAAAGCCATTGCTCTTGTAAAGCATAAATATGAGTGCCTGTGCTGTTTGCAGAATGGGGGTGTCTGGAGTATTCTGCACCAGATACTCACCTTCCTGAGACCTTACAAGGACTTGCACACTGTAATGGACAGTCCCATTCAGACATCATGGAATAAAGGAGGGACAGTTCCCAAGTGACATGGCTGGATTGAGTACACAGGACAGCCATGCGCCAAATACCACCTCGCTTCCTGTTTTCTCTCTTGATAAGTTCCAGAGCTGTACCATCAAGCCGGCCAGCTGCAGGGCAGCATTCATCCGGGAAAAGATGCCAGCAGACGCTTTTCTCTGGAGCAGCTCCCCCAATCCCTCCAAGGCGGCAAACACACAGATGCCCGGCAGCTATGGGGAATGTGGCCCGTGATCTCTACGTCTGAACACTCAGTAGCTGTGTTGGTATCTTGGCAGCCAAACTTATTTGCATTTATACATTAAAATTTTAATGCTCCCATTTGTGGAGGTGATTTTTTTATTTTTATTTTTGGCATTTGACTTTTGTTTCAGAAGTGAAATGTCATGGTATTTTTAAAAGTGCATGGTTTGAAATAAATGCAAAGCAAGTGGCTTCTGGCTTGGGAAGGAAAAAAAAAAAAAACAGGCTACGCTCATTCTGAAATGAGATGTAATAAAAGATTCCAAAGTGTTTAGCATTTCTTTTAGCAGGGGCTACATCACGGTTTACCTTTTATTTTGCAATTCCAAATATTTTCAACAGTGCATGCGCAGAGAAACATCAGAAACATAATTCACAAGGCCTGGGAGATTCAGGAAGTTTGAGATTATACACAAAGACAGTCATGCAGCCATGAACCGGAGGTAGGATGATGGTAGGAATATTTAATGCATGATGAAGAGGGGACACCCAGCAACTATCTGGGCATCGTCCTTGACAAACAGTTACCTCCCTGTTTTATACTGGCTCTTTTTCCTGCCCTTGATTTCTAACTGCTGGGAGGATAGTGGCCAAATGATTCTTCTTTACCTTTGAAACCCGCAAGGCCCAGAAAAATGCTCTGTACATGATGACAGTGGTGATAAAGACAGCTAGGATTTTTTTTTTTGAATGATCACTATATTCTAGGCACTATTTTGATCACTTTAAATGAATTATTTCAATAATCATAATATATATGAGAGCATTATTATCATTAGTTTTTTCTCATGTTATACAAAAGAAAACCAAGGCACAGAGAAGTAAAGTGCCACCCAGCTATGAAATGAAAAAGTTAAGACTGAAGTCCAGGTCATTTGATGCAAGAGCCCACATTGAGTCAATGGTGAAAGATCTTTTACTACTCAAGTATTCTCCTTTGTGTCCTGTGAGAGAGAATAAAAGACCCGTTCTCGATGTCTGTGAGTAGAGATCAGGGAAGTGAAACACCTTTGGGAATCCCATTTCATTAAAACCAAAGCAGAGATCACTAACCTCCTAGGTAAAGATTTCCTTAACGTTTGTGAATTAAAAAGTTTTAAAATCAAAGGAATTCATTACTTGGAAGCAGTGTCCCTGGCCCACCTTTTATAACCCCAGGCCTCTTGAGCAAAACACTAATTTCCAACTCCTGGTTGTTTATCTAGGTAGTTATCTTCGTAAGGCTCAAACTGATAATAAAGAACAAAGTTTATTCTTATTAGTGTCTGCCAGTATAATAGGGTAAGATCTACTGACATATTTAGATACTTTAGCATTTTTAAACTCTTCATCACAGAGAGTACCTTTTAATTTTAATAAAACCCAGGATTACTGACAACTGATAGTCTCTCCTGCATCCCTCCTTTTTCTACCCTCAAACTTTGCTTTTAATGCTTCTACTTTAGGGCAATTAAGTTAAATGCCTTTTTCTAAATCTTCACTTGAGGACATTTTCTGATTGATTTTAGAGAGAGTGGAAGAGAGAGGGAAGATAGGAAGAAGCATCGATGTGAGAGAAATACATCGATTGATTGCCTCCTGCACTAGCCCTTGATCAGGGCCTGGGCTGGGGAGGAGCCTGAAACCAAGGTATGTGCCCTAGATAGGAATCAAACCAGGCACCCTTCGGTCTGCAGGACAAAGTTCTATCCACTGAGCCAGACCAGGTAGGGCTTGAATGACTTTTATATTTCATTTTCCTTGCTGTATGTACAGGTTGATCTTCAAACTACATATGAATAATCCATGTTGTTATTTTTGGTGCACTGGGAAAAGTATTCACCATAGGGCTCATTTGTGTACCGTTACTGTACTATTGTATCTTTTAAATGTTTCTTCCTGGAGTTTCTCATTATCTTTACTCACTTCTACTTGCCTGAATCACATGTCTACTTTCCCCCCAGACTCTATTTACATCATGTCTTTCTGTTGACTCCTTGGGCTCCAACGGGTGCCCTCAATTGAAATGTTCACTGCACATCTGGGATTTGCCTTTAAGTTGTTTCTGAGTGGGCTTACTGTTTTCTGGATCCCAGGCCTCCTGTTTTTTGAGTACTTTCTCTGTGTCAGCCAGGATAGACTATTTTATGCTGAAGTAACAACCCCCAGCCACTGCCGCCACTATGGCTCAGAAGCTGGAGTGTCCATGTGCCCCGCAGACTGGTGGTGGCTCTGCCCTGTGTCACCCTCCTCCCAGGACACAGGCTGACAGACCAGCGAGCTCCTTCTCAGGGGGAATGAGAGCTTGGCTAATGATGTACTGGCTCTAAAAAAAACCCCACACATGTCACTTCCAGGTACATGTCACTGGCCAAAGCAAGTCATGTGTTAATTCAGACTTAAAGGGGCAGATCAGCACAAGCCTTTCAATGTGTGAGAAAGAGAAAGGGGATTTTTGTGAACAGCTGTAATGACTATTGTGCTCCTTTGCTTTATGGAAGCACATCCTCAAGTAGCTTCCTAAGAAATGCGAATAAGCTTTCACATCTGAAATTGCCTAAGTTCAAATTCTCTGAAAACATCCAGTCTCTGAAGGAATTAAAAGTAAAGAGGGCACCTGTGTCCCACGTCATGTTATAATCCATGAGGAGGAGCTGAGAAAGAGGAATAAACTTTGGAAGATGCATGCCATTTATTGTGCCAAAGAGTCAGTAAAGAGGGAAGACAGATTCAATCTTTTCTTGTTTGGCCATAAAAAGCAAATTTAAACTATTTTTAGAGCAAAGACTGGTGGACAGGAAGCTTCTAGAGAAGCACTCTCCAATATAACTCTTTGTGATGATGCAAATATTATGAACTGTGTGTGATCCAATATGGTAACCACTGTCTCCATAAGGCTATTGCAGTGGTTGGCAAACTCAATAGTCAAAGGAGTGGCAAACCGTACGAGCCGCAGTTTACCGACCACTGGGCTATTGCAATTACCATGTGGCTGGTCTGACCTAGGGAACTGTGACTAGTGGCCGTCACATTGAACAGAGCAGTTACAGGGATCCCCTTCTAAAATTTAGGTTGACTAGGATGGCCTCAGAAATGACAATCTTATATAGAAGTCATAGAAAAACCCTGATGCTGAAAGGAGGAAAGAATTAAGAGACCGCCATGGGCCTGTCAGTAGCATTCTATTCCACACACAAAAGACGAAAGGAGAGGCTATCATATAAAACCATAACCACAAAATGAAAATGAGGCCAAATGAAATATACCCAGGTTCTTGGTGAAACTTCTACCAAAATAACATTTTTTAAAAATATATTTTATTGATTTTTCACAGGAAGGAAGAGGGATAGAAAGTCAGAAACATCGATGGGAGAGAAATATCGATCAGCTGCCTCTTGTACACCTCCAACTGGGGATGTGCCCGCAGCCAAGGTACATGCCCTTGACCGGAATAGAACCTGGGACCTTTCAGTCTGCAGGCCGACGCTCTATCCACTGAGCCAAACCGGTTCAGCCAAAAGAACATTTTTATTTTGTCTTTTGACTAAGCAGAAGCAGGAAATGAGGGAGGATGGAATGTGGCCCACTGCATATTAACCACATGGAGAGAGAGGCGTGCCCAAAGTTGTGCTCACCTTCCTCCTTTCTGCTCAGCAGAATTCACTAGGTTGAAAGGTGAGGAAAAACACATGGAGGAATGCTTCTCAGTCTTCCAATTGAATTAAATTCTCTGGCCCAGGACTAGGAAATGACTCTCAAACTTGAGGGTACAAAACATTACTGAGCCCTTGTTAACCATGAGAATTACCCAGGAACAACCCCAAGAAGTTGTAATTGAGGGGGGTTAGAGATGAGTCTCAAGATAGCCATAGGATAGGGCAGGATAAGTACTGGGAAACCCCAGCAATACAACTGTTGGAGGAGACTCTAAAGTGGGGTGCATGTACTGCCAATAGGAATGCAGCAGGAAAATGTTAGTCCTACGCTGGCATTTATCTTTCCTGCTACCAGAGAAATAAACTGTACTAATGTATAATGCATGAATTGACAGTAGCATTTGTATATGAGTAATAAAATAAACACATAAACTAAGGCTACATGATAGAAAAGGAAATTTACAAAAATAAAATGTAAAAATTTGGAACCACTGCAAAAATTCATGCAGCAAAATGTGTGTCAGTTTTCTTATTCTGATTCCGATTCCTCATCCCCATCTCCAAGTTTGCTCCTTGGCACTGGTGTCTTCTCTTGCCTCCCTGAGAGAGTTTCTGCATGTGCAAGCACACCTGGGTCTCTTCCTTTCTGGACACAGATGGTGTCTTATTAAATACATTGGCAGGTGTCTTGGTGTTCTTCCCCTCCCCCCAACTTAAAAACATAAGTTGATGACTGATTCTTGTCTGCTATATTGATGTGTCTCATTAATTTTAAGTAGAGGGAAACAATGCATTGAAATGATTTTGAGTCTCGATTTCGGGGCAAGATTGAGTTAAAATGACCCATCTCGCCGGGTGGAGGATGCAGCCTATCTGAAATTTAGTTTCCTTGTCAGTAAAATGGAGGTGGGTAATAATAATAGTACCTATCTCCTAGGGTTGAGTAAAGATAAAATGAAGTAATACATTAAAGTAACTAAGACCAGTATCTAGTACATGGGAAATACTTACTAAAGAAAAAGATTGGGTGGTTCTGATGGGAATGGGCCAAGATACATTTGAAAATACTCATCCTAAATTAATATGATTTAATTCACTCATTCACTAATTTTTTAGTTTGTATTGAGCACTTGCCATTAATGAATTAATGAATGAGTAGAAGTGAAGAAGGTGATAAAAAAGACACTCAGAAATTTAGACTCAGCATAGAACATGCAGTATTGCCCAGACCTCCATATACCCAGTTATTCTGGAAACCCATACTTTTCCTTCTCTGTCTTCTTATTGGTACAACTAGTGGCCTGGTGCACAAAATTCATGCACATTCAAAAGGGATTAATTAGAGGAAATATTTTAATATTGCTATCTGCTCTTTCTCTATAATAGAAGTGTCAGAGATTAAAGAAAATTAGGAAAATGTATATGAAAATCTTCCTCCTGTCAGGGTCTGGGGTGCACCACAGGACCCAGAGTCAAGTCTCTGCCCACCCATATGCACCTCAAAATAATGCAAGACCCAGACCTGGCCACCATCCCCCTCAACCCCCATTGGGCTAGATCCAGACCCGGTCAGTCCCACCCTTGTCAAGCCCCACAACCTCAGGTCCCTTGGCCTGGTGCTGGGGTGGGGGGACATGCCTGAGGTCCCTCATGAAGTCTCACCAGGTGAAGGATGCAGCCTGAGATGCCTTGTCAAGCTCCACTGGGTGGGGGTTGGGGGGTGGTGCAGCCTGAAGTACCCTGGCCTGGGGCAAGGGGACCAGCCTGAGGTCTCCTGGCCCAGCCCCACTGGGCAGGGAGGTACAGCCTGAGGTCCCACATCAAGCCCCATGGGGGCATGAGGGGTGCGGCCTCAGGTCCCTGCTGATTGCTCCTTAAGGCTCATTAAGGGAACTTGACTTCCACTGTGGGCACCACCATCTTTGTGGCTGAGTGATGGTCAATTTGCATATTCCCTCTTTATTATATAGGATAAGATATGTTTGGTAAATACTCAGCAGGTGAAGTGATGATAAATTGGCCATTGGACAGACATGATCTCACATATTTGTTTTGGAGTAGGAATTTAGAGGTTCAAAAAAATAAGTGAACATTTCTAAGACCTGAGACCCTTGGTAAACTTGGGAGGTCAGGTCATCTCTCCTTTTGGCTAGGCCTCTCTCTCTCTGTTTCTTTGTTCCTTTCTTCAGCCACGATTTTAGAGGCCTGATACTCTCTGTCCCAGTAGAGAAGCCCTGTCCCAGAATAAAATGTCTCCTTTTCCCCAAGGGAACACATGTTAGCTGTTGGTCTCAGCAAAGGTACCAATCCCCAAAATTAACACACCAAAATGTTGATGATTAATAACTGTGTATGTGCTGTTCTAGGAGAACATGCTCATTAAAAAAGAGACAATTTAACCCAAAGAAATGAATATCCAATAGTAGAATTTAGAGTAGTATACCACTTATCAAGGTTTCTTATAGCATGTGATGTGGTCAACCTCAATAACAACATCCCCCCCCATATGGTTGCTAGTCCTTTAAAATTTACAAACTCCTTGAAACTTTTATTCATCAAAACTTCTTTGTGGGCTGAGTTCACTATTCTTATGTTGCACATAAGGAAACAGGAAGGTTTAAACCACTTGTTTAAACTCAAGGTGCCAAAAAGGGTCTGAGCCAAAATTCAAACCCTGACCTTCAGCATTAATGTCCAGTCCCTGCCATTTTGCTGTAGCCAGCTCTAGCACGGGGAGAGACTGTTTAGAGAAAGAAGGCATATTACCAATATAACCTGCCCACTGTCTGAAAATCACCCTCTCCACCCCGTGGGATCAGTTGTGAATTTAGTCATCAGTTCCAGCATCCTGCACATGGCCAAGATAGGTGTAATTCACACTGACGTACAAAAGAGGAGTCTGTGATGGCAAATGGAAATACAATCGCTCTGAGGCAAGCTGCTTGATTCAATAGTTTTGAGCCAAAAAGTCACTTCTTTTCTTTTTTCTACAGCTGCAATGCCCTCTAGTGGGAAAAGCTGGCATTGTATGACCTGAAAGGCTGTGTTGAGTGAAGAGATGTCACTCACAGCCCTTCCCTTGGGGGAATACAGCAATCCCAAGCTTAAACACCCATCTGCCTGGGCATAAATCGGCCACGTGCGTTATTGCAACATTGGGTGACATTCTCAGATTAAGACGTAAGCGCTTCCTTAAAGGCTTAGGATACAGAATTCTATTTCTCATAATTTTTATTTTAAATTGTGTGAGCGCCCTACATTTCAGGGAACTGCCGAGAGAGAGAGAGAGAGAGAGAGAGAGAGAGAGAGAGAGAGAGAGAGAGAGAGAGAGAGAATAAATATGAATGAGAGCTGCACTGAAAAAGTATCTGGATAAGAGACTGCAAACATACAAACAGGCAAGATGTGAACTGTGGAAGTGCTTTGCATGGCTCAGTCAGTGTTGTTTGCCTGTTTATTGGCTATTTTTCTAAAGTGAATTTAAATGCTTTTTGGTGGATTTACACTTCCCAGTTATCCACAAGTTTTCCCAATTCCTATTGTTTTAATCTGGTCTTCCCTCAACCCACTCCACCTCAAAACTGACCCAACTCCAGGGAGTTGGATTAACGATCTAAGGAGGCAGTGAGGGGTGGGGAAACTGAAACAGGAAGGAAAGAAAGGTGAGTTATGGGCTGAATTGTGTCCCCCGAAAATGCCAATGTTGGAATCCTATCCCCCAGACCTCAGAATGTGACAGAATTTGGATACAGGGCTGTTCAGGAGGTGACTGAGGTAAAATGAGATAATATAAGTGGCCCCTGATCGAATGTAACTGGCGTCCTTATAAGAAGAGATTAGAAGAGACCCAATGAGAATACAGCAAGAAGATGGTTATCTGCAGGCCAAGGAGAGAGGCCTGAGAGGAAACCAATGCTACTGACACACTGACCTTGGACTCTCAGCCTCCAGAACCCTGAGACAGTGCACTCCTGCTGTTCATACACCAGACTGTGGTCCTTTATTGAGGAAGCCCAGGAAACTCATACCAGGTATGTGAACCAGAGGGTCACCACTGCAGGGTTCAGTCTGCTTTCTGGGCTGCTGGTGTCTGCATAACACTGTCTCTGGAGGCCCTCAAACAGGTGAAAGAGGGCAGGAGGAGCAATGCCACCCCTGAATCCTGCAACAGCTGCATGATAGGTTCCCAGGTCTCCTAATGAGGATGTGACAGCCAGACTGAGAACCCAGGTCTCTAAATTCCCCCATTTTCTCATGCTGGTAAACAAGCTCTGTTCCATGCAACATAGGACGGCTCTGGAAAAAGCAGAGCAGCAAGTCTGGCTTCCAAGGCGATTCCCTCTGAGAACTGTCATTGGATGGAGCCTCCTCTCTCTTGATTGATATTGTTCCATTATTTGGTGAACAAGGATCTTCAGCTGCCACTGTACAATTACGCTCCTTTCTGGTTGAGAAAAATTATGTGATACTCAAGTGGCTTATTCCTCCCCCTGTGGAGAATCTATTGACTTATTTTTCTGAAGTTTGTTTTCCAGCTAATTGATGTCACAGATTAATAACTAACTATTGCACTTGTAATCAGGCCAAAGCCATCCCAGCTTCTATCTCTGCAGGTTGCCAACCCCACACAGCAGCCAGAGTGAGTCTGTGAAACCAGATGACAGATCATGTCACTGCTTTGCTCAAAATCTTCAAGCAGCTTTCTATGACCATGAGAATCAAATTTAAAATCATTACTGGGCCCAGGTGATCTGCCCACCACCCCTCCTCACCTCTCAGACCTTATCTGCCTGCCCCCTCCTCTTTCATCCTGCTCCAGCCTCACTGGCCTCTTCTCTATTTTTTTAAGTCACCAAACGTGTGTGTGTGTGTGTGTGTGTGTGTGTGTGTGTGTGTGTGTGTGTGTGTGTTCCCTTGGCTGGAACTTTCTCACAGATGTGTACATGCCTACCTTATGCATCTTTTAGGTCTTTGTTCAAATGTCACCTTTATAGTCTGTTGTCCCACATAAGAAAGAATTTGCTTGCTGAATCTCCAGCTCCTACTACACTCAATAGAGTAAAAACAGGGTGTGTATGTAGTGTTGGGGTCTTTTCTTAATACCTTATTTAAAGTAATTATTATAAGGAATCTAAGATTACATGGTAGATAGGCTGTGATCCATTCCACTGTGAAATCTTTTTTAAAAAATATTTTATTGATTTTTTTACAGAGAGGGAGGGAAAGGGATAGAGAGCTAGAAACATCAATGAGAGAGAAACATCAATCAGCTGCCTCCTGCACACCCCTTACTGGGGATGTGTCCACAACCAAGGTACATGCCCTTGACTGGAATCGAACGTGGGACCCGTCAGTCCACAGGCAAACACTCTATCCACTGAGCCAAACCATGGGTTCCACTGTAAAATCTTAAATGATGGCCTCTTCTGATATAAGGAAGTGAGTGTGGATCTCTGACATTGGCAGAGAGAACTGATGGTCAGTGAAGTTTCAAGCTCAAATGTCAGCAGTGATTTCTCACCATCAGTAAGGAAAATAAAGACAAGGAGAAAACAGGTCTCAATTTATATGCAGCCCCTGAAATTGACCTTTTATAACCCAATGCTGCTAATCTTTCACTTGACCAACTTCAGTCTCTCACATTGACTGTTCACCAAGCACATACTATGTGATTTTTTAGGCTCTTAGGAGAGACACTGTTTTGGTTTGAGTTTCCTCAGAGGAACCCAGATAAAAGGACTGGAGGGCACCTAATTTATTTGGGAGGTGATGCCAAGAAACAATAGTTGAGAATGGGGAGATGAGACAGGGCAGGATCGGGGCCAGTGAAAGCAGCCTCAAAAAGGCAATCATCACCGAGGACAAATGGAGCTCAGACCTGCTGGGGACTGCAGGACGCTTAGGCCCAGACAGAGATTGTGCTGGTCTGGGGAGTGGAGGCATGGTTGGGAGCTAGTAGCAAAGAGGGGGATCAAACCACGTATGTCCAGAGAAGTCGATGGTCTGTTTTTAGGGAACTCAAACTTAGAAAATGGTTGATAGAAACCTGTTTCTAGAGGGGGAGATGAAAGGAAATACTGAGTGCCCCATGAAAAAATGCCAGGCATATGGGAAGAGATCCTAAAGCCATTCTCTGCGAGGAGTAGCCCGCAGCACCACTGTTAGGACATGGGGTTCACCTTTGTCACCCAAAGCCTTCCCTTCTCTATCATAAGGAAAACAACATGAGATCCGAAACCCTGAGATCTTTCAACTCTGTCATTTCCTGTTACTGTTAATTTTTAGCAAGTGACCTCTCATCTTTAAATCTTTTTTTCCTCACTAGGGGTTAATGATACCTATTGCAAAGAGTAGATTCGGGCCTAAGAACAAAAGGTAGGAAAATGATTTGTAAACTATAAAGCACTCCGCAAAACCAATTATTTCTGAGTCTTGAATACAACAAAGGCAACTTTCCCGGATTGAAAGCACATCTGAACATAGAAGAGAAAATCATATTGAAAATGCAAGATGAAAACATTCTACCCCAGGAGACCACCCAGATTTTTAAAAGGGCCAGGAATGACACAAATGTGTTGTGTTAATGTTGGTGCCACTACTGTAGCCACCATTTTACACTGACTCTTCAAATAGGACTCGATACAAACCCATCCTCTACAAATACTGTAAATATAAGACTGGTTTCTAAGAAGATGGTAGATGTTATTCTTTGAAGGTCCCAGTTGAATAATTTAGAAAAGGAACAGGAATCGAACGTGGGACCCGTCAGTCCACAGGCAAACACTCTATCCACTGAGCCAAACCATGGGTTCCACTGTAAAATCTTAAATGATGGCCTCTTCTGATATAAGGAAGTGAGTGTGGATTTTATGGCCTTAGAAAATGAACTAATTTAGAATCAAAAGTTTTTACTGCTTCCCCAGTATTTATGGGATTGCAAATTTATCTAAAACTTTGTTTTTGTCTCACACACCCAAGATTAATGGGCCAGCTGCTGATTATTAATCTTCATTTCCTAAAACAAAACCAGCCCTATGTTTCTTGCAGACTGTACATCATACACACAAACCATATCCTAGAAGCAACTTGAACTTGAGTCAATAGCCCATTAGTGCCAAGAGTGGTGAGCACAGCTGTAGGGAGCTGCACATCTAGAGTTGCTGTGATGGAATCATGTTTAGATGGAGGAAGATTTTGGAAACTTTTTATTTTTCCCCGTTAGCCAATAACGTATAGCTTTACATGTTGGCGTGTTCCTTTCTTTTTCATTGCACTCTACTTTTATACAAATGTTTCCTCTCTTACAGTTGGGCTTCAAAGACAAGGTAAAAAGAAGGACTGAGCCAACATCCATATATTGACAGGGGAGAACCGAGAACACAGGTTCTTATGAAGAGGAATATTAATAGAATAGATATTGATTGTGATTTTAGCATGTTTCAAGAGTTGTTCAGTGTCTTACTTATCATTTTACCTCTATTTCACAAATGTAGAAACTGGGAGACTCAGAGAACTCTAGTCATGGGGATCTTTTGTGGTACATCCCAGATCTGAATGCAGTTTATACTAGAGCTCTGCTCTATTAACTGTGTTACCACAGCACCCACGCAAAGCAAACTAATTGACTTCAATAACTCTTGTTGGCCAAGGGGAGTGACGGAAATCACTAGAAAATTTCTCAAGCTTTCACTACTGTTTGCCAGAGTAGATATTATTGTACATAAACTTTCAGACGGAGTTTGGAAGTGACACATCATAGGCCGTCCTCTCCACTACATGGTAGGTCTTATATGGTTTGTCACTGAGGGTCTACCAGGATCCAGGGTGAGAAGCAGCTTGGATTATTTGGAATGAGATTGGAAAAGATGGGAGCCAAAAAAAAAAGCTTCAGAAATAAGTTCAACTTCCATCTTTTGTCATGCCAGACAAGAAGTCATTTTATATGTCTGTGTTAGGGGATTAGGAGTAATCTCAGGCCTGAGCTTACCTCTATCTAGACTCTCTGAATTTATTGATTCACCAACTTCTAGACAATATTTTATTCTAATGACAGTTTAGTATCCCTTTAACTTTTTGAACATAGCTATTGTTTCATTTGGCTATATAGAGAGACCTTTGGAAATCATCACTTCAAATAGTGTTTCATTTACTTAGAAATTAGGTTGTGCCCATTCTTACAAAGCTAGCATTTTAGTCCTGTTTCTATCCTCCTCTGACCTATTCACCTTTAGATTGATGTGTGCTCCCCAAAAATTATGCAGTAAAATGAAGTTGTATTCCATAAGAACCTTCCCAATGAAGATATATATATATTTTTAAATTAAATTCTGTTTGGGATACCCCTTACTAGGGTTTACAAGAGATCCAATATTGATCACCAGAGGGGCTCCTTCCTTCTTGTTGGGACAGGAACCCCAAAGAGGAAAATTCAAGATAAGAAATTTGAGGAAGGACATTTTGGTCTTCACTGAAGTATTGACCTGTCAAGGCCATTGACTTCATTTAAAATTCTGGGTCTCAAATTCCACAGCATTCTGACCTTGTCTCTTCAGATTAATTACTGAACTTTTGGTGCTGCAGAGCTTATGATCAGTCCCCACCTTAGAAGACCTATACCGCCCTTGGGTGCTGAGTCAGAGTAGAATGAACACTAGGCTACAACAATCTCAGGAATAGTCATCTTTACTTTGCTGCCCTGGTCTTAAAAACTCTAAATCTCCCCTTAAAATGAGGCCCATATTTTTTAGCTCATCCTTTCTCAGGCAAAGTGATATTTGATTTTCTCCTGGGAAGAAAAGAAACATGACTCTCATTCTTTCATGATAAGAGTACCAAAAAATAAAGCACAGTTAAATTTTCAATTCTATCCTCTTGCCCCATCTGTTTGTACCAAGGTTCCTGCACCTTTCTTGCCTGGTGGTGTGGATGCAGCTATGGTGAATAAACACTCTCTACTCAACCTTTCTCACCTCTGAAACTCACTCTCCACTGGAAACCACTTGCAATGTCTAAGATTTATCTCCACGTTTCTATATATCACACTATCTACTAATTGTTGATTTTACACTTCTTTTCCCATTGCTTGTTGACTTCCTTTTTATTTAATTTGTTAGGGTGGCATTGGTTAATAAAATTAGATTTCAAGTCTACTATTCAATGATATATGATCTGTGTATTTCACTAAGTGTCCACCACCCAAATTCAAACCATCTTCTGTCACTATATATTTGATCCCCTTAGTAATCCCCCCACACACATACACACATTTTCTCTCTCCCTATCACACTGAAATAGTTTCATTGTTCTTCTTATATAGTAAGCCAATATTCAGTAGTGTGATTATATAAATAGTATTCACAGTTAATCCTTTTATTATTCTATACATTGCCTTTTTTTATATAACCCTTTGCTTTCTCTGGAAATAACCATTGCCTCACTTTTTGTTTTTGTTGCCTATCTATCTTTTGGTCTTTCTTTTAGTACCTTATTGCTTGATCTTCTAGCAAGACCATAAATCTCTTCTTGATGTACTTTAGTCATATCAAGTAGTCTGTCAGTTTTAATTTCTTTCTTGGAAAAATTCTGGAGCCTTCCTGCTGTCCTCTTTCCATTGGACTGGTTGCTTACTACATACCTGTCATTCTAACACTTCCCTATTATCTTAGGGATTCCCTCCTTCCTTCTTTGCTGAAACACAGATATGAGAGTGTAGACTAAGTGCCAATTCTACAACCATGAATCAACAAGCATACCACAAAACCATCAAACCAAGGAAGGCAAAATGAGAAGAAAAAGAAAGCTTAGGTCTCAATATCACTGTTAACCTACCTTATCAACTCTAAGTTATCTTCCCCAGATATCCTGTTGATTGAAATAAAGTGTCCCCTTTTTTAGCTACTGTAGTAGAAAAATGCATCCCAGACACGACAGACCCAGTGAGATTAAGTGGCTTGTCCCCTTTCATACAACTAGCAAGTCAATGGCAAAAACAGAATTGAATCTACATAGGTCACACAAAATATGTGACTATTGTTACTATTTACTATGCAGTTGGCAATGTGCTGAAAATTTTCTATTTCCTATCCTGTAAGGTAGGAATTGTCTCTATTTTATAGAAAGAGATTTAATATCTTGCTCAAATTCTTACAGTTAAGCAATGCAGTTAGAATTTTAACATCAGTATATCACCTAGGTCTATGTACAAAAACTCCATAATACATTGTCTTTCACTCTGTGGTTCAGTGTTGCTTCCTCCAGAGAGGCATCATAGATTCATAATAATTTTGGACTTCTATGCCTGACATTTGTGGCAGGCAATCTCTAGCAGGAGATCGGGGGAGCTCTGGATCCTGGTATGCATGCCCTTGGAGTCTCTTCCCTTTGTGTGTAGGTGGACTGAGTGACTTATTGTAACAAAGAGAGTATGGGACTCGCTGCCACACTCAGGTCACATAAGACTATGTCTTCCATCTTACTGGTTCTCCCTGTGTTGCCATCTTGCTTGCTGTCTCTGATGATGCATGTTTCCACGTTGCAAGCTAGCCTATGAAGAGGTACATGGGACAGAGAATCCAGAAAGACCTCTGGCCAATAGCCAGTGAGGAGCTGAGCCTTCAGTGCAGTAGCCCAGGAGGATTGGATTCTTGACAACCATCACCTGAGTGAGCTTGGAAATGGGTCCACTCCCAGTCAAGCCTTAGAATGGAAACAGAGACCTCAGCTAAGTCAGAAGCTGTGAGATAGTAAATGTGGATTGGTCTGAGTCACTAATTTGGGGAGTAGGTATTTAAACACCAGTAAATAATGCAGCAATGTTCCTTACGTGTACTCATCTGCAGGGCTTACGAAATCCACAAGAAAACAACCAGCATGACTGTGGGCCTGAGGGTGTTGAAGGGCTTTCCACCAAGCTGATCCCTAAGCAGTCAGAATAAAACGTTTGCAATAATCCATTTTTTAAACATGAAATCTGTACTATTTCTAGTTAGGTGATGCATCTGGCTAAAGGACTTCCAACAAATAAGATTTCACATCATTCCAGGAATATTTTTTAAGTCATTAGAGACAGAAATAGACTTTTGCATTCAATGATGACTTAGGACTGTCCTGAATATTCAATCATAAAGCTTTTTGTTCATAGCAAAGTAATTAGCATGGAGCAGTGATATTCTCAATGTAATTGTTTCCAGAATGTGTCTGATTTATTTCCTGTTGACACAAAGTGTCTTTGACTCTTTCTAATCTCTTTTCGTGGATTATTTGGAAATACATCATTTCATAACCAGCAAATTAAAGAGAGGCCAATGACAGGTAAATGGCTTTGCTAAATGCTCTGGAGCTCCTCCGAAGATTTCAGCCTGCAGGGAAGATGAGTGATTGTTGATTCCTAAACAATAGCTTACTTAGCATCACTGGTTTTTATTCCAACCTAATGAATTGAGAGAGGTGCCCTAAGCAATAACCACTTATGCTCTCCACAAATCCTAATGACTGCATTTAGGCATTTTTTTTACTCCCCCCACCCCATGTCTTCCTGTTGTGGGGCAACTTCCACGACCAGTTGCAAATGACCACGGAGGCCATTAAGTTGGTAATAAGCAAGCAAGGATTTATTGAGCTGGCAAGGACGATTGGAGGGCACCACGTGGAGACCCAACACTCACGGCAGTGCTGTCCCGGGTGTAGGCAGTCCTTTTTTAGGGTCTGAACCATAAACTTTCATTGTTTTGAATTCCGCGAATAGGCTGCAGGGTCATATCTGGGGTAGGGAAGTGCCAGTAGACTATGATTGACCCTGTGGCCTGCTTCTTATCTCTAACCATACATTTTACTAGACATGGGAATGTAGTCCTATCTCACAAAGCCGAAGGTACAGCTCAACTTCTGGCACCACTGAGTCAACAAGAATTACTCCTTTATGATTCTGGTCCTCAAATAGATTTATATGAGTTTTTAGGAATCAATCTGGAAGCTAAAGTAACTACCCTTTTGTTTTAAGCAAGCAAGGAGGATGAAAATTCAAACAGCAATTTTATCCGAGATGAATGCTACCATATTTCACTTCCATCTTATAAGAAGGCTTTCTAACTTATATTTAGGATCTTGCTAGAAGAGTGAGGGGAGATAAATTCACTTTGAACAGTGTGATGGCTGAATTATAGCAGTTTATCTCAGAAAGTCAAGGACCTGGAATTGTTCAAAACATTGCTTCACTTACATCAAGACAGAGAAAGTGGGAGGGTCTGGGTCTTGGTAGCCACATACATGAGGGAGATGCAGTGTCCCTGGCAAGTGGACTCCACTTTTAGTTCTAGAAATTACTGCACTAGGTGTTAAGAAATGTCTCAGCTTCCCTGTGGATGCCTGCTAAGTAAAGAGACCCATATTTGCACTCTGACCTGTCATTCAGTTTAATGGTTTGTTTTTCCCTTATGGGTTTGCAGAAAGTGAATATCACAATCGCACCAGAACATTTCTGTAAACACTTAACACACATCACCAGAGATGAGGCATTAGCCATCTCTGACCCGAGATGCCACATCTGATGTCCCTCCCCGCCAGGTGGGGCACGAGAAGGAATTCTGAGGTTGGTGCTTTGATGAGATGACATACAGAGGAATAGCTCTGAGCCCTACCATCCAGCTGCTGCTTTGTTTAGGTCACATTTACAGTTTCTGCAGAACTGCAAGACCGTCACTCAAAATGATGCATGGCCATTAATTCACTGGTCAGTGCCAGCATGGCGGCATGGCTAGGACCAGGCTGAGGTGTCAGGGAGGGTAAAAATTTATAGAGCAGAAAAGATGCTGGACTTTAAAATAAGTCAAATGGAAAGTGTAACCAACTGTCAAAGCATCAAACTGTTTTTGTGCGTTCACTGTTGTACCAAACCCTTTTGATATATTATTGCATTTAACTTCCCATTGAGCCTGTGAGACAGTGGCTATCTAATGTTTCTCTCTCAGTATATACTCATACTTGAGATGGCTCAAGTTCACAAAGGTGAAGTGACTTGGTCAGGCCAGAGTTCCTAAGTGAAAGAGCCTGGATTTAAACCTAGAAATTTGCCAGTGTTTAAAGCCATACTGGGCTGCCTTCTAAAATTGTTGGTTCAGAGGATGAGAAAGAGACTAAGATAGCAGGACACTATCCAGGAAAGGGAGCAAGGAGGGAAAGCAAAGCCCAATGAGGACCCTGAGCCATTACATAGTGGCCATGGCTTTACCAGGAGCATCAGTGTTCAGGGGTCCACACGGACAGGGATTATGAAGAAAGCGAGCGTGTCTCAAAGAAGGAACAGGTGAGGGCATTAGTTCATTCATTTGGTCATTCACTTATTAGTTTATTCATTCATGCATTTCATTCAACATATATTTGTTAAGCACTTGTGTAGGCACTATACCAGGCACTAGACATATGGTGATGAATAAGAGAGCCAAGAAAAGTTTCCTGCTCTAACAAGTGTAGCTTCTAGTATAAGAGTGATGTAGATTTTTTCAAATAGTATTATGAATTATGAAAACAAACAGATAACAACATAGACATATTGGAGTAGCATGTAATGGGGATGGGGGTGCAATAGAATGTTTCATTGAGCTGAAAGATAAGAGAAAGAGGCTACTAGAGTCTGAGGTAAAGAATGTGCATTTCAGGCAGGAGCAGCAAGTGCAAAGGTTCTGAGGTGGGGGCAGGTTTGGCATGTTTGAGGTACAAAAGAAGGTTAGTCTGGTTGGAGCACAATGAGCAACCGAGGGGCAGAAAAAGACAAGTAGTGAGAGGGCAGTGGAGGGTTTAAGCAGGAAACTAATAGGATTTTAGCAGGGCCTGGAGGCTGCGTGCAGCAGTCAGAGCACTCTGCGAGGAGGGTCGCTGGCTGGAGAGTGCAAGGTCAGGGCCAGGTGGGAATGGCTGAGTGGCCATGTGTGAGCAACATGGTGGCTCGGGGTCTGGGCTTGAGATCTGTACCCTAATGAGTGCCTCAATGCTCAGTAATTCAGCATTCTATTGACACCCAGTGCTGTGTTCAGGGATGCAGTTTATCTATAGAGTTGGTATTGTTGTGGAAGAGAGAAACTTAACTAAATTAGACTGATATACTTAACTAGATGCCCGGTGCACAAATTCATGCACTGGTGAGGTCCCTCAGCCTGGCCTGCACCCTATCGCAATCTGGGACCCCTCAGGAGATGTTGGACTGCCAGTTTTGGCCCAATCAGTCCAACATCTCCCAAGGGATGTAGTGGTATGCAAAGCGGCAGGCAGCCAGAGAAGAGCCCAAGTCTGGGCAGGGTGCCGCACTGTTCCCGCTCATCTGGGCCCCGCTGCGCCTGCCACCATTGCTTTGTAGCACGACCGCAGAGGCAGGAGAGGTTCACGCTACCATATCTGTGCTTGTCAGCCATGAGCCTGGCACCTATTGGTCAGTGGGAATGCACTGACCACCAGGGGGAAGCTTCTGCATTGAGTATCTGTCCCTGGTGGTCAGTGTGAGTCATAGCGACCAGTTGGCATATATATATATATATATATATATATATATATATATATATATATATGAGAGAGAGAGAGAGAGAGAGAGATAATAGTGCCTTGAGACAGAGTGGCCTGGGACTGGGCTTCTTTAGATCAGGGAAGGACCCCTGGAAGAGGTGACTCCTGAGAGAACCGGTTCATTGAGGTAACATTAAGAACACTGTAGGCAGAGGACAGCATGGTCCAAGTCTCAGACACAGGAAACACTGTGCTGTGTTTGGGGCAGAGAAACACAGGCAGGGCACCTGAAGCTTAGTCAGCAGAGGGGAGATGAATAAAACCAAAGGCTGGTGGGAGCAGCTCATGTCACTGGGACCAGAGCTTGAAATTTATCCTAACGCATATGAGAGTTTTCTTTAGATAAAATGCACAATTCACTTTTTTTTTGTTTTTAAAAATAATAATTAAATGTTAACTGTGTATCTGCAATTGAGCAAACATTTTGTCTATGTCATTACGCTGTGCCAGAAACTTGTAAGCATTGTTGTTAGCTTTTACTCCTCAAAACAACTCTTAGAGCTGGACAGTCTTTTCCTTACTTTACAAATGAGAACATTGCGGAACAGAGAGGCCCAGTAAGTTACCAAAGGGCACACAACTCATAAACAGCTTAGCCATGATCAGAACCTAGGCATTTGACGTCAGAGTCCCTGCTCTACTACATCTTGTTAGGCTGATGCTCTTTGATACTCAAGTTATTCAAGGGCCGGAGGCCAGGAGAAATATGGAGACCATGGACATGGGTGAGGTCAGCATCTGGGATCATCGTGAGCACAGAACAAACAGGGTCATTCTTCACTTTCCCCCTCTTCTATGTATTGGTTTATAACTGTTTGTTGAGCATTTATTATGCACCAGACACCATGTTAGATGTTACAGATCCCTGGAAAGCAAAAATAGACAGAGATCTTCCTTTGTGGGCTTTCAGGCTGCTGGTGGGGTACAGACATTAAATACGCACAGAAATAATATGAAACTGAAACAGTAAGTGCCGTAGGGGAGAGGTAGCCACTGCTTCAAGAGCAGAATATGGGAAAAGTCAGCTTGAAACAGTAAAACTCAGGGATATGTAATCCATTTGGGAGGCCTTTGGCTTAGAAGGTGCTTTCTGCTCTCAATTCATGAGTGGGGCTGGGAAAAGTGGGGGAAGGATGGTTAATGTGGAGGTGACTCTGGGCTGTAACCTAAAGGTGAGCAACAGATCCTGTCTCTCATCACCCTCCTTGGTTTCCCAAGTCTGCTCAGTCCAGCAGACAAGCCTGAGTCACATATTCAGTATCCTGTGGTCTCCACCTGGAGAATCTGGTTCTTTCCCATGAGGACACATTAGGAACTCCAGCGGGAGAAGGAAGTTGCCCCTCACGGCTGTTGCCCCTCATTGAGATCTTGGCATTTCAGCATGAACCAGAATTACAGGCAAAGAGTGAACTCAAGGGAGCAAGGTGGTGGGTGGAACAAGCAAGCAGAGCTCTGGAGTCTGACCAACCTGGAGCCTGTCTTTGGATTCCGCCAGAAGCAGAGCCAGAGGCAGGGATTCAGGGCCAGTAGTGTATCTGGGAGGCGACTGCAGGAAATGCAGGTAGGGGTGTGGGGATTCGAGAAAGGGAAGGTGGACAATAGAGGGTACGTTTTCAAGTCAGTTACCATTGAGGGGAACTAACTCCTGTGAGCGTAGTCCTGTTGGAGAATCCAGCAGGGAACACGCACTTCAGGGGTGAAGAGATGGCGCATTTTACACAGCAATGCCCATCAATCATTGGATGAAGGTGGCTCCCTGGGGATGTTAATTCCACAGACTTTCTACCTGCCCTGTTTATGGGCAGAGAAAGCTCAGGTGGGCAGAAGGAGCTACAGAGAGTCACAGCCACAGGCAGATGTAAATTAGACCACAAGCCTGTGTAAGGCAAACCCCAGTGGACAGGACCATGTGATCAACAGCAGCCTCTGTATTACTGAACTTCCTGGAGCCTGTTTCCACAACCATACAAGGATCTGGAATAACAATACCGAAATCTCTTAAGACTAGAGTCTAGTAGAAAGGCTGATTTCTAAGACAGGCTGCTATTTTCAGCGCATTTACCGCACAGCAAAAGTCCCCATAAGTATCTGTTTAATTAATGAACATGTGCAGTTGGGGCTGGAGCCACCTTGTCCTGGCTCAGAAGAGCAGATTGTTCAATGTTCAGGAATTCTGCAAGCCAGTTGTTAAACTCTGGATAGCTCAAAGCCAGGCAGGGTGGGCATCTCTGCACACTACAAAATCAACCAACACTGCAAATCCAGCTGTGGGTTTTCCTCTTTCCCCAAGAGCCATTTTACCAGCATGCCCCTGAAGATATGTGAAAGATTTTGGCCTAGTCTCAAACATACAGGAGCTGTTCTAAAATGTGCATTTTCTTTCTCCCATTGAAATCGAGTTGGGTGTTCAAAAAGCTACACGATTCCCTGGGTTTTGCTTCTCATTTCTGGTTGCCAAGAACTGTTCCTCCAAGTAGGCCACACGCTACCTATAATTCCTTATTCATTTAAGGAAATAAAAGGGAGAGAGATAAAGTAAACATAATGAAATGTTGACTCTAGGGTGATGAATATAAGGGAGTTTATTATTCCCTGCAATTTTCTGAACATGTAAAGTCTTTCATAATAAAACAAAAGGAGCCAGAAAAACTAAAGACACTCCTTGGCTTCAGTCCTTACGCCATGGACCCCTGGGAGTACAGAAATGAGAGTTCCAACATCCACACACTGAGAAACAGCTGAACGCCCACAGGTGCCAGCTATCCAGGCTGGGTCCAGGGAAGGCTGCCATTCAGCCTATATCCGCCTGCAAAGCTGAGCCCCTCTGTTCCAACGGGGGCTCTGTTATCATCCATGCGCACAGGTAAAGGGATAAAAATGATAATCCACATCCCATATACCTTGTAAATGTCGCCAAAGGGCATATTTGAAAAATTCACCATATTCATTACTTCCCTTATAGGTTACTATTCTCATTGTGCGCTAGTTCATCATTAGGCATTGGTTACACTGATGAAATCTTGCCCTCTGTTGCTTGGTCCCTCTGGTTTCTAGAATTATGCAGGGTATGGCTGAAGGCACTTCTTTTCCTCTCATGGACCATGCCCCATAGAACTTTTGAAATAATAAATTCTTAATACCAAAATGTTTGCTGTCACGCTTGTGGTTTGTTTGTTTTTTAATCACTTTCCTATTTCTCCTCTGCAGGGTCATGAAGAAGATCTCGGGCATCACTAAAGTCAACCCTTCTCGAATTCCTGCATCCATGTTCTGAGTTTCTGATGGTGGGACACATGCAAGCTTGCTGGAATCCCTTTAACTCCAATGCACTGGCCTGTGATCACCATCCAGACAGATCACCTCCTCCTCCCATCCAGTATCACTGTGTCCTCTTAGTGTGGTGTTTTCCATGAGTTCTCAAGTGATACATCTTCTTGGCCCTTCGCTCTTGGAGTGAACATTCCCCCAGATGTTCTCTTAGTCATCATGTTCTTCATAGAACTGGTATGTATCCTGAACAGAGCTGATATAATAGGACCACCACTGAGGGGATACTAGAACTACCACTTTTATGCTTGTAACTGGTTGCCAGAAGAACTAACTATGTGATCAGATGGTTGAAACTTTCAGTCCTACAGACCTGACTGCCCAGGAGCAGAGAGGAGCTAGATCATCAATGGTCAGTGACCTAATCACTCCTCTCTATGTAATGAAGCCTCTACGAAAATCCACAAGGAAAGGAGTTGAAGAGCTTCCTGGTTGGGGAAACATGGAGATTTGTGGAGCATGGCATGCCTGGAGAGGGTAAGGAAACTCAGAGACCTGTTCCCATACCTTGCCTCAGGCCTCTTTTCCAGCTAGTTGTTCCTGATTTAAAACCCTTCTGAGTAAATTGGTTCTCTAGTAAGTAAAGTGTTTCTCTGAGTTCTTTGAGCCACTGTAGCGAAGTAATCAAACCCTCAAGGAGGTCCTGGAAACCAGTCAGTCAAAGGCACAGGTAGAAACTGGGGCTTGCATTTGACATCCTGAGTTGCAGAGTTGTTGAAACCTTCAATATGTAGCCAGTTGATCAAGCACAGGTAACAACCTGGGCTTAAGACTGGCATCGGAAGTGGGGATGATGATTGGGAGAGGTCTTGTAGGACTGAAACTCTTAACCTGAAGCTAACTCTGGTAGGTGTCAGAACTGAGTTGAATTCTTGGACACTTTACTGGTGTCTGGAGAATTGCTTTTTATTTGTGTGGGAATCCCCTGCCGCCTTAGAATTGGAGTTTCAAACACCATAAAGACCTTCCTAATCATGTGTGGTCAAAGTACATTTCCAAATATGTTTGAAAATTCCCTGTAGCAAAAGGCAGTATTTATTTCTACCTTTACTTGGTAATTCAATTTTTCTTTAAGTTTAGGGTCAGAATTCTATACTCACTGATGTGAGTCTCTGTGGTCTTTGCCTGAACAGTGTCCTCTCCCTCTCCTAATAAAGCATTCCTGCTATGTTTTGGAGAGTTGCTCCCCTGCAATAGAGTAGCTTTGATGGGACTGTTACTGAAGGGGGCCTCTCTGGGGGACAAGCATCAGGGGCTCTCTCCTGGGAATGTGAGCCTTGGACACTGAGACACAGGCCGAAGCTGGGAGGAGCTGATGCCTTTCAGGAGAGGAGCCGGGGGCTGACCGTCTACTTGTGCCTTCAGCCCAGGTCCTCAGAGCCACCATCTCTAATCCCCCTTCTTAGCCTTTATGTTTTCCCTTCCAATGACTCCCTTTAGCCAGAGTCAGTTTCTGTTTTATGACGACAAAGAACCCAAGATGATACATCGTCAAATAAGCCACAGAACACTCTGCTTAAGAAAAGGCCAACAATGGCAAAAAGCTATGGCACTGTTCACCTGTTTCCTCATTGGATTAGTAATTCCTTTACCCACTCACTCAAACACCATTCAGTAAGTTCCTAGTGTGCGTCAGAGACCGAATACCCCTTTGAAGATAGCAGCCTTTCTCAGAAAGACCTTCATTTGCACTGAGTATCAGCAGCATCTAATATGTATGTGCTACTTTATCCAGAGGATTATTGGCAGAAACTTTGTTAAGAGCATTCCTTGAAATTAGATATCCTTTGAAAGTAAAGAACTTCCCACCCCCAGAAGGAAAAAACCCTCTTGATATTCTGCTTTAACTTTAGCATATACATAAAATTTAAACCAAAAGCATATTCTCTTTTACAAATGGTAAAATAACTATTATAACAGACATGGTTAGTTTTCTAATGTCTACTTGGGTATTTCTAATTAGAAAGCACCTTCAGATTGAGTATTATCAGAAAGCAATATGGTCTTTCCATACCTCGCTTAGCATTATGACTAGCATTTATCGAGTCAGGCTAGGCTTATTATGCACTGTGGGAGCCTTTTCTGATAGGGTTCTATTTTAGTTATACCTGTGTATTTGCCACCTGGGATTAAATTATTTCTAGTGTCATATTTTTTTCTGAGGGGTATAAATTGATTTTTTATGATGCTTGCTTTAGCACAGTCCTATCTCTTATGCATAATACTTTTGTTTAAACTTAAAATGTTTTCCATAGCTTAGGTAGACTAGGGTAGATGTGGGAATTTCAGAATTACCATGAACAGACCTGGTTCCTGGACCTGCCTCCACCTCAATTTTCTCCTTTTCTGCTTCCTCCCATCCAAACTTTTCTTATTCCATCATGAGCCACCATTATCTCTTGCTGCTTAAGGGTGTCCCTGCCTCTAGTCCTGCTCCCTTTGAATCCATTCGAATCAGTGCATTCCTTCTAAGATGCAAGTTTAATTATGCCAAACTAAACACTGTCAGGCACCTCCCATTGCCCCAAGAATACAGCCCAGGTCTATATCACAGGAAATGATGTCAATGAGATGTGGCCTCTCTTGTTCCCCTTAAGGCAAGTCACCCTCCAGTTTTGTTGAGCCATTGTATGTATTTTTCTATATATTCTCTAGCAGATGGTCCTTTGCATAAAACTGCCCCATGCTCCACTCTTTTATTAACCACCCACTACTTGCTCTTTGCTATTAGACTTAGCATTTCATGCAGGAAGCCTGCATGAAAGGATGATGTCCCTTCTCTATGGCCCATGTGCTTTCCACGATCATGCATCACACTTGATTGTCACCATTGGCTGGTTTTATCTCCACTCTGAGCTCATTAAGGAAAGGAACTCTGCTTTCTTTGATTTGGCTTTTATGGTTCAGAAGTTGACAGACACTCAGTTCTCAGTAAATGTTTCTTGAATAAATTAAGAATAATTAATCAGTCTATGGTCTTTGGCATATTTAATATCCAAAATGGCAGCCTAGTGAGGACATTAAATGAAAAATAAATGACCTAGAAAGGATAGACACAATTTATTCTCAGGCTTCCAGGAAAGGGATGAAGCTCTGACACCACTCCAGCCATCTATTTCAAAAACTATTATAAAACATAAGCAGTGTTCTGTTTTTAAAACAATGATCTTCTTTCTTTCTGATAAGCACAATGGAACCCATTTCTTATTCTGAAAATAAGGAAAAAGAACAAATTTCTTTCCAAGTTAATAGTCAAGAATTTTCTGTGGAGGTAGCTTTAGCAGCCATAATTTGACCCAGAGTGTGTCTGAGCTCTGTGATAATATATCACATTACATTAGGTTTGTGCTTTCAGAGTATTGTGAGACAGCTAAATTTATGAGACGGCAATAAGGTAATATAGATTTCAAAGACTATTTCCTGGGTATGGATTTCAGTAACTACAAACAAAATAGGGTTTCCCCCCTTTATTTCAGTTTACTTTCCCAAATAACTTACAGAGAATTGCTATAAGATAGAACAATCATCTCCATCATCTCAGGGACTATTAAGAGAGAGTATATTTCTGACACCCTGCAGAATGGAGGCCCAGATTTAAAGACATTGCAAGTTGCACAGAACTAATTCTGGTTCCTTCAGGGGACACATCCCTTTGGGGTCTGAGTCACACAGCCTCACACACAGCTCTTTTCAAGCAACATGGCCAGCCTCAGAACCCCAGTTCATTTAGCAGCATAGAGATCTCATTAGATGCTGTGTACTCAGAAGGTCAAGAATTCCTCACACTAAAAAGAGAAAAAAGAGAAACCTTTCAGCAAAGCAACCGAAAAACAGTGTAAATGTAAGTAAATAAAAAAAACACACCCTAACTGGTTTGGCTCAATGGATAGAGCCGATGCCTGTGGACTGAAGAGTCCCAGGTTCGATTCTGTTCAAGGGCATGTACCTCAGTTGTGGGCACATCTCCAATAAGGGGTGTGCTGGAGGCAGCTGATCAATGTTTCTCTCTCATCAGTGTTTCTAGCTCTCTGTCCCTCTCCCTTCCTCTCTGTAAAAAAATCAATAAAATATTTTTTTTAAAAAAGGAAAAAAAATACAAGGAAGTCGCTGCTGGAAGCAGCTACATGGGAAAACATCAACAAAAGCACAAAGGGAAATTCTCTATCTTCATCATGGCACCAAAGCTGGTCTCTGATTTACCAATGTTTTTATTAACTAGAGATGTATCCCTTATTCAGATGTCCATTTTTAAAATAAATATAATAAAAGTCAATCCACTCAAGGTAATTTACTTTCTTTGGTAATTCAGGGCATGGGAGGAATGCAGAGAAACTCCACAAGCCACATTATTCCTTCTTTCTTATTTTGGTTTCCACCTGAAATCAGGTTTCTGCAAAAGCTCTGCCGCAGTCCACTGTCCTGGGCCTCGGTGCTGCCACTGAACAATGAATGATGGGGGATCTGCGCACATCCTAGTTTTAAGCAAATAAAATCATTTTGATGGCTGGAAAGTTATACCAACACAGGGAAAACTACTTTTTGTTTCTGCCACCACAGTTATTACTTTTTAAAAAATATATTTACTTTAATTTATTTCAGAGAGGAAGGGATAGAGAAACATCAGTGACAACAAAGAATCATTGATTGGCTGCCTCTTACATGCTCCACGCTGGGGATCAAGCCCCAACCTGAGAATATACCCCAACCAGGAATCAAACCGTAACTTCCTGGTTCATAGGTGGATGCTCAACCACTGAGCAATACCAGCTGGGCAGTTATTTCTTTTCTACGTAGACAGTGCTAAAGACTTCTACCACTGCTGAATTTCTTAGCTGAGTTGTTAGAAAATCGAATTTGGAAGACAATTTGCTTTGTCATTGGATCAATTGATTCAGAAAGTGTCATTTTGTGCTTTTTAATGTGTTGTGTTTTTCAGGTATTTTCTCCAATACAGTTATGTTAATACATGTTTGTGGTTGTCATTAAGATTAACATTCTAATACTAAAAATCCCCAGTGGATACAATGGGCAAAAGATATTTCACAAAGTGAAAAAGTCCAGCAATTAAGGAGTTATAGAAATGCTAAGTGTATTTTTTATCCAAGAGAGGGTTGTAATATCCATCAAACACCATTTCAAGTGGGATAACATGTTTATTATCAGCCACTGAAACCCAACCTTTTCCTAACCTTTTCCATATCAATGAGCACTCCCAGGGATTGTTCCCATTTAGGAGGTTGTCATTACACTTTATCATCTTCCATATCAACAAATATTATTAGGGACAGGTGAATTAAATATACAAGGCATTTAATGCATTTATTTACACATCCCAAGAGTGAATTTATTCATATTGTTCCACTTGCATTCATGTTTCCTCAAGCATTAAAAAGCCTCACACCGCATGCTTTCCATAGTTTGACAGGTGTCAGCCTGGCTCTACTCAAGTGCACAGCTAGGTTAACCTATAAAGACAACAAGGTGAGTTAAAAAAAAGTCTTAGTTGTTTCCAAATGACTGCACTAATCACTCCGATTATACTTTTGCTGAAATATCTCTTCCTTAGAGAACTCCAGCATCTCATGTCCATAGTGGCCAGGATAGCAGCACATTCTCCCTCCATGATATACCAAACCCAATTACTCATGGACTTGCCATTCAGTTTGCCATGTCCTTTCAAATCTGTGGAAGATTTCTTTAAAATTGGCCACACAAAAAAGGGACATAAAATAAGCAGCAATTTCACAAAACAGGTAAATATCTAAATCACTGAGAGCTCTTCTTTGTGGAAAGTTTGACATATGCATTATCAACTGATTTTTGTTAAGTCGGTTGAAACCCTGCAAGACAAAAATTGTCTTAGCACCTGAGATGTTTCTGAAGCAACACATGAGGGCCAGACTACTGATTTTAAATGAATTTCTAGGGAATTCTCTGAACAGTTTAGGTCACTTGATTGCCCCAATAAGCAGAGACTAAAGCTAGCAATTTTAAAACAGCTAATGTTTTATCAATAGTAGATATTGTTGTGTATTGCAAAGATCAGCTGAATTCCCACATTAAAATAGAATCCCTGCCTGGCCGGTGTGGCTCAGTTGGTTGAGCACCATCCCATGCACCAGGAGTCCTTGGGTTCAATTCTCAGTCAGGGGGCAATCAGGAGGCAGTCAATGTTTCCTTCTCAAAATGTTTCTCTCCCTCTCCCTCTCCCTTCCTCTTTCTGAAATCAATAAAAATGTTGATTCAATGTTTTAAAATTTTAAAAGACATTGCAAGTTGCATATTATTTTAAAATAATAATAATAAAATATCAGTGGAAAGAAAAAATAAAAATGAATACAGTTTACCTGTCAGAAGAGATGAGATACTTCGGGAAATATTTAAGAGGTTTGCTAAATCTATTAGATAGAAGTTCACCATAAAGGATTGAGGGGAAATCTGAAAATATGCAACAAAGAAGGAAGAGAAGTGTGTAGAATGATTGGGAGGGTTTTTTCTAGTATTTGTTTTTAAATACACCATCAGGAATTTCTAGTGATTATTCTCTGAAACTAAGCTTACATACAGCCCACTTTGATGTCCTAATGTCTCATTTCCTAATGGCACTGAGTAGATGAATTTCTAAAAAGCTCCTTTACAGATCAAACACATAGGGGACACGTGACACCAAAAAACAGATCTGGAGGGAAATAGACCTGTATCCATGGCAACCAGAGTAATCAGCCAGCACATTTTCTGAGTTGGGAATAAGAAAGAATCAAAACATTACTAAGGAGGTGGGGATGGGAATGGCATTCTTTCCTAGCTCTCTATGGGGTGAGTGATTATGGAAAAGACTAGGTTTTGATGGATCTGTATTGGGTGGGAGAGTCCAAAGTAGTATAACAAAGCTAATGTAGGATTTTAGCACATTAGCCAGCCCGCAGTCCCCACCTCTAAAAGTCACAGTCACATTTGATGGGTCTCTTCAAACAAGAGGAGAATATTCAAATCATAAAGCCTCCATGAGATTAAGAGAAGAAGAATTCTTGGCAAAGGTGATGCTCTGTTGAAACCAGAGAGAAGATGAATGCTGGTGTTCTTGTACCCAGTCCTTGTACACACATGCGCGCACACGCACCTTTAGGCACCTACAGCAATAGAACAATCCATCCAATCAGGATGGTGGCTGCCTATATGGGAAAATGACCAGTAGATGACCAGCAAGCCAAAGAGAACTTTCTAGAGGGAATATAAGTCCTCTGTGTAAGTATTTAGAAGCCTGGCACCCTCCCCTGGCTTTCTCCTCTAGACCATCACAGCATGCTCTCCTCTTCCCAACATCAATGTCCCCTCTGCAACATGGAATCCTATATACATGGAACTCAATGCAAGCCAACAGCCGTGGCTTTCAAACATCATCATGCAAAAGAATCACTGAGGAAGTCTCATATATTTGGACCCTTGAATCTCAACCCCAATGCTTCTAATTCAGTAGGTCTGAGGTTGAATCCACGATTCTGCATTTTTACTGCAGGGAATTCTTCAACCTCAATCTGACAAACACTGGCCTACGAAACCATTCTTCCTTCTTGGAAAGATGACTACTTGGGAAATCCAGATAATATCAGGCAGGATCTACTCCCAGGCTTAGAAGGTATAGAAAAAGAAAGACAAACATTTGCTTTAATTAACAAAATACAATTAATATATGGAGTAAGGGTTACATTTTCAGTTGTGACATTTGTGTCACCTCCAGCTTATCCTGGAAAAACTGGACAACTCCTATAATGAATTATTGTGAATGTCTATGAGAGGTCTTGGTCTGATGAAATGGGGATAGAAATGAATGGGATTTGGGGAATCATATTGGTCTTCAGAAAGCCAGTCCCGGTAGAAAGTGTTCACACATATAGTGGCCAAGTGGACTCTTTTCCTTTACAATTACTTGTAGAATTAAATTATCTTTGGAGATGGGCAGAATTCTAAACAGAGCATCTTGTGATGATCATAGCATGACCAACTGAGTTAAGGAGAATATCATAATACCTGGAAGAAGGGATACTGTTTTCACTCCATTACCAATCATACAGAATGGTCCTTGTATAAATTTAACCTTCTCATTATTTGATTTCTACTTTGATTGTTTTAAAGAAACCTGTGACTATCCAACCTGCTTCTAGAGGAAAAATATTAAAAAAAATAGTGGCCTGGTGCACAAAATTTGTGCACATTAAAAGGAGGACCCAGCTGAAACTGGTTTGGCTCAGTGGATAGAGCAGCAGCCTGTGTACTTAAGGGTCCCAGGTTTGATTCTGGTCAAAGGCATGTACCTTGGTTGCAGGCACATCCTCAGTGGGGGGTGTGCAAGAGGCAGCTGATCAATGTTTCTCTCTCATCAATGTTTCTGACTTCCTGTCCCTCTCTCTTCCTCTCTGTAAAATCATCAATAAAATATATTTTAAAAATAATAATAATAAAATAAAAGGGGGACCCAGAGTCAAGTCCCGCCCACCCACATGCACCTCAAAATCACGTGAGACCCAGACCCAGCTGTCCTGCCCGCATTGGGCTAGATCCAGACCTGGCCAGTCCCACCTTTGTCAAGCCTCACTGGGCAAGGGGCATAACCTCAGGTCCCCTGGCCTGGTGCCAGGATGGGGGACGTGGCCTGAAGTCCCCCAGATGAGGTGGGGAGCATGCCTTGAGGTTCATCATCAAGCCCTACCAGGCAGAGGGGTACAGCCTCAGGTCCTCTAGCCCAATGCTGGGGCAGAGGGTGCAGCCTGAAGTCCCCTGTCAAACCCCACCTGGTGGGAGGTGTGGTCTGAGGTCCCCCAGCCTGGCGCTGGGGCAGAAGGAGCAGCCTGAAGTCCCCTAGCCCAGCACCAGGTTGGGAAGTGCACCTTGAAGTCCCCCATCAAGCCCCGCTGAGCAGAAGTAGTGGCCTCAAGTTCTTTGGCCTGGTGCCAAGGCAGGAGGTGCGGCCTGAGATCCCCTAGCCTGATGCCAGGGTGGGGGGCATGGCCTGAGGTCACCTATCAGGCCCTGTGAGGTGGAGAGAATAGTCTGAGGTCCCCTAACCTAGCACCAGGATGGGAAGCACACCTTGAGGTCCCCGTCAAGCCCTGCCAGGTTGGAAATGTGGCCTGTAGTCCCCTGTCAAGCCGTACCAGGTAGGAGGCATGGCCTGAGATCCCCCAGCCTGGAGCTGGGCAGGGGGAGCAGCCGGGGGTCCCCTAGCCCAGCACCAGGGTGGGAAGTACACTTTGAGGTCCCCCGTCAAGCCCCACTAGGTGGAGGGCATGGCCTCAGGTCCTCTGGTCTGGTGCCAGGGTGGGGGTTGAGGCCTGAGGTCCCCTGTCAATCCCCTCTGGATTGGGGGAGGGTGTAGCCTCAGGTCACTGCTGATTGCTCTTTCAACCTCCCACATGCTGTGCTCTGCCCCACCCCACGAGCCATACTTGGCCCCACCCCATGTTCCTGATTGGGGAACATGGTAGCGTAGCGAAGGTATGGTCAAATTTGCATATTACTCTTTTATTAGACAGGGTGTTATGTGACTTTTACACCCCTATGGCAGACAGGTATGAAGCAGTTAAATTATTGAAAGTCAGTAAGATTTTAAACTCACATGTTCTTATTTCTAAATACTCTAGGATAGTTGGTTATTTGGCTGAATTTTATGGCCAAATATGAATATCCACCCCTCAGTTGTCAGTTTTGTTAGCCCTGACTTTTCCATATGACAGACGACTCTGACTTCAGGAGCTCTGTGAAGAAACAGAGAAATGTACAAGGACCCTTTAAAAAACTGTAAGTTCTTTAAACACAATAGATTATTCCTCCGCTCCAGGCAGTGTTATTTCGAGTGTCTTAGACTTTGAACTTCTAGAAAATTAAAATTGGACCTTAGCCTAGCATTCTATATTAAAAGGCTCATAAGAAATATGCCCTAATGATCACAATGCTCCAGACTGCCGAGTAAGTTTGCCCCTCCAGCCGGGGATTTGAGGAAAAATAAATAAAAACCATCCACTTCAACATCAGTGAAATGTCTCACCTTGCTATTTTCTGCTGCTTCCTGGGTTTAACCATAAAGGTCTCCTGATCTCGCTAGTTCATTTACAAGTCTTACTAGCTATAGACCAGCTGACATTTTCCAAAGTGCATTTATACTTCTTTTTCACTTACTCTAAAGTATTACACTAAGGCAGCTAGAAAAGGAAACATTAATTACAATGGAAATATAGGAAACAGATCAAATGGCATAGCTTGTATAAGCTGTCCATAGTAGAACTGGGTCTAGAACTCAGGACTCTTGGCTCCCTACAAGTCATGGCCAAGTCTTATTCTCCCACTAGATTGCATTCTGTTATGGAAGTTCCTTGTCCCCAAGACATCAGTAGGCATTTATTGAGCATCTCCTATGTAGCAGACACTTATTTAGCTGTGCAGGACAAGATCTCTTCAAGTTTTCAACTTCCCCTGTTTGAGAGGGCCACGGTATCCTCATCTGTATATAGAGAGGGTGACTTTTCCCTATGGTTTCTTTCTAGTCAGGACCAACCCTATAGTTTGTTTTAATATACATCAGGCTGGAGGAAGATACCAGTTACTCAGGTCATAATCACAAAGTTTGCCTGATTCCCTTTTTTTTTAAGTTATAGGCCCAGCATCCCACCTGTTTCTGGTGGGTTAACAACCTATGCATTATGTGAAACACTGAATTGCCTAAAGATATATCCTAATAAAGGCTGTAATCACCACAGGGCGCACGCTTATTCTGACCATTGACATGCTGCTGCCTTGAAATCATTTATTTCTCTTAGCCATCATGTTACTATCCAGGTCTGTACTTGTTCTATTATATAAATCAGTACTCTAAATAGGAAAAAGATCAGATCCCATTAATTGCAATTATCCTCTGAGACAACCTCCTATCACAAAAGGAAGAAAAATCCAACATAAAAGCAGATATAGTCTAGTCTTTATCTGATCCTCATCTTTAAATCATTTCAAGAAATTGTTTTGACATATTGTAATTCTGATGTCATATACATTCACATATAACAGGTAAAATGAAAGCATTTTTTTTCAATAATTGCCAAAAAATGAAAGCCTTTCCCTTCAATATGTGCTGCAATGTAGTTTTGGATTCAGAGGGTCTAGCTTGTACTTCTTAGAGAGTGTGATATCTATGCTGTCCAATACCTTTCACTTTGCCAACTGCTCTTATGGTTTCATTCTCAGTAGATCCTCACCACAACCCAAGGAGCGAACTGGGACAAGTTGCAGATGAGGAAAGTTCAGTATTTACATAGGACCATCATGAATAGCCTGAGGTCTTATGTCACATGGAGAGAGAAATCAGATCCCTAACTCCTTGGTTTAGGGGTCTTTACCTTCAGCAGCATCATGGTTTTACCTAGTGTAGGACTGGTGTGACTCAGGGAGCTGCCACAGCTCAGCCTTGGGCTCAAACTCAGTATTCTTCCTCAGGGACCACTCCTACCTTTCCTCTCTCCTGGGGTCACCCCATCAGCCACTGGTTCATGCCATGGAGCTTAGTCATTGGCAGGATATGAGTAAGATGTTTGGAGCCTCAGCCAAAGTTATCGTACATACTTTAACTTAACCAATGACAATCCAAATACTCAGCCAGAAAAAGGCATGACAGCATCCAACATTATCCTTCCAACTTTTAGAGAGGCTGCTTGAATGATTTATTTTACATATTAAAGCTTTCCCACTAAAATTTTGGCTTGTCACCTTGCTTTGTAGATACCCTAAGCATGTACCCTTGGGGGTATCAAGAGGGGCCACTGGGAAGTGGGAGGTAAAGAATGTACACACACACCCATACCCAGTGCCCACAGCAGGGCCTCTGCCAAACCACAGCTCCCTGCAGGGCGTGTTGTCAGATCTCTGAGGAAAGTGTCCAGGAATAAAGGCCTAATAAACTACATTTCCCTCAGGAGCCAGGCTGTCACTTCGGATTCCTGCCACCAAGGCAAGAAGCCCGGGCTGTCTTTTAACTGAGTCAGAATCATTTAGCTCCTGAATAATCCTGTCACAGCCAGTGAAACCTCTACTAGAATCACTCAAAGTTACTACAGGTAGAAGTTGAAGAACTTGCTGGATTCCAAACACAGCTCCTTTGCAAGGCATGGCGGTGGTGGCAAAGAGAGGAGTAATGGGCCCAATAACCTGATAATAAATACACGCCCTAAATTGCCAGCAGGAGGATGAAATTCCTGTTGTGTCCATTAACTTAGGAATGAGTTCCTTCAATTGGTAAGTGAGTGCTAAAGGGGACAATTTGCATTTCCAAGTGTGGTGTCTGGAGCCAGAGACAGGGTTTAAATTCCATATCAAACTTCACCTTGGCAGCTATGTATTACCCTGTCCCAAGTCTTCCATTAGACACTTAGCTACAAATCCATGTCCCTGGCGGTCCCCCTGAGGTGGAGATGAGGCAGAGGAACAGACCGCCTGTGGCGCCTCTGCTCCCGGCTCTGACTGGCTCATGTAGACATGCAAACCATAGATGTGTTTTGGGTGGCAGCCAGCCGTAATGGCCAGTTATGTTTAAATTCACAGTACATACTTTAACAGAAATGATTCATGATTCTTTACGATGGAAGAAAGCCATGGTGACAGCTCACCGCTTCCTTTGTAAATAAGCAAATATAAACGAGATCCGATGTATATGTTAAGCAGCAATGGTGTCACCGCTGAAACAATACTTTACCCTCAATTATGCTTCATTGGAAACCAATAGCACAGGGAGTGAGTCATTAGCCTCTGCCCCCTTGGAGAAGAGCTGATTGTGTGATACTGAATCCAAAGACCTACCTGTATTAAAGCCCAGAGCTGCCGTCTGAAGCCACCAGGAGGCCCATCTTGCCAGAAAGAACTGTCCCCGCAGATCTCACGTTAACTGCCTCCATGTACTGACTGGGCACCTGTTGGAATGCAAGGATTTTACACTTTAGACCAGGGAAGAAGTGCTTATAACCTCACTGCATGGTGGTCCAGGGCGAGGTCTGTGACTTTGGAAAGAAAGGAGAGATTTTGGGATACTGCTTGACTCTCACGGTGCACATCTGTGCCCACGCTTTTACTAGTGTAACTCCATCCACCTCCTCCCTCAGCCTTCCCCCATCATGTGCACGTCTGCACGCTCAACCATCCTAGGTTCTGGGATTAACCGCAGAAAGGGGAAAAGGGTTGGCCCCAACCTCATGCTCTGAAAGGTAGCCCTTCCTCCATTGCCCTCTTCACTCTGGAGTACACAGTGAACTAAGAGTGTCAGAGAGGTAAAAAGGGCCTGGACCCCTGAAAAGCCAAGTGGACAAGAACTTCCACTTCCTTGTACTTGTGGACGAAAAAGGGCCATGTGCTCACCTGACTAACTCAGGGAAAGCCTGTGGGGCAGCTTTGCAAACTCAAGGGACCCAAAGTATCCACAAGGATGGTCTGAAATTGAAAACCTTTCATTAAAAACCATTTTATAGCGTGTAGTCATGTCCTAGGCCAGTATCTTCCCTGACAAAGGTTAATTTTGATCTTTACAGAGCCTCTTGTCTTTTTGCATCTAAGATAACATACCCATGAAAATTCAAGGTAACTTACAACTTCCCTTTTTCCGGATCTCTCAGGGCACAACCAAATGCACTTGAATGCCAGGACAGAGACCACAAATTCCTTCATTGTCATTCTTATCATGTTAATGGTTGATTGTTCACTATCCTGTACCACTTCCCTAATCTATCACCAATGGATTTCATGTAACCCACTTATATCTCCTCTGATTGTAATGTATAAAACAAGGTATAAAAGCATCATTCTCTAGAACATTAGATAGTTGAGATTCTGCTTCCCAGCAATTGTTGTCAGTTTGGCTCAAATACACTCACAAAACATGCTGAAATTTGCCTGCACACAAAGCAAAGCGGTCCTGTGATAATTGGCTGAGATGGGGCATTTATTAGTCTTAACAAAGTATAAGATATTCCATCCATTTTTCCCTGGCCCCCCACCAGACACCATCCTTTAGCCAGCAGGACATATGTGCTGTCATTTCAAATGCCAATCCTACCCTTGAAACTCTTCCTCAATCACTAGTCTTCCTTTTACTTTGGGCAGCTCTCCACCGCCCATTGACATAGGGGCCGCCCCTTCCCTGTGTGACTGGGTTAGTAAGAAATGAAATGAATCAAAGCTCCTGGCTGGGCCCCAGCAAAGGCTGCAAGGACAGCCAGGCTTAATGGAGGGAGCAATTTACTGAGTCTCTAAATTAAAATATCCGATTTGGGACACATGACATCCTAGGATTGCCTGACCTCTCTCTGGAGCTCAGAGGTGGTGACATCGGAATGCAGCAGGCGGGAGTAAGTGCATCTGTTCTGTAATGAAGGTCCTCCCTCGCCCTCCAGGGAGCAGTGCCAAAGTTTTGACTTGACACATAGGGCAGCTAAAATGTTAATTGCAATCATGTAGGAAGAGGTACAAGGTAAGAGCTGCTCAGTCAGATTTGAAGAAGGCAGCGTCTGGGTTGATGGCTCCATTAGCATTCTGACTGTGCCTCCCAAGTCTGTAATGTTTGGATATCTCACTACCCAACCACAGGGTTAAGAAGAAGAAAAAAAGGCATTCTGTAGATAAATAACAATGGGGCTCACAGATTGTTATTAGAGGATTGGAGAGTGTTATACATTCAGATTCACTATATGCTTTCCACCTAAGCCTGATTGGCCTGAATGCTTATTACCTAATTCTATGGAGCACAGAGCACCAAAAGGCATATGTTCCCTTAAAATACGTTCTCTACAAAAATGTCCATACAAATCACCCAAAAGTGTCTGGGTGATTTGTAAGCATTTTGTGCCTTTTGTGCATCGATAGGTTTTGAGGAATTGGCAGGCGCCAACCTGAAAAGCAGCTCTCCCAGCCCATTCACCTGGGGGAGAATCCAGCTAGGTCTTCTGACAACAGTCCCCTGGCCCCCAACCCCCCCCCCCCCCCAGTACCACTTCCTGTCCATAAAACAAGATATCGAATAGACATGGCATTTGAGTAGACACTCTATCTCCACTATGTCACATCTAGCTAGTCAATCTGCACTGCTTCTTAATCAAATTCTCTGACAGCCACTAATTGACCAAGGTTAATAAAAGAGATTAAACCATTGTTCATTCACGTACTAGATGCTATATTGATTTTTCTGCTAATAACTCCATGAAGTTACCCCACCAGCCCCCATCTCCTGCCTGATCCACAGGCTCTCTCCTCTCTCCCTAGTAAGCTGACCTGGGCTCAAGCCACCTCACTAGCTATTGGTCCTTGGAGATGTCCCCTGACCTTTCCAATCCTCTGTTGTGTTATGTATAAAAATGGGAGATAATGAAATCTTTCTCACAGTGTGATTGGGAGGATTAAGTAAGAGAACATGAAAATGGTGATGCCTGGCACATAGTAGATGCTCAATAAACATGGATTCCTTTTACTTCCCAGCATTAAAAGCATCAAGACACCTCCAAGGACACAGAGAATTCGCTCTTAGTTTTAATTTTATTTTATTCCCTCATCATGTTATATCTATCTATTGCATAAGGAATACAGACTTCATGACACATTCCACCATTAGAAACATGATTAATGGTAGTGGTAAAACTACAGAAGCATATATGCAAACATATTTTTCAAAATATTGATTTTTGTTCCCAACAATGTTGGCAGACAAAGTTGGAATAAACTAAAGGGTCATCATACATTGCTAAAACTCTCTTAAAAACTCGTGCATTTTTTATAGAAATGAAGAGGTGAAGATAGTGGGGCTGGAATCTTTGGCACGTCTTAGTTTACAGATACTGCCCTAGCATTAGGGTGTGGAGGGTAGGAGCTGAGAGATAAAGAAGATAAGCCTGCTGTTTTCCTAGAGCAATAGCTAGACCCCAGAAGTGACACAAGTGAAGTAAGCTCTCAAAACCCAGCTGTGAAATGAGAAGAGAAGCAGCAAGCCCACAGGCCTGGCTCTCCAAGGGATTTAACACAGCAGACCAGAATCCTTGAAAAAACAGATGATGTCAGCAGCCTTCAACCAAGGAAAACCTCCCAGCAACTAGGAGGTTGGTGTGAGCCAGCCAGGTTAAGACATGAGCATTGCCATCTGAGGGGCATGCTGAGGAATGAGCTCTGAGGGCCACTTCAGCAACTCCACCTAGCCTCTGAAATCAATTCCACACACAGAAGGGTGACCTCCGGGTCCTCGATGGCCTGCTTCCTCCACTTGCTTGAGTGTCATCTCTTACCACTCTGCCTCCTACAGCAGCTCCATGCTGCTTGGAACTCCAAGCCCACCATGAAGCTCCTCTCCCGGAGCCTCTGCCATGCCTTGCCCTCTATCTGGATGATCCTTCCTTGGTCTTTCTCTTCCTCCCACCAGCCTTCTCTAACTCTCCACTTGGCTCCTTATCTTTAAAACTCTGTAACCCCAAGGAGTCTCCTACAGGCTACTACATGCCCTTCCCTGGAGCCCCATAATTTATTGAGCATTAGCCCTGTCCCTGCACTTCTAGACTCCACCTCTGAATCCATCTTCCAGTCTCCACTACACATGACAAGAGGACGGAGACCACTGCTGGGACTTTCCGTGTGGTAGCTGCAGAGCCTAGTGCTGTGCCTCAGACATGGAAAATGGAGAAGGAGGGAACCCATTACTCACAGACCATCTAATATTCACTCCAGCCAGACCATCCCTACCCCCGCTCCCCGACAGATAGGTAAGCACCCAGGTGACTATACTGTTATGTGGTAAACCCTTAAGACTGGGGTCCCAGGGCCATCATGTGAGTCCTCTCACCACACACAGGGGCAGCGGGCCTATCTGGGCCCGAGTATGATCCAGTTTCTTTCCCCAGATGTAGTCTTAAAGTTATATTCTTTTTTTGAATCTCTTCAGGTATGGAACAATCCCCAGTGCTTGTCAAACCCTAATCGCATTTGACTGCCTGTCACTTCAATCAGCAGGAGTGGTGGGACCCTGCCTGCCCCAGCCTCAGCTCCCCATCAGACCTGACAAGGCTGCACTGACAAGAAGTGACACAACACACTCTAGCATGCGCACACCGCCCCCTCTTGGCGAGGCATGGGATTTAGCTAAGAAGCAGGTTTGGAGAAAAGGAAGATTGTTTCCCAGAACTGGTAGTTGGAATGAACATGTTGGTGCAAGTTGCTCTCCAGACAGTGCTGGGATACAAACAGTCCTAAGTGAGTTAAGTGTTTCTCTTGAGTCAGTTGAAGCCATTGCTCTTTGTTCCCAGACACAGCAAGTACTATGGGACAAATAGCCAGTTCACATTACAGCCTGGCTTTCTAGGGGACCAGCGGACCAGTTGCTCACACCACACAGGAGTTGGTGTGGGAGCTAGAGGAGAGAGGAGGAAGTCAATGTTATGGCTTCTCAAATTTTCTATCTATGCAGCCACAATGTATATTTTCTTCCAAGAATATATGGCACAAATGCTTGCTAAGCGCCCACTCTGTGCAAAACATTGTGTTAGGCACTGGAGACACTGTGTGGTCAGCAGATAGAAGGGAAGTTGAGACTGGGAAGGAAAATTGACAGCTAAAATTAAAGCTGATGGGATTCTCATACAAATCCTTCCTGACAATTTTTCAGTGGTGATCCCTTTAATTCTGTGTTTCCAATCTGGGCTCCTGACATTTGTGATAGAATGTTTCAGGTTGACACTTTGTCTTTCCTGAGGGGTGAAATAGGAGTAGCTTTTAGATACAAGCAAAGATCTTTAAAATTTGTTCATTCACTAATGGAAGTTACATTGTCTGCAGTAATACTGATCTAGAGTATTCTGGTAAGAAAACTAGGAAAAACAGAAAAGTAATAAAGGATCTCCAGGAGCTTAAGAGAATTCACAGTAACAAAAAGTGTTGGAAACCTAAATGAATAATTAATATATAATAAAATTAATAGCAAATTGACATTTCATCTTAACATCTGCTACCAGACTTCACCTTGGGGAGAGAATTAAAACTATTGGAGGAATGATTTATAAAGATCTGAATAAGTGGTAGCACAGGATGTCTGAGAAGGGCAAAAGCAGAAGGAAGAACTGATTTTTCTCCTAAGGGCAGGAGAAATGAGTGAGAAGAAGAGAAAATGGGGAGTAGGAGTTGTGAGATTAAGTACAACTTGGAAATTATTCTAAACTATAACTTTGATAAGAGTCTGAAAAGGTTCTTTGTGTGAAAGACACCATGACTATAGGAAGAGCATCAGGAAAGATCCGGATTCTTCTATTGAAGATAACTAGAGCATTATTATTACAGTATTTAGGACTCACAGGCATGCAGAGGCCCTTAAGATATGTCACTGGCCTCTTAATTATATATGGGACAGGTCACACCTAGCAGATACATCATAAAACTATACTGAGTCTCTGATGATTGATAAAGCTGGCCTTAGTAGATTCCTATGGTCATTTGATAAGAGTTTTGTGGTGACCAACCTCCAAGATGGTGGCCAATGATCCTTGCCTTCTGGTTTTCACACCTTTTGTACTCTCCTTCCACATGGAATCAGAAATGGTCTGTGTGACAAATACGGGTAAAACACAGAAGTAATGATGTGTAGCTACTGAAGTGGGAGATCATAAAAGGCATTGTGGCCTCTGCCTTAGTCTCTTGCATTGCCCACCCTACTAGCCACCATGTCAAGAGGGCACTCAAGAAAAATGGCCTTTAGAAAGACTCATGTGGAGAGGAAGAGAGATCTCCTACAAACACCCAGCACCAACTCATCATTGATGTGAATGGGCCAAACTGGAGTTGGATCCTCCAACCCAAGTCAAACCTTCAGATGCCTGCCATCTAACTGCAACCTCATGAGACCCCTGAGCCTGAACTTCACAGCCAGGCTGCTCCATGACACCTGACCCACATATGTTGAAAGAGATAACAAATTGTTAATCTTTAAGCCACTGAATGTTAGAATAACTTGTAATCTAGTATTCAGCAAGTTAACCAATATGCAGAGTTGGTACTCAGTTATCAACTATAACTACAATATTATGACTAACATTGATATTTAGCCCAATATAAACAAAAGGTAGTTTTGTTAAAAAAAAAAAAAAGGAGGGGTTCTCCTAATAGTAAGTAATAATAGTGCCATCCCTTATAAGCACACAGAGCATGTTTTTACCATTGGCTGATAAGGATGTTGATTCCCTTCTAGTTACTGAGAGAAACCGCAATGCTTACATTTGCTCTTGATATATTGAAATAACAAGCGCAATATAGACCCCTATAATGCTGGGAGAAAAACACTACCTTCCTATGAAAAATCCTTCTCACATTTCTCGTCTTTACAATAATAGAGGCAAAAGTTTATGCTAATCTTCAACTGGATTTAGAAACAGGAGAAACGGAAATTTGGCAATACCTTCAGTGACATAATGATGAAAAACATCAAATCAGTACTAATACTCTTGATGGGATTTGCTTAAGTAATGAATTTAAATGTATTCACTGCACACCTTGCATAATGCAATAAGAAATTAATAAGCATGAAAATCTACAATGTATTTATTCCTGAAAAGAATAAATATTGTGGTCTCATTAGAACAATTGAATAATCTTAATATTTCCCCCTCATATCTAAAGCAATTAAAGATGAACCACCCAAGAAGAAATATAAATCATTACAAAAGGAAAACAATTGAGGAGAAACTCACAAACAAATGATGGACTGTGTAAAGTAGATCATTAAAGCCTGGTAATTTCCAAGGTCTTGCTGAGCAGACAGACTATTACAACACGAGGGATTACAGAGCCTTCGCAGTACTCTACTAATTAGTAACAGGGTGTCATGTAATGTGGGATATTCCTAGAATTAAACTATATCTGGGTTTCAATGAGAAGTCCAAAAAAGAAATTTAGGCAATGGCCAAGCTATTATTAATAATCTTTATAAAAGTCTAATAGACATGGTCTATAGCAACCAATAGAGGGTAAATTAAACTGGCTTAGGCAATACTAATAAGACTGGCAGCCATGTCTGGTAACATTTATCAAACACCATGGTAGTAACCATCCACAGCTTGCCCTCTATCCTGACTCTGCAATGTGACTGAAGCTCCCCCATCCAAAGTAGAGTCAACTACCCCCTTTCATAGATCTGGGGTGGCCTCATGCTGCTTTGCTCAATAGAATGCAGTAAAAGAGACATGTACCGGTTTTGAGCCTACATCTCAGGAAGCCTTGTATGCTTTCATTCTTTCTCTTAGCACTCTGTCCAGCCACCATGGGGGAAAAGTACATGAGCAGCCAAAAGTGGTTTGGCTCGGTGGATAGAGCTTCAGCCTGTGGACTGAAAGGTGCTGGGTTCGATTCCGGTCAAGGGCATGCACCTTGGCTGAGGGCACATTCCCAGTAGGGGGTGTGCAAGAGGCAGCTGATCAATGTTTCTCTCTCATTGATGTTTCTTTCTTTCTATCCTTCTCCCTTCCTCTCTGTAAAAAAATAATAAAATATTTTTTAAAGGTGCATGAGCAATTCTGTTGGAGAATGTGGGACCACGTGGATGAACAGAGCCATCTCAGAAACTGACCACAGATACGTGAGTGAGCAGAGCTAAGCAGAATCCAGCCCAAATGGCCAAGCCACTGAATTGTGAGCTTAATTGATAGCTATTTTAAGTCACTAACTATGCCGTAGTTTGTTACATAGCAATAATGAATTGATATGTGCCAAGCACTGCTTTAAGTACATTACACAAATTGTTTAATGTAATCCTTGCTACATGCTATGGGGTAGTATTATCCCCCATTTTAAAGGTGAGAGTCTGACGCATAGAACAAAGGGAATTTATTGTTTAATGTACCTGGATTATCCCAAGAGGACAATCTGGATTCAGGTATAGCCAATGCTACAAGGGCTCTGCTTTAATTATTCCCATATTTTTGCTCTACTTGCTCCTACCTGGATTTATTCTCTCCATGTGAACACACGTCAGCTTCCTGCAGTAAGTTTATCTAACACTTACTGCTCATAATTCAAAGGGAAAAAATAGCTCAGAGGAAAATCTAGGGAAACTCTAATTGACTATACCTAATCATGTGCCCAATTTAGGGACCAGGAGCAGGTGAAGTCTTGGCCTGACAGTCTCTTCAGAATGACCTGGTGGGGATGGGCTGGCGGGGAGCCGTTTTGTGATGGAGGAGGAAGTATTGGCAGACAGTAGCACTATGTCTCATAGCTTCCAAAGTGGAGTCTAAGAGCCTGAGGGCTGAAAGGACTGGAAATCTCTGAGCTATAACACCAAGTCCCTGTAGAAGCTGGTGTGCCTCCAGCACACAAATCCAAGGACTGCCCCTTCTGGTCACCTGGCAACATTCTCGTCCCACATCTCTCCATGCCACCTCACCATGGCAGCTTTCCCTGCAAAATTAGAACGTTCTGGCACTTTTTAGTTTTAGAGATACACCTGATGTTTGAACAATAGCATTTTTTCCACAGCTACATTAGAGAGTGGATTATTTTCTTCAAAAAAAGGATTCTTAATTTTATGAAGGATTTCGTCTGGAATAGGGCTTTAAATAGCAACCACCCAGAGTGAATTTAAACTAAGATTTCTATTTGCAAACTACTGCTTCTGAATACCTCTAATTCCCATTTACCCGAGGAGCTGGGCAAGGCAGTTTCTAAGAGTCCTTCCAACCCAAAAACTACATGAATTTATGACCAATACCATATAATGGGGGGGGGGAGGGGGGGGGAGGGGGAAAGACCACGATACTAAGGATAAACAGCTTGGCTTCTTTCCCTGCTCTGTCACTGGTTTGCTAGCTGTGTGACGACTATGAGCAAAGCACTGAACCACTCTGAGCCTGGGTACCCTCACCTGTACAAGGTGTGTGAGAATGCCACTCACCTGAATTTTTTCGAATAAATAAGTTTAGATACACAAAATGCTTAGCATGTGGCTAGGCACATATTCAGCATTCTGTCTGCAGCTCCTGGGGCCAGTTTCTAGTTTATTTTGTCTGCTGCAGCCAGAGGGATCCATTCAACATGTAAATTCCATCTTGTCAAACCTGTTCACTTAAAATCTCAGTGGTTTCCCACTGCTCCAGCAAAACCCAATTTCTTAGAATGTCTGCTAGGGCCTACATGCCTGGCCTCCTGCTGGCTGCCCAGTAACGTTACTCACTATGCTCATTCCCATCTTACATAAACCTGCTGCTATTTCCCCCCGCCCCCCAAAACACAAACACACACACACACACACACACACACACACACACACACACAGAGAAACCCACACTTTTTTCTCTTGATCTCACTTCTGTGAACCTCAGCCCCATTTCTCTGCTCTCCTTTGTAAGGAAAGTCCTTAAAATGTCTGCCTATATTCATGCTCTTAAATTCCTATCCTTCCAACTGCCTACTTGACATCTCCACTGGGTATAGAGCAGAACTCTCATCTCAGCATGTCCAGAAATGAACTCCAGGCCATTCCTGCCCCGCCTTCTCACCCTGGACTCGGTCTCACATTAGTTGATGGCAAGTCTAGCACTCTGCTGGTTCAGGCTGGAAATCCTGCAAACATTTCTGACTGTTCTCATCCACCCTTCAATCCTTCAGCGAATCCTAAGCTTCCCCTTAGGCAACCATTTCTGAAAGGCAACCATGTCTCACTCCCTGCACTGCCTCCACCTGGCCCATGCCATGACTATCTTTCATCAGAATCACTGTAATGTTGTCACTGTGGCCTTGGCTTCCACCCTTGACCCCTACCCCTTTATTTCCAGCAAGGCAGTAAGAGAATCCTTTTCAAATATAAGTCAGATCAAGTCTGACTCTGCTCAGAACCTTCCAGGAGCTGCTGATTCAATCAGAGCAAGAGCCAAAGCCCAACAGTGGCCTGGAAGGCCCTTCAGGACCTAACTCCACCTGTACCCTGCTGGCCCTGTCTCCTAGTATCTCCCCCTCATCCACTCTGCTCCAGCCAAGCAGGCTTCTTCCCTCTCCTAAACATGACAAGCAACATTCCCGCCTCTGGAACTGAGTGTTCCTTCTGCCTGAAACACTTTCCTACCAGCTACCTATGGAGCTCAATCCCCCACCTTCAGGCTGTCACTCAACCCTGACTTCTTCACCTTCCTCATGACACCATCTCGATCATTCTATTCACATGTGTCTTGTCTCCAGCTTGGAGATACACATGATTTCCTTTGCCCCTCTCCACCCTTTTCCATGTCACTTATCACCTTCTAATATCCTATATCATCTTTATTCACTATGATTATTTTTATGGATACCCCATTCCCAAATATAGATGCTCTTCAAAGATTGATATCTTTTTTCTGTCTTGCTCATCTATCTTACTCAACCAGAAAAATGCCTGGCATATGGCACACACTTAATAAATAGGTGTTAACTAAGTATATGCTCTTGTCATGATGATCTTCTTTCATTCCTTCAAAATGTGAGGGTGTAGGTCATTCACTTCCTCAGAAAGCCTTCCCTCATCTCACTGATCACTTCCCTAGTTATGGACCCAGTGCCTCTCTCTTTCATAGAATTTTTGAGAGATTCAATTTTATATGTGCTCTGTGACTACCAAAGCTCTCCCAGGGGCAGGAAAAACTCCGTTTTTACTTATTATCTTATCATGAAAACCTAAGAGTATCTGCATGTAGTAGGTACTCAATAAATAGTTGTTGAATAAATGAATAATAGATGGTTATTCCGTATTATTGTAAGGAGTTAACATTCATTCAGTCATGAAGGGCCCCACATGCATACACAATTACTATGATTCAAATCAACCTCTTTCATTTGCTACTTGAAAAACTGCTGCTTGCCCCCAAATAGACCAGTAGTCATGTTCAGGACTCCTGCAGATACTCTGCTTTCTACCTAGGTGACTAAAGGAGTGTACCAAGGAACTCACCAGCTCTTTGTTAGATTCTTACCTCAGTATTATTTGTTTTCTCTTGAAGCAGACCCTTTCATTTCCATTTTAAGGCATGCAAACATTTTTGTTTCATGTAAGTGACAAATTGAAGTTTACCAATTACACCAAAACAAAACACAAATCCCTTTTTAAAAATATATATCTTTTATTGATTTTTTTAGAGAGAGGAAGGGAGAAGGATAGAGAGTTAGAAATATCAATGAGAGGGAAACATCGATCAGCTGCCTCCTGAACACCCCCTACCGGGGATGTGCCCGCAACCAAGGTACATGCCCTTCACCGGAATCAAACTTGGGACCTTTCAGTCTGCAGGCCAATGCTTTATCCACTGAACTAAACTAGTTTCGACTAAAAATCCCTTTTTAACCATTCCAATTTAAAGTGTTTTCTTTCTAAATCTACTTTATTAGAGATGAATTCACCATTCAGCATTGTTACAAAGTTAAACATAATAGTCCAGGATGGAGCAAAAGTAGGGTTACAGTTGTTCCTATGGAAAACAATCTATAATAGTTAAAGCATAATATAATCATTAGACTGGACATCTGAATGACCTTCCAGATGAAGCCACAGGGCAGGGGCCAAGGCAGAGGTAGTTAGGGGCAACCAGGCATGCAGGCAAGTGGTTAGGGTCATCAGGCAAGCAAGGGGTTAGGGGCATCAGACAGGCAGAGTGGTTAGGGGCGATCAGGAAGGCAGGAAGACCAGTGGTTAGGAGCCAGAGGTCCCAGATTGTGAGAGGGTGCAAGCCAGGCTGAGGAATCCCACCCACTAGCATGAATTTCACGCACCAGGCCTCTAGTACAACAAAAAAGAATAAATCTGTGTTTTGCATACTCACATAATTCTACTTGCATAGAATTATGACTAGCAGAATTAGAGCTAACATCATACACCCTGGCATAGTTGGCTGTATCAGTAATTTATACAATATTTTGCTTACTAAATGTAAGTCAGGCTTTCTTCCTGATACATAGCAGCTATTTTTGGCTGAGACTTCAAAGTTTCAGAATGAAGAAACGTGAGTCAGCTACTTTTGAATCCCTAGCTTATTCCTCAGAACATTTGCATAGTGTGTCTCTGTTGGGATGTTCAAGATTGACTGCTGAGCACTAAGTAAACTGGGCCCAGCACAGAAATAGATTTGAACACAGAGGCTTGATGGAATTTTCCTCTGATGAAGGGCTCCAGCTCATGTTCCCAACCCACTCTGAACAGACATGTGTGTGTGTGTGTGACTGAGGCCTTGGAAAATAAAGCAGAGGTAGAGGCAGGGTTGGATAATCTAACCTAGCCAAGGACTCTTGAAAGAGGAGATGCTTGAACTTTACTACCAATGATTTAAACATATAAAAAATGCATACAAAATAATAATACTAACAACTTGCACCTACTAACAAACTCTGCCAAAACAGTATTTTGTCCCACCCAGTGTGACTCAGTGATTGAATGAACCAGGAGGTCATGGTTCAATTCCAGGTCAAGGCACATGCCCAGGTTGCAGGCTGACTCACAGTAGAAGGCATGCAGGAAGCAGCAGATCAATAATTCTCTCTCGTTATTGATGTTTCCATCTCTCTCTCTCTCTCTGAAATCAATGAAAATATATTTTAAAAACAACAACAATTCAGTATTTCACCCTGTGGCAGGCCCACTATGAACAGAAAGGAAACTTCAGAGTGATTAAAGCCCTTGAGGACCTGTCCTACTCCATTCACTCACCTACCTTCTATCCCAAAAAGTGTGGAGTTTGCATTGATATAAATGCTTTTCTTCATACTTTCTACAAACTTTGTTTTAAAATTTTGTAAAAATGTTTTCATACTCCATCTTTTTCTGCAATCTGTTCCTCTCTCTCTCTCTCTCTCTCTCTCTCTCTCTCTCTCTCTCTCTCTCTCTCTCTCTCCACTCCGTGTCACTATTCTATTTTTGACATGTATCCCTATTAAAACATAAATACATAACACTTCATTCACTTAAAATTTCTGAACTGCATTGAAGCATTTAAACCCACAATTGATATACTCACTCTCATGGTGTGTATGGTGTGTGCGCAGGCAGAGGAGGGTGGAGGGTGTTGGTGGCAGGGGTGAGGGAAGAATAATGAGCTGCTTTTCCTTCTTGGGGATGCAAAGCTCTAACCTGCAAGAGACCTGTTAAAAAATGTTTGTGATGATGAATTTTATGTGTCAACTTGGCTGAACCATGGTGTCTAGCTATTTTGTCAAACATTCTGGATGTTTCTGTAAAGGTATTTTGGGTTGGGATCAACATTACAATTGGTAGACTTTCAGCCTTTTCATCCTCTGTAAAGAAGGAATAATAGTATTTACCCTGAAGGAGCTTAAGAGGATTGAATGGGATTATAGATGTTTAAGTATGCTGAACAATGTTTGCATAATAGATTATCCTCTATAATGTGGGTGGGCCTTGCTCAATCAGTTGAAGACTTTAAGAAAAGAAAAAAGGCAGAAAAAAAAAACAAAAAAAAAAAACTGAGGTTCCTTAAGCAAGAAGGAATCCTGCCAGCAGCCTACCTTTGGACATGAGCTACATTTCCTCTCTGAGTCGTCAGCCTACTGGCCTAGCTGGTGGATCTTGGACTCACCAAGTCTCCACAATCACATGGACCAATGAACCTCTCTCTCTCTCTCTCTCTCTCTCTCTCTCTCTCTCTCTCACACACACACACACACACACACACACACACACACACACACACTTCTCTCTCTGGAAAAACCTGACTAAAACAATGTCAAAATACAACTTGCATTTGTTTTCATTTGTGGCCCTTTACAAATACAATATGATTTCACTAACACGTGGAATCTAAAGTAAACAAACAAACAAAAAAAAACCAACACAATAAAAACAGACTCACAACACAGAATAGACTGACAGTTGTCAGAGCGGAGGGTTTGGGGTGCTGGGTGGAAAGGTGAAGGGATTAAGAAGCACAAATTGGTAGTTGCAGGATAATCACAGAGCTGTAAATTACAGCATTGGGAATATAGTCAATAATCTCGTAATAACTATGTATGGGGCCTGGTGGATACTTGAAACATCAGGGGAACCACTCTATAAAATACATGATTTTCTAACCACTATACTGTACATCTGAAACTAATATAGAATAATAATCAATGTACACTGTAATTGAAAAAGAAAAAAAACTTAACTAGGGGCCAAACATAAGAATTTCAAATCAGTATGGGACAAAAATATGCTTAGCATATTCTCTTCTAACTCAACAAAACTTACACTTTATCCCCCTGAGACTTGCATTATCTTCCACTGACAGTCTGTACTTGAATAGAATGCATGAGATTAATCTCTATAATCTGAATAGGCACTCAACTAATGTTTATTAAATTCCTAGATATATAAATGAGTGATAATTTTAGAAAGCTAAACAAAATCATAACAGTAACAAAGGAACTAGGTAAGCAACAAAGCCATCAATAAAAATATATCTTTGGGGCATGGCCATATAGTTAGAACTGTGCTGGGATTCACAGACTTTGAAAAAAATAATTATAATTGTGGCATTTAAGGTAAAAAAATAAAAGCAATAAAAAATGCTGGAACAAAAGGAGCAAATGTGAAAGAAAATATGAAAAGAATAGTAAGAAAGTAATAAGAAGTACATATGATGAGAGTAAGTATGAGAAGGATTAAATATGATAGAATTTTTAAGTGCTATATTTTAGGAACTGAAGGTGTACATTTAAGACACCCCCATTCCCCAAAGAACCCTTGGCCAGACAGTTACCTCCTCTGCAGAATGGCTCTAAATCCCCCTCATGATGCTTATCCTCCAGGTTCTCCATGTATTATCTGGTGAAGATGTTAGTTGTGGCAATATCAAGTACTAATTTAAGGATTTTTCCTCCCATCCACTGACCTCAGCCACAAAAGCTAGTCTGTTACCCAGATATAGCAGCTTCGATACTCAAGGGTGCCTTCTTTAAAAGAAACTATTGATCTCTGTCAACATCCAGTGACATGACCAAATGTAGGTGAACCCCCTATTGCCTTCTCAATGATTTCACATTGCACTGTGAAATTCACATTGTCTGTTTCAGGAGCTTCAAAATCTTGTGACATCAGATAATGGCCAAGTAAGTGCCTCCAAGTCCTTCAAATCAGCAATCTTGTAACAAGACAGGCAGTCAGATGAAATTATCAGGAGCACCAAGGCCCTTGGTTGTGTTTAAGGCCAGAGAATTCCTTCTCAAGAGTGTGCAGGCATTGAGTTCTCTGTTATGCAACCACGTTTGTGGAAATGTTTTATGCTTAATCAACCTCTCTTTGCCCACATGCCTAGAAATGCAATTCCCTTTTCCATAGGGAAAATTGGCCCCTGGCTGATTTCTATTACATGCATACATCCTCTCCCTCCCTGGGCAGGCGTCGGTGGGGGCTCAGCAATGACAAAGTGATGAATGGGGCTCCCTGGAGTGGAGGAGATGCATCTCTATGGGCAGAGCTCCTCCTCTCCATCTATCTGTTCTGAAGGTATACCATCTCACAGCTGGCAGCCCAGAAACACAGCACTGAGATGCTGAGCCTCCACAAAGTGCACTAAGAGAATTGGGAAATGTCAATTAAATCATTTCAACAGTGAGCCCTGGCCAGTGTGGCTCAGTTAGTTAGAGCCTCGTCCCATGCACCAAAGGGTCATGGGGTTTGATTCCAAGTCATGACACACACCCAGGTTGTGGGTTTGATCCCCTGTCAAGACATGTACTGGAGGCAACTGATTGATGTTTCTCTCACAATTCCCATCTCTCTCTCTCTCTCTCTCTCTCTCTCTCTCTCTGTGTGTGTGTGTGTGTGTGTGTGTGTGTGTCACCAATGAAAAACATATCATTGGGTGAGGGTTTAAAAACAAAACAAAAAACATTTCAACAACGAAAGAGTTTACAGTATTCCATTATAGACCTAACTTCCTGCTATTTAAATAGAAGAACTTGGACCAATTAAATGGTAAAATGTGCAATTTTATTTTGTGATAAATGTTATCATATGCAGTCTACCAGGGGCAAAAACTCAAGGTGCTTCGTGGTGCCTATTTGGCTCACAGCATTAGAGCTTTGTGGTTGTACGTTGTGAAGGGTGCTGGAGGTGATCTGCGGGGTTTACGTCCCACCTTCAACTCTGGCTGTATGTGTTCCCCAGACAACTCACACAAATTTAACTACAAACCTTCTCCTTATCTACAAATGAATAAGTGTATAGTTATCGCTAGGTTTCTTCCGCAGACGACAAAATGAACACTGCTGGATTTATTCTACATCTAGACAATGCATTCATTCTGGACATGCTGGTGACATCGGAGCAGTGTTTGTTTAAAAGATTGAAAAGAAGTCAACTTGTGGAACGTTAGCACCACAAATTCACCACGGGACCCTCCTGCCCCTCCTCACCATCCCTTAGCGAACTCAAATTTCTGTGGGATTACAAGGCAAGCCTTCCTCCATGCTGCTCATTAGAAGAACCAAATGTAGCTTCAAAACACTGTCTTCTAGAATGTGCATCTTGTGGGGCTGAGCAGAAGACATAAAAAATCTGATGGAAAAATTCCAGAATGTACACAGATATGCTCAAGACAAGAAAAGTTAGAGATGGGGGAGCAGGAGAAATATCCCATGGAATATTGGTCACCATGGCTGTATTAGAAATTATGACAGTTATGGGTTTTGAATGTCAGTTATGCAAACATTGTGCAGCATATTTAAATATCTAACATCTCATCCAGTCTTCCTAAAGCTCCCTCAGGGTAAATACTAGCATCCCCTCTTTACAGAAGAGGAAAAGACTCAAAGTGGTGTCTCCTGGCTGAAGTCACACCGAATTAAAATTATGAAAAGAGAATGAGTCTATGACAGCCTGTTGCTTTCACCTCCATGCCTTACTACACTCTTGGGGATTTTAAAGTTCATTCAGCAGGTCACGTAAAATAACTCACCCCCAAAGTGGCCAGGCAAGCCTTCTGGGCCTTAGATTGATGTTTCCTGCCTTTGCCAACCCACTGGAAGCTTCAGTTCTCAACATCTCTAGATTAGAAGTGATCCCAAGGGCTCTCTGGGCCTAACAGGGAAAAAAATAAGTAAAGAAGATCCTAATAAGAAATGAAAAAAAAAAATAGTAGTAGGAAAGACAGCTAAAAACAGGAACCCAAATTTCCTAGAAAATGGGAGAAAAAATGTTGGGATTTTATCTTGAAAAAACTAAAATGTATTAAAATGAATTAATTTTATCTAATCTAACAAAAGAGTAATATGCAAAGTGACCATGTATCCGCTACACTCACAACCCATGCCCACCAGCCAATCAGGAGTGAGTATGCAAATTAACCCAAGATGGCTGCAGCCACAGAGAGCACAGGAGGAAGGCTTGAGTTTCCCCAGCTATAAAGGAGGCCAAGCATTCTGCACATCCTGGCTGGCCTAGGCCTCCACACCAGGCTACAAAGTTTCAATTATAGAAAATAAATAAATCCCAACAAAAATGGCAGCTGCCATGGAGGTGGGGAGAGCAGGAGACTAGGGTTGCCCTGGTAATTGAGGAAGCCAAGCTTTTTGTACACCCTGGCTGGCCCAGGCCTACATTCAAGGCTACAAAGTTTCAATTGTAGAAGATAAATGAATCCCAGATACCAGAGCCTCCACTTGGGTCACCAGAGGACATGGCTGGTCTGCAAACCACCACAGGCCCCTCGCCCCAGGCCCCCCCAGGTCCCAGTGGGAACCCCCTCCCCCCATCTGAGATACCCTTCAGGGTAAATCACCTGGTCCCCACACATGCACCAGGCCTCTATCCTATCTAATAAAAGTAACATGCAGATTGACCACCACTCCAACACACAAGATGGCTGCCCCCATGTGGTCAAAGATACTGCCCCCATGTGGAACAAGAAGGCCACCACAAGATGGCCAGCAGGGGAGGGCAATTGGGAGGGACCAGGCCTACAAGGGAGGGCAGTTGTGGGTGATCAGGCCAGCAGGGAAGGGCCACTGGGAGGGACCAGGCCTGCAAGGAAGGGCAGTTGGGAGGGCAATTAGGGGTAACCAAGCCAACAGAGGGGGGAAGTTGGGGGTAACCGAGCCTACAGAGAAGGGAAGTTGGGTGGGACCCAGGCCTGCAGGGGAGGACAATTAGGGGTGACCAGGCCTAGAGGGAAGGACAGTTAGGGGCAAACAGGCTGGCAGGAGAACAGTTAGGCATCAGTCAGGCTGGCAGGGTAGTGGTTAGGGCGTGATCAGGCTGGCAGGCAGAAGCGGTTAGGGGCAATCAGGAAGGCAGGCAGGCAAGCAGTTGGGAGCCAGAAATCCTGGATTATGAGAGGTATGACCGTTTAGGCCTGATCCCACCAGGACATTCCTGGAGGGATCCCAGATTGGAAAGGGTAGAGGCTGGGCTGAAGGACACTGCCTGTGCCCCGCCTCTCCCCCCCCCCCCCCCCGTGCACAAACTTTGTGCACCGGGCCTCTAGTATTTAATATAAAACATAGATTATACTGTAATTCTTTGACAATTAAAATTAACAAAAAAAATTTAGTTTCTTTTCCAAAGAAATTACATAAGAGTATGGCATGTTACCCTTTTCTGTGCAGCCATAATGAGGATCATTTCTGCCAAAAGAATTGAGGTTTCATCTATTTTCTCAAAGGCCTTGCTGATCTTTTGATATTCAAACCATCAAATTATTTTCTTTTGAAGGCTATCGTGTTATCATCCTTGTCAGTTTTTCTCTTCTTCAATTATTAACTGGCCTAGCTCTGTCAGATCCTTACTTGTCAATTATTTTGCATGCGATTAGAGAAATTCTCTATCGTCCTTTTCATCTTTGCAAAACCCTGCATCTTTTCTCAAACTTTGCAGTTTCCTTTTGCAATCAAATTGCAATATACTTGTGCTGGGTTGTCAGATGTCTGAGCGTAGCCCAACAAAGGTACAGCATTGTGCATACAGAGAGAGGTGTTTCAAGTGAAGAGGATAGTTGGATGGAGACCATCGGCTCCTTAAAGACAGATATGGTTTTATCCATATTTCATTGAGCTCACTAATGGATATGAACGAACTCATGGTTAGTGCACAATAAGTGCCCCTTGGCTCTGAGTTGTCTCATGAATTCTCTGGGGTGGAATGGGGTGGGGAGGTAGGAGTTGCCATTATTTCCACCATTCTTGCCAACTCTAGAAACCACTTAGTTCTGAACTTGATGCCAACTGGTTCTCTAGAGAAATTATCTAGATTTCTGACTGGGCCTCCACAGCACAAGGGGCTATAGAGTCCTCGGTCCAAGCGTTCTCAAACTGTGTACCCCAAGGACCCCAGGAGTCACTGCAGAATAACAGAAGCTGAGCAGACAGAGAAGCTCAGTGAGAGTCAAAGGGGAGACTTTATGTTCCCTTGTCTTTTTTCAGTCCAGGCAGTTCTTCTCTCTGCTTTGTATATTGGGTGTTAGGTTATGATTTCATTGGTTGAAAAAACTGCTCCAATCTAAGCCTATCATTTTACATACGAGAGAATACCCCAGAAAGGGGGAGAAACTGGATGCTGAAAACTCCCAACTGAATTCTACACCTGAGAAAAATGAAATAATGATCTCCTCCAAATGTAATATTTTCAAAGTTTTTACGTGACCTAAGTCTGGATTTCTATTAAAAGAACAGCCCCCTGAGCCTTCTGAGTTTCACATATTCTCCAGTTCGGCTGATTCAGCAGCCTTACTGATAATATCGCTTAGGAAGTGTAATTTAACAGTCATCAGTGACTCGCTGCGCAGCTCAGTGTGTGGGCCCGTGGCCTTTTCCTCATGGGTGTGGGCTTCGGTGCACCTTCCACATTAGTAACCATTCTGCCTGTGAGTCTGTGCACAGCCACATTGTCAGGGATAATCAGAGGGAAGCTGCCAGCTGTGTAATACAGAATGAATATTTCAGGGAAAAGGGACACCTCCAAACCCCTAACAAAAATAGAATGATTTCTAGTACTTGCATTTGTGATTTTGTGGATGTGGTTTCTATTGCCATTGACATTGCTTTTTTATTTCTTTTATTCTTTCTGGCTTCTTTGTTGTATATCATACTATTTTCTCATTTCATGCCCTACTTGTGGACTCACTGAAAACATAAAATTGAACCTGCACATGAAGAGGAAATTATCTGGGTGCTATACAGACAGGAAGATAGAAAATCGCCTGGCACGTGGACACTGTGTGTGTGTGTGCGTGTGTGTGTGTGTGTGTGTGTGTGTGTGTGTGTGTGTGTGCGCGCGCGCGCGCTTAGAAGCATTGCTGCTAATCTGAGCATAAAAATATATTGTCTAGACCTAACTGCTCATAGCGGAAAGAGACAGCGAGAGACACACAGAGACAGAGATCACTGAGAGAAATGTTCAGAAACAATGGAGAAACTTTGGTTAGCAAAAGATTTCTCTGAGCCTTAGAGTTTATCTAGAGCAAAAAAAAAAAAAAAAAAAAGCTCTACGTGAGTCAATCTCAACCTCTTTTGGTCTCAATACCTTTTTATATCTGTAAAAACTATCAAAGGACCCCCAAAATTACTTGTTTTTGAGAGCTATATCTTCCCATATGTATATTTGAAATTAAAACTGGAAACATAAAAAAATATTTCTTAATTTTTTAAATAACAATAAATTCATGACATGTTAACACAAAGTTTTTATGACAACAGAAAAGAAAAAAAAAGGCTTCAAACATTGGCAAGCTGTTGCGCTCAGGTTGGCAGATATAAGTTTTCTGAAATGCTCAGTGTTTGCATGGGTGCTCAAATGTGTCATTGGCTGCCATGCTGTCGGTGCTGTTTTTAAAGTAACAAGCTCACTTAATTCATTTTAGAGAAAATGTCTGCAAATGCCCAAGTCTAAATAACCACAGTTGGTCTGCCAGTTCCTTCAAGGAAAACTGTGCTCGATGAAAAAAGCAGTTAGTTCTGCTCACAGCTCAAATGATTGCCGACGTGCTTTTCCCCGAGACAACCATTATGCTTTGTTTGCAACAGACATATTGCATATGGGGTTTTTTTCCTTCACACAAAATAATACTCAAGGGTCAAAATTTAATAAAATTAGAAATTTTACTGCTTCATCAAGAACATTCCTAAGTGAAACTGGCATATTTTATCCTGTAATGCGGGGTGTGAAGAATATAATGAGGGCTCATGCAGTTGGATGCTGGGGCCTTGATTTGTACTAAAGCAACAGCAATGCAGGCATCAGTGGAAAATATATATTGTGTCTCAGTGTTATTATGAAAATAGGGTTGACCTCTAAGAACCCCTGAAAGGACCTTAGGGACCTCCAGGGGACTCCTGGACAGGAGTTGAAGACCACTGTCTGTAATTTTTTTCTAAGGAAATGAAGACCTTTCCTCTTAGCCACTCTGCCTGTGAACAAAGCAGGCAGAGGCTTGGGGCCAAATGGTCAACCACAGATAAATATAACATGCCTCTTCTACCCCCAGACCCTAGTCTTTTCCTGGTGGCCTTATCTCCTAGTGATACACTCCCTTTTTTCCTCCCCTCCTGCTAGTTGAGTTTACTCTGTCACTTGCAATGAAAAAATTCCTAATCAAGCAGAGTATTCCAAAGATCTAAACTTGAACCCCTCAAGTCTAATTCCACAATTTAGACCTTCCTTAATTTATTACCTGTATCTATAATCAGTGATTAATTGGTTACAATTCAAGCACTCATTATCAATCTCTATTTATTATAAATATTCTACAACATGTCCTGAGTATATTTATTAGATAGAATGATACAAAATTGCCTTTCTGTGTGGTTCAAAATGGTTGAATATCATCAATTTCATCTAATTCAACCTACTACCAACCAAAGCATTATTTTCCATTATTGAAGGGAGACAAATAAAACACATCATCTGAGAGAAAATGGACTGATTGCCGGTGACTGGATGGGCATCACAAATAAGAAAGGAGAGCCAGTGAGGTGAAGATCACATGACTTACATTGTGCCTCTTCAAAACCAACAAGGCAATTTTGGACTGTACTGACTTCATTCAAATATTGATCTCATCTGCTTTGTGCTGCCATAACTCTGTGTTGTTTGGGGGATAAAGGGAGGGGAGAAAGACGTTCCACTGCTGATGCCCTTCCATGTGAATATCTAACCTCTCTCCACACCACACCACCTTCTCCTCCCCATGGGAAACTGCAATAAAGAACAGGGCATGCACAGCCTGCTTCTGACTTTTCTTTTAGAAAGACAAGAACTTGTCTGCTCCTCCTAACTGTACATTATGTAGGGCCAGGCTCCCAAATGGGAGAGAGAGGTGGGCTATGTTAGTGCAGCATTGTCGTCAGGGAGAAATTTGGTAGTATTCCAGGGTTCACAGTAGAGAATCGCACCATTATCACACATATAAGGCAGTTTTCTGACTCCTCAATGTCTAGTTCTCAACTTGGCAAGAAAATATATTTTGTATTCCTTACACACTAATATGATGTTGTTCATATTTGCTTACTCAGTTCATAGTACACAGCAGTTACTGGATAAATATTTGTTGAGGGAAAGATATTTACAAATGCATACCTTCTTAAGAATAAGGCTTTATCCATACATGGAGGCCACAAAAAGAAGTTCACATTGTATGTTAAGGGAATAGGAAACTAGTGAAGGATTTAAAAAGGAATTATATGATTAGATCCCTGTTTTGTAGGTTACAGCTCTGTGAATGTGAATCTCTCTCTGGTGGAGAGCCAGACAAGGACAAGTGGGGCGGTAGGGGGAGGAGGGAGAGAGGATGTTATTTGGGTCTGTTTCCACCTCATTACTCCCATGGTCTTCTTTCCAGAGTCTAATGGGTGATTTGCATCCTGCTTGATCTCTGTGGGTGGATAGTGTAACTTTTGTGGCCTGCTTCCCACTGTCTGGCTGCTTGTTTGTCCTTGATGCCACTAGACCTGTCTGGGGCTTTGTGATGATGATGTCAATATTGTCCCCAAAGGGAAAATAAGATTGATCGTAGAACTTTATAGATGAGTTTTAGCTATCTGCTTCTCAGAGATAAAGCCTTCCACACATTATAAGACTGGCAATGCAGTCATTCTTTCATAGTCGCTATAGTCCAGTGTCATGGGTGTCAACTGGGGACATACCATAGATTTGTCTTTGCTTTCTATCTCAGAACTGCCCAGTGAACAAACACTTGTAATATTCCTGATATGGCAATGAGAGATGAGGGCCTGGCCTAGTGTTTTAAGGGAAACTTTACTACCTTGCACCCTTAACTAGAAAATTGGTCTCTTTTCTCTGACAAGTAACCATCATTAGCAAAGGTCCTAATATCTACAGCAGGGTAAGATAAAGAGAATGTCAGCCCAGTCAACTAGATTAGCTAGATTAATCTTGATTATTTGTGGATTGACAGATATCAGAGGAAGCCCACCTTCCCATACAATCTGCAAGGAAAACCTGACATTGGGATTTCAGCTATAAGTGACCATGACCAAATGAAAACAGGTTTGACGTTGTCACAAAGTCATGAAGCTCTGTGTTATCAAATAAAAGATGAACAGAAAGCATACGAACTGCTGATATTGTTTGTTTCACAGAGTCCTGAAGATATTGGCCCTCGATTCCTTCTGAAAATGAGTGGGGTTTAGACTACCCCTGCCAGTGGATGCAATGGCAGTGAAACCACACCACCCTTCCCATCTCTGGCACAGCTGGCCCAAGTGTCTCCTCTACCCTGGCCCTATTCTCAAGAGAAATGTTTGCTTACAACATCACTTGTGCAGTTGATTGCATGGATAAGCCAGGGAGTCTAACTCTTAAGAAACTAAATACATGCAAACATTCATTCATTCGAGAAATATGTATTGAAGGGTTACTGTGTGCCAGGCAGATGTTATAGACTAGGTAAACAAATATGAACAAAACAGACCCAGCATGTGGCCTCATAAATACATATAGATGCAGGCATGTGAGACTACAGAAAAATTTATTTCTAAGTCAGGCATCATGAAAGCAATTTTACCTTCCCCTTATTATACAGAGAGGAACTGAGACCTAAGAAATTACTTTTCTAATATCATTCAGCTAGCAAACAACAGGATTAGGGTTGTTAGAAAGCATAATTAACTTTTATTGAGCACTAACTGAATACCAAATACCTAGTAAGAAAACAGTTGACATTGGTTATTTTCATAAATTTTCACACAATCTCTCTGATACAAATACTATTCTTGTCTTAGTTTTTTAGATGCAAGATTTAGACATAAAATCATAGAGCCAGGTAAATGTAAGCTAAGACATCTATCTAGGTAGGGTGAGTGTAGACAGCATGTTCCTAATCACCGTCATATTGTAAAAGTATTTCATCTCAACTGCATCACCACTTGTCACCAGTTACAGTCCAACACCTGCTAATAGCCATATAACAAAGGAAATTTACCCAATTTATGAAGGGAACCATCTGTGCTTTGCATTAAAGCCAACAGTGTCTATGAGAAAATAAAAATGGATTTGAGATTTCCCCCCAAATGTCTGAAATATTGGTCTCTTGTATTTCAGTATATTATGTTTTTAAGTAGAAACTACATAAAATTTGTGCACAGGGGGTTGGGAAGGGTGTCCCCTTCACCAGCCAGCATCCTCTTCAATCCAGGACCCCTCACAATCCTGGACCACTGACTCCTAATCACTCACCTGCCTGCTAGTCTGGTCGCTCCCAACTGCCTTATCCCCCACTGCTGTCCTAGTCACCTTTCATTGCCCCCCCTGCCAGCCTTGTTGCCCCCAACTACACCAATCCTGCCATCCTGGTTGTTCCCAACTGCCACCCCCCCATACCTGCTGCTGGCCTGGTTGCCCCAACTGCCTCCTCACCAACCTGGTTCCCCTTCATGGCCACCCCACCAGCCTGGTCAGCCCACACAGCCTGTTATTCAGGTGTTTGGTTGTCCCTCCCTAACCACCTTGCCATCCTGGTTGCCCCTCACAGCCTGCTTGTTCAGTCATTTGGTCATCAGGTTCTGGGCAGCTGGCCAGCCTGACATACAAGGCTTGCCTGCACCTCAGGCAGGAACTGGGTGGCTGGGGGACTGAGGAGTCTGGAGAACTCTGGAGGCAGGCACAAGGAGAAGCCCTGCCTGGGGGTGGGTCTGGCCATGCCACATGCCTACCACCACAGTGGGGCTGAGGGATTGGGCGCCATTGTCTGTGGCTGTGGGCACTGCTGTTTTTGAGGGTGTGGCAGTCAATTAGCATATTCCCTCCTATTGGCTATGGGTGCCACCATATTTGTGAGGGTGTGATGATCAATTAGCATATTCCCTCTTTATTAGATAGGATGATACACAATGCTAGAAAATGATGAGTCTTAACAAATAAAGGTTGAAACAGAAGTTAATTTCTGGTAAAGGTCAGTGTCCTTCATTTTACTAGAGCCCTTCCAAGAGGGCCCTTAAAATATTATCATTTCAGGCCCCTCACAACTTATATTTGCCCCCACTTTACCCCAATATGGGAGTAGGCCTTAATATTTGCCTCAGGGTAAAATTAGTTTTGCTTAGTCTTTGACAGCTTCTACTGGGCCAATTTGATGGTCCAAGCAAACCAGCCAATAAATAAGAAACCTGGATGGAGTTCATTTCTATTTTCCTAAGGAAAATGCCACATAAGCATCAATCCATTTTATTGGTTTTATTTGGTCTGGGGACCAGAAGGGTGCTAATGAAGAGGCTGGCTTTCACTCAAGGTTTTATAAACCCATATCAGAAGTGACAAGCAAGCCACTTGTGCCAACTGCCATAGAAGGAACACCGAGAAAAAAATCACAGATAAATCCTAGGGACAGCCAGTTTTGAAAATGCTATTTTCCATGGTGAAAACATGGCCAGAAAGGCCATGTGTTCATGAAGCCATCCAACTGAAGCAGTATGTAAAAGAGGACAGTGGAGTTCTTAAAGGAAGATGAGAATGGATACTCACAGCTCTGTATGTCAGGTCTTCCATTTGCTTCAGCACAAAGAACATGTGTGCTCTAGGTGGTCATGGGAAGGAGGTTTGAGGCTTCCCAGAAAGCCCTCAGAGCAGGTCTCTCGACCGAGCTTGGCTTCACTTGAGAAATGGCTGACCTATCTCTTCTCTCCTCAGGTCTAGTGATTAATTTACCCAAATCCTGTTTGATAAAGGTCTACAATCCCTTATCCACAATCCTGAATTCAAACTCTCTGAAAACCAAGAGTTTCTAATCCATTTAAGGTGAAACTTGACCTCATTACATTTGGCAGTGAACAGGAAACTATTCATAGTTTTTCAATTGTCTTGTTTGATATAAGCATTTATACATTTCACTGCAGAGAAATTAATACACTTACTTGATTATGAAGTCCTGCCCAAACATACTGGGAGGTGGGGTGGAGGTGGTTACATAATCAATGCAGAATGTGTCGTGTTAACTTTCTAAAGTAAAAAATTCAGAATTCTGGAACACATCTGGCCCCAGAAGTTTTTAATTTGGCATTGTACTTTGGTTTGCTTGTTCATCCAGGTTCCCACTTCCGATTAATCTTCCAATCACAGCTTTGCTCAGATCTTCAACTACTTCCCCTGGCACTTTTTCAATGCATCCAGGTGTTCTTGCAAGAGCTCTCTAGTAAGTGCAGTTCTGATGCCACTCCTTATAGCTGAATCATACATTGAACTCAGCCACAAGCCTTGCTCTCAAAGTCCCTTCTCATTCCATGCAGTCGTTTTATATACAAGGAAGGAACACAAAAACCCAAGGCTCAAAAAATTAATCAATTCCCATACTATAGTCCCAACATAATTCTAAGACAAAATGTTGTAAGTAACTTGAGGCAAGAAACAGACTCCACCATCTTCTCTACATAACAAGCTGCATAATTTGCAGAGTACTACGAAAATGAAAGTGGAGGGCCCCTTGTCCAAAATTTATTAAGAATTTCAAGATGGTAACATCGGGGCATTAAATCAAAAACAGAGTCCCTTATGTCTGAGAGCTGCGTGACTACACAAATCACATGCCCATGAAGCCGGCACTGCTTTTCTATTTTCCCTGGCATCCAATATAGCACGACTTGACAAAATATTGTTTTAGCTGAATACTCTCAATGACAATCAATGGGAGGTAATGCCAAGCAACAATATCCACCGAATGTTAAAGTTGACTTCACAATATTCCTTCCTACTTTATTACTATCCATTAGACACTTAACTTATGAACTGCTTTTTTTAATGTGTTGAAATAACACTTCTGTAGTGGGCATATTGCACAGGAGATGCTATCTGTGCTTAGAGAAATTTATTGCCCTCAAAGTTTTATTCCTCTTTCTATAGAGCAAGTGGTAACCTCTTCCAGGCACTATCACACACCACTTCCTCAAAACACTTTCTCTCAGTAACACTAGATTTAATGGCATGTGCATTTGTTATGTGAGTTTATAAACAGCCAACATCTCTTCATTGACTATTCAGCTTATTCAAGTACTGCCAACTCATGACATGAAAAGTAAGCTAACCAGCCAGTAAGGCCAGAGTCTATTCTATCATGTTTAATTGGTAGACAAGGTTTGTCTGATTATAGATGAGCCAGTAATGTTCAATTATATGTACAAATAAAAGGCAGCAGATGTATGTAAAATCAGAAACAATGTATAATTCAAAACCTCTTCTGTGACTGTAGAGCTATTTTTCAATGTTCTCATCTACTATGGTTTGTTTGTGATATGTGAAGAGCTCCATGTACACAAATTAGAGAGGCAGGGAGCTAAATCAGATAAGCCAGAGGCTTGTCCTGTATCCCCATTTTGTTACTTTGTGCAATCTCAGGACAAAAGGATGCTCAAGTTTTGGGGAACTATCAAGATAAAGTCTTCCAGTTACCTCATGTCACAGAGAGAGAATGTGAAGCTCAAAGAGGCTTTTTCCAGCAGTCCTATCCATGCTGGGAACTGGAATCAGATTCCCACTTCCCCATGTCCTACTTGGAACTTGGCTAAGGGCATGGCTTCTACTGAATTGGTCTACATTCCATGTCAAAGACAGGGCTGAGATGTTGAGAAACCTGTTGAAAGCAGATCAGGTGTCAAGTGTCCATAAAATAAGTTCCTAAAAGTGGTCCACAGGAACTGTCATAGGTCAATAAAGAGCACCAAACATTGACTAAACACTTACTTACTGAGTCAGTAAATAGCACTAAACATTGACTAAGCACATACTGAATCAGCAAATAGCACCAAATATTGACTAACCACATAGCCCTCTGCCAGGCACTGAATGACTTAACAACAACAAAGGATAAGTTAATAACAGAGCCATTTCCTTCATGAAAGGAGCAACCAAGGTGGGAGATAAAAGTGAGTTCTCACTGTACCCTAAGCTCCATTGTGGCATGTACTGTCTATATGCCTTTTATTTCTGGCAGCCAAGATAATATTTTTCCAAAATTAAAATCTTCACTATCTTCCCTTGTTCTGGGAATAATGCTACGTTTGTGGCAAGGCACAGTATATAATTAGGATTGGAAACTTGTATAAAAGTCCAAATAGTAAACACTTTTGGCTTTGTGGGCCAATATACGTGACAACCTCTGTTTTAAATCATTAATATCCCTTTATTAATATTCTCTTAATCAACTCGGGCTGCCATAACAGAAATTATTTTCTCACAGTTCTGCAGGCTGGAAGTCTGAGATCACTCAGGGTGCCAGCATGGCTGGGTTCTGGTGATATCTCTCTTCTTCTCTTACAGATGGATGCCTTCTCAGTGTATCCTCACGTGGTACAGAGAGGAAGATACTCTGGAATCTCTTCTTATACAGGCATTAATCCCATCATGAGGGCCCCACCCTCATAAAATCATCTAATCCTAATAACCTCCCAAGACCAAAGACCCCATTTCCAGATACAGTCATATTAGGGGTTAGGGTTTTGACAGAAAGGAACTAAATGCAGAGGATCTCTGTCCTGTGCTGTTAAAGCTTCAAAATTCTAATGTCTCTAGCCTATTTTTTTTAAATCTTTGACTCAATTTTTAACTACTTCTAGAGGATTCAAAATGGAAATTAAATGAAGACATAGGAAATAATATTAAAAATTTTTGTTACTGAATTGAACTCAAGCCAACAATGCTTCTGAAGAAGCTTTTCTATGCGTCTCCTTATTCTTCTTTGCATTCCTTCCCTTTTGTTCTGCTAATTTAGCTTCCATTTATGGCTTTCAAATTCACCAAGGACCTTCCTTTCCCACAGAAAACAGCCTCTAATGTGCTCATGGTAAAGTGTTAAGTGACTAGTAATACAGTAAAAATAAACACTAGGATTTAATTTCAGAAAATTACTTTTCTATCCAGATTTGGTCCATAATTTATGTTGAAAAGTTTATTCTCTCCTCTGTGCCTATGCTTCCTCATCTACCAAATGAAAATATTGATCTCCATGGTTTGACCTCTAATGTCCAATAAGTCTATTACTTTTAGGTCATCACCCCTAAGCACCACATTTTTTAAGAGTAAATGCATTTATTTATTTTCTTTTATATTATAGTTTGCATTTAAAAAAGAATATAGAATGATGGCAATGTTGCATTTTAAGGCAGGACCCACCAGAGGCAAGATCATAGGCACCACATGCTTATTATGCAATTATTTACGGAGGGTCTCTATTAAGGACCCTCTCTTTGTGTTAGTAATCCAGAGATAAAGCCACATATGAAACTGATTTTTGAAGAAGACTAAATCTAACCAAAGCTGGTTTAAAAAAATTATCTCCCTTGCCAATTTCACTCTACTGGTAATTCTCACCTGAAAGGGCTCTTCCAGATGGAATGGTTGAGTTTGTTAAGTCATGCCTACTCTGCATACAGGTAATTCAATTATACAAATATCAGACTTGCTATCTCTGCTCTGACACCTTAGACCATATCATGTAGTGACTGCTTCTATGATTTAGCTTCTCCTCTCTTCACATTATTTTCCCTTTTTATTCACTATGCTTCACTTCCTTAAACCTTACCTCTCAACTATATGATGGAGGTTATAACAGCAAAAATTCTATATTGCGCTTTGGCACAAATACACTTTTATGGGACTGTGCAATGATTAAGTCAGATAACAAAACTAAGTTAGATACCTCAGAGTCTGAGACAAAACTTGATATCCATTATCCTCTAAATCAGTGATTACTTATTGGGCAGGAAGGGAAAGGGCTGTTTTTCCTCCAGGGGACATACGGCAAAATTTGGAGACATTTTTAGTAGTTACCTCTTGGGGAGGCACATTAATCACATCTACGGGGTATAACCCAAGTATGGTGATAGACAACCGAGAACACATGGAATAGCCTCCCACAAAAAATAATTATCTAGTCCAGAATGTCAATAATGTCATAGTTGGGACACTGCTCTAAATTAGTGCTAGAATAAATCCTGAAGCAAGTTTTGAATATAAGATATTAGTTCTTGTTACCTCTCAAACTCAATATTCCTGTTTTACTTTATTAAAATTATAATACACAACCCTGCCAGTATTGCACAGTGGTTGAGCATCCACCTATGAACCAGAAGGTCACAGTTCAATCAATTCCCAGTCAGAGCACATGCCTGGGTTGTAGGCTTGATCCCAAGTAGGGGGTGTGCAGGAGGCAGCTGTTCAACAATTCTCTCTCGTTGATATTTCTCTCTCTCTCTTTCTCTCCCTTCCTCTTTGAAATAAATAAAAAAATACATATTTTTAAAATTACAATACACAAAATTCAAGAAAATATACTTTCTACTCAGTGCTGGGCACCAGGAATGACAGAAAATAAAGCCTATCATCCCTCAATCTCTTTCTTTCTTGCTTCTTTTCCTCTGTTTCTCCTTTTCTCTCTTCCATTTCCCCTAAAGCTGTGTAAAGGCGGCTGCAAAGCAAAGATTTGCAGAGACTATCAAGGCACATAATTTGCATTTCAAGTTCACCATGAAAATTTATGCTCCTGCAACAAGCAGGAAGCTCAGGAAACTGATTTTCTCTAGTGACATATGTACTCCATAAGGCAGAAATTGTTGTTGTCAGAATAACTGAGCTAAAATATCAGGATATTTGCCTAAACTCAGAGAGCTTGTCATATAAATTGCCACTGAGCAGGAACTGCATATGGGATTAGAACCTGCCTTTTGGAGGGCCGATTAGTCAGCCAGGCAGCAGAACTGGTGTAGTAAATAACACTAAAATGAAATGAGCTACATTCTCAGAAAAGCTGTACTTTATGTTGCAATGGGCAGTTAGGGAAATAGAAAGAACTAATGGCTGCCCCCTTCATTCTCGCAGTTCTTTCCAAACATGGCCTCCTCTGTCACAGGTACTATGTACCAGTGTGAGGTCTGATCATAGGTCTGACATCCTTGGTGGGGAGGAACATATGCAAATAGCTTATAATAGCAGGGCAGGGGGTTAGGGGGGCAGGGAACTCAGTGAGTCTTTGAAAACAAAAAATAGCATTGTGCTGTGAATGGATAAAAGAGGTAGGTTAATTCCAACTGGGTGGAATCAGGGAAGACTTTAGAAAAGCATATTTAAACTAAGCTTTCAAACACAGTAAGATCTGATTAAGGATCTCCTCACTCGAACTCTATGGACCTTTGGATGGAGTCAGTGAACTTGGATGGGGAAATAATTACATCTTTATTTTCACCAGCCTCTGACATTTAACATTCTCTTCAAATATGAATCTAGGCCATACACACAGAACTGATAGAACCCATGACGCTGCCACCAGCAGAAATCCTAGGTGTCCTCATAGATGCTACTATGTTCAGATATTTGACATATTATTCATGTTCATCAGTCCTTTGAAATCAGAGCAATTATTAGACAGAATGTTAGATCTTGTTATTTGAGTCCATTAGAAAACACATACATCACTATATCACAAATTAAGTTCTTTAATTTTGTTAACTGGTTTTAAACATAATTAGCTTTCCTTTCTTTGTAAATTTATGAATTTCATATTATGGATTCTAAAATGTTGTTCTGACAAAAGAGGAATAGAATTCACCAGATGCCAATGGGCCCACGGCACAGAGGAAACTAGGGGTACATGACAGACAGAAAGTGGATTTTAGAGAGACTCCTGAGTCACAGAACAGTACAGACGACTGTGTAGGAGGAATATGACTTCATGATTGGTTTGAAAATAAGGAGAATAAGACCTGATATTTTTACAGTGTTTTACCATGGGTCAGACACTGCTCTGTATTAGTCAGTTAAATTCTCCTAAAAACTCTATGAGGTAGTTAAAATTATTTTCCCGTTTTCCAGATGAGGAAACTGAGGCAAAGGTGCAAAGAGAGGATAAATGACTGGCCCGTGGTCACACAGCCAGTAAGCGGTGAAGATGCATGACTGGGTTCAGCGGCCACACTGATAGTACCTACAATAACAACAGTAATTACAGTAACAGCAGTGATCACTATGTAGGCATCGAGCACTGTGCTGTTACAATACAGACATTGTGTGGTCTAAACCTTATGGCCATTCTGAAAGGTAGTTATTATCCTTACTAGTAGCCCTGCATGTGAATTTGTGCACCAGTAGCTCACTGCTACCCTCCAGTAGTTGTCTGGCCGCTGCCCTGCTCTCCTGTAGTTCTCCACCCCATCATAGTTCTCCACCACCCACTTGTAGCCAGTAGCTCCCTGCCACCCTCCTGTAGCTTCCTCTACCCACCCAGCTTCCCCCCACTTCATAGCTTGCTGCCCTGCCAGTTCCTGTAGCTCTCCATCTCCCACTTCTAGCTTGCTTCCCCACCCTCCTACTGACCCATAATCAGGTCATTATGCTGTCTGTCGTTATACTTCATGGCATAACAACCATTTGCACATTTCTAAGCCTCACTTTTCATAGGATATTATGGAAAGCGAGGCTTAGAAAAACTATGAGACTTTTCCCAAGTCAGATAATTAGTAAATGGCGGAGTATCAGAACTCAGGTCAATGTGTTATCAAGCCTGTAGTACATAAAATTGAGACTGAATTATAGCTGACTTTGAATACTGTGCCAAGAAGTATGATCTTAATCTGTGGTGATAGAACCAATATTATATGATTTATACTTTAGAATGAATAGTGCTGAAAAAATACAGAAGATTAATCAGAGAAGCAAAAAGTTAGAGACAACAAACAGTACTAGGTAAGCAGCATTGGAGTACCTGAACTAGGAGAAGTTAAGTAAAAGGTGAGGATAGGAAAGACATTTGAGTAAAGATCATATCTGGTACATTTCAGACATTATAAAGGGGCAGTGTCCGAAAGGGAAGATGTCAAAGATACCACCCAAGTGTCTAGCTAGAGTGATTAGGTGGAAGGTGAGGTGACTAACTGGAACAAGGAACACAGGAGGAAAACAAGTTTATCTTTGAGGGTTAAGGAGTGTGGTAGTCAATGAGTTCATATGTGAACCCACTGAGTTTGGGGTACCCATGAAATACCTACCTGCTGAGTATATTCAATTGACAGTTGGAAGTTTGGGTGCAATCCTTTAAAACTGAGATGTAGTCTGTGTTCTAGAGATGCTCTCATATTTTAGAACTAAACCCAAGTATTGGGTTCAATGGAATAGCTGAGAAATGGATGCACAGGTACAGGACACAGAAATTAGGAGGGGAAATTGTTCTTTAATGGAGGGAGACAGTGGAGACAAAAGAAAATGAAAGAGTAATAAAGCAATAAAATAATTCCTCAAGAAAGATTTTTAATTCATTTTTCTGAAGGCTCTCATTTAAGCTGGTAGGAGTGGGCTTCTCTTGGATATAAGCCTTCTCTTGGATATAAGGCAGAGGAATTTAAAAAATGACATTTCTAGGTCCTGCCTAGACTAGTCATAGGTTGGAAGTTCTTTTTTTTTAATCTTTATTATTCAGTTTATTAATTACATTGTTTCCCCTTTTTATCCCCCTATAGCTCCCCTCCACCCTGTACCTATCCCACCCTCCACCCTCACTTCCCCCTCCCCACTGTCCTCTCCCATTGTTGCTAGATTTTTGTCCAGTCTCTTGCTGCACTTCCCACAACCCTTTTCTCCCCAAGAATTGTCAGTCCATTCCCTCTCTATGTCCATGTCTCTGTTATATTCACCAGTCTATCCTGTTCAACAGCCTATCAATTCACTTGATTTTTAGATTCATTTGTTGATAGATGTGTATTTGTTGTTCATAATTTTCATCTTTACCTTTTTCTTCTTCCTCTTCTTAAAGAATATCTTTCAGCATTTCATTTAATATTGGTTTGGTGGTGATGAACTCCTTTAGCTTTTTCTTATCTGCAAAGCACTTCATCTGACCTTCAATTCTGCATGATAGCTTTGCTGGATAGAGTAATCTTTGTTATAGATTCTTGCTGTTCATCACTTTGAATATTTCTTGCCACTCCCGTCTGGCCTGCATCGTTTCTGTTGAGAAATCCGCTGACAATCGTATGGGTGCTCCCTTATAGGTAACCAACTGTTTCTCTCTTGCTGCTTTTAATATTCTCTCTTTGTCTTTTGCTCTTGGCATTTTAATTATGATGTGTCTTGGTGTGGTCCTCTTAGGGTTCCTATATATTGGGGTTTGGTGCGCTTCTTGGACTCCTAAGTCAATTTCTTTCACCAGGTGTGGGAAGTTTTCAGTCACTATTTCTTCAAATAGGTTTTCATTGTCTTGGCCACTCGCTTTTTCTGGCACCCCTATAATTCGAATGTTGGTATGCTTGAGGTTGTCCCAGAGGCCCCTTACACTATCTTCAATTTTTTGGATTCTTTTGGTTTCTTGCTTTTTCAGCTGAGTGGATTTTACCTCTTTTTATTTCAAATCTTTAACTTGTTTCTTGGGGTGCTCCAGAGCACTTTTAGGTCTTTGTATAATATTTTTTGTTTCAGTCAGTGTATGCTTAATTTCTGGTTGGTCCTTTTTCATATCCTTGAGAGTCTCCTTTATATCCTTGAGGGTCTCTTTCATTTCCTTGTAGGACTCATTCATTTCCACGTTGGTCTTGATCATTTCTTTGCAGCTCTCGTTTATATCCTTGAGGGTGTTGTTCATTTTCTTGTAGGACTCATTCAATTCCTTTGTGGTCTTGCTTATTTCCTTATAGGCCTCGATCTTTTGTTGGAGCATCTTGAAAAACCCTATAACCGTGGTTTTGAATTCCATGTCCAGTCGTTTTTTTTTTCCTCCATTTCTTTCACATCTGATTTCTTTCCATGTTGCTGCATGGTGGCTGCTTCCCTGAGTTGGTCAATTAGCTTTGTGTGGTAGACTTCCTACTAGGGACAGTGGCTCAGCCTCCCCAGTTACCTGAGGTGGATATGGGCTACACAGTCTTGCTGAAGTTAAGCTCAGTTAATCGTTGTTAGCACTTGGAGGGTTGACCTCCAGGCCAATTGTCTGTGAAGCTCAGCTGTGCTCAGGTTGGGTGGGCGGAGTCTCCGGGCCAAGCAGACAGTGTTAGCTCTGCCCTATGCGGCCCCGGGGACTCTGTGCAGGGGGCAATGGCTGCCAGCACCTCTGAGAGAGAGCCGCTGCGGAGCTCCACCGGCTGCCAGGGAATTCAGACTTTCCCAAAATGAGTCTGCATGCGCAATGTCTCACCCAGGGTCGTAAAACAAAGCAGTCTGACGGTTTTCCGAATGAGAGACAAGTCGCGGTGCGCTCTCTGCGCCGTCATGCAGCCTAACTGTTCGCGCGCAAGCTGCCTTCTCCACAAGCCGGGAGACCCGGCAGCATCTGAGCTTCAGCATGCCCTCCCACTGTCCAGTTTTCACCCCGTGTGATAGTGGGTTCTCTGGACTTCGCCCAGAGCTGGAGAATCAGTCCAGTGGGATGCCTTTGTCTCCCCGTTCGAGAAAACTGGCCGGTTTTCAGCCGCCCGCCCGCTCCACAGCGCGTGCTCCAAACCTCTCTCTGCGCGAATCTTTCAACGCTGTCCGCCGCTGCTCCTCCGTGTCACAGTGTCTTATCTTCACTTTTATTTGTGGAGTTTTCACTCGGCGAGCTTTCCGGTGATTCTGGAAGGTGTTTGTTCTTTCTTTAAGTTGTAGTATTAAAATTGCTGATTATGACGGCAAGATAGGTGTTTTACCTTTGCCGCCATCTTAGTTCCTCTTGGAAGTTCTAAGATAAGTACTGGAAGAACCCTCTGGGCAATCGGGTTCAAGGAGGAGATCATTTGTCTAGGGAACCTTCTTCTCAACTAGAATGATGGAAAGGTGTGTGTGTGTGTGTGTGTGTGTGTGTGTGTGTGCGCGCGCGCACGCTGGAGGTGGCCTTGCATTGTTCACAAATAATGTGTCACTGTTACAAGATTGTGTGAACTCTGGAGACAACATGCAGAGGAATTTATACCATTACAATATTAAAAGAGCCTGAATGAATGTGGCAATATCTACCAAGAGCATGATTCTACAGAAGTGGGAAAATAGAATGGTGGATAATAAACTAGTCAAGTAGGTGAGCCATTTTAAATACCTGGGAAATCTCATTAGCCAGCAGGGAAAAAAATCCTGAAGCTAAGAGATTAAAATGTATTACAATAAAGAAGAACATTAAAGGAGATTTATAATACAGTCACAAAGAAGATTATTAAATCTGGTAGGGCAATGTGGATATGGGAAGCGGGAGATAAAAAGACAGTATGTAGAAGCATTGAAGTAAAATTTCACTTTTCACTTGAAAATTAGATTAAAGGGTAGAAATAAGCAGAGGGCTAAATATTGGTTATTAGTGACCAAAACTTACTCGAAAGAAAGAAAGAAAGAAAGAAAGAAAGAAAGAAAGAAAGAAAGAAAGAAAGAAAGAAAGAGAGAGAGAAAGGAAGGAAGGAAGGAAGGAAGGAAGGAAGGGAGGGAGGGAGGCAGGGAGGGAGGGAGGATTAGAAAAACACATTGAGAGAATGAATAAAGTCCCAAACTGCAGGAGAAGGGAAAGTTCTTGACTTCTGAACCAGGAAATTCTAGGGTGAGCAGTATATTAAACTCAGCTTAAAACTGAGGCTCAAATGGTTTCCCGAGATCTTGGTTCTCATCGTCTCAGATCAGCACTGCTCTCTTCCTCCTGTGGTTTCTTTCTCACTCAGGCTCTCTCCTCCTGGTCAAAAGGTGGCTGTCACAGCTGCAGACCTTATATCCTCTCTTCTTTCCAACAAGGGTAACATCACTGCTTTCCCCCACAATGATCAGGCATAAGTGTTGGATATCATGCTGACCAGCCATACTTGAGCCATCTGCCCATTCCAACCCAAGGGAATGGGAAATGATAATTGGTTTAAGCCAAACTGGGCCAATCCCTGGAGTAGAGGGGACTGGTTAAGATTAAGTCTCATGAGTTAGGAGTGCATGAGGTGTGATTTTTCCCAACTAAAAATGGGAGATGATTTTCACACAAAAAGGGAAACACAGATTACAAAAATAATAAATGTTCACCAAAGCTAACAAACTTCCATTCTGAAAGTCCTCACTTAAGCTTCTTATGGTAAAGTTCTAATTGATTTACTTTTGCTTTGATCAATAGTGGTATATCAAGTACATATCATAAGCAAAATCCTCATTGTCATAAAGGAGAAAAGTCTTTTGATACTTCATATTTGTGGTCTGCCTAACTGGAGTAATTCTAGTTATTATAGATGAACTATTCTTATTTTTTTTCCAGTCAACCTAAGGAAGATGATGGCAGAGGATATGCCAACGAATATGAAAACAACCTGTCCACACAGTTATTAGGCTATGGTGCTGCTTATTGTGAAAAAGGCTATTGATCATTTTGGTATGCATTTTTCTGATTATGATCTGTGCCTCTCTACTGTGACATGTCCACCATTCACCGGAATCAGTCTCACGAAGGTCTGGGCAGATGAATTACAACCTATTAGGACCCTGGTGCAATTAATGCTGCTGAGAACATCAAATCATTTGGAAAACGCAGAGGAGGATGGCTGTGAGCATTCATTGCAGAGGTCTGTGCAGCATATGACAAAGCATCATTACTCTTTTTTTTTTTATTCAAGAGAACATGATTACCATACAGGAAAAAGGAATTCAATGAGCTCCTCGGGTGGGGGTATTTGAGCACATTAACATATTAAAATTTGTAAAACCTGGGAGTAGAGTTAAGCTCTCTTTCCACATATTTTCACAGTGTATAATTACAAATGCCAATCCAAACACAGCACAGGCTGCCCTTGAATGCATTAAGGTGAAACCACACATCTCTTAGGGAAAGAAAGCAAGAGAGAGGAAAATTGCATGGTGTCATACATCAGGCTGGGGCAGCTTTCTGCATAGAAAGTGCAGAGGAAACAATATGTATAATATGGGAAGTTCCCTAAGTGTGAAGATAAAATAGCAGGAAAGGCAGTCTGCTTTCTCTGTTTAGTCCCGCCTCTTTTATCCCATACTCTCCCTCTCCATTGTCTAAGAAAACACAGAATAACTAAGAGAGCAGTCATTAAAAAAACATACTTCTTTGTAGAAACCAAGGTCTGATTCCTAGAAGTTTACTTAAAATATCAGAGAAGTTTTTTAAATACTCTTTCCAATTATCCTCACATTGTGTTATAGTTTTCAAATACAAAGTGAATTGCAATTCTTTTTGTTACAAAGCAGAATAAAAATCTTCCAAGAGGATATACTCAAGGAACTCAAAAAATCATGCAATACAAATAGACAAGCAAGATGCTATCTCAGAAATACACAATCCAGACCTCTGTCAGTTTCTACAGGCAAGAGAGAAATGTTCAGACTCATAGTCTCTCATAGGTATTGCAAGTAGCTTTGAAGCACATTCATTCACTCACTCAATGAACATTGGCTGATGCCTATTATGTGCCAGACACTTCCATACATCGTTTCATTCAATCCTCACTTTACACTCATTTTAATGATGAAGGAACTGGGGGCTCAGAGAGGTTAAATAACTTGTCCAAGTTCAGAAACCCAGACAGGGCTAGACATGAGTTTTGAACCAGTGTCTATCTGATTAAAAAACTAGTGTATTTCCAGTTCACCATATTGTTTGAGTTAATAAGAGGCACACGAACGTTTCCCTTCCTATTCTGGTATTAGTGATTCCTGAGGATGATGCTACCTGGATTTCAAGGCCTGGGATGAAGAAAACTCAGCTGAGACAAAGGATAAAAGGTGAGAAAAATATCCCCCAAAGTGAAGAAGACATGTTATAGAGTTTACTTCACCAGGCTTGTCTTTATATATTGAAGTATTTAAAAGATGAGAAGAAGCATTTGAGAAGGCCTTGACAGTCAGTCTATTAGCTTACTATTGCTGTAATAATAACAAACAACACCCAAATCTCAGGGACTTTACCACAACAAATTCATTTTTTCCCCTCACTCTTGGTTCAGTTAGGGCAGCTCTGCCTCAGAGTTTGGGTTGGGTTCAAGTGCACTCATGTTTTCATTCTGAGGGCCCAGGCTGAAGGGATAGTAACTACCTTTAGTAGATCCCAGAAAGGAAAAGCAACTCAAACAAGTCTCTGTTTACATTATGCTCTCTGGTATCTGGGAGAATATTCTCTGCTCACATGGAGAGCTTAGGCAAAGTTACCTGGCAAAGCATGGCATTTGTGATCCTACTGTGAGGGACTGAATAGAACAGTCTAGTCTACCACAGCCAGTCAGATAATTTTAAATTTATGGTCCAGGCAATAGCGACCCCTTTGAAGTTTTTGAGCATCAGAGTGGCAGATGGTGGAAATATTTTAGCAAAGAGTAGAGGTCAGAAGACTTGGGAAGCTAATGCAGTGGTTCAGGTGTATGGTAATAGGAGTGTTAATTCTTATGTAACAATGGTACTTGAGGAGAAAAAAGAGCTGGGGAGGATGTCTCTAAAGGGTGAACCAAGAAAACTTTAATGAATGAAAAGTGATTATAGACAGAAAAAAAGCTAGAAGACAAGTTCAAGATAATTTTCATGCCTCAGATTTGAATAAGTAGAAGATCTGTGAGACATTGCTCTATTAAAGGGCTGAGACAACCTTGAAAGATGGGAGAAGAATATAATGTTGTGTATGATATGAGGTCTTAAGGTCTATTTGATGTAAATGTAGTATACTCAAGCATAAATGTCTGGAAGTTGGAAAGATTGATTAACAACTGGGAGAAAGACCAGATCTGAATATGCAGAATTGAGGGCCATCCACATTAAGAAGTAGTTGATATTCTCAATGAAGTGAGCATAGGAGAAAAACATACCTAAGTGAGAAATGGGGGAAAAGTGAGTAAACATAAACTGGGAGGCAATGATAGTGATCCAACTGCATTAAAAAACATAATAATTCTTGCCCTGCTTGCCTGGCTTAGTGGTTGAGTGTCAACCTATGAACCAGGAGGTAGAAGTCTGATTCCTGGTCAGGGCACATACCAGGTTGTAGATTTATCCTCAGTGCGGAGCATGCAGGAGGCAGCCAATCAAAGATTATCTCTTATCACTGATGTTTCCATCTCCCCCTCTCTTCCTCTCTCAAATCAATAAAAATATTAATAATAACTCTGTAAACCATACTACATAGGAAGAAAACTTCTCAAAATAATTATCTTAGATATGCCTCTGTCCACATTAAAATTACTTTGAAATTTTAAAAGCAGACTGCATTCTGTTGCTTTGTGGAACATAATCTAGATAATAAGAGCATGTAAAGATATGAATTTATGGCTGTTCAAAAGCTAGAAGAGAAATGCAGCAGCTGGAGTGCTAATGAAAGCATATCCGTTATGTGTGGAAATAAGCAACATACATTTTCTGTGATGGGGCAGCTCTTATGAAACTTCATTGCAGCAAAGTGAAAAATCTGAGCAGAGAAACTTTTCCAGCCAAGAGGGAGAAGCGTGATGAATTCTTTTAATTTTCTTTAAACTCAAATATTCCCTTGCATATGCCATTATCACAAGAGAGAAACAAAATTGGCTGTGTGTTGGCATTGCACACTTCTTTAAAAATTAAATGAAACCACTTAATAGATGAGATAATCACCAAATCATTTATTAATGACCATATTATGTATGATGTCAGGTCTGATATATGTAATAGAATCTTAATTGAAACATTGAAACATACCAGTGAGACAACATTCATCCATATGAGAAATGCTCACTGTAACTGACAAAAGGCTTTTGTTCATGTGATGGTATTTGACTCTCATGCAATGCCTATTAAATAGTCTGAGTGTATGTCCTTACCCAATTTACAGCTGAGAATATAAGGCATAAAACAGATTATATGACTTGCCCAAGGTTGTTCAACTTGAAAGCCAAAGTACCTTATTCAAGTCTATGGTTGGTGTCCCTTCTACTATATCTGCACACATACACACAAAGATTCCTCCTATCTCCTTCTACCTCTTCCCCTCCACTAAAGCCTCTGTTGGCTATTTATTGCTTACCAGATAAAATCTAGCATCCATTGCCGAGCGTACAAGAGTTTTTGTAATCAGTCCTTCATTTACCACTCTGATCTTAACCCTCTCACCACCTTCCCACTCACCTTATCACACCCACTCTCATCTCCCCAGGGAGGTGCAGGGAGCTTCCACAGCCTCTCCAGGCATATGAGGGAATGATAGTCTCCCAGAACCTCCACATACATCATCATCAACCCAGAGTCTCTCCAAACTCCATAATTTGGGGATTTTTATGGAGGTTTCATCAGGCAGGTATGAATTCATTTTCAGCCCTTCTCCCTTCTCAAGAGAATGGGGACAGAGTTGAAATTCCCAAGCTTCTACTCATGGCTTGGTCTCTCTGGTGACTAGCACTCACCAAGGAGCAATCCAGGAGCCCACACAAAGAAACCTCATGAGAACAAAAGACATTTCTGTCAACCCAGACATTACACGGGTTTCAGGAGTTCTGTGGCAGGAAAGGATGTCAAATACCAAATATTAGAACAAAGGATGTTCCTAGTGCTCCTATGATTTGGGAAATTGTGAGGGTTTCAAGAGTTCTGTGCCAGGAAATGGGAGCAGAGGCCAATACAGATGTTTCATACTACTTTCACAACCTTGTGGCATCATCCCAATATCTGAATCTTCTTGGTGTTGGTATCAGTTGCCTTTTCTCATTCAAGTTGTGATTTTCTTGATTCTTGGTTTTGATGGATAATTTTTGGTTGTATCCTGGACATTTTGTATATTATGTTAAGAGACTCTGGGTATTTAAATTTTTTATTTTGTAAGATAGCCAACCTATCTAGGTGCAGCGCAAAGGTATTGGACTATTTCTGTGAGTTGGTTTCGGTGACAGTTCACATTTCAGAGCCTTTGTGGTCATATTTTGGTCTACTTGATCTGTGTGGTAATAATGTGGTTCCTGATGGTTCTGCCTAAGGGAGCTGGGCCACCAGATGTTTCTTGATGCGAGAGGGTATAGCAGGATCCCCTTAATCAATGTCCCCCAGACTCTCACTGTCTCTGAATAAAATATTAGAGTTTTGAGTCCTTGGGCACAAAAAGACTGCTGGGACTAAGCTACTTGGAATCCTACTGGTTCTGCCAGCTCACTTGGAATGGTGGGATCAGGGAGGCAAGTGCATGCAAGTACAACTTGGTTTCTTGGACAGGGCAGCTTGCTGTGCTAGGTCACCCTTGCCAGCTCACCACCTTTCTTCTCTCTCTCTCTCTCTCTCTCTCTCTCTCTCTCTCTCTCTCTCTCTCTCTCTCTCTCTTTAAAATATATTTTACTTTATTTCAGACAGGAAGGGAGAGGGAGAGAACCATTGATCAGCTGCCTCCTGCACGCCCCACACTGGGGATTGAGCCTGCAACTAGGGCATGTTCCCTGACCAGGAACTGAACTGTGACCTCCTACTTCATAGATCAACTCTCACCCACTGAGCCATGCTGGCCAATCTCCTCTATCTCTCTTACTAAAAGAAGGGAGTCCCAAGTCTTGGTGGGAAAGGAGAAGTGTCCTCTTGTTTCTCATAGAGTTCTCAATCTATCCCTCTTGCAAGGCTGGCCTGATGTTATTAGAAGGATTTTTATTTAATTTGGTGGGGGTAGACTTCCTGGGCTTTTCCTTTTGCTGAATCATGAGGTAGGAAATGCCAGGTCTGGAGACCTTCTTCTGGTGAGTAAGGGAGACAAAACATCTGCCTACAAGAGTTTTCCCTTGGTTGTCTCATGCACTATTTCCAATGTTTGTGGTTGTAGTTAACAGAGAGAACAGAAGATGGTCTATGACATCTTGTTTGAATCAAAAATCAATCCATGCAATTTGAACATATCAATGCCAGGATTTTTGCTAGTGTAATACCATTATTTCAGACATGGGTCAATAGCTTTCTTTACACTTCTTGATCATCTCCCAGTTCTTATCCCCTTTCCTCTCCTTAAGTTCATTCTCATCTCCAATGTTCTCACCACAAACTTGCCCAGATCCTTTATATCATTAAGCTCATGCAACTCTCCTGCCTTTTTCCATCTTTACTTAAATTCATAACAATAACATCCGCACCAATTTCATCATTATTATCACCACCATAATTAAGATTAAAAATAAAGTTGGTGAGAGGAAACCTAAAAAGCATGCACTTATCTCCACTAAGGCTGGGGAAAGAGATAGACCAAAGGTATAGACAACTCATAAGATCATTAAGAGAGAGAAATCAAAACTTCAGTGGACTAAAGTTGAAGAATTCTGAGTGCCAGCATGCCTAGTATTTTATATTAGAAATATATATGTATATATTCTATATAATAAAATGCTAATATGCAAATACATCGAATGGTGGAACAACAAGCAACCAGTCATTGTGATGTGCACTGACCACCATGGTGCATGAGCAGTATATGGCAGATGTCGACAGTGGGAGGCGGAATGCTGTCATTGGGGCAAGCCTCTGGTGGTTACTGAAAATTCTTTGCTCCCTTGCACCATAGTTCTACCCGATACTTGCACCTGCTGTTGGTGCCAGAGCCACCACTCTAACCCACTGCCAGTGCCCAGTGCCGGCCCCGATTGCTTGGTGCCATCAGTGGGTGTGAGCAGCAGCTGCTGGCCCAGATCACCCCTTAGGGCTTCTCTAACTCCCCCTGATTCTGAAGGGTAATTGGGGCAACAGCCACTGCTTGTACCTGCTGACAGTGCCAGCCCCACTTGCACCTGCTGATGGAGCTGGCTCCAATAACTCTGCACTATCAGTGCATGGGAGCAGTGGTGGTGGGAGCAGGGCTGCCAGCAGACAAAGAACTGATGGCAGCAGTGGGAGGGGCCGGGCAGAGGTATGGAGGATGGGCCAAGACCCACCAGTATGCCCACCGCAGCCTCACAGACCACAGTTCCTTTCAAGGTGCACAAATTCGTGCACTGGGTGCCTAACAGGTGTGCGCGCTCACACGCACGCACACACACTTGTATAAAATATATACTTTCAAAATTTTACATTTTACTGTTTCAAAATGTTCATAAATTTTTAATTTGAAATATATTCAGTATTTAGTTTCACTCACCAAAGTGGTGAATTCTAAACTGTTTAAAATAAAATATGATGAGCAATTGTATTTTACCATTATGTGGAATAAATGGTAAAATGCAGGTAGTGAAACCTTGTCCTGTTTTGGAATCACAAACTATACATCTGGATATTTCAATCTTCATTTATTTATGATCGCTTAACAAAGTACTCTCTTTTGCTATACATTGAGCCAGACAGGAACCACCTTGATCATTTAGAAACTACAGAAACTTGGACAATACAGAAACATGAGCTCACATCAAACAAAGTTTGGCATGCCCCTAGGCTACTGTTCAATATTGGAATCAGCAAGTCATCTTTTCACATTGCAAATGTATTACTGCAGAACCCTACGCATTCACAACAAAACCAAAGATACAAGTTAATGAAAACCCAGGGGCTTTGCAGCTGTTGAGTTGGTTAACCAATAAGTATAATTAAGTGCCACATTGCAAAATAGGAAACAGTCAGGTCTACTGCATAGAACAAAAAATTTATACCATTTCCAAATGCACTTATAAAAAATAGATACTGTAATTTCAGTAGGTGTATTTTATAACTATGATCATCTGAAGTTAGAGGGTATTGTTTTGGGGGTTTATTTTAACCATGAAATAGTGAGTAAATCTGTCACTGTATTTTTGTGTTTGATAATTACTTGAGAAAAGGTGAATGCTGAAATACTGCTCTGGGGTTTCCATTTTACTATACCTGGTGACAATGACTAAATAATAGAGATAATAACAAAGTAATTCCCTTAATATATACATATATTCCACTTTGCTCATTCCAGCTATGCTTATGTTTCCGCAGAAAACAAATCGGCAGTAGAGAAATGGCTGCTATCACACTCATCCCAAGACAGTTGTGCATCTGTCATCCTTCCTCCCCGCAGCCCCAGAATTGTTTTTAGGACCCACCTTGCTAGAAGACAGCATCTCGGGCTTTTTAAAGCCCACACCTTTGCTCAAAAGTTATCTGATGTTGCCAAAACTGGTTTGGCTCAGGGGATAGAGCGTTGCCCTGCAGATTGAAAGGTCCCAGGTTCAATTCTGATCAAGGGCATGTACCTTGGCTGCAGGCACATCCCCAGAAGAGGGTGTGTAAGAGGCAGCTGATCAATGTTTCTGACTTTCTATCCCTCTCCCTTCCTCTCTGTAAAAAATCAATAAAATATTTTTTTAAGTTATCTGGTGCAGAAGAGAGGCACTATCTTTTCCCCTTCTTCAGCGCTTTACCTGGTTACTCCAGCCACCAAGAAGAGCTCTCACCTCCAACTCCTAGAGAACTGTATCATTAAATCAAGGGATCTCCAACTGGTGAAGGATTCTAACTTTAAGCCTGCCCTCAGATGCTTAAATTCCTTCATGTATCTATTCATCCATTGGACAAGCATTTGTTAATCCTCATGTCATTGCCAGGCACTATTCTAGACATGAATATACAATAACGGAGGGAACACACCCATTCTATATCCACAAGGGTTATCTATTGGAGCTAAAATCTGTCTGCTACTTCCAGTTACACATATGAGTTGTCTTCCTCTCTCTCTCTCTCCCTAAATGTCTCAAACTCTACTGAACCACAGCACTGAATTTTTAATATCTGTCTACATGGTTGCCTCCCTAACTAACTGTGAGTTTCTAAAAGCCAAAGTTCACATATTATCTCAATTCATCTAGCTCAGAGTTTCTAAACCTCACCATTATTGGCTGGATAATTTCTATTTTTATTGTGGTTTGACTGTCCTGTGTTCCATAGGATGCATGGCAGCATTCCCAGCTTCCACTCACTGGATGCTGTAGCAACCCCCTTCCAGCTGTGACAACTGAAAGCGTTTACAGACACGGCCAACTTTGATGGGGGCAAGCTACCTCCCATTGAGAACCACTGCTCTAACACTATACAACTCACATTTACCCTTTGCAAAAACTTTCAGACACACTGTCTCACTGATGCTCATGAGAGTTTTGAACTATGTTCTTATGCCCATTTTTTGTGTTTAAGATTCAAACATTAGTCATTTGAATCTAGAGCCAGCACCTGGAACCTAAGCTGTGTAATCTTAGGACTTTCTCAATATCATTGAGCCTCCATTTCCTTATCTAGAAGATGGAAAAACATAGACACACCCATCTCAAAGTGTTGTGGTGAAAATTAAATGAGATAAACCTGACACATTGGGGCTCAATAAAGTTGGTTTGCATTATTATTCCAATCAAATACAGATCTGAGGGTGGGGTCCAGGAGTTGGCCAGGTTGAGTGTGCCACTAGGCCCTGAGGATAAAACATCATTCCTATCACACACAAACAGCTTGTTGGCATTGGAGAATTAGGCCACATGCTAATATAAACCAAGATTAAGTAAAAAGATCAGAGAGAAACAGAGCTGGGGAGAGAGAGAGAGAGAGAGAATGATTGACATTATATGAATCCCTGGATCCAGTTGTGCATGAAATTTGTTATGGGCTCCCTAATACTGGAACTATAAAATTCCCTTTTATGTCTAAGAGAGGTAAAGTTGAGTTTCTATCTCTATCATTTGAAAGAAGCTTGACTAATACAGCTCGCACCTAACAAAAATTATTACCTTATAATCATGAAACCATCACAGAGGTCATAAGTCATTTAATCTAGTCCAACATCAACATATGTTGGATGGGGAGTTAAAATACACTCTCATTTTCCCTAGAAAGTCTTTGTTGGGTTCTGTTTTCCTGAAATTTATAATAGGCAAGCATATCCCAGTTTGAATAATGAAATATATAGACACACTATTTAATTCACACTTAATATAAAAACATTTTATAGGTCCTCTCTGATAGTATCCTGAAAAGATGAAGCCTTCTATAACTTTCTTGTATTTTTCAGCAGAGAGGAGGGGTATTAGACAGCTAAGCTTAAGAGATGACATCTTGAGGCATAAACAAAGTTCTTTGGGGCCAAATTGAAGGATAAAAAAGGAATTTCAATGCTTGACTGATGTCAATTTTGTCTCCCAGTGTAGCTGTTTATGCATATTGTACAGGCTCACACATCTCCATTTTAATACTCTCCTGATCTAAAGGGAGAACAGAGAGAAACATACAACTAGCCACATGAATCCATGAAAATTATAAGCAAAGAAAGCAGCCAACTCCAGCTGTGAAAACAGAGTCATCACTTTACTGGCACCTCAAGCGCCGTGTCTGATAGGTGGCCACAGTTTTCACTTATTGTTTGCAGGCTGGAGTTTGAATTCCAACCAGAAAGAAGCTGGGTTGAAGATTAAAACAAGAGTCACTTTAAAATAACAGAGAAAATTAATCTTCACTATAAAACTGTTCAGCCAGAAGGTAAATTTGGGTCTAGCAAGTGTTCTGAAAATACACAAATGTCTTTTTGTCTCAGCTATCATTTTATTCCCTTGCTTCCCAATATTGTGGCTTTTGCTACACTCTGTGGTATCCATATTAAGTTCATGTTTCCTTCACTGACTACTGTTTTAAGTCAGCCATCCCACAGCTTTCTAATCAACTATTCCTCAGTTTGCAAGAAAAGAACATGTCTTAGGGAAAAGTCTCAAGACACAGATTAACAAACTAAGCTACCAAGCACATGTTTATGCTCCTGTGGGAATGAGCACATTTGAACACTGAAAGAAAATGTGTTCTCAAATTGAATGGGTCTGTTACCCTGGACCTCTATGCCAGGGGAGCAGAATGTGATGCCACAATAAAAGTAAAAATTTTACAGAAAAGTGCTTTTTTTCACATCCATAATTTTATTCCTTTCTCTTGCAGGGTTTGGATATTTTCAAATGAGAAAACAGAGGCTCAGAAAGTCAGGAAACTTGACCCAAGTCATAAGCTAGAAAGTGGTAGAGTTGGGACTTATATCAATACTCACTGATCCTATATTCTGTGATCTCTCCTTCATACTCATTTACATTTTGAGCCTTAATTTTAAGAGGCAGGTGGTGTCACCCCTCCGTTAAATGTCACAGGTCAAGATGGGTAACAACAGGGAAAAGAATTTTGAGATGGTAACACACCAATAGCCATCACTGACCTATGTAGCTAGGAGAAATCGTAGTCTATCTTTATCCATTACATTCCCAACCTACATCCTCTCTCTGAGACCAGTTATCACATTCTTGTGCATTCTTCCCACACCCATATGTGTCTACACATAAAATGACTTAAGTCTTAATTACGAGTCCTCATCTCATTCTTAAACATTCATGAACTGATTTTGCATGAAAATATAACATTGTAGAAGGATTTTATCTATTTTGCACTTAGCAGGTAATTTTTTTCAACAATGATAGAAGAAGAAGACACCTTAATTCTGGAACTCTGGTGCAATGCCCACTCTACACTGTGCCATGTGTTTCTCTCGGGAGATGCCAGACTGGGTATTCCATGACCGAAGGGCATTTCTTTCTCTGCCTCGTGTGTGAGTCTGAGCAAGTGCAGAAGGACTTTCCTTCATGAAGCCTAATCTAGTCATAGTCAAGAAGTCAAAAAATGCCTCCACAAAACTGTTCAGAAAGTGATGAGTGTGGAAGATACATCAGGAAAACCACGATAATAGAGGGAAACATCACACTGCTGGTGCAACTGGATTCAGTACCAAGAACTGCACATGAAAATAAAAAGCAAGACGTGTGCCTCCACACTTTTGTTTCCATCTTTGGATATGAAATACAGGCCAATAAGTGAGCAAGGAGAAAGCGGCTGCTCCCAGGAGAAATAGCACACAAAATACCCAACCTGCAGCAAGACATGGGGAAGAGGTAGCCACCATACAAATGGGTAAAAATAAATAAGCTAAAATTTTAATTCATTCATTAACAGTGAACTGTAGACTGAGTGTCAGTCTGGGATGCCTAGGAACCCCAGATACAAGTGGAATTCACACTCACAAGCTATTTCCCACAGCCCTACACTGGGGATTCACAAGAAATATTGAGGATAGAAAAGGGTGCCAGAGAACTCCCCCCTTAGTACAGGAGGTGATCTGAGGATCAGGGGAGGAAGAAACAAAGCCCTTTCCATTTCCCCAGGGCTCTCTTTTTTTCACAAAGCAAAAGCCTTAAGCTGCTGCAAGAGGGACGACAAACTCTGTGACTGACAGGCAAAGAGCCATTGCAAAAGAGAGTTGGGTAGATGAGAGCTCTAACCTAGGGAAGGACTGGAAATGGTCCAGGGCCAAAAGTCCTATAGCAAGCAGAGCTCTGCTGTGACTGAAGATGAGGCAGGAAACTCCCAGCTAAGACCAACCAGAGACAAAAGTATGAGTTTGGTTCTCCTGAGAAAGAAGGGAAGAATGCTAAGAAGGCCTTACTCCTGATGCCCTGTGGCCTTGGCTCAACCAAGGCCACAGGAAACCCTTCTTACCCCTCCCTGAGGCTAATACCGATGAAGACACAACAGCAAGCTTATGACCGAGGCGAGGCAAGGGTCTGGAGATGCCATCTGTGCACAAGTGTACAGAAAAAGGTAAAAGCTGAGGGTGGATAGATAAAATACATGTATATGCGATCATACTGATAGAAATAGATGATTGAATACACTAATAAAGAACAAATGGGGGGAGAGAGATCTCTGTGCAGAACTCTAAATAATGTATGTAGATCCTGTACCCTCAAAGAGGTGGGACATAGCTCTCTTCATCTTAAGTCTGGACTGCACATGAGACTTCCTTAAAGAGACAAATCTCAATTGTGGGACAGTCTACAAAATAACTGACCAATATTTCTCAAAACTGTCAATATCATGAACATCAAGAAATGTTTGGGAAAGTGTCACACCAAGAGGAACCTAAAGAGACATGTCACCCAAATATAATAAGGAATTCTGGATAGGATCTTAAAGAGCATATTAGGTAAAAGCTAAGGAAATTAGTCCATAATAATAAATTAGTACTGCTCCATTAATTTTAATAAATGTACCATAGAGATATAGTAATTATAATCCAATTTTTGTATTTTTATATTTTAGACTTTACATGCAATTTTGTATGCAAATAATGATAACAATAATGTATCAATATTGAACAAAATGTACATTAATGTAAGATGTTAATAATCAGGCAAATTGAAGGTGGAATATATGGAAACTTTCTGTACTATCTTTGCATTTTGGCTATTTATCTAAAATCATCATGAAATCAAAAGTTTATTTAAAAATAAAACTTTCTCAGGCTAACAAATGAAAACACATTTTTATTGCCTGCAAATATGTGTCCTAGAAAATTGCAAAGAACACTCCCTGAGCAGAAGTAAGATGATCCCAAATAGGAACTTGCATTTATATCTTTTAAAAATGAAGAAATCTTGAAATGATCAAAATAAAAGTAGACATGATTTTTCTTACTTTAATTTGCTAAATTTACCATCTAAAGCAAATTTCATAACATTGTTCTGTGATGTTATATGTAACAGTAAAAGTTTATGGCAACTATAGCACAATTGGAAGGAACTGTTTTAAGATTTCTGTACTGTGTGTAGTCTCATAATATCACTTGATGGTAGACAGTCATATTTTTAAAATATAAATAAGAGATTAAGTGCAAAATTATAGTTCTTGACACAAAATTAACTCATGATTCAAGGAGTAAAACATGAAATAATTCAGAAAAGCCAATGAGGAAAGACCAAAACAAAAAGGAAATGAAGAAAGCAGTGGTCATAGCATTTGTTTTTGGAGGTATGTTTTTTTTTTCCTGTGGGTTTTAAAAAATTATTATTATTTATTTGAAAGAGAGAGAGATTTGTTTTTCCACTTATGTATGCATTCATTGGTTGATTCTTGTATGTACCCTGATAGGGCCTGAACACCCAACCTTGGTGTATGGCAATGATGCTCTAACCAATCTAGCTACCTATCCAGGGCTTCTGGTTTTCTCTTATCACTAAAGAGATAATAATATTTAGAATCAACAATCCTTCACAAAACTAACAATACTGTCATTTTACCCATAAAGCTTCAACTATGATCTTGCTTAATGCCTTTTGATTTTTGCCTAGTTTGAGGCAGTGTGAATTAAAGGCTTAAGATGAGCTGAAACCAGCTTGGCTCAGTGGCTAGAGCATCGGCCTGCGGACTGGAAGATCCCAGGTTCGATTCTGGTGAAGGGCATATACCTTGGTTGCAGGCACATCCCCAGTAAGGGGTGTGCAGGAGGCGGCTGATCGATGTTTCTCTGTTATCGATGTTTCTAACTCTCTATCTCTCTCCCTTCCTCTCTGTAAAAAATCAATAAAATATATTTTTAAAAAATAAAGGTTTAAGATGAGGCACATGCACTGAAACCGGTTTGGCTCAGTGGATAGAGCGTCGGCATGTGGACTGAAAGGTCCTGGGTTCAATTCCAGTCAAGGGCATGTACCTTGGTTTCGGGACATGTGCAGTAGGGGGTGTGCAGGAGGCAGCTGATCGATGTTTGTAACTCTATCCCTCTCCCTTCCTCTCTGTAAAAAATCAATTAAAAAATATATATATATATATATTTTTTTTTTTTTTTAAGATGAGGCACATGCTTTTGTAGAAGTGTTCAGAACTCTGGATCCTCATGAAAATGACAAGAAAAAATTAGGGAGGCAATATTTAAGGAGAAGAAAAAGACCAGGCCTGGTTTGAGCTCCTGACTTGACCTCTGGACAATATTGGATTGTACAGAACCCTCAACTGCTCATCTGTATGCTGAGGCTAATAAATACTTTCTGGTTTATAGGATGAAATGAAGACACAGAGTAAGTCATCAATAAATGTTAGCTGCCTTCTCCAGGAGAAATATGCAGATAAAAAAGAAAAAAGAAAAAAAAGAAACAACTCACTAAACACTAGAGATGAGATAGAAAACAAGGAATAGACAAGACAGTGCAGGCATTGCCCATCAGACACATGGCACAGCCAATCAGAATGGACCTGGCCTTGAGAAACTTCACTGGGACTTTGCCAGGTCAGACTGGGGGATTATTAGCTCTGGCTGAAATTACAAATTCCTTTGATTCCTAATGTTGGCCCAACCATCCTGTCATAATTACCATGGCCTACTTCAAATAAAATTGCTTATTGGTTTTTGTTTCTGTGATAAGCAAAGCCAACACCATCCATACAGAGCTTGTCTATTTAAAAAGGCTAAGTTGTAGGTGTGTGGCAACAAAAGAACTGTGATTTCATATCGTAGTATGCAAATATCACATTATGTTATGCAAATATTATTATTTCTGTTCTAAATACAAGCCCAGAGTAGCATGTGGGGCTATTTCTTTACTTTATTATTACTTTTCTCTTGTACAAAGTTTCTTCTTCTCCTCCTCCTCCTTTTTTTGTCCTCTTTTTTCTTTTCCCTTTTTACCTCCTCGAGACTTTAAAGTATTGACTTATATGGTAGATGTACAGCCATCAGCTATTTAGTCTAAGTTTTTCTGTTTGATTTTTTTCTTTGCTTGATTTTATCTTGTTCAATCAAAAATTGCCAGTGCTCAACTAGATATAAAGTGCCAACTACAGGTGTAAACGTGTACATGCACATACTGGGCCCTGAAAGAATTCATGGTCAGACACTGGAATAAATTTGCCTGGACACCTGGATGGGCAGCATGGATGCAAAAAGAGAAGCCTGAGTGAGAGGTCAGAGGAACCAGGTGAATGAAATGAAAAGTCAATGAGGAGAAGTAGAGATTATCTACCAAGAGACTTCCTGCGATGAAGGACCATAACCCAGGGCCTGGCCAAAGACCCAGAGCTCCCTGCCACAGGGAAGCTGACTCACACCAATCGCAGCTAAAGGGACGGAAGCACATGGACATCAAGCCAGTTTGCTAGTTTCCAATGGGATTTACCCTGTTCTACTTACTAGAAGCCTTAGTCTCCCTTCTAGGTCCCTCTCCTTCTCAGTTCAGAAGACTGAGACATCAAAAGAGAAGGTCTATGTCACAGACTGAGAGATGTATTTCCTATGTTAAATGCCCACAGAACTTGACAATTGCTATTCTAAGTGCCTGGGATGGCATGCTCAGCCTGCCCCAGTGATCACAAAGACCACCCTGGTCCCAGGACAAGCGATAATGGAAACTTAATAAAAACAGCTAACAGAAATGTGTCATTTCCCTTTAAAATACACACAATTTTTTTTTCTTAATCCATCTCCATTTCTTGCCTCCTACAGCACCTGTGATGTTAACTAATATTCCAAATGCCAAGATTTTTCTCCTGCCTGAGGACTGGTCAGCAGCGGGTTGTATTACTCAGTCAGGAGCAATTGGAGGGTTACTTCCACTTACATAAGTAGACTGGCCACTGTATGAGCACCTGGCTGTTTTAAAGGACTTCCATAGAAACTACTCTGCACTAAACAAAGAATCTGTTGACCTCAACAAAGTCGAGGATGACAAGCCCTCATGCCACCTCACCATCAGAGCGTTGGCCTCTCGTCTGCCCTCTGGCAGAATTCTGAGGATCATTTAATGAACCAACTGACCACAAATACTAATTAAGGCCAACATCAGGCTGGACCCTGGTCTCTGAAGCCCCTAAAACCTTGGTCCATTTCTGCAGATTCCCACAAAGATAAGGGCCCCTGACTCGGATCATTAATATCTTCTTGTTTAAGCATTTGGTTTTGTCCTGTTTGCTTTGGGCAACACCAAAAGTGTTGAAGAGACATAACAGTCTAGAAGAGACATTATTGGTCTAGATTCTTGAGCAGCAGAACCATAGATAAATGTGTTAGGGGCTATTGGTTCACATGTCAACATGAGTAGACATTTTTAAATATATTTTTTATTGAATTCTGAGATGAAGGGAGAGGGATAGAGAGACAAAAATATCAATGATGAGAGAGAATCATTGATCAGCAGCTTCCTGCATACCCTTTACTGGGGACTGAGCCCACAACCCGGGAATGTGCCATTGGCTGGATTTGAACCTGGGACCCTTCAGTCCACAGGCTGACACTCTATCCACTGAGCAAAATCGGCTAGGGCTGAGCAGACATTTTTAAAGTGTAATACCATTAAGGCCATGGTAAAAACCCACAGATACCCATGAACTGCAATAAGAGTTCACTTTTGCCACTGGAAGGTGCTGGACACACATGTGGCTCATGGGTTTCTGTCCCAGCTCTATTATAACCAATCCTTTCTTACAACCCTTTTCCGCCCATATATAACTGATTCTATTTCCATTTACTACATTATAGTCATTTCTCTATCCTGCTTCCTGAGAAATGCAGGCCACCCTGATTGGATTTTTGCTAACTTCTCAGCCACTTCTACGTTATCTTTTGCTTTGCTCCCTCCGATGTATAGTTCCATCCACTGTGCATATATTTTATTAGTTTGACTCTGTCAAGGCTGCTGTTCCTCACTAATGACCTCATGAATAACCACACATAGTAGTTTCAACTCAATCTAATTATTTGTATGATTTTCTGCAAATAATTTAATCTGCCTCACTTTTTTCATAATTATGATAAGAAAACTAAATTTGATGATTTCTAACTTTTCAACCATGTCATTCTGTGCTTATATGCACTAATTCTTCTTTGCCCATCATGGGCACTGAACCTAATGGAGATATGGGGTATGTATATCTTAAGAGGTAACAATTCCAGCCCTGGCCAAGTAGCTCAGTTGATTAGAACATCATCCTAATATACCAAGGGTTCGATCTCCAGTCAGGATTCATATAAAATTCAACCAATAAATATATAAATAAGTGCAGCAAAAAATATCTCCCTCTCTCTCTCTCTCTCTCTCAAAAGGCTTTAAAAAAGGTCATAATTCCATATTTGCATAAAAACAAGGCAAACATTAAAACATTTATAGCCAAAATAAATTGACTTCTTTCTATTGACTTACAAAATTGCTGCCTTACCACAAATCCAATTTAATACAAGGCACAAAAATATCAAATATATGTTATTCAGTGTGTTCCCTTTCAATACTGCTGTTAAAACTGTTTCTATCCTTAAGCATCATTTGTATTGTTGTAGGAGTCACTATTTTTCTCAAGGATCAGATCTCTTTCTCAGGAAAGAAAGTTTTAATTTACAGAACAACTTTGATACAGTATCTGTCCCATAGATTCATCTACTTTGTGAATGTGCTCTTGGATCTACCTGGTGGCCACTAGAGTCAATACATGTCTCAAGGTAGATTTTGTACGTCCCATCACTAGCTCTTTTGATACCCCTTTGCACAAAAACTGCAACCTGTTTTAGGATGCCCTGTTATTACATATGGCATCCAAAAGTAAACCACCTGTCACCTGCCTCCACTCACTCATTTGGGACAGGGATCACTAATGTCGAGATCTGAGGACCAGTCACACGGGCAGAGCTGGAATTGACTGGATTCCAAATGACCTGACAACCAGAGGTCCCACAAAGCATTTGATGAGCTCCCAGCTCTCCGCATACCAAGAAAACTGTGATTCCTTGTTTCCTTCTTCTATTGTGAATATAGGCAAAACAGTAAAATTGTAATTGCAAAAAATTGTATACCCTCATCGAGCTCATTTTGTTTAAATGCAGAGTGCTATGATTCTTACTGTTTATTATCCAAAACCAAAACTCCTTTATGTATTTTGAAAGAAGGAAATGAAACAGCAGAATTAGGATGTATACATCCCCTAATTATTGTTTACAAGTCTCAGTGAAGCAGCCTGCCAAGAATTTCCTTTGCCACCCGCCCATATTCTAGATGAAGAGCCACAGCCTCCTCAATGCCAGGGAGTTTGAATAGGCCTGCCAGGTTTTAAGCAAGCTCATCCATCAAACTAGAACTGAGTATAAGCCAAACCGTTGAGTCTCTACAAATACAAAAGGAAGGATGATACTTGGGTTGTTTGAAATAATCGTCTCAGTGCTGGGCATCTTCGAATGGGAGATGGTTCAAATACTAGGACCGCTTAAGTCAGGGTTACATGCTCTGAAAAATGTTCTCTTGACCACAATATATAGCCACATGATCCCTAACTGACAAATAGAGACATAAATGTCATGGAATATAAAAATGAAAGGGACAGAGGAAAGAAGGTGTTGGGATCACTAAGAGATCTTTCAAAGTTTCACTTAACTTAGATCCATAGCCTTTTCCCCTTTGGGTCCAAAAACTAAATTATAGTACCCATTCTTTCCTTCAGATCATCAGGTTACACTCAGGTTCTTTTTACCCATTCGTTCCAGTTGAGTGCATATCAGCCTTGAATATCCCCAGGAATGTGGTGTTTGTGCCAATGATAAAATTAGAGAAGGACCACAGCAACAAGGGTTGAGAGTCTGAAAAATTGATCAGGTAATCAGAAGACCTTAATACACATCTCACCAAAGAAAATATCCAGTGGCAAATAAGCATATGATGATGTGTTCAATATCGTTTGCCATTAGGAAACTGTAAATTGAACAACAATGAGTTACCACTATTAGAATAACTAATTTTTAAAAGCTGACAATATCAATTGCTGGCAAGGATGTAACAGCAACAGGCATCTCATTCATTTGCACTTCTGGTGGGAGTGAAAAATGGTATAACCACTTTGGAAGACAGTTTGGAAGTCTCACCACACAATCCAGCAACTGCACTTGTAGGCACTGACCCAACTGAACTGAAGACTTATCTCTACACAAAAACTTGTCTGTGAATCTTCATAGTATCATTACTTATTCTTGCCAGCAACTGAGAACAACCAAGATGTCTTTTAATAGTTAAATGGATAAATGAACTGTGATATATATAAAAATAAGTGAGCTATCAAACCCTAGAAAAACATAGATGAATATGAATGCATATTGTTAAGTGAGAGAAGCTACTATAAAAATGCTCCACACTGGCCTAAGCACCAAAGGGGTCATGGGTTCGATTCCTGGTCAAGTACATGAACCTGGATTGGAGTTTCTAGCTCCGGTCCATGCATGTGCTGGAGGCAACCAATTGATGTGACTCTCTCACATCAAGGTTTCTCTCTTTGAGTCTCCCTCTCTTCCTCCCTTCCTTCCACTCTCTCTAAAATTCAATGGGAAAAAAATCCTTGGGTGAGTATTAACAAAACCAACAAAAATGATCCACACTGTATGATTATAATTATGTGGCACTTTAGGAAAGTTAAAACCACAGCAATGATAAAAAAAAATCACTGCCAGGAGTTCAGGAGGTGGGGAGGAGGACTGACTAGGTGAAGCATGGGGCAGTTTTTAGGATGGTGAAAGCATTCTGTATGAGGCTGCAATGGTCAACACATAACACTGCACATTTGTCAAAACCATAGAATAATAGAGCACCAACAGTGACCCTAATTCACACAATATTTTTTAGCATGTGTGCTGTCAAAGCAAGCACTGTACACAAATTTTTTTCAAAAATTATTTATGAGGTTAGAGATTCCAGGATGGGACACAGAATGTGACAGACAAGTGAACTACATTGTAAATGTGTGAAACCACCTAGGAACAGGGGAGAAAGTGCCATGTAAGTAACTCTGAACATGTGTAGCCTGCAGGTTAAAAGACTAAATAAACTGTACATGCGCCCTGCACTCCTATTGATAAAGTCCTTTCCCAGAAGTGCAGGTTAAAAGTCCTGACGCTGCTATCATGCTCAGTGGCATTAAACAAGTGAAAGAACGGCAGACGATGGGGGCAGGCTTCTCAGTATTGGAAAGGGAGTTGGCAGATAAATGTGGACAGAAGGCTAGGATGATCCATGTGGTGATTCATCAGATTAGGAGAAATCAGCATGAACTCATGTATAGCTTAGTACAGATATAGGCAGTCACATACCAAAACAGTTATAGATATGTGTATGTAAACAGATGAGCACACACACATATAAGTCCTTGCTCTTTCTCCTCAGCACCTATCAAAATACCTGGGTATAGAGCTGAACATAAGATAGCTGAGTCTGAAATAAATGAGAGGATATTAGAAACTCAATGAGGGGGAAATCCCTTAAAGAGATGGTTTTCAGGTCTTACCTCCTCCAATTCGCTCTGCAGAGTAACCATGTGCTCAGGTTACACTGTGTGATGTGCAAGTTCATGAAAATATAAATTATGCATAAAAAAACCATAAAGGCACTATTGTGGTACTGAAGAGCAGATGTAAGAATCTTTAAGGATAAGTATTTGCAATTCCATTTTCTGCAATCGTGTCAAAGCCTTAACTGACATGACTCAGCTCATACTAAGGTTTATGAAAATGTCCCACAACCAAAACATCTGAAATAACTTCAAAGTCTTCATGTGCATTTCCCGATTTCCATTAAAAATACTCTTCAGTACTGTCTCCTCTCATTCCCTTCCCTTACATACCATTACTTGTCCCAGGCTTTCTCTCCAAAATATTACAAAATCCCTGCTCCTAGTTAGGATGGTGAACACTTGCTCTTCTGCTGCCTCTGCCTGTGAGAGTGAGTGGCATACAGCTGGGCTATCCTTTTCCCAGGCCAACACCCAACTCCCACTACATAGAATTGGTGGCAAGAACTCTCAGTTGGGTTCCTTGCTTTTCTGCTTTCATGTGTTCTGAAGCAAACATCAATCCTTAACATACAAGTTAAACTGTCTCCTGCTGAAGTTTCTCCTTTCTCTTTCCTATTAAAGAATATAAGACCTTTCCCATTTAATTGATGTTCTCTTCTTCCCTTCAAATGACTAGTTTTACTCATTCTTCTGGCCTCAGCATCATACACAGCACTTCCTCCTGAAGGCATCCTTGCCCTGAGGCCAGGAAAGCTTGTTGCCCATTTTGTGTCCTCCTGGGGCCTCTGCTTACTACTTGGTGGTACATGACATCTTGAGTGGTTACCAGCTCCAGGCCTCACCTTGAATCTAATCCTCCAAGCCTCCCAGTGAGATTGTAAACACCTTATTCCCTGAATTTCTGCCAAATAAAGCCAGAAGAGTTTCCAGTTCCTAAATCTAAACCAAACTTTCTTGACCCTAACCAGAATTATTTTATGCACACTGATGGCTGGAATCATAAAGTGAGATTGAATGAAGAAACAAAAGGGAAAAACATATATATATATATATATATATATATATATATATATTCGTAGGCCTTTAAGATAGCTGTCAAACCCTTAGTGAATGGAGATGGAAGGAGGATTTAATGGCATTCCTGGTGCTGGCATGTTTATTTAGTGCTGTTTACTACTAACTTGTATGTACTAATAGATTTGTCTCTGTCCAGGAACATTGAACAGGACAGTAAAGCCACAGCTAATTGAGCATTAGATAAAAATTTAATCAATTACATTAGAAACACAAATAAGTACTTCTTTTGTGACTTTTCAAAGTGCCTTGGGTGGTACTTTATTGCCCAGTGACCTCTACTGAAATACAAAAGCCCCGCCTTATCTCTGGTTCAGCTGTCTGTAGTTTCAGTTACCTGTACTCAACCACAGTTCAAAAATATTAGGTGGAAAATTCCAGAAATAAACAAGTTAGAAGTTTTAAATTGCACAGTATTCTAAGTAGCACCGTGATATCTCGAACAATCACACTAGCGACAGGAATCATTGCTTCATCCATAGTCTCAAAGCTGTAGACCCTCCCACCTGTTAGTCACTTAGCCATCTGGTATGTCAGATTGCCTGCCGAGGCATTGCAGGGTTTGTGTTCAAGTAACCCTTAATAATGGCCCCAAAGCAGAAGTGTGGTGATGCCAGCAATTCGAATATGCCAAAGAGGAGCCATAAGATGTTCAAGTGAAAAGGTGAAAGTTCTTAACTTAATAAGGGGAAAAAATCCTATACTGATATTGCTAAGATCTACAGTAAGAACCAATGTTCTATCTGTAAAATTGCTTAATTTATAAATTATACTTGATCATACGAATGCATGTATAGGAGAAAACATAGTATATGAAGTGTTTGGTACTATTTACAGTTTCAGGCATCCACTGGGAATCTTACAATGTGTCCCCCATGGGTAAGGGGGAACACTGCAAACTACTTAGAAAAATTCAATCTCCCAAAGCGACCAAATTGAATCAATTATATACATGTAAAAATGATTTCAAGCCTCCTTATCCTACACACACATACACACACACTCACAACCATATACACAAGGCTTTTAACAAAAACATTAGGTATTTTCCTGTGAAGTTTCTTTTTTAAGTCTTAAAGTCTTTTAAAATCTTTTGCCAGAAACAGTTCTTCTTCTAGTCAAAAAAGTTTCCAATTATAGATTTTGAGAAGACAAAGAGCCCAACATAGCACACAGGTACCCACCACAGGAACTGTACACTAAAATAGAAATAAAACAAAAAAACTGGTAAACCATTTGTATATAAAATATTAAGTTTATTCTTTCCTACAAGTGAGAAAGCTGCATTGATTTTTTTAAAGTCAAAGCCATCAGGTAATTAAAGGTTTAATTATGTAATCTACCTTTCTTTAGATGAACTCTCTTTTTTCTTAGCGTCCTTTGTTTTTTACATGATGAATGTACAATCTGCCTTCAGCACGTCTGGGAACAACTGCGTTATTGATCTCCCATTACTTGGGAGTCAGCCTTTTGGCAGAATATGCAATGTCTGCCTGGGAGTTTTGCCAGTTCACCCACCATCAGCAATGAAAATTATACAAGTGTGACGAGGAAGAAGTTGTGAAAGAGAAAGGAGAAAATAATAAATGGCCTTTTCACATCCTCTCCCATCCTGGCTCTTCAAAGTGGCAATCATCTCATATCTTTGCTCCCATTTAGGCCAGAACTCAATCTCTCCTGTCTTAAGGGAAGGAAGGCTTGAGAAAAAGTTCTATGTTGCTTCTCCCTCGTTGTCTCCCAGCCCTGGCTCACATAGAGGGATTGCAGTTAGTTACTTACATATCCATAGCTAGACTGAGTACCTCAATTACCTCAATCAAAGGTGCCCAGATATCCTATGGCTTCAGGTTGGGTTCCACAGGAGGCAGACCCCGAGATACACGTCAGCACACGTGTATAGAGGAGTACTCTGAGGATGGGGCAGGCAGAAAGCTGAACTGGGCAAAGTGAACAAATGGGCTACAATGCAAAGTCCATCCACCAATTCAACCAAGGCCTCAGCCAACCCTACAGGAAACTCTGAAGCCCCTCTAGAGTTAGACCTTCAGACCAACCATTATATCTGGGCTTCAAAGAAGATGTGACCTTGGGAGAGGCAGCTCTCTCCAGCTGAGTCAGTTCCTGAAAAGGGTTGACAGCTGAAGGCTGTCAGCCAAGGACATTCACAACACTTAGAAGCTAAGTTCTTCCATTTTGAAGGGGAATCCTAGCATCCACTATGTTCTTTTATTTTTGGTTATATCCCTCATTACCTAATACTGGGTATGGAATATTAAGTGTTAAAAGAGTATTTATTTAAATGAATTATTTTGGACCAAGAACATGGCCAGAGATGGTCCATGCTATACTCCAGCCCTGGCACCCTCTACCTTCCAAACTTGCATTTTCTCAGATAACACAGTGCAATGGCTGTAAATGATTTGGGTAATACTGGTTCAAGAATTCTGAGAGGCAGTGGAATGCTCCAAAGATTTCAGTCATCATGAACATTCCCAGATTTTATGATGATGTTGTTCCCTACCAATTATATCTTTTAGAGGAAAGTATGTTCACAGGAGAGGAGACTTGGACAGCCTTGAAGAATATTTACTCTAAGAGCTGAGTGGGGTTACAAAGAAACAGTATATAATACTCTCCATCCTTCATCCCCATCTGAGGGGTGGGGGGCACTATGCAAAGGGCTTGCCTGGCCTGAGTGTCCAGTGCTCACTTCCACATGTAAACCTCAGAATGTGTGTGACTCTGAGCCAGCCTCTGTGATAAAATAGGGACACTATCATGAGACCCACCATATAATAAATCTTCATGTAAAAGAGAAGCATGGTAGAGCACTTGTGATGTTTATGGTCTAATTAAAACACTAGAGGCCCATCGCAGGAAGATGCCTGCAAGAATAGGGCTTCCTTAGGCCTATTCCTGCAAGAATAGGGCTTCCTGTGGACTGAGCAAAGCAGAGAAGGGAGCAAAGCCCACTGAGGCCCCTAGCCCAGAAGACAGGCCCAGATAATTCCAGGAGCTGGGGATCAGTGAGGCTGGATCTGCTGCTTGGTCCCCACCACCCTGGCCGGGCTGACAGACCCAAATAGTCCAGTAGCAGTGAGTCTGGATCTGCCACGGGAATGGGTGGATCCAGCCTCTCCAGTTGGTCCTCTTGATCCCTGGCCAGGCCAACAGGCCCAAACACTCCAGCAGCAGTGGCAGAATGAAGATGCTGGATCTGCCCTTAGAGGTTGGATCCAGCCTCACCACTCAGCCCCGAACACTCCAGAGGCAGCAGAGCAGTGAGGCTGGATCCACTACCAGAGTGGGCAGATCCTACCTCTCTGCTTGGTCCCTGCGACCCCTGGCTGGGCCAACAGGCCCAAACACTCCAGCAGTGGGGCTGAAGGGACTGAACACCACATCTTGTGGCTATAGGCACCACCATCTTTGTAATGGAGTGACAGTTAATTTGCATATTGCTCTTTTATTAGATAAGAAAGCCTTAAGAATTCACATAGAATAAAGCCAGTGATTGTCTAAATGTGCTGTGCTTGTAAAATATGGAGTTTTCTTTCTAAATATGACATAGAAAAAAAACTGCAAAATTGTGGTCCAATGCTAGATAAGGAAGTTCCGTCTGTAATCCAAAAAAATCCTAGAGTATACACCAGAGCACAAAGAGCACAGGGAACACATTAAATATGAAGATATTAAATACATATCTTTCACTGAGATATCCAGCTTCTCTGTATGAGGATGATTGAGCTTCCACTGGGAGCTGATAAAAGGGTTTATAAGGAAAAAAACAAGATGGTGGCATAGGTAAATACCTAGGCTTTTGCCCCACACAACAATTTGGAGAATACAACAAAGGACAAAACAGACACTGTCCAGAACCACAGGAAGGCTGGCTGACTGGAAGATCTGAAACTTAGAGGGACACAGAAGTGCACACAAATAATTAGAGCCTCTACAAAGCCTAAGTAAGGTAGGAGACTCACACGTGTGCAGAGCCAGAGAGGACATGGGGTGTCTGAACGCCTGGCAGGGGTACTCTAGCGGAAAGGAGACAAAAACTCCAGGCTGCGCTGAACCCAGTTCAGTTTGCACTCAAAACCTGAGGGGACCCAGATAGAATCTAGACTGTGGGCAGAATCCCAAGGGAAGAGCCAAAGGCAGCTCCAGAGGCGTGTGTGCGAATGCATGCAGAGAGGGCGAACTGGGCCGCTGGTGGTGTCTGGCCAGAGAAAGGAGCTCCAGGCAGCGCTGTGAGGGGGGATCTTGGGGAAACAGCCAGAGGCGAAGCTCAGGGGGCACGAATGAGTGCTCATGGTGAGGGCGATCTGTTGACTGTGTGGCTGGCATCTGGTGGAAGGGAGAAAAGAGTTCCAACCGCATGGAACCCAGGTGCCAGGCAAAAATCTGAGAATCCGGATTCACTGGGGATGGACAGTTTGGTGGCAGGTGAAACTCAAGAGTGCCTTTCCTACAAAGGTGCTTGTGGTGATTGCCCAAGGATGCTAGGATGCTGCAATTTCGTGAGCGGGGCTGACTGGAAGCCAAGGCTATAGGCTCCACCCTGAATTCTGCCCCATCCAAGCTGAGCACAGAGACTTTGAAAAATTTGCAAGTCTTGGCACATAAAGCTATCTCCCAGGATAGACACAGCTGATCCTCAAGCCAGTTGGCCTGGAGGTCAATTCCTCCCAGTGATACCAACAACAATCAAGACTTATCTACAACAAGGTTGTACACACAGTCCACAAAGGGGTGCACCAAGAGTTTACACCTCAGGTAACAGGGGAGGCCGAGATACCTAGCACACAAAGTTAACCTACCAACTCAGGGAAGCAGTGAAAATGTGGAGAGAAAGAAACAGATCACAAATGAAACAAATGGAGGAAAACAAACAACTGGATATAGAGTTCAAAACCATAGTTATAAAGTTTTTCAAGAGGCTCCTAGAAAAGGCCAATAAGTTTAGTGAGACCATTGAGGATGTGAGCGAGACCCTTGATGATATGAGTGAGACCCTCGAGGATATGAAAAAGGACCAACTAGAAATTAAACATACACTGACTGAAATAAAAAATATTTTACAGAAACCCAACAGCAGTCTAGAGGAACGCAAGAATCAAGTCAAAGATTTGAAATACCAAGAGGCCAAAAACACTCAACCAGAAAAGAAAAAAGAATCCAAAAACTTGAGGATAGTGTAAGAAGCCTCTGGGACAACTTCAAGCATACCAACTTCAGAATTATGGGGGTGCCAGAAGAAGAGAGAGAGCAAGATACTGAAAACATATTTGAAGAAATAATGACTGAAAACTTCCCCCACCTGGTGAAAGAAATAGACTAACAAGTCCAGGAAGAGCACAGAACCCCAAACAAAAGGAATCCAAAGAGGACCACATGAAGACACATCATAAATAAAATGCCAAGAGCAAAAGACAAAGAGAGAGAATTTTAAAAGTAGCGAGAGAAAAACACTTAATTACCTACAAGGGAGCACACATACGATTGTCAGTGGATTTCTCAATAGAAACGATGCAGGGCAGATGTGCATGGCAAGAAATTTTCAAAGTGATGAATAGCAAAAACCTACAACCAAGATTACTCTACCCAGTGAAGCTATCGTTCAGAATTGAAGATCAGATAAAGAGCTTCACAGGTAAGAAGAAGCTAAAGGAGTTCATCAACACCAAACTAGTATCATATGAAATGCTGAAAGGTATTCTTTAAGAAGAAGAAAAAGGAGGAAAAGGTGGCTGCTTCAAACTAGAGCATGGATAGAACTGGAGAGCATTATGCTAAGTAAAATAAGCCAGTCAAAGAAAGATGAGTATCACATGATCTCATTCATTTATGGGATATAATGAACAACATATACTGACGAACAAAACAAGATCCAGAGACAGAGAAGCATTGACTGTAAAACCTCAAAGGGATGGTAGGGATGGGTGGGGGTAAGGGGAAGAGATCAACCAAAAGACTTGTATGCAAGCATATAAGCCTAATCAATGGACATGGGCACCAAGGAAGGTGAGGGCATAAGTGGTGACAGGGGGAGGGTGGGACTGGAAGGGGTAATGGGTGATGAGGGCACATATGTAATACCTTAATCAATAAATAAATTTTTAAAAAAGAAGAAGAAAAAAGGGTATATAAGATTAAATGGTCCCTATTCCAGAGACAATCAAGGTGAAAAAGTGACCTGAGAGCCCCATGAAATCTGTACCTCAGGGTATCTTTACAAAGACCTAAGGTTGCCACTAGGGGAGAAGCAGGGTGACCTGGGAAAGTGATGTCCATTGCCAGAGCAGAGATGGAATCGGAGATGAGACTATGTTAAGCCCTGCTTTGCAGACTTGAGAACATATAGGACTAGGCACCTGCCTGGCTCTCTCATCATGACCAAGACAGTTGGTTGCCTGCGCTAGACTTATATTCACTTTCCATAATGAAGAGCTATTTCTGGGGAGCAAGTGCTCAGCTACAGGTTTCATTTTAGCACTTCTGCATCCAGGAGGGGCCAAGAGAATGGCACAAAGAATCTGGGAGAAAGTGACATAGGCTATTCTAAGTCTGGCCCATAAAAATCTCCCACATATCCTCCTCATTGTTTTCCCCTTTATTGTAACCTTTAATGTAATGAGAAAAAAATAAAATGTTATTGTGTTAAATCATCCTGAGGTTTTGTGATTTATTCTAGCAGTTAATCAATCTTGACTAATACTCCAAGAGAATAATAATTCAATGAGGAAGAAATGGTCAATGCTTCTGAAGTCAAGTAACATAAGAGCAGACTGTTGGATATGGAAATATGGAAATTGTCAGTTACTTAAAGACAGTTTGTATAGAATGGCAGGAAGGAGCAACCAGATGGCGGCATAGGTAAACACCTATTGTTCTGCCTCATGCAACAATTCAAAAACTACAACAAAACAACAAAACAAACATCACCCAGAATCACCGGACAGCTGGCTGAGTGAAAACTCCACAAATAAAAGTAAAGGTGGGACACTGAGACTCAGAAGAGTGGCAGAGCGCAGCCTTGAAGATACGCGTGGAAACACAGGTTAGGAGCTGTGCCGGCGCGTGCGGGCTGTAGGGCTGGCAGCAGCAATCCTGGCTGGATTTCGCCAACGAGGAGGGCAGAGACGCCCCACTGCACGGATTCCTCAGTGCCAGGTGAGGTCCGAGGTCTGGGGTATGCACCCTGGAAGCGGGCGTGGCAGAGGTCTCCTAGTCTGAGGAGAAACCGGTTGCTTGGAAAAGCAGTTTGTATGCGTAAAGTGTGCAACAGCACAGACGCACGACTTGCTCCCTCGCAACTTGCCCCCTGGTCCTGGAGACCACCGGACTGCTTTGTTTTACAACCCTAAGTGAGACTTTGGGTGTGCAGACTCATTTGGGGAGAGGCAGATTTGTCTGGCAAGGGGTAGAGACTAGTGGCTTTCTCTTGGAGGCGCCGGCAACAATTACCCCCCAACAGAAATCTGCACGTGAGCCCCGCATAGGAAGTAGCTGACGCTGAGGCTGCCTGCTCAGCTCAGAGACTCCGCCCATCCAACCTGAACACAGCCTCCCTTCACAGCCAATTGGCCTGGAGGTCAAACCCTCTTATGGCTAACAACAACAAGCTGGGCTTAAATTCAAAAATACTGTACAACCCATAAAGGATTGCAGTAAGAGTAACCACCTCAGGTAACTGGGGAGGCTGAGCCATTTTCCCTTAGAGGACATCTACCACATAAAGCCGCCACCATGCAGAGACATGGATAGAAATCAGGTGTGAAAGAAATGGAGAAAAAAAGACAACTAGACATAGAGTTCAAAACCATGGTTATAAGGCTTTTCAAGAGGCTCCTAGAAAAGGTCGAGACCTATAAGGAAATAAGTAAGACCTACAAGGAAATGACCGAGACCCTCAAGGATATGAATGAGACCTGCAAGGAAATGAACAAGACCTACAAGGATATGAAGGAGACTCTCAAGGATATGAAAAAGGACCAACCAGAAATTAAGCATACACTGACTGAAATAAAAAAATATTATATAAAGACCTAAAAGTACTCTAGAGCACCCCAAGAACCAAATTAAAGATTTGAAATACAAAGAGGTAAAATCCACTCAGCTGAAAATGCAAGAAACCAAAAGAATCCGAAAAATTGAAGATAGTGTAAGGGGCCTCTGGGACAACCTCAAGCATACCAACATCCGAATTATAGGGGTGCCAGAAAAAGAGAGAGAGCAAGATAATGAAAACCTACTTGAAGAAATAGTGACCAAAAACTTCCCCCACCTGGTGAAAGAAATTGACTTAAAAGCCCAAGTGCACAGAACCCCAAAATATAGGAATCTAAAGAGGACCACACCAAGACACATCATAATTAAAATGCCAAGATCAAAAGATAAAGAGAGAATATTAAAAGCAGCAAGAGAAAAACAGTTAGTTACCTAGAAGGGAGCACCCATATGATCGTTAGCGGATTTCTCAACAAAAACTATGCAGGTCAGATGGGAGTGGCAGGAAATATTCAAAGTGATGAATAGCAAGAATCTACAACCAATATTACTCTATCCAGCAAAGATATCATTCAGAATTGAAGGTCAAATAAAGTGCTTTGCAGCTAAGAAAAAGCTAAAGGAATTCATCACCACCAAACCAATATTATATGAAATGCTGAAAGATATTCTTTAAGAAGAGGAAAAAGAAAAAGGTAAAAATAAAAATTATGAACAACAAATACACATCTATCAACAAATGAATATAAAAATCAAGTGAATTAAAAATCTGATGAATAGGATAAACTGGTGAGTATAATAGAATCATGGGCATAGAGAAGGAATGGACTGACAATTCTTGAGGAGAAAAGGGGTGTGGAAGGTGCAGCAAGAGACTGGACAAAAATCATGCAACTATGGGAGAGGACAGTGGTGCGGGGGAGGTGAGGGTGGAGGATGGGATGGGTACTGGGTGGAGGGGAGCTATAGGAGGAGAAGGGGGGGAACAATGTAATTAATAAACTGAACAATAAAGATTTTTTTAAAAAAGAATAGAGAGATAGATAGAGGTAGAGATAAAAAGAAATAAAGAGCCAAAACTGGTTTGGCTCAGTGGATAGAGCATCAGCCTGCAGACTGAGGGGTCCCAGATCGTTTCTGATCAGGGGCACGTGTCTTGGTTGTGGACCCATCCCCAGTGGAAGGTGTGCAGGAGGCAGCTGATCGATGTTTCTCTCTCATCGAAGTGTCTAACTCTCTATCCCTCTCCATTCCTCTCTGTAAAAAATCAATAAGATATATTGAAATAAAGATTAAGAGAGAAATAAAGAGAGAGATAAAGAAAGAGATAATAGAGATTCAGATTGAGACACACAGAGAGAAAGGTATGTGGAGAGAGAGAGAGAAATGAAGAGATAGGTAGATACGAGAGAGAGAGAGAGAGAGAGAGAGAGAGAGAGAGAGAGAGAGAGAGAGGAGATCCTAGACATGCTAGCATGCTGATAGAAATCCATTGGTGACTCTACTCCAGAACACTAAAAAAAACTGAAAAGACAGTCTTTAAGCTGGAAGGGAAGCCAGCACTCTTCAAGGTTGCTAAGTTGCCAAATACAATACTACTTACCAAATGTGCAGCATCTCAGGGCCTTACTAACCTGCCTCTATGAAGAGAGACCAAGAACATATGGAACAGAAGCCCCTCTCTCCCACCAAGACCATCAGACCATCGAGCATTAGTTTACTGTTACAATGACTCTTTCTAGATGTTGAGACACTTCTGAACAAAAACTTGAAACAGAAAGATCACCAGGTTCGGAATCAGAAAGACGATCGTTTGTCCTATGCTGTTCTGCACAGTTTATGATCTTGGACAAATCACTCAACATGTTTGACTTCACTCCTTAAAATGGCAAAATCATGTCATCTTTTAGTGATAAAATTAGTCCTTATAGGACTCTAATAAGGTCATAAAAAGAACAATTAAAAGCAGATAGGAGAAAATAACTTGAAACCATTAGAATGCCCAAAGATTTATTCTTTCTCCATTCAGGAAGTAAATACTATGGATTGACACTGTTCCGAGCAATGTGTACTGGGAAGACAACAGTATCAAGAGACATGGACCTCATGGAATTTACGGTCTAGAAGGAGAGATAGACTCCAAACATGAAAAAATGGATTAAAAAATAATACAATGACAATGAGCAGTCAGTTATATGCAGTAAGCAACCATGATGTTAAGATAGAGAAGAGGGGACTATCTAGGTATGAGGGTCAATGTAAAGCTCTTTGAAAGGATGGTATTAAAGCTGAGAGCAAAAGGCAGAGAAGGACCCCCAGGACTGTGAAGAACAGGGTGGTAATAATTCCCCAATGTCATCAGATATCTGGTCAGCTTTCAAGTTTTTCTGGTTGTCTCCCAGTTTTCTTTTTCAGAGATCTCTGGGTCAGATCAGCTTCTGAACAGGTCAATTCATGGGATCCTGTGTCTCTTCCGCTGGAATCCACATGCTCCCTGAGCTCCTCTCCCAGGCAATAGCTGGCTTGTCTTGAAGTTTCCCATGGTCTAGATTGTGCTGTTTGCTCCCCTGTGGTGACATTAATTTGCTTCTCTGCCCTCTGTATCCTCTGTAAACTGGTAGCTAGATCTAGCGTGACTGATTGGGGATCAATAGTTTGATATTTCTCACAGGCGGCTTTGTGTACTTCCACCAGGAGGCATATGCTATTCAGTTGCTGCATGTTGTACGACATCAACAGTCTCTGATGATCACTGCTCATGTCTGTGGTTTCATTAAGGTTTGCAAAGTAGGGACGCTCTAATCCAGTGGCTCTCCAGGTATGGTCTCAGCACCAGCAGTGGCAGCATCCCTTTGGAACTGGTTAGAAATGCAGACTCTCCAGCCCCACTCAGGCCTCAATCAGAAACTCCAGGTGGAGCCCAGCATCTTGGTTTAAAGCCCTCCAGGCAAGTCTGTTGCATGATGGTGTTTGAACTATTTTCTAATTCTACCTTTTTTTCTTTTCATTGATTAGTTGGCTGCTTCTATGAGAAGAAACTTTTCCTTACCAATTCTTTGATTACCCTGACGGCGCTCATATAGCCAAAGCAAATGAAATGGTTGGCTCTTTCCCTGCAATTACCAGCTTTCAGAGACATGAGTTGATGCCCCTTCCTTCCTCCCTTCCCCCCTCCCTTTCTTCCCTTTTCCTTCCCCCTCTCTTTTTTCCTATCCCCCTTCCCCCCTCCCCTCTCCCTCCTCCTCCTCTTCCTCCCCCTCCTCCCCCTCTTCTCCTCCTCCCCCTTTTCTCCTCCTCCTCCTCCTCCTCCCTCTCTTCTCCTCCTCCTCCTCCTCCTCCCCCTCCTCCTCCTCCTCCTCTTCTTCCTCTTCCTCCTCTTCCTTCTCTTCCTCCTCTTCCTCTTCCTCTTCCTCCTCTTCCTCTTCCTCCTCCTCTTCCTCCTCCTTTCCTCCCCCTCCTCCCCCTCTTCTCCTCCTCCCCCTTTTCTCCTCCTCCTCCCTCTCTTCTCCTCCTCCTCCTCCTCCTCCTCCTCCTCCTCCTCCCCCTCCTCCTCCTCCTCCCTCTCTTCTCCTCCTCCTCCTCCTCCTCCTCCTCCTCCTCCTCCTCCTCCTCCTCCTCCTCCTCCTCCTCCTCCTCCTCTTCTTCTTCTTCTTCTTCTTCTTCTTCTTCTTCTTCTTCTTCTTCTTCTTCTTCTTCTTCTTCTTCTTCTTCTTCTCTCCCCATCTCTCTCTCTCTTTCTCCCTCCCTCCCTCTCTCAGTGGTACCTGCAGAAAGGTGATTTAGGAGGGAAGCTACTGACTGCTTTGCATCTGTCTGTGTGGTTGTGTTAGTTCCAGCCAAAGCAAGGATGCCGGGGGGATGGAGACTCTGAGCTCTACTAAGGAAACACCCAAGAGTGTTTGCAGCCTGGACACTCAGGAAATCAGGTGCTCACCATTTCCCAGCACCTATGATCTGCCTTTTCCCTGCGGGCACGTGTTACACACTACATGGCAGGCCTCATTAGAGCAATTTTTCTGTCCCTAGCCTAGAACCAGGAGGGCCCTGGGTAATGATCAATACCCTTCCTGCAGTGATAAACAAAGATGGATGAGCCTGTGAGGCCTGGCCCGGATTTGTAATTACTGCCTCTGTAGGCATTCAGTTACTGCTAACGAAAGGGTGATGGGCTGCCTTGCTGACAAAGGAGCACTTCCGCAGGCTCAGTGGCATGGCCAGCAGCGGACAGCTGTTTCTCTTCCTTCCTCTGACTGCAGTTCACCCACCAACCTCCCCTAGGACAGTTCCACATGCCATGACACCACCCCAAATGGAATTGTCAAGGAAGAAGTCCATTTTGCTCCCTGTAATGCTCTCTGGCCCAGCTACCCCGGGCTTGCGCAGGGCCTGCCAGCATGATTTACTGTGGGTCTGTGCTGCAGTGGACTGTGTGAACGAGGGAGCTGAGCTCAGGTGAGTGGCACTGCTGGTGGACCCTCTGCTGAAAGCTTTTCTCACTTAGAAGCCAGGCAGCGGGCAGCTGCTCCTGTTTCAGGGTCTGGAAATACAGAAAAGGGCGTGTGCTCTATCCTTTCTTTACTGAAACAGAAGTCATTAGAGGATAATCAATTCCACTACCTCTGCTAAGGAGCTGAGAGGATCTGTTGAATGCCTGAGCAGCATCAATTTCCCTTTCTAGTAATTGCATCTTTCATTACACTCCTTGCATTGGACACTGGTGGGTCTTGGCAAGACCATTAGTGGCCATACAGTCACCTCTGGCTGCTGTATGTTGGCTGATGACAGATCACAGTTGCCTCATTTTCTAAAAAGGTGTCCTCAGCCAAACAGAGCTGCCTCCCTGCACCACCAGGCCTCCACCAGTGACTGACCAGCATGGGGGTGCAAGAGATAGAATAGTGTTCAGCCAGGACAGTGCTCGGCAAACTCATTAGTCAACAGAGCCAAATATCAACAGTATGAAATTTGTTTTGAGAGCCAAATTTTATTCTAACGCCACTTCTTCAAAATAGACTCTCCCAGGCTGTGGTATTTTGTGGAAGAGCCACACACAAGGGGCCAAAGAGCCACATGTGGCTCACAAGCCACAGTTTGCAGACCACTGAGCCAGGAGAAAGAAGGAAGTCCTGTCATTTGAATCAACATGGATGGACCTTGAGGGCATTCTTCTAACTGAGATGAGACAGAAAGACAAATACCACATAATATCACTTATACGTGGAATTAAAAATAAAGTCAAAACTCGTGGAAATAGAATATAAAAGTGGTTGCCAGAGGCTGCAGAGTGGGGAACATAGGGAGGAGGTGGTAAAAGGGTATAATCTTTCAGTATAAAACAATAAGGTCTGAGGTTCAATGTAAAACATGATGACCATTTCTCAGCATTGTACATATCATATAGCACTGTATCATATCATTAAAATGTGCTAAGAGAGTAGAACTTGAAGGTTCTCACGGAAAAACAATATGTGAAGTGATAAATGTGTTAATTAACTAGATGGGGAGAATACTTTCCTAATGTATACATATTTTTTAAATCTCAGTAATCACAATAAATAATATTTTAAGTCTTTATTTTTTAATCAAAAATTTTAAAAAATATCAACATTTTAAATGAAAATTATATCTGTATTGCCTTGATTTTTTTTTTTGCCTCAGGCTCCCATTAGGCCCACACAACACTGCACTTTGCTATCACTCTGGAAATTCCACAGGAATCCAGCCAACGTAGAGGAAAAGAGCCAAGATATATGGAAAGACAGATTCCGGTTGACATGGAAACTGCTCTCTGGGATCAGTGAGGATTAAATAAATTAATGCACAGAAAGCCCTAAGGTACCACCGAGCATGTAGTAAACACAATGCAAATATTGGTTCTGGCTGCTACTATTCTCTCTCCTGCCAGAACCATCCTCTGCCTTCCCTGAACAGCCCTGGCATGATCAGTCCACCTCTTATGTTCTCACGTTCTACGTGGTAACCAGGGAGTACACATTGATCTCCTTGGTGTCAGGAATAATTTATTAATTTTTCTTTGCACTGCTTTTTTAAGAAGCTAGGACTCAGCCCAATGCCTCTCTCACATACCCAAGATATCATTTGTGCTTACAGAAAGAAGAAAGAGAATTGAAGAGGCTGAGAAAACATCAGTAAATGAAAGGTGCTATATCTTCTACATCAAATTATAGTAGTAGGTGCTGCGATTTTCCTTGCCATGCACATCCCAACCTCTAAACTCAAGATCACATAGTTTTATTGGCATGGAATACATCTCCCTCATTCCTTCACTGACCCAAAGCCTGCTGGTCTTTCCTTGTTAGCTCAAGTTCTGCCTTTTCATTGATGCTACCCCTATCCACCCAGCCACCCAGTCCTCTCTGTATCCTTCTCCTTGATGATCAGATATGAGGATTCAAGTCATTGGTATCCTCCCTACCTTAATGCTTCTCTGCTTCATTAATCCTAAATAGCTGGGAGGCCTTGTGCAAGACACTTAATCCAACTGGTTTTGCACTTGGGACATATTTTCTCTTTAAAAAAATTGTAAATGGTTTAGACTTGAGGGCCTCTGAGGTTGTTCCTGGCCCAGACTTTGGCTCTCTCCTCCTCTGTCGCCAGCCTCTCACATCCTAGTGTCAGTGGGAAACAGGTAACCTTCACTGAACTGTGCGGCTCTTGTTGATTTTCACCTCGACCTTAGTGATACTCTTTAAAGGGGGTTCCTATTTAAAAATCAGTGCTGACTTATGCAGCAGAATAATTTCTTGCACTTAAATCATCTCTTGGCTCCCCACAACTCAAAGCATTTTGCAGGCAATTGTCTCATTAATCCTTGTGCACTATTCAGAATTTGAAAACAAAACACATCAAGGATAAAAGCTTTCCTCAAAAATCACCTGCTAGTTGGGGTGAACTCAAGAGAAGGAGAAAATAAAAGATCTCTGATGTGGTCTGTCTCACCTACCCAAGACACTGCCAACCTAGGGAAATCTGACATGAGTGAAACTGGTTCCAGGGTCTATTTGTAAAAAGCTGTTTTGAGGCCAATACAAAACATCAAATCACTGGGGGGCCCTGGCCAGACACTTTTAGTGGCCATTCCTAGCTGCTCCAAGTGATGGCTGATGAGAGATCACAGCTGCCTCATTCTCTTAAGTGTCCTTAGTTTTTCAGAGCAAAAACTTTAGATTCAATTTATGTTTGACATACCATATGTAAGCATGATGTAATGAGATAAGAATTCAATTCTGTAACCAGAGTGTTTGGAGTCAAAATCCCATATTTAACTGCTTACCAGCTACAGACTTCGAAACTTCCTTTCAATTCTGTTTGGAAGAAAGGGGGGAAGGAAGGAAGGAAGGAAGGAAGGAAGGAAGGAAGGAAGGAAGGAAGGAAGGAAGGAAGGAAGGAAGGAAGGAAGGAAGGAGGAGGGAGGGAGGAGGAGGGAGGGAGGAGGGAGGGAGGAGGAGGAGAAGAATGAGAGAGAGAGAGAGAGAGAGAGAGAGAGAGAGAGAGAGAGAGAGAGAGAGAAAGAAAGAAAGAAAGAAAGAAAGAAAGAAAGAAAGAAAGAAAGAAAGAAGAAGGAAGAAGGAAGGAAGGAAGGAAGGAAAGTCTTGAATTTACTTCTTGGTTTGTTTGTAAAACTTAAATGAGAAAATAGATGAAATTCCTTAGCCCAGCATTTCGCACATAGTTAAGATGAAGTCTGTATATATTCCTATTATTTTAATAGTATTATTATTAGTTTCCTATAGCACTTTCTTTTCCATACCTCTTTGGAAAAGTTAATTTGAGATTTTAGAGACTATAATTCAAGAGACCTCAGGGTGATAGATAGGTTAGAAGAGCTAGAAATTAAGAAGATACTTTTGGGGGCACAGAGATCAAAGGTGCAACTCCAGATAACCATTCATCAAATATCCATTGTGTCTTAACCCATTTTAGGTACTGGGGATACCAAAATGAACAGCCTGCTTCCCAGCCCTGCTGTCTAGGAATTCATTTTCTCTGGGAAAGTCTGTCCCTCATATACTGATTTTGATGAACAATGTGTCTACTAAGGAGAGAATGTGACAATGGAAAGACATTTTATTTTGTTAGTACTTTTTGGTGTACTAGTTTACTTTCACCAAGTAACGAACAACTCAATGCCTCACTCTGATCTCCAACAGTGAAATGTACCTCTTGCTCACGTTTCAGTCAGTTATGGCTCTGCCAGACTCAGCTCCACATATCTGCTCTCACTAGACTCTAGACTGAAGGGAAAGCCAGATTCTGGAACAGGCTGATCTCACGATAGAGACCAAAGTCAAACCACTTAACGCTTCTGCTCAGATTCCTTTGACCAAAGAAGGTCAGATGGCTAACATGGGTGTCACTGAAGCAGGGAAATATGCTAAGGCTATTATTGGGAAAGGGTAAAAAACAGAACACACACACGAGTAGTTATGAATAATACAATTTACCATGCCTGCAGTGAAAAATGGTGGCAAGCTGTTAATATTAAGAAAATAAAGATATTAGTGGCATGATTAAGCAACTAAGGGATTTCTCTTATAGAATCCATATTGTGCTATAGACAAACTACCAGGACACTATGTGACTCCTGGTAGGAAGCTTGGGGAACAAGTCACAAAATAGGGCTCTGGGGAGTATAATCGTGTTTGCCACTTTTCCAATTTCAAATTCTGATAAATGCACAAAATTATTTTAAGGAGATATGTAAGACATATCTCCTTAAAATAATTTCTTTTTATTACTTTCTTTTTTAAGTGTAAAAGCAGTAATTATAGGTTACTACTTGAGCACAGCAATCTTACATTAATGGCCAACTTTGAATTAATGTAGATCACAAACTGTAACCTAACCCTCTAGAAAATATACCTCGCTATGCAGTCTTTGTCTTAATTCTGATATTTATTGGCCAAATAACAAGATCCATACCCAAGTCTAGTTATTTTTTAACTTTAGGGATCATTATATATGAGGTGAATAATATTTAAAGGTTAGATTTTCAATTGAGATGGCATGCAGCTTTTTGAACCAAAGAAATCAATCAAAAAATTACTAATTTGTGGGGAACAATGCATGATGGAGTCATATTTTCCTTTGTTTTTGTCCTTAAGAGAAAGTTAACAGTCTTTCTGCTCATTTAGAGATTTCATGCCTGGGAGTAATTAATTTCAGTCTACTGCCAAATTCAATAGAACATATTTTTAAAACGTATTATTCTTGCTTTTATAACTGTAGCTCTATATTTTATTGTTCAATATTTCCTGCCACCAGTTGGAATGTAACATATGACTTGGGATCTGAAAAATAAAGAGCAAAATTAGCATTTGTGCAAACCTACTGAGGATTAATGCAAACTAAATGTCCAACCTCAAAATAACACTTAAGAGACTGAACCATGACCAGACACCACTGGGGATCAAGCCCACAACCGAGGTACATCAAAGGTTGATACTCAACCACTGGGCCACACCAGCTGGGCCAGTTTTCCTTTAAGCCAAGCATATCAATGTCATGGTCTTCGCTTGGAAATCAAAGGCAAGATTTATGATAAAGAAGATCATCTCAGGAAACCACATTACTTTTTGAAGGCTCAACCCTGAACGCCCAGATGGGATACTGATGACCTTCTTTGACATTACCCTACTCTAATTTTCCATCTCAAAGAGTAGAAAGTAAAAGACGAGAGTGCACTGAATTTATGAGGGTGAGACAGCCTCAAGGTCAGCGGCAAAGCTTTCTGTGAATGGCAGCTGAGCACAGAAGCCTGACCTCTATTGCTCCCACAGAGCGATCGCTAACATCCTCATCTCTCTGAGACTCACGCTAAAGATTATTTAATTTCTCATTACCTTGACCCTCTTTGATACTGAATTGCCTTGAGGGATAGTTCTCTGACTGACCACTGGGCTTTAACACTACCTTTTCATTCTTCACTAGCCAATTTTTATTAGACATTGGATACAGCTATAAAAGCTATTTTAAAATCCTTTTCTGCTATTTCCAATGTCTTGAAGTCAGTCTCCATTGATTGTATGTTCTTTTCCTTTCCTTTTTATTGTGGTAAAATACACATAACAAAAAATTTACCAGTGTAACCATTCCTGAGTGTGCAATTCAGCGGTATTGGTGCCTTCGCAATGCTGTGCAATCATCACCACTATCTAGTTCCAGAATTTCTCATCACCCCAAATGGCAACCCGGCACCAATTTATCAATTATTTCTGCTTCTTCACAGCCTGTGACCACTGCTAGTCCACTTCCTGTTTATTTGGGTTTGCCTATTCTGGATGCTTCATATAGACATTAGAAAACAGGCCAGTGAAGTGTGATGGTTGATAAGGTCACCCAGAGAGAAAGTGCGAGCTGGAGTGGGGGAAAGTCATGAACATTGGACACAACCATGATGAACCCAAGGGAAGGGTAGAGATATCAGGGCCTCTGAGCACGACTGGCCAGAGAGGCAGGAGAAGATGCTGTGAAGAATTCAGTGATGAAGTGAGAGAACAGGTTCAGCAGCACAGAAGCCAAAAGGCCATAAGGGCCTGGGTGGAGGTAAAAATCTAAGACCCTGAATGTCCAGGACTCTCCAAAACTGTGGTACAAAGGAAAAGAAAGAAAAAGGACAGGTCTATAACCAGAGGGAACTGAAGGATAAAAGAGGATATTGATTTTTTTTTATGAGAAAAGGCTGTCCTTAAAAGTGGAAAAGAAAGATCTCATTGAATGAGAGAATTTGAAGATACAGGAGAGAGGGGGAAACACTTTAACTTCTCCTTAAAAAAATTAAAATAATACATCCTATTTCGGTAATGCAGAAAGAAATAAAATGGAAAATGAAAGTCCTCCCTAGCCTCCAGGACCTGCAATACTTAGTCTCAGAAGTTACCTCTGTCCACTCTAATTTTCTATCTCAAGTAGCATAAAACAGTGTTCAGCAAACTGCAGCTCGCAAGCCACATGTAGTTCTTTGGCCCCTTGAGTATGGCTCTTCCACAAAATACCATGGTCTGGACTAGTCTATTTTGAAGAAGCGGCATTAGAAGAAGTTCAAGTTTAAAAAAATTTGGCTCTCAAAAGAAATTTCAATCATTGTACTGTTAATATTTGGCTCTGTGAACTGATGAGTTTGCCGACCACTGGCATAAAGTAAAAGATGTGAATGCACTGATTTTATGAGGGGAGACAGCCTCAAGGTCAGCTGTCTCATCCTACTTTTCCTAGCGCTTACCTTTTGCTGTACCAGGTAGCTCTATTTATTATGTTTCTTGTTCATTTTCCTGGTTAAAAATGTAAGCTCCAGAAAGGCAGATTTTTTTTTTTTCTGTTCACTGCCTGGCACATAGTATGCACTCAATAAGTATTTATTGAATAAGTGAATGCTGCATATGATTCTGGCTTTTTTTGTACATGAAAATTGGTCTGACAATATGCATTACTCCATAACTTTCTTTTTCAACATAATAGTACTATATTCGTTTTAACAGTTTACATAAAATGTCTATAGCAAGATTTATTTAGACAATCCTTTACTGATGAGTCTTGCAGGTATTTCTAATTTTTATGACACATAAGCCTATGCATTTTTTTTTACTTCCTTGTGGGGGAATCACTATAGGAGGAAACATTCCTAAAATTGGAATTCCTGAGTCAAAGACTGCACATTACAATGTTGACAGTGCATCTAAAAATTGGTCTTGAATGTGTGTTGGATCAATTTGAGGGGCCATGGATGGAGTCAAATTCCAGAGGATATGAAGGTGAAGGATGTCCAGTGGGGAGAGGCACTGAGAAAGATAAGGGCAAGGCGGCTACCTATGAAGTGAGGCTGCCTGTGAAGTGAGTCATCATCGGAACAACAGGGACAAAGCTCTCTCCCAGCTGAAAGAACATCACAGCTACCTCTCAGGAACCCTTTCCCTTCCCAGCGCCACACTGAAAGCTGGCAGCCCAGATTGGAGAGGCTATTTAGCATTCCCTCCCTGAGCAATCTTTCTTCACACTGCGCCAAAGCAGCCAGGGCTCCCTGTCTCCCCTTAAAAACATAATTAAGATTCTCAGCAGGGTGGGCTGTGCACATTACTTGCAGATAGATGCTTCCTGTCTTGTTAGCTCACATGCTGGCTTTGGAATAATATGCCAAACAATACTTTGAGTTCCCTCTTTCTTTAATTAAGGGAACCTTTAGACTCTGCAGCATTCTGACTCATCCTATCAGGAGTTCAACAAAGCTGTGTTGAGTATCTACTCTGTGCCAGACACCCTGCCCCATCCCCCCCAACTCCCACCCCCACCCCCGACTCCCCGCCCCAGATAAACAAAATATGGTCATACTTTAAAGATTCACATTCCTTCAGGGATTCAGGCCTCTGCATAATCACAAGTTCTGCATAAGTATGGGAAAGGCCACATATGGAGTTCTTTACAGACGCAGAGAGCAGAACAGGCATTGCTTCTTCCTTGAGTATAGAATCGGGATGTTTTGTATTGGGCTGACAGTTTAAAGTGGGAGAATGAGCAAAGCATTTGGGTCAGAAATAAGTCCAGTTCCTAGTTCCAGCTCCTCACTTACTGAAGACCTCTGGGCCTCATTTTCCTCATTTCCAAAATGGGATCACAGTCATCCCTAGCCTCTAGTAGTGTTTGGGGGAGAACACACATTTGAAGTAGCAAGAGCACATCCACCCTTGGTCAGCATCTACTAAGATATCATTTAGGCACTTTAAATGCCTTAGCAGCTTCAAGGCTCTCTCAGGTTGGTATTATTAGCTTCATTTTATAGCTGAGACTGTTGTTAAATAAATTCCAGTTGGCAGAGTCAGAATGTGACCACACAGCTGCTAAGACACATGCTCTTTGTAACATGCCACACTCCTTTTTACTCCTAGGCACTGGAGTGGCTGGGACACCATTGGCCAGAAGTAGATTCTGGCACTGAGAGGTGACAATGAGAGCTACAGATTCTGACTGCCCTCATCAGCCCCTTCCTTCCACATTTAGAAACCACATGCAGTCAGCACTGCTATTTTCCAATCAACAAGACTTTACTAAGTGTGGACTATCCTCCTTGTAAGAGAAAGACGATTGAGGCACGGTGTCCTTGTGAGATGTCTACTCTTGCGGGGAAGGTACAACTAACCACCTGTACAGTGCCAAGTATTCTACTTAGTTTGGTACAGTACATACTGAGTCTGAGACCGTCAGGTAAAGATGTCCATTGGGCAGATGGGAATTAAAACCCAATTTACATAACTGGAGCTTTGGGATTTCAGAATTGCCAGCATACAGATTATATTTGATACCTAATGTGGAAGTATTGGGACAATTACCAATCTCACTTTGAATGCGGAAGTCCATAGTAGCCCAGGGAGAAATACACAAAGGAAGAGAAAAATTCAGTCTCAAATAATTGTTTATGATCAATAACCAGGAGAAAAACATCATATGGTTTGCCTTCCTTTTCTCCACGTTTTCAAAACAAGTATCTCACCATGATTCTGAAAAAACAAATTGCCTTAAGGGTGTAAATGAAAGAAAACACACCTCCTCTCTGGCTTTAAAATTGTAAGTAAATAAATATGAGCATAACAAACCCAAAAGGTAGTACATGGAAACCCACAAAGGCATGCAAGATGTATTATTAAGGGCCATATGGCTCATATTTAGCCCTACACCACCAGGAGTAGCACACAAATCAGGCCTCCAAGTGTTCATTCCTGCTCCAAATGCAGTTGGTCAGATCCCAGAAGGCATTTCCATAATGACAGTTTTCTATATACCTGCTCTCTATCAGAAATTATGAGTTCCATAAAAAGTAATAGCAGTATGATTTTAGTTAAAACCCAATTTACATTCTGCATTTCTGTTCAATAGTCTAGTTGATTGAGGCTCTTTGGAAACAACTCTTGTCCTGTGGTACTGAAGCTCATTAAATAAAACCATCAATTGTTCAAAATGGTCATACACTTGGTTTACAAGTTCCTTAAATATTATTTATCTTTCTCCTTGGCTTATAAAATATTGAGCAGAAAAACCACAAATGAACTGTGCCTGAATTTTACACACACTGGGGAGGAACCACAGTAGTTTACTGGAAATAGCAATCTCACCTATGTTTGGAAATATAACAACATAATTGCCTCACAATCTCAAAATAGCACATTTCCAAGAGTAGGCACTACATCTGCTACCAATGAATCCAGAAATGATTAGATAAAAGCTCAATGAGGTGTTACTGCACTAGGCAGAAGTAGGAAACAAGTGGAGTGAAGAACTAGGTGGCAGCTAAAAGTAGCTGCAGGAGCCTCACTACTATTGACCACTGTCATCCATTATTCAAAAATCCTGTGGACTTCATAAACTTTCCCATATTCTACTAGATCACTCATTATCAATTTACCATCACTAGCACTCTCTTTGAGCCCCCTCTAAATTTTAGAAGAGAACTACATTGCCCATAATCCTCTCCCCCATGTGGTTCCAGATAGAGAGAGAGAGGCAGGCACTGGTAAGAGAATTGGAGAGGTTATTATCCTAGTTAATTTGTCTGAGGAAAGTATTTGCATTCAGACACATGGGTAAACATTAGATTTGAAGCAAATCTTGGTGAGTTTCTTGGGGACCTTCTAAACTTAGAATATGAACTGTGGTTCTCTAACATCAGCATGCTCAAGAATCTTCTGAAAGGCTTGTTAAAAGTAAAATTCCTGGGCCATTCCCCAGGGTTTTCAGGAGGTCTGGGGTGGATCTCTGGATGCTAATATCTAACAAGTTCCCAGATGATACTGGTGCTTCAGGTTGAGAGATGACATATTTAGAACCACATTTATAGACTGGGATACCTGGAGGAGCTTTCTAAAGGTGCAAGGAGCTTGCAGATGAGCTGCCGAGGACCACCTGGGTCAGAGCTGCAAGTGGAGGGCATTTAGTCTCCATCCAGACCTTTGTCCCCACTCCTCTTCTTCCAGGGGTCAGGTGGGCCTTTCATTCCCTGTGTGTAAAGACTTCCACAGCCCTAAGATAAAGACTGCTCATCCAAAGCCACTGCCCCGATTATGGTTCTTTTCCTAACTGATCTTTCCCTAACCCAGCCATCCTCCAAATGAAAGATGATTTTAATTCCCCTCTTTAAAAATGTTGAGGCCTCCCAACTGGACACATCCCAAATGTCTATTAATGATGAAGAGACAAACTGAGATACAACAAAAGCTATTGGTGCATGCAACAACATGGCTGACTCTCAAGCCCAACTAGCAGAGTGCCAGAATTCCTATGACATTCTGGAAAAAGAGGAACTGTAAGGACAGAAAGCAGACCAGTGTGGCCAGAAACTAGGGTGATAGATGGAAAATGAGTACAGTGGGATAAATTGAATTTGGGAAGAGATATTCCATATCTCCAGTGTAGTGGTGGTGACACATCTGAAAGTATTTGTCAACATGGATAGAACACTTTTAAGAGGGAAATTTTATTTTATATAAATTATACCTCAATAGACATGAAATTTAAAAATGGATACTCTCTATTACCAAGAGCATTACTTGTAAATTTCTTAGAGGATAAAAAAGAATGAAAAGGAGACATGAAGGAAGTATTTGTGCTTACAAGTGGTACAGAACACAAAGCAGCTCAAGTCCACACTAGCATTTAGTGTCCTCCATATATTCAGAAGGGATATCTTCCAGTATTACCAACAGCAGCCATGAAAATCTCTAGAAAGCAGGACAGTGTTGGAAAGAGACAAAGAATAATCTAATCTTGCCATCTCATTTTATAGCCCCTGAGAAAAGTTAACTTGATTAAAGTCACAGGCCATAGCACTTTTTTCTAGCTACCCCCAAAGGATCTGGCAGTAAATGAAAGCTTGGTATAGAAATGAACACTCAGTTCATAAAAGCACAGAATTCAACTCTTACTTATCTGAAAACATCAGCCGTTTGGCTCTCTGGAGACCTACGCATTTAATGTATTTGATTAAAAATATTTTTCCTGCACTGTGGTAAAGGCTTCTAATGTCCTCTTATATCTATCATCCTCTCCTTCTAGATGCATGAAAGGATTACACTTCCACAACTCTAATGCTGCCTGTGGGAAGGGCTGTGTGACTAATGCCAGCCCAGGGGTTGTGAGAAAACGTGGCACGTGGCTGGAGCACTTCTTTGATAGTGTGGGATGATCTCACTCTCTTTTCTTGCTGCAAAGATAAGGGAGGAGACTTCAGGCTGAAATGGAAGGCAGCCTGGAAGATGGAGAGTTGTTTGGGCTGATCATCTGGACCCTCAGAGATATGCATAAATGAAAAATGGGTTTTCATTGTCCAAGGCACTGAGTCCTTAAGAGTGTTAGAGCAGCATCACTTAGCACACCCTGACTAATAAGGGCATATTTAACCCCTAAGTTTAATGTTAATCGAGAGAAGTTATTATCCTAGTTAGTTTTGTCTGGGAAAAATATTATTCAATCCACAGGCCTTGTAAAACTTATAAAAAGAGCACAACTCTTGCTTGATATGAAGGCCCATTTACTAAACAAGAATCATCTAGCCTCACCTTTATTTCACTGCAGCTCAAAATGCCTCTTTAAGTCCACAGGAAACTGCTTTGTAAAAAGACCATAAATATCAATTTCCTGACCTCAAACACCACCAATGATACTCATTATTATAATAGTAGTTACAGCCTTGGATGTATTGAATACATTTTCTCTGGAAAGGTTCTTTTCCTTTGCATTTTCAGAGTATTCAACAGAGGATACATTGGAGGTTTGGCCAATTAATTTCTATGGAGGAGGACATAAGGGGTGACACTGTGGTTAGAAGAGATGCCTCAGCTGCATAGAATTTTACATGTCATTGAGAAAATTGTTGTCAGGGATATCCAGTAGAACTTTCTACAGTGATGGACATGTTCTAGATAGGTACTAGCAACAAGTGGCTATGGGTCACTTAAAATATGGTGTGTGTGACTAAGAAATTAAATTAAATGTTTAATTTCACTTAATTTAAAGGTAATAACCAAGTGAGATTAGTGGTTACCATGTAGGATACAGATCTGTAGCAATGAATGGAGCTCATGAAGATAGGGGATTTCCCAAAGTCCCACCCTTGATATTATCTCTGGTGAGATAGGAAGCTTTCCAAAATAGTTGTAGTCTTTAATTAAACCATAGTAAAAATATGGGTTTCCCAAATGTTCTAAATTATTGCTAAATTATTCTTTCACACTATTTATAAGGTTGTAACTGCGGAACAGAATCAATTCAATGATCCTAACCAAATGGCTGGTTGATGTAACAATCAGGATGAGCTGGGTTTTGCTGTGGCTTTGCACCAGGGGTCATTCCTCACTCAGGATCTACATCCACTGTTGGTCAACAAGTGGACTCTGCTCATTGCTGTTCCTCTAGATTTGTGCTATCACAACCACTGAAACAGTGGGATGAGGACATGACAAATTACACATTGGATTTTCAGCCTTCACTTATGTGACTTGTCATATTTCACTGGCCAAATTAAGTCTCATGATCACATCTAATATAATCTCATGTAGCAAAATACAATCCTACCCTGTGCCTGCAAAGACAAGACCTAAAGTTTTTGATGAACAGCCAAATGTGACTATCACAGTTGCTTTTACCCTTTTCTGTCCTTATCTGTTTTATCATATCTGCCTAAATATTTACTAATGCACAAAAGTTCATTCCCTGAAAATACAAAGCAATTAATTCAGTTCAGGCCCATGAACTAAAGAGTCCCAGGTTCAATTCTGGTCAAGGGCATGTATCCCAGTTGCAGATTCAGAAAGCAACCAATCGATGTGTCTCTCTCTGTATCTCCCCCTCCCTTCCACTCTCTCTAAAAATCAATGGAAAAATATCATGGGGTAAGGATTAACAAAAAATGAAAATTAAAAAAAACAAAAAAGACTAGATTTATTGAGCAATTGCTACATTTAGGTACCATGCTAAGTGCGCTGATATATGTTATCTTGGATCCTCTTTCCTACAAAGTAGATACTCTTATCCCTATGTACAAAAGAGAAAACAGACTCATAAAATTTTCCTTTTCCTAAAGCTACATGAATACAGTTATGTGCTTAATAATGCCACTTTGGTCAACAACAGGCTGCATATACAATGCTGGTGTACCATCTAGCAGAGGTGGATAGTAGACTATACCATCTAGATTTGTGTAAGTGCATTCTATGATGTTTGCACAACAAAACAACTATCAATGCATTTCTAAGAATGTACTCTGGTTGTTAAGTGTTGTGTGACTCTAGTAAGAAACAGAAAAGAAGTGGATTTGAACCCAGATCCAAAATCCTTCACCTCACTCACAGTGTCTAGAAGCACATCAATGAAGAATTAGCATTGCTATGAAATATTTATAAAAGTAAAAATATTAGTTATATCATTGCCTCAGGTTTTTGTAATTCATCAACTCAGGTTTTTTTTATATAAGGTGTCCTCCAAAAATGTAAACACACACTTTGAATAATTATAAAGAGAATTTTTATTAAAATACATTTCATTTTCAAAATTGAGCTATCTGCTGTTAAAGTGGATATACATTTTTGGGGATACCCTCTATATTGAATAACTGTTTTGTGCCCCAAATTTTAGCTATTGTGGAGTATTTTTTAAAGCTTTTTAATCTTCAAAAAGCTTGAACCTCAAGGCTTCTAAGTAATGAAGCACTAATCCATCTTCCCAGCCAATGGGATTTTGCACCGAGGATGAAGGAACTATGGTGTGGTGTTTTTGCAGGTGGTACAAAAGCAACTGAGGAAAAGTCAACACTGCCAGACACAATCTTAAATCTAATGCCTAGAAAATAGTCCTACTTGACCCCTCAGCCTTCATCAGCTTGTTCATTCAAGTCCTCAGTATTGCTGTCAGGCATGACATCCAATGATTCATAGCAACGTTCCTCCCACTCTCTGGTGTGAAATTTTATTTAGAGAATGACATACATTTTGACATTTGAGATTTTTTTTTACTGAAATTTGAAACACAAAGGCAGAGAATTACTGCCAGCAACTGAAGTACGAGCGTTTCCCTCAGTTCTCAATTACAAGATCTCATCTGGAAATACAGACAGCCAGTGTCCTCGTGGAAAAAAATTTTGCCTGCATCTTTAATATTTCTGACAAACAGTTTGTTGGCTAAAGACACTGGGTTTTCCACAAATGGTTTTCTACTCAGCAAAATCTCTGCTGCACTAGGCAATTGGAGAAAGATTAATTGAACACGTACTCCTGATGTTCTCATGGAAGGGATGGGTGTCTAGGTTGTGCCCTGCTCTAGGATACCCTGCTGAGGGATGGGAGAGGCAGAGACCCAGGCCACCCTTCTGTCGTCTTGCAGTGGGTGAAAGGCTGCATAGAGGGGGAAGGGTGGCATGTTCTCATTTCCACAAAGATGACAATGGGCTGGCAAGGTGCAGAAGGAAGCCCTTTCAGAAAACAACCTTGGAACTTCTCTCTGCTCTCAGTCCTCTAATATTCCTCACCCCTCCTGTTTCCTTTGACAAGTTCAAATCTACATGCCAGGCTTGCTCTCAAGAGCTCCCAAAGAGGGAAGCTCTGGAAACAGCATGGGTCACACTTGAGAACTGTTGCTGTGGGGGCAAAAGAGGCTGGGGTGATTATATTAGTCATTGGTTGGGAGCTGCCCCGAGGGCATGTAAATTCCCAGTATGCCCAAGATTTCTGAAGGGACTGGCAAAGGGGGACTGCAGCCAAGGTGGGACCTGCTGAACCACCTATTCTCAAGGTAGCCGTGGTTTCCTAGTCACCAGGGTGGCAGAGCCATGGGCCCTGTCAACAAGGAGGGCAGGAGAGCTGGGTCCAGGATGGAGGTAACGCCAGTGAGGAAGAGCCCTGCTTCTTGTTCCCACTGGTTACAAAAGAAGCCCCTCACCACCAAGATCACCAATGAAAATCATAGTTCAAAACCAAAGTGAAATTCACATCTAAATACGGTATCACACCATATCACTTGAGTGGCGTGTCAAAATCAGCCAAAGTTTCATCTCAAACTAATGTAATTAGTTCAAGAGGTACTTTATAAAGAGAGGATAATCAAGAAACTCAAAAGAACACTCAGATCCTTTCCTTCCGGGATTGGCTGTTTGCACACTTACAGCAAAATGTAGGCAGTGGCTGGCAGCCCCTGACTGGCAAAATGACTGTGACCAGAGCCTATGACTGAGGCTGAAACAATGCAGAAAAGAGATGAGGGTGAAGGAAGAGGTTCACATCCAATTCTGGAAAACGCAATGCTCTCGCTTTTCAGCCAGGATGAGCACTCTCTGGGTCCTATTCTCCCCAACACCAGATCTTATTACTCTTCCACTCAATGGCGTCTTTAGTCAGTACTTACTTTGTGCTGGACACTTGATAGTTTCCACAACCAGTGCACACATTTCCACAACCAGTACACACACTCATTGTCAGTTAGGCTTATTTTGCAGATGAGGAAACTGAGGTTTAGAGAAGTTAAATAATAAACCTGAGAGTCACAAAGCTGGTTTTCCAAGGTTGGTGTCTCTGGAAGGAAGCAACACTAAGATGAGAACCCAAGGAAAATGAGTTGTTATGCAGCATTTTAAGAAAATAAGCAGTAACTGGGATGAGAAAAAACCAGTAAGTGAGGAGAAACAGTGGGGACACCAGGCACAGATCCTTCCCAAGGAGGGGAGCTCTGGAGACAGCGTGGGTCACACTTGAGAACTGTTGCTGTGGGGGTGAAGGAGGTTGGGTGATTATATTAGTCATTGGTTAGGGGCCAGCCCCAGGGCATGTAAATTCCCAGTATGCCCAGGATTTCTGAAGGGACTAGCAAAGAGGGTCCAGCAACCTGAGGATCTCTGTCTCTTTGCTAAAACAAACAAATAAACAAACCAACAACAAAACACCTCAAGTGCTGGTTGCTGAGAGCTGCAGGGGGTGCTGTGCTATTTTCCCCAGTTGATGCCCTTCCCAAGCTCAGTCCCACCTAGGAATTGCCCTTGGCCAGGGAATCAGGCTTGCCCAAGATCACACACACACACACACACACACACACACACACACACACACACACAGTGTAATTACTGGTGAGTTCTTGTGAGGAAACAAAACCTGGGTCCCTGGCCTCCTATGTTCAGCTCTGAAGGGCTATTTCTACTCCAAAGCTCCCTCCAACTACCCTGTAGATCAGTCCTCCATCGGCCCCATCCTGCCTCCCTCACTGTTACAGGTGTGGCTCCCAAGAGCCCATTCCAGTGAACCTGCTGTTCGCAATTTCTATCTGAGACTCTGTTCCTTAAGTAAGCAAACTCTGGTCAGGAAGAAAGGCACCTGGAAACCAGTGTGGTCAAAATGGCAAAGAGATCTGCAAGGATGGTGGAGGGGTGCACTCCCAGCATCAGCCCTGCTGTTTCTGATGGGAACAGCAGAAATTACTCTAGGATGCTCAAAGGCAAGACATGGCATATTGGTTCATTTTGTTAAATCAAATTTAATTAGGCTCTGCACCCACCCAATTGGTCGGATATTTGTTAAAGCTTAGTCAGTTTTTGAGTGCCTGTTCCTAGGATTGCACAAAGAAATCGAGAAAGCACAGGGGAGTGCTGTTCCTTGGTGCACCCCACCTCATGCATGAATGTTCTGAGAATTGAAAATTGGAGGGATGGGTTATCTGCAGAGGTGATGGTTCAGGGTAGAGAAGCACAAAGCTTACAGGGACAGAGAATGAATGACTCTTCTTAATTTCTGGCCACTCAAGACCCATTAAGGCTTTATAACTGGCCTCTTGTCCTCATGTCTCATGTATATCAGGGAACAACAAGCCTTGCTGATAAAGAGCAAGCAGGACCCTCTGTTCAGTTGTTGAAACTTCTCCCTTTGCATTGTCTTCAGACCCTTCTTCTCCTCTTCAGTCTCCCATCCCTCCATCCCCTACTGTTCTTCCTCAACCACAGCCTTCCATGCACCAGAGCAGGTCTCATCTCCACCCTCCCTGGCCTTGGCTGTGGCTCTATTTATCCATCCCCAGCAACTCTATCACTTTTCTTTTGGCCAGGAATGCCTGCAATTCCTTCTTCACTTATTTGAATCCCATCCCATCTCTGACTGCAAAACAAGACCCCTCCTCCAGGAGTTCATAACTACTGCTCATCCACACTGGCCTCTCCCTTCTCTGACCACCAACACTCATAGTCCTGACATACCTTTGGGTGAAATACATCCCCCTGTTGTCACTTCCCCAAACAAACTGCCAGCCAAGACTTAATAAAAGCCCTCATGAATCTTGCACAGCACAGAACATGAGGACACAGAGAATATTATCAGTAAAACTAATAAATCAACTGAAGGTTTATTATATGAAAGTTAAGAGCCCCTGTGATTCCTGGTTTCAGCTCTTCTTTTTGGAACAGCAATTACAAGCTCTGGCTGAACTATGCCCATTTTCCCTCCATGTTTACTTTTCTTTTTTAATTTCTTTATTGATTAAGATATTACATATGTGTCCTCATCCCCCCCCTCATTACCTTCCCAACCCTCCCCCGACTCATTCCCTCACCCCCCTGTTGTCAGTGTCCATTGGTTAGGCTTATATGCATGGATATTGCCTCCTGGGAAAGAAAGACAGGCTCTTTCTCTCACTCCTTCCTCTGTACCACCCCTCCCCACAATTCCTTTCCCAATATGAGACCCATTGACTTGCATCCATTGCCCCCATGACAATGTCTTTTTTACTCTACAAGGCAGATCCACAGCTATTGGGCATTATGGTCCTCTAAGCATAAACCCCAAGAAACCATGAGGCTGAATGCGCCATGACCCAGGGAGGTTAGTGAGAAGGGTACCAGTCTGGTCACAGATGAGACCATGGGTCTGGCCATGCTCAGAAGCAACAAGAATACATAGAAAGAACAGGATGCTTGGAGAGAGACCTCAGGAGGGTTACTGAGCATGCTCAATAGTGGGAGATTGAGATGAGAACTATCTCTTGCAATCTGGAAAATGCAGCAAAATGAGGAGGAAAAAAAAGATGCTTCTTGTGTGTCAATACCAGTGTGGATTTTGAAAGTCAGAGACACCTGGGTCCAAACCCTGGTTCCTCACTTTCTAGGGGGCACCTTGAGTAAGTGATTCCATTGCTCTGAGCTCCTTATCTGGAAGAGGGAGAAACAGTAGCTATCTCCAGGGTAGTGACGAAGACTAGAGCACAAATGGCCAGCTGTCCACTAAGAACCATGTTCCCTGTCCATAGTGTAGACATGATCCTCAAGTGTATCTGCATCCAGACGGTATCAAACAGTGGAATGCTAACCAGTAAACTGGGCAGAAGTGATATCCGCCACTGGTAGGCCTGGCCCATAGGAACCTGCACATAGTCCTTCACTCTCACACACAACCAGCCTCTTGATGTACAAGTCACAGCAAATGGCTTTAAGTTCCACCAGCTGCTGGCCCAAAAAGTGGAAGATACCTAGTCTTTTAATCATATTCGAAGGGAGATCTGTCAATCATATTCCCATACTGAACTCATGAATATACAAGAAGGAAAGTACCATCTCCAGGGTTTGCCTGTTAGGGAAGCCAGTCTTATGTTCGCTGAAACAAAGATTACATGCTCTAACTCAATCACTGAGCCCCATGCCTGACACAGAACATGGCTGCTCTAGTTTTTATCACCCCTAACTCCATGCAGCACTTTACACCTTCTAGGATGCTTCTATATTAGATAGACTGCTTCAATGTGCTGCCAAGAACTGAAGATGACATGAGGTTAAAAAAAATAGCATAGACTTCAATCTTCAGGGATTCGTATGCTGGTGGTGCAATTAGACCCATAATATAAGTAATTATATTGCAAGGCAAATTTTATTAAATGCTTTGACAGAGCCTCAATATACAATGACAAGAAGGAAATTAATTTTAGCTGAAGAGTTCCCGGAGGAGGGAAGATATGAATGAGGTCTAGAAGCACAATTGGGACGTTGGCCAAGGGGTTTGGGCAGGGGGAATGCTAGAGAATGGGCAGCATGAAAGTGTCCCAGTCGAAGTTTCTAAACCACTTCACCTGTTCTCCTGTGTGAAGCAGGCATGGCGGTGGGGGACAAGCTGTGTCAGGGTCGGGACAGGCAAATTGGAAAGCGATTTGGGGTGCAGTGGGAATAAGACTGCACACATTAATGAAACCAGCTTGAGAGGCTCCTCAAATGCCAGTCTCAGGAGCCCAGACTTCTCTTTATTGATCCCAAAGTACATTAGGGATCTGACTGAAAAAGACAGAAACCCAACTGGCATAGCTTAAACAAGCAAAGAGACTTAGAGGCCCTGCTCATAATCAAACCACTAATAGGATAATAGCTGATCCTCATGGACACATGAAACCAGGAACCTGCATACCATCAAGAATCACAGGTAGCACCCCTCTCTCTCACCCCCATTTACTCTCATAATCCCATTTTAAATAGCTTTTACTGTTTTCCAGCATCTGAAACTATTCCATGTGTTTGTTGACTTGTCCTACCTCCTTGATAGAAGATTCCCAAGGACACAGGTCTGTGTGGTTTGTTCATACAACATTGCAGCTTCTGGCATGATCTCCTGCATGCCTGGCACAGAGCAGGCACCCGTATTTGTTGAAGGAGTGACAGGGATTGATCAGAGATTCCCAGATGTGCTGGTTAGGAAAATATGAATATTTAGTCTCCTGACTACTCCACATCCCCACATAAATGTATATATGTGCACTAAGATTTGAATGGTCTGATATTGCTGTGATTAATATCTGCAATAGGAGTGACCTTCTGTTTCTGCAAGACTGAAGGTCAGAAGCAAGACTAGTGGAACCTCCTAGATGAACCATCTCGTAGCACCACAGGGAGGCAAACCAACCAACCTGAACTGCGATGTCCTAACAACCTAAGAGGCTTTTTGAAAAGCCTGTCATCTCTGTCTCAGAAACTCATCTACCTTAAACCAAACTCTATCCTTAAAGGCTCTGAGGGAAATAAAAGGGCTTTATGTCACATAAAGAGTGACGGAGACATTGTTTAAACCTTGTCCCTGTTTTGTGGAAATGAAAGTCACTGTGAGACTTTTCTAAGAAGTCTTCACTGAGGTGCAACCAAGGAACTTAGAAATCTATTAGACCTTCGCCAAATGTTAAAATGATTCCATCTTCTCTCCTCTGATGTCCTGCAAGGTCCTTCAGTCTTGCTAAGACAGAGATGGTTTGAAGATACTGGAGGCTTCTGCAGCTGTTCTCCCTGGTGTCATATGATGAGAGATGATCACAGCACTATTTTGAGCCTTTTTGTCTGAAATAGCCTTCCCTACTTTTACTACCATTTGGCTAAAAAGAGCTTCAGTTATTTCAGGATCAGACAAAGCATCATCACACAATGTTCTGGATGGGTTGACTTATCTTAGCCGTTCCACTCCTACCTGTCCCTGACCTATAATGGTTTCACCTTGATCTGCTGAATACTTGATTCATGTGTGACCCTGAGAATTTAAGCAAGCCACTACAGTTTTCTTTTGTATTTTCTTTCCATTTTTTCAATAATGTGATATATTTTTTTGTTAGAACAGGGAAATAACATGAGAAGTTATAAAATAGCATAGGTGTAACAGCATATTACATAAAAATATATCAAGTTTTTTGGCCATTTTTAAACAAGCCTAAAACTAGGAAGTAAAAAGTGTTAAGTAACAAGAACAATCCCTAATCTTCTAGGCAGACAGAATGTCTTTTTGGGGGGAAGGCAGAGAATACTATCTGTAAATTATTTCCATTTTATGAAGTCGCTTACTCTAATCACAAATGCTTTCATATAAGCCCCAAAATACCTTTCATCCTGCACTAGGGGAAATAATGATGAGACCATTAGTAGTACAAGCAAATCACCTCATTCCTTCTGTTGTCAGGCTGGAGATCTGTCATTATTTGAGAGAGAAATTTGTGCAAATCCTATTTCTAAACCTCATCCCACCCGGGACCAGTGGCATTTACTTAACAGCAGGTAAATCAGGACATAATTTCCATCTGTAAAATGAGGCTCAAATTTATCATCTATCCACAATGTTTACTGAACAGCAACATGGCACGAAGATTTATGCTAGGGAGTGGGGGGTACAAGAAAGATGAATTTTCTGTCTTTTAGAAACTGAAAGTCTAATAATGGGGGGGAGGGAAAGGTCTTCAATATGTTATGACAAAAATAAGTTTCTTAGAGGTAAGAAGAGGAAGTGGTATGGCAAACAGCAAGTGCTGTGGCTACAAATGAGGTTTGACTCTCACTCTTAATGTATCAGTCAGATTCTACTGCAGTAATACTGTGTAACAAGAATCCCTGAAAGTTTAATAGCTTACAACAATAAACATTTTGCTCTCTCTGGAGGAGAATGTGCTCTTCCTGCACTCCTCGACTTGGCTCTAGGCCAGTAGTCAGCAAAATGTGGCTCAAGAGCCACATGCGCGTCTTTGGCCTCTTGAGTGTGACTCTTTCACAAAATACCACAGCCTGGCCGAGTCTATTTTGAAGAAGTGGCATTAGAAAAAGTTTAAGTTTAAAAAATTTGGCTCTCAAAAGAAATTCCAATGGTTATACTTTGATATTTGGCTCTGTTGACTAATGAGTTTGCCACCACTGCGTTAGGCTATGGGTTGGATTTAGATCTTCTCCACATTTCTTTCAACTTCTTGGGCCAATAACTGCCCAATACATAATATTCTTCTCATTGCAAAAGAAAAGCACATGACCCCTGATTTTGGCCACTAAGGCTTATACACTTTCCTGATAGTGGAGTAATGTTTTTATTATAAGAAAGACCAGTTATGAAGGCTGATATTTCCAAATGTAAAGAACTGTATTGATATGAAAACAAATAAAACTCTCCTAGCCCCCTTCTCCCTTCCTTTCTCCCTTCTACTACAACTTTTAAGACAATGGCCCAATAGTTTCAAAACTTCTGACTGTACTCTAAGATTGATGATCTTGCAGGGATGCATTTTGTTCCCCTGAGCTCCTTAATAAGTTTGGGAATATAAATTTATCTGAACCCACTTTGAGGTAGAGTGGAGAAAATAAAGCCTTCTAAGCAAAATGTAGCACAAACTTTGGGATGCTGAAATCTGGAATCTAGTGAGAAGAAAATTCTTAAAGGGAAGAATTTACCAAAATGCTGTGGTAAGCTGGGACATTAGAGGGGCACAATCAGTAATAAAATATCACAGAAGGGTCGTTAAATCTTCTTGAGAATAAAGACTGACGTTAAATTTTTTTAATTTTCTATACTGTGCTGAGTTATTTTACCCTAAAATATTGCATGCTCATAGTAAAGTCTGCAGCACACAACAGCTTCTATAATTGAACTTGGAGGGAACAAAAGAATGGAGATTCTGAGAAGCGTGGAGCAAAGTTATCATAGAAGGAGACAAGAGTTGCAAGACAGGCCTCAGAGGTAGAAAATACAGAAGTTGGAAGAAATCACAGTGAAAGTTAAAATACTAGAAATATAAACCTCCCAAATAATTCTTAGATGTTAAGCTGTCCACAAACTTTCCAGTAATTCTCACTTTCCCTTTGATTTCCCCAGCTGATAGGGCTGCAAACATGGTCCTTCTACTGCCATTCCATGAGTGGAGGAGAAAGCTACAGCCCAAAATGTGCAATGCAGAGCCTTTCACCTCCTGAACACAGAAACTGGTCCCGGTGGGGAATCAGCTCAATCAGAATCCTATGGAATGGGGAGATGAGTTATAACACATGTTTGGAGAAAAAGGGATCTTTTCTTTAACAGTTACAAGGACTAAAAAACCCTACAAGCCCAGGTATGCTCTCTACCACTTAACAGAAAGTCTGCCCAGCAACAAAGCCAATACACCAGGAAGCGGAAGCAAGAGAATAAGAGAGTCCTGGTGACATCTTTTGAGCCCATGGATCCAATCATAACTGAAACCAGTTTACTGCCATGATCATTTGAATTTAATTGAGAAAGGTCTGCTGCTTGTGTCTATAGACACTTATGGCACACAAAGGGTAAATGAATGCATAGAGCTATGTTCCTGTGAAATTCTATACAAAACCAGGTAGGCAGGAAAGTTTGCTCTCATGTTGTAGTTTGTTGACCCTTAGATGGAAGATTTCAGAAATGGCCACTGAATTTGTGCCTCAGAAAATTCCATAAGGAGAAAACTTCAGGATAGCTCTAAAAATCATAGCCACTGTGAACTTTTTTTATTTTTATTTTACTGCAAAAACTGACAAATAGACTGGGTGGCATCACAGATTGTGCAGTGTCTCCTCGTATTCACTCTATGTGTGGAGCTAAATATGAAACATTAAGGGTTCAAAAAAATGTAGCTGCTGACACTAGACTTTCTGGGCCCAAATCCAGTGAAACTTTGAAGATTAATTTATTGTCCACTCAATACTGACTAAATCAGTAAAAAAAAATGATGTTTCAATCACATTTGTGTATTATATTTTTGATGATGACTATTGCCACATGGGATATTCACCAAGCTTTGCTTATCCTTTTGCTGGGAGACTTAATTAAAGCTTCCTTTCATTGGTTATTTCACGTTCCAATCTCTTTATTCCCTAGAAGAGTTTTTTTTTTCCCCTAGAACTATGTGTCCCACTGAGGCAAGTGGACAAACTATTCAGAAATGTTCTTTCTTGTGAAATACACTAGGAATGGCCACCAGCAAGCAGCAAATATGTGAATTGATTCACAAATACCTTTGAGCATCATTCATGATCACAGAAAAATTAGGTTTACATGTATCAGTTGCAGAAAATAGACACAGGCTTAGCTCTGCCATTATCTAGCCACCTCGTCCAACTGTTTTAATGAGTTCTGGAAGCATCTGTTTAGGTCACTAATCCCACTGGATTGAATCTGAACTAGTCCTAGAATTCTCTGAGATGTCAGCCATCCCTCCTGGGGCCTTAGAATCCTGGCAAATGAGGCCTGGATTTGACAAAGTTCCGGTTTCTGAAACTCTTAATTGGTATAGCCAACTACTCTGAGTCATTGACGTGAGTTTTCTCTCTTCTCAGGCTCTTAAATATACCAATTCTTTCTAAATCAAATAAATTAAACCTAGTATCTCTCAGAAGGTGAGAGACTAGTAGAAAGAGATTACTCTCTGGGATATTGGAAATGCCAACTGCATTCACTGCAAAACCTCAAACCTACTCCCCTCCCAAAGCCCAAGATCTAATTTGTCTCTCTTCATCCCATTATATCAGGCCTCAGCTATGTCTCCTAGCAGGATCCCAGGATCCATGAACTCCCAATTTCCTCTAGGTCTTCCTTAATATCACCTCAGAGCTTAGCACAGTGCCTCACACATAGTAAGGACTCAGTATTATTTGATTGGGGAGGGAAATGAATGAATGTGTTGAAACTTTAAACAGGCCCCTCAAATGATAGATGGCTGTGGAAGAATATAATACTGTTTGACAAATATCCATTCCCTCCTCCTCTCTCACAGAAGACATATACTTACTTCATGACTGATGATAGGCTTGGTCATATGATTTTCATTGTTTTCATGGGAGCAGCTATGCTTCCTTATCCCTTGGGGAAACTGGGTTTGGCCATATAACTCAACTCATCCAGTGCATGTAAGCAGACTTGATGCAATAGAGATTGTGCAACATGGCTTACCTTCTTATACTTCCATCATCATAATGAGAAGAACTCCTACTCCCCAAGGAAGCTGCTGCTCCTCTAGTCTGGGATCTGGAATGAACACATCTAGAGTGACCCTGAGCTCAATCTATAGTAAGGAGTCAAGCTGGGTCTGCACCTTGAAGCACAGCCACCCAGCTAGCCCAGCCTAGAATAGTCATCGATTAGGTAATGCATCTACAGGTAAGCAAGAATAAATGGGTGGTATATTAAATCACAGAGTTTAGAGTGATTTGTAATGCAGCATTATTGTCATACTAAATAACAGATACATCCACTACCACCAGCAATAACAGCACTGTCACTGTCATTGCCATCATCATCAGACAGACCTCAAGCACATAACACTGTCCATTTGCTGGAGCTATGCTTGTGCTGGGAAGACAGAGTGAGTCGTGACAGCCCTAGTGCCTAAGTGCAAGACACCTGGAGATGCTGCAGAAGGGAAGACATTGCTTGTTGAGCCCACAAAGGTCTAGAGCAGTGGTTTTCAATCTTTCTAATGCTGTGACCCTTTAATTCAGTTCCTCATGTTGTGGTGACCCCAAACCATATAATTATTTTTGTTGCTACTTCATAACTGTAATTTTGCTACGGTTATGAATCATAATGTAAATATCTGTGTTTTCCGATGGTCTTAGGTGACCCTGCTAACAGTTCTCAACCTGTGGGTCGTAAACCACAGGTGGAGAACCACTGCTTAGAACCACTGCCTTGAAGGTAACAGATATCAATCAAGAAAATCCTCTCTGAACTGAAGAAGAGAAACACACCCCATATCTTCTTTGCACCCTCACATGAATGAGGAAATCAACTCAGTTCCTTTTTATAAAAAATTATTATTTCAATAGGTCCTCACAGATCTGAGTGGCACAACCAGCTTAACAATAGCTGCTAACGGCATTATAATGCAAATGCAGTCATCTCTCAGGGTCCTTGACCTTCAGTAGTGGTGACCAGCGCAAGCACAAACCCCTATCCTTCTAATCAGCATTGGCTTCTGAGGCTATTACACAGCCTTGTACATACAGTTGTTGCCTTTTCCCTGAGAAGTTTCTAAAACAGAAAAAAAAAAAAAAAAGAAAAGAAAAAAAAAAGAGCAAAGCAAAGAAAATGGCTTTTTATTTGAATTTCCTGAACAGTTATTTGGTGAAGCAAACATCACTGGGTCTTGTAAACACACAAAATTCATTTAAGTGATCTCTGACTGTTCAGAGAAATTGGAAGCTGAAGTCTTGTAGCAAATTGTCTCAAATGGATCATGGAATGTGAAATGCATACAATATTGGCAACATTCCCTTTATGACAACTCAGAGAGGAAAATAACTGGCTGGCACTCTTAATGCTCTCAGGTAGGGTTCTGCTGTCTGTCATCCTAATAAGTGAATCACCCCAAAGCTGAGACAGAAGCTGCAGGTAGGATTTAGGAAGTTGGGGACAAGGATGTTTGGAGGCTACCCAAGCATTACACGGATTCACCCAAGACTATATGACAAAAGGTACTCTGATCATCTCACTCTTTCCCTCTTCACTACATCTGCTTCTTTCTCTGGCTTTCAAAGATGTGTCTGAGTATGCCAAGGAGACCAAACTGTGCACCCAGGATTAGTGACCAGCATATGCTGGTTTATCCTAAGCATATCTATAAAGGTGCATGCCTCCTGTCCTCTTTCCACCTCCTTCTTTCCATTCATTTGATTCCTTCTCTCTGGGAAATCATCCACCCCATAATAGACACCTACTAAAACTTTAATGCCAGCCTGACCTCCCTGTTTAGCAAAACCCATGTGCTAAGTAACTGAACTTGAATATTTCACATGTTCTGACTCAACATGACCCAAGAAGAACTCATTAATTTCCCCAGATATTTCTTCTCCTGCCTTCCCTTTATTGGGTAAAGAAATCAGCCCGAACTAAGAACCAGATTCATTCTATACTCTTCTCTCCATCCCCAAAGCCAGGTGGAGGCCAAGAGCTGCAATTTCTACTCTTCTAGTTTATATCAGCTGTTCTTTCCAGCAAACTCCTCCTTCATTCATTTACCCAATATTTGTCGAGTCCCTATTCTATACCAGGCTCTCTTCTAGGTGATTTAGGATGTAACAGGGAGTGAAGGGAAGCCAAATATGACCCCAAAATATGCCTATTTATCATAAAAATTATTTTTGAGTTAGCTGTTTTTTTCTTTTTTATTTCATTTTCCTTTTGATTTGGTTATTTTATTTTTTAAAAATATTTTTTTATTGAATTCAGATAGGAAGAGAGAAAGAGAGAGATGATGAAAGAAAATAATTGATTGGCTACCTCCTGCACACCCCCTACTGGGGATGGAGCCTGCAATCCAGGTATGTGCCCTTGATTGGAATCGAACTTGGGACCCTTCAGTCCAAACTGGCTAGGGCTTGATTTTGTTATTTTAAAAGAAACACAGCAGACATGGGAAAAATAAAAACTAAGTAAAAGCTAAGTTTTATAAGAGCATTTACATTAGTAATATAAACCTCCATTTGTAAGGGTGTTTCCCACTCTTACCAGGAAGAAGAAAAAAAATTTTTTAATCTCTAGAAATTTAGCAATGGAGAACACAGAGCCATAACTCTGCATAGCAACCCCACCCTTGACTTACTGTGTTTTTCCTGGTAATGGTCTGGAAGCAATGGGGATGATGAGGAAGGAAGAGCCAAAGGATTGGATAACTGGTTAAATGGGAGGGGATTGTTACAAAAGAACATCAAAGGCAGCTCAGTAGTTTTTTCCTGAACAAGTGAAAGAGTTGCATTTGAGGTGGGGAAGGAGCAGGGTTAGAGGGGAAGATCAGTAGATCCGTAGTTCTGTCTTGGACATGTGGAATTTGAGATGGTTTTGAGACATTTGAGTAGGACATTGAGTAGGCAGTTGGATAAAAGATACTGGAATTGGGGAGAGAGGATCAGGCTGGGGATATGTCCCTGGGGCAGGTCCACATCATCACTCACCTGCATTACTGCATTGATACCTACCAGAAAGGTATTTCTAAAACCAAAATCAGTTCCATTTGGCACCAGTTTAAAAACAAAAACACTGTGATAAACCATTAAATACCAAATCTAATGCTTCTGCACAGCATGGCACTCCAGTCTGTATTTCAGTCTCTCTTATTAGCCTCAACCAATGGAGAGAATATACTAGCTCCTGGACTAATCCACAGCCTTGAGTTGTCAAGCACCCCCAAGCATTTGATGTCTATCAATCTGAATTATTATGCCTCCTTTGGACCTCTGGAAAGTCCACCCATCCTTAAAGTCCTAATTCAAATGCCACCTCCATGCTGGGTATTGCTCTGTACCTTCCAATGGAATTATTGCTCTTCTTTTCCTTCCATCTTTCCATTGTCCTTTATACATTCATCTACTGGTAACATTTACCATGTGGCCATACATCTTTCCCTCTTTCACTAACCCACTGTGGATGAAAAAAAGGGGGTTCTATGGAAAGTAACCTCAAGGTGATCTAATCATAAATACCTTACTGGGCAGGTCATGGTGGTTAGTCACACCTCAGATATATAATTCCTTTAGTAAAGGTTTATCTTTGCCTTAAGCAAGCCCTGTCCATTGTTTCTGTGGATCCATCTACGTCAGTGTTCGGCAAACTCATTAGTCAACAGAGCCAAATGTCAACAGTACAATGAATGAAATTTCTTTTGAGAGCCAATATTTTTAAACTTAAACTTCTAATGCCACTTCTTCTAACACCACTCCTTCAAAATAGGCTCGCACAGGCCGTGGTATTTTGTGGAAGAGCCATACTCAAGGGACCAAAGAGCCACATGTGGCTCAAGAGCCACAGTTTGCCTACCACATGTCTAGGTTAACACAGCTTTGAAGTACCAGAAGGAATACCCCTCAAACGGGGTATTAATCCTCAAGAGAGCATATAATCTTGTTAACTGTCCTGGTAACCCAATCCCTGCCTTGCTTTCTCCAACTTTCCTTCCATCACCTCCGTAATTTCAAATGAAGAAAGGAAGCTGCAAAATAGTTATTCTCCATAGCATTTAAAATCTTTTCCCCGGCATATGCCATCAGTTTGGTTCAAATGAATTCATAAAAATTATCTAGTTGATTGGGAGTTTCTTATATCAGCACCACTGACTAATATTCACCTCTGAGTCTGTGGCTAGCATTGTGCCCAGCGAGAGTGCAGAGGTTTGCAATGAACCAGTATCAACCCAGCTCCCTGCCAGTGTTGGTATAAGCTGGGGCTCTGGGGACATAAGGGAGGGAGTGAGGAGTGACATTGCCCATCAACTGGGGACACTAGGGGCTTTGGTCAGGGCGAGAGGGCCCCCCTCCAGGTGGGCGACAGGCTCTCTCTTACTAGGTAGTAGCCCCTCTTTCCCTCCCTCCTAGTGGAATCCTAGCAGAGAGGGGAAGCAGAGGTAACAGGCTTGAGTCCTGACTGTAGGGGTTTTGTTTAGGTATAAAGAATGTCCTCATTAAAGGAAGAAATGAGACGGAACTTGCAGAGAAACATTAGGGCAGTAGACAACTGTTCTCTACATTCATCAGGCGCTGGGACATCAGCAGGCACCTCAATTCATCACACTTTGCTTCCCTGGCTTATTTACAAAGCAGCCACAGGTCCTGGATGTGCAGTTTACTAAGAGACACGCCTCCCACCCCCCCCCCACCCCCCACCCCCCGGGGCCACACACCCACCCCTTCTGCCTTCCCTCAGCCAACTTCAGGGATCCTCCAACGTTAGAACTGGAGGCCTCCAATCCCAGTTCAGTCCCTCCTGCAAAGATCTTTTGGAAACTTAGCACTTTTAAATTAAGACAAAACTCTCCTCAGTTGAATGGCAGATGAGATGAGAGAAGCCCGTCTTCATCTGCACCATAGAATTCTCACCTCCTATCACAGAAATAAGCAGCCCCAAACCCTACTCTTCCCTGGCAATCAGAGCTAATTCCTGACTATTATGAACAGCAAGGCCCACAGGAGGCTTTGAGTCCTCAGTACCTTGAAGGAGGCTCTTTGGGAGAAAACCAAAACAAGAGGGACCGAGGGATGGATTTATTCTTCAGGAGCTTTTAGGTCTTAACTGCTTCCAAGGAAAACAGAACAATGATCAGGGATGCTCAAAGGTGAGTATGATATGAAAATAAAAACCTAAGACTCAAATAGGACAAAGAGGGATTACCCTATGAGGGAGACCAGGAAGTTTTACTTATTTTGTTTCCTCTCCTGTGCCCAGGCTCCAGAATGTCACCTGGCTCAGAGGAAGCATGCCAGAAACCTTTGCTTAATAAACAATGGCTTAGCCTGGATGGTGTTGCTCAGTGGTTGAGCATCAACCTATGGACCAGGAGGACACAGTTCAATGCCTGGGTTGCAGGCTCCATCCACGGTATGGGCCATGCTGGAGGCAGCCAATCAATGATTCTCTCTCACCATTGATGTTTCTATGCTCTATTCCTCTACTTTCCTCTCTGAAATCAATAATAAAAATATATTTTAAAAAAATAGTAAACAATGGATCAGGATCTTAATAATCAAAGGCAAATGGAAGGAGGAGAGCTTGAAGATCAGATGCAATACTGAGGAGCAAAGAAGTCATTGTACATTTTAATTTGGTTAAAACTTTAAACATAAGACTGACTGTGCAGATAGAAAAGTAAGGTTAATGGAATGATTTAGCCAAATATTTGCCAAAGGTAGGAATTCAGGAATATGCTGGTCTCAAGATCTTCTCCTTCTCTTCTTTTTCTCCCTCCACCTCTCCCTCCACCATTTTTCTTTTTTTTTTTTTAAATAAGTTTTTATTGATTTGAGAGAGAGAGGAAGAGAGGAACAGTAAGATAGAAACATTGATGGATTATCTCCAGTATGAACCCCGACCAGGGATGGAACCTGCAACCCCGGGTATGTGCCTTGACCGGGAATTGAACCAACAACTTTGCTGGTGCACAGGATGATGACACTCAACCAACTGAGCCATACCAGCCAGGGCCCTCTTCCTTCTTTTTCATTTCTGTCCATCTCTATCTGTCTCTCTGTCCCAGTCTGTCTCTCATACACACACACACACACACACACATACACACACACATACACACACACACACACATACATACACATACACACACACACACACACTAGTTCATATAGGCCACCTGCCACTAAATGTGGTTTTAATTTCTGTGCTGAGTCCTCTTTATCAAGATCTTTTTATCCCTCTTCTGTAATGGCTTCCTGACTACAGTCTCTCACAGGCTCATCCTTTCTCCATTCTGCTGCCAAAGTGATCTGACCATATCTCTTGCCTCCTTACAGACCATAATGGCTCCTCCCTGCCTAAAGCACAACGTTTTGGAAGGTTTGGGTGGCATTCAACATCTCATAGCTTCACCTCCAGATAACACAGAGCACACCTTGCCCTGAATGTGAACTGTCACAAGCCTCTCCCCTGTCTGCTTGGCAAGCCCCACCCATTTTCAAGGCCCAGATGTCTTCAGGAAGTAGTGATAAGGGAAAAGATTAAAAAACTAATCTCTAAACCCTTAGGCCAGCCAGTATGCCTAAGAACAAAAGGCCATTATCTGCATTTTTCCAAAGGCCTGAAAAAATCACTAGTTCAAATACATATAAACTTTTAGTCCTTGTTGGGGCGAGTCCCACATTTCTGTGATTGGCCAATATGCAGCCAGAGTATCGTAGTAACAAGTGGTATCATCAATTAATCTATTTAGGCATCTTATTTCTCTTTGGTTTTGTGAGTTCTTAATTGTTTCCTTTCCTGCAAGGATTGAGACTCTCAATTGTTGCCATCTTAATGAATTAAAGTAATGTATTATCTCTATCATTGATGGTTAGAATAAATTAGGATTATATAATATAGTATGAGCACTTTGAAATTCATTTCACTCAATTTGTTTATTCCTGCAAAATTAAAGACAGAAACTTTCAGAACAATAATAAACCGAATATTTAGCGCTATGTCTTCCCATCTCAGAGGCGATATGCCAAAGATGACAGCCAGGCTTGGAGACAGTACAATGAAAAGTTCTTTTCTAGGTGCTAGGGAGTTGTCCTCAGTCATCTCAATCATGGACAACAGGAAAAGGCAATAAAAGAACCTTCAAGAAGGTATGAAAAAGTCACTATAGGACTCAACAAAAATAAGTTTAAAAAATCAGCCCTGAAAAAGTTTTTATCTTTAAACACAGTCAAAACCATGTCAACAGAGAAAAAAATAATATCCTATTTTAAGCTGGATGTCAAGCCCTCTAAGGTAATTAATTACTAATATTAAATATGTGATGCCAAATTACTTTTTAATTGCATCTAGATTTCAAAGAATTTGAAATCAGTTAAGAGATATTAGGATGAGGTAAATCTTATGATCAGAAAAAAATATTGTGACAGGGAAAGATAAAAGTAGTAACTTCTATTCAATATATTCATTCTGCTCATAGAAGGAGGAAGACTCAGAGTAATTCTCACCTTCACATGTGTAAAATGCAAGCTTGCCTGAAAATCTGAGGGCTTTCCAGAGATGAGCAGGTAGAAACCCCAAACACAGATCTTAACCCAGAACAACCAACTGGGAGACACGCCTGGCTCAGTGACACTCCTGGCCCAGTGATACTCCCGGCCCAGTGATACTCCCGGCCCAGTGATATTCCCAGCCCTAGTGAAAGCCACAGGGAAACCCAGAGATCTTCTCTTGTTAGGTACAGAACAAAAACTAATGCCATTCCCCTTGGCCTGATGCAAACCCTCCTATTTCCATGGTCGGCAAACTGTGGCTCTCAATTCACATGTGGTTCTTTGGCCCCTTGAGTGTGGCTCTTCCACAAAATACCACCGCCTGGGTGGTCTTTTTTGAAAAAGTGGCATTAGAAGAAGTTTAAAAAATTTGGCTCTCAAAAGAAATTTCAATTGTTATACTGTTGATATTTGGCTGTGTTGACTAAGGAGTTTGCCGACCACTATCCTAGATAAAGCAGTGATTGAGGCCAGGTGAACTATGTATGATCAGTAGCTGTTTGTACCAAATGTTTTCATCCCTTGAGATCATGTGCAAAAGGCTAAGTCAGAAAGTGCCGCACCCGGCATTTTGAAAGCTGCTAAGATAAAACCACAGAGAGGCTGGAAGTCCAAGATCAAGGAGCCAGCACAGCTAGTTCCTGGTGGGAGTTCTCTTGCTGGCTTGCAGTCAGTTCCCTTCTTCTGTGTCCACATGGAGGGCAGAGAGAGCAAGATTTCTGGTATCTCTTCTTCTGAGGACACTAATTGCTTCCCAAATACCCCATCTCCAACCCTGGCCAGCGCTGCTCAGTTGGATAGGTGTTGTCTTGTGCACTGAAAGATTGTAGGTTCAATTCCCAGTCAGGGCACATACCTGGATTGTGTACTCAATCCCCAGTAGGGGGTGTGCAGAAGGCAGCCAATTGATGTTTTTCTCTCTCCCTCTCTCTTCCCCTCTCTCGAAGGACTTTTATGCATGTATATAAGCATGATCAGTGGACACAAGACAGTAGGGGGTGAGGGCATTTATGGGATGGAGGGTAAAGGGGAGATATGGACACATGTAATACCTTAATCAATTTAAAAAATTGAAAAAAAATCTTTAAAAAAGACACCATCTCCAAATATTTTGGGGTAGAGCTTCAACATATGAATTTTAGGGGTCATAATTCAGTCCATAGCGAGTGTATACATAGTAAGATGCATCTTAAAAATATACTTGATGCCGAAACCAGTTTGGCTCAGTGGAAAGAGCATCAGCCTGTGGACTGAAAGGTCCCAGGTTCGATTCTTGTCAAGAACATGTACCTTGGTTGCGGGCACATCCCCAGTAGGAGATGTGCAGGAGGCAGCTGATCGATGTTTCTCTCTCATCGATGTTTCTAACTTTCTATCCCTCTCCCTTCCTCTCTTTAAAAAAATTAATAAAACATATTTTAATTTAAAAAAAGATACTTGATCCCATCAAGCATATTCATCTTAAAAATATGGCCTTGTTAAAAGGATTAGCTCTTAACATCCCATATAGTTTTATGTCCAACCTTTTATCAGAAATGAGCAGATGTGGAGGGTTGAGAATGGAACCTGGCAGGAGAAAGCGTTTTGCCCTCCGTTCCCAGGAAGACACAGAATGAAAACCGAGTAGGCTCACTAAGAAAGTACAGAAGCTTCACTGGCGCCTGCTCTGGTTTCCCCTTCTACCAAAGGGTAGAAAACAACCCTGTGACATTTAAGTAAAATGCCATCTGTGCTGTTGCTTCTGGAAATTGCTTAATTGATAATACACCAGGAAACAAAATGAAGTGTGCTTCTCATTCACACAGCTCGGTCCCACCTCAGGAGTCGCAGACACAGGGAGCATGTATTATGCCTAAATTGGGAGCTCAAGCTCTTCTTTCTGCCTCATATTGGACTACCAACATTTGAAATACCGCACTGCAGGCATGAGCCACTCTAGCAACCCACAGCTTGGTTACCACTTGGTTTGAAAAGCATCACTGCCCTGGGTTTTTTCGACTCTAGCAGTGCTCACAGGTAGAACACTGAAGGTGTAATGTATTTTCCTTAACACATTTTCCCAAAGTTCCACAAAGGTCCATTTTCTCAGAAAGGCAACATGTGTTTTCTCAGATCTCAGAACTGAAGGCAAAGTTATATGCAAAGAGAAATTAACAGAATGGAAACCATCTAGAAAACTACATACAAGCTTGTTTTATTGCAACTCAATCATGAATTCCATGGAAACTGACAAGCCTAAGATCAATATTCCATCAGCCCAGACCATCTCAACACCTAGAGAATCACCTAGCCTTGTGCCACCTGCTATACAATAGGCAGCTATTGACCCAGGCGTGCCTGCAGCAGACACAGCCACGCTCCCCTCTGGTAATCTGGTCCCTCCTGATAACCCAGGCTTGGCAGCCAGAACGATCTCTTATCAGTTCATTATCTGCGGGGCAGAGAGTTCTATAACAGCACAATGGGTGCTTCAAAATAACACAGAGTTGTTCAAACCAAGTTTTCAGGCTCTTAGAATTCCACGGTTCTCTGATTGATTCTATTCTACAAAGTACTTACTTTAATCTTCGGCTGTGCTACCAAGAAATTGAATATTTTGATTTGTGATTTAGAAGGTCCATCCCCAGGGTTTTAAATCTTCAATGTTGGGAAGAGGTGATGTCTTTTTCTTTCCCCTGGGCATGTTTTCATTTGCAGCTATGCATGCTATCCACCAGCAAGCCATGACACAAATTATTTTTAAAAAATAGAAAATGAGCCGCGACAGGTTTGGCTTAGTGGGTAGAGCATCGGACTGTGGACTGAAGGGTCCTGAGGTTCGATTCCGGTCAAGGGCATGTACCTTGGTTGCGGGCACATCCCCAGTAGGGGGCGTGCAAGAGGCAGCTGATCGATGTCTATCTCTCATCGATGTTTCTGACTTTCTATCCCTCTCCCTTCTGCTCCGTAAAAGATCAATAAAATATATATTTTTAAAAATAGAAAATGAGAAAGTTGGTTTTTTTTTTAAGTGCAGTACTAGGTACTGTAACCAAGTTTTCAGGGAAATAATAGCTATGTGTATTTTGCACTTACTATGGGGAGGTAATCAAGCAATGGAGGAGGGAGGGGATAGGAGAAGGGGGACTCTAGTGCTGTTTCTAAACTAGTGAAGTCTCTGCAAAGCTCCTCCCAGAGATGTGGCCTCTGGTGACAAAGAGCCAAAAGGATGTCTTCTCACTAGTCTTAAGCTTGGCCTAGACCCCTGCCCCTGCTCCCACACCCAATTAGTTCCTGTCTCACTCATTCACCTCTTATCTGTGAGCTAATCTCATCTAATGTCCATTGATCTACATTCTGCTTGCCTCTGCAGAGCCTGCACTCCCCACCTCCCTCCCCCCATGTCCTATCTGGTCCCTCTCTCCCCAGGGTCTAGGCAGTCAGAGCAGCATACATGGGGCAGGCCCTCAAGGGGGTCATGCTGACTGCATGTGATCACATCAGCGATTATGTCACTGTCACCAACTCTGGGAAGAAGTGCTCGACCCACTTCTTCCACTCTCCCCAACAAAATGAATCTTACACTAACAGTCAAGTACAGGAAGTGGGCAAAGTGAGGGATGCCAGCAGTCTGCAGCCATCTAGTAAACCTAATCTTCCCTAAGCCAGAGACATTTAGGAGTAAATAGTTGGCACTTTCTCCTCCCAACCAGAGGATAAAAGCTTAAATCACCTTACCCAGGAAGACAGACAGCAGAAATGTAATTAGTGCATTTGCCAGCCACACCCAAGGACAGATGAAGTAAGAGAATAAGTATCATTTCGGTACATCAGCATAAAAGGGATGAATATTCTATTGAAATCCTCCTCTAAGACCTCCCCTAAATGCCCAGCCTCTAAAACTCCTCAAAAAGGAGGTCCCAGGAGAGCTCTCCCTCCAGGGACCATGCCCTTGTCTTTCCCCTCCCCCGCTCCTTCTCCCACAAGCGTGCATCTCCTAAAATCCAGGGGACCCCAAGACTTCCTTTTCTCTGACTTCTTAATGAGCCAAAGCAGCCCAGCCTGGGCTCATTTCCACCCCCCACCAAGTTCTTCTCCTGTTGTGTGAGGCGCTTTAATAAAAGTCCTCTAAAATTCACCTGGACTTAGGAAGTTTTTCCTGCACAAAATCAAGAACCCACACAGTACCAGATAGCCGTAGGGCCAGATCCTTGTCCAGTATCAGTTGGACTAGATGACTTTTGCTCTCTCCTATTTCTGAAATTCTGTGATTCTAAGAGAAATTCATGGAAAAACCTAACCCAAGGTTTCTGAACAAGGACCAATGTGACTTCTAAATGAAAGAGCTCCCTCTACTGGACATACACATTTTCATCTTTGAATTTTGCTGTTTCATCTGCTCTTGCAACCAGGAGGCAGCAGCCTACCTACTCCTACCGACTTTTTCTAGAACCTGAAGAGGCCACTGGAGCCCTGGTTTGAGAATCAGCGGTGGGAAAGTGGCATTGTCATAAGCACTGAAAAGACCACCGGTCAGAAGGAAACTGTGCCATCATCCACACAACGAATATTTTTGCAGTCCAGCCAATATAACAGTATGTAAGAAACAGTTTAATAAACATTTTGTACCTTAATCTTTACAATATCCTGTTATACATAATTATTAATAACAAACTACAACATTTGCTAATGACTGATTACTATAATTGTGTTGCATTCGTTTCCCTTATACATCTTATGTGCCAGGCGCACCATTTCTCTCCACTAATACTAGCAGCGAATATTTTAGCAGCCAATTGCCACGTCATTAGTCTTGTACTGACTTGTTTGCTGTGCAGGACAAGAAATATTTCATTTTCGGAGAACAAGAAAAATAGGTTTATTTGTGTTACGCTTATTAATTTTGCAGTTATTCAGTGTCTGGAAAGTTAATGTTCAAGAAAAAGTATTAATTTTTATTAAAATGCTCTATTGTTTTATGTTAACGACGACTCATTTATTTCAGCCCTTTGTATTCAACATGTCTCTATAGAAATTAACCTACCTTTCTATGAAAATTGAAGCTTTTTTTTCCGCCCACAAACTTAAAACTTGTTTATTTGGTCCTTGTTCGCCTTTGAACTGTCTGCACTGAACACCTATCACATGCATGGAGGACATGATGCTGAGAAGTGAACACAGAGCAGCGCTAAGGAATACGAGACCCTATGAGCATGTATGACATGGGTTTACGACCTGTGTGTGAGACTGAGTGACTCAGGGCCCATGGTCCAGGACGGCTTCCAGGAAGAACTGACTTTCTAGGCTGATGCCTGAAGGATGAATGGAGCAGGGTAGGTGCTCACTATTTGTAAAAACGAAATAACTAAGCCACAAAGCCCATCATTTTATTTCCGTTACGCAGTGTTTTTTGCCTGCTGGCACCTGGATAGACTGTAGTAGCTCTGAGGACAAGTGCCACAGCTTGTATAATACCTGGTGGGCCTTAACCTGCGTTATTGAAACAGAGGAAACCAGGTGATTTCAGCCTCTACGTCACACTGCGTAGCTGAGTATTACACCAGAAACCTGTGCTGCCTGTATTTTCACCGATATCTCTTTGACTTGAAAATAATGTAAATGTTAGTGGCATTTAAATTTTCATCTTCAAATATGGCTCATTGGCATCACGTCTAAAAGAGCTTTGATAATGGGGGTGCCTCCATACCCATTTTGAGGGGATAATATATGAAGAGCTAATGGGGCAGGAGGGAGTTAAGAACAATGACTGTTCACCTATGCAGCAAAGGTACAGACAATATCTGCTTTAATGAGAAGGAATGGAAGAAAACACACTTATTGAGCACCTTCATTAATGCAGGCATAGGTCTGCCCACTGCATTGTGTCCCTATGAAAAACATGTGAAATGGATTTGGTCAACTTCACTGGGTAAATTGACATACATTAGGCCTGGGTCACAATGGTTGTATAATAACAATTATACTTCTGTCAGCCTCCTCCAATTATAACATGACAAAAACAGATTTTGAGCCATTGCCATGCACCAGGCTTAGGCACAGTAGTTTATAGAAGAGCATCGTTGACTTAATCCTGGGTACTTAAAAATGGGCACACTGGGGCTCCAAGAGATTCCACAGCCTGCCTGGAGCCACATAACTATAGACTGGTGGAAGCAGGATTCTTCCTCGGCCCATCTGACTCAAAGGCCAGGTTCCTGGCTGCATGCTACGCAGTGTCCCTGAGCACCCAGAAAGGTCTGGAGGACGAGGGAGACTCGGAGCACACAGGAAGTTATTCAAAGGGAAACCTTGTTTTTAGCCCGTCCTAACTCCATGCCATGGCCTATGCAGAAAGCTAAAAACAAAATAGTCACCCCTCTGCTCAGACAGGAAGGGAACCTCAGAACCTCGGCTGCAAAAAATTCTAATGGGAGAATTCCAACTTTGTAGATGATGACGATGTGAATAAAATGCTCTGGGTTCCTGCCATTGAACTTCAAGGCTCATTGCCATCACTGACCCCTTCGCCATGTTCTGATAAATCAGGCCTTGGCTAGAAGGATACGACCAGGAGGGAAGTTTAAACTATAAGATCAAGGGACAAGTCCCAGAGCTTAAACAAGGAGCTGTGAAAGCTTTTTACCTTCTGCCCCTCCAAACCAAGTCAGATTCATCTATGTGAACGCCATCCACTCTCCTCTCTACCTGGCCCTGGCTGTTCCACATTCTCGGACTTGACCCCATACTCACCTCCTAGGACACTTGGTGTATTCCTCAGGGCAGAGGCTGTGTGCTTCATTCATCTCTGTATTCATCTCTATGATCCCGTTGGCCAGTCCAGTGGCTCATCTAGGACACATGCTCAGAATAAGTTAGCTGCTATGACTGTGCCCTGGTCTGCTCGGGCTTCCCTAACAGAATACTGCAGACTGGGAGGCTTTGACTGCAGACCGTTATCTCCAATGGTTCTGGAGGCTGGAAGTCCGAGATTGAGGTGCCAGCAGGGTTGACTTCTGGTTAAGACTCTCTTCTTGCCTGCAGATGCCACCTTTCACGGGGTCCTCATATAGCATCACCTCTGTGCACACATGGAGAGAGAGCTCTAGTCTGTTCTTGTTATAAGGCAGTGGTCGGCAAACTGCGGCACACGAGCCATATGTAGCTCCTTGGCCTCTTGAGTGTGGCTCTTCCACAAAATACCACATGTAGGTGCGCACATACAATGTGATTGAAACTTCCTGGCCCATGTGCAAAAGTCGGTTTTCAGCCCTCAAAAGAAATTTCAATTTTGTACTATTGATATTTGGCTCTGTTGACTAATGAGTTTGCTGACCACTGTTATAAGGCATCAGTCCAATTCAATTAGGCCCTGCCCTTATGACCTCTTTTAACCTTAATTACCTTCTTAAAGGCCCATCTCCAAAGACAGTCACACTAGGGATAAAGGTTTCAAAATATGAACCTTTGGGGTGGGGGTGGGACACCATTTAGTCTATAACAGATGCTATGACCAATTTCACCATCAGTTTGCTTACTCATCTTTGTATTCCAGTGCCAGTGTGGCCCCAACACAGAATAGAAGCTACAATGAATATTTAGTAAATTCAATCCCATTTCACGTACCTACCGACTAGCTGGCAGTCAGTGTGAGCATCCCTGTGCCACACAAAAGAAAAAAAAAACAGCCACAGAGCCTTAAAGATGTAAGTTTCATGGATCTAGGAGGTAATCATCTATTCTTTCAAGTTGGAGATATTTATGGAGGTTGCAAAAATCGAAAATGAGATCTGTCAAAAGAGAGAGAAAAATGAATGCAAATGAGTGGGTCAATCAATAGTCAATCAAGGTGTCCTAAGTGTAGGATTCAGAGGTGGTTGCAGCTGCTTTTTCTGTTGGCCCCAGACCTTATGAGCGGAAGCATGTTTTGAAGTTCTGCTTCTTAATTGGGTCATCAGACATACCATTAGGGGATTATAAATCATAAAAAAACTGGCTCTCACTGTGAGAACCACAAGGGCTTTCCGTGTAGATGAGGGTATTTGCAAAACAATCAGGACAAAAGACATTAATTGTAATTAGACAATGACTGTGATGCCAATATTATGTACATTCATTATAGCATGAATGCCATTTTTCACACATGACCTCCAATTCATCAAGTTGTTGGAGGCAGAGAGATAAATTTCTGCTCCTGGAATTAACTGGAGTATTGACTATTCTTTTATTACCAAAAAATTAATATCTTGTGGGTGGCCTGGGAAAGAGCCATTTCAAGACACGTTCTTTGTGATCAGATAAACTGGATTCCAATTCCCACTGTGCCACTCCTTACCTGACTATCATCGGAGGAGATATTTGCTGTATCTGTGTCTCAGCTTCTCACCTGGAAAAAAGAGGCAGAATCATGACCAATGATTAGATGTATATGAGAGTTCTTTGCTTGTATTAAACAACAGCAATACCCTGCCTCATTCAAACCCTTTAACCTTTATTCCCAAAGAGTCCCCTCATGACCAAGCAGGCCCACATACACTACAGTCTTAAAAGAAGGTAAAAATTATCAGGTCCTGGGGTTTGAGCATTAGACTGCAGACTGAAAGCTCCTGGGTTTGATTCCCTATCAAGGGCATGTACCTCAGGTGCAGGTTTGATTCCTAAGTGCTGGTCTGGGCATGTATGAAAGGCAACCAATCAATGTGTCTTTCTCACATCTCTCTCTTTCTCACATCTCTCTCTTTCTCTCTCTCTCTCTCTCTCTCTCTCTCTCTCTCTCTCTCTCTCTCTCTTTCCCTCCCACCTCTTCCCTACCCTCTACTCTCTCTAAAAATCAATGTAAAAAATGTCCTCAGGTTAGGATTTAAACAAAAAAAATCACCAGAAGTTCTTTCCACTCTAACGCAGGCAGTCTATATAAAAATCAAACTTCAAATGAGAATGTATGCTGTGAGTAAAACACATCCCAGAGCATGGAATTATGGCCCATACTATCACAGTTCATCTGAAGGAGCCACTACTTGACTCATGACACTAAGGTCACCAACAGCTGGGAAGGGAAATCCCAGGAGTGGCACTCTGAGGAAAATGAAACGCAGAGAGGTTAGGCAAGCAAAATCAGGTAACAGGTGTAAAGTTGTGGGGTTTGAATTTGAACCCAGGTCTGAGTGAAGGCAGAGGCTGAAGGCTTACCTATTATGTCACTGTATTTGCCCACTGAGTAAACATCACCCTAATGTCACAGCCTTTGCTTTTTCCAAGAAAAGCCTTAAAGGTGCTCTTATAAAATTTAGGACAGAACAATGTACTACTACATAACAAGGTATACCTGTAATGTATGTAGCAAGTAGCTAAAATCCAAGCAATTCAGCCAATCCACAGGCTGCTATTTCCCAAGATGTCTAACAGCCAACTTGGGCTGATACCTCATGGGGGCCTCTCAATTTTGAATCACATCAACCCAGCTCTGGTGCACCTTCTCTGAAAATATAATGGCCAATATCTGGAGCCAGGTGAGATAAATTAGCCCCTCAACCAGATGCTTTGATGTTCATTTTTTAAAATTTTTTTTTGTATTGATTTCAGAGATGAAGGGACAGGGAGAGAGAGAAACATCAATGATGAGAGACAATTATTGATTGGCTGCTTCCTGCTACGCAACACTGGGAATTGAGCCTGAAACCTGGGCATATGCCCTGACCGGGAATTGAACATGACCTCCTGATTCACAGGTCATTACTCAACCACTGAACTACACAGGCTGGGCTTGATGTTCATTAATGTGACAACATCTTATTAAGAATATGTTGTGTTCAGAGCACTTAATGAGCTGGTATCTGGTAGGGAACTGTCTAGTTTTTCTTATTTTCCAGATATATTGTATAATAAAAAATAGAAAAATGGTCTGAGCCCTCATAGAAAAGAAATGAGTGGGGGGGGGGGGGATGATAGGGATTATAAAACAAAGTCTCAGACTAATTTGCACTGAGCTAGCAGGATTTATTACTAATAATAACATAATGAGGTTCATGAAGAACTAATGGCATGTCAAGGGATATAATGAATGCTCTATGTATACAACAGGTCCTTGGAAAACATTGTTTCAATCAACATCATTTCATTATAACATCTATGAGATGCTGTAGGAACTTAATTCTTGTTTATATAAAAATTGATTTCATTATAAATTGATTCGCTTAAAATCACAGAACCTATTGACAACATTGAATAAGGACTGATTGTATTGGTTCACAGGTAATCTCTGCACCAGTTTCCATTTGAGAGATAAGGATTCGGGGATTGGAAGATGCTGGTCACCAAGAAAATGGTGAAGTTGAAATCAAACTTGTGACCGCTTGACAGCAGAACCCTCACTCAGCTGTCACTTTAGTGATTTTTCTATGTCTTTGCTACTCTACTCAGCGGGGTGCATGGACCAGTGGCATCTGCCTCCCAGCAGCTTGTTAGATACGCAGGAGGTCAGCCTCCTTCCAGATACTGAACAGGATTCTACACATCACCTGGGTCCTCAGGTGAGTGTGTGCTAGCTGTTCTAGGTAAAGTTCACAGATAGCTTGCCTCATATCACCCAAGTGCCTGTGCGAAAGCCACTTAACTTGAGCTCCATCCCAGGTTTACTAAGATTCTCCTGGGGTGGGGCCCAGGAATCTGTATTGTAGCCAATTCTTCAAATTCTCCTAATGACACAATAACATCTGAAAACCAATGTTTGGTGCCATCCCTTCCTTGTAAGGTCTAGATGTGCGGTTTTATGTTTTCTTTGGAAGGTGTATCCATCTCAGGAATCCTAGGAAGATAGTCATTGTTGCTGCCTCAGAATGCCAGGGAAGCTTTCAACCTTCCTGTCAAAGCCAATGGCGGTCATACCATTCAATTCAGCAAACATGTGCTGTTTCCCTACACTCAGCATTAGGAGCAGGGGAACACAAGGGTGGGCTCTGAACCAGGTGGGTGAAAAGCAAATGCCACCCAAGGCACAAGATGCTGATGACACAGCAGAGATGCACACCGTCGACATCAGCTTTCCAAAAATGGGAAGCCCACAGCTCTTCCTCAGCCAGCTGTCCACATCTGGCCCCAGAGCTGCCATCCTGATCAGGCCAGCAGCCTGCCTGCAGCCTGAGCTCCTCCTCTGGGAGCCTGAGGTCAGCCAGACTCGTGGGCACAAATCCTTAGGTCCCCATGAGCTCCCGGCCTGTGTATGCACGTTGGCCTTAACTATTCACCTGGCTTTGGCTTTGGTTTTCCTCTTCATATGTGGAATAATCTACTAAGATTAAAGCTTTCTGCTTTGTCAGGTACAAACCCCTGCTGATGTCCAACAATGCCCCTGTCAGCTCCCTGGAGCTGGTCAGCATCTGAATTTTGAACATTCATTCATTCATTTCACAAATACATGCTCAGGATGGAGATACTGTACCACAGAGATACAAGACCGACTCTGAACTCTACACCTGGAAATCTTACTTAGAGGCTAACAGGAGGACAGACAGTCAATAATTAATTACAAACAGAGCCATATGCAATAAGGGGTGGACCAGGGTCCTACGAAAGTGAAAAATAGGGGAGCCACACTTAAATCAGAGGTGCGTGGAAGGCTTTCCCGAGGAAGTGAGATTTCAGTGGAGATCTGAAGATCCCCCAAGATGGGACTGATGACTTGCACCCCTGCCATCTGTTGCAGGTCAAAAGGCTTGCCCCTGAACATCCACTGCTCTGCTATGCTAATGGCCACTTAACATGCACTAAACATCTACTGTTGTGAACAAATAAAGCTTTGTGCTGTGTTAAGGACTGAATGTCTGTGTCGCCCACAAAACTCATATGTTGAAGCCTTAATCCTTCGTGTGCCTGCATTTGGACATAGGACTGTTAAGAAGTAATTTAGGTTGAATTATGTCATAGGATGGGCTCTGATTCTATAGGATTAGTGTCCTGATAATAAAACATCTGAAAGCACACTCTCTCTTCCTCCTTCCCTCTCCCACTTCCTTTCTCTCACTCTCCTTCTCTCCCTCTTTCCCTCCTTCTCTTTATCTCTCTCTTCCTCTCCCTCTCTCTCTCTACCAAGTGAGAAGGGAGCTGCCTGCAAGCTAGGAAGAAGGTTCTCACCAGAAACCGAACCCTGTTGATTTGGGTTAGGGCTGGATTGTTTGGGGAAATACAACAATGACCACAGATCAAAAATAAAAAAAAACCGGGGGGAGGATATTAGGGGGGGAAGGAAAACATATGTACTACTATTAAATATAAGTTATACTGCAAAAAATAAAAAATAAAATAATAAATGTGCAAATAAGGGCAATTATCAAAAAAAAATCTGGATAAATATAAAAAAATAAAAATAAAAAACCACCAATACATACTTACACACACACACACACACACATATACACACACACCACAAGCCAACTTTCTGAGGCCAAATAATGGCATGTCACATGTACCCTGAATGCTCTCTGGTCCCCAAAACTATAGTTCTCAAATCTGAAGCCACCAAATTTAAAGAAGATGTGCTCTGACTGCCTGAAACGAAATTCCCCATGCTCTGGGCCCTGTGGTTTCTTTGCAGATATTTCACACCCATTTTCAGCCCCTTGTCTCCAGCACAAGGCAGGTGACTGAGCTCTGGGACTCATCTCTGAGGGGCATTTCAGTAGACAGCATCCCAATGCTGCTTTGTATCTCTCCCTGTGGATTATTTCAGCATGTCTGCTAATTATCCTCTTATTCTAAAAACCCTGTAATGACCCTCCTTTTCCTACCTAATAAAGTACAAACTTCTTCCCAGCCCATGTTGCTCTGTGGTTGAACATCGGCCCATGAACCAGGACGTCACGTTTGATTCCCAGTCAGGGCATATGCTGGGGTTGCTCGCTCAATCCACAGTGTGGGGTATGCAGAAGGCAGCCAGTCAATGATTGTCTCTCATCATTAATGTTTCTATCTCTCTCCCTCTCCCTTCCTTTCTGAAGTCAATAAAAATATATTTTAAAAAATAAAGTAGAAACTTCTTAGTCTGTGCAAAAGATACTGGTTGCAAATAATAGAATCGGACTACTATCTATCAGTAGCACCCATTCCTGTAGTGGGCATCTCATCAATGCCTCCAGACATTTTAAGGGGCAAACATTTTAGGGAGAACCACTGCTGTAAGTATAACCTCACTTCTAGGTGTTCTTTCTTTCATCCTCCGGGAGGCCTTCACCTGGCAATCTCCTACCCATTATCCACAGTTGGCTGAGAGGGCACCTCCTCCTAAAAGTTCTCCCTGGCCTCCCAGAACTGATTGGGTGCCCTTCTCCGACTCTCTTCTATCCCTCTACTCACCTGGATTGCGTTCCTGTCATACTGTAGAACAAGCGGCTGACAATGTCTGTTCCTCATAGACTGAGTGCCTTGTGAGTAGGGCCCACCTATTGTTCTTGTTCCACGCCTGTGCTTGGCAGGGTGAATTACTAGTATAACAGGTGGACATCAGATAACTCCTTAAGGACAAAGAATGTGGGCAGGTAATTTTAGCACCACTGTGCTCTAAAGTCAAGACTATTAACTGACTTGCTTATCTATCCAAGGTCATAAAGCTAGTTAAATTGTTTGCTGCTTTTATTTCCTAAATTTCTCTAAATTGCAAATATTTGTCTCCATCTCCATGGAAATTAGCCAGGTCAGAGTCATCCTCGCTCACCTGGCCTTCTTATAATTCTGGTGATATTCCCTTCAGCCCTGCTATCTGATCTTCACATGCCAGTCCAGTGGTCTTCCAGAACCCAACCCCTCTGTCTTCAGCCCTCACCCCTCACCTCCGTCATAGCTCTAACCTGAAAGGAAAGCCCCTACCCAGCTCTGTACCCCTCTCCACCTCCCCACCACTCCCACCCCCTCTCAGATTTTCCTTCTGTTCACATGGAGAAACTCCCTGGACATCGGGGCCTTAGGACATATGTTTTCCCTTCTCTGAAATGTCCTCTCTCTTTTTTTCACCTAATAAGCTTTTCTATTCTTTATGCTCTCAGTTCTAAGGTCACTTCTCTTCCTTCTTTGCCACTTCATAGCATGAGCTAGATCAAGTCCTCCTCCATCCCACTGTAAGCTGTTCTGCCCCCATACCTTCCCTTCACATCACTTATAATTTAGAACTGCTTGTGTCATTATATGTTTGATTCATAGCTCTCAACTCTACCTTCTGAAATATAGACTCTACAATGATCCATCTATGTTTCTTTTGCTCACTAGAATTATACCATTACATTGCACAGGAGCTTGGCAGAGTAGACACTTAATAAACATTTATGGGAAGGAGGAAGAAAGGAAGGAAGGAAGGAAGGAAAGGGGAAGGAGAAAAGGAAGAAAAAAGGTAGAAAAGGGGAAGGAGGAGCACGCAAAGCCACAATTAGTCGACAATACTAAATCCACAGAATTATCACTGGTAGCTTATATACTGGTAGTGACGTTCTTAAAGAAAATGCCCCTTGACAAGAATGGCCAAACCTGCTTTCCATATTAAACCATCCACTCATCCAGTAAGCAACTGTTGTTTGGAATTTGCTACACACAAGACATCACAAATCAATAGAGCGTGTGACCTTTAAAGGAAATGACATTTTGTGGAATATATTGGCAGCAGGAAACACAGGGCACTTCTGGGGAAGCACGCACACCTCTGGAGACACATTTCAGATTTTCTCTCTCCAAATCTGCCTGCACCTGGGTTGTGGTTGCACCTTCCCCACATGGGAACCTGAGGTCAGACCTCCTTCCTCCTGTAGACACAGGTCTTTTGACCTTTGCCCCTTTAACCATGGCACAGCCCTTTGGCGGGTCACACTGGTCAGGCAGAGGGTGGGGACATTAGAAAAGAGGGCTCTGGAATCGGACCAGTGAGGACGAGAGCTAATGGAGAAGAGCAAGGACAGCAGGGTCAGGAAGCGGATGCAGTCTCTCTCCCTGTCCTTTATGCTTTCTCTGATCAAAGACAGGAGAGAAGTGAGACGTGGCTTCTCCCGGGCCGTAAGATAAGACTGCTTCTCAGCAAAATGGGTGCTTTAGGACCAGCCTAGCATTGGGTAGTTAAGGGTCAGTCACCTGATGCTGCCTGCTCCTCTGACCCCTGCACTTCTCCATGATCTCCCCCACCCGCCCATTCAGGACACCCAAAATCCATTCCCCAAATGCTCCACTGTGGAAATCCCATCTGTGGTAGTTAATTTTATATGTCAACTTGACTGGTCCATGGGGCACCCAGTTTTAGGTCAACCACCAGCCTAGATGGTGGTGTGAAAGAAATAATGTAGATGTAATTAACACCGATATTAGAAGACTCTTAAGTAAAAGAGCTTATACTCCATAATGTGGGAGGGCCTCGTCCCATCAAATGAAGGCCAGAAGAGAAAAGACTGAGAGTCCCAGAAGATGAAGACATTATACTTTCCAGGCTTCCTGTAGATTCAAGCTGTAGTATTCTCTTCCCTGGGTCTCCAGCCTGCCTGGCCTGCACATTTGGGACTTAATATCCCCCATAATCATGTGAGCCAAATCCTTAAAATCTACCTATAAATATAATCATCCACACATGCACACACACAATCTGTTTTTTCTTTCTAGAACTCTAATACACCAGTCTTTCTCCTTCGAAGTACAATGCACATCTCTGGGGCTGGCTCTCTGGACTTGCTGGGATAATCTGACTTACTATTTCTGGCTGCAGCATTAATAGATCTCAAGGGTATAAAATTACCCCTCTGGAAGAATACTTGTTGTAGCTAAGGCCTAGAAGTATGTTCACTGACTGATTTTAATCACATAGCATCCCAAGTAAGGAAAGCAGGTATTATTAGTGTGTTCATTTTTTTAAGAGAGAAAATAAGGTTCAGAAGGTAAAGTAGTATGTTCAAACTCATATGTCTGATGAGTTAGCAGCATTAGGACTCAACCCCATGTGTGTGTTCCCAGTTCTGGGCTGCTTCTGGAGCTATATAGGTCAGCCTAGAGCCAGGATCCTGACATTACATGACCTAATGCTGGGACCTTGAGACATGGATTCTGGCAGAGAGAGAAGCTAAAAGATGTGGCAGAAAGAACTTGGATTTCAGTTGAGTCAGACCTGGGATAAGCATCTCAATTGTGATTCTGCCTCCCTGTGACACCATCTCATCCTTCTTGACCTCAGGTCACTCATCTCTAAAATAAGGAGATTGACTAACAAGATAATTTATTTCTAGGATGGTCTATCTCTCTTCCCTTCTCTTTGCTTATGCAGCTTCCAAAGTGCCATGACTAGGGAGAAAGATGTCTAGTGTGTCTGTGTGTGTGTGTGTGTGTGTGTGTGTGTGTGTGTGTGTGTGTGTTGTTTTTATCACTTCTCCATGCTGCCAGGGTCTGTTCTGAGTTTTTCTACCCTTAACACCTGTGTCTGACACATCCTTCCAGCTCATAACGAGCTTTCATTCAGCCACTGATCAATAGCAGGAACCAGCAGGTCTGTCTCTCCTGCTTGTTTTCTCTATCTTCAATCTGCCAAGACAAGTTAGGCTACTTCCAAGGTCACTCAATATTTGGGGACAGAATGGAAAGATATCTGGTGGGCTGTTCATAGAACAAGACTGCAAACAGACAAGATGAGAGCTCAACTGTATGTTCCATGACAGATTCAAATGACATCAAGGTCAAGAAGGGTATGTTTTCTTAATGAACCTTTCTCTACCTCAGACTTGCTGGCTTGTCCATCTGCTACCAAGTCAGCATCCTCCCTAGTGGAACACCAACTTACAAACACCGGACCAATTGTACCATCCAGAGGTGTGATATAATCTCTTGAGCCGAGGTAGCACTTCCTATGCAATCTGCTTCAACAGTTTGCTGAAACATTCATAAATAAAGTACAGGACCTGCCACAGATCCCTTTCCTTGCCAGTAGAATTCTGAGATTTTGTTGCAAGGGCTGAGTTCTAATTCTTGACAGGTACTTAAACTCAGCCAATAGATTCTATGGAGTGTTTGTAGGGAAAGAGTCTGCTCAGCCTCTAACCTCTAAAAGCATGCAGAGGTTTCCTTATTCAGAGAAACAAAACAATGAGCACCATGTCACCATATTCACTCCATTATTTAGGAGGAAATGGAAAAAATAAAATGTGGAAGAATACAAGTGAAAAAGAGTTTTCAATTTAACCCTGAAAGCAAAGCATTGGGTCAAAAGCTATAAAGATGAAACCCAGGTTGCAATATATGAAACATGGAGATGAATCTATCTCAACTCTTACTATGGGTTGAATTATATACCCTCCAAATTTAAATATTGATGTCCTAACCCTCAGAATCTCAAAATGTAATTATAATAGAATTAAACTGTAACTTTAAAGAGCTAAATAAATTAAAATGAGGTCATTAGGGTGAGCTCTAACCAATGTGACTGGTGAGCTTATAAGAAGAGAAAACTTGGACACAGTCCCATTCAGAGGAAGAATAATCTGAAGAAATATGGGAGAAGGAGGCCATCTACCAGCCAAGGAGAGAGGCGTGGAACAGAGCCTTCCCTCAAGGCCCCCAGAGAGAACCAACCCTGCCAAAACCTTGATCTCAGATATAGCTTCCAGTGCTGTGAGAAAAATTATTTCTGTTGTGTATGCCATGCCAACGGTGGTACTTTGTTCCAACAGCCCTAGCAAATTCATTACACTCTCTCTAAAGACACTGCAATATTTGATAAGTAACTGAAGTACATTCAGATGTAGTGTCCCTTTTCTGAAAAGGCTTACAATGTCAATAAAAATGGTCAGTGTTTCAAATCGGATGCCTTCTAGAGAAAAATAAATGTACATACAATATGTATATACTAGAGGTCCAGTGCACAAAATTTGTGCACGGGGTGGGGGGGGTGTCCCTCATCCAGAGGTTCCTCTCCTTCTCCCGCACAGCCTCTAGGGAGATGCTTGTCCTGGGGCCTCCTCAGGACCCTGACACACGAAGCCCTGTCAGGTACTTGGGGGCTTGGGCTTTCAGATCTGGCTTCCCTGCCTGGCATAGTACAAACTTGATGCCCCGGGCCTGTTCTCTCCCTCCAGGTGGTGGGAGAGGGTGGACGCCTGGTCGGCTTGGGGCACAGACAGCCCGCCCTCTCCGGCCATGCCGGCTAGGGGCGCTGAGGGCCTCCCTCTCCCACTGCACCAGCCAGGGGTAGTGAAGGCTGCCCTCTCCTGCCACAGGCCCACCCTCTCCCACTGTGCATGGCCCGCCCTCTTCTGCCTTGCTAGTTAGGGGCCCTGAGGCCCACCCTCTCCCGCTGCACTGGCCAGGGACGCAGATGGTCTGCCCTCTCCTGCTGCGCATGGCTCATTCTCTCCCGCCCTGCAGCCGGAAAGGGCAGACCGCAGGACATGCTGGAGGCGCGAACGGCCCAGCCTCTCCCACTGCAGGACCACCCTCTCCCACTACTCCCGCCAGGGGCATGGACAGCCTGCCCTCTCCTGCTGCGCATGGCCCACCCTCTCCTGCCTCTCCTGGCGGGAGACAGCAGGCTACCATGTTGGCTGGGGGCGCAGACAGCCCACCCTCTGCTGCCATGCTGGCCAGGGGCGCTTGAAGGCCACCCTCTCCTGCCACAGGCCTGCCCTCTCCTGCCACAGCCCTGCCTCCCGCTCCTGATTGGCCGGCCCTCAGGCACTCCCTGCCACCCCCGCCACTACTGCTGCTCATGTTGCCACCACTTCCCCTCAAAGCGCCTGGGCGCTGCTTGCTCACCGCTATTTCATCTCCACCCAGGGCTCCTGTCACTTGGCCCTGCCCCCTGCTCCTGATTGGCTGGTAGCATAGCCAATCAGGAGCCAAGGTATGGTCACATTTGCATGTTACTCTTTTATTAGATAGGATAAGAGAGGATAAGAGAAGAGAAAAAGCAAAAGAGAAAGAGACATTTTCTCCAAATCCCTTATTTTTCATGGTACTTTAAAGCTGTCAGACTCAGCTCTGTGAACAGTAGCTTTGTCAGATGTAGTGCTGAGTGATTCATGTATTCATTCTATGAATTGGTTATTGAATGTCCCCTATGTTCCACACACTGTTCTCAGAACTGAAGGTACAGCTGTGGATAAAATCACTGCTCGCACTGAGTTTACCATGTAGTAAGGAAAACAGGTGATAGACATGTAAGTATATAAATAATATGTTAGTCAGTGATATAAACTATGGAGCCACATAAATCAGGGAAAATGAATAAAGTATTGAAATATGACATTTTAGACAGCATGAACAGGGCAGATTATTAACCCAATGTCTTTCTGCTCTTTTTAGCAGGGAGTTGGGAGCTTAAAAACTACATTTCCCAGATTCGCTTGCAGCCAGGAGTGGCTAAGTTCAGCCAATGCTTCCTCTGCCAATGGGAAAAACTGATAGGAGACAGGAAGGAAGGAAGGAAGGAAGGAAGGAAGGAAGGAAGGAAGGAAGGAAGGAAGGAAGGAAGGAAGGGAAGGAAGGAAGGAAGGGAAGGAAGGGAAGGAAGAGGAGGAAGAGGAGGAGGAGGAGGAGAACAAGGACAAAGCCATAGTCTTTTTGTTTCTGGTGGTACTTTAAGCGACTGCACCTACCAGGGTCTGAGTAGGGGTTTATTCAGTTCCATATCAGACAGAGTGATACTGATAGCAGGTAATGGCTCTGACAGTGGTAACATCAGGAGGAGGTCTCTTCTAGTTCCTGAACACCATTGGAAGTGAAGAGTCTGATCTTCCTGTGAGGCCACGGTGGTGATGAGTCTGGCAGCAGTCATCTCTGTGGCACAATGAACATGGGTGCTAGGTTATACTATTTCCCTTTTTACCTCCAGCCATCCTGCTGTCATTAAGCTTGGTTTAAGCTCACCTATCCCTTCTGCAACACCAGCCCTTTAAATCCCCTCTATTAAATTCTGTTTGAAATACCTACAGTTGTTCCCGTGTTTTCAATTATCAGACATTTATCAGTACAAAAGATCTAAGAAAATGACATTTGAGTAGAGACTTGAAGAAAATGGGATGTGCTTTGTAACTGGGGCAATACAGATCCTGTGGCCACTGAGATTAATCTATTTCCCTAAAAAGTTTAATGCTACCCTACTGAATATGTGGGAAGGAAGAGAATAGCAATGTAAGGTGGGAATTACCATAACTCTGAAAGAATATTAGAGTCCAACATGAAGAAACTGTGGGAACTAAGATTTAAAACAGAGGCTGGCTGACTATGGCCTACAGGTCAAATCCAGCCAACCATCTGTTTTTACAAATAAAGTTTTATTGGCACACATCCCGTAACCCAATAACTTACATATTGCATATGATGGCACTTGCACTTCAATGGTAGAGTTGAGTAGTTAAAGAGAACTTATAGCCCATATGCCTAACATATTCACTCCTTGGTCCTTTATAGAAAAAGTTTACCAATCTTGATTTAAGGAGTAATCCTGATTTCAGATACAAAAGTAACTCTCCATGGCTAGTAAAAAAAAAATGTAGCTTTGACCTACATAATGTAGAGTCTTCGTACAAAGTGAGTAGAAGAATGACAAAATAGAAACCTGCAACCATTATATTACATACCTTGTCACCTTAAAAAAAAATCTGAATATTGTCAGGAAACTATCAATAAGCACCAGGCAGTGATTGAGACAATGAAGGGAGGCACTGAAATCCTCAGTGGCATGATTTCATGAGCAAGAAAACACCTGATTAAAGTGATCAGAACAAAGCAAAAGCCTATGTCCAGGAAGTGGTGGGAATCCAGGGATACTGGATAAGAGAAAACTTCACAGTTTTGGAAAACCAATTCTAATCCTAAACCCTGGGGCAGGAGGGGAGAGAAATGCATCTTCAATACCAATCACATCTTTCCCCAAATGAGCACCCTACTGCACTTCATCTTTCCTTCTTTTTGCCTAGGTTACACCCCATTCTGAGCATTAAGGTAGCATAGTGAATACCCATCTTTGAATATGGAAATTTAGCTTGTTTTCTTAAAATGTACAGAACCAGACACTACTAACATTTGCATTTCAGTCTTCAGATTACCATGGACCTTGACGAGCCAAGAGGCAGTTAACACAAGCATTCCAGGGTACACTCAGTTTTCTATTGGCAAATAAATCTTTTTATATTAAGGTGAAACAATAACAATCATTTTAAACAATCATGTAGAGTGTGATTACAAAATAGCTCATTTGGAAAGAACATTATCAGCTTATGAGATCCTCAGAGATTCTAAGATGGAAGGTGCTATGGATAAAACCAACTGTTATGGGCTCTGTTATTTCCGCAGCACACGGAAGCAAAATTCACATTTTAATATCATAATGAGAAAACAATGCAAATTCTGATTAAGTAAAAAGTGAGAGCACTTGTTAAAGACAAACACAACATCTCTCATATCCTTGCTGACATTGAGGGGAAATTGCAGGAGAGGTTTCCAAACTCTCAGAGCTCCTCAGGTACCATTCAGCTCTGTGCACTCACATTCCGAGCACGCTCTTTACAGCGTCTGGGTTTTTCTAGCAAATGCAAACAATTACACTTTGCAATATTCCACTCAGTTGCTCTTTACCCAAGGTTTCCAGAAAAGAAAATTCTGTCTGGCCTAGTCTAAGTCTTGCTGAGCTCACTTCAATGGTGAGTTTTCCAGAACAGTAGTAACCTCCCTGACTTGGACTTCTTGGTAAAATACCAACACTGAATTACTCAACCATAAAAGGGGCAGAAGCCTTGAGTATTGTTACCAAGGTTTGGTTGTTTATCTTCTGAGTTCTAGAGTAACTCCTAAAAAATGAAACAACTAGCATTCATTCACTCAACAAATAGTAACTGAGCCCCTTTCTTGTACCAGATGCTATTTTAGGTGCTGAAGATAGTTAGGAAGATAATAGTCTGAATTCTTCATATCCAACACAGAATGGAAAGGCAATACATTATATCAATAGTTTTATGAAAGGGTATATCTGAAAGTGTTTCTTTCTGAATATGGCAGCCATCCTCATTAATCTTATTTACACAAGGACAAATGTTATTTACTCTTCTTTCATAACACAACTATAGCTAGTTTTGAGCAAAGCCATTATCCAAATTATGAATTCTTTACATCTGAACCAATGCAACTTAATCCCAATTGTACTGGTAAAGACAATATCTACTTTCTGAACTATTCATGAACATTTTCTCTGCTCCTGCAGGTTTTTTCTTACTGCATCACACATCAGGCCTGCTTCTCCACAAAGCAGAAAGTTTGGGTGCTTGGAGAATATATTCTTATTTTAATTGGCCTTTTACATTTTCATGTTCTTATCTCAATTCCCTCATTAACCCACTACAATCTGGCTTCTGTTTCTGTCATGCCAGTTGACTATTGCCAAGTTTATTAATGAAGTCCCTGTTGACAAACCCAACAGTCAAGTACCATTCCTGTTTATTGATCTCCATTGCTTTTCCTGGAGGTGAATGCCCTCTTCTATTCTTGTCTTCCATGGTACCACATATTTGTGGTTTTGCTCTTACTTTCTTGGCCTCCTTTGCCACTAATTCTCTTTTAAATATTGCTATTCCCCCAAGGAGGTGTATACAACCTTTTCTCTTGGCTTCATATTCTTCCTACCAGCTTTTATAGCCATCTTTGTGCCAATGACTCATGAATGTATGTGTCCAGCTCATGCCTCTCCCTTAAACTCAAGTACAACATGCTCAACTGTCTACTTCACATTTCCCCTTGGATTTACCATCGTACCTCAAAATCAACATATCTAAAACTAAACTCTTAATTCTAATTCCTTACCCCTGTTTTTTTTTCCCAAAGTCCTCCATGAAAAGCAGCATCACTTATAACAAACCGTCCTCTTTCCTTACCCACCACATCCCAGTCAATGTCAAGAGCTATTGATTCTACTTCCTAGACTTCTCTAGGACCTACCCAAACCTACTATGACAAGAGTCCAAGACAACGTTTATTTGTTCTTGACCACTGCAAGACCTATCTCCCATGTTTACCCCTTTCCAGCCCATTCTGCATATTGCAGCAGGAGTGATCTCTTCAAGTCTGATAATGTTGTTTCCCTGCTTCAAATCCTTCAGTTACTCTCAGCTCTTTGGTTGCTCTTAGAATAAAATCCAAAATCCTTAACCTAGTCATACCCCATCAGGCACCTGACAATTATCCTTTGCTGATCAATCAAACTGACCTTTCATTTCCTCAAATAAGCTATACATTATCCTACCTTAGGACCTTTGCACTTCCTCTTTTTAGTGCCTAGATTTCCCTTCCTGCTCCTTTGAGATTTAAACTTAAATGTTATTTGATCCCCCTTTTTCCCCAAGCATATAACTCACTGCACATCCCCATTTCTAGCACAACATTTGTAATCAAATGACTGATATATCTCCCATACAGGAATGTCAGCTCTATAAGGGCACAAAATAACTTAAGTACCTTTGAAAGAATGAACGAGTCAGTTCTAAAAGAATTTTGAGAACTTTCTATAATCTAAAGCATGGCATCCCATGACTTTTAGCCCAGATACCGCATGACTGGTGATTAATGAAAGTCTTTATGCATTATCTACTGTTTACATCGAGGGTAGAAAAAAAGTTGCTTTGTTACCATAAGCAAGTAAGCCACATGAGAAAATGCATGTTAATTAACCCATGCTCATAGTTATTTAGTCAGTTGTGTGTTCTCCCAACCTTCTTTTTCTCTATTTTCTCTCCATAATACAAGCAGTCAAGAACTCAGAGAGAAAAACAGCATTCTGTTGTGTCAGGTCTGGTTCTAGATGGCTCAGAGCAGTGACCAGCTATCCCAACTCAGAGGACTGTTACATCCTTTCCATATATCACCCCCCATGCAAGTGTGCACTAAAAATATTTTAAAAGTCAGTGGTTGGCACTAGCTGCATTCCATTCTGTTTCACCTTCTTTGACCTTCTGCTATGTATGTTTTTACTTTTTTCAAATCTCCAACTTCTCCCTCCCAATACCATCCATCTCTAGCTGTGTCCTCCTATATCAGATACACTACTCCAATGTGTTATGTAGTTATTACTGTGTATCAGATTTTAGTGGCTTAAAACAACCACCATTTATTATATCTCAAGTGTATAAAGTTTGGCCAGGTGATCTGGGTTTGGCCAGAGGAGGTTGTGTTCTACACTTTCTCACCATCCTCCTGAGACCAGTGGGCTCACCTATGTCATTCTCAAATCACTGATAAAGATGCAGGAAGTGAAAGTCCCAATATAGAAGTCCAAACTGAGCTTCTGCTTGTGTCATATCTGCAATCACCTCATTGGCTATAGCCAGTCACGTGCCCAGACCCAGAGTCAAGGAGTAGAATTGTCATCCTTCCCCTGAAAGACTGCTAAAGATAAGGATGCCATCTAGTCTCCCAAACTGATTTGACATCCATCTGAACACAATCTTAGTATTCCATATAGAGCACAGATTGGAGACAGACACTCTAGCATCCCTTACCTCTTTACTCCTTTGTCCCTTTAACTAGCTTTCCTTCCTAGTTGGTCTCATTTTGAGGATGAGCATGAGATAGCATGGTTCATGATGACCACTTGATAGTGAAGACTAAAAATGGGTCAATGGTTGAATGTTCTACTTTAAATCTTTTCTAAGGTGAGTTTCTATCTCTAGGCAGAGAGAAATTTCTTTTGAAGGCAAACAAATGCTAGCTATTTTGGTATTATCTATGCCCTTATTATAAAAATGTAATACATACACCAGCAACTTGCTAGAAATACAGAAGCTCAGACTGTTTCCAAGACCTCTTGAACCAAAGGCCACCTTTTAACAAAATCCCCATGTGATTTGCACATATGTTAAAGTTTGAGAAACAGTGAACTATGTCTTGACTTCTTCAAATTCAGGAAAAGGACAAGAGGTAACTTTGAAAATGATGATTCCTGAAATCAGAGCTGACCAGTTCTCACTCTTTATAGGAATAGAAATGGACAGCATAGAGCAATGCTGCTATTGCCAATAGACTATTAGACTCGAAGCTTTGGTTTTCAAAATCTCCCATAGGGACGTGGACAATGCATCCTTCAATGAACAGTCTATTTCTTTTGAAATCATTATATTTCAAACAAATTACAAGAAAGGTCAGGCTGAAAATTAAAGCTATAATTTTATTGGGTGACTCCTCTCGGGCGGACAAAGCTGTTTTTCCTCACTGCTTTACTTTTATTGAATTTCTGGATCATTTGAAAGGGGAAAAATATATGCCCAAAGTGAATGAAGGCATATAGAGTCTCTGAGTCAAAGAAAAAGTATAAAAGATTATTATTAATTGTGAAATACTAGTTTCTGATGGATGACATAAATTACTCAGGAACTGTATAAAAAAGAAAAGCAACCAAGCAATTTTCTTATATAGGAATAATATGCATAGAAAATATAAAAAAGAAAGTGAATTTTCAAATATAATACACCTATGATTAATGTAGGGTAAAATATGCTACATGTAATCTGGACAAGAGCAATCTATCTCCATATATACCTCCATCTATATATCTGTATCTATATCTATATTTATATCTATATCTGCAAAAGCCTCCTGTGTACTTTTCTAATTCCTCCCTTTCTCCATCTGTTTCCTCGGGCAACCATTTAGCTGCTTTCTGTTATTATAAAATAGTTTGCATTTTTTAGTTTTATATGAATGAAAGAAGCATTATGTATTTTTTCTTTTGGTCTGGCCTCTTTCCTCAGCATAATGATTTGAGATGTATCCATATTGGATCAGTCCTGGATTCCTTTTTATTGTTGAGTAGTTTCCCATGTATGACTAAACCATCGCCTGTTAATGAAACTTGGGTCATTTCTATTTGGGCAATTAGAAATAAAGTTGCCATGGAAATGTGGGTAGAAGTCTTTATGTGGACATATGTTTTTCTTTGTCTTGGTACAGTACATACCTAAGAGTAGAATGGCTGGAACATAGGGTAGGTATGTGTCTATCTCTTTAAAAAGCACTGTCCAACATCTGCTGAAGTGGTCATATCATTTCACATTCACACCAGCAGTGTATGAGAGTTCTGGTCCCACCACATCCTCATCAACACTTGATAGGGTCCTTTTTCATTTCAGCCATAAATGGGTGTGTAGGGTTATTTCACAGGGTTATCATTTGAATTTCTCTAATGAATAATTACTCTGGCCATATTTTCATGTTCTGATTGCCCATTGGTACATCTTATTTTTGAAGTGTCTATTCAAATATCATCAGCCCATCTTTACTGTGTTATTTTGCTTCTTATTATGAAGTTGTACAAAATATTTATATATTGTGGATATAAGTCCTTTATCTGATAGCGTTTACAAGAAATTTTAAAGGTTCTTTCTTACTATCACCATTTAATATTCCATGGTTTGGATGTATTCCTGAGGATTTGGATACTTGTAATTATGGAATCAAATGCTACAAGAAGTATTTTACTTTTCACTCAATTATTTGTAATTCATGCACATGTAATCCACTCAAGAGTGTATACATGCAATGTAAATAATTTCAAAGCCTATTTATTTTGATTTTCTAAGACTACAGAAGTTTAAAATATGCACAGTGGCTTTATATTAAGAGCAACTATTTTGTCCACTGCCCAGTAGCTATGGAAGAAATGGGACCTACTTGGGAAAATGAGAAGGAAAGAAAAATTGTCATAAAAAAGGAATCTTGTACCTTAGGGGCCCAAAAAAGTAAATACCCTAAAAAGGCCTCAACATGCTAAAAGCCTGATTTTAAGGGGTCATGAGGTGATTTCTAATCACAGACATGACACTGGACATTAAAGCCAGGTCTCACTTAGAGACCAAATGAATAGGTTTGGTTGCTGGTCAATGCGGCAAAGGGAGCTAAAAAGACCACAGAAATGATCAGATAAGGTCAATATATCTGGGTTCCCAGCCAAGACTGGGTCCCTCAGGGCACCATGAACTCCATGCTTCATTGGGTGTTGGCAATGTGTCAGGCATTGTTCTTGAGCTTGAGAACAAAGAAGTGGAAAAGATAGGATTCCTAGCTTCAAGCTGCTCACACTCTAAGGAAGGCAGATAACTTTAAAAAAAGAAAGGGAAGCCTAGGAAGAGAATCCAAGAGCAATTCAGAGCAGCACGGCCCATCAAACAGAACAAGAACAAGGTATCTGGAGCCCAGCACAACCGACAGTGTGGTACAAAGTGTGATGAGTGATGGTTTTTCTGGCATCCCAGCTCAGACATCTTCCCCAAGAGGAAGACTCAGGGTAATAGATTTAGAATAAGGCCCAAGGGTAGAACCTGAAACCAACAAGATAATAGCAACTTTGATGGTGTCAGTTAAGGGGCAGAAAGCCTCATACTTTGGAAGATTAACTTAGACCACAGAAAGACATACCCCAGATTGTTTTCCTGTGATCAGCCTGTTTCTGGACCTAGATGGCTGGCAGCACATGAAGGCTGGCAAACCAAGAACAGAATCTAAGAAATGAATTACTCCAAAGAGCCATTGCCTCTCACTACCTCCCTTAGCTAAGACCGTGCCTATCTCTGAGATAGTTGTATTATAATTGCTATAATCATATGTCCAAAGTTCATTGTTTGGCAAAACTTCTATGGGATATTATTTAGACTCTTCATACATTGAGTCCCATAAAAGAACCACACACAAACAATAAAATAAAATAAAATAAAATAAAAACAGGAAGGAAATCCAATGATCTGTGACAACATGGATGAATCTGGAGGACATTATACAAAGTGAAATAGCCAGACACAAAAAGACAAACACTGTATGATCTCACTTACTAATTACATGTGGAATCTAGAAAAGGCAAACTGCTACGATCAGAATGTGGAATGCCAAGGCCTTGGGAGTGGGGAAAATGGGGAGATGTGGCTGAAAGGGTACAAACTTTCAGCAGTAAGATAGTGAGTTCTGGGGACCGAGTGTACAGCATTCTGATTATAGTTAGCAATGCTATATTGTGTGGTTAAAATTTGCTAACAGAGTAGATCTTAAGTGTTCTCACCACACAAAAGAAGAAGAAAGTAACTATGTGAGATGATGGGTATGTTACTTAACTTGACTGTACTGATCATCTCACAATGCACATGTATATCAGAACAGCATGCTGTACACCTTAGAAATAAAATCACATTTACAACCTAAAAATAAATAAGCTTTAAAATAAAAATAAGCTTTAAAATATTATATTTAAGACAATGACTGAGAGGCTGTGCAGCAAGGAGTAACTCAAAACCTCAAGTCAGAACTGTCCCAATGATGGTCCACTGCCCCTGGAATGAAGGCAGCTTGGTCCACTGATTAGGCCCTGAACATCTGGACTCCCCACACACAACTGTCCCCCAAAGCCAGAGGTCTCCACTACCAAGCTTCCCAGAAAATGGGATCCATGCCCCACCTGTTTCCTCCTGCCACTTCACTCAAAATCTTGCCTGTGTTTGCATCTCATTGGCTGAGACAGTCACATGACTGAGCTCAGTAGTAAGGGAGTCTGGGAAACTTAGTGTTCCACTCCCACCTTGGGTAGGAAAAAATCATATTGTAGGAAATTATCCAAACAAATGCTTTTCAGAAGATTTTATGTGTCCACAAAACATAACAAATGTCCACATTGTGCATGGGCACATCTATCCAACCCAGCCCACAGTTGCCACCCTGGGGTTGTGAGTGACAAAAGAGGGACTGCACACAGGTGTGACACATGTGTGTCAACACATGACACAGGTGTGACAACACATCTAGTTTTACTAAACATCACACTCCTTCCTATCCAGCCAAATGGTTCTCACTAATGTCCATTTCTTCTGATCTCTTAACACAGGTTCAAGTCAAGCTTCCGCCTTGGGTGCTGCCATGGAATGATGGATAAAAGTGAGTCTCGGAGCTATTGTTGCAAGATAATAAGCCTACTCTCATTTTAAAGAGCTTTTGTCTGCTCCACACACAATAATGGATATCTAACTATTGCTATTGTATTTGGCATGTACATTGAGACTTGTAAAAAAATATTCTTTACTTCTATGGGCACAAAGCCAAGAGTCTGAACCAGGATAAAAACACCAGAGACCACAGAGCAGGGAAGTTCCAAAGACTAACAAAGGCTATTTTTTTATAATTGCAGACTGAAAAGAAGGTCATGTTGGCAAGATAGGGAGACTCTCTGAAAAGAGGGAACCAAAGCCACTAACTAAAATGAATCTACATTATTAATAACACAGAGGTGTGAAATAAAGATTAATGATTATAAACCAGGAGATAGAGTTAAATTGTCAGATAAATGGATATCTTAATATCAGATATCTTCTGATATTATAATAAAGTCAGTCTAAAAATGTTCAAGTAGGCAGCTGTCTATCTTTACAAAAAATGTACATTTGAAAAAGAATACACACATACATACAAAGGAGGAGTGAACTTCTTTGTTTGTAGAATCCTCGTTTAAAAAAAAAACACAATAAAAGTAACTCTATAAGACAAAGTTAGATGTAATTTTTCAAATATGTTTTTCTAGGGAAAATTCTCAGAAATGCTTTTTTCTTAAGAGCAACCCTTTACTTAAAATGCTTTAATTTTACTTGACTGTCTCAATATTTCAAAAAGATAAGCTTTTAATATCCATATTGATATTCTGGGTAAATATCCAAAGCCACAATTAATGTGCATCATGAATATAAAATAGAATACACAGTACATTCTATTTTGGATGCAATGTTTTATATTTAATAAAACAATGAATCTATGATTTGACACATGAAGAAAGCAGCCAAAAATTTATTTCATAATTAAGTTTTTAAGTTCTTATTAAGTGGGGTAATGCATACAATTTCAAACTAGTAATAGATTTATCTTAAGTGGCTTTAACATGTACATAAAAACACTTTGATCAAAATAAATATCTTAAGATTGACAGCGTTAAAAAATATGCCTAGGATTAGTTTCAGAACTGTCAGAAAACTTAGAAAAGTTAAGCCTTCTGTCCACATAGTTTCTTAAAGAGCCACTTCATTAAAAAAATTCCTCTTTCAAACAAATGTGTGGCCATCACCCTGGATAAACTCCTGACCAGCGTGTAGCCGGCAGCCTGCCTGCCAAATCCAGCACTGCCTTGCTCATTAGCAGCAATAGGGCCCCCTATGCCTTGAAAGCATGACTTTTCAATGCATCCTCTTGAAGGAATGGGGCTTTGCATTTTTCAAGCTTTCCGGGGGAAAAAAAACTTTTCAAAGAAACTTTATATATTATACACAGCCACCTTTTCCCCGCTTCTGTGGACCTGCAGGACCCATACAGGCTGCTTTCATTATGCAATGAATGTTTCCCAAGTCCAAATCCAAGCTACACCTGCAGAGACAGAGATGAATGAGAAAGGGTGGATCTCACCAAGGAGGCAATTGATTTCCCTGGTACAGCTGCTAATCACGTTGGTGACATTAAGCCTAGACAGAGAAGAATTACACTCTCAGCCAGATGGTGACAGTGCCCTTTATTTGCAAGTTCCTGGGTGTAGAGAGCTGGTCCTGGACTACATGGTGAAGTTAGAAAAGTTCCCCAACTCAACACACTCTCTTCCCCACCTCCAAGCTCCTGGGAGCTCCCACTACGCCTCACAGGGAGAACATCCTGTACTCCCCTCAGCTGCTCGGAGACTCGGGTTTTATATCTTTAAAGTGGCGATAACAATATTACAATTTTTGTGTTTGATAAAGGAGCTAATGTAATGGCTAGGTCCATGTGCGAGGCCAGTGTTTGGCTCTCTTAGAAGGCAGACGTCTCCCGCATTTGATCAGAAACAAAGTGTGCGGTGCACATCCAGAAGATGGACATGCAATTATATTCATGTCCCACCACCATCCTGTTCTGTAATCTTGAACAGTGACTTTTATTTTTTTCTTCAACTAAGTTTCCTCACCTGGGAAGCAAAGGCTAGATATGTCTACAGTTTTTTAAATCTCGAACATTGTATGTAGACAGTTACATAAACCAGTCTCACTCTGTTACAAAACACAGGGACCCATCTGAGCTTGCTTGTGAGGCAGGAGTTTGTCATAGGATGCCCAAAGCTAGAATCAGAAAGTGGTCCAGCCCCAAGACAGCTCAAAGGCCAGCCATCAAATCATGGGCATCTCTGCTTTTCTTGAGCTTTGCCTCTGTTGTTCTCTTACGCTCTCCACCAGGGCTCTCCACTTCTAATGTTTCTCTGCTGCTTTTTTCATGACCCTAATGTCAGTTTGCACATTTTCTTCCTCATAGCATTCTATGGCCTTTTTGTCTTCACCATTAGCTAAATAAGCTTCCTTGTTTTCCTGTTTCCTGGATGATTATCTGATTGATCCAAACAAACATTTGAAGCCAGGCCACATGGTCTTCGGTCACTGCTCAACCTATGGGCTGGCTGCTTCCCAGGTGCTTTTAGCTGGGATCAGAGTCACTTTGTACTAAATAGTGGAACAGTTTTCTCAGGAGAAGAAATGTTCAGAGAGGGCACCAGAATGTCTACCACAGCTACTAAACCATATCAAGGTTTCAATGAAAAGATCTGCTTTTACCACAGAATGGTAGCTATACATACAGTAGCTACACATGCTGCTGTGGCTAGAACACACACACACACACACACACACACACACACAAACACACACACACAGCTGACTCACTCTCATACTCATGCATGTGCACATGAAGAAGCACAAACTCTGTATCTGTAGAAATGTGAATGTAAAACATCCATTTTTCTATAATGCCTTAAAAAAAAGAAGCAACCCCTAACATCCAACAGCTGGTCTGGCACTGCCAACGAGCCTTGGATGTTCTCTGCTGAATATAAATAATTTCACAAAGATCAAACTCAGACACGGCTGCTTTGTGACCAAGATGGGTCAGGACAAAAATGAAACCATAAGCATGTCTAAACACAGAGAAAACACAAACACTGTCCAAGATACCACAAAAATAACCAGACATCTCTGTCCTGACTAATATGAGTAACTGCTCCTTTCTTACAAATTACAGCTTGAGCCTCTGTCTAATCTTCCCTCCTTTTAGATACAATGTATTAAGGCACCAAACAGAATTACCCTCGCATCCTGATAGCATCCAATCACAGCACAGCTCTACTTTCTTAACCCCTCCCCCCAAACTATAAGACCCCAGGTTAAATCTCACCTAAGTCTTTTCTAACACTTTCTAACAGACACCCCATGGTTCCCCTTCTCCTTCACCACAGTGAGTACTGAACACGACTTGTTCAACTGCAGGTGTGTCCTAGGTGGTCTTTCACTGGAGGGTATTCACATGCTTTATAACTTACAAAGCAATTTCATTTATGTGACCTTCATTCAGTTAACCTCTCACCTAGTATCACTACTCAGTACGTGAAGCAACTAAGGTACAAGGAAAGTTACCTGAGGTGTAAACTGGTCATCAGCAAAGGCCAAATTTACAGTAAATGTAGGGCTGACTGAATCTAAACCCACTGCTCCTTATTCCAGATGGAAACAACCTCCTCAAAGCAACTATTTTCCTTGGAAAAGTTATAGAAGCCAAACAGTCTCATGTTTCTCGCCCCCCACGCCTTCCTGCTTCAAAAATCAAGGTGAACAGCACAAAACTGATTTTTATTTTACCCCAAAGTTGTGATCAATTAGAATCTGAGACTTGGCTGGAAATAAGGGTCATTCCCATAATTTAGGAGAAAATGCCATTGGCATAGGAGACAGCACCCCTGGGCGGTGTACAGCCTCTGAGGACATCTCTATCTCAACACCAGCCCATCTGGACCAAGCTGACCATATACCATCCTTCTCTCTCTTCCCTTTCTTGGGAAACTGGGGAAGATCCAGTCTCCACTGCTATTCAAGCATGTGGACAGGAACACTTAAAACGGAAAAGTCATCCCAATGTGTACTTACTATGAAGAGTTGCTCCTATAAAGGAAGTACTGAATGACAGAGTTAATAAAACATTGAGAAAGACGCATTTCCTCACTTGAGAACTTAATTGCTACAGCACATTTAACAAGAAGCTCGACATTCTATGTCATAATAAGTGTTTTATTCTCCAGTTGCACATTTGACTTATAAATTGCAGGGTGAGGCCCATCGTTGTCCACAGGGAACATTTCTCTTCCTACATACCAAGGTTTAATTTACATACATCAAGACTAAAACTAATTTATTTGACCATACAACTCAAAGTGCCATTAATTCTGTCATTATAACTTGGAGAAATTAACTTTGAAAATAAATTAAGCCATTGCCCTTCTTCACAAATACACATATCCATTGGGATTTTGTACAGGCCAAGAGCTCAGATTATCACTATGAATGTCAGTTAGAGAAGATTCCAACTTATGCCCTCCGTAATGGTTAAAAACCAAGTTTATAAATAACAACATTTTTCTTGATTCCTTATAAATACTTCAGGACTTATTTTTCTTAGGAAGGCTAAATGGGGTTTAAATTATCCATCTTAAAAGAATTTTACCAAAGGATTTTATATGATAGAAAGCATGCACACACCTTGTTTTAAAAAAATATGTTCTTAAATATTGCAACTTCATCAATAAATATTATTTAATATCATTAACAAAGATTAGATTTTGATTCTATCAGTCAAGTCTCAGCCGAGAATAGGTGGCACACTCAAAATCAATGTCCTTAAGAGGGTTTACCTACCAAGAGATGGATTACAAATGTGTGGACATACGACAATCCTGGGGGGAGGCAGGACACATGCACCTGGGACTCTCAGCGGTGACACCAAATGGCCCTTAGGACAGAGGGACTGAGGCAAGGAGTGGTTTCCAAATTCTGGAAGGAGGGAGTCCAATAGTAGAAGCTGCCTCTAGAGGAGCAGCGGCTTACTGTGAGATGAGGAGTACACCTGTTCTAAAGAAGCTCACGGGAGGGAGAGCAAGGGAGTGTAGACCTTGATCTCACTCTTCTCTCTCCTTTAATCTTTTTTTTGGGGGGGTGGAATGCAGAACTACCATTGACCACAGCCAACTGGATGGGAAGGGTCATGTGGAAGATGCCAACATTGTGCTGAGGACAGAGTCGTCTGCCCTCAAGAAGCATGCAGTCTCTGGAGGGAGAATTAGGTAAGATAAAGTGCACTGTGAATAACATTATTGAAAGTTAGGGGAAGACAATTTTAAACTCTGATAACATGTATTTTTTGCCTGTAGAGGAGCCCTTCTCTGTTTGGTAGAAGCACCCTTCTTTCTTTAGCATAGTGGTTCTCCAATGTTAGTGTACATGTAGTCACCAGGAGGGCTCGATAAAACGCAGATTTCTGGGCATGACCCAAGTATTTTTGATTCAGTTGTTCTGGGCTGAGATTTGAGAATTTGAATTTATTTTTTTCCATTGACATATAATTGACATATATATATCTATACTGTTCAGGTGTACAACTTAATGATTTGATATTTGTATGTATTGCAAAATAATCACCACAACTCTAGTTAACATCCATCACTGCACAGTTACAATTTTTTTCTTATGATGAGAATTTTGAAGACCTCTTCTCTTAGCAACTGCAAAATATACAACACGATATTGTTAACTACAGTCACCATTCTAGGTGTTACATTTCTAACAGGTTCCTGGGTGATGCTAATGCTGCTGGTGTCCAGGAACCAGTTTGAGAACCAATGCCTTATGGAAGTTACCTGTCTGTCCTCCCTGTTCCAAACCTCAGTCCCTATGGCTCTCATGAGGCTATCAACTTCTCACTCATCCACTGTTGGTCCATGATGCAGGCCTATCCAATCAGCATCGCCTATCATTCTGAACCCCACCTCCAGAGGCTGCTCTGCAGTGGCATTAGTCTGTGTGACGATATCCCCAATCTCTCCTTTCTTCTCTTTCCCTGGAGACTGGCCCCGCTCTCACATTCTCACTTCATTATTCCCTCAGGGGATTTATCTTCAGGAAATGATTTAAAGTCTGTTCCAAGATTTAGCAATAGGATATCCATCACATTATTAACCAACAAAATATCTAGTTATAGTGGGGATTTGGTTAGATAAAGTATGATAAGTCCACCCAACAGTATACAACAAAGCCATTAAAAACCTGAATGCAAAAATACATTTCTTGATATAGGTGTTCACAATACATTAAGCTAAAAAAGTAAGTCACAAAACTATTTGTAAGATACTGTCCCTTCTTAAATGTATATGAAGGTTAATACACCATTGTTTTAACTGTTTCTAGGTAGATGAGATGATGGTTATATTTTAATTTCTTTGTTTGCCTGTCCTTTTTTAAATAAGCATGGATTGCTTTTGTAATAAAAATGAACAATAAAAGAAAATTTCATTTTGAAAGAAACACAGAGTTCTCATACTGACTGTATCTAAATTAAGGGCCCAAAAATTAAGCAACTATTTTTTCTGTTTCCTCAGACCTTTGTAGTCCCAAAATCCAAATGTATTGGTTATAAATAGGTTTTGCAGCATGTGACCTCAAATCCAAATTAAGAGAGGTTTAGAACTGAGGTTTCATTTTCTCCCATAAATCTTATAGGTATTAACAGTCCAAAATCAACATGACAGCTTACAAATCCTGAGGCACTCAGCCATATCCCAGACTTCCACTTCATTATTCCTGGAATGTGGTTCAAGACAGCTGTTGGAGCCTTGAACATTGTCACCATTCAAACCAGTAGACAGGAGAAGATGGAAAGAGAAGGAAATATTCTCCCCCCTTCAAGACATTTGCTTGAAGTGTATATACCACTTACTTCTGCTTTGACACTGTGCACTGGCCAAATCTCCCCATTAACTCTATATAGTAGGTTCTATTAATATCCCCATTGTACAGATGAAGAAACTGAAGCACAGATAGCTGAAATAATTTGCCCAAAGTCACACGGTTAGTCAGTAGTTTGAATCCTAACTTGAGCTCCTAACTTGAGTCTTCTGTTTCTCTTCTTAAACCTCACCAAACTTCTGTTTCCTTATCAGTAAAATGGAGATAGTAACTCACAAGTTTACTATGAGGATTAAAAGATAAAAAGCATATGAGGTCCATAGCACAGTCCCTGGTACAAAATAAGGACTCAACTAATAGGAGTTCTCTTCTTGAGATTTCTTTCCTTTTCCTCCTGCTTTACTTCATTCCTTCATCTTAAATGATGACTCGTTGCATTCCACTTTGGCCGATCTACAGTATGACAACCTGGAAGTCATTATAATATGTTCCTACAGTAGGTCGGAGATCTGTTCCTATGGTACGACGTAAGGCAATGTTTACCGTGAGTCAGAACCCACCTACATCACTCACATGGAGCAGATATACAGCAGTAATGAAGTGAAACAGTAAAAAAGATAAAAATAAAAAATAAAAATAAATAAAAAATTAAAAATTAAAAATTAAAAAAAGATAACAATTCCTGACCTTTACTTGTGGTAAATAAATAATAATAAAACATAAATCACATACGTACACAGGTCTGAACTTTTATATGTATGGGAGATGGTGACATAACCATGAAATGACATACGCTGAACCCAACGTAACCTGAGGACTGTCTGTATTTCCTTTATCTCTAGGGTTCGCCATAAGTGAACTTGAAAATACTATTAAAAAAAGAATAAAAACTCACACACTCAATATTTTAAGCTAATTAGGGAACTAGCATCAATAACGCTCCTTGGCAGGAAATTCTTTTTTTACAAAAAAAAAATAAGTGTTCTTCATTTATACCCCATCTTATTCCAAAATGGATTTGAGATAGTTTCTGTAAATGGATATGCCTCAGAAAGATAAATTAATAGGAAGAAAAATAAAACAAGGAACCTGATTTTGAGCCACCACCAAAGTCAGTAAGCTTCCTAGGGCTGCTCCACTAATTTGGCTGCATTTTTCAGAAGAGACTATTCCAAGGGAGCCAGAGTGGGTCATGAGAGTCACAGTGTCCATGGGGCTGAGCCCAAAAAGCCCTTAACACAGAGGCCAGAGAAAGATGCCTCCCGGAGAATCCAGAATGAAGACACCAAATACTAACAAACACATGCCTGGCAGCCCCCAGAACAGCCTTAAGAATCACTTCCTAGTTGCTATGTTTTGTAAAACCAGGGCTCAAGTTTGCATCATCTATTGTAAAGTCAGGGTTCAAGTTCGCATCATCTGTTATTTAAGAGGCCCCTGAAGGGCTGAGGAATTAATGCTGGTATTCATGCTGCTGCATTAGTCTCATGCAAGGAAAACATGAAAGCTGAAAAATTAGAAAGGTCTTCCAGCCCAGAGGTCTTGAGGCTATTTATGGGATTCCATGGATTCCACAGAGATGTCCAGAGGAAGGGGAGGGCTGGGAACCCCTGAGCGGGCAGGATCTTGCACTCCACATCCCTGGCATCAACCAGAACAAAGTCTGGAAACCACAATGGCCTCAGTGCAGTGCAGCAATTCAATGAGCAGACTTTGGAGTTATTTGGAAGCCTGAGAACTCAGGTCAGGATTCAAACTACTCATGAGCTGTGTGACTTTTGGCAAATTACTTCAGCTCTCTGTGCTTCAGTGTCTTCATCTGTACAATGGGGATATTAATAGAACCTATTATTTAGGGTCAGTGGTAAGATTACACTGCTTGATGAAGATAAAGTCTGGTGACATTGTGATTTATAATAAATATAAGTTTGGTCTTCCCTCATGGTTCTTGGCTCACATAGTAGGCACTCAATAAATATTTGTTAAATGAACAAAAGAAAGGAACAATACAGAGAAAATGGCATAATAAGAATATATAGTTCATATTCCTCTAATGAAAATAGCTAACATATGTTAAAGATATTTCCTAACCTTAGAAGATAAAATCTAGGAGAAAAAAATTATTTGCAATAATGAAGCTATATAATAAACATGCTTTGCTTTTTTCTGCAATTTCTAATCATTTTTATTCAAGTATTTTATAAATATTTTTAAAACTTAATGAGTTTTCAAATGTTTCAAAATAGTAGGAAATTATTTTGAAACATTCAAGTTGTTTCATAATCATTTTCCAAAATTTCAACTAGGAGGCAAACTTAGAAAATAAACTAGTTCAATATCTAAAACTGTATTGAAATTGTGCCTTAAAATGTTAGGATTTAAAAATGGGGAAAAACAGTTTGTGAAAACCAAACAGTTTTCAAAGTGATCATGCTTGAAATTCAAAGTTTTTGTTACCTTTGTGAAGAAGAAGAAAGAATAAATCAAACATCTCAAAACCACTTAAAAAGCAACATTTCCAAATTTGGGGGGAAAGCCAATTAAAAAATGTCAAGTGCACTTTTTATAACCTTGTACTTAATGGTAAAGACCTGAAAATGTATCTGTCAATAGAAAAACTAGAAATAAATAAGGCATTTCAAAGTAAAATATTTCAAAATGATATCAAACATATTAAGTGAATAAAGTAAATTGCAGAATCATAGGTAAATCATAATTCCATTTAGATTTTTTTCTAGGAAGTTGAATGTGTAAAACATACTCATGCATTTGCATGTCTGGAGCGATAGTAGCAGTGGCTGCCCCTGGAGTGAGAGAGTGGGAGGGTTAAGTGAACATGGGGACTTTATTTATCTCCTTTTGTACTGATTAAAGACTATTCAAAATGTAATGAGTTATCCACTGAGTTATTTTTTAATATAAAAACGGTTTCAAATATTTTAATCATCAGAGGATATGAGATACTAAGATGAATTAAATCTGTTTGCAGCTTGTGAGGCATTTAAAATTAAGTAAAACAGCCAGAAATGTTGAGGAATCATTGTTCTAAGATTTAATAAGCTCTATGACCAAGTTCAGGAGATGAACAGATAAAGGAACATCTGAATCTGTTAGGAAGCCTTCCCAGAAGATAAATGGACCAGTTCTTGAGGGACACCCACAGCTGGGTCAAAATGTTTCAGGCAGGTTAGCATGAAAGGGCACCGTGGAGATGCAGTGGCTGTTTAGCTTGGCTGAAGGATGGGCTCAAGACTCCTCCATGGTTATTCCCAGGAAGGCTGGGTCCAAACTGGGATGAGCTTGGAATAAATAGGAGGTAAATAAGTCAATACATCTTTAAAATTTCTTACAGTGCCAGTCTGCTGGTGATGAATATTTCCTGCTTTAGTATATCTGAACACATGTTTACTTCACTCTTTCTTGAAATATATTTCACTTTGCATACAATTCTATGTTTACTGTTTTCTTTTTCTCTCTGAAAGAGATTCTTCCTTAGAGCCTCCAGAAGATATCAACCCTGAGTAAGCTTGGTTTCAAATCTCCAGCCTTCAAAACTTTGAAGGAATAAGTTTCTGTTGTTCTAAGCCACATAGTGTGTTCATTTGTTTCGAGTTGTAAGAAACTAATACAGGCATAAATCAAAGTTCTTTTCTTTGCATATGGGTATCCAATTGTTCCACACCATTTGTTGAAAAGACTATCTTTTATCCACTGAATTGCATTTGCAACCTGCATAAGAATGCAAAAACTAACTCCAAACAGATTACAGACCTAAATGTAAACTCTAAATCTATAAACTTGTAGAATAAAACATAGAAGAAGGTTTTTGTGAACTTCAGTTCGAGTTTTGTTAGGTATGACATCAAAAGCATGTTTTATGAAAGAATAAAAAGAAACATTATCAAGATTAAACATTTCTGGTCTTCAAATGAAAAGACACACCAGACAAGGAGAAAATATTTGCACAGTTTTGTGTCAGGTTGCTTGATCTCCAGTAGAGGACATGCAGGAGGCAGCAGGTCAATGTTTCTCTCTCTATCCCTCTCCCTTCTCTCTCTCTCTAAAATCAATAAAAACACAACATTCCAAGTTACAACGCTTGCCTTAATTATATCACTTAGTATGTTCAGCAGCCCTCTGAAGAAAAGACTGGTCTCCATTTTATAAGACTTAGCAAAGCTAATGAACTTGCCCAAGCCCATCAGTCAGGTAAGTAAGACTTGAACCCAGGTTTTTCTATTGAATGTCCAGGTTCTAACCCCCTAGTCATCCCACTGTGTCAGGGATCCTCAACCTCTGCACTGTGACTTTTGGGGCCAGATGTTTCTTGTTGTGGGGCTGTCCTGTGCATTGTAGTATGTTTACCAGCTTCCCTGGCCTGTAACCACTAGTTAGCAGTAGCATCCCGCTCCAGTAATGGCAACCAATAATATCCCCAGATATTGACAAATATCCTCTGGTGGGCAAAGTGGCCCCAGTTGAGATGTAAGATGCTCCCGAAGGCCCTCTAACTCTAATACTCTACATTCCTGCTTCTTCTAGAAACTCGACCAGTTGACATCCTCCGGTAGAGCAGAGAAGTTGGTGATGCTGTTTATCACACAAAACCAACAAAACCTAGTAGAAACCTCCCTCTTGGACCTGCCTACCTCATCCTGACAGGGTGGCAGCTAGTTCAACGTGCATCTTTGTGCTAAACAAAGGCGTACCCACTCAACAGACAAATTACTGCATTGCAGCCTTTTTCCTTTTGAACATATTTGAAGTTGGCATGTGTTTTATAATCAACAGCCTATTGAGATTTGAGTGGGAGCATCTTGTCTTTCTAGGTTATAAATTAATAGGGATGTCTCTTACAATCAGTGGCATCCTAAATGTGATGATACACAATTTGCAAAGCCCCCCCACCCCACACACACACCCCAGGAGAACATAAATTTTAAAAAGTCACCCCTCTAAACAGAGGTGACACCCAAAGGCCATGGCTTGGCAAGGGAACAGTGCACTGGCATGAAGAGAAAAGGGAGAGCCCACGGGCAGCATTTTGGCCCCAGGGGGCATTCGGTGAGCCTGCTGTACCTCACTGCCCAACCCCAGAGGTTTGAAATGAAAATATCATCAGAGAACACTCCAGAGCATATAGCTTCTCAAGCCAGAAATAATTTCAAGTTACAATTTCTTGAAACAGTTTTCAATTTTTTTTCAAAGCCCAACAAAGCAGCTTGTTTTAGACTGAGACTGCCAACCAATTACCTGCAATTAAAAAGTAAATGAATAAACAACCATAGGGTGTGTGTGTATGTGTGTGTGTGTGTGTGTGTGTGTGTGTTTGTGTGTGTGTAAGGGAAATGCCCCCTCAATAGCAGACAAATGTAGCCAAACAGCTATTAATATTGTTCCCTGAAGAAGAATGAGTTAGTACAAAACTGGGAAGGACAGGAGGCAGACATCTTTCTCTGTCTCATAAATACAGTCTTCCTGAAAATTGATGTGATTACTTGTGAAGCCAGAGTTCCTCTCTTTTTTCTTCTTTGATGGCTGTGTGTGCCTTAATGTGCTTTAAATGTGTAATAAAAATATAATGAAAAACATACATTTATTCAATGTGGCTGCTGCAACATATGCTAGAAAGCCCGAATCCTATAAAGTTGAATTTTATGGCACTTCTTAAACCTGCTCCTTCCACTTACAGCCACCCTACAATATTGGTCAGAATTTAGTGCTCCTCTCTCCCAGTTCTGTCTGCCAAGAAAATTATGGAGCTTGGACTTTCAGTTTCCATTCCTGCTCCTTCCAGGCTAGCTCCCACTCACCCCCTACCGTCCCCTTCTTCTCAGCCTCTCCCCTATCTCACCCCCAAAACAGTCACGCTACACATGCTCATAAAAAAAAAATCATCAAAACCACGTGACCAGGTTCCCCAGCCAAAAAAAGGCAATTTTTTTTTGTTAAAATGTTAAACAGTGGAGTTAGATGGGCCAAATCTAGCTCTCCTTTTTCTACAAATAAAGTTTTATTGGTACACAGCATTACTTGTTTAGATATTATGTATAGCCGCTCCATGCTACCACGGTGGAATTGAGTAGAGACTGGATAGCCCACAACGCCTACATCATTGACCATCTGGCCCTTTACAAGAAAAAGTTGCCAACCCCTGGGTGTGAGCGGGAAGCCTGGTTCACATCCCAGCTCTGTGCTTTCCAGCTCTGCCTATTGAGCTAGTTACACGATTAGTGCTTCCGTTTCCTTGTGAGTCAAATGGAGATCAGAAGAACTCACATCCCAGGGTTGTGAAAATGCACAGTACTTGGACCAGTTCCTGGCTCAAGCTGTGGGAAGAACTCAAATGTTGGGTGTTGTTACTATGTCAACTGGCATCCTCTGCTTACTAGCATTTTCTGCCTTCATTCCCCAAAGAACAGAAAACTTGGTCCACCATTCCCTATCTTCTCTTTCTAACCTTTTGGTCTTCTCAACCCCCTGCCTGTCCTGCATCTTCCCCGCGCCAATAATACCCCTCAGATCTGCATCACTGAGCTCCTCCACAGGATCAGCTGCTACCACTACTGAAATCTTCCCTTCCTTCCACTGTTCAGTGGCTTCTGAGACTGTGGATCACGCCCCTCTTGGGGATGGACTTCCTCCCTGGGACTATCTACCCACGGGCATGGATTGACTAGGACAGTGGCAGTCAGGTCTCATGCTTTAGGGAAAATCTGTATCTTCCCCACGCTCAGCCCACCATGGAAGCCACATGAAACAGCATGCTCGCATACTGGCCACATTCTACCCACACGGTGTGAGCCCTGCAGGGCCGCAGTCTTCACTCTGATATCTGCCTTAATGACATGAGGGTCTTTGGTTACTCTACTCTGAGGACTGGAAAAAACTTGTCTTCTCTTTTATACATTTTATAAATTGATTTTTTAGAGAGAGAGAGGGAGGAAGAGGAAGTGAGAAACATTGATTAGTTGCCTCCCATACAAGCCCCAAACGGGGATCAAATACATGGGTATTTGCCCTAACTGGGAATCAAACCCATGACCTTTCCGTGTATGAGATGGCACTCCAAGCAACTGAGCTACACCAGCCATGGCCAACTTTTCTTTTTTGAAAACAACTATAATAAAGTGGGCTCTCCAAAAAGCAGTCCTTAGATGGCAATTGGGAGTTGGACCAGTGCACCAAAATGGTCAGGAGGCCAGGCAGGATGTGGTCACCTGCAGCTTCAGCTACAACGTGTCAAATAGATCACCCCCAGTGAAACGAGAGTGTGGGGTGAGGTGAGACTGAGATTTTAAGTAAAAACTGAAATATGCTTGTTAAATAAGGCTGCCGTGTGGCTGTTGGAAAAGAACTGCCTTAACCAGAAGCAACTGAACGTGTTTGAATTTGGAACAAAGAATATTTATTCTTCTGATAGAATTGCTTTGGGATGTTTGCAATAAGAGCCGATCTCCACCTGCAAGGTATTATTACTATTACTAGGCTGTCAGTCAAGCTCGGTTTTTCACATCATTTGTCCTAGAAGAAAACGTCCCCCTTTCTCTGCAGGTAAGATGTATTATTTCTCCTCACTAGGCCTACAGAAAAAAAAACCTATCCAAAGACATATGGAGTTTTTGCTGAAACCGGTTTGGCTCAGTGGATAGAGCGTCGGCCTGCGGACCAAAAGGTCCCAGGTTAGATTCCAGTCAAGGACATGTACCTTGGTTGCGGGCACATCCCCAGTGGCGGGTGTGCAGGAGGCAGCTGATAGATGTTTCTCTCTCATCGATGTTTCTGGCTTTCTATCCTTCTCCCTTCCTCTCTATAAAAAAATCAATAAAATATATTTTTTAAAAATAAAAGACATATGGAGTTTTTTATACGCTTACTCTCCTTACTGTAAATACCACTCTAAAGTTACTTTGGACCATATTGTGCAATGTGATAAGTGAGAGGCAAGGCTATTTTTAATATTAAGCAGCCATTTCAAAGTCCCTCCTTTTGTAGCCATTTGTTCAGGCACCCACTCAATCAAGATCAGTTTTCTTAGTATTTATTTTGTCAGTTGTTAAAGGTGGGAAGAGAATGTGAAAGCATTAATAAGCTATAATCGTGGACTTCAGAGAATTTAAATTATACCTGTGCTGTAGAGAGCATTTGTTATTTAGGGTCTGCCCAGCATCTGTCCCTCCCTTATGGTGATGGTCCCCTGATTCGACACATATAGTTCCCACTCCCATTCCAATATGAGGTCACATGACCCAGGTCAGTAGATCAGCTCACTGTCTAAGACATGTGATTGGTTCAGAGGTGACCACATGATTGAGTTTGTCCTGTCAGAGGGAACACCAGGGCTTGTGTGGAATCTTCAAAGGAAAAAGTGCTTCCTCCTCTTTCTGTTGAATGTGAACCAAAATGATTCAGGCAGGAGCTGTGGCAGCATTTGCTCCCAAAGAGGAGAATCTAGCTAAGAATGCAACTAAAACAAGGAAACAGAGCTCAAGGATGAAGACGTGAAAATGGGATCTTGATGACATTGTTAGCATCCTGAACCACACATTCAACTCTGCACATTTTGGTGATGGGACCCAATAATGTCCCTTTTATGGAAAGGCCACTTGACATCAGGTTTTCTGATGAACAGATGTTTAACCAACCCAAGGTGAAGTAAGATGGTAATTCTGAAGAGGAAATTCAGATGCCCATCAATTCTATGAGGCAACAATGTAATATGGCCATTGAGAGACTGAATGTGTATTTAGTATGTAATGTCAGAAATGAGTATTATAGACCTACAGAGATGTGGTTCTTAATCTTGGCCGGTCAGATCCATCTAGAATATTATCAAATTTAAGGTGCATTGCCAGACAAATGGAAAATATTCATAGGAGAGAGAGTAAGATGAGGTAGTTTCTACAAACCATGTTCAAAGAATGAAATACTTGAGATGTTTGTCAATATACTTTATTGATTTTTTTTATAGAGAGGAAGGGAGAGGAATAGAGGGTTAGAAACATTGATGAGAAAGAAACATTGATCAGCTGCCTCCTGCACACCTCCTACTGGGGATGTGCCTGCAACCGAGGTACATGCCCTTGACCAGGACTGAACCTGGGACCCTTCAGTCTGCATGCTGCCACTCTATCCACCGAGTCAAACTGGCTAGGGTTGATTGGGGCATCTTAAGGACCACCAAATCAATAATTTTTCTCCTTTTGCCTATATTTCAAGCAAGGCTTTGATTTTTTACTTAGGCTTAGGGACTGAAAACCCAACAGCGTGCTTTGCTGGTCTGTGACAGGGAGCCTTAAAGCAGAATGAATCAATGTTACGTGGAAGTTAATTAGGTTACAGGCGATGTTGGAGTATTGGATGTCATTCATTCATCCAGCATTGCCTGCTCTTAGTTATCACCAAAGGCAACTGTGTAGGAGCAGTTCTCATGTCAGCACAGTCAGATTCCTTAACAAACTGAGACTTAAGGGAATGAACACTACCGCATAACACAGCTGCCTAATCAATGCAATCACAGCCCTGCCCACAGCTCTTCAATCTCAGGCGACTCAACAGCATATTCCAGCATTAGGAGATTTATGTGGCTAACACTTTGGAGTATCTAATGATCATAGGACACTGTGAATGTAAATGCTTGTTGTTCAGCAGGATGCAATGTATGCCCTTAAAGAACTCATCAGTTAGTGTGTGATCTTGCACACATAAGAGAAGCCCAGGGTAGTGCAGAGAAGGCATCTAAGAAATATTCAGTTCTTCTTTCTCTTGTTCTAGACCAGGGGTGGGGAATCTTTTTTTCTGCCAAGGGTCATTTGGATATTTTAACATCATTCGCCATCCAAAATTACCAACTTAAAAAATGAGCCTGCTATATTTGGTCAAAAATTTAATTTACTCACCCCTAAAGCCTTGGCAGGACCAGACCAAATGATTGCACGGGTCTTATACTACAACGAGGGTTGGGCATTCCCCACCCCTGCTCTAGACAGACACTGCTACCAATCCTGAAAATCTTTCCCATTGAGCCTAAACACACCTTAGGATCTGTCGCAACACAACTCTCCAGCAACTATTATTAATCCACCAGATTTCATTCCTGAGATGAAATCTACTACTCAGTTGAGTTCAAGTTTACAGAGAGAAAAAACTGATTCCTGATACAGAGATTGCTGGTACTAAAAGAGCAGCTAAAATGTCTCCATGGAGATTTGAGTAACATTGTCCTTATATGAAAGAAAAACAACATGAACCGTGACTGAGGTGGGAACAAAGAGCAGAGGAGTTTGGCTAACGTCCACAAGAGTGAAAATGAGGCCAGAATTAAATGTTATGTTTTAGAAATATCAGCGGCTGGATTCTAGGAAGAACAGGAACAGAAAGAGTAAAAACTATATTAACATACAGAGATGAGTTAAACAGTCAAAGCATATAGAGGAGTATGTAGGCCTGACAATGAAAAAGCGAGTGGGAAGAAGCATCATGAAGCAGGAATAATGGTGTTCTGGCTCCAAGAGTGGAAGGATGAGGAAGAGTGGAAGGATGAGGAAGTGAAAAGCAGTTTGAGTGAGTGAGAGGACATGGTATCAATAGAGAAGCTAGAGAAGGTTGGTTCTGTTTGGAGCGGGCTGAACTTGAATGTGGTAGGACATGCCATTGACATTTTCAAGTAAACATTAAAGGGGAAATTGAACTTGAGGGAGAATAGAAGGTAGCGACATGGAGGTCAGAGCTCCAGTCATGGGTAAGTAGGAGTGTGGTGCGGATGAGAGGAAGGATGGCCAAGAGGCTCCTTCAAATAAAGGCTATACTGGGGAAGCAGTCTGAAGTCAGGGAGTCATGTGAAGGGACCAGAAATGAGGCACACAGTTTTCTAAGATAATAGTTCCTATCCAGGGTTAAGATGATTTTGAATCAAATAGGATCTTTTGGGGGAGGTGGAGAAGCAAGCCCCTGTAGCTGCATTGCACTGCCTGTTGGTGACAGAAGCATTCACTTCCTGGACCTGCAGACCTCAGGGTGGAGAGAGCTATGCAGAGAGTTATGAAGAGACTATTTCAGTGACAGATTCAGGTCGAAGCCTAAATGGCCTCCCAGGGCTATACACTCATGTACCCATTTATGGCACCCATTCTGATCCGTCCTTGGCTTGATGATGGGGATACAGAAGTGAATGAAACCCAATACTTGTTAATACTTGAATATGTTAACAAAAATGTGATAGAGAAAACAATTGTCTAGCCAAGGGGAGGGGTAATCAGAAAGGCTAATCAAGTCTAAGAGGTTCATCCTTGACTTTCAAGAGCCCTGTACTGGGCCTGGTACAATTAAAGTGAGATGGAAGGAGTATATATTTGTTGATGATAGTGACATGAAACGGTTGTTAACATATTAGAGTTAACATCTTTCTCATCTCCCGCTAGCTAAAGAAGATACTGGTATAATCCTTTCTCTTTCTCTATCCTGCGAAAAGATACTACAATTGCCACAGATTTTCTTTTATAATATTTTGGGAGGAAGGACCAAGAAAACCCACATATATGTTGATTCCAGTTTTTCCATTCTCAAGATTGAGAATTACTAAGGTAATTCACCACTCTGTCCCCCATCCCTGCTCTATGTGTGTGCTATGTGGTGGGGACAGAATGTCCAAAATGAGGAAGAGAACTCTTTCTGAGAATAAGAGTGAGTAGTCACTAAATATCACTAGTGCAACTATATATTTTAGAATAAATCATTTGACTGTTTTAATGTCAAATGCACATTTCAATACAAATGCAAGCAAAAAAATTATTTTACATCCATATCTATTCAAATCAAGCACTATTTGCTTTTTTTAAAATCCACACTGTAGTAAATGAAAATATGTTTTAAGCAAGCTTTTTAGAGCAACAAAATACTTACAAAAACAATAATAGAAGACACAATTGATATTATGCCTATGTATGAATAGGAAAGCATTCTGGCATAAAGTTAGTGTCCTTTTTTCACGACAGTACATTCACTTTCAAGGAACACTTTTGAGGTGGCTTCAAGATAAATATTTTTCTTTTCAGTTGCTTCAGGGGTAAATTTTAATGGTAAATTTTAACTACCCTCTCATTTTTTCTTTTAAAAAGGGATTCAGAAAAAATGGGAAAACTTAATTTTTCAATCCTGTAGCATAAGTATTAGGGACAGTCAAAAACAAACAAACAAAAACACGGAGAAGTAGGGGGAAATGAAAAAAGCTTTTGGCCATTATATTGTACAATATATCACTACTATCCCATAAAATTTTTATGTGACATCTCAAGATGTGATTTTAAAAAGTCTTAAGTTTAAAATAAAATTGTTCCTCTGGTTCCCATCTAATCAGTCTATCTGGGAAACTGTAGCAAATATTATATCTGAATTATGAGAGAAAATAGAAAGCAGGCTCAAATGGGGGAAGAATAAAGAAAAGACACATTATTTTAATTGTATTTTATATTAATACAGTCAAATATAAAAATTATATTTGTTTTATTCTTTAACAATATAATTACTCATTAACCCATTTGCAAAATCTATAGAAAGTTGACAAAGGCTCTATCAATCTAATGTCAAATATTTTAAAAGTTAGTGATTTTTCATTTCCTCCATTGACCCATCCATTCATCCACCTCACTATCCATTCCATCATCTATTCATCCATCCATTCACCTCACTATCCATTCATCCATCCACCCCACCATCCATCCATCCATCCATCATCCATCTATCCATCCATCCATCCACCCCACTATCCATTCATCCATCCATTCCATCCATCCATCCATTTATCCACCCACCTATCATCATTTAGCTATTCCTCCACCCACCTCTCTATCTATGCATGCATCCATTCATTTCACTTACCAAATGTTCAATTTATCAATGAAATGCAAAGTGTCAACATAAAAACTCTTTGAAAAAATAACATCTTAATAACTTTGGAGCAAGGCTGATGGAGCTATGACACGGGAGAGGTATCAAAAAGCACTGAGAGTTCAGAAGAGATAGCAACCTCAGAGCAGATATCAAGGATCCTTCCTGGAGCAGAAGACTGAAGGTGGAAATGAAGACGCAGTGGCGACTAATTCATGCCTTGCAGCTGAGGCCAAATCAGAATGTAGTATTATTAATAAATAGCTACTATTTCAAAGCAAGTGCATTAGCTGCCAGAGAAACATATAACTATTTCTGCAAACCACTCCTGGAAAGTTTTACCATAAACCAAAAAAATAAAATAAAATAAAATAAAATAAAAGGATGAAGAAGAAAGTGGCAGGTCTGGGTGGATTTTTTTTTAATTTGTTATGCAGAAAGCCCCACAATGTCTTTCAGATGGGGGGGTGGAGGGGGTGTCAACAATCAAAATGTCATCAGCTTGCCTCCTCCTGCTTTTCTGATCTCTCAGGAAAATTGCTCTTTAAAAGAAACCATGGCAGCACATTTCCAGCCTTCTCTATGCGGCTGTCCCAAACGGTGGCATTTGGTTAATGTCAGCACTCAGGTATCATTCACATCAGATGCTGTGATTTTTTTTTAACTTAGGGCCTTATTTCAGGTATAATATTTGCTACAGCTTCCTATATAAGAATAAGCCATATACAAAAGCCCTTCACCTCTACTCCACCTGCAACAACAAAAAAAAAGGAGGGGGGGGGGAGATATGGGGAAGAAAAGAAAAAGGCTAAAATCCCTGGGTTTGTAAAGAGGTAACTGAGCAATATCTCTGGCGCCCGATCATTTAGCACCAAGTTACTATGGAAGCTGCCCTGCTTTTCTGTCTCCTATTGTTCACGTCTCTTTTCTCAACTCCATGGGGACTCGGCGCTGGGACTTCTCTCCACAGAGTGGCAGGCTCGGCTCTTGTTTTCCCATCAGCAGCCCCACTGTTTAATCAAGGGAGCTAATCAACTGTGGAGTTCATAATGGATGTCAGTACCATTTCCTGTGTTATGATTGATGAGTCTAACTCGGGACTTAATGCCTTTGTTCAAAATTAGCTGACAATAGAATCGAGATTAATACCATTTTTTAAGCTGCATTGTGGCAGCGAACAAAAGTAGTTCTCATGCGGCAATTGTAACACCCGGCTGACACTGGAGGAGATTTTAGGCAAAGCCTAGAATTTTCTTTTTAATAACTACATATATTTTAACTTGCGTTAATGTCAATCTTCTATTTATGACAACGGATATTGTTTTTCCATGAATACGGTGATAAAAAATGTCCTTTGTGTAGATGTTTTTTTTTTAATTGAGCTCTCCACACACATGTATTCTTTGAGTAAATAAATTTCTATACACCTCCTCTTCTGCCTTTTTCCTACCTCAATCTCCTTATGCTTCTCTAATCCGTTCTCTCCCTTAAAAGTAAAAGCTGATGAAATGCAGATTTCTCAAAGACAACTCCCTGGGAAATCTGTCCCTGGGAAACCAGTGGCCCATGCTCCCCATGGAAGCATCCCTCCTGGTACCAGTCTTGTCTGTCAGTCCTGCATCCAGCAGGCACTGCTTCATTTGCAGCGCCTTTTCCATTCTCTCCTATTTTCCTTTATTTTTTGATTAATCAACAATGCTTCTTAATAATAAAGTAATAATCTCAAAAGAACGTCTTGATAGATTGCAACCATTAAAGGACTTTCTCCACAGAGAAATGTACTTGACGTATTATTCATCAGGTTGAGGGAAAGGGGAAGGGGGGACTCTGTAGAGGAGTCCTTAGCAGTTACAAAAGGAAAAACTAATAAGACTAAAATTATTCATTTCAGCACAATGGGGAAAGAGTGATTTGTAAATTATTAAATTCCTGAGAAAACAAAACAACATTATTGCATTATAAAATTGGGCAACATGCAGATGATCATCTGCATAACAATAAGTAACTCTGTTCTCCTGATCTTTTAAAATCTTCATTAGCCCCTAGAAACAGTTATCTCCGGAGATAAGGAAGATCTCCACAATTACCCTATTATGTAAATCCCTTTCCACTTGCTTTCCTTAAACCTCTTGAGCACTGTAACCTATGGAGGAAGGGGTCTGCATTCATTGGCGTGTACATATGAACTGCATTTATCTTCTCCAGGAGTTGCCACCCACTGTCCTCAGTAGAATTCCTACTGCTCTCTGGGGAGAAGACTCCATAACATCTCACTGTGATTGTATAACCTGGCAAGTAAGTCTCAGCTTGATTCTTTAGACTCTGTTGTGTTTGTTTCAAAGCATCAACTTTCTTCCAGTTCCCAGCTAGCCTCTCTGCCTTCCCTCACTAATGCAGGCTGCAAGGGTGACTTAAGATCCTAGAAAGAGGCAGGTGGACAGCACCTGCAGTTTCTCGCACTTCCCTTTCTTTATGAATGGTGGTGAGAGGGAGAGAAAGGAGAGGGAAACAGACATCTTTCTTTGGCTGGTCATAACCACTCTCTCCATGGACTTGAGGAGCTTGTGTGGGGGCTTCAAAAGGCCCTTCTGAAGGGGGCTTCACTCAGCTCTCTGCCTAACAAGCAGCCTCAGCTCCTCAGCAGAACATTTAAGGCCCTTCACAACTTGATTCAAAACTCTCTTTCTAACCTCAACTCCTGCAAGTCCACTCCAGAGACCCTGAGTGCCAGCTCCATGAAACTTTGGTCAATTTGCCAAATGTGCCATGCTCTGTTCTGCATCCTGGCTTGTTCATTTATCCCCTTATCGCTCAAATTAGGTGGCCCTTCTTCCCTTCTTAGCCCTCTAAATCCTTATTCATCTACCAGTCTTGAGACACATCTGTCTTCCAGGCAGTGGGGGAGGAAAAGATGAGGGCTGGGAATATTCCTGGTTCCTCTGGAATTCTGAAACAGGGGACTCTGTAACTATAAGGCCTAACATCAAGAAAAAAAAATTGAAACTATCCAAACGTATTCCTTTATGTCATTGAAACACATAGGTGATATTTTCCCTTTGCTTTCAGTACTTTCTATAATGCTATTACCCTCTCTAGCTAAAAGTCAACTTAAAAATAACAATAATGCATATACAAAAGCCATCAGGAAAACATTTAAAATTTCTTTCACAAGCCACATCTTTACTCCCACATAAATGATGCTGCTTTCTTAAATCAAATAAATTATAAATACGATCTATCAAAATAAAAGCCCTAATTATCTTACTGAATATTATCTCCTTGAGAAAATACACACACACACACGCACACACACACATGCACACACACATACACACACTGCATCCTTGGGAAAATACACACACACACAGCAGAAAATACACACACACAGTAAAATGATCAGGTGCCTTGGATCATTTAGTCATCTAGACAGCTTTTATATGTTGTCTCACAGCATCACCTAAGGCAGTGGTTCTCAACCTTTCTAATGCCACAACTCTTTAATACAGTTTCTCATGTTGTGGTGACCCCCAACTATAAAATTATTTTCGTTGCTACTTCATAACTGTAATTTTACTACTGTTAATGAATCGTAATGTAAATGTCTGTGTTTTCTGATGGTCTTAGGCTCTAAGAAAATATTGCAAGGTGATGCTTTACATCAAACACAACAAAATAGCCCTAGCTGGTTTGGCTCGGTGGATAGAGCATCAACCTGCGAACTAAAGGATCCCAGGTTCGATTCCACTCAACGGCATATGCCCATGTTGCAGGCTCAAACCCCAGTGAAGAGCGAGCAGGAGGCAGACAATCAATGATTCTCTCTCATCGTTGATGTTTCTTTTTCTCTCTCTCTCTCTCTCTCTTCCTACCTCTCTGAAATTAATAAAAACATATTTTTAAAAAATTACAACAATCAGATGATATAAAAACACCATATTCCCTGTGCCAAAGAACAAAACAGTAAAATATGTTCTAAATTTACATGTATAAATCAATGGACTTTTTACAACAGACAGGAGATTGAAAATTGGTTATCTGGAATAGAATTTTCTATCATGTTATTTATCTCCCCTCCTCTCCTTAAAATAAACTATCCATATAGAAATCATTTATAGTTTAGGAAAAATGTTTGCTTTAGTGAGTAAAACTTGTTTATATTTCTCTTCTGAAATGACTTTTGTTTACAGTTTCATTAGGCAACATTCAGTAGTAGAGATACAGATTAAAAATTAGTTTGGACTTTTCCCTTCTTAGAAGGTTTAGCAAAATTACCCTAATGGATTCAGGTTGGCAGCTATATGAGCTACGTGCAGTCCCATGGGAGGCAGTGTATGGATGGGTAACCAGTTGTCTTCACCCATTATATCTTCCCTAGTGCTGGCCTCCAAGTTCCAGGCAGTACACCTCTGAGCATCTAAAATTAAACACATCTCTCCTCTCCAGCTCTCAGGTTTTCCCTGCTGTGCAACTGGACAAATGCAGTACAGTTTCTTCCATTAAGGCCAAAGTACCATAGATTTTAACTTTAATTTAAAATGCAATCTTTTACTAGAGGCAAATAGAGTCTTTAGGGAAGCACAATACTGGTGTGTCTATATAAAGTAGGCAAATGATGTAAAATAAACACTGGCTATCACCAGCTTCCAGAAAATGACATGACTGACCTTTTCTGACCACTATCTGAGGTGTGGATGCTATCGTATGGGCCTCACCTGGACAAGCCCACCAAGCATGAACTCAAAATCTGTCATAAAAGACTATACCTAGAATTATTGGTATAGTGGGGGTAAGAATCCCACTCAATAAAAATGTTATGTAATCTACTGAAACTGTAAATTCTGTTCAAAAATTGCCCATGCTGATAAGTGGCTGTTTCCCTATATAATAAAAGGCTAATATGCAAATTATATTGTCTGTCAGTCCTGCATCCAGGGAGTTTGACCAGGGGGCAGGAACAGCCAACCCAATTCCCACATCCCTCTCCTCTCAATCCCCTTCCCCTGCCGGCCAAGTCGACTGGACCCTACCTAGGCACAAATTCATGTACAAAAAATAAAATAAAACAAAATAAAATAAAAGGTGTATCCTTCTGCTGATGGGAATTTTGGTGGCCTGGAGGCAGCACAGTACACTGAGGAGTGAGTGTCTCAGAGTAGTTATGCTGACTAGAAGCCACAGCTCTGGCAATAACTGAGTGTGCTATTCAGAGGTGGGACATTACAGCTTATAAATATTCTTAATTCTTGAATTCCTCAATTGTAAAGTTGGATGAAATTGGGGTCTTTCAAAAGTTTTAAAACTAGTTAAACCCAGCCTCTTGCCTGTTTTGGTAAATAACATTCTATTGGAACTCAGCAATGCCATTCATTTAAGTACTACCTATGGCTATTTTCATACTACAAGGACAGAGTTGTCTGGTGTGACAAGATCTAACTTTTTACTTTCTATCCCTTGGCAGAAAAAGTTTGCCAATCTATGCTAAATATTTTTAGCTCAAGAACTGCCTCACAGTGGGTACTCAATCAATGCTAGTATCCCTCCCACCACACAATTCTGTAGTTAAAGAACATGCAATGCCAAATTATTGGTTGGAACACTTTCCCAAAAGGAAGTCAATCTACAAGAATTACATGGACAAAGATTAAGAGGATAAAATAGGGTGGACTGAGTTTCAAATAATGTGAACCCGTCATCATTCTATTCACGCAATTGATGAGTAAAGTAATAGTGTCACTTTCTCATTGAGCATGGTCCCAACCCAGGGACCTTCAGAAAGAAAAAAAAGAGAGAAATTGCAGGTGGCTACTCACTGAATGAGGAATAGGAGAGTTCAAAAAGAGAAAATCGGATGCCTTGGATCATTTAGTCAATAAAAAGCAAATAAAATCATCAATCTGGTTATTGGAAAGCAAAACTGTAAAGACATCGAGATAGAAAACCAGAATAAAATATTAGTGATTGGAGCAGCCGCCAGAAGATCAGGAGTGCTTCCTAAAGCAAATGGCATCCATTTCAACTTGGGCTTCACATAAAATATGCAGGGATCTTCTTATCCATCATGCAACTGCGGAAAAAAAGGGTTTGGCTATTAATTAATTACTGGATTGTCACAACCCATTTTATGCTCGCCCATCTTTTCTTTCCATAAGCTGACTTGGTTAGCACTTGTTTTGTAATTACAGTCTCCTGACAAGCACCTCTCCCATACCTATCATTTCACAATGGAATCTGCTGAGCGTGGCAGGGAATCCCCTAAGTATAGAGGCTCAGTAACTTGCCATCTAGTCTCACCTGTGGTTCTGAAACAGCAGGGAAGGGTGCGGAACTGCTATTCTGATGCCACATAGGTGAGCAAGAGCCCTAAGGAAATACATAACTTCTTTTTTATATATGACTCCTTTAAATGTGTGTGCAGAATTAACAACTCTACCTCAGATGCATGTCAATGAATCCTGGGATTAGCTCTTTATTTGGGCTGACAAGTAGTTATTTCTGAGCTCCTATAATTACTAGGATGACTAATGTAATGAATATCATGGCCAGTGTTAACATTCCATAGAGCAGGGTATGTGATGGGGCTTGCTGGGAACAAGGAAGGGGGGACTTCACAGACTTTTTACAAATAATATTAAAATCAGAATGTTAGTTTTGTGGGATTTTTTGTCACTTGTCTTAGCCATATTTCATATTCTCACTTCGCTGGCTCCACACAGCCCTGCTGTCATCCAGCCACACCTGTGAGCACCAACTACATCAAGGGTTGCCTGGTCATGGTGTTATCTGCTTACCTTTCTCTATGGACACACTACTAGACTGCAAAACCCATGGGCACTAAAAGGAAATCTTATTATCTGTAAGTTTCTTATCCCTAACATCACATAAGGTACCTTCCTGTTCTGTTTGAGTAAACATTTGTTGACTTAACTTATACATGGCTTTGCTAGTATGACAAGACTCATGCAAACTCTGAAATCCTGTAGAACACACACCATATTTCTCTTCTAGGTATCACAGTGCTTACCCTCAACTAGGCTTCCCACCCAGTAGCCACTAAAAGAACGTTTGTGGAAAGAAAGGATTTTAACTGGGAGGTGAAAAGTGCATTGGGTGCCATGAAAATATGACTTTGACCAAATATATTGTGGGACTAAATCAAGAGTCAATGATTGCCAAAATCAGTTTGGCTCCATGGATAGAGCAGACTGAAAGGTCCCGGGTTCGATTCCAGTCAAGGGCATGTACCTTGGTTGAGGGCACATCCCCAAAAGGGGGTGTGCAGGAGGCAGCTAATCGATGTTTCTCTCCCATTGATGTTTCTAACTTTCTATCCCTCTTCCTTCCTCTCTGTAAAAAATCAATGAAATATATTTTAAAAAGTAAAAAAAAAAAAGAGTGAATGATTATTTTCTGCAAAGAGATAACAGGAAGTGTTTCAGGCTTACAGGTATTACTGTCTCTGTTGCAACCACTCAATTCTGCTACTGTTTGTTGTACCAAAAATGCAGACTTAGACTATAGGTAAATAAATGACTGTGACTGTGTTCCAATAAAACTTTATTAACAAAATCAGATGGTGGGCCAAATTCTCTTGCCATAATTTGCTGATTCCTGTTATAAATGAGAAAGGCAACCCAAAAAAGATTTTGGAACACAACCCAGTGAAGTATATATATGACCTCAGCATATAAACAAGGTGTTGAAATGAAATACAAAAAAAAAAAAGCAGTAACCATTCTGGAAAAAATTACAAGTGAATGATATTAGAATTAAAAACAATGAAATACATTGCATTCGTGAAACAAACAAACCATAGCAACAAACACATGTAAATAAAATCTCACAACATAACATTGAATAGAAGAAGCAGCTCACAAATGTATAGAAAATCACATCAGCCCTCCCTGATTTGGCTCAGCCCTCCCTGGTTTGGCATCAGCCTAAGGATCGAAGGGCCCTGGGTTAGATTATGATCAAGGGCACACGCCCAGGTTGCAGGCTTGGTCCCCAATAGGGGGTGTATAGGAGGCAGGCAATCAATGATTTCCTCTCACATTGATCTTTCTCTCTCTCCCTTCCTCTCTGAAATATATATAATTGAAAGAGGGAAAAGGTAAACTATAGAGTGGGAAAGTAATGTCACTTACTAGTATATAACTAACAAAGGTCATGTAACCAACCATAAATGTGTGCTGAAACCAATTTCTATGTGTGGGTCTTTTCCATACCAAAAGCAATTCTGTGACACCAGGTGGGTGTCCTACAATTAAACTCAATTCTGACACTGTGCACCTGGAGACAGTATCAGATTATATTGGTTAAGGGCTCAGTCCCTTGAGACTGCCCATCTCACTTCAGATACAAGCTACAAGCAAGTCTGTGCCTCTGACCGACTGGCTGTAAATCAGAAGTCCCCAGGACCTCCAGGTTTGATTAATTTGATATAGGGACTCACAGAGTCTGGGAAACATTTTACTTACTAGATCACTTGTTTGTTATGTAGATACTAGAGGCCCAGTGCACGAAATTTGTGCACAGCCTGCACCCTCTCCAATCTGAGACCCCTCAAGGGATGTCCGACTGCCCGTTTAGGCCCGATCCTGGTAGGATCGGGCCTAAACGGGCAGTCAGAAATCCTTCTCACAATCCAGGACTGCTGGCTCCAAACTGCTCGCCTGCCTGCCTCCCTGATTGCCTGTAACCGCTTCTGCCTGCCAGCCTGATCACCCCCTAACCACTCCCCTGCCAGCCTAATTGATGTCTAACTGCTCTCCTGCCAGCATGTTTGCCCCAATTTCCCTCCTCTGCCAGCCTGGTCACCCCTAACTGCCCTCCCCTGCAGGTCTGATTGTCCACAACTGCCCTCCCTTGCAGGCCTGGTCCCTTCCAACTGCCCTCCCCTGCTGGCCATCTTGTGGTGACCATCTTATGTCCATATGGGGGCAGCCATCTTTGACCACATGGGGGCAGCCATTTTGTGTATTGGAGTGATGGTCAGTTTGCATATTACTCTTTTATTAGATAGAAGCCTGGTGCATGGGTGGGGGCCAGCTGGTTTGCCCTGAAAGGTGTCCCAGATCAGGGTGGGGGTTTTCTTGGGGCATGATTGGCCTGGGCAAGAGGCCTGTGATGGTTTGCAGGCTGGCCATGCCCCCCAGCAACCCAAGTGGAGGCCCTGGGATCTGGGATTTATTTATCTTCTACAATTGAAACTTTGTAGCCTGGAGCAGAGCCAAGCCTTCTGCTCACTCGGTGGCTGCTGCCATTTCTGTTGGGATTCTATAATTGAAACTTTGTAGTCTTAAGAGGAGGCCTGAGCTGGCAAGGGCAGGCGGAAAGCTTGGCTTCCTTTATTGCCAGGGAAAACCAAGCCTCCCTCCTGCTCTGTGGCCACAGCTATCTTGGTTGGGATTATTTGCATATTTGCTCCAGATTGGCTAGTGGACGTGGCTGAGGGTGTGGCTTGTGAGTGTAGCAGAGGTGTGGTCAATTTGCATATTACTCATTAGATAGGATAGGTCATGGTATGTGACACCCCCACACCTCCATGCTGTCTCCATGGACTCCACCCTCCTAGGACCTACCCTATTGTGTTCAACAACTAGGAAGCTCTCTGAAACCTGTTTTTTGGGGGTTTTATGAAGGCTTCATTTCATAGGCAGAATCGATTACATCATCAGCAATTGCCAAATGATTAAATCTCTATCCCCTCTCCCCTTCAAGGAACTGAAAGTTCTACCCCTCTAATGACAAGGTTGGGTCCCCTGGTAACCAGCACCCATGCTTAGGAGTGTGTGGTCTACAAGGCATTTTTTTTATACAAAAATGGCATATTTGTTGCTCTCATCTCTTAGGAAATCCCAAGGGTTCTAGGAGCTCTGTGCCATAAAGGGATAAAGACACCAAATATATACTTCTTACTATAAATCACTTCAAAACATGTAACACTTAAAGAACCCCTACATATCAATGAGAAAAGTAAGTGAATTAGAAAAATGGAAAAAGAAAAAAGAAATAAGCATTTCACAAAATAGGTAAATCAAATGGCCATTAAACATGTGAAAATGTGATTAATGTAATCCTGGAAATACAAAAAAAATCACAAGAATGTACCATTACATGCTCTCTAAAATGGCAAAAAGTTTAAATGCTAGAGGCTGTCCAAGATGGGGACCTAGGAGGATCCTGAACTCGCCTACTGGCTCGGACACCCCAAATCTACAACATCTGGAAATTTTTCCTCTGAAAACCACCTGAGCAGCTCATATCAGGCAAATAGGAGAAGGCCCACATAGAAGAGAGCAGCAGAGGCTAAGGCATAATCTCACCATAAGCCTCATCCCAGATGACCCAGTCAGGAGGGAACCCACACACCTGGCCCTTCTCCCGTGGGGTCCCCCACTATTAAGACTGGCACCAGAGAGATAACCCCCAAAACATTTGGCTAAGGGCTATGTGGAAGAATCTGGAGCTGGTTCCTGGCCAGCTGCCACGTCCTGGGCACTGCACAGCCAGCGGACAGACACACACCCCAGGATTTCTGTGGAAGAGGATGATTTGTTTGTCCTGGAGCTTTAGCCGAGGGGCAGGCTTCTGGTTTGGGGCAACTGAGGTACCTACAGACGCGCTCTCCCCTGCCTTGCTCACCCATATTCCCCAGGAAGGAGCTTGTATATTTACCTGGAGTCAAAGTTTTTGCTGCTGCCCCCATGGGGGTCAACCCTAGATCGCCTGGCACTAGTGGCCAGTGGAGCTTATACTTTGGTCTCACAGAACTGAATATATTTGCACTTCAAAACTTGCTGCCTGCAGGTCTGGCTGCCAATCAGTCTAAATTCTAGGTACTAGCTAAGATCACCCCTTTGATTTTTGGCACACCTTCAACTACAGGAACTGTTAAAAATAAAACAGGGCAATCACATAAGTTCAAGAGACAAGCAAGAGCTAGGGCAAGGTTGAACACCAGTTTTATCTCCTACATCAGGCCACTCCTTCAAGACGTGAAAAAATGGGCACTTCATCTAATGCACAGACACCATCCCAGAGTCAAGCAAAAGGAAGAAATGGAGGAATATGTTCCAAACAAAAAAACAAGATAAAACTTCAGGGATAAACTTGAAAGAAAATGGCTAATAACACCAAGTGTTGGTAAAGATTCAACTAACAGAACTCTTGGGTGTTGCTCTAGGAGTGTGAATTGGTAAAATTACAATCTATTCATGTGGGATATACACTCTCAGTGATACTTTTAAGAGGTTTGCATGCCCAAGGGCAACAAAACATATGTTTAAGAATGTGCATTAGCAGCATTATTTGCTGGAAACAATGTGCAACAAAACATATGTTTAAGAATGTGCATAGCAGCATTATTTGCTGGAAACAATCCATGTGTTTATCAACAATGGAATGAATAAATCTCATACAGTGGAATACTCTACAACAATGACATAAACAAGTCTGGGCTACACACACAACTTAGGTTGGATGGACAAACCTGATATCGAAAAGAGAGGGAAAAGGCAGCTATAAATGAGCTCATACAATATTCACATTTATGGGGCAGAAAGTGGTGGGCATCAACCTGAGGACTCTGCATTCTGGTCATTGGTTTCTTGACCTGTAATTACATAGGGACTTGCTAAATAAGAAATTATTAAGCTGTATATTTATTTATGTATGTTCATTTTTCTGTATGTGGTGATAGTTCACAATTTTTAATAAGTCTTCAAATGATTTGAGGACTGCCACTTGTGAAATTGGAGATTTTTAAGAATAAAAACAGCACCTTTAGCAGGGCTATTTTTTTCCAATGATGCCACTGTGTCTTATGGATGTCATATTCCCTACGGCAAAAGTGATTTCATGGGACTTTTAAGGCTAAGTCACAAAGTGCATTACAGCTTTTGTATGGTTCTCGGGGGCTCCCTCCGGGAACAGAGCTGCTGTGTTGTGGCAGTTTCAAACCACATCCAGAGGCCATCAGCGGGCTCCAGGTGAGAGCCACAGCTGAGCTCATCTTCAGAGTCATCCCAGCCGGGCACCACACATGTGAGTGAAGAAACCTCTGGAAGGTGCCCACGGCCAGCCATTGGAGTCTTCCCAGGTGAGGCCCAGACATCCTGGAACAGAGACAACCCACTCACTGTGGCTATCAGAATTCCTGATCCATAGAAACCACAAGCACAAAGAAACGGCTATTGTTTTAGGCCACCAAATTCACAGTGTCTGTTACACAACCACAGCTATTCAAACAACCACTGTAACACTGTTATTTCTAATTTTTGTCAAAATGTGAAGATAGGTAGGTGAGGCTGAGAGCAAAGGTGAATTGCCCTGTGTTATGTGGTGGAGCCTCCATTTAAACCTGAATCTGTCCGTCTCCAAAGTCTGTGTGCTGTCCATGGGTCATGCTGCCTTCTTACAGGGAGGAGTCATGACCACAGAAAAATACCTCAGAAATGTGTGCCACAGAGATAAGGAAATTCACTCCCTGTGATACTTGATGCTTAACCCAAGCCCCAGAATTTCTGTGAGAAGACTAAGAGAATTTAACATAGACTCTGCTACATGACAGCTCCGTGGGATGGCCAATTCGCCCAGCCCCCACTTCTCACCCAAGACGCTGGGACATAGAATGGGATCATGCCTACTTGTAATCACTGTTGGAAACTTTATGAGGATAAAAAAATGAGAGAATAATGAAAACTAAAAATAATAATGATGCCATCAGACATGTTACTTCTTGGCCAATTAACTAGTTTTGAGAACATAACATTCTTACACACATCTACACAGCACTTAGGGTTTCAAAGCCTGTTTACAACATATCTGGGATGAAAACACTCAGTAAATTGTAGGGCATGATGACAGACAGCATTATTATTGACACCTCGGGAGACAATAAAAGCTAAGGAGCATCAGTCAGCCAATGGAACCAAAAATGAAATAAAAGAGGAAATAAAGGGAGAATGGGAGGGCATTTGATGGTTTCCCTTCTTTATACCCTTGGCATCATGGCCAGATATGCATGAGTTCAAATTTCCAGAATGGTATCTGGATATTTCCTTTCAAGCTAGCCACTGAAAATCTTTGAAATCTCAGAATTGGCAAAATAGTCCTATATAATTTCACAGGACAAATTTTCCTCCCAACTCTGCTCTCTCCATGTAAGAACTCAGCAAAACTATTCATGTGGCAATGAGGAGAAAAACAATGTAAGCTGGTCAGCACAGTTAGGGTAACCAGAGTGACATTCCCCTTGATGAGCTAAACCTCTGGGACAGGACACCATCACTCTGAGGAACCAACCCCTCCACAAAAGAATGGTTAGGAGTCGAGGACTTGCTGCCTTTCTAAACTATATGAGATTAAAATGTGCTGGGTGACTCATGCAATCCTTCTTCTTCTTCTTTTTTTTTTAATTCCCACTGAAGCACATACAATGGGAAGAACATGAGGTTAAGAAAAAAAGTAGAATAGAAATTCACTTTGTATCTCTGGGTAGAAATGGGAAGATGGCCTATAGTGTTCTGAAGTGACTTGCACTGCACTCCAAGGAGCAAAATACAATGAAAGACCCAAAGAGTGGGGTTAGAGGTCATTTCTATGCACAGCTTTTGAGCTGATGTATTTTATTCTTAGTCCTTTATTGTATCTTCTCCTCCTGAGGTGAAAAATGTCACTTCAGAACTTGCTCTGCCATTTTCCACTTTTCATGGAGTCTGTAATGGAGTCAGGGGCTGATCTGCCTTCAAAGGACAAAGAATTCTTTGTTGATTTTAAGTCTTTATAGAGTTCCATGTGCTCAGACCATGTTAAATTTGTGTCTGACCTGGTGCCCCAAATATATTTGGTGATCAAGAGATGGTTGGTTATTCATTCAAATATTGACTCTGTTGGACCCTCAGCTCAAGTTGATGAAACGGACCACCTCTGCCCTCCTGGAGCTCCCCGTGTTACAGCTGATGGAGACACTAGGTACAGGATACTGTAGCTACAGAAACAGAGCTGACCAGCTGTCTGCCACATCCATGCTCTCCTCCATAAGGCAGTTACTGGAAGCAGTTTCCCACCATGTGGCTTGTTCCCTTTGCATCTCAGCAGGGTCATGCTCATCATATTCTGACCAAAAAAAAAAAAAAAGATGGAGAAGTGATATACAGCTTCCAGACCCAATCTATACAATCTTCCCACAGAATCCTACATGCTGTCTCTATCCACCTCTATTGGCTGGATGCCAATGTTTATAGGAGCCACATATTTAAGTTGGAAGAACCTCTGTCAGCCTGGATCCCTGAATGACTCTATGGAGCAGAGATTCTGCCCTCAATCTCTATATTGCCACTCCATCATCACGAATTGAACTCTACATGAGTGAAAAATAAAGTTCTATTCAAAAAAGCTACTGAGATGGAAAGATCATCTATTACTACTGCTATCATTCTAGTAACTACTCTTATAACACATACTATTTCATTCATTCATTCGTGTGTATTTTTTAAATTTATTCACATACTACGGAGAGAGCCTACTATTAGCTAGGCATAGTTCCAGGTGCTTGGGAGGAACATAAAATAAACAAAAAGATAAATAGGCAAGAGAATTGAAATACTTCAATGCAGGTATTTAATCTATTTGGATTGCTATAACAACAAAAACACACTCACACAAATTTCACTATGTCCTCAGCATTAGGGCCTCAGGAACTCTGTAGTGCTTTTTGTAAGAGCACTAATCCCATTTATCAGGGCCCCACTACTAATATCACCTTAGGTGTTAGGATTTCAACATATGATTTGGGGCAGGGGGAACACAGACATTCAGATCACAGAAGGAAGGGAAAAAACTTTACTTTGAGAGAAATTGAGAAGCATCTCTGAGGAGATGATAATTTGACCTAAGACTTGAAGGACAAAAAAGAGCCAGCCATGCTTACATTTGGGAAAAGGACACTGCAAACTGAAGGAACAACAGACACAAGGGCCTCAAATAAGATCACTAGGCATTCCAGGAACCAACCCAAGAGGTGTGCGCTGTACTAGCTTAATCATAATAAAAGGTATAAATCAAGATATCTCCTAGTGAATCAGGAGGTGTGGTCCCATACTCATGACCTTTCCAACCACTTTTCCAAGGTCAATCACTGCTGCCAAGTAGCCCAAAAGCTTTGTTGCCTTCCCAGTGCTCCATGCTCTGGCTGTGATTACCCCGGGTAGGGACTAACTGACCCCCAAAACCATGTTTCTTAGCAGCTGCAGCAGCAGGTACAATTCTAGAATGCTGCTTGGAGTCATCTCCTTTCATCAAGGAAACATTTTCAATTTATGTTGTTGTTGTTGTTTTCCATTGGGAGTTCTATTGGCTTGAATATCCCCAAGCATCTTGACCTGAAGGTTTTAAGAAACCAACACCACGCAAATGACTAAGTATTTCTTAATAAAATAAATAAATAAAAGGCAGGACAATCACAATAACCTCAGTTATAAAGTGTTTCCTGTAGTAGGAAGAAGAAAATGTTATAGTTTCCATTCGGGACCCTGGGACCACGTTTTATATGAACTCTTCTGCCCTTACATGAAATATTGAATTAATTTCTGTTATCAACTGGAAAATGTTGCTTGTGAATTATCCTGGCTGAAAATATTTGCTTTTTTTTCTCCTTCAGATTCTCCTGTGTCAATAGCCTGAGGGATAAACTGTCTGATTTAGTTATAGAGAAAATCGCTGTTTTTATTTGATGCCTATTTTTCTCCAAGGGGACAAGAAAAACATTCTCACCACTAACAACTTGTTTTTAAGAAAAGAAGAAGGTGGCATTTCACTAAAAATCTATCACACAGCCTGATAAGGAGATTGCTCTGAGCTAGGGTAGGGGATGCTCCAGGAGATGATTTAAGTAGAAAGGAGGAAGTGAGGTTGGAGGGAAGGAGAAGTTTAAATACTGTAATTCCAGAAGTTTGAATACTGTAATTCTCTGGGGGAAAAGGGAATCAGAACCTTTGATGTCCAATAGTGTCTACAGGCAAAGAAGAGAATTGTTCAGAGGGAGTCAGGTAAGTAGAGTCGGAGAGCTGGATTCTGTTCCTGACTCCATTCCCAAATGGTTGTGAGCATGTAGCCACCAGTATGGGCCTCAGTTTCTTCATCAGTAACATGAACTTTGTTTAGTCTCTGACCATCCTCATTAATGGTCTATGATTTGTCAACAATGCTCAGTGAGCATTGTGATAGTTATTTTTATGTATCAAATTGTTTGGGCTATAGTATTACAACATTTCATCAAACACTATTCTAGATGTTTCTGTGAAAGTATTGTTTGAATGAGGTTAACTTTTAAATCTAAAAACTTAAGTAAATAATATTACACTCTATAATGTGAATGGGCCCCATCCAATCTCAGTATCCTTGGGCCTAAGTGTCATTGCTTATAAAAGGGGGTAATGACCTATCAGTATGCCCAACCTGTTGCAATGATCAATGAGACTGTTCTTATCAGTAGGGTCCCAATAGGACACAGATGCAACACTAAAGAATCATTCAAACAGGGCTGCTTGACAAGGAATTCATTTCAAACCTCAATGGGCAGTGCAGGCATCTGGTCTAACAACAGTGGAGCTGTATGGATGCATAGGAACTAAGGAACAAAAGAGAGAGCATGGACTAAAACACAGTTGTGTAGAGCACATTCATGGGCACACAGGGACTGAATATGTGCCACAGCTAACTACATAGAGGTGGAGGGAGTCAGGAGAACAAAGAGTCTAACCTTCCTCTCCTCCTCACATCATCCCACTGCTCCTCCCCGCCCCCACAAAAAGGACTGGCAGGTGTGCCTGTTGGTGAACTTTCAGGTCACCTCTCAGGTGTGGAGAAGAAGAGAGAAGATTAGAGAGTGGGCTCAGAAGAACAAAGAGACACTCTCAAGTGTGGAATAAAACATAACCATAAAGTACATAAAAAATGTACAGTCTCACTGGAATCAGAAGAAAAAATAATTTTAAGTATTTTTATATCAAATTTGGAAGAAATATTTTTAAAATATATTTTATTGATTTTTTTACAGAGAAAAAGGGAGAGGGTTAGAAAGTCAGAAACACCGATGAGAGAGAAACATTGATTAGCTGCCTCCTGCACACCCACCACTGGGGATGGGCCCAATCCTGGGACCTTCAGGAAAAGAAATAGAAATTTCAGGTGGCTACTCACTGAATGAGAAATGGGAGAGTCCAAAAAGAGAAAATCAGGTTCCTTGGATAATTTAGTCAATAAAAAGCAAATAAAATCATCAATCCAGTTATTGGAAAGAACACTGTAAAGACACAGAGATATAAAATCAGAATAAAATATTAGTGATTGTAGTAGCCGCCAGAAGATCAGAGTGCTTCCTAAAGCAAATGGAATCCACATTTCAACCAAGGCACATGCCCTTGACTGGAATCAAACCTGGAACCTTTCAGTCCACAAGCCAATGCTCTATCTACTGAGCCAAACCAGTTTCAGTTGGAAGAAACATTTTTAAGGTCATGTCAAGTATCACTGTAGATTTATCTGATAAAACAGGAACACGCAATTTAACTGATTGAGGTAAAGATATCCATAGTTTCTGGAAGACAATTTGGAATAAGTAGCTAATTACCCTTTGACCCCAATCTTTTCATTGAAATACCTAGAGATATTCCTATACTAGAATATTAATCATAGCATTATTCATAAGAATGCAAAGTTAGAAAATTAAATGTCTAAGAATAGAGCCTTAGTTGAATACACTGTAGTATGTTTATATGACAGAAAAACACTACAACTATGGAAAATCATACTGTTGAAGAATACAGAATAGTTAAATATAATAAAATGTTGAAGATACAATATTTATTACAAAAAATCAAGTTATAAAATACATACCATGAAACCCAGGCCTATTAGCATGCTGCTTGTATATCTGGGAGTACATCTAAATCCAATCAGGAAGGAAGTGCACCAAAATATTTGCAGTAACTACTTCTGGATCAAGGGATTTGGGGTGATTCTTATCACCTGTTGGCTGAGGAAACAGGAGACAAACTAAGGAAAATTAGTGCCAGCAATTGGAATGCCTCAAACCAGAAAGAAAATCAAGGATTGAAATTTCAGATGAAAACTTTGTGCCACACCCAAAAGTCAATAATATCACACCCATTAGGCATAAAAGTGCCCTTAAGTCATATCAGCGAACCCAAACAGGGAAGAAATAGGGGTGTCCCCAGAGTCCCCTTCTCTGGCGGGGAAAGAGGAGATTTTAAAAACTAATCAATGTTACAAGTCAAGTATCTATTTTTTATTTTAATGTGGTGATTGGAAGTCAAGCTTTTGTTACTTTTAACAATAAATTCTAAAGTGAATGGCTCTATCAAAATGAACGCTTCCCTGATCTCATTAAGTGACACCATTTTTGCTTGGGGGTCCCAAAAGCTGCGACAACAGTTTCTTAGAGACAACGAAACCCAGTTTGCCACTCTTTCACATACATCTCTTCCTATGTATTGTTCCACCTTCATTTCCACATTTACATGGAAGCAGCTGTAGAAAGCCCCTAGCACAATGACTGATTGATGGTAGATTATTACCATTATTACTGAGCTCCTCAACAGTCCAGAGGACCAAAGCCATTGTTCTCAGCTGGAAGGTGAGGAAAGTGAGGCTAGGAGTGGTGAAGCTTCTTACACAGGAGAGGATGACTTGAGCTCAGGAATCCTGAGGCCAATATACTAGATTTTATAACACAGAAACCCACACCTGAAACCTATATGATGATGTTGACCAATGTCACCCAATAAATTTAATGGAAAAAAAAAAGGGAAAAAAGAATCAGGCAATTCCCTGATGTCAGCCTCTCTCCAGGTGGCTGAGTGTGCTTGAGCCAATGCAAGACCAAGAAGCCCCCTGTGGGATACAGACCCTCCTATGCAGCTCCTCAGGCGGGCATGCGTGTGAAAGCCTTAACCTGGGTGTGCTCATGGTTCTGCAGTTCATGTGTCAAAATTCATCCTGGGCAATCTGCCCAGAGGAACACAACCATTTATGCATACGGACATTTATGACAGTTATCTATTAAGTAAAAGAGCAGGAAACAAAGGAACTGTGGAACAATAAGGGAATGGGTAACTGAAGGATGATTTAGCTGTGTACCGGAACATGTGCAACCATTTTTAAATGCTTTCAAAGACTACCCAGTGGTGTAAGAAATTGCTCACAGTACAAAGCTGGACGGAGAGAAAGAAAAATTTGACCAAGATGACAAATTGTAATCCCCAAGGTTAAGTACAAAATGACAATTTCAAAGAAAAACAACCGCTTCTTGCAGTCTCTTAAGTAAATAGTTACTGGGAGGACTTCTTTCTTTTTAAGAATAAAACAGTTTGGATCCATAAAGAACCTTTTCTGCTGACCTCTATCTTCAAAGTAGTTCAACAAAACTACATTTATTTTAGTAATAGCTTTGCTCTGATCACAATTGTAATACATGCACAAAGCAGTAAACCTGAGAAAAGACAAAACGAAAAGGAAACAAAAGCACCAATAAATGTCTTTTACCCTACCTACCCTGTGCCCTGAGATAGGCACTTGACGGTTTTGTCCAAAACTCTCCCATTTACCTCCCAAGCTCATAATCAAGTCTTTAGATTCTGTAACTAGTGTGTATATGATTGTGCGACCAAGAAGCATAATATTCCTTAACTCTATAAGCATATCGTGTGCCCTATGCTTTTGTTATTCAAAATGAACTAAGGTTTGGTTGCTGTTTTATTATTTATTTTTTCCAGCACCTTTTATTCCCTCCATATCCTCTACCACCTCCACCCATCCTCCCTCCACCCCCGCAATCACCACCCATAGTCCATGTCCATGAATTCTCTCTTTTTCTTTTGCTTACCACTCCCCCTTCCTATCCCTTCTCTCCTTCCCCCCTCACACCCCCTCCAAAAAAGCTGACTGCTTGCTCTCTATCTATGAATCTGTCTCTATTTTGCTAGTATGAACTAAGTTTTAAAAACAAACAAACCCTATCAATCTACCAAAAACTACTGACCACCTTTCTCTTCCCCAAGCATCATGGAAAATTATTTTAGTCCAATGAATGAGTAAATTAATACATAAAGAAAATAAGTTTGAATTAATGAATGCATGCCGAGTAAATGTTTTTGACCTGGAAGAGAGAGTATGAGGCTATCTGCAAAGTTGCTTTCTGGCCCATAAGCAATTAACGGCAACACAATACAAGGCAGAGTTGCCACACCAGGTCTTATCTACCTGTCTTGCCCCAGGAATATGAGCTATTGTCTGCAGTCCTCAGTTTGGTAAGCATAACTCACTTCTTATAGCACTTTATTTTTCTTTAGTCTGGTGGGTTTTAAACTATTATCTAAGTATTCATGTTGAATGAGGCACCGAGGGAGAAAAAAAAATATCTAGGAATGAGGCCTAATTGTCTTCAACTCACTGGAGGAGCTCAGCCTGGGTACAGCCCATGGGTCCCTGGGTCCTCAGAGCTGGCCAGGGCTTCCTCTCTTAACAACCATCTCACCACTGACACCAGTCAGTCTTCTCTTGCTCATCAAGGTCAAAGTACTAAGAACACAGAGTTCTGGTGTCATTCGCTCCTGGACTTATCCAGTGATAGAGCAAAGACCAAGTGAAGACACGATCCCTCTTTGCAAGCTCAGTGTTACTCTAAGGGAGAGATATTCTTGAAAACTCACAGGTTGGTTATTATTAAGCATTCATTACTCATTCATTCACTCAATAAATCCAGGTTAAGTCCCTACCATCCTAAGCTCTATTCAATAAGCGGGTGAAACAAAGAATGAGGCAGACATGATCTCAGTCCTCATGGAGACCACAGCCCAGCAGAGGAAACAATTAGAAATTAAAGGAAATAATCAGACTATTGTATAGAAACAATAGGACCAACTCTGGGTGGTCAAGGAAGGCTGTGTGGTGGGCACTGTTGCATACCTAGTCCTTCAAAAAAGGACTTCATACCTGCAAATACTATTGGCTCTTGGCCTTCAGCTGCCAGCCCTCTCAGCTGCAGAGAGCCACCTCCCCCAGGTCACATGCTTCCCAGCAGGAGGAGGAATGAGAGCCTTCAAAGGCCTGGCCAGGGCAGTCAACACTGCAAGACCACTCCAGCTCCTGAGCGCCCCACGTGGTCAGCTGAGGCTGTGCACAACCTGCATTGCTCCATGCCTCCCTCTGCCCACACCAGCTCCATCCCCCTCCCTCTCACAGGGGTGAGTGAGCCCAAGGGTCTCCCATACTGAACATCAATTCCATCTCAGACCCTGCTTCCTGGGAAAGGCACACACTGGCCCTTGCAAGATGAGCAGGAGCCAGCCATACCAAGAAGTCAAGGAAGCTGCTCAGATTGGGGACCATCAAGGCCCAAGTCACTGAGGCATGAGCTGTGTGGTGCGGTTAGGACAGCGAAGCGGAACTTGTGTTGGGGAGAGTGAGCTAATGAGCCAGGTGGAATATGGAGCTAGAGAAGCATTCAGGGCTGTGCTTGGGTTTCATTACTGGTGTGGAAGAGACAAATGAAGAGGTGTGTACTAAGAAGTGACAAAATCTGATTTTTTAAATATATTTTATTAATTTTTTTTCCAGAGAGGAAGGGAGAGGGATAGAGAGTTAGAAACATTGATGAGAGAGAAACATCGATCAGCTGCCTCCTGTTCACCTCCTACTGGGGATATCCCTGTAACAAATGCACATGCCCTTGACAGGAATTGAATCTGAGACCCTTCAGTCTGCAGCTGAAGCTCTATCCATTGAGCCAAACTGGTTAGGGCTGATGTTTATTTTTAAGAGATGATTCCAGTGGCTTGCTGTCTGCAAGACTGCTGTGAGCACTGGTAATACATAAAGAAATAAATCTCTGTTCCAGATGTTCCCCTACATCAGTGGTTGGCAAACTGCAGCTCATTAGCCACATGTGGCTCTTTGGCCCCTTGAATGTGGCTCTTCCACAAAATACCATGGCCTGGGCAAGTCTATTTTGAAAAAGTGGTGTTAGAATAAGTTTAAATTTTAAAAAAATTGGCTCTCAAAAGAAATTTCAATCATGTTATTGATATTTGGCTCTGTTGACTAATGAGTTTGCCGACCACTGCCCTACATGAATGGAGCAGACAGCAACTCTTTAAGATGTGTTCAAGGTTTGCAGGACAAGAAAGGGGAAACACCTAGCAGTTAACGAATACCTAAGTGCTGGCCCTGACAAGCCTTTCAAGATAGGCATCAATACCTGTATGTAACAGAGACAGCAATGGGGACAAAGAGAAAGCAAGAAATTCACACAAAATGTAAAGAAAGACCAGGGATGTGAATCCAGGCCTCCTGGCTCACCAGTGAATCACTTCCTCTTTATAAGTGTTATAGCATTATCACTACATGCTATAGGTATTCTTACTACCTATGAGTATCCTATATAATAAAAGCCTAATATGCTAAGTGTCCAACCATTTGTTTGACGTTTGACCAGCCTCTTTGATGCACACTGACCACCAGGGAGCAGAGGCTCCAAACCCTGCAGGGGTCTGGTGAATCGGGACTGGCCAGACATGCCCAAGTCCTCCCTCAGTCCCTCCCCAGCCCCAATCATGGACCCTCATGCACCAGTGGGGTCTCTCAGCCTGGCCTGTGCCCCCTCACAATCCAGGACCCCTGTTTCAGCCCAATTCCCGCAAGCCAGACCGAGGGACCTCATCCTTGCACCAATCTATTGCTATTATAAAGCCACTCAGAATCACAGGCATTTAAACAACCAATTACTACCATTCTATATACCCCCATTATCTCAAACAGCTGAACTGGCCCCCAAATAATCAGTCTTAGAGTGAAAGGAAGAGACCCAATGAAGTTGACGGTATCAAAGTTCCATTGTGTGTCCTGAAGAATTCCTGGCAGCTTCCCTCCCAGTGTATCCTGCTCCCTCATCCCAGACTGTTATGTGAAAAGGGCTTCCCCTTGTGAGTTGCTGCCTGAAGGCACAAAATCATGATATGTATGAATCCCATTACAGCCAACTTTGGCTATAATTCAGTGTAAGTGGCTGTACTTTCAAGAGCGTCTCCCTCTGCTTTCCCTTGATCTGGAACAAGAGAGCAAAGAAAATGCCTGCAGTAGAAGGGCCTTACAGTGTGCTGATGTGAAGGTCAGGGGAATGTAACTCTCTCCTCCTGCCAAGGCTTGCACAATGAAGATTTCTAACACGAATAATGTAAAAGGTCAAAGTCAAGATGAATGTCCTGTCTTCTTAAACACTTCTGGGGGAAAACCAAGGTCATCAATGCATTATATTATTTCAGGGAGTGATTCCTAGATAGCATGAAAGGGCACAATGAGAGAATTCCAGCTCCACCTCCTCCCCTAAGGAAAACCACTCCATGCATGCTCTTTCCTTCACTAGATAGATAGTATTATTACTCCTCCCAGCTCTACTTTTGTTGTCTTTTGAACAGAACTGCACCTAAAAAAAAAAATGTAGGTCATCCAGGAAGCAGAAGAAAGATCTTGTCACCATTGCAATATTTCAAATCGTTTCTAAGTCATCATTAATTAGGGGGAGGAGGGATCAAGGCAGCTTATGCAGAATATTCATGAAGAGAACAATCCAAAAAAAAAACCTAAATTGCAGTAAAAAGGCAAGAACCAAGAAATAACCATATTCAACTTGCTGAGATTTTCTGGGTTTATCTACAATCATTGATTAGTCAGTAATTTCCTAATTTTCCAAAACAACAGATTCTTTGGTACAGGTGGGCATCTATTCCTGGGCTGAACTACTCTTTTTTTTTTTAAATATATTTTATTGATTTTTTACAGAGCAGAAGGGAGAGGGATAGAAAGTCAGAAACATCGATGAGAGAGAGACATCGATCAGCTGCCTCTTGCACGCCCCCTACTGGGGATATGCCCGCAGCCAAGGTACATTCCCTTGCCGGAATCGAACCCAGGACCCTTCAGTCCGCAGTCCGACGCTCTATCCACTGAGCCAAACTGGTCTCGGCTGAACTACTCTTATAGAAGTACTAGAGGCCTGGTGCACAAAATTTGTGCACTTGGTGGGGGAACGGGTCCCCCAGCCTGGCCTGTATCCTGTCACAATGCATGAGCCCCGCCCATCCTTCTGGGACTCCTTGATGAATTACCCCAAAAAGGTGGGCCAGAGCCAAGGATCCTGCTCTGTGCCACATGGATCTGGGAGGCAGGACACCTAGGACCCCCAAGCAAGCCAGAAAGTAGAAAAAGAGCAAGAGTCTATACACATTTGAATAAACATCCTCATATATAAAAACTGCGGTCCCCGCAGCCCCCAGTGCTGCCATAGCCAGGCTTGGGGCCGGGTTTGTGGCTGTGACCGGAACCCCCAGATGACTTTAATTCTACCAATCCATAAACATGGTATATTCTTCCATCTATTTATGTCTTCCTCTATCTCTTTTTTCAGTGTCCTATAGTTTTTCACATACAGGTCTTCTACCTTCTTGGTTAAGTTTATTCCTAGGTATCGTAATTTTTTTGATGCGATGGTAAATGGGATTGCTTTTTTAGTCTCTCTTTCTATAAGTTCATTATTGGTGTAAAGGAATGCCATAGATTTCTTGGTATTAATTTTGTATCCTGCTACATTGCCAAATTCATTTATTAAGTCTAATAATTTTTTGATGGAGTCTTTAGGGTTTTCTAAATACAATATCATGTTATCTGCAAATAAGGACAGCTTTACTTCTTCTTTTCCAATTTGGATGTCTTTTATTTCTTCTTCTTGTCTGATCACAATGGCTAGTACTTCCAGTACTATGTTGAACAGGAGTGGTGATAGTGGGCATCCCTGTCTTTTCCTGTTCTTAGAGGAAATGGTTTCAGTTTTGTCCATTGAGTATGATGTTGGCTGAGGGTTTTTCATATATAGCTTTTATTATATTGAGGTATTATCCTTTTATTCCCACCTTGTTGAGTGTTTTGATCAAGAAGGGGTGTTGGATTTTCTCAAATGCTTCTTCTGCGTCAATTGATATGTTATGTGATTTTTATCTCTCAATTTGTTTATGTAATGGATCACATTTATTGATTTGCAGATATTGAACCACCCTTGCATTCCTGGGATAAATCCTACTTGGTCATGGTATATGATCTTTCTGATATACTGCTGGATCCAATTTGCTAGAATTTTGTTGAGGATTTTGGCATCTATGTTCATGAGGAATATTGGCCTATAATTCTCTCTCATTGTGTTGTCTTTGTCTGGTTTTGGTATTAGGGTGATGCTAGCTTCATAGAATGAGCTAGGGAGTGTTCCTTCCTCTTGAATTTTTTGGAATAGTCTGAGGAGGATAATTTTAACTTCTTCCTTGAATGTTTGGTAAAACTCCCCAGTGAAGCCATCTGGCCCTGGGCTTTTGTTTGCTGGAAGCTTTTTGATGACTGCTTCAATTTCTTCCATAGTTATCAGCCTATTGAGATTTTTAGAATCTTCCTGATTGAGTTTTGGAATGTTGTGTTTTTTTAGGAATATGTCCATTTCTTCTAGGTTGTCTAGTTTGTTTGAGTAGAGTTGTTCATAGTATTTTTAACAATCCTTTGTATTTCTGTGGGGTCTGTTGTTATTTCGCCTCTCTCATTTCTGATTTTATTTGGGTCCTCTCTCTTTGCTTCTTGGTGAGCCTGGCTAGAGGTTCATCAATCTTGTTTATCCTTTCAAAGAACCAGCTCTTGATTTCATTGATCTTTTGTATCGTTTTTTTGGTTTTTTTGTATCTATGTCATTTATTTCTGCTCTGATCTTTATTATCTACTTCCTTCTGCTCACTCTGGGCTTTTCTTGTTGCTCTCTTTCTAATTCTTTGAGTTGTAGAGTTAGATTATTTACTACCATTTTTTCCTGATTTTTGAGGTAGGCTTGTAGAGCTACAAACTTCCCTCTTAGATTGCTTTGTGTCCCAAAGATTTTGGATTGTTGTGGTTTTGTTGTCATTAGTTTCCAGGATGCTTTTAATTTCTTCTTTGATCTCATTGATAACCCAAACATTGTATAATAGCGTGCTATTCAGTTTCCAAGTGTTCGAGATTTTAGAATTGTTTTTATTGTAGTTTATTTCTAATTTTATGGCATTGTTATCTGAGAAGATGTGATCTGAGTCTCTTGGTATGATTTCAATCTTCTTGAATTTTGGGAGACTTTACTTGTGACCCAATACGTGGTCTATTTTTGAATATGTTCCATGTGCACTTGAGAAGAACATACATTCCGTGACTTTTGGGTGAAATGTTCTGAAGATGTCAGTTAAGTCCATCTGTTCTAGTGAATCATTTAGGATTGCTGTGTCTTTGCTGATTCTTTGTTTAGAGGAGTTATCCAGTGATGTCAGTGGTGTATTAAAGTCCCCTACGATGATTGTATTGTTGTTGATCTCTCCCTTGTTATCTTTTAAGAGTTTTGTTATGTATTTGGGTGCTCCTGCATTGGGTGCATATATGTTTTTCAGGATTATATCCTCTTATTGTATCGATCCCTTTAGTATTATAAAGTGGCCTTCCTTATCCCTTATTATGGCATTTACTTTAAAGTCTATTTTGTCAGATATAAATATTGCTACCCCAGTTTTTTTTTTCATTTCCATTTGCCTGAAAGATATTTTTCCATCCCTTCACTTTAAATCTGTATGAGTCTCTTGTTCTGAGGTGGTTCTCTTGTAGACAGCATATATGTGTGTTTTTTTTATCCATTCAGCCACTCGGTGTCTTTTGATTGGGGCATTTAGTCCATTTACATTTAAAGTTATTACTGAAAGGTATTTGTAGTCATATCTATTTTTGTGTCTGCGTTCCTTCTTACCTGTTTATTCCCTTTAGCATTTCTTGCATTGCTGGAACCAGTTCCTGATTTCCCCTTCAATTTTGATTGACAATCTTGCTGGATAGAATACTTCAAGGCCAATACTCTTGGCATCTAAACTGTTCTTGTGTGTTGCTTTCTGTTCCTATTTCTCCCCGTGAGCAATGGACAGAGCGGATTCCAAAGTTGTTGTGTGATCTTCACACTACGTTATAGAGAAACCCCTTCTGTGGTGTTGGGCTTTGGAGGTCTAATAACTTTTAAAGGGCCTGTTCCCATTGAAGATTGGGCCACAAATTCCTTAACACACCTTCCAGAGAAAGACAAATACTGTATGATATTATCTGCGGAATCTAAAAACAAAACAAAAACCTCACTGAAACAGAGAACAGACTGATGGTTGCCAAAAGTGGGAGTGGAGTGGTGAAATGTGAAGGGGGTTAAAAGATACAAACTTTGTGAAATAATTAAGTTATAGGGATGTAATATACATGGGTGATTGTCCATTTGAAAGTTGCTAAAGGAGTAGACCTCCAAAGTTCTCATCATAAGAAAAAAGAATGTATAACTATATATAGTAATGGATGTTAACTAAACTTACTGTGGTGATCATTCCTCAACATATACAAATATCAAAGCACTATGTTGTATACCTGAAACTAATCTATTGTTATATTTCAATAAAGAAGAAAGCGAGAGAGGAAAGTGGGTGGGAGAGAGGGAGAAAGCAAGGAAAGTGTGGGGCCCCTTTATTCTCTTATTGAAGTAAAAGGACTGGCCTCTTTGACCAGTAGAATTGGGCAGAAGTGACAATAAACCACAAGTAACTCTGGGCCTAGGCCTTAGGAAAACTGGCAACTTCTACCCTAGTCTCTTGGAAGCCAATAGCCAAGTAAGAAACACAAGTACTCTGAGAACATCAAACTGTGAGAAGCCTGATCCATATGGAGGGGCTTTGAAGATGAGATGCCATGCAGAGAAGAGAGAGTCCAGGCAGCACCAGGGTTTCAACATGTGAGTGAAGAATCATCTTGAAGATGGGTCTTCCAGCCTCAGCTGCCCTTGCTGATGATGTCAAGTGGATGAAAACAAACCGCCCAGCTGAGCCTTTCCCAAGTTCCTCACATCAACAAAACTAAGAGCAAAATAAGCAGGTCACCTAAACCCATGAGTGTTGGGGATGCTTTGTTATGCAGCATAGATCACTGGGATAGTATTAATTTATCCAAGTGCTTCTCTTGGACATGGCAAGCTTGTTCCTCTGTCAGAGCCTCTGCACTGCCTTTTCCTTCTGCTGGGATGTTCTCTTTCTAGGCATTTGCCTGGCCAGAACCTTCCAACTATTCAGATTGTAGAGCGAACACCTCAAGCTTAGAAAGACCTTCACAGACCACCCTATCTGAAGTGTGTCCCCACACAGACAACCTTTATCTCATCACCCAGTTGAAATGCCCTCTTTGTTCGTTTTCTTCACTATAATGGGTCTTCCCAGGCCCTTGAGGACTGGGAGCTCTGTCTTCTCTGTGCATAGCCTTATCTCAATCTCCCAGAACAGTGCATGGTGCACATTAGGTACTCAAGAAATGTGTGTCAAACAAAGTAATCATGTCTTTCAAAAGAGAAAATAAAGCCCTAGCCAGTTTGGCTCAGTGGACAGAGCTTCATCCTTTGGTCTCAGGTTTGATTCTGGTCCAGGACACATGCCTGAGTTGCAGGCTCGATCCCCAGTAGAGGGTGTGCAGGAGGTAGCCGATCAATGATTCTCTCTCATCATTGATGTTTCTAACTCTCTCCCTCTACCTTCCTCTCTGAAATCAATAAAAATATGTTTCTAAAAAACAATAAAAGAAAAAATAATGATAAGTTACCAGAATACTTGAGGAAATGAAAAGATCTTGAAAAGGAAAAAGTTGCAAATTATGATAAAATTATTTGTAACAAAGCAAATAAAAGCTTTTATCCTTCACTAATCTGGTTCTTGTGGTTCTTATGTTTCCGAATTAAGAAGTGAAAGGAATGTGTTATAAATGTCCTTCCTGATTTTCCAGAGTAAAACCCTGACCATTAAAATGTCATTTACATTAGACATTACTCCATCACCAAGCAATGCTTCCCTCTTAAATATAAGCCATTTTTCTCATCCTGAGACTTCAATTTAAAATGTATACCAAGGTGCTATTTTGTTAAGCTAAAACCCTGAAATCAAAGCTATTACCACAGTGCTACCTGGTGGCTAATGCTAACGCCACACATACGTTTCCTTTCATGCACAATGGGAATGAAGGAAAATGAACTTAGCAACTTAGGTTAAAAAGTGTTTGATGTACATGACCTTACTTGAAATGCAATGGCTGAAGGAGATGATGTTATTCGTACATTATGGAGGCTGAGAGAGGGGGAAAAACTGTGACAAAACATTTATTGATACCTATCCTAATGTGTACTGCATAAGGCAAGGCCTTTTGAATCATTTTCCTTATTTAATTCTTGAAATAATCTCTGGATATTGATACTACCCTCATTTTTGTATATAAGCATACTTATGCATATATATGTCCGGACAAACATCTAGTAAGTGAAATGCTAGCCACTGAGACTGTTTTCATTGTACTGTATTGTTATAACAAAGTCAAACATCTCCATCAGTCTGCTGAGCCTGTACGTTTTAGAGACGAATCTCAAGCTCCAGACTTCTGCTCCCAAGTTATCTCATGTAACAAACACTATTGAGCCAGACAAACATAGTATGCCAGGGACTATGCTGGGTGCTGAAGACTCTAGTTGACTATGACTGTCATTGAGTTCTTCCCAAGACCCCAGAGAGGCAAGCATTGCCATTTCTTTCTAAATGTGACCAACACATCAAAACCAGTAGGTCTTGGTCAACTCTGGATAATATGCCCACTCATTTAGTCATTCACTTATCCTACAACTAGTCTACTAAAAATGTAATTCTGGGCAAAAGTAAATCCCCGGCATCACAGCCTAGTTGGGGAGACAGATATTAATCAAATAATCACAGTAGAATGTAAAATACCCATAGTAGTAAGGACTATACTGGAGAAATGTGATGCATAAGAGCATGTAGTAGGGAGAACTGACCAGTTCAGGTCAGGAAGTGGTAATGGAGCCAATAGAAAAAGGAGGAGTTATAGAGGCAAAGAGGAGGGGAAGGAATTCCAGGGGGAGGAATCTGCATGCTCAAAGGCCCTGAGATATTTGAGGGACAGGTGACATGTATGAACCTAAATTCAAAAATCCACTGAGCACCTGCCTTATGTGAAAACACAGAAGTGCATTCTCAGCACTTCAGATGCACTCGGAATCTTCTAGAAATGTAAAAGAAATTGAAACAATCCCAAGAAACCCATTTTGCAACTATAAACTAATAAGATGAGCCTCACATTTGTATAGTACTTTCAATTTCCAAAACACTTTTACATTCATATTAAGTTTACTCTTCCCGCAAGCAAAGTGTATGGTTATTCTTGCATTCCAGAGGAGAGGGAGGCCAGAAAGGCCAAGTGATTATCCACATTAGTAGGCAGCCCCACACAAAACTTTTACTCAATCCCAGTCCGATTATCTTCTCACCATGCTTCCTCTTGGTAAATTACAGTATAACTTAGTCCCTGGTTACTGCTAACTTACCGCATTACAATAAGCAATAAAACATTTGACAGGTAAGTCAAACTTAATCCTTATTTACCTATAAATATCCTTAGCCTTCTGGGCAACAATTTTGTTGGGCTTCGTTAGCTGGCCAGCAATACTTTTGGTAATATTCTGATCTAAAAAACAGACACCCATCTTGTTTTCTTAGCTCTCAAATTAAAGCTCCTCTGAGAATTTAATCAACGGATCAATTCAACTTAGCTTAATTAATATTTTACACTAAATTGTTCAATTCTTTAATAGGTTTTTATCAAGTTAATCAGTTATATGAGAGTTGGGAAGATATAACAAGCTAATTCAATTAATTTTAGATGTAGTAGAAAAGTGGGATTGAAGGAACTAAAAACTGCTATTTGCTATTCTATAGATAAAATTTAAACCAGTGATAAATTGCATTCTCCAAAACAGCTTCCAGGAAAGAAGTCAAACCTTGCCATTCATTCATGCACGCATTCTTTCCATCATTCAGTCAGCATTAATTTCATATCTACTAAGTGCCAGGCCGGTGCCACGTAAGACTGGTACAGCAACGACTAAGACGAAGGCACAATACAAGAGTGTGCCAGCTGTTGATTTATTGCCTTTCAGCTCCAAGACCATCTTTCATTATCAGCTCTGTGAAAATACAGTATTTTTTGAAGATGGTATGATGCTAAACTTTATCAGTAGAGGGCGCTGGAAAGACACTGCCTGAAGTAGGGGCTTCTCTCTCAGTTCACGTACTGTTCCATTGGCTGCTTCTGGCATCTACTAAGATGTTGCCAGCAGTGTGTCGGTAGGTAGGGGACAGCCCCTGGCACTTAACCCCATGGAGTTTCAGCGACTCCCCAGATGGGTTTGCAGTGCATCACCATCACCGGCACCTGCAGTCAGCTGCTCACCTCTGTCCACCTACACCAGGAAGGACGACCTGGGTCGTCTCCTGCTTGCTGATGCCGCCTCCCTCAGGTTGTTTTCTGCTTGCCTAGCTAGCCACTGTAGACCAGCCCTGGCCCAGGGCCACCCGAGAAGGTCCAAACCCGGTGGGCTTCAGCCACACCTTCCAACCCAGTCTGAACCCCAGCTTGGGGAGGGGGTCCCCTTTTCATACTCTCCCTCTGCTGTGGGACGTTCTTTAGAGTTCTCTTTACTCCTGTCTAGATGATCTCTGATACAAGTAAGAATTCTTTCAGCAGTGGTTCTCAAGTGGGGGCCATTTTGCAGACCAAGGGACTGGCGATGTCTGGACACATTTTCAGTTGTCACAACTGAGGGGGAAGGAGAGAGTGCTAGGGGCAGAGGTCAGGGATGCTGCTCAACATCCCCCAATGCACAGGACAGTCCCCCTAAATTCAGAATCAGCAGGCCCAACATGTCAATAGCACTGAAGCTGCTTCACGGTAAACTTTCCTTGTTCACATCTCTGTGTGGGTGCTTTTTCCCGATTGGACCCTGACTGGTGCAGACAGAGGGTGAAAGAGAAATGAAGTAAATTTCACCACCAGACTTTGTCTTGGCGTCTCTCTTGTCTAAGGGAGACAGGATCTGATATTGCTCATCAACCAGGACAAGCACAATTGCTGGAGGGTGGGAAGAGGAATGTCCTAATGATGAGTGGGGAGCACATCTTCCACAGACTCCACCTGCTACTCTCCGCTGCGGGTGGGCATCAGGGCAAGGGTGCTGTGAGATGGCAGCTCACAGACTCGTTAACAAAAAGAATTTAAATATGAAATATTGACAAGTCATAAATTCAAGAAATATAAAACACAATTCAAAATCACCTCCAACTGGAGTGAAAGGGCCTTAAAGACCATCAATCCATGGTACCCAAACCTGGAGGAACATGAGTTACCTGAGGATTTTCTGAAAATACAGCTTCTGTGTCCTCAGCCCAGGATGATGAAATCAGAGTCCCTGGAAAGCAATAGATCCAACTCCTTTATGTTGGAAAGGCCACTGCTTGTCCAGAAGGTGCTTGGCTGATGGAGAATCTGGGTTGTAGGCCCCTCCCACCCCTCTGCCAAGTTCACCTGTGCAGTGCACAACCTGCATAACTATACTTGGGAGCCCTGGTTTACTAAATCTAAAAACCGAGACCCACAGTATTCCATTTTATTATTCCACGAATGTATTCTCTGGCCCATTCATTCACTTGACCATCATTTATTGAGCACTTGACTTAAGCCAAGCTCTGTGCAAATAAGACAAATAAGGCTTGGCCCCCCTGCCCTCAGGGAATGTACAGTCCAGATGGAAAATACTTCAACAAAAGGCTTTTTGTGTATGTTATTGCATCTGATCTTCCAAAATGTGGGGAGGGGATACTCATATCAGAAACAGGGGGCATAATATCTGTCCAAAATCATACACAAAATCCTGTCTGAGATGGAAGCAGAGCCCAGCCCTCAAACCTGGAACAATGCCGCCTGTTCTGAGGAGCCATAGAAGTGCCCTGGACCTCAGTACCTATCCAGCCTATCCCCCAAACCTGGGCTGGAAATCATTTTCCTCCTTGCCCCCACATCCTTGGGTTCTTCCTGATGAGGGATGCCTGTGGCATGTATCCGTGAATGCAGATGCCCTCTTGGGCCCAAGGGCTGCATTTGAGAATGAATGAGCAAGTGCAGGGGCAGGTGGGAAGATAAGAGGTAGCAAATGTGTGTCCTGTTCATGGACAGTGCACCCAATGTTAATCTCTCCTGGAAGAATGAATGAAGAATGAACAGGTTTTACAGAGTTCACGCAGTCTGGCCAACCAAACCCTTTTCTGCCTTTGGGAGGAAAGCCAAATGCATGTGGTTTTGTACATATCAACGAAAAGCCTGTAAAACTCTCTGGCTTTCATAATGCAAACTCTTGTCAGGAAATTTGGAACACTTCCTTTCCAAACCTGCACTTTTATAGTTAAGACCTTCTCTACTTCATGGTCAGTAAAGAAATGTTCTTATAGTAGCACTAGCCTATTTATGGTCTGTTTCTTTTTATGTGGATGATTAAAAATATATATCCATCTCGTTATTTTGTGCCACTCCAGTGGTCCAGAATAAACTGCAAATCCAATATGGACAGTATGAGCGCCATCTTAGTGATGCATCACAGAGTCACAAAATACTCGAGCCGGGAGAGATCGGAGAAGTATCTGTGTGAGTCTCATATTCTTACACGGGCACCAATTTGCAGCCAGATGGTCAGGGAACCCCTGAAAACCACACAGCAGGCCGGTGTTGGGTCTGGGACCAGACCACAGTTCTCCCTCGTGGTTCATTTCATCCGTTGGGGTTTCAGAAAGATACTCACAGATGAGGCCTCTATGACACAGTCCCAGTTTCAGAAAACAAAGAGGAAGGAGACATGTGGCTCTCACTCAGCTGCCCTAGCTTTCTTCCTCTAGTCTCTAGGATGAATGGGTATGGCATGAAGCTGAGTGTCAGGTATATTTTGTTGCCTTAACAAACTGCCTTAAAACTTATGGCTTACCGTAATGACCATTTATTTAGAACATGGTCCCAAAGGTTGACAGTGTGGGCTGGGCTCAGCAGGAGATTCTTCTGGTCTCCATTCACTCATACGTTAGCCGTCAGCAGCTGGTTATTTATAGAAAACTTCATTTCTGAGGGTGGCTGGTAATTTGGCAGGGGCAAGGGAAAGATTTGGCTATGTGTCTGTTATTCTCTGACTTGGAAAGAGATGAAGCATGCTGTGGCTTTTTGAGGCCATCCTTTTACACAGCATTCAATGGCCTGAAAGACTTTGAGGTCAGATGGGACTCAAGGGCAGAGACAGACTCCACCTCCTCATGGGAGGAGATTCAAAGTCACATTTCAAAGACAAGAAAGAATTTGTGACCATTTCTGTATTCTCCCACATCAATCCATGAGGTAAGCATAGCCCCAGCATCTAGCACACCCTGCTTTGTAGGATTCTTTCAGCCAATTGGTGAGAATATTCATTTGCATCTTTAATAGGTATAAGCTCACAGGGCTATTAAGAAGACAGAATTTTTTTTTAAAAGAGGGTCACCAATCCAACAGGAGAAGTCACTTAAATTGCGATGTTACAGACAGGGAGACCTTGTAGTAATTAAGTGGATCCTGGAGACCGCCTGCCTATGTTTGAATCTTGGAGGGACCATTGACCAGTGTTGTGACCTCAGATACATTATGTAACTCTCCAGAAATCCATTTCCCTGTTTGCAAAATGGGATGACCAAACCAGCCTGATATCAGAGGACTGTAGTGTCGATTAGGTGAAATAACGCAGACTTTTCATACAGGAGGGTGTAGGTCAATGGTGCTATTTTCTTATCTATGATGATAATAAAAGAATAAGAGATTTGCTCTCCCTTCCCTACCCCTAGCATTTTTGTCCTCCAGGTCAGGGTTTCTGTCTATCCAGGCGGATTTGATGCCTTGGAGCTGTTTTGTACACTGGGGGAACAGGACCCAGAGAGCACCTGGCCTCTCCCTCCTGAAGCACCTGTGGAGGAGGCAGGAACAGCCAAGAATGTCCAAGTGGAGACAGAGGCTCAATATGTGGCACCCAAACCTTCAGAATCGGTCAGTAAGGGAATGTTCTTATAGTAGCACTAGCCTGTGTATGGTCTTATTTCTTTTTATGTGTATGATTGAAAGTATATATTCATCTCGTTATTTTGTACCACTCCAGTGGTCCAGAATAAACTGCAAATCCAATGTGGACAGTATGAGCACCATCTTAGTGATGCATCAGAGTCACAAAATACTCGAGCCGGGAGAGATCGGAGAAGTATCTGTGTGAATCTCATATTCTTACACGGGCACAGATCTACAGCCAGCATGATTCAGGGAACCCATGAAATCAGCCCCCAAGAAGCTCAGGGGACCATAACAGCCAGAGCAAGACATGAAGTGGCCTTCCCATAGCTTCTGGGCCATGGGAACTCCATAGGCTCCCACACAACCCTGGGGCTCGAGAGGGACTGCCCCAAAACATAAACCAGGCTGATTTATCGATCCTTTCTCAAGTGGGGAAGGGTCAAGCCAGAATTGCTTGATTTAGAAATACAGAGAACTGTGGATTGCTCCTTGTGCTGCTTCTTGTTATAATATTGGCCATGAGTCCATTTCACGGCCCACAGAGCTATGAAATGTGTATGGTCCATGTTGATGTTTCTCAGTCTCCATTTTACATGATGCTGCTCAAAGTTTATCCCCAGCTTTTCCTGGGACTCTTGTTCTCCTTATGTTAGGCTAAGAGCCCTGCCCCCCAACACAAACACAAATACACACACACACACACACACACACACACACACACACACACACACACACTGGCTGAAGACCTCAGCCAGGCTCAAGGACATCACTAGGTGTCATCTCTGTTATGTGCCCTGTCCAACACAGGAGGAGAAAGCCAAGTCCAGACACCCACAATCCTGCCTCACAGGCCAGCACCAGGATAGGGAAGCTACAGAGGCAACTGAGGGGTCCAGAGGAACACATGGATTGGGAGGGGAAGGGTCAATGAGTCTAAAGCTTAGCTCTTCCACTTGCCTATGTCAGCCTCATCTCTGTGCCTCAGTTTCCTTTTCTGTTCAGTTGAGATTTTTATCTACTTCGCAAGGCCATTGTGAGAACTAAATGAGATGACGTCTAAAGAACTTGGCACATATGGGTTAGCTGTGATAAACAGCATCAATACTGTCAATAGTTCACAGGATCTCTCTCAGTAGAAGTGACAGCTCAGTGCTATGCTCCTTGCTCAAGGCCAAACACATCCTGTGACAACCTTTACTCCTGGGCTTCTAGACCCACCGTCTTTACTGAATTGAGCTCCTTGGCAACCATCTACTGAGCGATGGCTATCCTAGGTGGCCAGTTACTGGTAAACAAATAAAAAATGAATACTAAATTGTCAGTACATGATTTAAAGTTTTACAAGCAGAAGATTATTATTTGGGGATATTTCCACCAAGTTCATAGGGTTGATGTGCTGATTAAAAGAGATAATGCCCAGAATGAATTTGCACTGTCCTTGGTGCCTCAGAATTTCCAAATAAATGGTAGAATTTCCAAATAAACGTTGATTATTAATAATTACTATGTAATGGCATTATTAATATTCTATAGTATTAATATTAACACTATGTCATTGTTAATACACATTGCTCCCTCAGCCCCCTCTCCCCTTTCTCACCTCATCCCCAACCCTTTGGTGAGCGATGTACAGATGTTCGGGACAAATAGATGCATCACAGGTCTGCAGAGATCCAGTAAGATTGACCCTTAGCCTCTTGTGTAGTGTTCTTTATGTACAAAATAGAGATAATAAATGGCTGGAAGGATTAGTCATAAAATATGGGAGTGCCTGAAACACTTAAAATGTGTTCACTCTCAGCATCCTGGTGATCCTTTTAAATAATTTTGATTCACCCACCAGGAAACACACTTCATGCCCTTCTTTTACACTCATGGGCAAGCCCTCCTCTCTGGCGCTGGCTCTGGGACTCCCTCCTCCACCTCTTTTTGCCTTTCCATTATAAAAGCAACGTGCTTAGTTGCTAAGTAGAACCCAAGCCTCACAACCAATCTCCTGCAAGTCCGAACTCCAGGCCAATCATGAGCAAGAGTGGAACTGGACAGGAAGTGCTAAGATCCATGGGGCCAGGTCTTGGGGACACAGGCCAGGGACCAATTGCAGGGGTCATTGGGAGGCACTGGGAGCCAGCCCAAAGCCACTTGGAGTGTGCACCGAAGAAAAGGCAAACAGATGGACTAACTTGAAAATAGCCATTCTCTGGAAAAGTCTCAGGCTGATCTTAGTTTTGCTGGAAGCATCTTTATGGCCTGCGGCAGCATTCAAGGCCCTTGAAGGCATGTCTAAGAAATCTCTGTTTACGGTTCCCAATGGGACTTCATCCAATTTCCTCCAGATCACCAGTGTGGTTTTTTGTTTTTTGTTTTTGTTTTTTATTCCAGCTCTAATTTTTGTCTTCCAGCCTTGAACATGAGCTAATTCTTCCAGGCCTGTGCCAGTCAGCTCCTTGATCCCCTCCCCCAAGTAGCTGGCCCTCACACTGAAGGGCCCACCACTAAAAGCCCATCAGGGGCCCTCTGCCAAAGGGGAAGCAGCATTTTCACAAGAACTAAATTAACATTCTTTTTCAAAAATGAGAAAATTCTCATTAACAAAAACACACCCTGTTTTAATTAATTTTCACTCTTAATTACAATTTTTTTCTTGTTAATTACTACACAAAATGAGGTGCAATGAGTCACAGGATGCAGGTTCCCCACCCCCTCCCCCTTCCCAATCCTGCAGCACCTAATTATTCCATTTGGAATTAAAATCCCAGCCTCTGCACTCTAGGTTATGAGGACACAAACACCCACCAGGCTAAGCTAATGTAAAATACATCTCTTAGATTCAGTTCCTAGAATTGCATGTTTATTTATAAAGGATAATTAAATATTTTAACAAACACATCATGATTTCTATGTGCAAAGCACTGCTCCAGACACTTTACAAGAATTATGACTTTTGTAATACTTGCAATATGAGGAACCGAATAACCCTATAAGGGTTATCTTGTAACCCTAGGAGGCAGGTATAATAATTAGCTACATTTTGCAGATGAGGAATGCAAAACACAGAGAGGTAGCGTTACTTGCCTAAAGTCACAGAGCTAGTCAATAGTAGAAAACAATTTAAACACAGCAAGTTGGCTGAATACAGTGTCTGTGCCTATAGCCATAATACTATGCCGAAAACATTGTGATTGGAATTTTCCACTACACCTGGGAAGACACAAATGCCTCCAGAACAGATGGTAAGTAAAATCCACCATCTCAAAAGAGCAAGTTTGAGTGACCCCTGATGGCCACTCTGAGAGGATGCTGAGGCATTACCTTGGGGTCAGCCCTGGCCAGATCTCAATCTTGCCTAGTCATTTCACCTCTCTAAACCTCAGCCCCTGCTGCTGTGAGGATTAAAAGGTTAATACTTGCAACATATTCAGAGCAGTACCTACCACAACTTACAAGTTCAATAAATATTAGCATCCATTATCGTTTTGCAGATGCAAACACCGAGAAAAGCAATGACTCCCTCAAAGCAAAGCCACACAGCTGGAGCATGAAGGGCCCAAATGAAGACTCAGATCCATGGGTCTTGCCGCCTGTAACAGATTCTACTACCTCGGGTGTGGATTCATTTTGCCCTGTGCTCTGCCCCACCCGCTGGGATATCTGTTCATTCCAAATATCCTCAAGTGAGGGCTCCTGGCTCCAAAGAAACCCAGAAAACCATCAGAAAGGAAAGGGATTTGAAATTCCAGCCTTGCCCACAAGCCTGAAGCCAATGACTCCTATGGAACCAGACAGGTTTGCAGTCGGCCTTCACGCGCCGGTGTGGTCAGTGTATTGAATTGCTGTTTGTTTTTTTCCAGGCTGGGCTCCAGTGCTGTGATGGCTGGAGAAAGTAAATGTGACCAACAAGAGAGAAAGGGCTACACAGGCAACCCCACAGTCGGTAATCGATATAATTAATCTGTCGGAAAGCCAGGCACCGAACTCAAGTGAGTTTGCTGCCAGTTTGAAGCATTTGTCTTCAAGGCTGAGATGCATTGAGTCTGCTGAGAGAACCAGTTTGCATTTCAAAGATGCCTTCAGGAGAAGTGGTATCCTGGCCAGGAAACAAGAACTCTGAATAAGTTTGTAATTCCTCAGCATCTAGCAAAACAATCGCTCCATAATGGTGTCTTAACTCTGGTAGAGGCTTATCTGTGTGGATGGAGCATCTTTTCACATTTTGTACCAGAGACCCTGGGAGCTTCTCTGCCCATATTTTTGTGGCAGGTGTGGGTCATCCAACTGGGAAGTCAGATTGTAAATATGAGCCAGACCAGCCACCTTTCCCTCCCAGTACGCTTCTCTAGAGCCAACGCATCCATCAGAGACAGAGGTCCACAGCAAGACTTTTAGGGACCTTGGACGTGGCTTAATTCCTTTCAAAATAGAAAGAAACAGCCCTTGTTGGTTTGCCTCAGTGGATAGAGCCTCAGCCCTTGGACCAAAGGGTTCTGGGTTCGATTTTGGTCAAGGGCACGTACCTCAGGTGCAGGCTGGATGCCTGGCCATGGTCGGGGTGCATGCAGGAGGCAACCAATCAATGTGCCTTTCTCAGATCGATGTTTCTCTCTCTGTCTCACCCCTTCCCTTCTACTTTCTCTGAAAATCAATGGAAAAATATCCTCAGGTGAGGATTAACAAAAAAGCAAAATAACAATAATTTTTAAAGAGAAACAAACTTTTAGGTTAATGAAAATGTTTTATACATGATGTTAGTATATTTCTCTTTATACTAAGTAATTTTTCACTATACCTGTGCACTTTCTTAGTGCAGACAGGATCACTGAAGACGAAAATTCCTAGGTCCCATGACCTGGGTTTCTCTAAAGGCCAAATGCACAATATGGTTAAATGGGAAAAGACTCTACTTTTAAAATGTTAACGTGAATAGAAAGCAGCAAGCTGATGGAGAAATGACCCTTGGCTAAGTAGGGTCCATGTGAGGCCCGTGGCCACCCCAGAGACTCTAGCCCCAAAGATGAACATTCCCAAATTATAAAAATCCTGGAAATCATTAGTGTGTGGGCATAGGCCCAGTCATTTCAGGATCCCCTGAAGCAGACACAGGGCACCTTCCTCAACCTCAGATCTTCCCCTGGGTCCCACAAGCCTCTAACCAGGGATCAAAAGGTACAAAAGGGATCAAAAGAAACCAGTGGAATCTGCATTTCTGCCCCAGAAGACTTTCACTGTCTAGGACTGTGGACAGTCAACCTGCCAGGGCACCCAGCAGACAGGTGCTGAGACATTCACATGCCTGGGAGCAGCCTTCTGCAAGCTCTCAGGAGTCAGTGTACAAACATACCAGCTCCCTTACCCTCCATAGCATCACTGTGAGGTGTGTGTTTGGAAACATTTCCCAGTTGAGTTCGATCACACATCTCCATTGCTGGTTTTCATAGTTCACTCAAGAGTTATTATTCAAAATATATAAGAAACTCATACAACGCAATAGCAGAGAAGCAAACAACCCAATTAAAAAGGGGCAGAGGCCCTGAATAGGCATTTTCCCAAAAGACATACAGATGGCCAGCAGACATATTAAAAGGTGCTCAATAGCACTAATTATCAGGGAAATGCAAACCAAAACCACAATGAGATGCCGCCTTACAGGGGTCAGGATGGCTATTACCAAAAAGCCAAAAATTAACAAGTGTTGGCGTGGAGAAAGGGGAACCTTCGCTATTAGCAGGACTATAAATTGGTATGGCCACTAGTGAAAACAATATGGAGGTTCCTCAAAAAATTAAGAATTGAACTAATATACAATTCAGCAATTTCACTTCTGAGTATTCATCTGAAGAAACTGAAAACACTTACTTGAAAAGATACATGCATCCCCATTTTCCTTGCAGCATTATTCACAAAAGTCAAAGTGTGGAAACAACCTAAATGTCCACAGATTGGTGAGTGGATAAAGAAGTTATGGTTCATACATACAATGGAATAATATTTACTCATGAAAAGAAGGAAGCCTTGCCATTTCTGACAACATGGATGGACCTTGAAGGCATTAAGCTAAATGAAATAAGTCAGACATAAAGACAAATACCAGCTGTCTCATTTATATGTATAATTAAAAAAAAAACTAAGCTAATACATACAGAGAATAGATTGTTGGTTGCCAGAGGCAAGAGAGTGAGAAGTGGGCAAAATGGGTGAAAGGGATCAAAAGGTACAAACTTCCAGTGACAAATAAGTCCTGGTGACATACGTACTGCATGGTGACTATGTGGCTGTACTTAATAATACCATCTTTCATATTTGGAAGTTGTTGAAAGAATAGAGCTTCAGTTCTCATCATAAGAAAAAACTTCTCTAACTATGTGTGGCCATGGATATTAACTAGACTTATGGTGGTGATCATTTCACATTATATAGAAATAGCGAATCATTCTGTTACACACCTGAAACTAATATCATGTTGTATGTTAATTTTACTCCAATAAAAAAAATAGTGCACCCAATTGGCTGCCTTCCCTTCCTAGCATCACCTCCCCACACCTTCTACACTTTCTTCTATCTCACAAATAAAATCTTGAACTCAAATCCTCAATTCAGCGTCTACTTCTGGGAGAACTCAAAGACACCCACCCTGGGTTAGCAATCATCAACCGGTTTATGCTCAAGGCACAGTATGAGCCTCGGGGAAATGCACATGAAGAAGACAGAGCTCACCCACTCCTGTACCCCCACCCAATCCCTTTCTCCTAATGGATTTTTTTTTTTTTGCTTATTTTCCAAAAGCTGTCCCTGACTTGATGTGATAAGACAATTTATTGATATGTTAAGGTTTTTTTCATTCATTTTTTTCTCTGCTATCTACCCAATTCCACTATGTATTTCCTTGATTTGAAGAATTTTGGAAAAGCAGACCCTGCTTAAAGTCAACAGCTTTCCTTATGCATTGTAAAAACCTAATTTAATTGTCATGAATATGTTAGATGTCCCCAAGGGAGAAGGGGTGGGCATTCTGTCTTAGGGATAGCAAGAAAAAGAAGGAAAGGAAGTTTCCAGAGGTTCCTAAGAGTTGTAGCACCCCAGGGATAAAAGGACATTGGTGGGACCCCAACCTCTAGACCCAGCCCCAAGTTTGGCAGCAGAGTCCCCAGACTCCAGTGGGCCAGGCGAGGTGGGACACTGGGCCCCTATGGAGTAACCAGTGAGGACCAATGCTTCGGACCTACCTAAGACCCTGCCATCCAGGACCTTAGAAAGACCCCAGGGAGAGGAGACGAATAATCATGAGATGGAACATATTAGCACCCTGTGCAGTGGAAGCTCAGAGATGAATTTAAATTGATCAGATTTAAAAAGAACTTGATGGGTCATGTCAAAAGGACACAAGAGCTGTGGTAGGCAAAATAAGGGCCCCTCCCCAAAGATGTCCATGCCATAATCCCCATAATCTATGACTATGTAATCTTACATAGCAAAAGGATTTTACAGATGTCATTAAGTTAAAGATCTTGAGATGGAAAGTGCTATGGACTGAATTGTGTACCCCTCAAAATTCATACATTGAAACCCTGAATCCTCTACATGACTGCATTTGGAGAAAGGCCTACAAGGTGGTAATGAAGGTTAAATAAGGTCATAAGGGCAGAGCCCTGATGTGCTAGGATTAGTGCTCACAGCAATTCTACTTCTGGATATTTATCCAAACAAAACAGAAACACAACTGGAAAGGATATATATACCCCATGTTCACTGCAGCATTATTTATAATATATTGCCAAGACATGGAAACAACTAACAACCTATGTGCCCATGGATGGATGAATGGATAAAGAAAATGTGATATATATAGATATGGATATATGGATTTAGGTATAGGTTTGCGTATAGGTATACACACATACATACATAATGGAATATTAAATCTTGTCATTTACAATATGGTTGGACCTTGAGAGAATTTGCTAAGTGAAATAAATCAGAGAGAGAGAGAGAAATGTTATATGATCTAACTTATATGTGGAATATAATAAATAAACAAAACGTAAACTCAAAGACACAAAGAACAGATAAGCGGGTGCCAGAGACAGAGAGCAGGGTAACAACGTGTGTGAAGTGGGTCAAAAGGTATAAATTTCCAGTATAAAATAAATAAGCCATGAGGATGTAATGTATAGCATGGTTATTCTAGTTAAATAAAAAGAATTCTGCCAAATAGATATTCTTGTTACAATTTTACAGCTAATAAAAATACAAATAATGTATTCACTATTGTGATAACAACCGTCATTATCATTAGTTAAGTGTTTACTATATGGCAGGTGTTGTACTAAGTACTCATATGTATATACACTGGATCTTGCTAATTCTAAGGTATGGTCACTTATAAGACACATGATTAATTTAAAAGAAGAAAAATTATCTATACATATAAAAGCCAAGCTACTGGAACTCTGGAACAATTGAAATGACCCATTGCTATGACATGTACTTCAGCCAGCCAACAGGCCCATGGGGGGGCGTGGCCCCTCCTCTCCCTTCCCCCCAAGCTGGATTGGGAATGGGGCTGGCCGGCCAACCTCCCACAGCCCCTTCCCCCCAGCTGGCCCTACCCCCAGTCAGCCTCCCATACCCCAATTGGGGGCAAAGCCACTGACCAACTGCCCAAGCCCCTCTCCCCAGCCAGCCATGGCCCTTCTTCCCAGCCAGCCCCGCCCTAATCAGGCCCCATCAGGGGTAGGGCCAGCAGCCAATCTACCATAGCCCCTCCTCCTGTCGGTCTGACCCAATCAGCCCCCATTGGGGCGTGCCGGCAGGACCCCACCCATGCACAAATTTGTGCACTGGGCCTCTAGTAAACTACAATAATAAACACTTATGGGCTGAATTGTGCCCTCACAAAATTGGTATATTAAAATTCTAACCTCCAGAGCTTCAGAATGGGAATAGAGTCATTGCAGATTGCAGATGTCATCAGTTAATATAAGGCCGTACTGGAGTACAGTGGGCCCTCGATCCGATATGACTGGTGTCCATGGAAAAAGAACTGGTGGCCATGTGAACAGACAGACACCATGTGGGAGAATGCTGTGTAGACTGTAGTTCTGCTGCCATAAGCCAAAGAAGCACCATGAGCTAAGAAACACCTGGGACAGACCCTTCCCTAGCACCTCAGAGGGAGCATGGCCCTGCCAACACCTTCATCTCAGACTTCTAGCCCACAGAGCATGAGGGAATAAATCGTTTGAGCCACTCAATTTGTTGCACCTAGTTACAGCAGTCTTAACAAACTAATATACATTGGAGAATTTGAATTACATGATATTAAAATGTCAGTAGTCCTATCATGAAATAAGGTAGTTTGGTCTTCACTACAAATCTATACATGCATATGTAATGCCTTGTTTAAGGGTGATAAGAGTTCTGTCAAGCCTCCAGATGGCCCACAGGTACATGAAAAGGGACTCAACAGTCACTTTATCATCCGGTGAATGCAAATCCAAACCACAACAAGATACCATAGATGGAGAAATTGAGGTACTAAGTATCTTACCCAAGGTTCATGTTAGGCATTGATGGAGCCAGGACTGAATGCAACACTGGGTTCTTAAATAATATCCATGCTGCCTCTCAGAAGCCCCCATAACTACACATGTGCATGCACACACATGTGCGTACACACACACACACACACACACACACACACACACACACACCTCTAGATTTATAGTTAGGTCCTCAACTTTTAGAACTAGTAACAAAGTTCCATCTCCAAAGAGGGATGACTGTATGCCCAAGGGGACTCACAACTGACTATTCTTTTTCTCACTTTGTGGTCAAAACCAGTACAAACTTTGCTCTTTGCTCAGGCCACTTCTGTGCCTAGAGCTTCAGCTCTTCACTGAGTAATGGTCATTCTCCAGGCCATCCCTCGGTACAATTTTAACCAAGAGCAGATCAGAATGGGTTCTCCTCAAGGGACACAGCAAGAATGTGGACAGAGGCCACAGCTTGTCCCTCCACACAAGTGGGACACAACCTTTCAATGTCCCTTTCTGAAGCCTCCCACATGGCATAGGGGACATTTGGGCCTGGCCTGGCAACTCTGCTGAATTCTGAGCATGCCTCTCAGCATTTCACCCATTCCCTATGTTCTCTTCGTTTTTAAAAGCATCTTGTGGAAAGGGTATTTGCAACAACCCTTAGAGATAGTCCATTTGGTGAGGAATGGGGAAAATGTAAAGACAAATGACTCCAGGGCTTTTGTATAGGAGTTCAGGATAAAGAGCCAGGTGGGTCAGCAGCTGCTGGTTGCCAGTCCAAAGCAGGAGGCTGGCTCTGTCTATTCCCTGCAGTATCCCAGGTGCCTGTCCCAGAGCCTCACACACAGCAAGCATTCAATAACCCTCCCAGAATTCATGAAAAGGGAATGTCTCCTGTCTCAGGGGTTTTCCAGAGTACCCTGGCTGTGCCAACAATTTTATCATAATAAATTCATTTCTTTTGACTTAAATGAAAGTCTCCTAGTCAAATGCATTAAGGGTCAAAAGTCAAATATCTTATAAGGAGAGGGAAAGAAAGAAGAATTAAGAGTGTAGGCAAAGAGAAGCCTGAACAAAGAAGCGTGACAAGACTTGCTAGGTGCTAGAGACTCCCCAGGCAGCTCCCTACATTTAGCGAGACCATACATTAGTTTTGCCCTGAACAGACTAGGTTCCCAGAATAAAAGACTTTCAGGCTAAAATCAGGGAAGGCCCATGCAAACTGGAGTAAGTTGGTTATCCTGTTTGCATCCTCTTATTTAATCCTCACAACAGTCCTAGATGGTACAGATTGGGAGTCCCACTTTACCGATGAAGAAACCGAGGTTCGTATATATAAAGTCTTGCGTAAAGCCATACAGAAAGTGGTTCATTTGGGCAAGACTTAAATCAAGACATGTCTAGTTCCAGAGACCACGCTTACCAACCAGACCCTGCCATGAAAGCCAACGGACTTCCTAGTTTATCCAAATATCATTCCAGCCGCCTAATCCTTCCAGGGCAGCAAATCCTGGCTCACCACCTTTGAGAACTTCCTGGAATAGGTTCCATGCCTGCCTGGGGCAAGTCTTCAATAAAAATCTGTTGAATGAATAGTCAGTTGGGAAACCAGCCTCTTCCTCCCTGCAGTCTAACCTGCACAGTGACCTCTACCCTTGGGCCTCCGTTTCCCCGAGTGTTTCTGAAATGGAAGGATCTGGAACCAGATCTTCAAAGGTATTAGGCTGGATAGTGCAAAGAGGAGAGGGTGAGCACCAGGAAAGTGGAAATGCATGAACAGGGCAGGGAGACGGGGCAGCATGGGCAGGAGGTGTGAGTAAAGCAGACTGGAGAAGCCTTTGTGTCAGAGCGATAGGCCCGGAAGGCAGAAGACTCAGGATGCCCAGACTAACCCCGGCTCTTCAAAGTGGGACGGCACAGCCCAGGAGGACAGGGATGAACCTCTGGGTAAAGGAGAAAAACTTTAGACATCTATTTGTTTACCTTTTCTCATTGTTTTTAAATTTCTCTTTTGTTTGCTTTATAATAAAAATATGTATTACTGAAGAAGGACATATATGATTTATAAGTAATATACATATGTATACTGGGGTCTCAGGTTTTACAGCTGAGGCGTAGTCAAAATACTGTAAGTCACTGTATTTGACTAAGTTGGGGGGCTTACTTTTTTTAAAGCAGGGAAATGAACTGGTCAAAGTCCACACTATAACTGTTCGCTTGACCTTTACACCCCCAAAATCTATGGCACTTTTCTTCCAATGTCTGGTTACTTATTGTGCTGTATTAGCTCAAGTTGAACTAGCTATAGATTTGTGTCCATTCTGATTCTTAGTCACATTTGAGATCACTTAAGATATAAGTTGAAGAGTACTAGATTAGTTCTGATTGGCCAAAAGTTAGCCAAGGGAACTGACATTCTGTGCATTTATGATTCTTTTGTGTTTAACACTGATAACAGGTATTGAAAACTCACTGTTATTTAGAAGATGCTGTGTGTTGGCACCTAGAATATAAAAGAGGAAGGAAATGGGAGTGAGAGGATGAAGAGGGAAGAAGTGGAGGGGAAATCTCACTGTTTAATGCAGACTCAAGCATGTGAATGACTCTGAATGCTTAATAATCTGGCCACTTAGTGTATATCCTAAATAATCTTATATAATAAAAGACTAATATGCAAATTGTCCCCTCGACCAGCAGACAGACCGGCCAACCACCTATGTCCTCTCTCCCTGGCCAAGCTGGCCAGACCCCCACCATGCACGAATTCATGCACCAGTCCTCTAATATATATATATATATATATATATATATATATATATATATATATATATATATATATTACACACACACACACACACACACACACACATACTGAGTGGCCAAATTATTATGCGTACAGAGATCATAATAATCTGGCCACTCAGTGTATATTGCTACAATTCAATGTAATAAGTACTGATATATAGTGGGTTTGCAGTAAACAGTACTGACTAAATGAGAAGATTATTTTAAAGAGTTAAACAAAAGGGAAATAATAAATATCTTGAAACCCCCAGAGAAGTGAGTGCCTAGCTTGGTCTGGGCAGAGCAGGGAAGATTCAAGGTGGGTGGTGATATGTGAAGAATGACTTTGCAGGCAGAGAAAATGACCATGTACTTCCAGGGCACACGCTCAGTAACCAGCATGGAAGCCTCAATCCCAGTCATCCTAGCAGAGCCCTTTCAAGGAGAGGGAATGGGTCAGGGACAAGGTAGGTGAGGAAGGTGGGAAGATAGATGCTATATAGACGCTTCCTTCCAGAGACAGAAGAACAGAGACACAAAGGAGACAGACAGGAGTGGGCAGCTTTTCAGGAATGGGTGGGGAAGGTAGAACAGGAAGGAACAAACAAGCCCAAGGCATGTTCATTCTGCTTTCACAACCACCTCATCCAACCACTAGATGTCACCAAACACAAAACCTGCTGGAAACTCTTAAGGGGGGGGAGGAAGCCAGGGAATCTGATCTTAAAGAATTCCTGGTCTCAGAGCCCAGGAATTATCTTAAAGCTAAAGAATGTTACACCCAAATCACTCTAGGTCAAGGAGGGCTGATGTTCATAACTGTCACCGAAGGAGATGCCACCCCTCTAGTGTCCTGGTATCACAGTATCTCAGTAAACACTCAGAACATCCCAGAGGGGCAGTACCACTAGTAGCCCATTTCGCAGGTGAGAAGACTGAGGGCCTGAGAGAGGTTCTCACGTACTCAAGTTCACACAGCTAGGAAGTGGAAGAACTAGGATTAAACCAGGTCTTTCCAACTTTTCTTCTACACAATGACATAGGTCCCAGCACCGTGAATCGCCAGGCACAGGCTCAAATGGCAGACCAGAGCAATTCTTTCATTCGATAACTCCACCATTCTAATACAAGCATCTCTCCCTGGTTTTGCAGCAGCTGGAGGGGAATGATAGCCTGGATGACACCAAACAGCAGAACTTTTTTAAACTGTTGACCTCTATTATATATGTTGCCCTTTATTTGAGGGGATGAGGGAGGTATTGTGTTTTTAATCAAATTTATGTAGCTTCTCAGTGTTGTCTGGGGTGGGATATTATTCAGCTGAATGTATATGTTGTCTGATACAGGAGATGGGTGAGGATGTAGACAAAAAGAGAGACGTGGCCCTCTATGAGGCCTAGAAAGCTCAGCCAGGTTCAGACTGCCATTCCAACATCAAAAGTAGAGGGACAACCCAGTTTGGGGTGGAGATGTGCTACAAGCCTAAAATATACAGATTTTGAAGACTCAGTGGGAACAAAGAAAGTCAAATATCTATACTAATAAAAGTGTAATATGCTAATTAGACTGGGTGGACCAGACATTTTCTGGAGAATTAGGGGGTGACCAGGCTGGCAGGGGGACAATTAGGGGGCAACCAGGCCAGCAGGGGGGCAGTTAAGGGGTGATCAGGCTGGCAAGAACAGGCAGTGAGGGGCGATCATGCAGGCAGGCAAGCGGTTGGAGCCAGCAGTCCCAGACTGAGAAAAGGATGTCCAATTGCTGGTTTAGGCCCCATCCCACAGAGCAGTCAGACATCCCCCACGGGGTCCCAGATTGGGGAGGGTACAGGCCAGGCTGAGGGACCTCTCACCCATGTGCACAAATTTCATGCACTGGGCCTCTAGTTATTAATATGTTTATATAGTTTGGCTAATGATATTTGGGATATATTGAGCTAAAAAAAAAACTATTTTATTAAGTTCACCTGCTTGAGTTTACTATTTTCCTGTGGTTCCTAGAAAATTGAAGATGGCATCTGTGGCTGGCACTATGGCTCCACGGGACAGTGCTGAGCTCCATCAAATGCCATCCTAAGGGGTGTGGACTCTTCTTGAAGCAGAGGATAAGCTGCGGTTTAGAAGCACCGGGGAGGGGCCACCTGGGAAGGGAAGCTATGGGCAGAGAGAGCACTCTGGGGGCTGTTAGGATTTCCCAACTGCAACATGTTTAGGACGGAACAAAGCAGAGAAGGGAAACTTGAGAGAGCTATTTAGGAGGAGAAAATGCCTGCCCAAATTCAGATAATCGCACTGCAAAAAGACACCTGATCCGGTTACAGCGTTCGGAGGGAAGTTTCTCCTCAGCAAATCACACCATCAGGCCTCGCTAGCTGATGGAGAACACAAAGCTGAAAAGATAGTTTTCAGGGCACAGGAAAATACAGCGAGAATGCTTCGGTGAAGGACTACTCCTGTTTCCTTATTAAGGATCCAAGAGAAAAATCTGGCCTCATTAGGCTCCAGACAGCAATACCCAACAGTGTGCTCTTTTAAACCTCCCTGCAAGGCTGCTGACAGGAAAGGCCGTTGCCATGGAAACAGGCCCCGCCGGGAAGCAGAGTGGCGCAAACACAGACAGTCTCACGGCCCGCTGTGTCCACAGAGCCGACCAGTTGGTAAATATTACACCAGGCACATACCAGAGACGCAAAGCAAACAGTAAGTCATCCCGAGGCCGCGCTGGCAGAGCTCCACGAGGAAATGTTGAACTTGGAAACTGCGTGGCTTGCTTCCCAACTTACAAAGGACCATCTCCCCATGCAACAGGGTGATGATGGGGCATCTCGACATTTGCTGGATAGCTGGCCCTGGAGCATGAGACTTGAACTGGATGGGCCCATTTGGATGCAGGTGTGGTGGGTTTTTTTCAATAAATACAGTCGGTCCTGCATATATCTGCGGGGTTTGTATCCAAACATTTAGCATCCGCAGATTCCACCAACCATGATGGAAAACAGTGTTATCACATTTGCAGATGCAGTTTCCCACCCGCAGATTCCCAGCCGCGGATTGCCATCCAGGGTTGCTTGACGCCACTGGTGCAAAGGGCCAAATGCAGCGTCAAAAGTTGTTGACTTGTCAATCCTCCCAGGTAGTCCTGTTTTATTAGATGGAGGCCACAGCTCTAGTCTAGCAAGAGTCGAAAGCTGTCCTATATCCTCAGAGAGCCTGCTATCTGAAATAGTGTTTTTCAAAAAGTGGTCTCCTAACCACCCTTAATCAGAATTAACTGACATTATCTAAAATGCAGGTTCCCAGGCCCCATCCTAGACTAATTGAATCAGAAAATCTGGGCATGGTGCCCAGAAGCCTGTACTTTTAGCAAACTTCCCAAGTGATATTCATGCCCACTAAAGTTTGAAAATCAATTCTCCCTCCGTTATTTTTGCATTTCTTAAATGAATTCTTAGAGCATCTGCATTGGAATCTCCTGGATGCCTGTCTAAGAACATCACCGACATCCAAGAAATCCAAATCTCTGGTCTCAGGAACCAACGCATAGAGTGAGACCTCAGGTGATTCTTACCCACAGAGAGATTTGAATCACTGGCCTAATGCACTGTAAAGCAGTGCTCCTCACCCCTGTACACATAGGAGGCTGGAGGGCTTGGGAAGAAAGAAACTCTACAGTAGGTAAAATGCTACCAAACAGCACCACATGCTACAAAGTGTAATGTCGACGCAGCAAACTTCATTGTCTTGTTTTAGGAAATTGTCACCCACCTCAGCCTACAGCAACCACCCTGATCAGCCAGCAGTTATCAACCTCAAGACAAGACCCTCCAATGGGTAAAAGGTTACAACTCATTGAAGGCTCAGAGATGGTTAGCATTTTTTAGCAATAAATTATTTTTTAATTAAGATATATACATTGGTTTTTTATATAGGGCTAGTTACACACATAAGACTACAGTATAGTGTAGCAGTAAAGCAAAGCATGAATTTTTGGTTTCCTGGTGCATATGACATGCTGTATTACTCTATTTCCTTTGATGTGGTAGTCTGGAACCAAATCTACAATATCGCTGAGGTATGCCTATACAAGCTTTGAACACCCATTATCAATTCAGTTAGGTATACTAGTATATCCAGGAACGAAATTGCTGAGTCATATGATAATTCTGTTTAGTTTCTTAAGAGACTGCCAAATTGTTTTTCATAAGGATATACCATTTTACATTGCAACCAGCAATGCATGAGTTCCAATTCTTTCACATCCTCACTAATACTTATTTTCCTTTTTGTTGTTATTGTTATGGCCAACCCACTGGGTGTGAACTGTTATCTCATTGTGGTTTTGATTTAGTATTTCTCTAATGACTATTGACATTAAGCATCTTTTCATGTGCTCGAGGCCATTTTTTCATCTTTGAAGAAATGTCTATTCAAATCCTTTGCCCATGTTTTAATTGGATTGTTTGCCCTTTCGCTGTTGAGTCATGTTATTTATACAGTCTTGATACTTAGATCCTTATCAGATACATGATTTAAATAGCTTATCCCATTCCAAGGGATGTCCTTTCACTCTCTTGAAAGGCCATACCATCTTGAAGATTAATTCAGTTCCAAGGCAATGTCATTACTACAGAAGTTCATAATAGACAAGAGCCTGGATACTTCCAATCAAAAGCATTTCAAGGAGAAATTGAAGCCTAGAGAGCTACAGTGGCTATTCCAAGATCTCATGGAAACTCACCAGTATTAGAAAGGACAAAGAGGACATTCAGTCCACTTTCCCAACACCCAACATGCATTTGCAAACATATACACATGCATATAATTTTATGTCCGGAATGTTAAGGACACTGAAATACAGCCATAGAAAGTTACTTTTCTCAAAAGTCAAAATGCAACCCACCTTTAGAGTTTGTTCATACCCTACTTCTTTTTCAAAGGGGTTTTGTAGAAGCCAACAGCAAAGGGTCTAATGAGGTTAGTAACATAAATACAGGAATAGTGAATCTAGACAAAGGAGAAGGAAAGAAAGGAAACATGAGGCATAGTAGTATAGATAACAGAATCTAAGAGTAGCTCCAGATTTTGTTGTGAGCTCCCTGGCAGCCTGGAGGGGAAAAAAAGAAAAGAAAATACTCCATAATTCTTAGTATTAGGGCTAGTTATTTTTAACAAATACTTTTCCTAACGGCAAGTCCCCAAAACATCATCAGAGAGTTAAACATGCTTTGGTAAGTGTTTCTGAGCACTGACAGTCTCCCATTAGTGCTTTCCCTTGATATTTTGCACTAGAGCAGCTCATGCAGACACAGAAAACTACGTGCTAGAGCTAAGAGAAGATGGCATATAATCTTGGGAACGATGGAGGGCTCATGCATTCAGCTGCACACATCATCTCCAAGACAGCCATCCTTCAATGTCATGGACAGTCTACACCACACATCTTTAGGAGTGGAACAATTCCAGAGTCTTAGATAACTTTCCAGGAAAACAGAATGGGTAGTCTCCAAGTCCAAAAAAATTAACAATTCCTTTTTTGGAAAGAACTTCATCTGTGACATGGGAAAGATAAATCTGTGGAAAAAGTCCAGATAGATGTCCCCTAGTAAGATGATGTCTTCTGAAGCAAGGAATTTTCCAGTAGCCGATGCTTAGTGAAGTAGCAAAGCAGAAGTCTTTCTCTCAAGGGGACTGTTCACTATTTTAACTAACTAATCCAATGCACCCTAGTGACAGAAAACTGTCAAATGAATGTATGTGAGGGTGGGAAAAAGGGAGGAAGTGGAGAGTCAGAAACCAGGAGAAGTGATCACAGTCAAGCAGAGTTCTCCTTTCCATTGTGTCTACAGATACTTTTTTAGTTCTTGGGTTAGTGATTCCAAGTCATAAAGTTTAAAAGATTAGTCACTATATTCATTAAGAGTCTTTCATCAAGGGCAACAGAACTGATTCAGATGAACTGAAGCAGAGAAGAAATTTATTGAAGGCTATGGGTGATGCAGAATCAGAGGAAAACTCTGAATCAGAGGAGGAAAAACAAGGCTTAGTCTCTTTAGGACACAGCATGCTTGATTAATCACCCCTAGCCATGTATGTTCTTGCATCACTCAGCAAAAGCAAAATTCCTGGGTGGGAGAGTCTGACTACTGCAGCTTAGGTCAAATATCCATCCTCCAGCAGGGGAAGTCAGATCACCTGACCAGCAGTTCTCAGTGGGGGGCAGTTTTGCACTGTCTGGAGATACTGGAGCATCAGTGGGTTGTGACAACCAGGGATGCTGCTGAGCATCCACCGATGCACAGGCCAGCTCCTTCCACCAAGAATCCTCCCACTCCAAATGCCAATAGTGCGAGGTTGAGAAACCCTGGCTGATGGGTCCCAAGGGAATGCAAAGAGGACATCCCATCAATGAAAAACTGAGGTGTACAGAGGATAGGTCCAATGTCTGCTCAGTTCAGATTTCCTTGAACCCCTTTGACCTTCTCTCTTGCCCTGCCCCAGCTTGTTTCTCCCAGTGCCCATGTGCAACCTTCTTCAAAGGATGTTGCTTGGGCTGCTAGAGCCTCTTGCGAGCTCAGAGAGCGGGGAACCGGAGTTTACAGCTCCCATGGGGTGACCCTGCTTTGGGGAAGGGGGGAAAATTCAGCTCTCTAGCCTCAAATTGGTGCAGTTTACACTCCAGAGCTTCTGTGCAATCAGGCTGAGACGAGGGAGCCCCTTGCTGGGCAGCTCCTCCTGTCCCAGGTCTACTTCCCGACTTCCTTACCAGGTTCTCCTAGAAACACTTGCTTCCTCTAATTAAATGTATTGGGGTGACATTGGTTAATAAACACATACTGGTTTCAAGTGTACAATTTTGTGATACACTATCTATATGTTGCATTGTATGCCCAGCAAAGTCAAATCTTCTTCCTTCACCATATATTTCTGAATAACTGATTTGAACTTATATCCCCTCTGAGGGTCTGCTTTGGGGCACCTGGCCCAAGCCAAGGTGCTCTTCCCAAAAGAAAGGAAAGAAAATATTGCTGGGCACCTCAAGACAACAGAGACCCACCATAATGCCACGCAGCTTCCTGCCTGGCTCCCAGCTCTGCCTCACTACATGACAGCACACTGTGTGGTCCAGGGTTAAGTGCAAGGGCTTTGCAATCATACCTGCTTTTAAAGCCTGCTTTTGCCACTGTGCAGCTTTAAGTGAGTTATTTCCTCAGTTTTTCCCTGTTTCTATCTATAACATAGGCATAATGCTAGGACCTTCCTCACAGGGTGGTCTTAAGAATTAAAGGGAAGAATGGGAAGCTTTTATTCTGGGGTGGAGTCCTTTTTGAATGTTGATAAAATGGGCACTCACCCATTGCAGATACTATGATTACTAATCTTTAGAAGAATCTCTTGCATAATGCAATGAACACTATGCCTGCAAAACTAGAGCTGCAGGAAGTCAGCTTTCAATGTGAATCCAGAAAGGAGGGCTGTGCAAGAAGGTGATGAAGACACTTGTAGTTTGTGAAGTGATGAATACCTTCGCATCATTGTTTTCATTTTAAAACTGCACCTGTCAGAATGCCTATCATCAACAAATTAACAAACAGCAAATGTTGGCCAGAACATGGAAAAAAGGGAAGTCTTGAGCACTGTTGGTGGGACTGAAAACTGGCACAGCCACTATGGGAATCAGTATGGCAATTCCTCAAAAAAATGAAAAATAAAAAAACTACCTTTTTGCCAAGCAATTCTACTTCTGGATTTTTATCTAAAGAAATCTAAAACACTAATTCAAAAAGACATATGCACCCCTATGTTCATTGCAGTGTTATTTGCAATAGCAAAATATGGAAGTAAGCTAAGTGTCCATTGAGAGATGACTGGATAAAGATGTGGTGCATATATACAATGGAATCTTGGCCATAAAATAGAATGAAACTTTACCATGTATAACAACATGGGTAGACCTAGAGGGTATGAAGCTAAGTAAAATAAGTCAGACAGAAGAAGGCAAATATCATATAATTTCACTCATATGTGGAATCTATAAAACACACACACACACACACACACACACACACACACACACACAAATAACTGAACAAACAGAACAGAAACAAACCCATAGATACATAGAACAGATGGATGGCTGCTAGATGGAAGGGGCTTGGGAGGCAGAAGAAGGTGAAGAAATTAAGAAGTAAAAATGACCATAGGGATGTGAAGCACAGCATAGGTAATATAGTCAATACCATTGTAATAACTATGTGTAGTGTCAGGTGGGTACTAGACTTATCAGGGGGATCACTTCGTAAGTTAAATAAATGTCTACCCATTATGCCATACACCCAAAACTAATGCAATATTAAATGTCAACTCTAATGGAAAAATAAAAAGAAATTTTAAAGTACGTGATTACTTTCTGAAAATCAGTAATAATAAAAACAAAGCAAGAAAGAAAGAGGAAGAAATGAAGGGGGAAAAGGAGGGAAAGAGGGAGGGAGGGGAGAGGGGGAGGACCATTGTATCTAAGTCAGCTAAGAAACAGCGGCCAGGAAGTGCCCCAGCCTAGAGGAATTCTGATGGGTGGGTTGCAGCCCAGCTGTTATCTAGAATGACACCTTCGTAAGCAAAAGCAGAGACTTAAGGCTCCAAGATGCTTTCTCATTGTTAACAACAGGTTGATGCTTTCCAATCACTACCAATACATACAGCAAAATCACCTCTGTGGCCAGCCCAGGCATCATCCTTTCAGATGGCTGGAGAGGCAGCGGCTCACCCAGGCAGGAAGAGATGATTAGACAGAGGGAGAATTATGGTGCTTAATCACAGCAAGGAGATGGGGAAGGCATGAGAGAAATCAAAGTGTGGACCCCTGGGAAGCTGAATTGCTAATTCCTTGTGGAAATCAGCGTAGCTCAAGTGCAAGGTGGAGATAAATGCCTTATGAATGAAACATAAGAGATTGCTGGTCTGCAGATAAGAAAATTAGATGTTTGCAAGCAGCAGAAGCGAGCAGAACAGAACCAGCAATTCTCACGATGTGCAAACAAAGTCCTCCAAGTGGATTGAAATCAAACTAAGGCTATTAATGGAGACCTGGAACAGGGGCATAAACTGGTCCCTGGGTGGGAAGGGAGGAAGAGCTCAAACAGCTCTCATGTCTCTGCCTTCTCTGCTGCTTGTCCAGTAAAGACATCATGGTTCTCAGTGAGGGCAAAAGGATGCATTCTTCTAAGGCAGTGGTCAGCAAACTCATTAATCAGCAGAGCGGCAAGCCGCATATGGCTCTTGAGCTGCAGTTTGCCAACCACTGTTCTAAGGCTCTGCAGCTTTAGGAGTTCTGATGGGGGGTTGCAGGCCAGCTGTTATCTAGAATTATACCTTCGTAAGCAGAAGCAGAAAATTAAGGCTCTAAAATGCTTTCTCATGATTGAAATAGCCACAAGTGGCTAATGGTTCTGATATTGGAGCCACTAGCCACATGTGGCTATTATTTAGATATTTAAATTAAATAAAAATTTCAATTGACAATGGCTCAGGGTGCTAATTCCAGCTCTGTCCAGCTAATTCCAGCTTAAGTAAGTCACATCCCTCCCAGACCTCGAAATCCCTCCCATTAAGTGAGGGGGATGACAAGGTCTGCAAGCTCTCCAGCCCAGAGTCCTCTGCTCTGCAGTCTGTCCTGGAGAAAAGTCAGGAGCGTCCCAGCTGAACAGCCATAGGCATGCCCCTGCTGTCCAAGGGCGTGGCCTTCCAGGCACAGTCTGTCACTTAGCATTTAGAGCGTGCTAGGCTCTATACTCAGAGCTTTATGTCTGTTCAATTCTTTAAGCCCTGCAACAGATGTGGGAAACCAGGGCTCAGAGAGGGAAAGCCACTTCCCCAAGCTCACAAAGTGGGGACTGAGAGCCAGGGTTTACACACAGCAGGCTCCCGCATCCATGCTCTGACCTCTGATGACTCACAGCATCAAGCACCACCAGCAGCACTTATTCAAAGTAAACATGCTCATCCCACTTGGCACCCTCACCCTGGCCCCCCACAAAGCAGCAGGAGACTAAGGGGGTGAGGAGAAGAGACGGAGGAGAGGAGAGTGAGAGAGGGGACAGGAAAGAGATGAGGAGGAAAAGATACCAGACAGAGATGGCTCAAGTTCTCAGTCAGGGGTGCCTACAAGGGACTGCACTATCTGGTGTTCCCGTCTAACACCTGGCCAGACAATGGATGAGTTATTCCTTCCCCTTGCTGGGAGGAGAGAGACTTGAAGACAGAGGCAGTGGACAGAGGCTGGGGGCAGGATAAGTGAGGTCCTGTTGTTTAGGAGCATGCTAGTCCCTGGAAGAAGCACTTTTGACCTGAAACTGACTCATTTAATCCCCACAACAGCCCCATGAGACAGGCACTTCTTTTTTTTTAATATATTTTATTGATATTTTACAGAGAGGAAGGGAGAGGGAGATAGAGCCAGAAACATCGATGAGAGAAAAACTATCAGCTGCCTCCTGCACACCCCCCACTGGGGATGTGCCTGCAACCAAGGCACATCCCCTTAACCAGAATTGAACCTGGGACCCATTAAGTTTACAGGCCGATGCTCTAACCATTGAGCAAAACTGGTTAGGGTGAGACAGGCACTTCTTGATCCCCACCACGCAGGTGAGGGAAGTGAGGTACAAAGGGTAAAAGGATCACCCACAGTCACACAGCCAGTAAGTGCCCCCCTGAGTCTCATCTCTGCATAGTGAATTATCTTCAGTCTCCACGATCCTGAATTGCCGTTTGTAGCACTGAGTCCAAGTGCTTGTTTCCAGAGAATGAAAGACACACTGCACTAGGAGTCAGGAGACCTGGGTCTGGGGCCACCTCTGCCCTCAGCAAATTTACATCTTGGCGGGTCCTTTCTTCTCTCTCAGCCAGCATTTCCTCAGTTATAAAATGACCATATTGATATAAATGATGAGCTCATGTAGGAGTAGCAGTAGTAATAATATTAAAAGTAGCAGTGGTGGCAAAATAAGAATAGTAGATGCAATAGTGATTAAAGTAACTGTAGTAGTAGTAGAAGTAGGAGTAATAGAATAGCAGTGGAAGTCATATCAGTAATAGAAGAAGGAAGAGGAAGAGAATAGTAATAGTAATGATGAAGGAAGTAGTACTAATATAAGAAAGCATAGTAGTAACAGTAGTAGTCATAGACATAGACACAGTAGTGACAGTAGCAACAGAGTTAGTAAAACATAGAACCAGTAACAGAATATGTAATAGGAGTAGTGGTAATAATGAGAGAAGTAACAGTAATGATAGAACAGTAGTCATGAGAGAAGTAATAATAATGAGAGTCGTCATCGAGGAGGAAGCAGAGGAGGAGGGAAGGAGGAAGACACTGCCAACATTCACTGACAAGCACTGTGTGCCAGGCACTGTGCCAGGCACCTCTCCAGACATCATGCTGAGTGTGGCCTCTGCACTCATTCTTACATCCTTGTTAGATAACTACCTATAGTTATGCCCGTTTTACAGATGGGAAAACTGAGACCTGGAGACATCAACCTGTGCAAGGGGGTAGTAGAGTTTGTGCCTTGACAGTCAGTTGTGTTGCTGGTTCCCAGGCACCCGCACCAGGCCTGGCTGCCTCTTCTAAGGCTTCCCCACAGGATCCACATGGAGTAGCTCTGTCCTCTCAGCTTTTACAATGCTCATCCAAAAGTCTTGCTGCAAAACCTAGTAATTTGACCCTTTGTCTTCTGGATTAGAAGGAAGCTTAGAATTCATTCCCCTCAGATAAGGTTCTGCATGAATACTTTCCATGGAATGCCTTAGCTGCTTTGTTTGAAAGATCCACATGAGACTGGTTGTCACCCAACACTCTGTTGACATTTCCTTTTTAAAGAACATAACGTACATTCTTGGGCTGGATTCAAACATTCTTACATTTTGTATTTTTCTTTAAAAAAAACTATTTATGGAAAGCAATCTTTGGAAATGTTAGGTGGAAGCCCTGAGTTCTCGCTTCCTCTGTGATGAGGGCCATAAGATGTCAGCCCTCGGCAATTCTAAGGGCATCATGCCCCTCGCCCGCCCCAGGACTGGCACAAAGCTTCAGAATAAGAACAACACTAATTGAGCACTCAGTGTGCTTCCGGCACTGTGCAAAGCATTTACATGTATCTTTATCATGTAGATCTCTCCATATCCTTATGAAATAGGGCAGTGGTCGGCAAACCGCAGCTTACGAGCCACATGCTGCTCTTCGGCTCCTTGAGTGTGGCTCTTCCACAAAACACCACATGCAGGCGCTCACGTGCACCTTGGTTGTGGGCACATCTCCAGTAGGGGGTGTGCAAGAGGCAGTGGATCGATGTTACTCTCTCATCGATGTTTCTAACTTTCTATCCCTCTCCCTTCCTCTCTGTAAAAAGTCAATAAAATATATATATTTTAAAAAAGGAGTACCCTAATTAAGTTATGAATGATATGCCTACCTATATAGTTTAAGTTTAAAAAATTTAACTCTCAAAGAAATTTCAATCATTGCACTGTTGATATTTGGCTCTGTTGACTAATGAGTTTGCTGACCACTGAAATAGGGTGTTGCCATCAGCCCCATCTACAGGTGGTAAAACTAAAGCTCTCAAACATTAAGAAAATATCCCACAGTCCTAAGTGACAAGGAAAAGAATCTTAAATACAAGTCTGTGTGAAGCTGAACAGGACTCTCGGATTGACTGGGAATAGCTGTAAATAACCAGCTAAGGCAGTGGTTGGCAAACTGCAGCTCACAAGCCGCGGTTTGCTGCTCTATTGACTAATGAGTTTGCCGACCACTGAGCTGAGGGAATGTAAGAAATACAGAAGGAATGAAAACTTCATTCAGCAACTGACACACACACAAATGGGCATGAGCGGTCCCCGGTAGCACCCACCTAAGTAAGGTGGGAAGGGAGAGGCTCTGTGGATATCTTCACAGTCATTCATTCACTGTTTATTCAACAAACATGTACTGACCACCTGGAACTGGGGATAGACACAGACTTAGGAACTGGGGATACACACAGTTGAGGGGGAGCCAGCAAGTCAAGAGACGGTTACAACACAGTAGGAGAAATGAAATGCCTAGCTTAACACAAAAGACTATAGCAATCTGGGCAGGGGCCTGATACAGCCTAGGGGGTAATCATAATAGCATTAACTTACACAATTTCTGGGAGGACTAAATGACACCAGCTACACAGAAAATGTCCAGTCCAGGACCTCCCAAAATTGTTTTAGAATCCCAGCATTAATCACAGCTATTTGTGGATGTGTGTACACCAATAGGTTGTGAATTATTCTAGGGAGGGACAACGTGTGTTTCTCTCTGTATTCTCATGCCTCAGACATAGTAGCTGCTCAATAAATGCTTGTCAAACCCAGCTGGTGTGGCTCAGTGGTTGAGCATTGACCTGTGAACCAGGAGGCCATGGTCAGATTCCCGGTCAAGGGCACATGCCAGGGTTATAGACTCGATCCCCAGTATGAGGCATGCAGTATGCAGTCGATGAGTGATTCTCTCTCTTCACTGATGCTTCTATCTCCCTCTTCTTCTCCCTCTCCTTTCCTCTCTGAAAGCAATAAAAAATATAGTAAAAATAATAAATAAATACCTGTCAAATTCAATTGGATGCCACTCTAACAGGACCCAGGCAGTTCAGTCTGCCTTCTCCCTGACCTGCAGCTGTCTAAGGAAGGCAAACCCATATGGCTCATGTCTTACGCAAAACTTTAAGAAATGTTGCCAGCCATGAGAAAATAAGCATGCCCTGGGTTCCCACACCCAACAGATTGTTTTCAATCAAGTGCCTAGTCTGCACTCTGCCCTTCTGACCCATGTTGTTAGTGTGAGCAATCAAGAGGTTACTCTGAGAAACTGCACGGAGCGGCAGGAAATAACATTTGGCTGGTATCTGAGCCCCTCGTTGCTCTCGCTATGGATGCGTTTTCACGTTCACTTCTCAAGCAGAGGTCTGTTCCGCTCCCCCCTCCCCAAAAAAAAAAAACTGTTCTGAAGATACAAGCCCTTTGCTGCCTCAACTTGCCAACTGCTCCCTCCTGCAGCTCAGGAACTATGTCAACGTTCAGATCCTAACCACAGGGCCACAGAGGAGCCAGACATGCTAACCAAATATTATTTGCTTCCCTAGTTGCTAGTGCATTCTACAGGAGCATTCAGCTCCCAGAGTCCCAAGACTCTGCAAATTATTACCCCGACCCTTCACCACTCACTCAGGCACCAGTCATATTCTCAGACACCTCAGGTGGCTCCAGTGTCTCGTTCCAAGTGTTGACTATGTTCTCTTTTTCCAACGTTATGAATGTGGTTCTTTTTAAGACATATTTTGCTTGGAAAGATCTGCGTGTCCTCACTACAGGTCTCTCAGACTTCACCAGCATAAAATGTCCCTTACGAAGTCAAGCGCAACTGGTCAAAGAACTTCAGTGCAGACACTCAGCAGGAAGGCAGCGAGATCTGCTACCTCGATCTAAGACAGTAGTCGGGTCGGGAGAGGAAGGCTATGAAGGGCATGAGGTCACAGACATGCCACCAGGGCACCATTCTTCATTCTGAACATTGTCATTTACTTGGAATAACTCTTCTGTTCCATGGATGTTAGGCATGTTTTCTTGTTCAATGAGAAAATGGAAGGAATAGGTCATTGAGGCCTTCCATTTTTCTCATTCTTGTCATATAAGCATGCAGAAACTGGCCTCTCTAAAAATGCTGCTAAGTTAGGGCAGCCCAGGGATATTTTGAGCCTGCATTTCTGGCCATTTCTCTCTGTTTTATGTGGCTTCCTGCTCTCACATCTGATGAAAATAGTTCTTTCCATAGCAACACCACACAGAGATATGGCAGGTTTTGGTTTCTTTTTAAAGAAATACTGTTTATCTTGAAACTGAACAGAATTCTCCCCCTCTTTCTCGCACTCCTCAGTCACACCAGTGTTGGCAGGATCTCTTGAGGGCATGTGAGGACATCTTAGCCATCTTTACCAAGAGATGGTAGTTCTTTCTCTAATCGCCCATACAACATTAATCCTGTGTCCTCATAAACAGTTCTGGACTTTGAATGCTCAAGTCCAAGCTCTTAGCTTGATGTTCAAGGCCATTTATACAATGGCCCAACCTGCTTGTAAATTTCCATGTCCTAGCACTGCCTACATTTTACTTGGCATGCCAACAATGCCATGATGCTTATCTGGGACTCAAATGTACCTGGACTTCATGGACAGCCACCCATTTCATTATAGTCAAGTTCACTATATCACCTCCTATCAAACACGCAGTTGCTTATACTCACATAAACACAAATACATAGACACTAAAATACTTTCTATTACATTCAGATAGTAAAGTAGAATTTTACTGAAGGTCTATAGAGAGAAACTGAAGAAAGGCATTAGGTTGTGATCCATTTGGCCAAATCCTTTAATAATTCTTTTAAAAATATTTCCTCAGCCCTAACTGGTTTGGCTCAGTGGAGAGCATAGGCCCTTGGACTGGAGGGCCAAGTTCAATTCCAGTCAAGGGTATATACCTCGGTTATGGGCACATCCCCAGTAAGGGGTGTGTAGAAGTCAGATGATCAATGTTTCTTTCTCATCTATGTTTCTAACTTTCTATCCCTCACCCTTTCTCTCTGTAAATAAATAAGTAAATAAGTAAATAAGTAAATAAGTAAATAAATAAAATATATTTTTAAATAATAAAAATAAAATAAAATAAAAATATTTCCTCAGAGTACCTTTCCCTATGATAACTGTCAAGTGTACCTCTCTTCCCTCTTTATGCAAAAATCATTCTCCAAAAGTTAAACTTTTTCTCCTCACCCCACACTCAGCTCAAATATCCACTGAACAAAATAAGAGCTAGGAAACCAGCTGGCAGGTTTCAGTGAAATCAGGTCATTAGGCACACCCTGGTGACCCGGCGTTCCTGGTGAGTCCCTGGCTGGGAGAGGTGGGTGCTGATGCTCAGTTCACTGTGTAGAGTTCACAGATACATCAGGCAGCTCTGACTCCACAAGTGTATGTGCTGTTCCCTCTTCCTGTGATGCCCTTCCCACATTGCCTATCTGCTGAACAATTTAAGGCTTCAAGATCCAGATTAAGAATCACTACTTCTACCCTAATCTGTTTGGCTGAGTGGATAGAGTGTTGGCTTACAGACTGAAGGGTTCCAGGTTTGATTCTGGTCAAGGGCATGTACCTTGGTTGCGGGCACATTCTCAGTAGGGGGTGTGCAGAAGGCAGCTGGTCAATGTTTATCTCTCATTGATGTTTCTAACTCTCTATCCCTCTCCATTCCTCTCTGTAAGAAATCAATATAATAAATTTTTAAAAAAAAAGAATCACTGCTTCTGAGAAACCATAGGGATTTCAGACGTATTTCCTCATCCAAAAGGAAAAAATGGAAGTCCAAAGCAGACCACTCTGACTTAGCACTGTTACATGACCCCTGGGTTTCATACTTCTTGGCATATCCCTTGGCTCTATCCTATCTAATAAAAGAGTAGTATGCAAATTGACCATACCTATGATCAAGTCATGCCCATCAGCCAATCAGGAGCAAATTATGCAAATAAATCCCAACCAAGATGGCTATGGCCACTGAGAGCAGGAGGGAGGCTTGGGTTTCCCTGAAAATGGAGGAAGCCAAGTTTTCGCCTGCCCTTGCCAGCCTAGGCCTCCACTCAATGCTACAAAGTTTCAATTATTGAATATACATAAATCCAACAGAAATGGCAGCAGCCATGGAACTGGAGAGAGCAGAGGCTGGGGTTGCCCAGGCGATGGAGGAAGCCAAGCTTCTGCAGCCCTAGAGCCTAGGCCTCTACTCTAGGCTACAAAGTTTCAATTATAGAATTTAAATAAACCCAAACAGAAATGGCTGTTACCACGGAACAAGCAGAAGGCTTGGCTCCGCTCCAGGCTACAAAGTTTCAATTGTAGAACATAAATTAATCCCAGATCCCAGGGCCTCCTCTTGGGTCACTGGAGGGTGTGGCCAGCCTGTAAACCACCACAGGCCCTTCACCCAGGCTGCCCCACACCCCAAGGGAACCCCCACCCTAATCCAGCACATCCTTCAGGGCAAACCAGCCAGTCCCCACCTATGCACCAGGTCTCTATACTATCTAATAAAAGAGTAATACGCAGATTAACCATCACTCCAACACACAAGAGGGCTGCCCCACTGTGGTCAAAGATTCTGCTCCCATGTGGACACAAGATCACCACCACAAGATGGCCAGCAGGGGATGACAGTTGGGAGGTTCCAGGCCTGCAAGGGAGGGCAGTTGTGGGCGATCAGGCCCACAGCGGAGGGCAGTTGGGAGGGACCAGGCCTGCAAGGAGGGCAGTTAGGGGTTACCAGGCCAGCAGAGGAGGGAAGTTAGGAGCAAACAGGCTGGCAGGAGAGCAGTTAGACATCAATTAGGCTGGCAGGGTAGTGGTTAGGGGGTGATCAGCCTGACATGCAGAAGCGGTTAGAGGAGGCAGGCAGGCGAGTAGTCTGGAACCAGCAGTCCTGGATTGTGAGAAGGATGTTTGACTGCCCATTTAGGCCTGATCCTGGTCAGATTGGGCCTAAACGGGCAGTCAGACATCTCTTGAGGGGTCCCAGATTGAAGAGTGTGCAGATTGGGCTGAGAGACACCCCATCTTCCACCCCCATGCATGAATTTTGTGCACCAGACCTCTAGTTATAGCATAAATTTCTTAAAGGGGAAATATTCCTACCCAAATCTCAGACCAACACATTGCCTGGCAGAATGTATAAATGTACCAAGAAATATTTGTCATATGTAATTTTATTTTTATCACACACCCAAGAGTTAGCTAGTCAGGGGGCATATATGAATAGAAATCATTGGGCAAATTCCTTTTCCTTTCTGAGCCACAAGATATATTGTGTATGCATGCTGTAAACACTTTCCATGTATTAACTCATTTAACCAACACAATAATCCTATGAAGTGTACACTGTTATCATCCATGTTTTACAGATGGTGACACTGAAATTTAAATTTCCCTTCCACAGATTTGTCTTAATTGTTTCAAATACTTGTCTCCCATCCTGGGAGGCCCCTCTGCAGGGGGGAATATATGCTCAGGCATGACTGTGTGACTTGCTTTGTCCTATGGAGAATAAGAAGTGATACATTTTGCCCTGGCCAGTGTGGTTCAGTGAGTTGGAGCATCGTCTCATACACATTTTTCACAGTTGCAATTTTAGATGTATTTATAGGATTGCTTTATGGAGCCACCTTCTCAACTAGACCATAAGCTTCATATTAATGAGAATGATGCCAATTTCATCTCTTAATATAAGATACCCAACAATTTATGAAACATGGAAGCTGCTCAAATATTTAGTGATAAAGTCCCTTTCCATTTGTATATTCTAGGGCTCCTTGTAATGCTTGAAAACCCTCCCCATTCAACTTGTTGGGTCAAAAAACAAAAAACAAAAAACCTATACCACAGTAGTAATATTACATTAGTTTTTCTAAAGGTCCTCTTACCTGTATTTTTATCTACTTAGGCCCTCTGGCCATGCAGGTAAGATAAACTCAGGACTGCTCTGGCCCTGAAGACAAGTAAGATGAACGTGAGTACTGACAAGTAGGGCTGGGTCCCTGCAGTCTCAGAGTTAACTTGATCATGAGCTAAAATGGACTGTTTTGCTTTTGGAATGTGTGTAGATGAGGACCAGAAATGGAGCCCTGGCTGATATTTTCCCTCGACAACCAGCCAGGGATTTCAACATCCCAAGGGCATGGTCTGAGCAGTTTCATATAAACAGTACCAGAGGCCCACAGCGAGGCCCCTGTGTTTTTCTAGGCCACTGGTCATGACACTGGCTGTGCCACTGTTCTCACTGATGGCAGTCAGAGGAAGGAGGACTGGGCCAGCCACCAAGAGATGCTCTGTGATCAGCATAGCTGTTTATTTCAGAGTTCCAACCTGAATTCCAACAAGCACCCTTGCTGAAGTTCACAGGGGAGCCCAAGCGTCAGCAGCATGATACAAGGCAAAGAAGCAAGTTTCGTCCATGCTCCTGGGTTCAAATCTCAGCACACAGCCCTTCAGCAGTGATGTAAAATCAGGCAAGTCACTAATTTTTTTGAACCCTAGTCTGTTGAGTGGTGAGCAGGGTAAGGATAATTCTTTCTACCGTCGAGATTATTAAATGCATATGAAGCACCTAGTGCATAGTACATACTCAATAAATACCCACATCTTCTCTCCATCCCTAATTCTTCTTCCAGCAGAGTGGAATTTTCAGCTTTTACCCAAGAGCTGAGAGAGTGATTCTTTGAACCTCATACTCTCATCCTTACTTTAATGGAAAAGACGAAATGTTTTTAGTTCCTTTAGAAGAATGGCAATGGGGGGGTGAACTGTATGAGAACCAATAGAACATTAGAGAAATGACTGAACATTAAGAAACAGCTTTCCCTGGCCAGTGTTCTCAGTGGTTAGTGTCGGCCCATATCACCAAAGGGTAGCGGATTCGATTCCCGGTCAAAGGGCATGTACCTGGGTTGCAGAGTTGATCACTAGCCCAGTCAGGGTGCATGTGGGAGGCAACCAATCGATGTGTCTCTCACATCAATGTTTCTCTCTCTCTTCCTCCCTCCCTCCCACTTTCCATTCTCTAGAAGATGGAGGAGGAAGAGGACGAAAAGGAAGAGGAGAAGGAGGAAGAGGAGGAGGAGGAAGAGGAGGAGGAGGAGGAAGAGGAAGAGAGGAATCTTGCCTCCTGTTGCAGAAGTATTAATAACAATGTCTATCTATTCCTGGGCCAGTGGGCCAGGCACTGAGCTGGGGGCCAGCAGTGTGATGGTGGACAAATCACCCTGCTATGCCTCCATGGCACCTGCTGAATAAGGATGATCATGACAGCTCATCATAGGGCTGCTTCGAAGAGTAAGTGCTTAGAACTGCACGCACAGTAAGTGTTCAGCAAATGATAGATCCTGTTTTCACCCATGAACACGCTGGAGCAAGTGTGCTGACTTCCCAGAACGGGGCGGACCGCATGTTCTTCCTCCCGGCTCGGCACTTAGCACATCGTGTAGCTTCAAATCAGCGAGCATGGCATTTACACCACAGAAATCAAAGAAAGTCTGTTTGGCATCAAATTTCGTAATTTCTTTCCATAAGAGATGTGCTGATATTTAGGATAAAAGAAGAGGCAGCAACTTGCATTTTTAATAGGTTCCATATATATTGTGAGGATCTTAAAAGGAATCAAAATATCAGACAAACTATTGTTAATTTAGCAAACACCTGTATAACGTGCGCTTTCACTTTCTAACAGCGCCTTGCAGTATTCCTTCATGAAATCCTAGTCATGGCTATGAGGTCCTTCTTATTGTCATCCCACTTTCTAGATGAAATAACAGAGGCAGAGGAGAGAGAGGAGTGGCTTGTTCAGGTCATGCAGTGGAACAGAGGTGCAGCCCAGAATCTACTAGAAATTCCACCATCTGCTGTGCTCTCAGCCACGGGACTGGGCTACGCCTCCGTGATATCCAGGAGCACTGACCAGCACAAAACCTGCCCACTCCTTAGCCCCAGAAACTTAGCGGCACTGTGTTTTTCCTTCTGGAATCACAGAGAAAACATGGACGGATGCTCCACCATCGCACCACGGGGGCAGAAGTCAGTTTGCACAAGGGCCTCGCATGTGGACTTTTTCCGTCAGCAAAATTCTAACTGTGCCATGAACCTCTCCTCTGGAGCAAGGCCTCGTGTTGCTGAGGGGTGGCGGCTGCGGTCTCTGAGAGGGCAGCCTGAGGTAGTGCATGGGAAGGATCTATACTGATCATTTCCTACTTGAAGACTGATTGCTTTACCTAATCAGTGGTGTTTGACTCACATGTTTAGGAGGTAAATGAGGCAAGTCCAAATAGATTCGAATTCCAATCACTTCTCCCCGAGTCCATTGCTGTGATCTCGGCCCTGGGTGATGGTATCACTGCCTGGAGAACTGTGGTTGACTTTCGATGGGTCTCCTGGCTTCCATTCCTGCTGGCCAAAATGTTGTTCTCCAGAAATTAAACAGAGTAAGACTCATAAAGTATACGCGACATTATAGAACATCCCTGCCGAAGCCCTTCCGTGACTTGCTCTCATACAAGAATCAAATCCAAAATTTTACCATAGCCCATCAGACCCCAAGACATCAGCCAATATCCTCAACCTTATCTCCCACCATCTCCCTCCATTATCTCAGCTCCAGCCAATGGGCTCTCTTTCAGTAACTCCAACAGGCCAATTCTTCCTCACCTCAGGGTCTTTGCACTTGCTGTTTTCCTACCTTAATTTTTTTCCCCAAATGGAGATATGGCTGGCTCTTTGTCACCATTCAAGGCTCATCTCTAAAACCACTTCCTCAGAGCACTTTCTGTGATCGCCCATTTAAAGTGCTGCTTAGCATGTTCTATCCACACTTTATTTCCTTCACAGCACTTGTAACTTGCTTAAGCATTTCTTGGTTTAGTTATTTTTCTCACACACCCCCAAGCTAGAATATAAATTGCATGAGAAAAAGACTTTGTCAAGTTCACAATTGTCTCCCCAATGCCTGAAACAGTGCCCAGTACCTGACAGGTGTTTAATTAATATTTGTTGGAGGAACAAATAGTAAGTGATGAAACATATGCAATGGCATGACTCCATCCAATGTCTGATAGTCTTGGGGTGCTTTTCCCGAATAGCAGAGCTGTTGTGGAAATGTCCTAGGGTATCATATTTGAATGGAGGAAGAGGTCTCCAGAACTGATTGACATCTGGCCCAAGTCCTCAGGAAAGCAAAGTGATTTGTGGGATGAGGAGGTACCTGCCATTCTGCCTGCACTACATCTTCCAATTAGAAAGAGGAAGTGACAGACAGAGCCTCCCACTCATCAGACCTTACTGTGTGGCAGGAACTGTGACTTGTTTCTAATGGAATGAATAGAGCAAAGGTGACAGCATTTCATTAAACAAGACCCCACCTCACCTCAGCAAACTGGAGTGAGAGATGCTCTCTTCCTTGCTGGCTGCCATGTTGTGAGAGGGCCACATGGCCACGGCCTGCAGGAATCCTCTAGAACAGCGGGCACCAACCTTTCCACACCTCACGGACCACCAGTTGTCCACGGACCACCAGCTGGCCACCGCTGTTCCAAAGGTTTCCTTAAACCAGTGGTCACCAACCTTTAGGACCTCAAGAACCACCAGCAGTGCAGACCACTGATTAGCAATTAGCGACTGTTGCTCTAGAACAGTGGTCAGCAAACTCATTAGTCAACAGAGCCAAAAATCAGCAGTACAACAATTGAAATTTCTCTTGCGAGTCAAGTTTTTTAAACTTCTTCTAATGCCACTTCTTCAAAATAGACTTGCCCAGGCCATGGTATTTTGTGGAAAAGGCACACTCAAGGGGCCAAACAGCTCTGCATGTGGCTCGCGAGCCGCAGTTTGCCGACCACGGCTCTAGAAGCTGAGGGTGACCTCCAGATCACAACCAGAGACAGACAAACAGGGACCTCAGTCCTACAACTATAGCAGATGGATTCTTCCCACAACCTGAGGAACTTGCAGTAGTTCTTTCCATAGTCAAACCTCTGATGGGACCACAGTCCTGGCTGGCAAGACTCTAAGCAGGGGACCCAGCTGAGCTGTGCCAGGACTCCAAACCCACGGAAACTGTGAAGTAATTAACATTGATGTTGTTTTAAGCCACTAACTATGTAGTAAGTTGTTACATAGAAATATGTAGTAAATTTTAAACAGAGGAAATTAAAGCCATTCCTTCATTTACAGAAAAGAAGGCCCCTTCACTATAGATGTCTGCACTGAGGCCACGTCAGAAGCAATTAGAATTTATAGAGCCTGCCATTGAGAAAATGAAGAACAAGAGGCATTTCTTTACCACTTCAAAGGCAAGCTTGGTGAACCAATGGCCAATATGGTTGTGATGTCCCCTGATAGTCTGCATTAAATGAAGCCAAATGCCCCTGTAGATTTGTCATCTGGAGCAACCGGCGAAAAAGAGAGCCAGGCCTGGGGGGAGAGATTTCCAAGAGAGAGTGCATATACTGAGAGGAGAACAGAGCAGGCTGAGATGCTGGGCCTGTGAGAAAAGGAGAAAACATTTTGTTGAGCACAGCAGGGATCCCAAATGTAAAGGGAGGCTTAGCAAGAAAGGATCGTGGGCTACCAGGTTGTCGCTACCTTCTCTCCTTTCTCTCTCTCTGGAACAGCTATAAACAGCTTCAGATCACTGACTTGCTCAGGCCAGAGCGTAAGAGTGTGCCAGGGCACATGTAGTCTTGGTCTCCCCGGCAGTCTGGTTCCCTAGGTGAGCTGGACTCACTGGGAGGTACACGATGATGCTGGATAGCACCAGCACTGGGCTGCATTCTGAGTATGAGTTAGGTTTCAAGGCCAACCGCTTCCCAAACTCCTGGGTAAGTTTCACAACACACTTGTTATGATCCCATGGGGATCATCCTCATCCCTCGCAAGTCATTAAAATTAGTGCCTTGCGATGGCTGCCACCAGACAATTTTGGGAAGCGAAAAGACAAAGATGTAGCATAGATGCAAAATAAATAAATCATTAATAGAGCCAAGGGACCCTTTTACTTCCTAGGGCATTATCTTCACATCGACTGGCAATCTCTTCCCACAACAGGGAGTGTTTCCTGCTGGAGGTTATGACTCAGCAGCCTGCTGTGGCTGGTGTGTCTGTCGGGCAGGCTGCAGTTACGCTCTGGGTTCTCTCATCTTCTAGGAGCAAGGAGAACACATGTCAAAGGGCTAGGGAGGAGGAGGAAGGCAGAGGAGCTCTCTGGGTTGGAGAATCAAGGAAATGGGTGGGATGGAGGGACAAAAGGTGCTGGAATAGGGTTGGCATGAGACCAGAGGGGAGAGGGCTAGACCAAGCCCAGGCTGGACAGCTCTAACGACCATGAGTTTGCCTTCAGTGATAACTTAACCATTTCCTTCGAGAAGTGGTTTTCAAAGTGCAGTTCCTGTCTGCACAGCATCAGCATTATTTAGAAATTTGTTGAAAGTACAAATTCTCGGGCCCCATCCCAAAACTACTGCATCAGAAATTCTGGAGGTGGGGCCGGTCAATCTGTGTTCACAAGACCTCCGGGGTGTTTCAAGACATACTAATGTTTGAGAACCACTGCTCTCAGATACCCAGGGCCCTCGAATTGTCCAAATAGAGGCTCTAAATGGAAAATAACTGGGGCTTTGTCTGTATTTTTCTCACCCGCCCTCGTGGAATTGTATGAGTCCTATCTGCCAGGCCTTCCCATCACTACTCTCTCCTCTCCCTGGTCTAAGCCACCTAGTTCATGCTCAGATGTTAATGCTTCTCATAGAATGAATTACCAGGCCCACTTTTTCATCTTTCCATTTAACTGGTGCCTTTTGCCATGAAATCATACAGTCCCTCTGCAAGAGCAGATTATATAACCCATCCCTTTCCTTTAGGCTTGGTCATGTAACTTACTTTAGCCAATGGGATGCTAGCAGATGTGATGCAGAGGCCTGTGCATCACAGCTTGCCCTCTGACCTCTGCCATCCCAGGCGATGGGCTCCCCAGGGAAACACCACCCCTTAGCCTGGACCCAGAATGGAGACATGTACAGCAGAGCCTGAACCATGACATAAGCCAATGCACTGACTTACAAGCAAAATTGTACACGCCAGGATCCTGGGTTGGATTGTTACCCAGCCAGCAATAGCTGACATTGGGCACCTATGGATTTGGGTGCTGGTCTCCTGGGTGATCTATCTCCCCATGACATCCAACTCCTGAAATCCCAGCATCTTACAGCAGAGTCACCTGCAGGAACTTGTACAGACACAATGAGGTATATACTGAAAGGGGATCAGTTTGAGGGACAGGGAGCTCTCCATGTCTCTCCAGCCAACTGGGAGCAGATCTCCCACGAGACACTACTGAGTCAGACAACGAGAAAGGCAGAGGACCTCATGTGAAACAGGGTCTGAAGGAGACTGGAAAGGGGCTGAACAGAAAGGGACAGCAGGTTAGGATGAGAAAGAAGTGACCAGTGATGCGTCATGTTGTATCCTCACTATCTCCCTCTGGGATTGCCTCCAGAGGGAATTTACAGGTGTCTCAGGTCCAGGCAAACTTACCTTCTTTTACTCCCACTCTGCCCATGCTACCCTGCCACCACCTGTTAGCCAGCCTGCACTGCAGCGTGGAAAGCAGCAACCCTCAGTGGGAGGTGGCTGAGACTGTTTGCATTAAGGGAACTGCTTACTCTGGAAGCCAAGCACTCCCACCCAGGTTCCTATAGAGCAGTTCGGTTGCTGAAGTCCTATTGGATTGGGTCACAGTGCCACATGGGCTCCGAACTAAGAGCCACCTGGGAATCTAGATGTCAGAGAGGCATGCTAGCCATCCTGGGACAACCCATCCATGCAAGGTAAGCTGAGGTCACCCCGGTCATCGCCATGTGGCTTCCTTGTGTGGTGCATAATGCTTGCTCTGAGTATAGCAGAGGCACTGCCCTACAAGTCAAGTCCTGTTCAAAGAGGAAAAATTTTAATGAGCATTTTCTGGGTACTCAGGGGTGTGGATTTGGCAGCTTCCAGTACTGCAGTGATATGTTGTGAAATACCCTCTCTTTTTAATCCCAGTGAATTCAGCAGCCTGGGCCATACCAGTATCAGCCACCCCATCTGCAGCACAGGGATGTGGGTCACCCCGGCTTCTCAGAAAGAAAAAGAGGCAAAGGATACTACCACTGAACACTTGCTTTATGGTTTACATAAATTGCCTTGATTTACCTCCTAACTCTACAAGGTGGTATCCTTATTCCAATTTTACAGATATGAATAGGAAGTCTACAGTTGTTAGTGGACAGCCAGGGCTGGAATCCAGACAGCTAAAGCCAACATTTGCATTCTTGCTATAGTAATGATATTACAGGGACTTGTCCATTTTATTAATAATCATTTTAATATCCACTCCTTGAGGACAAAGACTGGGCCTACTCTCTCCCTGGGCTAAATTTTACACTGATTGTCACCTCTAGTCTTTTCAATATCAATGTTGTCCTCGTTTTACAGATTAAAAAAGCAAAGCTCAGAGAGGTTAAGAAACTTGCCTAAGATCACACAGCTAGTAAGTGATAGAGCTGGGATTTGAATATAAGTCTGACTCCAGAGTCTGAATTCCTAATCAGATGCCATTCCTTAGATTGTGAGTATCCAGACATTATTAGAAGTGGTTACCAGTGAGGAAAAGAACTCTGCAGCAGTTGCCAACCAGTGGTCCGTTGGTTGGCAACCGCTGATTTAAAGAAACCCCTCCTGGGTTTCCTAGAGCATAGCTGCCTAGAAGCCACAATAGACACCCCATACCTCATAGAGACATGTGACCTTGCTAGCCAATCTGTGTCTATGGCAACCTTGAAGCTTCAAACATACTTTGGGAGTGAATTCTACCCCCTTATACAGTTGTCCTGACCCACTTCTGGAGCCCACCTTCAGAAACCATGACAGTGGGTTTGAAGGAGCGTCTATAAAGTAAGTCACTTCTTGGATGAGAAACATTATTAAAAATGTATTCCAAAGGGTCACACTTACCCAGCCTGAAAATATTCAAAGATAGAGATAAGAAGGGTAAACTGGAGAGAAACAGAAAGAGTTGTGTTCTATGATAGTTTCCCCTAGTTCATCCAAAATCTTCATGAGCTGTCGTCCTTCCTTCCTTCCTGCCTTCCTTCCCTGCCTTCCTTCCCTGCCTTCCTTCCCTTCCCTTCCTTCCCTTCCTTCTCTTCCTTCCCTTCCTTCTCTTCCTTCCCTTCCTTCCCTTCCTTCCCTTCCTTTCTTTCTTTCTCTTTCTTTCTTTCTTTCTTTCTCTTTCTTTCTCTTTCTTTCTTTCTTTCTTTCTTTCTTTCTTTCTTTCTTTCTTTTCTTTCTTCCTTCCTTCCTTCCTTCCTTCCTTCCTTCCTTCCTTCCTTCCTTCCTTCATTTATAATAAATCCTTACTGTTGAAAGTATTAAATATCTTCCCTTTTTTTCCCCTATTGACCCCCTCCAGACCTCCCCCAGCACCCTCACCCCAGGCCCTCACAGGCCCCATAGTCTATGGCCTTGGGCATGCATATATGCATACAAGATCCTTGGTTGATTACTTCCCACCCATCCACCCTCCCCCCGCCTTCCCTCTGAGATTCAGCAGTCTATTCCATGCTTCCATGTCTCTGGATCCACTCAGTTCATCAGAGTTGAGAGGAGTGGAAAAGACAAAATGAGTGACCACTATCAGTAAGAACAGTGGCACATAGATTCCCCATTTGAGTGCAATCATGTGATATCTGTCATTCTCTGATTGACTTATTTCACTTAGCATGATACTCTCCAGGTCCCTCCATGCTATCCTTCCTTGTTTTATATCTAACATATGGTGATCTTTTTATTACCAAAATATGAGTTATTCAATGTAAAAAAAAAAAATCTAAAAAAAAAACTATGAAGGAATAAGATAAAAAGTGAGATCAAGTCTCCCTTTCAACACAGTGTCTCTCTCCAGAAGTAAACATCAACAACACTCAATGTGAATCCATCTAGATGCTTTTGTTCGCATGCAGTGAATTGTGTATCTGTCCCAAGACACATGCACTCTCCAAGCGCAGAAATTTGACTTCGCTCACCTTGTACCAGTACTGGAATGAGTTAACTCATCCAGACCATTTCCCAAGACCATGCACACACTGTGGACTAAATAAGATGAAGTAGAAGCTAGCAAAATAGCAGCCACAACGGTACTTAAAACCAGTAAGAATGATCTTAGCTGGTTTGGCTCAGTGGATAGAACATCGGCCCATGGACTGAAGGGTCCTAGGTTCCAGTCTGTTCAAGGGCATATACCTGGTTGCAGGTTCAGATCCCAGGCCCTGGTTGGGGTGCATGCAGGAGTCAACCAATCCGATGTCTCTCTCACATCCATATTGTTCCCTTTGTCTCTTCCCCTCCCTTCCATTATCTCTAAAAATCAGTAGAAAAATATCCCCAGGTGAGAATTAGCAAAACAAAACAAAAAAGCAGTAAGAATCAAAACAATTAGAGATAGGTCCATAGGACTTTGCAGGAAGAGAAATGAAGCCCAAAGACATAGGGGTAGATCCATGCTCTCAGCCAGCTGGTGGTACAGCAAGGGCAAGAACAAGACCTCCCAGCCCAGGTCTAGACTTTGCAGCAGGAAGACAGCATGGCCCTGGTAATCTGGGTAGACAGCAGGTCAGTCATGCCCTATGTGGATAGCTATATGATCTTGAACAAATAGGACACTTGGTTACTTCATTGATAAAATGCAAGTACTAATTCTTTAATGAATTAGTAACAAGGACATATAAAAAGCCCAAAACATCAGTAAATAAAATACAACCAAGGCAATAGGAAAAGTGGGCAAAATATACAAACAGTTCACAAAAGAAGAAACATAAGGCAAAAAAATATATGTATATGAATTAATGTTCCATATACTTAGTGCTCAAGGAAATGCAAATCAAAATTACAATGGGAGACCACTTTTTTATGTCTATTAGCTTGGAAACAATTTTCAAATATGACAATTTCAAACACTGCATTGGACATAATCTATGGGCTCTCTGACTTTGGAAAACCAAGATGCACAAGAATGTTCAAAGGCCATGTTTACAAGAGCAAAACTCTGGCGATCAACCAAAACCTCCTGAGGAGAAGACTGAATGAATACACCGTGGGATACAGTAGTCATGCATACAGTAGTATGCAGGGTAACTTTCTACAGCCATCATTCAGATGAACCACAGAGAAGTCACCATATGGATAGATTCCAGCAAAGTATTACTTGGAAACCAAGTCCCTAAAATCAGGTAAAGTGTCTGAACTTGTGTTTAGAAGTCCCTGTCATGAGTGTTCATCTCATCATTAAAATAAGCAATTTTTGGTGTATGTCATAAACCCAAAATCATTAGTAATCTAATTCTGTGAAGCTGAGGACTAATGACAATGCAGACAAAGATTCACTTGGCAGTGAAAGAGAATTTTTGGACTGGAACACGCATGTTCTCCAGGGCAGGATTGTTCCCAGATTCTTTGTCTGCCAGAGTCAAAGAATGAATCCACAGATGGAAGGTGGTAGAGCAAAGGTGTAAATCTGTTGAAGAACAAGTACAGACTCCACGTGGGTAGGGGGAAGGATCCCACTGAGTTCGTTTTCCCCACGGCTTATAAAGGCTGCATATCTTGGTGCCTTGATATCCCCTCTGATGGGTCACTATTCCCTTAGACTGGTTACTATAGTATCTCCAAAGCTGAAAGGTTGAACCTCACATGGGACATGTAAGGTTCCCACCCCCCTCCTGTTCTCCTATTCCTATTCCATTTGGGGTTTCCTCTCCTCCTGGATGAAGGGGTTCCTTCCTTTTATTTTGTAAATATAGACCTTTGCTGTTCCCAGCTCCCTCATTCTTTGGAAATGTACCTGTTGCAGCTTTTCAGCTCCCCCATTCTATGGAAATATGCCTTCTGCTGCTCTGCAGCCCTGTGCCTTCCATGGTCCTCTTAATTTCCAAAATTTCCTCACCCTTTTTCACCCCTAAAAATTCCTGTTTCAGCAGGTGTGGCATGAGGGTTCAGGAGTGGCCCAGCTCTTAGGCACCTCCCTCATAGCAGCCAGCTCTGGGGTGATAGTTACAAGTGTATGTGGCTCAAACCCAACTTGAAAGGAGCTAAAGAAGATAAAATTCCTTTCCACACCTTCTCCATCCACCTGGGGACTCAATGATTTTGTGAATCAATATAATCTCTTGGCTCTTTTGAGCTCCAGGTTTGAAGATCACACAGCTCTTATCTGGTGGATAACAAGGCCCAGTTATTTCCAAAAGTCTCCAGCTGACCCTCTCTGAATGGTAGCCATTCTAAGTTCTGTGGCGGGTCTGCACTGCCCTCCCTTCTGAAGAAACACTCCTAGTTGGGTCTCTGGCCAAGGATTTCACCCAGCCTAGACTTCGGGCTAAAAGAAAAACTGCTTTCAGCAGGAAGGGGGCGGGGACACCTTGTTGACACTGCTCTCCCAGAGGCTGGAGGTGAGTTTTCTTTTTCCTCCCCCGCAACACAAGGAACAGAGAAGTCATTTAAGTCTCATAAATACTGGCAGGCTCCAAAAGCAAGTCGCCAGCCTTAAAAACATGTCTCTGTTTCCTTTGGCCAATTTGCAAATCCAGTGATATTTTCAGATAGCAGTGTAAACAGAGGGTGGACAAGGGTAAGAAGGCCTATCTGGGCGGGACAGCATCCTCACAGAGAAGCTAGGAGAAATGGTACTGGATAGAATAGCAGCCACGCCCTACTAGCCCCTAAAGCCATGAGGGTAATATTTTTCTCTGCTTCTTTGTATAAAAAATCAGAATGTCCGTGAAAGGGTTCCCAGTCTCGAAGCTCAGAGGCAGGGAACAAGTGGAGGGGGCAGGGGAAACTGGTCAAGTCTGTCCTCTCCAGAGCTCTGGATGCAATGGGCGGCCTGGAGAGGTAGAAAGTGCCCCCATCTCTTTAAAAAATGCAACTCCCTGCCTGGTGGTGAGCCCCTCTGAGCAAGGCTGCTGGGGAATGTTCTCAAGATGGTAGAAGCAGAGCAGAAGCTGGAGGGTGGGAGGGTGGGAGGGTGGGAGGCTGGGAGGCTGAGACCAAAACCCTCTGAGACTGAAGGCTGAGTCTGCATAAGCTCCAGAAGCCTGTGACTCTAGGAAAGACAATGAACCAAGAGACTAGACCAGTGGTTCTCAACCTTTCTAATGCCGCAACTCTGTAATACAGTTCCTCATGTTGTGGTGACCACCAACCATGAAATTATTTTTGTTGCTACTTCATAACTGTAATTTTGCTACCATTAAGAATTGTAATGTAGCCGAGACCAGTTTGGCTCAGTGGATAGAGCATCGGACTGCGGACTGAAGGGTCCCGGGTTTGACTCCGGCAAGGGCATGTACCTTGGCTGCGGGCACATCCCCAGTAGGGGGCGTGCAAGAGGCAGCTGATCGATGTCTCTCATCGATGTTTCTGACTTTCTATCCCTCTCCCTTCTGCTCTGTAAAAAATCAATAATATATATATATATTTTTTTTTTAAAGAATCGCAATGTAAATATCTGTGTTTTCCAATGGTCTTAGGTGACCCTGCTAGCTGTTCTCAACCTGTGGGTCGCAACCATCGGAAAACACAGATATTTACATTACAATTCATAACAGTAGCAAAATTACAGTTATGAATTAGCAACGAAAATAATTTTATGGTTGGGGTCACCACAACATGAGGAACTATATTAAAGGGTTGGGCATTAGAAAGGTTGAGAACCACTGGACTAGACGATCTTCAAGTTTCTCCTCCTTTCACCACCACCACCACCACCACCACCACCACCAAACCCCTGGACTTACCATCGGTTCTCTATGTCTCTGAATTCAGGCTGTTCTATGGCATAAAGTTCTACCCTAACTGGACTGTGGGCTCCATGGAGGCAAGGATTTCTGGGTGTCCAAATCCCTGTTATCATAGCTACAACAGTGGCTGCACTAAGTACTGGGGAAACATTTGTTGATGAATATGGAGGAAAGAACCGTAGCCAAGGCCTCCACTTCTTTTCTATAGGTGATCCAAGGACAGACAATGCCTCATCCGGTTGCTGGCTGGGCCACATTAAATGCTCACCTTTGGGGCATCTCTGCACAGATTCAGAGGGTCCTCCTGCCCCCATAAGTCTAGCCATACCTGAATCTAATGTCAGCTCCTGGTTATATCATGTTGGAGCAGCCCAGAAACATCCTCCTACTCAGACACTAGAAAGGAAGGTGTAAACTATGGCCTGGGACACCAGATGTATAAAAAGACTTCCGCTGCCCTGGACTTCAAACTTTCCCGTGTTGTTGACATCAAACCCTAATTATGTTGACATTGGTTTCCACGGTAAACAAAGCTTACAGGGGAAATGTTTGGACCTCGAGATTCCTGTTTGCTCCAAGTTTGGACAAATGGCCGGAATAATGAGCATTTCCATTCATTTCCTTTTAAAGTGCTGCTGATAATGGAGCTAAATAGACAGCCCCAAACCATTCCTATTGGTCAATTGTCAAAAAACAGTCTCTGGAATGCAATCAATATGCCCCACCCCTGTGGAATTTCTCCTAGACTAGAGGAAATGCCAGGAATGGTACCTCCATGAAGGCCAAGGTCCTGAGAGTAAAAGCAAGGAGAGAAAGGAGAAGAAGGGGAGGTTAGGAGAGATGAGGGTGCCAGACAGCAATAGCTAATCTGAACTACTGATCTCCATCCTTAGTATGAGTCTGGTACAAAATTAAGGCTCTGAAGTATCTGTCTGCGTTGAACCCGTCAACAGCCTGAGACAAAGATTTTACGTTCCCCATGTACTAGATGAGAAAACTGAGGCCGAGACGTGTCCAAGGTCACACAGCTGAGGTGTGACCAGGCTCAAGCCTGTGCTCTTGAACATTAGTCTGCCCTGCCTGTCTTTGTGCCCACATCCTGCTCCTCTTTCTTCTCTATATGCATCCTTCCCCATCATCCGAGGATGGTTTCTGAGTTGCACTGAGACTCCTCAGGCCTGGAAGACAAGAAAGTGAGCATATGAAGTAAGGAAGTAACGGAGGTTCCATGTGGCCAGGTAGTCAATTGCAAAGGATGGAGATGGGAACAAGCTTTGTGGGTAAGCCAATGAGTTGGCCCAGGCAGGGTTTGAAGTGGGGAGGAGCGTGGCCAAGACTGTGTGTTAGAGACATCATGCGGACTGTGGCATGCCAACCCTCCTGGGCCCTAAGCAAGACCGAAACCACGGGGCTGAGGAAGTTGTCTGGCCCACAGCACTCCCGGAAGGGGCAAGCCTGGCCAACCTCAGGCTAGTAATCTAGTTTGGGAAGCCGGTTTGGCAAGGAGGCAGTCATGAGCTCAGCAGGAGAGAATGCAAGTGTCCCTGGGTTAAGAGTAGCAAGGGTCTGCTCCTGAGGTCACAGCTGGGCCATCGCACAGAAGGGCTGGCCGAGAGCCAGAGCTGCCTTTGTTTCTGACCCGGTGGTATTGCATCCTTGGCACATGAAGGCTTAAAGCTCTGAAAATAAGCACCAGGAGCTTTGCTCTTCTGAGTATCCCCAGAGCCCAGAACCATCAACATCACCTGGGGGCTCCTCAGAAAGGTAGAATCTGCCCTTTCTGGTGTTCTCAGTGGTTAGAGTGTTGCCCATAGACCAAGGAGTCAAGGGATTCAATTCCTGATCAAGGACACATACTTCCTTTGCAGGTTCTATCTCCAGCCCTAGTTGAAGTATGAGCAGGAGGCAACCAATTGATGTGTCTCTCTCACATCGATGTTTCTCTCCCTGTATGTTCCCCCCACCTCCTCCTCTGCCTAAAAATCTTGGAAAACATATTCTCTGGTGAGGATTAAAAAGGAAACAAAAAAGGGAGGGAGGAAGGAGGGAGGAAGACATGCAGAATCTCAGACTCCACCCAGACCAGTTGACTCAGACTCTTCAAAGCAAAAACGCGGTCCTAGAGCTGCCCTACATAGGATCAGAATCCCAGAGAAGCATTTCTTGAATCTGCTTGACATATGAAGCTCCCCAGGTGAACTAGAAACATGCTGAATTTTAAGAACAAGTACAAAAAACCTGTGAATGTCATAAGGACGTCAATATAACAGCATTCAAACCACATCTTTCAGATGCCTCCCCCACCCAGGAGAATCACAAAAGTTCCCTTTGAGATGGCACGGAAAAATACCATATACTCCTCAAAAAGGATGTGTGACAGCTCATAAACGGAGCAGGTGGGCAGTTAAGCAGAATGAATTATAGAAAAACTCCACAAGCCTACAACCTTTCTCCACATTTGGACTATGACAGAGCCCCAAATCCCACCCCTGGTTTATGTCCACGCTTCTTGTTTAAAATCACAAGTTTTCCTAGGAAGAAAAAGCACATTTGCATTCAGACAAAGTTGATGGCTTTTCAGAGCCTCCTTTTCCCAGTGGCAATCTGTCAGAAAGTCTCAGTCTACCTCCAAAGAAAACCTTGAGGGTTCCACCTCCCCACACCTCCACTGCTGAGTCATGTCTCGTTTGCATGTCCGCCAAGAGCATCCCAGCTGGTCTCTCTTTTCAGACTCCTGCCTCTCTCCTATCTGTGCCCCACGTGGCACCCCAAGTGGTCACTGAAAGAGGTAATTCACATCATGTCATAGTCTAGCCAAAAGCTAAGAACTGCCTGTATCACTTTCCTTGGCTGGAACAAATTACCACAAATATGGTGGCTTAAATAAAGCCTTATTGTCTCATAATTCTGGAGGCCAGAAGTCCAACATCAGTATCACTGGGTTGAAATCAGCCTGTCGACAGGACCATGCTCCCTCTGGAGGCTCTAGAGAAGAATCTGTTCTTTGCCTCCTGCAGCTTCTGGAGGCTGCCAGCATTCCTTGGCTTGTGGCCACATCAGTCCAATCTCTGATTCTGTGGTCACACTGCCTCCTCCTCTGTCTGTGTCAACTCTCCCTCTGTCTCCCTCTTTATAGGGATAAAGGTGATGGAATTTAGGGCCCACTTGCAGAACTCAGGATAATCTCCCCATCTCAGGATCCTTAACTTAATCACACCTGCGAAGTCTGCTTTTGTCATAACATTTACAGGTACTAGGCATAGGATGTGGATATCTTTGGGGCTCATTATTCAGCCTATCACACTGCTTTTCCATTGCCCTTGATAAAATCCAAAGTCTTAAATGTGACCCCACGGCCTATATGACCTGACCTCTTTCCACCTCTCAGACTGGATCTTGCTTCACTTGCCTCCTCACAGCCCATGCCACGGTCTGCTTTTAGATCTTCAAGTATATTCCTGCCATGGGGCCTTTGCCCTCGTGGCTCCTTTGTCTTGGAATGCTTCCACTCTTAGCCTCATTTGGCAAATGAATGAATGTGATATTCCCAGGAATTCAGAAAACAAGTTGGTGGGGAAAATAGAAGCAGCAGCATGGGTAGAGATTAAACCCACCTACTTCTCTGTTTTGCCTATAAAGTTGTTTAGCTAAAGGTGCTTGCACCTACTCTTTTTTTTTCAGTTGCCTAATACCTCCAGTTACCTGTAGGCTCTTTGGGAAGGAGTTGCTTAGACAGCAGTAGCTAAGATAGAACTGGATATTGATAGGAAACTCACAAAGAACCACCTGAAGCCTCCTTGTTCTTGGAAAAATAAGACAACTCTAGGTACAGAAAGCTATTTTGACTTCCAGCAATAACTTCAATGATGTTTCTTCTTCTAGTTATCAATGAATGCTCATTGTTGATTTTGTTGGCAACTTGTAAAGGCCACTGCTAATGGCTGCATCCTGTCCCACTGATGGGAGCCCTACCTGTGGTTAAATGATCTTTGATTATCTCCTGACTCTGGGAGCAGGTCTATCACTAAATTGTATTCTCAGGGTGCTAGCATGATGAAAATGTAGATAGATGTTCTTTCTCGCCTAGAGAGAAGTCTGAGTTCTGTATAGTTATCTGAATCAACAGCAGCTGCTGTATTATAGCTGGTATGTGGCCCAGAGTGATCCATTCCCCCTGTTCCAGTTTGCCTGGGTCTCTCCCCATTAGCACTTTAATTCCTGCATCCCAAGTGATCCCTCAGTTTCCTGTAAACTGGGATGACTGGCTACTCTAGTGGTAACTAATAGGCTTATCCTTAACATTTGAGGAACCCAGAGCAAAAGGGTGTAAGTAGAGGTCTCCATAGTGTCTGTCTAAATATATAGATGTTATAAATCACGTTAACACACTGCTAAATAAACATGTTCCATCCTCCTGCTATGATAAACATCTTCAAAACAACCCGGTAGGGCCAGGCTTGAGTTCTGTGATCTAGGACTCCCACCTGGCTTCCAGTCTACCTTTATCTTCTCTTCTCACTCCTAGCTGCCCCCACTGCCCCCCATGGGTCTTGCTCATTTAAGTGCAGACACTGAAACTCCATCCACACCCATAAAGAGCCACCTCTTGTTCCCCCTCCCAGGGTCTGGGGGTCTAGGAATAACTGTGATAATGTCCATTCTTGGGAAAGAATGCCCCCAGGAAGAAGCCCACTCTGCTCTGGAAGTGGGATTAGGGCTTTTCAATCAGGGTGTTCTGGAGTTCAGGGAACCTAAGCCTCGCCTGGAAAGGGTGGGTCACCAGAGGGCCTGAGTAGGGTCCCCAAGACAAGGGCCACTCTTGCCTAAGTCTAAAGGCAACATCAGGAGTCACCATTCACTGGAGGCCCCTTGAAATTAGAAACCATGAGATAATTTTCAATTACCAAACACACCACCAAGTCCTACTGGGCAAAGGTTAGAGTTGTTCAACTCAAAGTAAAGTTTGCACAAAGCCTTATAGATGCTCTCAGACTCTTTCTAGAAAGAACTAAGGTCTTCACTAGAGGACATGAAATACTATAGTATGGAATAAACCTGTGGCAAAGAGGAGACCAGGAGCTTAAGACCCACCCTTCTGAGTCCATGCTAATGCAGGACTTCTGTTTTTCTTCATGGGATTTACTTTGATGGATGATGCAGATTGTGGTCTAAGTTTCTGTAGGTTAGAAGCACTGCACACTGATCTGCTCTAGCAGCTTTATTCATTTGAGTGTGGTGTCAGGCAGCTGGTATTACACAAATAACAACACAGAGGTGATATATTATGACATGGTGGAAAAGATCATGAAGGCAGAAAACACCCATGTTATGATTAAAGGCATGTGTCAGATAAGTTACATTTAGATAAGGCCTATGCTATTTGCTAATATCGAGTCATTAGGTGAGTTACTTTGCTTATTTAAGCCTTGGTTTTTCTTGCTATGCAAAATCAGGATCCAAATAAAACCTACCATAAGTGATTGGTGTGAGGATTGAGATAAAACATATAAAGAACTTAATCAGTGTCTCTAACATTTTAAGTGTTACAAAATATTGCCTGTTTGAAGTAAGAGAAGGGGTGGTGATGGTGGTGAGTGATCATGATGGTGGTAAATGTGATAGCGATGGTGGTGAATGTGATAGTGATGGTAGTGAATATTATAGTGGTGACAGTGATGGAACTGATGGTAATGTCGGTGATGGTGGTGGTGAATGTGATAGTGACAGTGGTGAATATTATAGTGATGGTAGTGAATGTGATAGTGATGATAGTGATGGTAGTCATGGAAATGATGGAAGTGATGGTGGTGGTGATTGATGGTAATGATGGTGATTGTGGTGAATGTGATAGTGATGGTAGTGAATATGATAATGATGGTAGTGATGGAAGTGATGGTGGTGGTGATTGATGGTGATGGTGGTGGTGATGGTGAATATGATAGAGATGATAGTGAATATTATAGTGATGGTAGTGAATATAATGATGTTAGTGATGGTAGTGATGGAAGTGATGGTGGTGGTGATTGATGGTAATAATAGTGATTGTGATAGTGATTGAATGTGATAGTGATGGTGATGAATGTTATAGTGATGGTATTGAATGTGATAGTGATGGAAGTGATGGTGGTGGTGATGGTGAATGTGATAGCAATGGTGGTGAATGTGATAGCGATGATAGTGAATATTATAGTGATGGTAGTGAATATGATAATGATGGTAGTGATGGTAATGATGGAAGTGATGGTGGTGGTGATTGATGGTAATAATGGTGATGGTGGTGAATGTGATAGTGATGGTGGTGAATGTGATAGTGATAATAGTGATGGAAGTGATGGTGGTGGTGATTGATGGTTATGATGGTGATTGTGGTGAATGTGATAGTGATGGTAGTGATGGAAGTGATAGTGGTGGTGATTGATGGTTATGGTGGTGATGGTGAATGTGATAGCGATGGTGGTTGGTGAATGTGATAGTGATAGTGGTGAATATTATAGTGATGGTAGTGAATGTGATAGTTATGGTGGTGATGACGGTGGTGGTGGTGGTGGTGAATGTGATAGTGGTGATGGCGATGGCAGTAACTGCAGCATTGCACTAGTAGAGTACTATGAGCAGTTGTCAAGAAGGGACAGTACCATGCTGCTTAGACAGATTAGTTGGATTCTAAGGCTCACTATTCTTGAGTCTGGAAATAAGGGAGACATCTTTATTGATAATAGGTTATTGGATAAAAGAACGCACTGTGACAGACGAGATGATGTATGAACTAATCTTGTGGTAACTGCAGAATACCAAACAGAACTGCTGGGAGACACATAGAAACATGACTCACTCAAGCCTTCATTGAAAATATGTGGCACAAACCCTGCAGTGCCCTTAGCACAGAATCATCACAGGCCATGTGAGGGACGCCAAGGGAAGCTACTGAGAGAGCTCACCGTTGTATTCATGGTTGGACTGCTCAAGCTGAGTCATCCTAGCGATTCAGTGGCATCTCGTGCGATAGAAGATGGATCACTCACAGGCTAGCCTGAATCACCACCCCCACTAGCAACTAACCCCATTCCTGGCCAAACTTAGGTACTACTCAATTTGTAAATGAATCATTTCTAAATTAAGCATGAAGATTTCCAAATTAGCTCAAAATAATCTAACATCTGGACAAGACATACATATTACTGAGTCAGAGGAAGGGACATTAAGAGAGAGAAAAAATAGAGAGAAGGCTATGTTCTCTAAGAAAACTATTTTCTTTTGAAATATTGGGTCTATTTTTACAAAAATGACTGACTCACTTTATTTTTCTGATCATTGAAAAGGAAGGGGAGTGTGTGTAATGGATTGCTTTACAACCAAATAAAGATGTCACGTGGACATCAGCCTTTCTAAATTGGTTGATATTATTCTAGCTACATTTAAAACGCACATGCGAGCACAAGATTAATGCCTCAGTTGGATTGCCCAAGGTCTTTCTACTGTTACAAATAGCTTCCCGCAAAACTTTCTCATGCCTTCTGGGATGCAGGAATACAGCTCACCTCACAGTGCTCTCTGACCTGATCACCCCAAGTTCTTGTTCCTATGAACTGTGAGCCTCACCATAGAGCTCTTGGCTCTTGGGAATACCCTGGAAAGGTCCAAAGGCTCTCTTTGCCTGACTTCTCAGTGCCTTTTGTATAGGTTTTCCAGTTCCAGAGCACGTGGGGAACAGGAGGAAAGCATTCATAGTTATTTACCCTGAGACAGATCAGGGTTCAACTCCTGGCTCTGCCATTTAACTCTACATGACTACAGACAAGTGGCTTATCCTCTGGGAGCCTCAGCTTCCTCATCTGTGAAATGGGGATACTTAGAGTGCCTAACTGAGGATTATTGGGATGATTAAGTGTGAGCATATTTGTAAAGGTTTGGCTCAGTGCCTGGCTACATGGCAAGAGCTCCACAAATGTTAGTTCTTAATCCTTCTATTGGAGGAGTATTTGGAGTTATTTATTCAGACACCCCAGAAGTTAAGCCACTTGAAACCAGTGTTTTAGGTAATAAAAAGCTGTAATCTCCAGCCAAACTAAACTTTCACCTCAGGGCCCATGCTTTTCCAAATATGAAGCTCCCCATTCATCACCTATAGTTGTAATTGCTTGTTTAAGATCTGTCTTCTCAAGGAAAGTAGATCCTGTGAATCCTTTCTCATTGCACATGCCCAACACCCAGCAGAGCTCCTGGTACAAAGAGATATGCAATAGTAATTTGTCAAATGACTAAAATATTGAATGACTGATGCACCGACGGAATGGCAGACTGAATGAATGAACCACAGACTAAATGGCTGAATGACCAACTGAGTGACTGACTGACTAACTGAATAAATGAATGAATGAATGAATGAGTTGGTTATCTAAACTCAACTGGATCATATGAAAATACTTTTCTAATATGACAAAAGATGAGACTACTAAATACAGAATTTTAATTTGAAAAGATAACATCTTTGGAGAAAATATAACTGTTTTTTAACATCTTACAGTTCAATTCTTTCCTCCCTAACACCCCCACAAAGATGCGATAGATGTCAGTACCCCACTGGAAAACATTACTCACTCCACATTCACGTGGCCCTCAAAATGCATATCCCGGAACCTCCATCATAAGCCAGGATCTGCTTGAAAGCTTCTGGCCTCAGTGTGTCTATCCATGTCAAATGACATCATGGCCAAACCATGTGTCTTAGGCTATGAGAACAACTGGGAGAATCAACAGGATTCCCCAGAGCTTCCACTGCCTGACTTCTGATAACTAAGAATCTTTCCTGAAATCTCCCACCCACCCCTTTCTTCTGGGTGAGCTCATCCAGGCTTTCCAGAAAGACTGGTCAGTGGTAAGGCATTGCTGGACTTCGTCAGGGGGATTTGGTGTCTTCATAGCTTCTTCATCAGACACAGGACACATTCATCTTTCAGAAGCTCTGGAATTCTGCCAGTGGACGTCTGGACATTCCATTGCATCCCCACAGGGCCTCTTAGGGTATACATGGTTAAGCCATAGAAGGTCCAAATTGTTTTTAAATTAAAACCTGCCTCAAAGGAACATCCTAAAACAACCTCTGAACTAGTATTTTGACTAGTCTATCCTCCTTGCAAAGAATCTGGGATTGTAATGAAATAAGTAAAACACATATTCAAAGTCATTTTCCTGGTAAAGGGAGGGGGAAATTCCTAAATTCAGGCTTATCAAAACCTTAAAAGTCACTGGGAGGATATTCTAATAAGAGAAACCAAACATGGTAATGGCCTACCTGGCAATTAGTAAATAACAATACACAGCTGCCAGGAATCAAGCAACTTCTCCCGGCCAGGCACTAGAACACACGTTTTCTAAATATCAGTACATCTCATCTGCATGGCAGTACTATGAGGCTGGTATTATTTTTTTAATATATTTTATTGATTTTTTTTTTACAGCAAAGAAGGGAGAGGGATAGAAACATCGATGAGAGAGAAACATTGATCAGCTGCCTCCTGCACACTCCCCACTGGGGATGTCCCCACAACCAATGGACATGCCCTTGACCGAAATTGAACCTGGGACCCTTTAGTCCACAGTCCAACGCTCTATCCACTGAGCCAAACCGGCTTCAGCTGAGGCTGGTATTATTGCTTCCATTTTACAGAAGGGTAAATTGAGGTTCCCAGCAGGTCCCAAACAGGAATTTGAAGCAAATTGTCTGACTTCAAAGCTGGTGCTCCTGCCCCTCCACAGGCTACACCATAGCCACCAAGATAGGAGGAAAGGATGACTGCCGATGAGATGGAATGGAATGGTGGGATGTAATTTAGGCAGAATAAAACAATGACTGAAATCTGGAGGAAAGCATAGAGAGAAGACTGCTTTCTAATAGTTTTCTAATAGATACACTGTCATCAATGGGAGAGCCCCTCAATAGGTCCCAAGGGCTGGAAAGAACAGATGGGTGACAGTGCTGGGGAGAGAGTGATAGCCCAAGGGAACGAAGCACCTTCTAACAATGAGAGCTGTCCAAAACTGCTGGCACTGACTGCTGATAGAATGAGCTCTCCAACATGTAAAACATCCAAGACAGGGGTAGGAACCATCCTGTCGAGTGCCACCGAGGTGAGGATGGGATGCCTTTGAGGTCCTGTCTTCCTCTGTTTGCTTTGGGTAAATGCTCACTCATCAGCTAAGAAAATGCACCTGTGCCTGCACTCAGCCATTATCTGTCAGGGACGCGAGCAGAAAAAGATCTGTTCAGTGTGACAGTTCCATCTCCTTGAGGATAGAGGAAACAATGATGGCGACCTGCTATTCTGAATCTATTCATGATAAACAAGGGAGAATTGAGTGCACGTGAGAAGGGAGAGGAATACTGGAGAGAGCAAAGAAATATGGCCATTACTGCATAGCAAGAAATGGGTTAGGTGCTTTAAATAGCTTCACTCCTAAAGCTGGGTATTACCCTCTTGAGGTAGGGCTGATCATTTCCATTTGAGAGCTAGAACAATTTCAGAGAAAGGTTGGCTTGCCCATGGCCACATAGCTAATATGTGGTAGAACCAGGATTCAAACTCAGATATGCCAGACTGTAAAACCCTCACTCTTTTCTCAACAGTGTGCTGCCAAACCCAGTGAGCTGGAGGCTAGAAGGGGCACTGAGAGAATGGTGCCTAGGGAAGGTAGATTTTGATGGGCAGAAAAAGTAATAATAATGTGGGAAGGCCTGGGACAGGAGTTGGCTGAAGGCGCCTGCCCCTGCCTTGACTTTTCCCAACAAGTCTGAGCCCTCGAGTGTTTACTTAGAAATGTCCTTGCTTAAAGGACACATGTATCTTCTCAAGAATGCCTACCCTACTGATAGTATCAAATAGTTAATTTTAGCTCAAGTTATTGTTACAATAGATCCTAAGGAGGCAGGTGAACAGGGTTATTTGCTCCTATAGCCAAGCAGTCCCTTAGCCTCTCTTTCACAGAAATGTGTGTCAGAGTAATCCATTCATCCTTCTCTCAGAGTCTGCTGGTCAGCCCCAGCAAGTGGTTCCCCGTGTGAGGAGCCCTAGCATAATAAGGCTGCAGCATGGGTAGTACACAGGAAAGTAGGTCAGAATGGGATGCCCAGGCAGGTCAATGTAATCATAGAGAAGAGGCAAGAAGGAGAGAAGAGATGGACCAAGCTGGACACCACCCCCTTTGCACTTCAGTCTAATTTCAGCTCTAACCCTAAGCACAGAGCTGGTCCCAAATCACAAATTATGCAGGTTCACACACACAGGATCTGAATACTTCAATCTAAACAAAACCCAAAGGTTACATTCAGGAACATCTTCATCATTATTTTCCAGAGTATAGGATGATTTCAATAGCTCATGGAGAGATGTTACCAGGGAACGCGTGTTCACGAGGCTTTGGAAAATTAAAATGCCACCTTGGCAAACAGAAAGGAAAATGTGAGCATGAGAAAAGATGTTAATGATGACTTTACACTGATTTTTATCTCCTTTGTCTCCTAACTTCTCCTGAGAAACAGGGGTGCCATGATGCTCCCCAACCCCTCACTCATTAGAGATTTTCTGCTGGGTTGAGCAGGCCTGAAGAGCAGACTCTTATTCTAAAATTGAGTATTACTCTAAATAGCTCCCATAATTAGGTTGATGAGGGTTACCTACAAGTAGACCACAGGTGTTAGGTGTGGGTGTGTGGAGGGAGATGAAATTTCTCTTACTTCCATGCCAGGGATGCAGACCCTATAGCACAGGGATTACATTTGATTAGTAGAGTTTGGCAGGTTTAGACAGCCCAAGCAATGGTTGCTAGTGCTTTAGTTGTTGTTTTATAGGTTTTATCAGTAACAACTTCGGAGTCTTGTACATTTGGGTCCAAATTCTGGTTCTGCAACCTGAATTGTAACCTGGGGAAAATTACTTAATGTCACTAGGGCTCAGTTTGCTCTTCTGTAAATGGGAATAAAACCACCTGCTTCAAGGTGTTGGAAGGATACAGTGGAACCGCCCTTAGAGAGTGGGGAAAATTGTGTTGATAGTAGCTCAGAAATGGCACTTGGTCCCAGTTATCCTGGGCATGCCCCTTGAGGCTGGAAAATCTTCCCTTTGAGAGGCCACTGTACACCCACCACTCAGAACCTCCAAGCTCGTGCACCCCACCCAAAATGCCCATCCTCCAAAGACCAAAATCATCCTTAGACTAGGAACTTGGAGTCGCAGTTCTAACCTCTAAGCCTTTATAGTGAGTCACACCAACACCTCACCCCCAATGGACATGTACTAGTAGAACACAATACGTATTTTGCTACATCTCACTGCAAACTCCATGCAGGTCAGCAGATCACAGTGATTCAAGCTACAGACCAGCAAAGTGCTGCACATTCCCCAGCATCTCACACCCAAGCCTCATCTCCAAAGACTCAAGGCTGGCTTCCTGTTAGCTGGAACCCTGGCCTGGAGACACTCCATACTTGGAAATGCCATTAGGGTTTGAACCAGGCTTCTGCACACAGCCCACACTCACTCCTCACAATGAACCCATTTTTACAGATGAGGAGACTGAGGCACAGGGAGTGAAATACATAGTCACTGTCAGGGGCCAAAGGAAAACTCTGCAATCTTCTCATGACATAAGAGCAGCCATGAGAAGGCCCCCCAAATTTCTCTTTTGCCTCTCCCAGCACTTCTACCTGGTTTTCCTGTTCTAATTAATTGCCAAATCCCAATTCCTTTTAACAAATTAATGTGCCAACGGCAAAAAGACTATATAAGAAAAAGACGGGGCGGCCTATATCTCAACAACCTAGGGAAGGTCACCCAGGCATCACCTAGACCCCCTTTTGCTTCCATATGGGTCAGGACTCTCCGCGAAGACAGAGTAACAAGGGCCTATTGACGAATGAAAAAACAGAGTTCAAGAAACTCACTAGGGAGGAGGAAGCACCCCAGGCCAGTGACAGCAGGAAGCCAGGAAGCGGGACGCTCCAGTCCCAAAGAGGCTCAGAGGGAGAGCAGTCCCAGGCGGCCAGAGCTGCGACTATAGGAGAAACACCGCCACCTTCAACACCCAGGCCAGCAGCAGAGAAGTGGAGAACTTAAGGGCACCCACCTGACCTCCGCCAGAGCCCCTGCTGGCTGAACCGATGGGAGTCCGTTGCTGGAGCAGGTCAGCCTCCCAGGCAGAGTGGAGGAACCAGGAAGGAGAGGCTCTGGAGGGACCTGAGGACATCCAGGGTGCCCCCAAGCCTGGGTCCTGTCTCCCCCAACCCCCACGTGAGCCCTCCTCACACTGCGCCAGCGGCTCCTCAGTGAACCCAGCTGGGTTTGGATTCTGATTAGCTCTTGAGGCTTGAGCAGAGCTGGTTTCTCACCTGTAACTGGGAACCACAACCTGGACCACCTGGGGCTGCTTTATGGATGAACGATGCAACCTATGCCCCACCCATTCGCTGCAGGCAGTTTTCTGGGCCTGTTTGTGAGCAGCACTTCCTTTTTATCCAATAGCTGGGCACCTTAGCGAGGCTGCAGGGAGCCCAGCTCTCTGAGCTCACTCTGCCGCCCAAGGGGGCCAAGAAGAAAGATGCAGGGGAGTGGGCCAACAAAGACAAAGACCCAGTGAGCAAATCTGGGGCAAGGCCCAAAAGAAGAACACCAAGGCACAGTTCAGGGCAAGCTCAGTAACCTAGTTGGGTGTGTCAGAGCAACATATGACAAAAGCTGTAAAGAAGTTCCCAACAGCAGCCTAGAGCCCAGCCTTGTTGCTGAGAAATTGACCATCCTGAGCTCCAGGGCCAGGGCAGCCCTGCAGGAGCCTTAGGAAAGGACTCATTAAACCAGTGTCCAAGCACAGAGCTCAAGTAACATGTGCCAGAAACACCGCAGTGCGCATGCCCCAGCTGCTGGTGAAAACGCATGAAGAGCAGGTCCCACCAGCTATGCATTTTGAAAAATAAAACTTTATTAAATCAAAAATTAACACACACACACACACAAACGATGGGTAGACTGAGTATAGCGTTAAATATACCTATGGAATTTTAATGTGCAATATGGTCCCACCACCACCATAACTAGAACTCTCTCCGAGATAAAGAGTAAATGTTAGTTTAAAAAGGAACTACTCGATGCCTGTAACTTGTTGCCCTAGGAAGCTTCAAGAATTACGAGAAGCAAGGGTATTTTTAAAAAGAGGCACCAAACTTCACTTCAAGAAGTAGCAGAAGAAAAAAAGTTAGCAAAGAATTAAACCTTTAGAACAGACCCAAGAATCATGGGAATGTTTTCTGTGCTGTGCACCAAAGGACCATGAAGTCAGCAGCTTAGAACAACACTCATTTATCATCTCATAGTTTCCATGAGTTAGGAGTTCAGACATGGCTTAGAAGGGTCCTCTGCTCAGGGTCTCACATGGCTATGATCCAGGTCTCAAGGTTCCAGCTGGGGCGGGGGTCTCCTCTGAGGCTTGGCTCCTCTTTCAAGTTAATGTGGTGTTGGCAGAATCCATTTCCTTACAGATGTAGGAGTCATGGCAGCTTCCTTAAGGCCAGCAGGATCTAAGCAGAGAGTTCTCCTGTCTCCGATTTACACAGACATTCTTTTAAAGGGCTCACCTGATTAAGTCAGGCCCACTGAGGATGATCTACCTTTTGATGAACCTATTAGGGACTTTAATTACATTTGCTAATTCCCTTCACTTTCCCCAAAATCTCACTATCTTTGCTTCATTCTATAGATTAGAAGCAAGTGACAGGTATCACCCACACTCATGGGGAGGAGATCACGCAAGGGCCTGGGTCATCAGAATTCCACCTACTGTGGATAATTATAGATGAACTAGATGCCCGGTGCACAAAATTCGTGCAAGGGAGGGGTGTCCCTCAGCCCAGCCTACACCCTCTTGGGACCCCTTGGGGGATGTCTGACTGCCAGTTTACTCCTTATGCAACCGGCAGTCGGACACCCCTCTCACAATCTGGGACTGCTGGCTTCCAACCTCTCGCCTGCCTGCCAGCCTGATTACCCCCTAACCACTCCCCAGCCAGCTTGATTGATGCCTAACTGCTCCCCTGCTGGCCAGATTGACCCCAACTGCCCTCCCCTGCTGGCCTGGTCAGCCCTAACTGTCCTCCCCTGCAGGCCTGGTACCCCCCCCAACTGCCCTCCCCTGCTGGCCTGGTTTCCCCCCAACTGCCCTCTCCTGCAGGCCTGGTTGCCCCCCAACTGCCCTCCCCTGCAGGCCTGGTTGCCCCCAACTGCCCTCCCCTGCTGGCCTGGTTCTCCCTAACTGCCCTCCCCTGAAGGCCTGGTCACCCACAACTGCCCTCTCCTGTGGCAGCCATCTTTGACCACATGGGCGACCATCTTGTGCAAGAGTATGAGGGTCAATTTGCATATTCCCTCTTTATTATATAGGATATGTGAATATGCTTCATAAGGCAGGAGTAGTACAGATCATTATCCTCATTTTTCAGAGACTCTAAATATATTGCCCAAATCACTGAGCTCACCCCCCTGACACCTGAAACACACAGAAATTTTCTGGATATGAATCCTGTGCTCTTTCCACTCCCTTGTCTACCTGGCCAAGAAGGGAATGGCTCCACCACTCCATCAGATGGGAGATACATCTGATCCTCAGACCAAAGGGATCACTTGCTCCCAAGAAATAATAACAAATCTGTGTTGTACGTGGCCTTGCAGATGATGGTCAGCCACACCATTGTTAGCAAAGCTAGGATCCAAATGCAGGGTCTGGACTCCTGGTCTAGTGCTCCTTTCCCATGGCTGGATCTCCTTGTGTCTTTCCCTATCCCTGCCAAGACAGGCTATGAGGCAGGGGAATACCTGGTTTAACAATCATGTTTCGTATTTATCCTGATGTTTGGGCCTTAAAGGCAATGTCTTTCTTGATCTGGGAGGGCATCTAAAAATATGGGGAAAAATAAGTAGTTATTCTAAAATTAAAGTTACTGTAAGAATGGCAGGAAAGAAACCAAAAATTTTGAACTGTGAAGAATTCACATATATATGGTCCAAATGATGGTCCAAGTTGATACAAATTAAAACACATTATGTGGTTCATGGTATACATATTTATATCAATTAGTACACATTAAAATATACTACATGAAAAAATATAGTATAAAAATCATAACCAAAGAGAAGCTATTACTCAACTAAGCTATGCTTGCTACATTGTAACAATTTAAAAATCATCATTGTGGGAGGTCTCCTGCCCCTATGGCTGCTTTACCTCCCATGCACAGCTCAGATCGGGACCCAGATTACAGATCGAGACTCAGCCAGCAACAGCTGCCCTATATCTAAATTTAGTCTAGTACCAGGAATGTTCAGGGCCTACTCAAGAATGCAAACAATCCTTTCCACTAATATTTACAGGGTAAACTAAGATTTTTGCTTGAGTATTAAATTTGACAGTAAAATAGTAACCAAGTTTTCAGATTAATTTAAATTGGCCAAGTGAAATAAGTGAATACTCAAGAAAATTTAAGTGTACTGGACAAAAAGCTGTTCCTAAAATATTAACTAAAATTTCTATTAGTAGTTCATCTCATTGTAAATTTGCATAACATGCAAAGAACCTAAAGCAGTCATATTTGTGTGCAAAAACTAAAATTTAAAGTTACCAAGACTGCAAAATAAAATGTTCAAAAGCCCCCATTAATAAAAAAAAAAAAGAGGGGAATAATGGGGCAATATCATGTAAGGAAAAATATCCTGTAAGTAAATTACATCTAGAAAATTCTTACTCCAGAAAAGTAACTTCCATTTGTAATGCCAATAGCAGGACACCCATGAAAAACACACATGATGTCAAAATAAGCCAAAGGAAAATCATTTGGGCAAAAATAAAAGAAACCCAAGTCTAATTTACAGAAAAGATCCCTTTATTAAGTTTTGGTCGAGAATATGTTTGTATATTTTCAGAAAACAACTCCAAGACCATATAGATTCCTGCAATAATGAGGAACTGACAGGTCTGTTCCAACCGTCCAGAGATGGAAGACATTGACGACACTTGCCATGCTAGCTGTCAGCAGCTGTTCATCGTTGCAGACGGCCCTGGACAAAACCAGAGAGGGTGGAACCTGCATTGCCACCATATGTCTACCATCCAGATACCATTGCTGACAAGTACACATAAGGAACTATTTGACATTGAAACTGGGACTCAGAACAGTTGGACATTGAAATTGAGACTCAAACATTTTTTATTCTTATACATTTATTTCCAGTATGCAGATGCAAGATCTTTTTAAAGAAAAGAAACAGGGGGAAAAGATTGATATAGAGGCAAAGAAGCATTGAACAGACTGTCAAACTACAGGGGGAAGGCTGGGGAGGTTGGGGGGCAGGGGTTGTAAGAGATCAACCGAAGGACTTGTATGCATGCATATAAGCATAACCAATGGATACAAGACACTGGGGTGGGGGAGAGGGGCAGGGTGAGGACATGTGCTGGGGGCCAGGGGAAGCTGGGGGGAGGACAATGGGGGGAAAGGAAAACATATGTACTACTATTTGTAATACTTTAAAAAATAAAAAAGATCATCATTGTGAGCAAGAGTTATTGGGATTTCCTAAAGTATCTAGCATGAACCCAAAAGATCTGGGTTCAAGGTATTGCTTGGCCCCCTTCTAGCTTTGTGGTTTTGGACAAATGACTGTTCCTCCCAGCAAAGTGCTTGAAACAGAGTAGACCAGACACTCAGCTATGGGTGCCCAGCCTCTTGGTCTCACCATCTGATAATGAGGGGGTGTTAGTTACTATCCAGGTTTCTACTATTAGTACTTCTTGGGTGTCCTTGCTGTGAGTTAAGTAGTAAATTGGGTATTGCCACACGTGTCCCTGCTTAACACTCTATAATTTCTCTGTCCAATACAGTAGCTATTGAGCATTTGCAACGTGGGTGATCTCAACTGACATGGCCTGAAATATAAGACACACCTAATTTCAAAGGTGCAGCATGAAAGAAAGAAGGTAAAACATCTCAATAACATTTTATATCAGTCATATTGCACAATGTTTTGGGTGAATATAAATAGTTCACCTGTTTCTTTTCACTTTTTTAAATGTGGCTACTAGACATTGTAAAATGGCATATATGGTGCACATGGTATCTCAGTTGGAAAGCAATGATCTATAGCTTCTTACTGTTCTCAGATAAAAATGTAAGCCCCCTTAGTGTGACCTACAGGGCCCAACATGACCTAACTCCTGACTACCTGTCTCAGGTCCTCTCATACATTCTCCCTGACCCTCACTGCCCTCATCCAGGCTGACTTTATGATCCCTCTGACGTAGCAAGCGCATGTCCATCTAGAGTCTTTGTACTCATGACTCCAACCTTCCAGAATTTTCTTTCCATAGTGGCTCTACTCATAGCTGACTCATTCTCCTTCGTCAGGTGTTGCTCAAGTCACCTCCTCTGTCAGGCCTTCGTGGACCACCTGGTTTGAAGGAGTCACACATCCAGTAGTCTTCCTCCATTTGTGCCCCCCAAGGCACTTGTTGCCATCCTTACTCAGTTACCTTATTTAATTATCTGTTCGCCTACTGAATGCGTGCCCCCCTCCTCCCTGAAATAGAAGCCGCGTGAGGCAGAACCTTTCCTGTCTTATTCACTGTCTTTTGTATTCACAGCTCAGGACCCAGCCATTGTAGTCCTCAGGTCACTGTTGAGTGCATGCAGAAATAAGTGGATGAATGATGAAAAGAGCATAGGTCTAAAATCCCAGTTAGGACAAACCTCGTTCTAATGATGAGGGCCACGCCCCATCTTACCAGGTGCCTACTCTTTTTCCCTATAATCAATTCTCAACGGTCACTTTAAGAGGCAGTGGGTGTAACTGAAAGGACACAGTCTGGAGGTAGAAACTCTGAGTTTGAATTTCAGTTCTGCCACTTACTGGCTGTGTGGCCTTGGACAGAGCCCTTGACTGTCCCCGGTCTTTATTTTCCGCCAGAGTGGTTGTCTTGAAGTTCAAATAAGAGAGCATCTTATAAATATACCAGAGAGCCCTAGGGATATTTATAAGACCAAGATATGATTGAAAGGGAGAGATTATTTCACTTACCTGGATGTCCCTGGTACCCAGCATAGGGTTTGGCTTAAGGCAGGTGCCCCCAAACTGCTAGATGGATGAATGCAGCTTCTAATGAGTGAAGCCTCTGATAAGCCCCAGCATCACAAAGCAGTGAATCTTGCAGAAGACAGATCTCTCTGCTGTTCCAGCCTGGAACAGAGACTTCATTTGTTCTCCAAGGGAAGCACATGGACCTCAGAGTTGGAGTGAGGCTGAAGGGTACTGGCCACATTGCCTCCATTTTCCAGAACAGCCCCAAAAAACAGCAGTCTGTCCAGGTGCCCACAAAAGCTCTATTGGTCTCCTGGAACATTTGACTCGCAGTGTCTGAGTCAGCATCCTCCGCCGAGGAGAGAGAGAGCTCCGGCAGGCAGCAGGAGTACCTGTCAACCACTGCACGTTCTCTTCCAGAAGGGAGAGTTCGGGTCATTCCAAGCAGTAGCCCAGGATTCTCGCACTTGGAGAATCAGCCACAATATCTGCTTCCTTTATTGAAACTGGGGCCAAGGGTAAAAACTAGGAGAGGGGGCTGAAACCAGTTTGGTTCAGGGTCCCAAGTTTGATTCCAGTCAAGGGCATGTACCTTGGTTCTGGGCACATCCCCAGTGGGGGCGGGTGCAAGAGGCAGCTGATCAATGTTTCTCTCTCATCAATGTTTCTGACTTTCTATCCCTCTCCCTTCCTCTCTGTGAAAAATCAATAAAATATATATTTTTAAAAAGTTAAAAAAAAAAACTAGGAGAGGGGGAGGGAGTGTTGTGTTTGGAGCTAACAGTGTTAAAGTTAACAACATTAGAATTATTCCACGGAACAATGATTTCTCAAGATGGGGCAAGAAGGTCCTGGGAGGGGAGTGGGAAATGCGTGGCTGGGAGGTTTCTGCCAGCTTGCACCGGACAAGGCTTGCCTTTGTTCTTCTCCTGGCTCCGAAACAGAATGCCTTGGGGTAGGACAGCTCAGTGCAGCACTGTTGTTCCTAGCATTTGCTACTGAAAGGCCTGTTTCCGGGGAAACCTCTCTGGGCCAGGCTTCTGTTGCTGATGGGTTACTTTATTTACATACCGGTTTAACATGCAGCCCACCGTGGAAGTTGGGGCAAGCCAGGCCAGGTGTAGAATTGCACCCTCTCTTCCTAGTCCACTTTGCCTGCTCACTGCTGATTAAAAACGGGCCTCTAGCCTCCGTTCATTCAACACGTGTTCTGAACACCTATTACATGTTGTGGTTGGGGCTATAGCTGGGAAGCAAGCAAGACAAACACCAATGACAGCAGAAATCAATGAAGGAAGAAAAAGACCACCCCGCGTCTTGCAAAAAGGGAGTCGCCAACAGAAAGCCCTTTCCAGGAGCGTGGGATCACAATTTGGGATCACCAGTCAAGGCTTGTGATTGCTGGAGCTGATGATGTGCTAAGAACCAAAAGGTTTTAAGAAGGAAAGAGCCTCCGAGAAGAAGGTCCTAGGGTGTGGCCTGCACTGCAGCTCCCCCTACACCCCCAAATCAATCCCACATGGTGTGCTTTGAAACACCACCACCCTTCAGCCCCCTCTGCAACCGGGTTTTATTTTAGCCACTTGAGCATGGTTTCTAGCACTGCCAATGTGGGTTACAGGATGGAACCCACAGAAAGAGCAGTTTTCTCCCCAGAGTGAGATGAAGCTTGTGTGTAGTCCTCTGTCCTGGCAGGGAAAATGCCTGTGGGAGCCCAGGTCCCTGGAATTGGCTCAATAGAGGAATGGGGGCTTAGAGGCAGACAACAGGGCATAGAGGGGAGCCTGGGCAGTGCTGTCGTCTTATAGGAGTTGTTAGATGCTGCAGCACGGATTTCCTGAATTACGGTTTGTAATCCTGTGCCCCTTCTCCCCAGGTGAGTTCTCCCTCTCCGTCTCGGGTTAAAGCCTTGCTGGAGAGCTCCACTTCAGACCCTCTCTGGTCCTATTTATTCACCTGTCAAATGGGAGCCACCGTCCTCGTGGTAATGAGAGGACCGCAAGGACACAATAAGAAAACAGGCCGGTGGGAGTGAAGATGTACATCTCCGCATTCATAAAATCAGGACGGTCTTCGCTTCCTGCGGAAGCAGGAGGATTTACACCAGAGCAAAGTAGCAGAGGCAGATTCATATTTTAGAAACATCAAGTTCAAATACGCATGACTCGCTGGTACGCTCACCTCCTCTCTGGGGATTGGAGAATTTGCCGAGGTTTGGGGAAAGGGAGCCAGCCAAGGCAATGCCGCTGCAAACCACCTGCCCTCCCCTGGGCTGTATCCACCCGAGGACGATCAGGCAGAAGAGGTGGGAGGGGAACAGAGCTCAGCATTTATTTTTGGACCCAACTCACTAAAAATATCTCCGCCTTCCCGTTTGATCACTCTCCCTTTTGACCTGAATGAATCGCGTCCGGCGGCCCGCCCCTCCCTCTGCCTGTTGTCCTTTAAAGGAGAAGGGCGTGGGGACGGGTTCCTGGCGTTCCAGGAACGTAAGCGAGTCGCTGGGGCTGAGAGGGGCCGCTGCACTGACATCAGGTCAGCCCTAGCTCGGCTGCAGACCTCCAGCCCAGCCCTGGCCGCCCAGAGGGAGGGGGAAGCTGCGCGCTGGGATTGGCTGGCTCAGTGCGAGCGCCCGCGCGGATTGGCTGGCGAGGTTTTAGAGGGAGCCCCAGTCTCCAATTAAAGGGCCCGCCGCTCCCCGCTGCGCGCAGAGCTCCGCCTGGGCCCGCGAACTTGGCCATTCAGCCAGCGCTGTCCCGGGTGAGCGCCCTCGCGCCTCCGCCTGAGAAGCCAGGCGCTGCTTCTCCAGCCCAGAGAGGATGGCGAAGGTGGCCAAGGACCTCAACCCAGGAGTCCACAAGGTGAGCTGCGATATGTCTGTACTTTCCCAGACTTTTTCTTCTCCCGTTTCCCTCTCCCAGGCGTTCCCGGAGACTTAGCTGGAAGCAAGAAGGAAACTCATTAAATTCCAAGACTTCACAGAAAACAAAATAGTTGGGAATACTTGTTTAAATAGGCACCCCTTCGGGAAGAAAAACAAACAAACAACAACCAAAAGCCCTGGTGTAAAGTATTTGCAACGAATCTTAGTTCTTTGGCCATGCTAATTAAAATTTAAAGAAGGTGAGAACCTTTTTTCACATGGTAATCCAGTGGACTGTAGGGGGAAGGGGAACTCTACCTCTCTCTCTCCCCCTTCCCCCTCTAGGGTTTGAGGTGCAGGTTCCAGGGCGGGGAACTGGCTTGTACTGTTTACTCACAAGGAATTCCCTCTTTTGCTGCCACCCTGGTGCTCTGTGTTTTCCACACACGGGTTTTCAGTTGGTGATGTTGGCAGTGGCAGCGGGAACTAATTTGTCCCCAAGGTCTGCACGTTTCCCTTTCAAGAAGGGCTGGCCAGGAGCCCAGAAGGTCATGGGTGAATTACTGCAGGAGGGGCCTGTGGTTTGGCCTGCAGCTCCAACACCCACCAGTTACTTACCTGAATGCTGTTGGGGAGAGGGCACAGGCCAAAGACTTACAGGACAGGCGCTGGAAGGGAGCAGACATCCTTGGCCAAGGGAGAAACAGAGGCGCAGGGTCGGACAGAGTTGGTCCCAGCAGGCAACAGGAAATAGGGAAAGACAACATTGAAACCCTGGCCCTGCCTCTTCTTAACTGCACCATATGGACAGTCACTTTTCAAAGCCCCTCTTTCCCTGTTTCCAATGCTGGGATGATAGTCCCCCCCCCCCCCCCCCCATCGCCACAGTAACAGAGGTGGTACAGTACAGGTTAATCTCCTAGGGCTGTCTCTCCCTCCAACACCCTCTTTTTAAAAAGACCTAATGGGCTTTATTGAGGGATTCATGAATCGGCCAGTATCCTCCATACTAAATAGAGAGGTGCTCCAAGAAGTTCCAAATTGATTATTTTTAAAATCAGATTTCAGGGGACTTGGTCTTGCAGGGCAAAGTCCTCCTTAGACATCTGCCATTACCTTCGGAGTAGAATGAGAAAGAAAAAAAAGGAAATTATGTCAGAATCAAAATAAAAATGCAAGCCCAGCCACTTAGAGGCACAGCATTCACACATCCGATTTATAGCTGTGCCACCGCCTGGCTGACCGGCGGCGGCTCACACACAGTCCAGCAGGCCCCCCTGAATGTCTACACCCAGTCAGCCCTCATCTGGGCCTTTCTCTGGAATGCACAGTGCACTCTTGCATTTGCCGGACTATTTGCGGAATTAAGTCCTCTCTCCTTCCAAGGAATTCTCACCACACTTTCGACTCACTTTACAGGTGTGGGTCTGTGAAACCATTTATTCTTGTATTATTAATTATTGTATTATTTTCCATATGAACAACTGTAAACCTACTTTTGCCCCACACTGTATGTACCACATGAAGTGACCTCCGCCGGAAGTCTAGTAACCATCTGTCACAAGTTCCTACAATATTCTGGACTACATTCCCTGTCTTGCTTTCCTTTTTCTTTGCATTGGAGAGTGTGATTATTTAGGTTAGAGGTGGGACATATTCTCCTTCTTGTCCCCTCTGGTGTCAACTTCCTCGGCCTGCAAAGGGTTTATTTTTCATTTAGATCCAATTACAGGCTTAGAGAAAGAATGTGGTGGGTAGAGATGAAAGGGCAGATATTTTTTACCTCTTGGGCCTGTGACAGTCAGCAGGAAGATCGCCACTTTGTTGCTTAACCAATGTCTTCAACTCAAAGAGTCAAGGGAAGGGGGTGGGGGAGAAGCTCTCCTTGCTGAGCGAATACTGTGTTATATCCATAGCATGCTGAAAAACTTTCATTGCATATTTATTTTTTAAAACTGAAACAAGCGGGGGGTGTTATAACATTTGGCATCCAAGTGCATAATCACAGGTAGGCATTTCAGAATGATTTCATAGACTCTTAGAGCTTCAAGGGACCTCTTTACAAAATGAGAAATGATTTTAAATGGCATATAAGTTGTCTCTACTGCCCTATCCCCCCCGCCCCACCTTACCCCCATCCTGTCCCCAAAGCTGGAAAGTCATAAAAAGGTCTTCAAGAGAGAACATAAAACACATAACAACTGGAGTAGTCTTAGAGGTCCTCTGACCAACCCTAGACAGACTGAGGGACTCGCCATGGGTCACAAACAGTAACAGAGTTCAGAAACATCTCTCTACCTCCTCTCATCTTGCCAAGTCCAGTGTTCCCACTGGATGGATGCTCTTGAGTTGTTTTCCTGCTGGGGAAGAGAGGTCTTGTAACACAGAATTCCCTGAGAATGACAAAATAACCAGCACTGCTTAAGAACAAAGGGCCTTGAAGGCCACATGCCATTTCTCTTGGTGGAATCAACCCGTATTGTGGATTTGTTCTGCTATTGTTTATTAAGTGTATTTAATAATCTGGGATACTGGTATTCTTATAACCAGATCTGGGTTCAAATCCCTGCTCTGCCACTTACTAGCTGTGTGCTCTTGGGCAAGCTAATTAGCTTTTGGGTTTGTGCCCTTGGCTGAAAATTGGGGAGACAGTAGTAGCATCTACTTCCCAAGAGGACTAGTTTCCAAGAGGAATGAGATGATGTACATGAAAGGACTTACCACATGAGCTCTTAAATAGAGTCAGCCATTATTATTGCCACTGGTGGTGGTATATTCCATGGGTGTGTGAATGCTGAAAGGAGTCTTTGGGTGAATGAAAGACACACTTTTTTAAATAAATGTCCAGAGTAATTTTCATTTGGCTGAACCAAAAGCCCATTGATCTGCCTTTATGAGCTAGGACAAGGACCAATGATCTGACTTCATTCTAGCCCAACATGGAACTCTTTTTCACTGTTTAGGTAAGGACACTCTGAGGTCCAGAGGGATCTTGCTCCTTATCTGAGGTCGCTGAGAACCTGTGCTGAAGCCCATTGGGCTTTGCAAATATACAAGGCCTCTCGGCTGCCAAGGAACTTGCAGGAATTCCAAAAGGACTAGGACAAAGAGATCTAAGAGCATGCTTGCTGTTGACTGAGGGTGTGCCAATGGACTGGCTCCAAAAGGTTCTATTTTTCACCCCTCGGCCCAATGTCAGGGGAGCATTCAATGATGGTTCTTCTGAACGCATTGCCAGCTGGGCGTCTCCCTCCACCCTGTCCACATCTCATCCCTCTTGGCTTTCCTGTCCTTCAGCTTTCTCCTCCTCTCTGTACTCAGCCCTTCCTGCTTTCACCTCCAGTTCCTGCAACGTGCAAAACTTCTGGCATGCCGCCTGGGTGAGCAGATCCAACATAAACATGGCTCCTCGAGAATTGTCGTTGGCTCCCTCAATCTTAAAAATATATTAAGCTGTCACTTAAAGACCTTAATAGCCATAGCATTGGAGACCTGCCCATAGGTGTATGAGCAACTAGGCGCCAAAGAGAGCCTTAGTTAAAAAAAAGAAAGAAAGAAAAAGAAAGGAAGGGAAGAAAGAAAAGGAAAACAAAATAAATTATCTAAGACCTTCTTATCCAATGCCCCAAAACAGATGCTAAAGCCTTTACTTTGTAAATTGCAGGTGCTTGTCATATTGTGCAGGTGTATCTGAATATGTAGGGTTGGGGGCTGATGATTGGCTTTCACCTATGCATCTGCCACCTGTGGTGAAGAAAGGCAGGGAATGGCTTAATCACACAGCATCTCTAGGCTTTAATCTAAGCATTTCAGCTCCAAGGCCATCGACAAGTAGGACAGTGAAAAGGTGACTTTGCTGTTCCCCTCTGAAGGTCCTATAGTTTAATCTCTCCACATTAACTGAGCAAAGGTGACAAGGAAGAAAAAGAATAGGTTGGATTCAGCCAAAGCTGGGGACCAGGAAGGAGGGACAGGCTCATGTGTCTTTCTTTTTCACCCCTACTCTGCCACTTGCGGTGAGGAGAAGGTAAGGAGCAGAGAAGGGAGGGAATAGCTCCCCTGCAAGCCACTAGAGTCAACCTTAGAAGAGGTATTTGATTTGACTTTAAAAAGGGACTCATTCTTTCTTTCCAAGTTTCTTACTCAAAATAGTGTGTGTAAAATAAAGTGAAAATCTGTCTTGTTAAGTACAGACCTTGGGAGTTCTCATATCTCGAGTGTTCGTCCAACATGGTTTAAATATTTATTATAAGGAAAATTTGGGGGCAAGGGGTTGAGTCATTATAATAATAACTGTAGGCATGTATCCACTGGGTGACGTTGGACAGGCCACGTTTCCTTGAAGTGGCAGACCTTGGATGAGAACCTTCTAGTACGTTAACCTTTCCTGTCTACAAGGCTATCTCCCAAATAACAAATGATTACGGAAAAGTAGGCCTAAAACTGTTTCACTGAAAGAATTGTGGAGCAGCTTTTCAGGACGATCAAAAGAGACAGTTGCTTTTTAAATGCCTTTGTCTGGAAATACCTCCCTCCAACCTCCCCGAATCTCCTGCTTTTATTTGGCTGGCAGCTGCCATGATCCCACCAGATGCAAGGCCACCAAGCACTTCTACAGGAGCCCCTCAAGTTCATGCCATTTCCTTCACTTCACATGGAACCATGGGGTGTCTCGAACCTGTCTCAGAGCTTCTCGTATATGAAGGGCACAGATCTACAGAAGTTCAAGACATATTTTCTATAAAGCTTTTATAGAATGAGTTAAACAAGAAGTTGGGGCTCATATATGCCCATGTGAGACTCTTTTAATGCCCGAAACTTACATTTGGTATCTACGTCCAGATATCTGATTTGGAAATTCAACGGTTTTAACAAAAACAGAAACAATACTGCAACTTCAAAGCCTTGTAAAACTCGCAGATCAGCTCTTTGGCTCATTGTCTGCTCTTTCATATGAGAAGCAAACCCTTTATTTGTGGTCTTACTTTTACCGTTGATTTGGCTCTTGTCCCTTCAGGACTCTGCGGGGAGACTGATTCGTCTGTTCTCTGTTAGGGAAGACAAGTTTGAGGGAAGGCAAAAGGGAGGAAGGAAAGCCATTCTTGAATGCACACAGGGTGGCTGACATTTTCTCACATCTCATTGCATTTAGCTTTCAGGACTACATGCAAAACAATCAATGATCTTTTTAAATGTGAGTAAATTAAGACTAAGGGTTTAAATCATTTGCCTAAGACCAGAAGATGGCAGGTTAAGAATACAAACCCATTCTTCTCTGATTCTGAAACTTAAGCTCTTTCCACTCCAAGAAGAAATGAGAAGCAGAGGTCTGGTGGAGAGGGATTACGATCATTGCCATGAGCTTCATAGAGATGAAGGCCTTCCCACAAAGTGATAGCCTGATTAGGAACCTCCCAGCATTTGCCAAATATCACTAGGCATCTGTACCTCTTTGATACTGCCAGGTCACCACCAGGTGTATACGACCACCCACACCAAGTCAAAGCCATTTCCCAGGTACAGAGCAAGGGCATCTACATTTCTTCTGCTTCCTAGTTTTCTAGAAGCCTTGTAGAATTCTCTTTGGAGGGCTTGTAGGTTGGCAGGGAGTCAGTCTAAGGCAACATATAATGTAATCCTGGAATCACTAAAGAAGCAGTAACACTTGACAAACAGAAGAAAAGAAAAAAGACAAAGAAAAAAAAAAAAAAACAACTCCCAGAGATCCCAGGCCCAGAGCTTCCAGGAAACTCCAGCCTAGGGATAAGCTTGTGTATCCAGGCCTGGTCAGGCTGACTCATGTTCTACCCCTAGCATGTGAATCAGAACCAAGCAAAACATGGTGCAGGCCCCCACCGGGACATGCTTTAAAAGGAAATACGATTGCTGAGGGGGCAGGAACCAAAGGCTCCATTTGGCCACTCACTGTTGAAGGACAAAGCAACACCAGGGTCCAGCCCACGGTTGCTGTTTCAAATCCACGTGATTTCTTTATGGATTGTTTTTCTTTTCTTCCTCTTGTTTTAAAATACGGGCTTCTTTGTGTAATCAGTCTTGGGGGAAAATGCAAATGAATTGCTATATGAAAGAGCTGAGCCAAATCTAATAATCTGGTTGGTCAGTCCCTTAATGTTGCAGGTGGGACATGGGGGAGAGAAATGGTGTATGCAAAATTTACATGTGACATAACTGGGAGGAGCATTGACTCACAGCATCTCTGATGAATAAAGGAGAAAAGGGTATCTTCTATGTTCCTTCACTTCCATGCTCAGAACACTGTAATTTCAACTTTACATCCTCAGAAGTTCAAGTGAACATTTTGGCTATGAACTTAGCTTTGACCACAAGGTTTGGAGGAGGAGTGGTCAATCACATGGCCTTTGGAAGCATAGTATCTAGATGTGATTCATGTTCTGCCATCTGCTAGGTCTGCAACCTGTGCCAAGTCGCTTTTCTTTTCTGGATCTATGGTTCCTCATTGGAGAAAGAAGAGTTAGTAGTAGTTCTACCTTTAAACAACAGTTAATGAGATAAAGCAGGTAAAGTGCCTAGATGCATAGTAAGTGCTCAAAATATATCCCTCCTGCTGTTGTCAGTATCCCCATCATTAGCACCATGCAGAAATCCCAGAGGTAGTTAAGTGCTGGAACGTGGAAGAGCAAGTCCAGCTTACCTACGTCACACGTGGCTTCTAAGATATCAGATTGCAGGACCTTCTCTTTGTGGCTAAACTTAGACCTAGCCCTAAATATACTCAGGCCTCATCATATGCAAAACCATGACAATGACAACAATTTGCCCTGCGGATCTGGTTGCTACATTTCCAAAAAAGCAGCCGTCCCCAGAGAGGCAACCAGTCATTGGCCTCGGATGTGTGACCTTACACAGGCACTTTGTACCCTCACCAAGCCTTGGATGTCTTACTTGTAAGTCAGGGTAACAGCCACTCATTTCTTCATTTAGAAAATATTTATTCAGTGCTTATTCTATGTCAGGTGCTGAATGCAAGACAATGACTAAGAAAGTTTTATTCTCAGCCATACAAACTTGAGTCTGATGAAATTCATTTCTCAAAGATGGGAGAAAGGCCAAATAATGCCACTGTTCTATGATTCTTTATGTCCCTCGACCTCCGCCGCCACCACACACACACACACGCACACACACACACACACACCTTTTTCTTTTCCTTGAATACTCACCCTCAGATTTTCCAGCACTGCACACATCTGAGCCACATCACAACCTTGCTTATCTCAACAATGTAACTGGAATGAGCATGATAATTCCTCTCCCAGTTGTTGACTTTAAACAGAGCATTGAGTGCAGAGAAGTCTGAGGCAAGGGGGACTGACTGGCAGCTCTTAGGTACCACTGGTAACCAGTGGCCACTTCTGCCTTCTTCCTGACCTGTGGCGGTAGACAAGTTGTCTGTGCTCAGTCTATGTTTTCAGAGGCTCTGTCCATCGTGGTGGTGATGTCAGGGGCACCAAAGGGCAGGAGCATAGGGAAAAGGCTCTTGGCTGACTAATACCCCATAATAAACCTGCCTTAAGGAGACAGCATCTATTTGGGCTGCATGACTAAGTGGCATTTTCAGGTCTGATGCTGAGGCTGAGCACTCAGGTGACCTGGTTCATCTGCTGGCTGGAAGGGGTGGAGGGAAAGTGGAACCCAGCCCTGCCCTCATCCTAGAGCAGAGCCACCCACCTGCCTGCCACCACCTGTGCCCTACCCCAGTCCTGGCCCTGTGGTCCTCAGTGTCCTTGTTAAGATGGTTTGGCCCTCAGCTGGAAAGGGGTCAGCACTTGGGGCTTCTTATTTTTAGATGAAGTGAGGAAGAGATTTTTTTTATCCTGTTAATGGATAGAGGTGACCTTAGAAGAGGGATCTGTGGGCCCTGGCTGGTTTGGCTCAATGGATAGAGCGTTGGCCTGCAGACTGAGGGGTCCCAGGTTTGATTCCAGTTGAGGGCACATGCCCAGGTTGCGGGCTCGATCCCCAGACAGGGGCATGCGGGAGGCAGCCAATTAATGATTCTCTCTCATCATTGATGTTTCTATCTCTCCTCCCTTCCTCTCTGAAACCAATTAAAAGGGGTGGGGGGAGTGATCTGTGGATAGAAGTGAGGGTACCCAGAATGTAAATGAAGAAGAATATTACATTTTTATATCCCCAATATCAAACTGAAATTTAGCATTTTCTTCAATTATGAATGAAGACAAAATCATGGCACCTTCTTTTTTAAATCAAATAAAGCTATTGTACAGACATTTACATTAGAAAAAGATAGCTAGATGCAGGCCCTATGTCCTTGACACCAATGGAAATCTGGTATTTTTGTAGCCTATTCCAGCGGTGGGAGATGCCCAAAGCACCACTTCTACTGGTCCCATTCTGAAATAATAGTAATTACATCAGCTGCTAATTAATTTAATAAAGGCACAAATGTTATTAAATTTGTTTTTATAAATGTTTGTCATCCTACATATTATATTATATGCATTTAACACATTGTTCTGGGAAGGAATGCTTTCATGTCAGTCCAAAGAACCCAATTATATTAAGATCTCCATTGAAATAAAGCTTTACATGCGCATATATAAACACACACATGCACAACTATAATGGATTGAGATCTGAAGTACTTGGAGTAGGAAAGCTGGGTTTCAATCCCAGCTCTGCCACATGTTTCCTGTTACCTTGGACAAGTCACATTAGCTCTGAGCCTCAGTTTCTTCATCAATTAAATGGGCCTGAAAGTTTTTCTCACACCAATAATCTATTTTGTTCTTAACACAAAACTTGACAAATAATGAATGTGTGTTAAACATGAGTTTTCACTATTAAAAGAACTAATGAGTGAAGTGGTAAAGAGAATAACAGCATTATTTTTATTTTTTTATTTTATTTATTGACTTTAGGGAGAAAGAGGAGGGGAGGGAGAGGTGGGAAAAGAGAGAGACATCAATTTATTGTTCTATTTATTTATGCATTCCTTGCTTGATTCTTGAGTCAGTATGTGCCCTGACTGGAGATCCAGCCTGAAACCTTGGAATATGGGACAACGCTGTAACCAACTGAGCTAACTGGCCAGGGCCAAAACATTATTCTGATGAAACTTATTACCTACCTCTGATTTTACAAACTTTAAAAATTCACTTTCTGCAAACACATGTGCCATTATATGCCAAGGACTGAGCTGGGAAGTGGAGAAGTAAAAGGAAAGGAATCCCAGGAAAGGAACAGCCAGTTTAGCCATCCAAGATTCTACTGGCATCTAAAGCCCTTGATCAGAGATACAAACATGGGACTCAGAGATCAGAAGAGGAGGAACTCAATTTACCTGGTGCTGCCAGGAAAGCTTACCCAAAAGGCGACATGTGAGCCAAGTGTTGAAAGACAAGGATGGATGAACTATTAGGATCAGGTCACAGTCCAGTTTCATGCCTTCCAAGTCTGACACCAATGTTTTCCATCCTATTTAACTTCTAATTTGAGGGATATCATCCATCTTACACTATGGAGAAATGCATTCCCTGTATCTATCCATGATGCACACCTATGATTTTTCCATCTGAGAACTTGCTCCTCTTGCCTCTCAACCAAAAGCCTTTAGGGTGGTGGGATGGCAGGGCCTGCCAAGCTGGCCTGCAGAACACTTCTTATGGCAGCGGCTGGAGGCTCTAAGCCCCAGCAGTGGTGTGCCAGCAAGCCCAGCCCCTGAATTTCTTGCAGAAAGATGTGGATTCATATTATATCAGAAGATAACTGAGGATAGACTATCTATAATAGATAGATTGATAGGTAGTCAGATAGATATAGAGCAAGGAACAAAACATACACACACACACACACACACACACACACACACACACACACACACACACCCGTATGAGATTCAGTGCACTGCATGTATAAAAACATGAAAACACTTCAAAGTGTCACCTGTAAACTCTGAGGTCATTTAAGTGATGATTAGGGGAACAGAAATCCCATGTAGTATTCTTTGGTGAACTGAGAGGAAGAAAATCAGCCTTTGAAATAGGGGAACTTGATAGACAAGATCCAGAATCCTGCAGCAAAACAATCCTCTTTGCACTGCTCCGATTTCCGATGTCTGGCGGGCCTGTAAGGTGCGTTCCTGCTTGTCCTATTGCAGAGCAGATAATGCATCGAAATGAACAACACATGGTTGGGATGTTAAAATGCCGCTGGAGGGATTGTTCTTGATTTTTGTCAGTTGCATATGGTACGTTAAACAGAGAAAGAGAGGTCCCGGATGACTCCCTGCTAATTAACTAATAAAGAACATTATGGGGATCCTCCCTGTGTTTGCAAGGACCTGAAGAAGAGGCAGGTTTTGATGGAAAAGCTGTATCTCCGCATGCCTGCTTTACACGGCCAACAGGCCCAGGCAGCCCTTGGGGAGAAGGTGCTGTAAGAAGATTCACGCTAATTAGAGCATCTACTGTTACCCACTCTCTGTCTTTCCTGGGACCCATCCCAGTCTGGGGCCATCACAAGGGAAATAATGAGACCTATTTGAAGAATTGTTTTACTGTATTTTTCAGCAATTAGAATTAATTTTCAACACGTGGAGTGGGGGTTGGAGATTCTTGAGGTCAACCTCCTTGTTTCACAGATAATGAAACAGATTTGGCAGGTTAGGTCAGAAACCTTGTTAGTAGAAAAGTGAGGATTAGAATTTCGAGTGTCATAGTACTTCAAGTCTAGAAAGACTTAAAAACTCTATTTTTGTCCAAGTATCCTATCCAATACCTTAAACGGGAGATGAACTGGGAAGCTAAATACTATAAGAATACCACTGCTGAGCATTTATTCCTCCTAAAGAAATCTGTTTTTTCTTAATCCCCCTAATTATTAGGTAGCTCTTTTTTTTAATTTTAGCTAAAATCCCTCTCTCTCTCTTTCTACTTCTCTCTCTCTCTTTCTCTCTCTCTCTCTCTCACCTTCCCTCCCTCCCTCCAACTTCTCACCATTAGTTCTCTGTTTCCTTAGTTCAAGTTGCAATGGCCAGTTGCTGTTTAGCATAACATCTGCGTACCTCCTCCATCTGGGCTGGGTCTCCCCTCTCCATCCTTCTTTACCCAGTGGGCGAGGCCACTCCCACTCCACCAACTATCCTGTTTCTTAGGAGCGTCTTTACAGTGGAAAAATGTGCCAAGACAAGGGAATAGGAAATTTTAAAGCACTAAGAGAGGGACTCCAAACCCAAGTCGTAAATACTCATGAAAAATTAGCACTGTTCCACATGCAAGGTGCCTAATTCATAAAAAAGAGGAAAGAGTAATATGAAATCAGAGAATGCTATGGAGGAAAAGATGAAAACCTTGGTAAATAAAAAAAAATATCTTTTAAAAGTTCTTTAAATTATTTGCAAAGTTGTCATAACAGTAAGAGAGCAATCTAAGTTTTATATCCTTGTGACTTTTTCATCTGAAGGAAGTACTCAATAAATAAATATGAAAGCTGGCCATTAAAATGAACTCTCACTTAAAAATAACTCTAAGAAAGTGAAAGATAATCCACAGAGAGAAAATGTTCACAATACATATATCTGACAAAGGATTGTATCCAGAATGTGTAAATAACTCCTATAAATCAATTTTTAAAAGTCAACCCAATTTTTAAATCCTCATTTGAGGATATGTTTTTTTATTTATTTTTAGGGAGGGGGGAGAGAGAGAGAAATATCAATGTGAAAGAGAAATATCAATTGGTTTCCTCCTATATACACCTCAACCAGGGATTGAACACACAACCTTTTTGGTCTATGGGATGAATGTTCTAACCAACTGAGCCACCTGGCCAGGGCAAGATAATATAACTTTAAAAAAAATAAGGGATGACTTACTGAACAAGTATGTCACACAAAAAAAGATGTCTAAATGATTAATAAGTGTAGGAAAAGATACCAAACCTTATTCATCAGAGAAATACAAATTAAAAAGACAATAACATAGCATTATGTACCCAGCTGAATGGCAACATTAAATAATGACAATAGCAATGTTGACAAAGATATAGAGCAACTGGAACTCATACATTGCCAGGGAGAATGTAAAATGGTACAATCACTTTGGAAAACTGGTAACTTCCAATAAAGTTAAATGTATACCTACCCAATAATCCAACAGTTTCATTTCTAGGTATATAGCAAGACATACCACAGAAAAAGCTTGGACAAGAGTATTTGGAGCAGTTTTATTCATAATAGCCTATCAATGGAAATAATTCAAACCTCCATCAATAGAAAAATAAACAAATCATTTTATCCTATCTAATAAAAGAGAAACATGCAAATGGACCGTACCTTTGCTACCGTACCAGCCAATAGGAGCAATATGCAAATTAACTCCCAACCAAGATGGCAGGTGGGCCCCCTCCGCTCCAGCAGGCCAAGATGGCCACTGGGACAGCAGGGGTCCCGTTGGCCGCCCCAGAGGCAGCAAAGGATCCGGACCTGTACCACTGTCCTGAGGCTGGCCACACCACATTAAAGCTTTTATTATTAGCATCTTAAATTAATGTGATACATTTATTACAATTGATGAGCCTTTATTGACACATTATTAACAAAAGTAAAATCTGCAGTTTACTTTAGGGCTCATTCTTTGTGTTGAACATCTTATGGTCTTGACAAATGTACCATTGATGTAGTATCAGACAGAACAGTTCCATTGCCCTAAAGATCACCTGTGGCCCACCTATTCATTCCTCCCTGCTCTGACCTCCTGGCATCCAGGGGGTGATCAGGCTGGCAGGCAGAAGGGGTTAGGAGCAATCAGCAAGGCAGGTAGGCAAGAACTTGGGAGCCAGCAGTCCTGGATTGGGCCTAAATGGGCAGTCAGACATCCTTCGAGGGGTCCCAGATTGGAGAGGGTGCAGGCTGGGCTGAGGGACACCTCCTCCCTCCCCCTGTGCACGAATTTTGTGCACCAGGCCTCTAGTATTTATATAACAGAAAACTAATTAGTCATAAAAATATCTAATATTTGCAACAAGGGCAATCTTAAATATGTTTGACAGAAGTGAGTCACAAAAGTCCACCTACTGTGGTCTTCCATTTATGTGATCTTCAAAACCAGGCAAAACCAATCCACCATGATGGGAGTCAGAAGAACTGGTACCTTTGTAAGAGGCTGTTATTGACCAGAAAGGGGCATGAGGGAACTTTCTGGGGCACAGGACGTATGCTGTGTGTTTATCTAGATTATAGCCACTGAGAATATCTATGTACTTGGGAGGTATAGATTTTCACTACAAGTAAATTTTCCTTGAAATACTGTTAGAAAGTAAAAAGGACCATGTTTGGTAAATGATTGGAAAGTATAATGTATCTGAAGAGCAGAAGGGTGTGGGGACAAGGCGCTAAGGGCGGGCTCTTGCTACAGCCCATGGAGCAAGCATGTGAATGGACAGCTTTGTCTCAGGGACTTGCTCCTAGGGATTCTTTCGAATGTTTCCTTTGACCTTTGTTTGGAACTGAAGTTCTGTGTGATGGGTCCCTTTTCAGCTTCACCTCTCGCTACAACATTCTGCCTCCCCCACACTGATTGGCCAGTCGTTCCCTGACCATATATTTTCTTCCTCACATGCATGCTGAAAGGGCTTCTTCTCTATGGGACAAAAACCTGCCCATTCCCCAGTCCCCTCCTCTATGAAGGCGTCAGTCCTCCGAACTCCTGGTATGAATGGCCCTGGAACATGTACACTTAGCCTTGCCTGAATAACTTCTGTACCTTAATATCTGTACCTTAACTCCTGTACCTTAGTATCCTTATAAATTCTCCATTTATAAGTCCTTGACTTCGGGACCATACCTTATTTCCCTTTGTGTGCCCCTGGAATGCCTTGCATATAGTAAGGGCTCAGCAATGGCACTGGATAGAAAAGGAAATAGAATGAAGGATACAGGAGAGAGAGGCAAGGTATCAAAGGAAGAGCAACTGGGTTCTCCATCCTGACAGAGGGGAGGCATCCTGCAGGGCTAGAAAAGGGGAGGGAGAACATAAGGCCCGCAGATACAGACAGATGTGGAGTAGAGTAGGTGGGATCATTGGCCACTTCCAGTTGCCCCACACGTGGCACTTAATCTAAAACCTGACTCATGGACCAAGATCAGAAGTGATCTTGGGGTGAGAGGAGAGGGAAGGACTTCCCTTGGTGCTGTTGTTTAGCTTTAGGAAGGATCTTGAGACGAAAAGGAAATGAACCTGAGAGGGTTGGGGAAGGCACGATTCCAAACCAGACCCTGAACTTCTCATGTCTGGTTCCAAGTTTATGATCCTCCTTCCAGTTTGTCTACAAAAGGATTGACTTTAGGATGGAGGATGAGCCAAGCCTTTAACGTGTTTCCTTCCTTCAGATAACTAACTTGAACCTTCATCTGAACCCAAGGCCCCCTGTTTCTGGCTGGGAGTCTCTTGAGAACAAACTCCAATGGTTTGCCTGGTCTGGGAGGCAGTTGGCTCAGATCTCAAGACAACAGCAGCCCTGACTCAGGAGAGTTGGCCCTCCTGAGAGGCAAGAGTCAGCGAGGCGACTGAACACTGGCTGAAATCTGGTCCAAACCACTCATTGCTCAGACCCATATCTCCTTTAAGTTTCTAGTCCTTGATGAATATTTATACCCAAATAGGGCCAGTGGAAAAGTTCCATCTGTGTGGATTTTTAGAGTTTTGCCTTTACTCAGCTCCGTTGACCAAACTCAGGAAAGTAGTGGAATCTTTGCCAAGTACATGCTCTTTGAAGTGTAAGAAATTCTGAGAAGGCGCTGGGCCCATCATATTTCTTCTTATCCTGAAGACTGAGAATTGGCACTCCCTTTTCTAAAAATGCTTAATATCAACACCTCTGGGCTTTGTAATTTTAGCCAAGCCCTTGACACTGAGCTGACTGCGAATGCTCTTTGGAAACAGTGGGTGATAGATAGCCCATGCTAAGTTTTGCTGGGGGTAAATTGCTTTCTTGGTTGACATTTTGCCCATGTTTTAAAAATAATAATGGTTCAATTAATTACTTTACTTCTGCTCTTTATTTTCCATACTCATCAGAACCAAAACGCCAGAAACATCAACCACATTCCGCCCTTGATACGAGGGGCGAAAATAGAAGGCTTGCTCTTGCACTAGGTCTAGTAGCTGCACTTATTAAGCATGGGCCATGTGCAGGCATTCTTATACATATATCTTTCCTAATGTTTCTACCAGCCCCATTTTACAGATGAGTAAACGAAGAGTCAGAAATAAGATTTGGGGACTAAGTAAATTGCCATGATGGTATAACTAGTGTGATGGATGTGCATTAAATGTAGGGAATCCAACCCACATCTGCACACTCTTCCCTCTACCTTTCCCATCTCTATCCAGCATGTTCACCCAGCAGGATACCAGAAGGATGGGCCATGAGCATGCCGGTCATACGATGAATTCAGTTGGTACACAGACATGCACCCACAAATTGAACCCCATGAGCATCTTCCTCCCTCTTCAGTTCCTCCTTCAGATTAGACAGCCTCCACCTGGGGCTAAAGTGTCTCTAAGGCCTCGGACACTTGCCCAACTCCATGTTCAACAGATGGAGAGTGGGCCTCAGGCTCAGAGTGTTTAGAAATCAACAATATTAGCAAGAACTTAATAATGTTTCTTATTTACTGTATTTTTATAGTTATCTTCCATTTTTGTACATTTTAGGGATAAAGATTTCAAGAAACAAGTTTTGAAGGAATTATTTGTTTAAAAAAAGAAATATAAGTTAAGATACCATACAAATGGAATATTGAGGACAAAACTAACAAAGGAGGAACATGAGTCCCTTAAATATCTCATGTTTGGTACTCTACTCTCTACAGCATTTTACAGTTTTCAGAGCATCTCATGTATGTCATCACAGTTGATTCTCAGAACAACCCCATGAAGCCTGTAGGGACTGTGATCCATTTTAAAAATGAGAAAATCGAGTTTCAGATGCAGAAACTGCTCATCAGGTCTCACAGGCAGTGAAAAAAGTAGCCAGGGCTCAGGTTCAGCTCCTCAACTCCAAGGCCAACAGTTCTCCCTCACCCTCTGCCAGTAAATCATTTGAAGGGCGGGCGTGGATAAAGGGATATTCCAGAGCAATGCGCCAAGCCCAGAAATGCCACGGAAAGTCTGCAGAACTTAATGACTCTCATGGATTGGCCTGGCTTTCACAATTTCCTGGTGCTTGTATAGATTCTGTTTCATGGAAAGCCTGTGGTTGCCACATTCTGAGTTTCTCTAAAGAAGTCTGAGTTTCTCTAGTGAGGCACCTTCCAGAAAGTTCAGAAACTAGCACTCCCATCAGGGAACATCTACCTTCTGGGGTACATCATGGAAAGGAGGACACAAACTAGAAATGGGCCCCTCAATGAGGTTAAGCCCCATTCTGCCCAAACAGAAGAGTTTTCTTTCCAAGTCTACTTGCCGTGAGCAGCTGACTGGCATTCAGACCACAGGTCCAGATGGCTGCACAGGCAGGGATACCATAAATGTGGGAGAACCAGTGAGTTTGAGGGGCTAAGAAGGTGAGTTGGCAGTTCCATTGGTCTATACATGAAGACATTTTAGGATCTGAAAACACCCCTGGAGATAAAGCTGAGAGATGCAGGGAATGGTTGAAGCCATTTTAGTAGATTCATACATAAGAGAAGAGCATATTGAGAATGAAGAGAAGACAAGAGCCAGTGCTAGAACCTTGGAAGGGAAAGGGGAGCCATTGAGGGGGAAGAGAAGGGTTAGTCTGTAATCCTAGAAACCAGGGTGGTTCTTTTTTCTTCCACCCCCTCCTGCAGACATCAGCTTCAGATATGTTAGCTTTTAATGCACCAAGAAGCATTGATGAAAGGCAAAACTGAAAGTGCTATAAAATAAGCTATTCGCACAGATGTTTATTGAGGACGTACTATGTGGAAGGCATTATTTTAGGCACTGGTGACAGAGCCATGAACTAGATAGGCAGAGACCCTGTCCCCATAGACTTACCGTCTAGGAGAAAAGAATGACATTCATGAGTTATATCCACAACGAACTAATTAGAATTGTGAGGGGTATAACTAAGAAGTACCAGACACAGGACTTTCTAAGACCATATGTCAGGGGTGTCTGTGGGAAGATGAGGAGTTTGTTAGGTGGAGGGAGTGGGAATGGTCCAAGCAGAGGGAACTGAATATGGGCAGGCTCAGAGGTATACAGGAATTTGGCATTATTCCCGGGGCATATGGTTAAATGAATAATTCTAAATTTACTCAAGAGATAATTTTCAGGAAAGAAACTTGGCTTCTGTAGTTCTGGTTTTACATTTTAATTGTGTTAAATGAGCTTGAAAGGTGAGATCTTAAAAGTGAATCATTTGTAAAGTGAATTACCATGTACTAATGCCTGTTTCATAAAACTGGGCTTAGAGAAACCTGGCCTAAAATGCTCTTTAAGGTATTTTCATTTCTAAGAATCTGTGACTTTCTTTATGTCATATTTTCTTAAGCACAGAATTCAACTATATATATAAACTTTGTACAACTACTGCATTATATGGTGTAAAACCAAGGAAAGGAGGAAATATTTGAACATATATTGAATGTTAGTTTTAAAAACATGTAACAGCAAAAAAGAGAGAAGAAGGAAACCATTTATAAGAATACTTGTTTTAAATGAAAAAAGTTTTGCTAAACTCCAGTACACTAAAACATGTGTGGTTTTTTGTTTTTTTTTTAACATCAAGGCACTAATATTGGATGAAAGGGGTATGTATGTATGTATGTATGTATGTGTATATAAGTATGTGAGTGTATGTGTGTGTGTGTTTGAGTGAGTATGTGTGTGTGAGCATGTGAGTGAGTGTGTGTGTACGTGTGAATGCTTCCATTATATGAGTTAACCTAAGAACCTGGGCCTGAGATTCCCAGCAGGAACCATTTGCATAAGCAAGGGCTGCAGACTTTGTACTAACAGAGCTGTACATCGACATAGCACATTTCCTTTTATAAGACATTAAGATTCAAATAGGCAAGATTACAAATTCTCCAACTTGGTTTGCTAAGTCTCTCCCATTTCCAAAAGTATTCTAATAAAAGTGTTATCATTGTGAAGATCAGAAATGCTGCAAGTTAAGAAATCAGACATATGGGCACATGCACACAACCCCACACCTCCACTCCACCCCCAAATCACATCCTTATAGGAAGACCTCACGTTGCTGAAATAAGGAGCTTATAAACCATGATAGGTATAATAAGGAGGCATTGCTGGCCTCAGACTTACAGTTTTCTACTTGAGGAGCCAGTCTATTAAGAACTGAAACCTAAGAACCATGAAGCCAATTTGATTTTAATTTCCAAGCACAACCAGAAGATACTAGGCCTCGGGACACCAACAGCTTGTTCTCATTTAGGAAATGGGGGAAAGGGAGTAGAGAGTCCCTACTTGGATTTTTCTTTTCTTATGACATCCCCAGAGCTTCTTGGTAAATCTCTAGATAAGATTCCCAGAGGATCTGAGTAACTTCTGGCCCATAGTGAGGCTGGTGGTTTTACTTATCTCTTCCAAAAAGCTGGCAGGGCCTGTCCAAGAGAAGAAGAAAAAGAAAAAAAAAGATCATAGAAAAAAGATAAAAAATTACATTGGAGCCTCTGGAAGCACTTAGCTTGGCAAGAAATGCCAGGACAGCGCTTGACCTGTGGAATCCCGTTCACAGTGGAAGAAAACAGCGCCCCCTCTGGGAGTCCTTGTGTCTGGAGAGAGAGGAAGTCTGGAAGTGTGGAGGCAGGAGGACCCCCCACCCACCGACTATTTCCTATTTCCGTGAAGCAGGGACCCCCTCAAATAATTGGCCCATTTTTCTAGAAATAGGAAGTTCTCTAAAACAGAGGAAGAAGGTTTTGCCCCTGTCAACCAGCGTGCATGCACTTCCTGTGCCATTGGCTGGTCAGTGGCTGCATCTCCTTCAGAGGAAGCTGGTGTCAAAGACCACACTGCTTCAACCTTAAAAGCCCTATCCCTGGGGGAGATCAACCGAAGGACTTGTGTGCATGCATATGAGCATAACCAATGAATGAAAGACTGGGGCGGGGAGGGGGGCAGGTGGGAACATGTGCTGGGGGGTAAGAGAGACTGGGGGGAGGATGTGAGGGGGGGGAAGGAAAACATATGCACTACTATTAAATATAAGTTATACTGTAAATAAAAGACATTAAAAAAAGAAAGTTAAAAAATAATAAAAATTAAATAAAAAAAAAGGCCTATCCCTGATGGAGCCTGTTTGGCTCAGTGAATAGAGGGTCCTAGGTTCGATTCCAGTCAAGGGCATGTACCTCGGTTCCAAGCTTCTCTCTGGCGTGGGCCCTGGTCCTGGTCGGGGCTCATGCAGGAGGCAATGTGTTCCATCGATGTTTCTCTCTGTCTTTCCTTCTCCCTTCCACTCTCCCTAAAAAAATCAGTGGAAAAATGTCCTTAGGTGAGGATTTAAAAAAAAAAAAAAGTGCTAACCATTCAGTGCAGCAGGGCCCCTCACACATGCACTCACGGGCCTGATTTGGATACAACCACGTGTAAACATCAGCTCTCAGCAAGAAACAAGCGGGGAAGCGGCCCTGACCCTGCCAAAGAGCATCCTGCAGGGGTCAGCGTCCTCGCTTTTCCGTGGACCTCGCGCAGATCCAGGGAGGAGCCCAGTCACCTTCAGGGTAAAAAGACTTTCACCTGGGAGGGGGCGCCCAGCCTTGCAGACTGCTTCCTGCAGCTGCTGCGGCTCCTCCGCGCACGTCAGGCATTTCCAAGAGCTGCAAACTCTTGAAAAGCGTCCCGATTTGAGTCTTATCGCCTCTTTGCCTATTTTTTTATGAACGTGCTAGAGATACATAAAGGTACAGTTGTTGAAAAGGCAGACAGGAGAAAAAAAAAAGGAAGGGCAGACCGTCCCTATCTTGCTGGCGGAGGGTTTGCTGCATCGAGCCAAGTGATAATGGGGTGGGAGGCAGACATTACTAACTGGCCAGAGAGAGGAGGGAACTGGGGCTGTAATCATTCCTTTTTTTGCCGGGAGATTTCCAGGATGCGTTCAGAGTGGGGTCACTATTGGGGTGGGTAAGGTTTTAGAGGCAGTCACCCCAAGGCAGGCTGAGCTGCTCACTGCAGCCGCGTCCCGGGGTCTGGGCATGCCCCCGGGTCTAGAACCAGCTTGGGTTGGCGAAGCCTTGTTGGCCAGAGTGCGGGGGAAGGCAAAGGCAGGGTCTTAAACAGAGACCTTTCATTTTATATTTCCCTCTCCACATCTGAGTTTGCTTTTCCACTCGGTTTTTCAGAGCCAGATTAACTCTTTGTGTTCACACTTTGGGGATCTCTGATCATTTCCTCCCCCGGTGGGGAAGAAAGACCCAAACAAGTGGTAACAACAGTAGATGTCCCATAAAGGCTCAGGCATGGTGGTCAGGAGCTTGCTCACGGGGGAAGGGAGAGGTACCGAGCCTGGGAAAACCAAGAACCTCCCTGAGGAAGGGACAGGAGGAATTGGGCAGTGATTTCCAGAACTTTCCCAGAGGCATGTTCATCAAGGGGCCTGGCAGGTGATTAGGACCCACCCCCTCCCCGAGGGCCGGGGACCCCCACCCATCCTGCTGCCCTGGCCCCAGCACAGCAGGTTTCTGTGACGTCCTGCTCCTGCCTCTCTGCCCTGACCTTACCTTGATCTCACCTGTAAAACAAATGTGTAGAGTCTGTCCCGAACCCAAATTCTCCCGAAGTTGAACCTGCACAAACTATCTTGGCAGACAAAAACTAAACAAAATGAAACACCGTTTCTCATGGAGGGTAGCAAGTACCCTTTTGTTGGGCATTTTTACAGAACTCTGTTTGGGACATCAGACACTAACATCCTGAACTAAATCCATCACACTAGCTCTTCCTACCACAGCCGTCTAGGTGATACATTTAACATATACAAATCATTCAGTAGGAAAATAATTGAATCTGTACCTCGAAATACCAACAACCCAGGCACTTGTGCCATCAGAACACCACCCACTAACCGTTTTTCTATTCTGTTGCTTTAAATAGTATTGGTCTTTAAAAACAAAAAACGCCAAAAAAAAAAAAAAAGTTTTCCATCCATAGAAGTCTTAAGTACTAGATCACTTGCGCTAATCTCACTTTGTTTAGTCTGTGCATTTCTATCCTCATTACCCAATTCGGGAAAATGGTATCTAGATTGAGGACATTTCTTCACATCTGTGCTTGCCCAGACAGAGTAGTAGGATAGGCCAAGGGGGGGTGGGGTGGGGGGGGGTAGGCCGCAGACATAGGATCCTACTCTCACACAGAAGAGAAGCTGCTGGTATCGGAGTTGCCGTGCTTTTAGGAAGCCCTTTATCTTGAGTTGTTTTCCTGGCGGCTGATTTGCACGTCATCATGGACCCCTCAGGTCCAATGGTGCAGAATGAAAATTCAAACAGGGAAAAAGACTGCCTCCAGCCACTTCCGCACAATCCTCTGCCTGGTGCTTAAGCCTGTTGTCTGCAGGCCAGATGGGTTAACGCTAGACCCCTCCAGGATCTGGGTGGGCTACAAGTCCCACTCTTCCCTCTCCCATTTGGGGAGGCAGCCCCAGCCTGAGGCCTCCCCAGCCATGGAGGAGCGTCAGCAGGGAGATAAGCGAGCCAGAGGACAGGCAAACACCGGGCACCAGTTCTGCCTGAGAATGGAGTGGGCAAGACAGGGAACGTTCATTTTACACCCAAACAGAAAAATACATATTATGGAAATGCATGCCCAAAGTCATCCTAATGAAAAGCAAACAGGGAAGAGCCTTGTGGTTGGCCTGTCCCAGCATCCCTGGGCTTCTGGGCTCCCCTGCACCATCGGTGACAGGGCCGGACACAGGGAGGGTTTATGGTCAGGAAGGGTGGCAAAAGGACAGGCAGGGACTGTGCTGGTGAGTTACTGATTTCATTACTCCATTAAGCTTTTGTAGGGGCCTGTGAAAAAAATGAAGAGATTAAGCAAACAAATAAACCAACACCTCATAGACAACAGTATGGTGATTCCCAGAGGGAAAGGGGGCTGGGGGTGTGGAAAGGGGATAAATGGTGATGGATGGAGACTTGACTTGAGGTGGTGAACACACAACTTAAAAAAGAAATTTGTAACTCTTTTTTAGCAACTCATGTTTTCAGTTGTTGGGGAGCTTCGAAAAGTGGAACAAGTCCAGACCCCTGTCAAGATCCTGGGGTTCTTAGGCAGGACATTGAAGTGCCCCCTTATACCTCCCAGCCAGGCCACTCCCCAAAGGACCAAACTTTTAAAAATATATATATTATTATTATTTTTTTTACAGAGAGGAAGGGAGAGGGATAGAAATCCAGAAACATCCATGAGAGAGAAACATTGATCAGCCGCCTCCTGCACACTCTCCACTAGGGATGTGCCTGCAACCAAGGTACATGTCCCTGACCGGAATCGAACCCGGGACCCTCCAGTCCTCAGGTGGCGCTCTATCCACTGAGCCAAACCGGTTTCGGCAAAGACCAAACTTCTTAAGGGAAAAACAAACCAACAGCACTGCATAATGCAGCTTGTGACCATCTGGGGCCTCAGGTGTTTCAATTTGGGTCCCTCCGTGTGACCTGCTCTCCCAGTTCCCAACCCCCATGGCCCTGCAGGGTGGGGAGGACTTCCCTGTCCTCGGGCTCAGCAGAGGGTCTCCATATTCAGGAGAGCCCCTGAGAGGAGACACCCAGCCAGTGAAGCTTAGAGGAAGAGGAAGGGGTGTAGCTTCCCCTCTGTACAGCTGTTAAGAGAGTTATTGCATTTGGCACAGAAGCCTACGAGGCAGGCTTGTGCCAGGGACCAAAATGAAATAACAACAGTCAGACCTGCGTGAAATGCACCTTGTAGGGACTGCGTCTGCAAGGTGAGAATGGTGGTGGGTGTTAAGCCAATGACTTTAAAATCCAAGTCAGAGCAGCTGAGGATGCAAGAGTGTGGCCCAGTTGTTTCCAAACCTGTGTGCACATCAGAATGCCCTGGAGTTGTGGCTAATGTGGCCTGGGCTTTGGGAGGGTGGAAAGACCCTCTGGTGATCCTGTCGTGCAGACAGTCCCTCACTATCACAATGTGGTTCTGGGGCTGGCAGGGCAGCTCCGTTTATTAGAACATCATCCCAATAGGCCAAGGCTGCAGGGTTCATCCCAGGGCACATTCAAGAAGCAACCAATGAAAGCATAGAAAAGTGGAAGAACACATCAATGTTCCTCTCTCTCTCTCTCTCTCTCTCTCTCTCTCTCTCTCTCTCTCTCAAATAAATATAAAATAAAATAAAAAGTGTGATCCCCAGACCAGCAGCACTGGCTCTCCTAGACTTGCTAGACCAGAATTTGTATGTCAGCCAGCTCCCAGGAGAGCTTCATGCTAACCCATGCCAGATTAATTTGAGAAGCTCTGCTCTTTCTCCTTCCTGGCTCTGACCACATTTATAATTCTACATTTCTGAGTCATTTGAGAAACAAATATGGAAGGGCCCCAAAGTATCTTGGAAATGGCTTCTTGGCACCACCTGCAGTATTTTGGTTAAATTAAGATGGCGATTCCAGATTCAGAGAGACCTGGGTTCAAATGTGACCTCTTTGAATCCTCTTAGTTAGGGAGCCTAACTCCTGGTTTGCCTAGAGTTTTCCTGGTTTTGACACTGGAAGTGTTTCATCCAGGCCCTGAATCCATTTTCAGCAAACTCACTCAGTGAGCTAACTTTTGGTGGGCTCATGTGCAACCTTGGGAGACCAGCAAAGACCAGTCAGTGGTTTTCAGACAGATGTTCCACCCAATCACTGGGACGGCTTGAGCAGCCATGGCTGCCCCCCGCCCCCACCGCAAAGTGCCTGGTTCAATAAGTCCAGGGTGAGGATGAGGATCTGCAGGGCTAACCAGTTCCCAGGTGCTGCTTGGGGTATGGACCTGGAGGACCGCTGCGGGTGGTGCAAGATTTGCATGAGCTCAGGCTTAGCGCAGTGACTGGAAAACCGCAAAGTCTAGTACTTGTTACAACTGATTATGGAAAAATGGGACTTTTTGTAAGGCTACGTACAGTGCCTGATGGGTACTAGACTTATGGGGGAGGAAGGGGTGGAGATTACTTCGTAAATCATATAGATGTCAAACCACTATGCTGTACTCATGAGACTAACCTTTCTAATAAAAGTAATATGCAAATTGACCATACCTCTGATCAAGCCATGCCCACCAGCCAATCAGGAGCAAATAAACCCCAACCAAGATGTCTGTGGCCACTGAGGGAAGGGGCCGGCCAGGACAGCAAGCGCAATGTCTGCACCCCAGTTGGCCCGTGCAGCCACACGGAGAGAGGGAATGGGATGGCTGTGTGGAGGGAAGGGAGGAACCACAAAAATTGGTCTTTCCAGTTCCTGATGCTGATGGAGCTCTATGGGTGCTGGGCTCCTCCACCTGCAGCCCCCAGTCGCAGCCCAGCAGACCCCTGCCCGCAGTCCAGAGGCGACCAGCATGGCCGCGGCAGGGGGTTGTCCAGCGGGCAAACTACAGGCATCAAATCACTGCCGCCAAGGCCACACCCCCCCCACACACTCACAGGTAGCATGGTCTAAGGGGGCGACTCCTGAGGCGCCGCTCCCATGGCAGCAAATGCGCACCATGCCAGGCAAGGAAGCCAGACCTGAAAGCCCAAGCCCCTGAGTACCCAACAGGGCATCATGTGCCAGGGCCCTGAGGAGGCCCCAGGACAAGCATCTTCCCAGAGGCTGTGCGGATGGAGGAGAGGAACCTCTGGCTAGAGGCTGGGATGAAGGATGCTGGCGTCTTTGCAGGTCGGGCTGAGGGACACAAACCCCCCTTCACCTCCCCCTCACCCCTGTGCACAAATTTCGTGCACCAGGCCTTTAGTATAAAATAATATTGAATATCAACTACAATTGACAAATTAAAAAAAAAAAAGATGGGACTTAAGCTGGTCCCTAAAAAGTGGGTGGGGTGGAAGCCCTCTGGGGTTTAGGTGATCACGAGCAAGACCACCAAATGTATACTTAGGAAAACTTCCTGAGGCCCAGTGACTGGGAAGAGAATCTGGGTGGAGACAGGAGATGATGTGAGGAGTAGAATGGGAAAATGTGGACGGGTGAGGTGGCCACATGGGAGTCCCCTGACATCTAACGCTCAGCAGCCTTGAGCCCTTTAAAAGTGGTTCAGCATTACTTCAAGCAAGGTGGATATTAAGAGTTGAGAGTAAACCAGAAATGATAGCAAGCTGGTTATGGTTTTTGTCCCTTTATTTTAAGTGATAAGTCTCTAGGAAACAGATCCATCGTCATAGCTTGGGTCACAGTGTGACTCCATCTCCTCAGAATGGTCCTAAGTATAGCTGACCAGTCATCATTTCAGGGAGAAGCCTGTGAACTAGGTGAAGCTAACGCCCGGCGATTTTCTCCCACAGGCACCGCTTAGGACTCTGACTCACTTTCCTCTCCAGCTGCAGCCTCAACAGCTGCCCTTGATGCCTGTACACCGCCTTGAACATCTGTCTACACTTCAGTTTATTTAGCAGAGCAAGGTTGAATGGTAGAAATCCGGGGATCTAGGTGATCATGACCTTTTCCTACTGCCCCACCCTGGCCCTTCTAGGACTTCCCACCTCTGCAAACACACCCTCCCACCCCTGCAAACCCTCCCTCTCACCCCTGCAAACACACCCTCCCACCCCTGAAAACCCTCCCATTCCTGAAACACACCCTCCCACCCCTGCAAACCCTCCTATCCCTGCAAACACACCCTCCCACCCATTTGGATCCAACAGGCCTGATGCCTAGAGCCCAGGCCAGACTCGGAGGAGACTTTCCGGGCCTGGAGACTCCTGTGTGGTAGGAAGTCACAGGATCTGGATTCCACAGTCATGAGTGTGAATCATGCCCTGAGCAGCAAATCCCATCAGTCCTCTGAGCTTGCTTTTCTCATGAGCCAAATGCAGTCTATCCACAGCCTAGGGCTGATAGGAACATACTTTGTAAACTGTAGGGAGCTCGGAGCTAAATGCCACAGCAGATCAGCTGAGAGCCTCGCTCAGAAATAAGGCTCCTTCGTTTCCCTTCTTGCCTCTAGCACTTGTGAGCTATTGGCTCCTGACCTCTCTGGGCCTGATTCCTCATTGGAAAATGAGGTTAGTAAAAGCCTCTCTCTCATAAGGTCATCAAGTAGCTTTAGTTAAATATCATGATTAAAATGCCTGGCATTTCCCCAGCACATAAGGCGTACTCAATAAATGTTAGTACCATCATAAACATCAGGAAAGAGCAAGTGTTTGCTTGATGGCCAGTACAGATCTGCACATTTAGAAGGTGCCACCCCCAGATGAGCTCCAGGCCAGACCGTTCTGAAGGCACAAGTTGCTTCTGCCCCGACGCACTGTCAGGCACCGCCGGTCCCTGGAGTAATGATGACACCTCACGGGCTGTCATAACTGTTGAGGAAGAGAATGCTTAAGGAAAATCACCCTGTGGACTGTCAGGCTGTTGTTACTTTGGGGTTGCTGATGGTAGTGGGGTAGTTTCCAGGATCATTTTTCTGCATATGTTCTCAGTTCTTCTCTGGAGCTTCCCATAACTTCACTCCACCCAGTCATCTCCACCCTTTCTCCTGGGAACCCCGAGGGGAGGGTTTGTTTTTAAATAGCCGAGCATGTTGACCAACAACCTTTCACAACACACACGCGTGTGGCGCTTACTTGCAAAAGACATGTCAGAGTAGTTGACTTGGAATAGAATTTAGCGCTGATTCAGAACACCCCGGCTCAGAAGGCAAACCCATGCAGAGTCAGGAGGGCATGGATGGTGTTCAGATATAATTTTCTAAAAGGTAAAACCATGACTCTTGTGCAAATATGAACTAGAACTTAGCAAAGATTTTAGTTCACGCGTTCGCCAACAAAAGAATCAGTATGAGATTCCAATCAATTCAGAAAACAATTAAGAGAAGCATGGAACAGACTGAGAAGCTGAGAGGGAAGGGTGGTGGAGGGAAGAGATTAACCAAAGAACTATGCATACATGCATTGACCCTGGGCACAGACAATAGTGCAGTGAAGGTCTGAGGGGGATGAGGGGTGTGAGTAAGGGGTGGAAGGGAGTCACTTGCAGGGGGGACATCTGTAATACTTTCAACAATAAAGATAAATTTTAAAAAAAATTTAAGGAGCTAGGTATTTATAGTCAATTTAATGTTAGGATAAGGTTGATGGGTTAGGTACAAAACTAGCTCATGTCTAGGATAATAAACCATAACCTTTGGTATTATCATCTTCAAAAGGATAAAAAATTATTTGCATCTGCATTGCCGCTGGAGAAAAAGCTTCAAGTTAACATGTAACACCAAGTCTTGGAACAGAGCAAAGTACATTTCTCTAGATAATCTTCAAGGTGTGGGGGCCGGGGCAATGCCACATTGCCAGCATATAATGTTGAAAGGATGAGCCACCCATCTTTCTGCCTTGTTTCCAAGTTTTTGGGTTTTTTTCTTTTAATCCATTGATTTTTTAGGGAGAGTAGAAGAGAGAGGAAAGACAGAGAGATACATCGATGTGAGAGGAACACATTAACTGGTTGCCACCTGCACAAACCCTGCCCAGGGCCCAGGCTGGGGAGGAACTTGCAGCCACAGTGCATGCCCTTGATTGGACTCGAACCCGGGACCCTTCGGTCTGCAGGCCAATGCTCTAGCCACTAGGCCAAACCTGCTAGCGCTGGATAATTTTTAACAACGGTAAATAATTATTTCACTTTATAAACAACCTTTCAACTTACATGATGCTTACAAAAGAAGCATTGCTGGGACAAGAAGAGCAAGGAGGAAACTCGTTCATCCGAGGTGAAAACTGAGTTACAGGGAGAGAAGCTGAGCTGGGAGGAGAACCCCCATTGCCAAGTCCAGGTCTCATGCTCACCCCTAAAGTCCACATTGCATTTTCCCTTTCGGGTTCCTCTTCATCTGCAGCCCTACATAGTTCTTGGTGGCATTTTCACATCTAAGATTTCCCTTGGGGTTCATCTGAGGCCAATGCTCAAAGGCAGGAGTCCCTGTCGCCCCTGCTCTTCATCCCGAGGGGACTTGGTCTGAGTCCTGTCCAGCCCCTCACACAATTAGGTTTCACAACATCAAATGAACCGATTCCTAGTGTCCTGAGCCAAAGAAAATTGTCAAAACATTTTCTCCTCCCCTCAGAAAAAAAGGACAGAATCGATGCTACATTCCAAGATCCCATTTTTTTAAGTGACAGGTCCTTTTAAGCTCTTCTCTGCTTAGCTACTGTGGGCCACTGTGCCATCTGTCATCAGAGACGCAGTCTGCATCAGACAAGCCCACAGTTCATAAGCCAGAATATCTCACTTGAACACGATTTCTGGTCTGTGTTCCCCCTCCTCCCCCTCATAAGCAGGATCGTTTTCTATGTCAGAGATAGCTGGGCTGGCTGGCTCCAGGCTGACAGCATGCAGTGCACGGGTGGCTATTTAATGTGTTAAACAGTCTGCCAGGAAACTGGCTGCAAGTGTGGCCTGATGCCCCAAATCTATTTCTTCCTCCCAGCGCCATTTATTTTCCTCTACCAGAGACTTCTGTCGCCACGGAAACTGTCCCACCAGCAAAACGGATACAGGGTCCAACCCTTGGCTCCCTACACTTAGTTAGAGGCAATACATATACGTGAAAGTCAAGAGTAAGAAAGGCTTTGTGTGGGTGTGCTGTTAGGCAAGCAGGGCCTCTGAAGTCCCCTGGAGTTCAGCTGGGCGGTGGGGGGTGGCTTTTTTGAGAACATCTGGGTCTCTTAGACTGTTTACACAGATAGATGACAACGACAAACAGTAGAATAAGTGCAGGCTGCGCCCCTCATGCAGCACCCATTCCCCCCTCACAGTGACCGTGTGGGGCAGGTGGTTCTGATCATCCCTGTGATACAAACGAATAAACAGTCCCCAAGACCCATCACCTTCCCACATTTAGCAGAAGAAAAGCCCAAAATGGGGAGGAAAACCCTGACCGTCCAACCCCAAAGCTTGGACCTCCAATACACAGCCCTCTGCTCCCCACCTCCCACCTCTCCTCTCACTTCCCATCAGGCCAGGCTTCAAAGGCTCCAGCAGCCAGGTGCATTCCGTGTGTCCCATTTTCATTTGAGCATATGATCCCTCTTGACCCTGGCCCTGGACCCCTTTATCGCATCCCACAGAGCAAGGGCTCTGCAGAGCGAGATTTGGGCAACCCCGATTCTGGCCAGCTTTCTCATTTTACAGAGGAGCAATTTAGGCGGGGCGAGGAAATGAGTTCCTCTAGCTGCACAGCTAATAAATGTCAGAATTGGCACCACAGGGCCAGCCCTTCTCCACCTCCCTGCCAGTGTTTGCTTGCTGTGTTGCTTCACATCACTGTTTCTAATCCAAACTCCGAGCCAGCAACTGGACTCTCCCGGCCCAGCACCAGAGCTAATCCCCTTGTAGGCTGACTGTTAAATCAGCCACTCATTAGAAGAACCATAAAGCTCAAGCATGCAGGGTGCCGGGCCACTTAGGAAGTGCTTCCACACAGCTCTCCTGCTTCCAGGCCTCGCTGCCTCTGGGTGCATTTAAAACAATCCAGTAGTGAAGCCCTGTTCATAAAGCGCACGCCTCCCAGAGTCACCTATGAACCACAGGAGCGTGAAAGGACCGCTGTGCTTCAACCAGTGGACCCCAAGGTGTCCAGGACAAGAGGCTGATGTCTGCAAGGTTTCCCACGTCAATGGCTTTAGGGAGCAAAGTGCTGCCTGTGAATGAAAGCTCCCAGCTTAGGACAAGCGGGGGACGGTGCCCATCATCTTGTTTTTCCATTTTAACACGAATCTTAACACCACTATGATCTTGCTTCCCTTCACATACCTGCAACATGGCTCTAGCTCGCCAAAGCTGTGCTTATTAGAACCAAAAACATGGACCGAAGAGCATGTCCAAACGGCGGCCCCCTGCCCGTCGAGCTCGTGTGCACGTTTTTGCCCTGGTACATTCTCTTCTGCCAGGAATCCCTTTCTCCTTTCCTGCCAGCTCACCTTGCACTGCCCTCATCCACAGTCGCCACCTCTTAAGAAGCCTCCCGGGATTTCCCATACAGGTTTATAGAAACCTTATTCTGTGTTCCTAAAGTATTTGTGAAAATAACAGCAGCTACCATTTCTAGTGCCTAAGACAGTCAGATTCTTTACATACTGAAGAGTCCCAGGTTCAATTCTGGTCAGGGCACATGCCCGGGTTGTGGGCTTGATCCCCAGAAGGGGGTGTGCAGGAGGCAGCCGATCAATGATTCTCTCTCATCCTTGATGTTTCTATCTATCCCTCTCTCTTCCTCTCTGAAGTCAATAAAAATATGTTTATAAAAAATAAATGATTAAGTGGATCAATAGCTTGTTGAATAATGAGCTTATCTCTTTATCTAATTAGCTGATGGAGCCTTGTTTTTGATAAAATCATAACAATGTACCAAATCACACTCCACACACATACCACTCCCAATGTAGAATCAGGTAAGTTTCTCAGCCAGCAGATCCATATACTAAGCCACTGCTTCTCCAGTTCTAATGTAATACAAGTCTCCTAATTTTTTAAAATATATTGTTATTGACTTTTTAGAGAGAGAGAAAGGGAGAGGGACAGAGAGATAGAAACATGGATGAGAGAGAAACATCATCAGTAAGCTGCCTCCTGCATACCTCCCACAGGGGATCAAGCCCACAACCAAGCACATACCCTGACCAGTAATCAAACCAACAGCCTATTGCAAGTGTGTTAAACTCAAAGGCTAACACGGGCCAAACAAACAAGGGTTAAGTTTATGCGGGCCGCAAAAAGACAAAAGCTTCCACTTTCATAGAAACGTAGGTTTATTTTGATGGAGACATGCTGAATACAAAGGGCTGAAATTACTGAGTAATCATTAATGAGTATTCGTTGTGGGCTGCATGTAGCCTGTGGGCCACAAGTTTGACATGCTTGGCCTATTGGTTCCTGGCTCAACGATCAACCATTGAGCTATACTGGCCTAAACTTTGTTCAATGGAAGGTTCTGAGTTAAAAGGGCTGCGTGGGGCCTGAGGGTCTGCATTTCTGGCAAACTTCCAGTGACGCTGCTGATTTCAAGAACTCATCTGAGAGCCATTTGGGCCTAAACGCAGTAGCAGCAGCAGCCATTGAACTTGCGTTCCCTTCGGCTGGTAACGAAAAAGACAGCTTCACTCTTGGGCTGTGCTCCTTCCAAAGCAGGACCAGACTGAATGCTCCTGGTTTTCCATGTTTTAGCAAAATGTTTAAGTTATGCTCTGGGCTATAAACATTTGGCAGCATGAACACTGGTTTGCACTTTGGTTTAGTCACACCCTATCAATAACTTACAAGTGAATGAGGGAGAGGGGACATTTGTTGAAGATTCCATTCCAGTGACAGTGGATGGGGAAGTGGAGGAGGGGGAGGGAAGTGGTAGATGGTCCCTCACAGCAGCCTTGGCAACTAGTGACAACTGCAGGCTGGGAGGAAGCCCCCTGCAGTGTGATGGGAGGTGCCCCACCCTTGCACACTGTCTGCCCTACGGCCTCTTTCCCAGCGGGTCTCCTGGTAAACAAACAGCAAGTGCTCCCAGTAAACAGTCAGCGATGGCTGGTTGTCTCAAGCACTGTGCTCCCAGAACCGTCCCTTTGCTGGCATGCCAAGTGTTTCAGAGGTCAGGCATCCAGGGTCCCAGACATTTGGAAGGAAAACACCCTCTTCTCTGCTCCTTTTCCAGATGTCCCTGGGCCAGCAGCAGTCAGCGCGAGGTGTGCCTTGTTTGAGATGCAAGGGGACGTGCTCAGGCTTCGAGCCACATTCGTGGAGGTAAGGGAGTTCCTCAGAAGGCTCTGTCCCCTTCGCTTCCGGGCTGTCCTCTCAGGGGACCCTGGTGATTCTCTGCTGGGGCTGCTTGGGATGCACACTGTGGGGAGGAGTGGCCCCGGGACCAGTGCACTCCCTCTCGGCCTAACTCAGAAATGCCAGAGAGCCCTCAGGGAGCCAGGATGAAGCAGTTTAGTTCTCCCTTAACCCAGAAGGTGTGGGCAGTTGTTAGCTGGTGCGTGGTCCTCTCTGGGTAGAGCTCTGGCCTGGGTTTGGTGTGTGGGGCTGCATCATCATCCCTGTTGGTGTATTCTGATCTCAATACCCCTGGGACAGAAGTCGGGATGTCCACATACCTAAAACCATTGCCTGGAATTCATACCCCAGGGGGAAGGGACCCCCAAGAGTCAGCTGGACTATTCTTTCTCTTTTTTAAATATAGTTTTATTGATTTCAGAGAAGAAGGGAGAGGGAGAGAGAGATAGAAACATCACTGATAAGAGAGAAATATTGATCAGCTGCTTCCTGCACACCTCATACTGGGGATCGAGCTTGCCACCCAGGCATGTACCTGACCAGGAATTGAACCGTGACCTCCTGGTTCATAGTTTGAGCTCAAGCACTGAGCCACACAGGTCTGGATGGACTTTTCTTTCTCGTATTCATTGAGGGCTCTGAAAACTGGAGGTGGGGTTGCCACACCGTACAGTCCCGCTATTCACATCAGCATCTCTGTGGCTGGCACAGCCTGTGCAGGAGCTGTGCAGGGCACAGCCTGTGCAGGAGCTGTGCAGGGCACAGCCTGCTTGACTATCCCTGCAGCCCTGTGAGGCACTGTAGGGCATGACAGCAAGAAAGTTCTTTTGTCTCCATTGCCAGAGCAATGCCTTGCGAGGGGGGGGGCACTCAGGAGGTGGGGGACAAAATTTGGGATGCATTCCACTGTGAGAAGGCAATTACAAAAGTACTGAACTGAGCTAAATCTTTTGTATTTAACTGCAATAGTATCTCCATTCTGCAGATCAGGAAAGTGAGGGTAAGTAATGGGGAGATGGCTACTAAACGGCAGCATTCAAACTCGGGTCTGTGGGGATCCCTACCCCATTCTGCAGCACTGCATGTCGTGAGCTTTCACATCACAGAACTGTTTCTTAACTCCATTCCTTGACAGTCCTCACCTCAGAGGAGCTCGCGTGGTCTTCTGGATGCAAAAACCTTCAAAAGGTCATCCAATCCCAGTTCCTGTCCCCTACACAAATTCCTCCCACTGCCACAACACTCCCAGGAAGGGGGTCCCCCTTCATCTCCCAACCCCATTTTGGCCACTTGAGCTCTTTCTGGCCTGGAGGAGAGTCGGCTTCCCTATCACGTCACCCCATTGGTCCTAAATCTGCCATCAGGGTGTCAGGGTGCCTGGGGTCATAAAACCATGTGCAGAATCATCAGCTTAGGGCCCTCAGACAGCTCCTTTCAGAATTCTGGGGGCAGCGGGCTGATGATCCCTAAATGCACACACAGAGTCCGTTCAGTAGCGTGTTCTTTCCCGTCAGGTTCACAGCCCCATGCTTTCTGTTGTCTGACACCTGAAAATGACTGTTTACCATAGTTGGTCCAGTGTTCTAGGTGTTTCTGGGTGGAGGGCAATTCTGATCCTGGGTTCCTCACAGCTGGATAGGATGTCGCTCAACATCACTTACATCCCCCCATTTCCTCACCATCCGAATAACGATTTGGACATCAAGTGAGTTTATCCTTAAGAAGGGCAGATCGCAGCATGTAGGTCCTGCATCCTGTGGGCTATTTGGTTAGAACAACCTTAACAGGGACTTACAGTAAAGCCATCCAGGAGCAGTGAGGTCTCACCTTTAGGGGGGAAACTATGTCAAACTTTTATGCCCCAGTTCCCATCCTCTCCTTAGGCTGAAATACAAGTCAAGATCCAAGCTGCTGGCCTGGGTTAGTGGGAAAAGCCCTCAAGGAATCACAGGACAGCATTCATGTACCAACTCTGCCTGCACAGGGCACCTCCCTTCTCTAGGCCTCAGACTTCCCAGCTGAGAAACAGGGGTATTGAAGCTGATGTGCTCTAGGGTCACCTCTGGCTTTACAACCCCATCATTTCAGGCAAATTGCATTAGAATGGAATTTGTAACAGAAGCACAGAACGGGGGCATTGCTTAGAGAGCAGGGTAGAAGAGCAGGCTTTTAGAACAAACATATGATGAAAACAAGGGGGCAATTCCCCAGCAACCTTCCTTTCAGCACCCCGCTCTCCCATTAGCCATGTCAGCTCCTTGCCCACCTGGCACCTCACAGGATGTTGGATTCTCTCAAGGTGAGGACCTCTCCCGGACTCCAGGTCTCTCAGAGAGAGTCCAATGCAAGGTCCCTCCCCAGCATGCAAAGATTTTTTTATATTATTGTTATCATCCTAATTAGTGTTATATTTTCAATATACACTGACTTCAGTGGGTAGAGAGAGAGAGAAAAAAAAAACAGCCCCTATTTAAGGAAAAATGGAAGAGAGACCACTGGCTGTTCAAGTTACAAAATGTGTCATTCTTCAGGGGCCACTCTTGACAGACTCTCCCGAACTCCCCGTGTTGACATGGTTCTCCTACGGCCCGGTCCCTGGGCCAGCGGAGGCAGCCGCCCCTTCTCACGGGCAGGCAGTTGTTGTACAGAATTCTGCAGTCAAATAGCTGGGCTTCCTACTTTTTTTGAGGAACAACCTAGAGAAAGTCAACCCACTGTCCCACTTTGATGTGCATCGGGGTCACCCTGGGCACAGGATCCCAAATGCCCAGCCCTGGTCCCATGCAGACTCTGCCTGTGACTAGTGGGGCCGGGGCAGGGCATCTCCAAGTTTACCCAGCTCCGCGGGGGATCTGGATATGCAGCAGTTTGGAGGCTCCTCAAAAGACCAGGCATCAGCAAGTTGTTTGCGACCAGCCAGATAGTCATCATTTTAGGCTTTGCAGGTCACACCTGGTCTCCTTGGTCCTTGCAGCATGAAAGCATTAATTTATGTGAGGACATAGAAATTCAAAATTGTTTACCCACTTAAAAAATTAAAAACAATTCTTAGTTCATGGGCCATACAACAATAGGATTTGGCCTGTATGCCGTGGTTTGCCAATCGCGCTGTGGAATACCCTCTCATTCGATGGGTAAGAAACTGGCCTGAGGACCTCAGCGGGCCAGTATTCAGACCGAGATGAGAGTCCGAGCCTGTACCTTTCCACAGTCAAAGGTTTCTCTGATGGATGCAGAAATGGCCATTTTCTGGCTGCCTGGAAAGAGTGGGTGGGCTTCTACAAAGCCCCAGCCATAGACCTAGCAACATGAAAAGCACGAATACAGGAGAAATAGTATGGAAACCACCTCAAAGAACATCTCATTCGTTAGCATTTTTCACTTCAAAGTTTGCGTTCTCAACATCTCTACTAGTACCCGAAAGTCGGAGTTAACCAGGAAAACAGATGGCCGCTTCTTCTCCCAGTTTTACGCACAGCAGATATTGGGGAGGTCAGAGGACCCTGGGAGCCCGGGATTTCCTCCTCTCCCACCTCTTCCCACTTTATGCTGTCGCTGTCCATGTCAAACCAATGGTGCTGTGGCCCGTCTTCTGGGAGAAGCAGTCTGTCTCCTCCCTCTGTGCCTCGTAAAAGGGAGAGGCAAGAAGATGGCATTGATCAGGAATAAAATGCCCCAGTTCCACAAATCAAGCAACCTCTTCTCATGAGAATGAAGAGACCTCGTCTTTGCCCTGTGTCGCCTTTAGGGTCCTCTTCTCTCTTGAAGTGCCAGGATTATCCTTGAGTTTGTCCATTCTGACTTTTCTCAAATTGCAGCCTATGATTGGGAACTTGGGCTGCAAGCTTCTCCTCAAATGACTCACAGATGCTGCGTTCCTCCCCACTTGATGTCGCACGGCACATCAGTTCACTGAAGACAGGAAGAAACTCACACTAAACAGTGGGCTCCACCTTCTGTAACCCAATGTTTTCCAACCCCATCTCCACGGACCCCTTGACCACATCCCATACACTAACACCCTGTGGTCCATCCAAGGAGCTCCCACATGCATCTCTCATGTGGCCCCACTGACCCCACTTCACATTTAGTTTCCATCCGATGCTCTCCCCTCCCACCTCACCTGGAAGTTCCCGGAAGGTTTTGAAGGGGCCTCTTCCCTTCGTGTTACATGAGGGCTTCTCCACCTCAGTGCTACTGACATTTGAACTGGATGACTCTGCTGCAAAAAGGGAGCTGTGAATTGTGAGATATTTCACAGCATCTCTAGCCACTACCCCATAGATGCCGCAGCACCCCACTGTGACAATCAAATGTGTCTCCAGACATTGCCGGGTTCCCCAAATGCAGTCCCATCCCAAAGGCCCATTGGTCTCAGGTAACCATGTGTCTGCTGCTAACCTTTCCAAAAGCTACTCAAGTTAAACTTGGCACTTGCTTTCAACAGGGTAGATGCTGTCAGCAGGAGACCACCTCTCTTTTCTGGAGGTTGATCTTACTTGTCCTCATCTCTACCCGCCCCCAGGAAAATATGCAAGTCCTGCAAATGCAGCCAAGAGGACCACTGCCTGAGCTCCGACCTGGAAGATGACCGGAAAATTGGCCGCTTGCTGATGGACTCCAAGTACTCCACCCTCACGGCCCGCGTGAAAGGCGGGGACGGCATCCGGATTTACAAGAGGAACCGGATGATCATGACCAACCCCATTGCCACTGGGAAAGATCCCACCTTTGACACCATCACCTATGAGTGGGCTCCCCCTGGAGTCACCCAGAAACTGGTAAGACAGCTTCCTCCAATCAAGTGGTTATTTTCTTGCCCATGTAAATCAATGTTAGACAAGCCACAGATTCCCACATTTCAAGAGTTCAAGGTTACAAAAATAGTAGAAATGGCTGTGGTTTCATTTCTGTTCTTACCTTACAATGTGGCCTTGTTGTGAAGACTGTCTGGGCCTCAGTTTCATCATCCATAAAATGGGTAGAGTTGTTCATATGACCTCTAAGGCCCTTCCAACTCTAGGACCTGGCTGCTCATAGTTCCCTGTGGGCTCCTCACTTCTAAACAGAGGATGGCTTATCATGCAGATGTCTCCAACTGCTTGTTTTCACCTGAACCATGTTCATTTGCCCTCATCATGGCTGGGATGTGCCATTTGCAAGACTTAGGAGAGCAGAGAAACAGCCCTTGCGTCTCCCTCGCAGCTGAAGTCTCTTTGGCTTAGAAGGGAGAGCCAAACTGGCTTTTCTCAGAAGTGTGGGGAAGAGGCATCCAGAGAAGGCTTGAGCAAATAGTTGGAGAAGGCCTGAGGAGGGTAGAAAGGATAAGGCCCACAGAGAATGGGTAACTTGTGTAAGTCACCTGGCTACCCCCCGGAATCTCTGGATACTCCCTAGATGGCTCCTGGAATCTCTGGGGGCTCATTGAATTCCCCATGCTGGGCCTTGCCCCAGAACATTAAGTCAGAAGTTCCAAATCTCAGGGTCAGAATCCCTGGAAGTGAGCAGTTAAATGCTGCTCCAGGTAGCACCACATGCAGCCACCCTCAAGACCTACTGGACCAGTCCAATTCTGAGTGGACCACTCAAATTTCAGCAAGCATATACATCATCTGGAGAGCTTGACAAAATGCATCAGGGACGCTTGGGTCCTGAGATTCTACACTCCTAACAAGCTCCCAGATGCTGCTGATGCTGCTGGTCCCCAGGCCACACCTGGGATAGCAACAGCCTAGGTCAGTGGTCACAAACTGCAGCTCTTTGGCCCCTTGAGTGTGGTTCTTCCACAAAATACCACAGCTTGGGCAAGTCTATTTTGAAGAAGTGGCATTAGAAGAAGTTTAAGTTTAAAAAATTTGGCTCTCAAAAATTTCAATCGTTGTACTGTTGATATTTGGCTCTGTTGACTAATGAGTTTGCCAACCATGGGCCTAGGTGATTTCTACAAGTCAGTGAACTAACAGAGGCCCTACAGTTTGAGAGACTCAAGCCTGACATTGTCTTGTTCCTGTTCTTAGGGGAAATGGTTTTAGTTTTTGCCCATTAAGTATGATGTTGGCTGTGGGTTTATCATATATGGCTTTGATTATGTTGAGGTATGATCCTTCTATTCCCACCTTGCTGAGAGTTTTTATCAAGAAAGAGTATTGGATTTTTATCAAATGCTTTTTCTGCATCAATTGATATGACTGTGATTTTTATCTCTCAATTTGTTTATGCCATGTATCACGTTTATAGATTTGCAGATATTGTACCATCCTTGCATCCCTGGGATAAATCCTACATGGTCATGGTGTATGATCTTTCTGATGTGCTGCTGTATCCGATTTGTTAGAATTTTGTTGAGGATTTTGGCATCTATGTTCATGAGGGATATTTGCCTATAATTTTCTTTCATTGTGTTGTCTTTATCTGGTTTTGATATTAGGGTGATGCTGGCTTCATAGAATGAGGTTGGAAATGTTTTTTCCTCTTGAATTTTTTGGAATAGTCTGAGGAGGATAGGTTTTAGTTCTTCCTTTAATGTTTGGTAAAACTCCCCTGGGAAGCCATCTGGCTTCGGACTTCTGTTTGCTGGAAGCTTTTTGATGACTGCTTCAATTTCTTCCATAGTTATTGGCCTATTGAAGTGTTTAGATTCTTCCTGTTTGAGTTTTGGAAGGTTGTTTTTCTCTAGGAATATGTCCATTTCCTCCAGGTTGTCCAGTTTGTTGGAATAGAGTTGTTCATAATATTTTTTAACAATCTTTGTATTTCCTGAGGTCTGTTGTTATTTCACCTCTTTTATTTCTGATTTTGTTTATTTGGGTCCTCTCTCTTTGCTTCTTGGTGAGCCTGGCTAGAGGTTCATCAATCTTGTTTAATTTTTCAAAGAAACAGCTCTTGATTTTGTCGATCTTTTGTATTTTCTTTTTGGTCTCTATGTCGTTTATCTCCCCTCTGATCTTTATTCCATTGTTTCTTTAGAAGCTTTTAGAAGCAAATATAATTGTCTCTGGAGTGAAGCAAGGCCCATGAGGGCATACTATCCTGTGCACTGTCCTGTCGGCCCCTTGCACCGTGCAGAGCGCATTGTAGACTTGAGTATTTGTGCTGCATTGCCGCCCTGCCCAGGGACATTCCACATGGGTCTGTGGACTGGTGCCCCTTCACAAAACCCTTGCAAGTAGGCCACAGTGAGAGGTGCAGACAATGAGAATAAATGTGGGGAGAGTTTTGTAGCAATTGACATCCAAGGGTGTGATCCCTGGGGTCAGACTCACGTGACAGGTGTGCCTTCTCATCACATGCAGGGGCCCACAGACCTCTCTGCTGTCGGTGGGAAAGCTAGCCAAACACCTGCCCCCTCATCACAGAGAGTCTGAGCAGCACAGTTCCAATCCATGCAGAAGAGAGGGGTATCCCCTTTGGGAAAGTGAACAGAGGCAAAGATTTCCTTTTTACAGCTATATTTTTGAGAGGTATGTTTTAAAAGAACACTTCAGCATTTGTGAGCTCAGCCACCCTGTGGGGTAGGACTCATCTTACATGTAAGGAAACTCAGGATGGCTTACTGGCCTTCACCAGCTTGAGGGGCTGGGCAGGGGCAGATCCCGGGCCACAGAGGGTGGCGCCCGCCAACAGCAGCACCAGGATGTGCCGCCCGCTTCCGAAGGCAGGACTGCCGCCAGTAAGCAGATCTGGGTACGCCATCCGGTCGGCCTCTGAGATGGCAGAGGAAGCTTATGCGAGCAGCTCCTCAAAGGACTGGCTGTGGGTGTCAGGAGCTGGTGTGAGATCCCCCAGGGCTTGGCCTCAAATGATCAGAAGATGCACCGTCGGGCCATGATTAATGCTGGCTCATAAGCCACACTGTATAAAGGCCCCTCTGGCGGCCCTGCATCTGGCCTGCCGACCAAGTCACATTCTTGAGGTTGGACTGCTCTCCCTTCCTACTCAACTTCCCGACTTTGTTTTTTAATTCCCAAATGGTGGGGACTGATTATATTTTGGAAATGGGACCAAATTTTGCTGTCATCCTTCCCAACCAGAATAAAAGCCAGAGGACTCCTTAAGCCTTTAAAACCTGGTCACAGTAAACCTAATTGGTAATATTTACTGATTATTTACTGAGCGCCAGGCACTATCCATGCACGATCTCACCTTCTTTTCCAACCTTCTTAGGGATGTACTATTATCACTCCCAGCTGCAGAAGGGGAAACTGAGGCTCAGAGAGGTGGCACTGTTAGCCACATGCGCCACAAGAACCCCTGACTGATGGGCTCCCTGACTCCAAAGCCTGGGCTGTTCCTGCCAGGCCAGGCCAGGCAAACTGGGCAGGTGGAAGGGGAGGCAGAGAGATGGTGTCTAGCTGGGGCTTGGAGCTGGAACAGGAACACGGGGTCCCCGGGAAGGAAAACTGTCTCTCTCCAGGGCCCCAGCCATGAGCTCTGCAGGCCACAGACACCCACGGCCACGACAGAGCCATGAGCGGTCACTGTGGGTGCAGGGATCAGCTGGAGGCTGGTTGGCCAGCCACTGCTCCAGGCTTCCAGAGCTTATTTGTTAAGCTGAGCAGGAAGGGGTGCAGCCCTTTAAGGCCAGACCCATAGACATATCCTCGGACTGGGGAATCTTGATACCAGGCGATCCGTGCCCAGGCCACCCACCTGACATGATGACAAAGGGGGGGGGACATTTTTTTTTCTCTTTGCAAATCATCCATCTTCCAGAGAAATGGAACAGAAGGGGCTGAGAACCAAGCTGCTTAGTTCAAAGCTGTCTCTATCACAGACTAACCGTGTGACCCTGAGGCATTACCTAACCTCTCTATGCCTCAGTTTCCCAAGATGCAGTATGAGTACCTTCCTGATAGGGGTGTTGTCAGAAGTAAATGGGTTCGTAAAGCACCTAGGAGAGCACCTGGAACTCAGTAACGGCCACGTCGTGGCCATTCCCGCCATTCCTTAAACCACTCAGCCTTGGGGAGTGGGCGGCCTTCCTGGAAGAGGTGACTCTCCCAGGAGCAGAGTCAGCTGTGCCACAGAGGCGGCTTCACCTCCCGGTGTAGCCAAGCTCTCATTTCCACTTCTCCAAATGCCTTCCTTCGGGCCTGGAGCAGGGCTGGCCCCAGGCAAGAAATGGGAAGACCTTGTGAGGGCGTTTCCTCCCAAGGACTGGCCCCTGCCCATCCTGCTGGCCGTGGGATTGTGGCTTCCCATGTCCCCTGGGTGGTCGCATCCACTGCCCCAACCCACTGTCCCCAGAAAGGCCGTGACCTGCAGGGGTGCTGCTCCAGATGCACCCGGGAGGGCCTGTACAAGGGCTCCCTTCCGGCCCCTCCAGATCCCTAAGTCAGAGCCTCCGGGTGGGCCCAGGGGAGCTTTGCACAGGTCTCCCAGAGAGGCCTATGCAGCATAAAGCTGGAGCTGGGGTTCCTCAGACCTACCTGTCTGGCATGTGCTGGGAGCCACCTGCAGTCTCCAACTGGTCAAAGGAGAAGCCATGCATCACCCTGGCCTTCCGAAAACTGGTTCAAGGATAAGCGCTTCCCAGATGGTAGTCAGCTGTGTGGCTCCATAGAGATCCTTGTTCTCCCAAGTGCTGGGTGAAGGATCTCGGCTTATGGCCAGTAAGAACCTGTAGCTGTAGACCCAGGGGAGCGCCGCTACTCCTCTCTCTCTCTGTCGTGGTGGAGATCTAGTGAGTCACCACAGGCTTCTCACAATCGCCGAGACCAGAATGATCATGCAGCCTACCCTGAACTTTATAGATAAGAGAACTGAGGCCCAGAGGGATCGGGCACTTTCTCCGTCTTACACAGAGAGCCTCAGCAGGGCTGGAGCTGGAAACCCAAGTTTCCTGACAGCCCAAGACTCTGTCCCCCATGCAGGCCATCTCCTGCATCTGGGAAAGCATGGTGAAAAGTGTTAGGGACTGCAAAGGATTTAAAGTGGGGGAGGGGGGGCGCTGTGAGTCTACAGTGCCAGAGGAGGCTCAGCTGGTGTCCCTGAATTCCAGGGCAGAGCCATGGCCACCATTCAACTGGAACCCAGGTCTCCTCCTCCCTTTTCCAAAAACACTCTTACCCAGAACTCATTTATGATGAAACTCAGCATACACCAGGCTCTGGACCAGTACCCCTGCCCAGCTTCCTCACCCCTGCTCCCTAAAAACAGACGATGGCTCATTATGAATTGTAGTTCGACTTTCCAAGTTGATTCACACAATCCCCGATGATGCGATATGAGATAGGCAGGTTCTAAGACAGTAAGTTTGGCAGCAGCCGTCTGGGCAGTGGTAATCAAACAACCTGGTGGTGTGTCCAGGTCACAGCCAAGGTCAGACACAGAAATGGAGAACAGTTGTCAAGGATAAACACTTTGCCTTTCACAGTTTCTCGTACTGCATAGCTCTGACTTTACTTTCCCCTCTCTCCCATCCCCAGGACCCACCCAACTAGAAGATTTCTGTCCATTTATATTTTTTTCTAAAAAGGCCAAATTGGTGGTTATCTCTGAACATATAATATTCAGATGATTACCATTCATACTCATGTGGAAATGTTACTGACTTCAGACCTTATTATTATTTTTTTAATATATTTTATTGATTTTTCACAGAGAGGAACAGAGAGGGATAGAAAGTCAGAAACATCGATGAGAGAGAAACATTGATGAGAGAGAAACATCGATCAGCTGCCTCCTGCACACCCCCTGCTGGAGATGTGCCTGCAGCCACTGTACATGCCCTTGACCGGGAATTGAACCTGGGACCTTTCAGTCTGCAGGCCGACGCTCTATCCACTGAGCCAAACCAGTTTCGGCGTGACTTCAGACCTTATTGATTCTACTGTTGGACGGTGTCTTCGCAGATTTTTAAATTAATAAACCATGAAAACCCTTACACCCATAATGATTTAGTTATATTTTTCCAGAAAAGCAATTTTAAACTAGATTGACTTTTTCAAAATTAGGCATCCACATGAGGTTAGTAAAGTAAAAATATTCCATTTTAAAGGAAACAAAATCCATGTCCCAAAGCCAACAAATCTAAACTAAACACCTGCTTACATCACACCATTCTCATCAAGAAAGTGACCTGTGACTACCACTTGGGTGTCGCCACTCCTTCCCTGGGAATCCCTGAGTTCGGCCAAACCCTGAAGAAGCTGGAGAAGGTTCCCCAGTTCTCGGGTCTCTGCTGGGGCCGGAGAGTCACGGTCAGTTTCTCCCCTCTGCCCAGGGCCTGCAGTACATGGAACTCATCCCGAAGGAGAAGCAGCCAGTGACAGGCACCGAGGGCGCCTATTACCGCCGCCGCCAGCTCATGCACCAGCTCCCCATCTACGACCAGGACCCCTCTCGCTGCCGCGGACTTTTGGAGAATGAGCTGAAACTCATGGAAGAATTTGTCAAGCAGTATAAGAGTGAGGCCCTCGGCGTGGGAGAGGTGGCACTCCCGGGGCAGGGCGGCTTGCCCAAGGAGGAGGGCAAGCAGCAGGAAAAGCCAGAGGGCACAGAGCCCACCGTCCCAACCACCAATGGCAGCATTGGCGACCCGACCAAAGAATACGTAAGTCTCTCCCAGGCCGTGGGGCTGCTGCAGCTGCCAGGCAGGCCTCCTCCCTTATCCATGCACTCATTTATGCAGTCAGGCCTCCAGCAGCTATTGGTGCTTGTTTACTCTGTGCCTGGCACTGCCCCGTGGACAATAACACAAGGTCACTGCCGCCAGAGTCTCTCTGTCCAGTGGCAGTCACAGACAACCAAACTGTGGCAGCTTAGGGAAAGGGCATCTTTGCTTGCTTAAGTGAAGGTGGGTGTGGGTCAGGAGCTGAGGCCCACCCTGGCTTCAGAGCTAAGAGCCACCCAGGCCCTAAAGAGGTGAGCATGTGCCATGAAAGGCCCAAGAGCAGAGCAAAGGCAGAAGATGGAAAGAAGTCCCGTGTTATTAAAGGCAGGGTTAGCTGGGAGAGGCAGACACCAGGCAGGCCAGGTCAGTGGGGATTGCTTCCTGAAGAGTCAGGTCATCTGTCCATCCATCCACCCACCCACCCACCCATCCATCTACCCACCCACCCATCCATCCACCCACTCACCTACCCATCCATCCACCCACCCATCCATCTCTCCATCCATCCACCCACCCACCCACCCACCCATCCATCTACCCACCCACCCACCCACCTACCCACCCACCCATCCATCCACCTGCCCACCCACCCATCCATCTACCCACCCACCCACCCATCCACCCACTCACCTACCTACCCATCCATCCACCCACCCACCTACCCATCCATCTACCCACCCACCTACCCATCCATCCATCCATCCATCCATCCACCCATCCCTAAGTACTGATCAGCCTGTGCTATTTGCTGAGCCCAGGAAATCAAACAAGCAGAATACTCTCCCCATGTGGGAGAAAGCCATGGCTTACGGCTTCACTCCAAGGGCCATGGGAGCTGTGGCAGGCTCCCCAGGAGGTGTTGTGGGATCGGAGCCATGCTTCTGAAAGCTCTGAGCCAGAGTGAGGGTGATGTGCTGGGGGTGATCCTCTGGAGGCTGTGTGGGAACACACAGAGGAGCCAGGGTCTGAGGGGCGAAAGCCTCAGGGATGGGTTTGCCTCATTCTGTCCCCCAGTAAGTGAAAGGACCAGCTTGAGATTGCCATTGCTGGGTTTCAGGGCTGCCAGCTCCCTTCCAACTTTTGCACCATCCCCCTCCCCTACACCCCTCAGCAGTCAGTTGGCATCAGGCTTCTATTTGACATTTGGAGACAGAGCACATGGTCCTCAAGCAAACTACCTGGCTTGCTGGGAAGAGGCTGCAGTCACTGTGTGAGCCAAACACCCAGGGCAATGCCAGCCCAAATTTCTCTGTCCTCGCTGCTGCACTGACACAGACTTGTTACCTCAAACTGAGGCCTGCATCTCCCACCCCCATGCTGTTGGCATGTCCATCTAGGATTACCATCTCATAAACTGTGTTTATCTGAGAATTAAGACAAAAGAACAAAACTTCCTTTCTCTACCACACATTTGGAGGTGATGTTGAAAAGACCCATTTCTCAGGAGGATGACACGTCCCAGGGACTTTAAAATCAGATCTTGTTTTATAAACAAATCTCCTCCCCAACTCTTCCTTCTTTCCACCCTCAAATAGCTATTTGTCCTTATGGATTAGTCCTGGATAATTCCAAGTTATAAGGCGACTTCTTTAAGTTGTTGTGACATTTCCCAGTTGTCATTCCAGAGAGACAGATGTTGATCTAAGAACGTATTTTCTCTTTGATTCAGCCCCACATTTTGTTGAGGGTGGAAGGGGGGCGAGGTGGCTTGGGATCCCAGATCCTTGCCCACAGTCAACCTTAGGAAATACTTTTGACACTTAGGAAGCATTTAAACAAGACCAGACAGTAAATGGCAGATTCCACAGTCAGAAAATAAAGTAGGGACTCCAAAGGAAGCCACTAGTGACTGGCCTGGGCATTGTCCTTCCTTCCCCTACCCCCAGTCTTAATGTAATAACCAGGTCTGTCACCAGCACTAGAGGCTGAGGTCTTGTCTCATTCATCTCTGTATCTGCAGCTGTGTCTTTGATAAAGATAGTAGATGCTCAGTAAATATGTGATCCATGGATGAGTGAACAAATGCATGAATGAATGAATGTTCAAACTAAGTTGAACCTGGAAAGATGGGGACAATCTGGATGGTCATGTTGCCTAGGGCAGTGGTCTGCAAACTCATTAGTCAACAGAGCGGCAAACCGAGGCTCGAGAGCTGCATGTGGTTTGCGAGCCTCGGTTTGCCGACCACTGGCCTAGAGGAGGAGGAGATCTCAAGGTCACATTTATAAGCACCTGGTCTGAGCCAAATGCGATGCTCACTCTCTCGGGGTCTTTGTTTAATTTGAACAGAGGCCTGGTGGGCTGAATATCACCAACACCACTTACGGGTAAGGAGTCGAAGATTCAGAGAGGATTGGTAATTTTCCAAGGTCCCCCAGCTTCTAGGTAGAAAAACATAGATCTGAAAGTCTTTCCAGAGATATGAAACCCTGCTTGTTATCTGTTCTGGGAAGAAAGGAGGCTGCTGCTCTCCTTTATCTCCCTCTATATCTCCTTGGAAGTGAGAAAATCCTATTAAGGTAGCCAGACAGCCCACCAGGTCATAGACCATGTATGCCCAGCAATGCAGGTTTAGTGTGGACATGGGCTGCACTCCCTGAGCTGTTCCACCTTACCCCAGGGGTGGCCGCATTAGGTAGACATGGGGGGTGGCCATTCTGGGTGCTGTGCCCTTGTTGTTTCTCGTAACAGGGCAGTGTGAGCAGATACCTAAGGCAAGAATCAGATGCAAGGTCTGATTTCTGCTCCCCTGATGAGGGCAATGAACTTGACTCGAAGTGGTTAGGGCATTCAACTTCACCTGGGAGTGAGGAGGAAATTGTAGGACTCTGTCTGATACCCAAAATCCCGAGAAAATAGAGGCCCAAAGAGAGGCACATGAAACTATTATATTAGAGCTGTATTGGTAACATATATCCACTTATCATCCTAATAGTGGTCATTATTACCGTTGCTAATAGCTACGGTTTAGTGGGCATTGCTGTGAGGCAAGGGAGGTGTGTTGAGCTTTGCTGTGTCTGAAACTCCCACACCCAGGGGCCTGAGAGTTCAAACCAACTGACAGACCCTGCTCCCAAAGGCCAATTCCTCAGAAAGCTAATGCAAGGGTCAGGTGGCCATGTAAGTTTGGGAGGAATAAAAACGAAAGGCTTTTCTAAGCTAAAGCAGTGGTTCTCAAACTAAAATCGCTAGAAGGCTTGTTAACATTCGGAGGACTGGATGCCACCACGCTTCCTGCTTAGTAGGTACAGTTGGGGCCTGAGACTCTGCACGTGTCACGAGCCCTTGGGGTGATGCTGACACTGGTCTGGGAGCCACACTTTGAAAACCACTGCTCACGAGTGTTATAAATGACCTCACGTGTCAGCTCAGCAGAAAGTGGTATCAGCAGTGGGTCTGTGGTGAGGGTCCAGGAGATGATAACCCAGGCATTTCCTAGGTTTACGTGGCCTCCTGGCTTAGGGGGTCCAACTTGGAGAAGGCTACATTTTCTGAGTGTCTGTGGGAGTTCTGGAAACACAGGCACAACATTTAACACACTGTTTTACACCCGACACCGCCCCCCCCCCCAGCCCCCGCCTTGACCTTGACCACACTGCACTCAGCAATCAGGGGCCACCAATCAGCTCCCACTTTTCCTGTGCCACACCCCGCTGGCAATGGAGGCCAGTCCTGCTGGGAGCTCACCTGGCTCCATCCTGGTGCAGCTCAGCCTGTCACAGTCATGACCTTCCTCGGGCACCTTGGGCGGGGCTCAGGCTCTGGTGAGCAAGGTCAGCTGCCTAGCCTCCTCCACAGCCCCTCCACCAGTGTCCTCAGAGGAAAGGCTCATCCAGACCAGGGGAGCCTCACTGCCAAAGCCTTTTCCAGCTCTCCCTGTGGAATTCTCCCCATCGGACTGAGTTCTGAGGGAGGCCAGGTAACGGAGGGCCAGCCTACAGGGCCCACCACAATGTGGGGACAGTGCCATCTGAACCCAACCCATCCTATTGGCCAGAGCCGTCCCATCATTAGGATCTGAGCAGAGTTCACAAGTCTGCACCCTCAGCTTTCAACGCGACCTAAAGTCAGTGGTGGCGCATCTGAGATGACCGAGGGCGGTGGCTGCCCACACGGCCTGCAGAGCAGTGCTCTAAATGTGCTACTATGATATGGAGGTTAGGAGAGGCAGATACCATAGGTGAGGCCTTGAGAAACCCCTCTTCCTGGGGACACACTATGGCAGAAATATCCCAGACACTAACTCACCCCCTTGTCCCTCTCAAGTCATGCCCTTTTAATCAGTGAGGCCAATTAAAAACCCCAAAATATTTAGCCTCCCTCTCTTGTCCTCATTTGCCCACTATGTGCTTATGGATGGATGGGAACTCTTTACAGCATAACAGGCCCCTTCATCATTTTGAATCCCCCTAACAACCAGCTAGAGATGTTATAGCTATTTCACAGATGTGGAGCCTGAGTCACAGAGAACTTAACCAACTTACTGATGAGAGATGAGGCTGGGATTGCATCAGACCAATGGATTCTGAGAACTCCTGGATGGGACCCAGCATGTGGGTACACCAAGGCAAGGGGTGTGTATTTAGGTTTCCTGGGGTGAACAGCAGCGTTTGGAGTAACTCACAGCCCAGCTCAGTGGATAATTTGGGGACCTCTTGTCTGAGTGCCAAGAACAAAGAAAGGACTTGCCTGCCCCACCCTAGTCTCACCCACTGTGGGTCTTGGGGTTTCAAAGGGTTCTATGGCTGGAAAGCTGCCAACTCCAGCAAGTGGGCCCCTATCCCACCAGAACAGGGACACTCCAGACTCCCTTTCCAGCCCCCTGTGCCCCCTGACACACACACACTGTTCCCCACCTCTCCCACCTGGAAGGAGGCTATGGGTATCTCCACGCCCTGCAGACAGTGACCTTTCTGCTCTGATTGTTACCATCTCCACCAAACCATTTCCCTGCATTTAGGGAGCTTTCTGGATATTCTCTCAGAAATGGAATCTACAGATTTCCTGGGCATGGTCCTTCTGCCCAGGCATTTCCGTCCTTCCCTACACCCCAAACTTGTAACAGAAGACCAGGGAAAGGAAGCCAGAACATAACATTGAATGCAACCTCCACCCTTTAGTGTTTATTACTCTGCTCCCAGCCCTTGCCCACATCCCCCTTATCAGGCCAAGCCATGCCAAAAAGAGCAACTACGAGGAGGGGAGGAGGTTGAGAGAAGGGAAGACCTTCCTGAAAGTTATAAGGATTTGTTAGTTTGGTCCAAAGTGCAGCATGGCCCATACCCTCCTCTTCCCACAAGAATGCAGAGGAGGGACTGGCGTGGGCCCCGCCCTCCACGGCGGTCTGCCTCTCAGATGGAGACTCAGCATCTGGCAGCTCAGCCAGACTCCATCCCCAACAAGGGACATATTTGTGGGCAAGGGACTTCCAAATCTCTGTCCGAGCAGATGTTTGGCTTGTGGGCTTGGCCCCTGGCTTGCCTACCAGCCCCTCTCTGGGAATATGAAACCACTGCCCCACCCCCCACCTTGTGCCCATCTGAGCTAGAGGACAGGAGGATCCCAGGCCCAGAGAAGCAGCCCTGAAAAATCGCCATGGTTACCAGGCTCCTCAACATCTGCCTCCCTCCTTCCTTGTGGTGGAAATATTTTAATAACAGTAAAGGAGTTATTTTTTTCACAGAAAATTCCCTTGATGCCACTTTTTATACTTGTAAATACTTTTCCATGTTGCCGCACAGGCTTCACAAGCATTTCTTTTCTGAAGTGGACCACATAAGATTCCATTGACTAAAAGAGGGATTGGCAAACTCTTCCTGTTAAAGGAAGAGAGTGAATATTTTAGGCCCTGCAGCCACACAGTCTCAGGCACAGCTACTTGCCTGTCTTTGTAGCACTAATGTAGCCACAGTGCCAAAACTGATGACACTGTTGTGTTCCAATAAAACTTTATTTATAGACACAGGCAGTGAGCTAGATTTGGCCCATGAAGGTAGTTTGCTGACCCCAGAACTAGAAGAAACATAAAAAAAGTCTTTTTATGAATTACTCTGGCTTTATCTGATTTTATTTTGCAATTATAGGTTAATGGAAGATGGGGATGATGATGATGATGATGATGATGATGATGATGATGATGTCATCAACCACCTAGGTTGTGTTAGGCCCTGAGCCAGTATGTCACATAGTTATTTTATTTAATCCTAAGAATTATCCTACAAGGTATATGATCCCCTACTTTTTGAAGACTAAGCTATTAAGAAAAGTTCTTAGCCAAGTTAAATAGTGTTTTCAAACTCCAGGTCACAACCTACCAGTGGATAGTAAATCAATTTAGTAAATTATAACCAGAATTCTTTAAAAAATTATTTTGAAACAAATAAAATACAGAAGTGCTTCAGGGGTGGTAACTATTTTTCTGGGAACCTTTTGTCTCAGGGTGTGATGTGCGAATGTGTGTACTATATCGGGCCATACAATACATTTTCTGCTCTGGATCACAGATGAAAAGAAACATGAGAAAACGTAGTTAGGAAATCGTCTAGTGACCTCGCTGGGGAGGGGTTAAATCAGACTGGAACTCATCCGACACCCAGCACAAACTCCAAAGACCAGGCTCGGACTGCCAGAGCCCCATGCCGAGGCTCTGCGCCGGCGGCTGCCCAGCGATGACCTCCTGGAAGGCTTCTTCCTGCCGGGCAGCCCCTGTGGCAGAAGGGCCATCATTGCCCACACACTAATAAGCAAAGCTGGATTCGAGAATGCCCAGCTGATGGCCTCCTTCACAAGAGAAGCGTTACAGAACCTTCCTGGTTCCCTCTTCCCCTCCGCCAGACACCAGCCAGGGAGACTCAGTTAGAAGTGCCTCCATCAACACACAGGAGGGCTTCAGGGATAGAAACTACTTTCCTGGGGACCTTTGGTCTCCGCGATATGTGCACACTATTCAACCACCTGCCACAAGGACATGTGAGGCCAAGGGATGGCCAACCACAGTGACTTCACATGTAAAGCATTTCCAGGGGCAGGGCCTGCCACCTGCTTCAGAGGAGGAAAGCGAGGCTCCATGAGGGGGTGACTTGTCTAAGGCTAGGCAGTGATGAAGCCAAGGTAGAGACCTCAGTCCAGAGGCCATGGTCCTAATTATGGCACCCAGCTGGCCTGGCCTGCTCAGGCAGGAGCCTCAGGAGGGTGATAGTTATAGGGAAACAGAATGCAGCAGGGTAAGGATGCCAGAAATGACCAGGAGACAGGAAAGGGAAGGGAAGGGAAGGGAAGAGGAGGGGAAGGGAAGAGAAGGGGAAGGGAGGGGAGGAAAATAAATACTGACTCGGATATGTAATGCTGCAAAGCAAAGATAGTGAACAATCACCATAAGAGGAAATGAGGAGATTCTGTTTATAAGTAAATTGGGGAGCATTTGTATTGGAAAGCACCCAGGGAGAGTTCAAGCCTTGTGCTAATATTTACTGTATTGTAATGGCACTTTCTTAAGACACTCTGGGTTCAGACTGGGTAGGCCTTTGGATAAGAGCCATCCAGAGGGGAGCACAGGATTGGACAGGACTCTGGCAACCCTGACGAAGAGATTACCGCTGCTTTAGAAGGTTCTTTGTATCTGCTGATCCCTCTCTGAAGGCCAGCAAGGCTCGGTCCTTAGAGACAGTTCTTTGGCCGGTAACCCTGGCCACTGGCCTTAATCTGCTATTGCCTAAAACTCTGTGTCTTGATTACATCCACGACAGAAGTCTTAAAAATCCCTTGTGCCCACATTTGATGGTCCCGTTATCTAAGGCCACCCATTACACCTCCCCAGAATGCTGAGCAGGGGAGGGGAACCCCTTTCCTGCCAAGGGCCATTGGATATTTATAGCATCATTCTCGGGCCATATAAACTGATCAACTTAAAAAGTAGCCCGCTATATTTGGTCAAACACTTAATGAACTCATCTCTAAGGCCTTGGCAGGGCCAGAACACATGATGTTCCCCACCCTGATGTAGAGGCTTAAAACAATAACTTCTGTTGGCAATGAAGAGAGAGCTAATGGCTATCCTGGCGGCATCAGCGGGGGCAGCTCATAGGCTGGGGCTGGGCTTTCCTGACTCACACGTCTGGCCTTGGTGCTGGGAAGACAAGAGCAGCTGGGGCTGGGCCAGCTGTCGCTGCTCTATGTCTCCTTTCCTGGGTCGCCTCAGCCTGAAGGCCTCAGGACCTCTCCTGCCTGCCCTGGGCCAGGAGGTGTGCAGTGTGAGAGGGAGCCCATGGAAGCTGTGTTGCCTTTTCCCACCTTCCTCAGGCATCTAAGAGATCCCTTCCATTGAACAGGAGCAAGCCATTAAGGCAGGGCCACATTCACAGGAAGGGACTTAGACACCCCACTTGCTGGAGAGAGAGAGAAACATCAGAGTGAGAATGGAACATTGATTGGCTACCTCCTGCACCTCCCCCTACTGAGGATCAAGCCTGAAACCCGGGCATGTGCTCTGACCAGGAATCAAACTGGCAACCTTTTGGTGCATGGGATGCCGCCACCCACTGAGCGACATTGGCCAGAGCACAAACTCTGATGTTGATAGCAGGAAGCATGAGTAAGAACCAACTGATATGCCAATGATAAGTTTTCTTCTCAGCTTTTTCACATAGTCCCAGAGGACTTCTACTTGACCACACTATCTCCTTCATAGGCAAAGTAGTCTTAAGAATGACCACATCGGGCTTTCTTAAAAATAGTCTAGAATTTAAGCAGGCCAGGAATTCTAATTAGATTTCGCTGTACCCCAATCAAATTGGTGATACCATTTTTGCTGGGTTTATTTATAAGTTCATTTTGAAACACTCTATGACAGTGGTTCTCCAACTGTGGTCTGCTGACCACATCAGCATCCCCTGGGAACTGGCAAATTCCTCTGCCCCATCCCAGACCTACCGAATCAGACTTTCTGGGCGGGGGGCCCAGCGGGCTGTGTGAACAAGCTCTCTGGAGGAGGCTGGACAGATTCCAGTCTGAGAGCCACCATCTTAGAGACGGTCGGGTTGGAGTGAGATCAGAGCAGGCCCACCAAACCAGGCAGGCACTGGTTGTAGCTGAGTCTGGGTCGTGCCAGACAGTGAAACTCACACAGCTCAGAAGGAATACTGGGCCTCCTAACCTAGTGCAGACCCCACCTCTTTGTCACCTTGGGAAAGTGTTAACTCCTCTGAGCCTGGGCTTTCTCATTTCTAGCGGGGCTGGGGCAGGGAATCACACGAGATTTAGCTAATTATGTTGAACTCTCATGAAGTCCACTACTGTGTTGTCTCATTCCATCATGCAACAGCCCTGTGGTGTTGTTAGTATTAGTAGTATCCTCATTTGACAGGTGAAGAAACTAAGGCACAGAGAGGCTGAGTAACTTGCCCAAGGTCACACTTCTCAACCATCTCCTGCACTTTAAAGATTGTAAACCACAGTACCAAAGATTATAGAAGAGAAAGGTGAGGCCAGGACTGTAGACCCCAGCAGGCTAGGCATTCTGACTCTTGGAGGCTAGCCTGCCCCTGGTGGCTGGAGGACCAGCAGGTGACAGTCAGGACAGTTAGCCCCATCATTCTTGGAGACGACAAGGAAAGAGGCACAGAAAACAGCTCAGAAGCAAGGAGGAGCAAATTGGTTCCTGACACATGCTGACAGGGCTCATTAACCAGACGTCTTACTTTCACAAAATGGCAGGGGCCCTGTTTACTGAGAAGAGCTGGCTACTGTCAGCCACACGGCCAGGAGCCAGGGATGCTGGGAAACAGTGAGGGAAGAGGCCACCTCAGCGAGGCCCTTGACAAAGGCCTTTCAGACAGCAGAGGAGCTGAGACCAAGCTTGTGAGCACGAACCCCTCCTCCTCCATACTGCTGCCAGAATTCTTTCTCTACAAAGCAAACCAGCACGGCACTCCTCGCCTCAAGAACCAGCAGTGGCTCCCCATTACCTCCAGAGTGAATCCAAACCCATGACCTGGGTTCAGAGCCACTCACGGTCACCCCCAAACTGCTCTTCTGACCATGTATCACCCATTTCCTTCTCTGGGTCCCTGGAACCTGCGGATGCTCCGAGGCCAGCCAGGTGCATCTGGGTCCCTCTCCCTCCCCACTGACACATTAGGGTGATACCCAACTGGGTGTCTTGGGCTGACAGTAATCCCTCTGTGGGAGGAAAGGACTGGAAACTTCGTTCCATGAAATTTAGAGAGTCAGACAGATAGACAATTCGCTTGGTATTCAGCAGCCCTTGCCAAATAGTTGACACTTCCCGGCTATGCTGGAGAGATGGTGAGAATAAATGAGTGCTAACTCATCACTCATTTGTGGTTCAGACGTCTGATGGGTTACTGGCGAGCTGGGAGCTGGGACTGGGTCGCGTGCAGTGGCACGGGGCTCCCACACCACTCATTCCTGTGGGCAGAACTGAAACCACAAACCCAGCGCGTTCTTAGCACCATCGGCGGGTGACATCGGAGCAGTTAGCATTCCTTCTCTGGGTGTTCATCCAATGGCCTCTGTGCTCAGGCACAGCACGTGGACACTCTGTCATTTGGTTCTCTTTCCCCACCTTCCTCCGTGTTAATTTTTATTTCCTCTTCAGGCACAGGAGGTACGTGATTCAAGTATTTAAATTAAAAATACTAAATATGTAGGCTCTTCACATATGCCTACTCATCTCTATGTGGCAAAACAATAACCACTTCCATGGGTATTGGTGCTCAGTAACATGGGGTTCTGCTCTAATGCCAGGTCAGCAAGTGTTTTCTGGAGAAGGCCAAGCTGCAAATATGTCAGGGGTGGTGGGCCAAGATCCAAATCGATGATGTCATGTGGGTACTTTATGTAACAAGAGAGAAAACAAATCTCCACCATATTTTAAATATTTGTAATTCAAAATACAGTTGATCCTTCATCAATACAGGTTTCAACTGTTTGGGTCCCTTGCAGTTTAAACTCATGTTACTCAAGGGCTGACTGTACTAGTATTTTCAATCAATGGTTGGGAATCAAATACGCAGAGGACCATTTTAAGTTATATGCCAATATTCTACTGTATCGAGTGTTGGTGCTCTCTATCCCCACGTTTGAGGGTCAACTGTATAACATTATAATTAAGCACATGTTTTTGTAATACAGGTTGTACTAGTCAATTCAGAGTGTCATTACAAGGAACCGGGAATAGCACAGAGCAGGTGGCTTAAAACAGACTTGTATTTTCTCACCGTTCTGGAGGCTGGAAGTCCAAGATCAAGGTTCTGGCAGGGTTGGTTTCTGGTAAGACCTCTTCCTAGATTTTGGATGGCCTTTCCTCTGTGATACCAGGAAGAGAGAGAGAAGTTCTTTATCTCTGGTCTCTCCTCTAACAAGGACACCAATACTGATTAAGGTCCCACCTTTAAAATCTAATTCAATCTTAAGTACTTCCTTAAAGGTCCTGTGTCCAAATACAGTCACCCTGGGGTTAGGGCTTCAACTTGTGAATTCAATGTAGAAATGTGGTGGAGACACAATTTAGTGTATAACACAGGTCTCCTAGTGAGAAAAATTGAATTATTTTTACAGGAAACACTTCACTGAATTGGAGCTCAAACATAAAACCCATTCTTCTCTGGCAGGTTCTACCAGAGCAGGCTATGGTCAGGTTTGGACACAGTTTGTCAAACATGTAGTGGAACAAACCTTAGCTTGAGACAAGTGTTAAAATCCCAGCTCTGTCTCTTATCAGCTGTATGTTACTGAGCAGTCACTTAATCTCTCTGAACCTCAGTTTTGCCATATCTTGCGGGGAAATAATGAATTCCCTAAAATGGAAGAGAGCTCTAGGAGGGACAACAATTCTCCAGGGTTTCTGTGAGAGGTATTAGTAATACTGTGGATCCTTACCGTGCTGACCCAGTCCTACGCTAAGGAAATGCTAGCCCCACCATCATCGTCATCATCATCAGAGTTTCGAGGAGCAGGAAATAACTCCAAAATGACTCAAAGCGTTTTATGGATTAAGTATGTACTCTGGATAGGATGTGATGAGGCTGGCAATTTGCCTCTATGGTTTTCCTCCCAATTTAATGAGAACATCAGACAAATCCCTACTGCCCAGCGCTCCTCCAAACTGTCAACGTCATCAAAAACAAGGGAAGTATGAGAAACTGCCACAGCCAAGAGGGGCCTATGGAGACTACATACAATGTAGGGTCCCAGAAGGAGTCCTGGGGCAGGGAAAGGACATTAGGCAAAAGCTAAGAATACCACAGATCAGGTAGCTTAAACAATAGAAATTTGAAATTTGGACTTCAGTTAATAATCACATCTATGTTATTAATTAATCGTGACAAATGTATCAAATTAATGTAACGTATTAATATGTATCACAACCTTTCTTTAAATCCAAAACCGTCCTAAAATTTAAAGCATATTGCAAAATAATCACACCTGGGCAAAAATCTATTCCACGTATGAGGTGGGCCAGTGGGTCTTCATGTAATAGGATGAAAGGCTGGCTGAAGTGCTTTCAGATTTCACAGTAACTGACTTTTGGGAAACTACCACTTGAATTTTAATGTAGAATCAAAGAAAACTACACACAGTTTTCTGGGAAGACGATTAAAACACCCTCCCTTTGCCAGCTTCCTATCAGTGTGCGGCCAGACTTTCTTCATGTAGCTCAAAGAAAACAACATCATGCAAAACATGAGAAGGGGAAGCGGGGTTCAGAACCCAGAGGCTGGTCATTCAAGGGATTTGCAAAACTGTAGAGCAGGCCACTCTCTCAATAAACTTTGCGGTTTTGAAAAACAAAATGATTTTTAATTACAAAAAGAATGATTTTTAATTACAAATATTTATGTTAACACATTGGCTTATTGTCTAATGAATTAACTGGTATGTAACTATTTAATTTTTTTCTCAGTTTTAATTTCTCTGATGGTAAATATCAATAGCTATCACTCTATGAACAAAAAGTTTGTATACTCTTTTAAGAGTGTAAAGAGTCCTGCCGAGACCGGTTTGGCTCAGTGGATAGAGCGTCCGCCTGCGGACTGAAAGGTCTCAGGTTCGATTCCAGTCAGGGGCATGTACCTTGGCTGCGGGCACACCCCCAGTAGGGGGCGAGCAAGAGGCAGCTGATCGATGTCTCTCTCTCATCGATGTTTCTGACTTTCTATCCCTCTCCCTTCTGCTCTGTAAAAAAAAAAAATCAATAAAATATATTTTTTAAAAAAAGAGTGTAAAGAGTCCTGAGAACAGAAAGGTTGAGAGTCACTGTGCCAAACAAGGATTCTCTTTGGACCTCACACCAACCTCCTAAGTGGGCACTGTGAACCCACTCTGCAGATGAGAAACTGAGGGACGACGGTAACTTGCCCGAGGTCACCCAGGAAGGAAGGAGACTGGAGTTGAAGCTGGACCCTGTCCCTTTGCTCTCCTGACTGACTACCTTGTGTCTTCGGGGTTTCTCCCCCACCCCTCCAGGTCTGTGAGCTCTGCAAGGGCGTGGTACCTGCCGACAGCCCTGTGGTCTACTCGGACAGGGCCGGCTACGACAAGCAGTGGCATCCCGCCTGCTTCGTGTGCACCAAGTGCTCCGAGCCGCTGGTGGACCTCATCTACTTCTGGAAGGACGGAGCGCCCTGGTGCGGCCGCCACTACTGCGGGAGCGTGCGGCCCCGCTGCTCCGGCTGCGATGAGGTGAGAGCCACCCCTGCGATGGTGGGGGCGGGGGGGGAGAACCCAGAGGCCAAGGAGCGTGTGGCTTCACTGATGATGTGACCCCCAGAGAGGGAAACCGAGGCTCAGGTTGCATGCTCTCTGCCCATTTTGAATCTGGAAAATGGGGCCAGTATCATCTTGCACCCGGAGGGTTGCTGGGATGGGTCAGATGCGGAGTGCCTGTCCAGCCTTGGCCTTGGCACTTAGTAGGTGCTCAGAAGGACATGACGGGGTGTGACGGAGGCAGGAACCTGGCTCTGCATCTATTACTTGTATGGTTACCCAGCTCCTGTGCCTCAGTTTTCTCCCTTATAAAATGGGCAGAATAACAGTGCTCACGCCATATTGCTATGAAGGTACAAGAGATACTGAGTGAAAATGCTTAGCATGAGCCTGGCCAAGTAACTAATAAATGGGAACTGCTGTTAGTCTTAGGATAAAGGAGTATAATGTGGTATAATAATACAACATTAAGACACTATAATACAGTAGCTAGAGATGCTATGAGAGGGGTTCAATGCTCCAATATAAGTTAAGGCTAGAGGTACTCTAAGGTATATTAATAATGACAACAATGACTACTGTCTGCATGCCAATGGTGACAGGAAACTCACTACTTTTATGGTTAGGCTGTCCGCTTGGGGTAGTTCATATTGTCTTAGAATATAACTTGGGGTTGCAGTTGACCCAAAGAGTGTCCCAGAGACTAGATAAGAAAAACCTGCAGATGGTGGAGGACTTTTCTTTCCCTATGAGAACCTACGATGCCACCGTGACTTTCACCAAACACTGTACTCAGTGCCTCAGAATGTGTCCGACTTCCTCATGGAGGCAGGTCAAGGTCAAAACAAGGTCAAGGATAGGCTGACCCACCATCCTCCAATCTGCCCTCCACATACTGTCTCTAGCAGGTTCGTTTCTTCTGTTCTCCTCCCAGATAATATTCTCGGAGGACTACCAGCGCGTGGAGGACCTGGCCTGGCACCGGAAGCACTTCGTCTGTGAGGGCTGTGAGCAGCACCTGAGCGGCCGGGCATACATTGTCACCAAGGGTCAGCTTCTGTGTCCGACGTGCAGCAAGTCCCAGCGCTCCTGAAGGGCTGCCCATCCACAGCCGGGACCCACAGGTGCCCTCAGAGAAGGAAAGCTAGATGTGGGGAGGCCCTCCTGAGGGTCTGGTGACAGCCAGCCAGCAACAAAACCCGTGATATTGTTTTCCGTGAGAATATATATGCACATATATTCTAGGTTGGATCTTTGAGGGTCAATAGTTTCAAAGCCAGAAATGACCTGTGAAGTCTTAGGTTGGAGTTACTTTGTCTTTGTGGCTGTTGTGTCCAGCTACCAACTGGAGACTCAGCTGGCATCCTGCAAGGGGCCTCAGGAGGAGTTTCCCAGAATGCAGTTCTGAGTGATGGAACCGCGTAGCTGTAGAGTGCGGTGCTTTTTCGTGAGCCTGGGAGCTCCTCCGGGAGCAGGCTGGGATCTCAACAATCATTTGTTGCCCCCTTTCCAGTGGAATTTGAATTTTAAATAAAATCGTTTTTGGCATGATAAACATAGCAATAAACATTGTGTGCAGTCTACACACGCCCTTATCTAGTTATTGACACGGAGGCCGTGGTTTTGTGGCACCTGTTTGGCCCGTTCCCTGGGTGCTGTGCTGGCACAGGCACTGACAGTGCGGGTACACCTCTTCGCAGATGTGTCTCATCTAGCTCTTTGGAGTATGTGGTCCTTGGGGCAGAATCCCCAGCTCCTGGTTCTGGTTTCCCCAGTTCCCAGAGGGAAATGTGTGTTATGTTTCATGGTGTTGCAACAAGCAGCCTCTTGGGGATGATGAGCTGCTTAAAGAGAAGGGACCTCACTCCCTGCCTCAGAGCCCAGCAGGTGTACCACCAGGTAGAGTGTTGGGGAGCCACCAAACGCGGCCATGGGACACGGTGACTTGTGTGGACAGACCTTGCCAACTGAACATTGAATGACCAGACACGCTATGTGTTTTCTCTCTTTTTACGGCCTCTCAGCATGTGCAGCTTCCAAGTTAATTTCTCTCCCACCATTTCTAAGAAAAGACATCTTTTTCTACTGCAGATACAAGGCACAAAAAAAAGCATGAGCCCTAGAACACCCAGTCCCATCTCCAAACCTTCCTTCTTTCTTAAACTTCTCATTTGTTGCCAAGTCTCTTGAATTTTAACACCAGATTTCGCTCTCGCCATCTCTTATCGGCAGTCCCCCCTTCATGTGTTTTGCAAGTTTGGCCAAAGCTACAGCGATCCCCTTCTGAGCTGGTTTTTGCTGCTGCCTCTGCTGCAGCCAGACTCGGTTTCCTGTCTTTTTGCGTCTGTCTCCTTGGAGAGAAGCTGTGAGTCCCGTCCTCGCCCACTCTCCTGGCTCCCCAGCGATTCTCAAGTTAAGAATCAAGTGCTCACCCTGACGTTTGAATTGTCCCAAAACTTGGCTTGTCTTTCTGGTTTTATGACCCATAATTTCTTTTTGTTTGTTTCTCCGAGACATCTGGAAACTCCCTTTGATCAAGCTCCCCCACACCATGCTTCTGTTAGTTCTGAGCTGGTTACGTGAAGACCAGTTCCTTCTGTTATAATTCTCCCTGTCCTAGAAGGTGCTTCTCAAATATAAGCTGCTTCTCAGTCGCTTCCCAGAAAAATCAATGGAATATTCAGTCATCTATCTACTTATTCATTCATTTCTCGAATCTTCAGTGAGTACTACAGCATTCCAATTCCTATGCTGGGTACAGAGGTATAACACTCAAACAAACAAAAACAACACTGGATTTTGCAGTCTTTGGGGAAGACTCTGAGCAAATATCCTACAGTCAACATGAAAATACATCTACTATGGATGCTATAAAGGGGAGGTACATGTTGCTATAACATATATGAAAGATTTGGACCTACTCACGGATGTCAGATGTGCTCTTAGGAAAGTGACACTTAGAACAGGTAATTAAAGACCTAGTGTATCTGGTCATTCAATGTTCAGGAATTACCTGAGTAGGCAAAAGAGGATAGGGACACTTAAAGATGGATATGAGGGGCATGTGCAAAGGCCCTGGGGCTAAAGTGGCACCAGTTTATTCAATACTATTAACTGCTTTTAGAGACACAGTGGTGAGCATGCCCTTGCTTGGGGCTGAAAGAAGACTGTTGTAGTAGGAGCTACAAGGGGTGACAGGGATTAGATTGGCCCTGAGGCCTCAGAGGTACTCTAGCTTTGTGGGTGACAGAAAAGGCTGGTCTCTGTTCTAGAAGCAATGGGAAGCCATTGTTGTGTAAAGAGTTTTAAGCTGGGGTTGGTGACAGCTAGACAGGAAGATTATCAATTGCCTGATCTCTCCTCTGCTGGAACCCAGCATGATGCCTAATGGATTTTGTCCACACTCTGGTGGGTGGGAGTGATGGCCCACAACAGACCCATGGACCCCACCCAGAGCACACCCTGCCTTCCCATGTCTACTGATGACACCCCATCCTTGCATTTGGAACACCTGAATTGTTGCTGATACCCCTACCCCTGATGGATCAGTTGGTACAGTCCTTTCTCTCCCACCATCTCTTTCCCTTCATCCCCGAGGTCATATTTCACCTTGAACGTTTTTCTGCCCAGCCTGGCAACAGTCTCCTTGTGCAGCGTCGTCAACCCCTGGTCCATGAGGTCCAAAAGGTTGGCGACCACTGTCTAGTGGGTCTTCCTACTACGAACTCATCCTCTGCACACACAGGTGAACTGCTCAGACACAGCCTCATTGTGCACTTTCCTTGCTCCTTACTTCACACACAGAAGTTGAAACTTCTTAGCCTTGCAATCCAGTTTCTTAATTTTCCTGGCCCCAACCCACCTTGCTTCCTGCTCCCCTTTCAGAAGCCAAATGAACAGCTTGCAGGTCCCAGTGTGCACCCTGTTCTCTTCGCCTCCCCACACCCCACACATACCCACACTGTGCTCAGCAGCTGCCTCTTCCCTGGGGCCGCCACAGCTGAGTGGGGTTCTGTACCAGAATTGGAAATACATATCCTTTAACTATGCAATGTTAACAGCTCCGTGATCCACCCCCCATGTCAGCAAGAAGAGTGGTCACCATTCCCAGGAGTGAATGTTCTTGGTAATATTTCCCTGGCTTGCCCTGTCTGTGGGGTATTTTAGGTTCATCAGTGCTGTCACAGTATCCCAGGCTTACGGTGAGCACCGCACTGATTCTACCCAGCTATATTGTATTAGGTCCTAAAGGCTCCCATGGGAACTGCTTGCGAAGATGGGAACTTCGCTGCCTCTCCAATCCACAGTGCAATGCCTAGCAGCTAAATGAAAGAACCAACAGCCTGGGGCTCTTGAATGATTCACGGTTGCTAAAGGCCCTGTATTCCAAAGGTAAAAACTTCAGAATGAGGCAGACACTGTTGGCCACCTACCCTGCCGTTCTCCACCCCCACTCCCTCTTCCTGGAAATGGGAAGAACCCATTTCCATTATATAAACTCACTTTCTCAGCCCCCTTTGCAGCTGGAGAAAGGACATGTGACCCAATCCTGGCCAATAGGCTCCTCCATTGGGGCTGCTTAAAATAGTTTCCTTCCTTCCTTACCCATCCTGTGCACAGCATTTGTGCATAGACCCAGGAACCAAGAGGTTGCCTGTTTGATTCCAGGTCAGGGAATATGCTCCGGCTGCAGTCTCGATCCCCAGGACGGGGCATACAGGAGGCAGGTGATCAATGATGTTTCTCTCTCATAGATGTTGCTATCCCTGTATCCCTCTATCTCTCTCTCTCTAAAAGTCAATAAAAACACATTTTTTAAAAAAAAAAACTTTTCTTTTTTAATGAAAAGAGATACTCTGGAGGAAACTGCCTGCCTTCTTTTCCTTTTGATACCATTTTAAACTTACCAAAGGTTACAAGAAGAGAACAAAGACCTCTTCTTCTTGAACCACTTGAGGAGGAAGCTGACACAATGCCCCATCACTCCTGAGTATTTTAGTGTGTCACTCTTACAAACAAGCACATGCTCCACATCAACACAAACCACCATCAAAATCAGGAATTAACATCTATCAGCTAATCCTCAGATACAACTCAAGTTTTATCAGTTGTCCCAAAAAGGGCTTTTATAACGAAAGATCCAGTCCAGGAGTATGTGCCCCATCTCGTTACCTTGTCTCTTCAGCCCCCTGTATTTGAAAGTGCTCCTCCTCTTTCTTGGACATTTATGATCTTGACATCTTACAATATTAAAGGTCACGTGCCAAGTAGAATGCCCATCAACCTGGATTTTTCTAATCTCTCATAATTAGAATCCAGGTTGTGCGTTTTTTGGCAGGAATGCCATGGAAGTGTTTCATTGCACCCAATCAGATAATAAAATATTCTTATTTGTTTCATTAGTATTGATACTTATCTTAAACACTTGCTAATTTTGCCAGTGGCAACTACTTCTTCTCTTTGTATTTAATGAGCATTTTGGGGAAAGTACTTTGAGACTATGTTAATATCCTGTTCCCCATAAAAATTCTACCCACTGGTTCTTAGTATATATTGATGTTTCTTGACCGAATTCATGATTACTGTAATAATTGCCAAATCTTGATTTCTCTAATCCAATCATTCCTTCAATGTTTATTACTTAGCACTCTAATATAAGGACAAGCTTTATCTTCTCATTTATTTATACATTTATATTAATTTGGAGTTTTAGATGTCTTTTTCATCCAATTGTTTATCATCTGTTGCTATCATTATTTATTTTGATGTTCAAATTGTTCCAAATTTGGCCAAAGAAAACTCCTTCAAGCTGGCTATGTCTTTCTGACATGTCCCCATTTTTCTTTTTTCTTTCTTTTTTATAACAGCCAATAGCTCTTTCTTTTTTTCTTTCTTTTTCAATATATTTTTTATTGATTTTAGAGAGGAAGGGAGAGAGAGAGAGATAGAAACATCAATGATTAGAGAGAATCATTGACCGGCTGCCTCCTGCACACCCCCTTCTGGGGAATTGAGCCCACAACCCAGGCATGTGCCCTTGACGAAAATTGAACCCACAACCTTGCAGTCCACAGGTCGACACTCTATCCACTGAGCCAAGCTGGCCAGGGCCCCACCGTTACATCAATACAACTTTACATCTGTCATGGTAAGAAATGTCCGACTCATGCTGTATTTTCTTTAGCCCAGCTTTGGAATCCGCCGTTTCTCAAGGAGTTCCCTCATCTGAAGTCGGTGCTGTTGGGTTGAAACTTCTGGTGCTACCTTAGAACCATGAGGAGACACGGGAACCAAGACAGCTGCAGGATTATGGAGCTGAGAGTTAAACAGAGCATAGGTCCCTGGTTATGTCCTCAAGCCAGTGACCTCGGCTCTAGGCTTCTTTTCACACAAGAATTATTTCTTTATTCTTTAATGCAGGATGATCGATTTCCACATTGTCTGATAAGCTTCTTCATCAGACAGTTTCCCATCAGTGGGGATCTTGGTCATTGTAGCCAAAAACAATGCAACTGGTATCCAAGAAGTGTCACGTTTCAGCTCGTGTGAATTACACATTTCTGGAGCCATTCTACCCCAGAGTTGATTTGGGTTTTTAATCAAGTCTGTCCCATGGGGATGCAAACGACAGTGACATGAGCACTGACTCACTGCATTATCAGACTTCGGCTCCAAATGTTTGGCTTCAAACATGAGAGAGTTACATGGAAGACAAGACTGCAAGGGCATCTGTGCTGGCCGTTGACGCGTCTCGGCCATTGACAAGGCAATGCTGGAGCGGCTGCCGCCCAGGGAAGAAGATAAGAGGCTTGCCCTTTGATCGCAGCTGCCGTTTGCATCCAGTCAGATTCCACTTGTGTGAAGCAAAATGATCTCTTTGAGTCTCTATTCTATGATAATAAAGCATGCAGGCTTCGGCATAAAGTGTTTCTCTGTTCTGAGTTTGGGACCATGTTAGTTCTTAAACAACAGAAAGGATTTGGACTGCAAACAGAAGAACTGTTATCCAGGCCTCTCTTGTTGCAAGTGAAGGAAATCCAATTCAAGCCAGTTTAACACCCCCTCCCCCGCCCCCGTCCCTGTGCCCCAATTCGAGGGAATCCACATTCTAGAATTTACTCTCTGGTCAGAAAGTTCAAGAGAAGGGCTAACTTCAGGAAAAACTATATCCAGCAGTTCAAATTAAGAAGTTCATTCCCTTCTCCATCACTCCTCTGTTTTTCTTAAGGCCAGCTTCACCCTCAGGCAGGCTCACCCAGATGGCAGCAGACTAGGCCTCCATAGCAGCGAGGGTCCCTTTGACCCTGGGAGCCAGTGACCCCAATGAACAGGAAGTCTCTCCCTTTCAGGGAATGACTCCGGTTGGCCCAATGTGGGTCATGTGCCTTTCTTTTGACCAATCACTGTGCTGGCTGCCTCCTGCACACCAGTGTACTGAGATTGGCCTTGATCACCGTGCCAACCAGCCAACTTGATGGGAAAGAGAAAGGATTCGAAAAGACAGTCACAACCAAATCGGCTGAATCAGGCCCCTTGTGGAGAGCAGAGGCCTTGTGAGAGCTGCAGGTAGCAAAGAGAAGCCTTCTAGGCAAAGCAGAGCTGGCTCAGGTCTCCCAAGAGAGGGACGGTGGGTGCAATGCAGGGGCAAAGTGCAGGAAAGTGGTGGTCAGAGAAACTGGAAGAGAACAAACCCACAGAACCTGTGGGACTAAGAGTCACAGGATTGGGGAATGGAGGCACCTGGGAGGCCAGGGAGGGAAGCAGCAAAGAGCAAGGATAGCAGCCAAGTCACAAAACTCATCCTGAAGTAATTATCATGCCACTAAAAATCGTATTTGTCTTGATATATTTTTAATTACTGGCAAGGAAAGGCTAATGTTTTTAAAGCCGGCCTAAATAAAATGGTATTCCCTAAAGGAAATATCTACAAGGTTTTGTGGTGGCCTTTTCTGCTTAATTTTATGGAAAGTGATGGAGACTTACTAAACTGTTTTTATGGGAAAAGTTTAATAAATGTGAGGGATGTACGTCCACGAGTTCAAATATGGCAAGTTTTAAAATAGAAGAGTGACACAAGCAGCAAATGATCCCAATATGCTAGATTATGCAGGCTGCTGGCTCATGTTCCGCTTCTTAATAAAATATATAAATTATGATTGTTGCAAAAGATCGCCAACCTTGGCCCTACAAGGGAATGGCTTGTGCTCCGGCTGACAGGGAGCGCTGTGGCGTTCACCTTCCGCTGATAAGGGGAGAGGCAGCAAGAGCAGACAGGCAGGCATCCTTGGCCAACACCAGGGACCATGTGGTGCCAAAGTGGATGGAAGGACGTGCTCCCGCCAAAGTCCCAGGCCAAACAGGAAGGTGTTTGCCAGCTCCGTGCATTGCCTGTGTGGTCCCGCTCTGCAGGAGAGGTGTCTGTGATTGCTTGGACAAGAGTTTGCAAACAACGAGCTTTTGGCGTTTGTTCCGATCTAAAAGGCCACCCTCTGTGATTGGTTTGGCCTTGACCAGACTATACTATGTCAGACTCTGTGGTCTGTCTTTTGAACAACAGGCAGCTCACTCACTAGTTCATCCTTCTATTCATTCATCCCGCATGCATTTACTCAGTACCTACTATGTCCCAAGCAGAATCCCAGCTTGTGCTCCTTCCCAAGACAGTCTCAGCCTCCTTGCAAATAACTCTAGCTGTCCTGATCTCTCCCAGTCACTCGTCGAATAGGTCCCACGTGCCTCACAGGGCAGCGCCGTGGTGGACAGTGTGGGCCGTGGAGCTAGATGTCTCCATTCTCATCCTGATGATACTGTGTTGCCTTAGAGAAGACATGTGGCTTTGTTCCCAGGTTTCTCTGTTATAAAATGGGGAGAGTAGTAATATTTGCCTTAGAGGGTTGTGCTGAGGATTAAAGAGCTTTGTGCATGTTTAAAAGTTCAGAATAGCTCCTGACACATAAGTGTTCCCTAAGCCCCGGCTTTTATCCTATTGTTGTTGTTTGTGTTACCCAACAGTGGACCATGGGGGAGGTGGCTCCATTGCAAGATCCTCTCCTCTTGGAAACAGTGGTTTAAAAAATTTGTGTGTGTGTGTGTGTGTTTTTAAATGTACATCAACAAACTTCCTTTCCTTGTTTCTAGTCACTGATACCTTCTAATAAATGCTCAAATATGACCTGCCCACAGAGAACATTTCAGACTCTTGACACACACACACACACACACACACACACACTCACATACACACACACGCACACACACACGCACTCACACACACACTCACATACACACACGTGCACACACACACACACACATACGCACTCACTCACACACACACATATGCACACGTGCACACGTGCACGCATGCACGCACACGTGCACACGCACAGGGCGGTGAAGGTGCTACCCCTGGCATGCAGATTACTTGAAGCAGAAAAAAGCCCAAAAAATTCATGAGGAGTTGTTTTTCACCTTCTCCTTCACCTGCCTAAAGGAACTCAAATAGAAAAACCTGCTTCAGGGAGGAAACCTCAGCATGTTCTCTTTGGCATATGTGAACTAGTGTGGCAGACTGGGGGGTGGGGGGGACCAAGCACCTTATCCTCCCCTCTGTGTGCCCTCTGTGGCCAAGCACACGTTTGCTTTCCTTGACTACCTGTGCATTGCCTACTTTGTCTTTGAAGTCCCAGACCTCTGCCTCCCTCTCCTTAGTCCAGAATGGCATTTAAGCCTCAATGCTCAGCATGTCCTCAGGCCCCACATTTCTGGGGAACCCCCATATATAATAAGTTGGTCACTTTCTCCTGATGATCCATCTCGTGCGAACTGATTATTAGTCCAGCCAGAAGAACTTAGAAAGCGGGGAGAAATTTTTTTCCACCCTACAATACTTCTAATTGGTCTAGCTGCCATTTCAAAGCCAACCGTTGCCTGTCCTGTCACACACACAATGGGTCACCAAGTCTTAAGAGAGAAACTGTGAGAAGGCTGGGAGACATTCTACTAATAAGATCGTACATTTTATATCTCGTCTGACTCACCCCAGGTGTAACTAAAATGCCCAAAGGCCTCCAACTTGGAAAGTAGAGACAGGCATTTGCTGCTAACCTTACACCCAGAAGGGGAGATTCCCGAGAAATGCTTCTCAGAAGCAGTGTGTGTGGGAGTCACCTGGAGAGCTTGTTAAAATGGGGGTTCCGGTGCAGCAGGTGTAGGTGGGGCCTGAGAGACTGCATTTCCAATGAGCTCTGGGCGTCCAAGCTGCTGGTCTGAGGGCCACACTTGGAGTAGCAGGACCACAGCCTGTGAGAGGCCAGGTAATCCAACCCCTTGCCTGAGAAATGGGGAAACAGAGGCCAGAGAGTACAGTAGTTTTATCAGGGCCACACAGCAAGCTCAAGGTTGAGCCAACATCCTTCCTGATCCGCTAACCGGGACTGGGAACCCCTGTCTACAGGACAGTTAGTGAGATAAAGAAATGAAGCAGGCCAGGTGCCAACTGCAGGGACCACACTACCCCTAGGCCTGCTGTTACTTCACTATTTAAAACATCAGCAAAATTTACCTATAGGCCATAATGGTCTGCAGGTGGCCAGATTGCATCCCCCATAACCTAGACTGGGGCCCAGCAAACAGTTCCTATGAAGAGCCGGAGAGTAGTGATTTTAGGCTTTGCAGGCCATATGGCCTCTGTTGCAACTACTCAGCTCTACTGCTATAGAGGAAAGCAGCCACAGAATATAGGCAAACAGATAAGCATGACTGGGTTCCAATAAAACTTTATTTACAATATCAGGAGGTGGGCCTGATCTGGCCTGTGGACCATAGTTTGCTAACCCCTACCTTAGCTGATTAGACAAACTAGAGGAGGTAAGGAGACTGTGACTTATAAAACAGTATTTTAAAACAGTGGTTTTAAAAATTTGTGTTTCAGTAATGCTGTCTGTGAGTTTGTAGACATGGGGACAGAAGTTAACTATCTCATTTCTGCAGTTCTCTCAAAAGGCACATCAAAGGAAAACAGTGCATTACTAAAATGAGGATTCATCTTAGAGTCCATTTAATGTGCTAGAGTTTCTCCCTCCAGCCCCTACAAAGTTGTTACTTAAGTGGATGGTATGGAAATTCTTTTTTTCTAAATATATTTTATTGATTTTTTTTTACAGAGAGGAAAGGAGAGGGATAGAAAGTTAGAAACATCAATGAGAGAAAAACATCAATCAGCTGCCTCCTGCACACCCCCTCCTGGAAATGTGCTAGCAACCAAGGTACATGCCCTTGACTGGAATCAAACCTGGGACCCTTCAGTCCGCAGGCTGACACTCTATCCACTGAGCCAAACTGGTTTCAGCCTAAAGGGAATTCTGTAAGTGGAAAAGAAAAGACCAAAACTAGAAATAAGAAAATATGTGAAAGAATAGAATATCTCACTAGAAAAGGCAAACATACAGTGAAGGTTAGTAGATCAACCACTTATAAAGCTAATATGAAAACAAACTGGCAATAAGTACATGCTTATCAATAATTATTTTCAATGGAAATAGCCTAAGTGCTCCATTCAAAAGACATATGGTGTCTGAATGGATAAAAAAACAATACACATACATATGCTGCCAACAAGAGACACACTTCATATCTAAAAATACACACAGACTGAAAGGGGATGGGTGGAAAGAGATATTTCATGGAAGAAGAAATGAAAGAAAAGCTGGAGCAGCAATGCTTAGACCAAATAGACTTTAAAACAAGACTATAACAAGACACAAGGATCCTAATAATAAAAGGCTAATATGCAAATTGTCCCCTCAACTGAGAGTTCGACCAGGGAGCGGGACAGCCAACCGCCTGCAGCCCCTCCCCTCAGCCGACCCTACCCCTGATAGCACCCCCCAACCCTGATTGGGGGCAGGGCTGGCCAACTGCCCGCAGCCCCTCCCCTGTGGCTGGCCCAGCCTGATCGGGCTGATGGGGATGGACCCCATCTATGCAGGAATTTATGCACCAGGCCTCTAGTATGACATAATGATAGAGGGATCAATCCAACAGGAGGCTCTAACACTTGTCACCATCTGTGCACCCAACATAGGAGCACCTACATACATAAATCAAAGATTAACAGACATACATGGATAGATGGACAGCAATCCTATCTAATAAAAGAGTAATATGCAAATTGACCATACCTCCTCTACATTCATAAGCCACTTCCACCAACCAATCAGGAGCAAAAATGCAAGTAAACCCCAACCAAGATGGTTGAGGCCACTAAGAACAGGAGGGAGGCTTGGGTTTCCCCAGCAATGGCGGAAGCCAAGCTTTCTGCCTGCCCTTGCCGGCCTAGGCCTCCAATCAATGCTATAAAGTTTCAATTATAGAAGATACATAAATCCCAACAGAAATGGTGACAGCCACGGAGCTGGAGAGAGCAGGGGCTAAGGTTGCCCCTGGAGATGGAGGAAGCCTAGCTTCTGTAGCCTTGGCCGGCTTAGACCTCCACTCCAGGCTACAAAGTTTCAATTGTAGAACATAAATTAATCCCAGATCCCAGGGCCTTCACTTGGGTCACTGGGGGGCAAGGCCAGCCTGCAAATCACCACAGGTCCCTTGCCCAGGCCACCCATGCCCCAAGAGAACCCCACCCTGATTGAAGACACTCTTCAGTGCAAATCAGCTGGCCCCCTCCCATGCACCAGGCCTCTATCCTATCCAATAAAAAGAGTAATATGCAGACTGACCACCCTCCAACACACAAAATGGCTGCCCCCATGTGGTCAAAGATCCTGCCCCCATGTGAACACAAGATGGCCACCACAAGATGGCCAGCAGGGGAGGGTATTTGGAAGGGACCAGGCCTGCAGAGGAGGGCAGTTAGGGGTGACCAGGCCATCAGAGGAGGGAAGTTGGGGGCAAACAGGCTGGCAGGGGAGCAGTTAGACATCAATCAGGCTGGCAGGGGAGTGATTACGGTGATCAGGCTGGCAGGCAGAAGCGGTTAGGGGCAATCAGGAAGGCAGGCAGGTGAGCAGTTGGGAGCCAGCAGTCCTGACTTGTGAGAGGGATGTCCAACTGCCCATTGGGATCAGGCCTAAATGGGCAGTTGGACATCCCTCGAGGAGTCCCAGATTGGAGAGGATGCAGGCTGGGCTGAGGGACATCCCCCCCGCCACCTAGCATGCATGAATTTCATGCACCAGGCCTCTTGTCCTATAATAATATGGAACTTGAACACTCCACCTACACCCCATGGAGCTATCTTTCAGACAATATCAACAAGAAAACATTGACTTTAAGTGACAGACTAGATGGACTTAGATGTGTACAGAACATTCCATTCCCAAGCAGTAGGGCAGACATTCTTTTCCAGTGCACATGAACATTCTCCAGGCTAGACCTCATGTTGGGCCACAAAACAAGTCAATAAATTTAAGAAGATTAAAATCCCATCAAGCATCTTTTCTGACCACAATTGCATGAAACTAGAAATCAGTTGTAAGAAGGAAACTGGAAAGAATAACACCTAGAGGCTGAACAACATGCTGGACATCAAAAAACACCTTGAACAAATGAAAATGGAACCACTGTTACAATGTTACAAAATCTATCTGACCATTGGAGGCCCGGCTATGGGGGGAGTTTATATCAACATAGGCCCTCAGGAAATAAGAAAAACCTCATGTAATCTAACCTTAGACCTAAAGCAACTAGGAAAAGAGGGAGCAGAGCCCAAAGTTATCATAAAGAAGGAAGTAATAAAGACCAGAGCAGAGGTAAATGAAATTGAAGTTGAGACCTCACTCTCGCTGATTTCAAATAACTAAAACAGCATGGTACTGGCACAAAAGCAGAATAAAGAGCCCAGAAATAACCCCCCACCTTTATAACTAATTAAATTTATGACAAAGGAGGCAAGAATATACAATAGGAAAAAGTCTTTAATAATGCTGGAAAGCCCCAGCCGGGGGATCAGTTGGATGGAGCATCATACCGGACACTAAAAAGTTTGTGGGTTCGATTTCAGGTCAGGACACACACCTCAGTTGCAGGTTCCATCCCCATTCAAAGTGTGTACAAGAGGCAACTGACTGATCTCTCTCTCTCACTTTCTTTCCCTTCCTCCCTCTCTTCCTTTCTCTCTAAAATCAATAAATATATCCTTGGGTGAAGATTAAAAATTATAATACTAATAATGTTGGAAAAACTGCACAGCCACATGCAAAAATATAAAGTGTACCATTCTCTTGCACCATATACAAAAATAAACTCAAAGTGAATTAAAGACTTGAACATAAGACCTGAAATCATAAAACTTCTAGAAGAAAACATAGGCAGTAACTCTTTGACATCAGGTAAGGGCAATGAAATAAAAATAAACAAATGGGACTACATTCAGCCAAAAAACATTTGCAGAGCAAAGGACACCATCAACAAAATGAAAAGGTAACCTACTGAATGGGAGAAGATATTTGCAGGTGATATAACTGATAAGAGGTTAATATCCAAAACATATAAAGAACTATAAAGTTCAGCATCAAAAATTAAATCATCCAATTGAAAATGAGCAGGAGACCTACACAGACATTTCTCCAAAGAAGACACTAATAGTGAACAGGCCCTTAAAAAAATGCCGAACATCATTGATCACTAGGGAAATGCACATAAAAATCACACATCACACTTGTCAGAATGGCTGTCAGCCAAGAAAAAAAAATAACACGTGTTAGAGATGTGGAGCAAAGAGCAGCCTCGTGCACTCTTGGTGGGACTGCAAATTGGTGCAGCCACTATGGAAACCAGTATGGAGGCTCAGCAAAAGATTACAAATAGCACCACCATACAATGCAGCAATTTCAGTTCTGGGCATTTATCCACAAAAACCACAAACACTAATTGGAATAAATACATGCACCCCTATGTTCATTGCAGCATTCTTTACAATAGCCATGCCATGGCAGCAACGGATGTGGTGCAATGGAATACTACTCTGCCATACAATAGAATGACACTTGCCATTTGCAACAACATAAATGGGCCCAGAAGGTATTAGGCTAAGTGAAAAAGTCAAAGAAAGACAAATTCTGTACCTTTCACTTATATGTGGAATCTAAACACTAAACAAATGAGAAAACAAAACAGACTCATAGATACAGAGAACAAACTGATAACTGCCAGAGGGGTTGGGCGGTGGAGGGGTGGAGATTAAGAAGAACAAACTTATAACATGAATAAGTCACTAAGATATAGAGTACAGCGTAGGGAATACAGTCAATAATCTATAAAAGCCTAAGTGACCAAATGACCAAACAAGCTGTCAACTGCTTGTTATGATGTGCACTGACCACCAGGGGGAAGATCCTCAATGCAGAGCTGCCCCTTGGTGTTCAGTGTCCTCCCACTTTTGGACAGCCAACCTCCTATAGCCCCTCCCCCCGGCTGGCCTGCCCCAATCAGCCCTGGGATCCTATGAGGGCAAGAGACAGCCCTGATCAGCCCCAATCGCCAGCCAGGCCAAGAGACCCCACCTATGCATGACTTCGTACACCAGGCCTCTAGTATTGTAATAGCTTTGTAATGTGACAGATGGTTCTTAGACTTAGTGTAGTGATCACTTTGTAAGGTATATAAATGTGAGATCACTATGTTGTGCACCTAAAATTCATATAATGTTGTATGTCAGCTAACTTTAATTAAAAAGAGCTTTACATTCTTAAAAAAAAATGAAAGGTGGTTTGAGAATTTAATGGTCCTTCTATTTCACCTTGTTGAGAGTTTTTATCACGGAAGGGCGTTGGGTTTTGTCAAATGCTTTTTCTGCATCAATTGATATGACTGATTTTTATCTCTCATTTTGTTTATGTGTTGTATCACGTTCATTGATTTGCGGATATTGTACCATCCTTGCATCCCTGGGATAAATCCTACTTGGTCATGGTGTATGATCTTTCTGATGTACTGCTGGATCCGATTTGCTAGAATTTTGTTGAGGATTTTGGCATCTATGTTCATGAGGGATATTGGCCTATAATTCTCTTTCATTGTGTTGTCTTTATCTGGTTTTGGGATTAGGGTAATGCTGGTTTCATAGAATGAGCTTGGAAATGTTCCTTCCTCTTGAATTTTTTGGAATAGTCTGAGGAGGATAGGTTTTAGTTCTTCCTTGAATGTTTGGTAAAACTCCCCTGGGAAGCCTCACACATTCCTTCCCAGGAAAACCTTAATAAAAGCTCTCACTCCTTCTGCCTCCATGTACTCCATCACGCCCCACCCTCCATGTGGCCTACTAAGTGCCGGGGACTTCCACATGCGGGAGTAGAGCACAGCGGGCGGGACCAGGGATGCTAAAGCCTGGCTTGGATCCTGTTCTTCACTTTCCCGCTTCATAGACTTGGACAAGTTATTGAACTTCAGTGTCCCCTTCAGCAAATGAAACATAATAACACCTCACAGAGCTGCTGTGGATACCGAGTGACCTTGTTTAGGCAAAGGCTGCAGGACTGTGTGGTTCAAGGTCATCACCACCCACATAATGGCATGTTCCTTCTTTCTCCATCCACCAGCTCTGAGAACTAGATTCTGATGATCTTTGCAGAGGAAGAAATGAGTAGAGTTGGGTTCCTCCCCCTCTCCCTCCTCCTCCTCCTCCTCCTGTATCAGAGTCTCAGGTTCCTCCCAGTATGGGCAGCAGGCTGGCCTCCATCACCCATGACCCCCACCCCACCCGACCCCTCCCGAGATCACAGTTCCTTCCTGCTCCTCCCCTCACACCTCCTGACCCTGTCTCCTGGGTGCCGTATCTTGGGTTGCACACACAAGCCATTCAGAGCAATAACCTGGATTCCAGGCATTCAAGTTAAGCTACAGTTATGCCTGTGAAATCATAACTATGTTATGCTTGGCAGAGAGACCGTCCAGTGGGGCCTAGGCCACAGCCCACCCCCAACATAGTTTAAACCTTTTTATTAGTTTAAACTTGTTTGTTAAAAATTGTTGACATTCCACATAGAACACCTATATGGCCACACTCTGTTGAGAAATCAGAAGGCCCTGCCCTATCAGCCTTCAGGGACCCGCCTCCCCATCACCACTGGCTCTTCACCAGGCCACTCACTGTCACTCAGATCATCAAAGCCCCCTCAGGTGTCCCTGCTCTCACCCCCTCCAGTTTTCCTTCACCCCACCTCCCAAGGAATTCTACACCAGGCCCTGGCCACAGGGATCTCGTTAGAAAGGATCAGTTCTGTCAGGCTACCCCCTTGCTCTAAACTGCTGATCCTGTTTCTCTCTGACTGAATGTCTCAACTTATGAGGGTATTCCCCTTTCATAGCCAGGCTTTGGGCTGCCTCCTCAGTCTCATTTCTTTTCACTTATTTTCAAAGCCATCTTAAATGGGAGGATAGACAATGAAGAAAGGAATGAACAAGATTATGGAAGAGCTATGGGGGAGCTAAACAGGCCAGTGTGGTAAATGGTAATTGTGAGTTATCTTGGGGTAGAGCCATCTGGGATGGCTTCTCAGATGAGGTAGCCTTTGAGCTGAGACCTCAGTGGGCAGAATTGTCTGATGAGTGGTCCCAGAGGCTCATTCCGGTTCCCTGGTCCAAAATGAACCCAGTCCTTCATATCTTCCTGTCTCCATTCACACTCATACCAATGAGACTTTGCTGCCCTTCCCATCAAAGTTGAGTCTACTTCCCTATTCCGTGAATCTGGACTAGCCTTGTGACCTGCTTTGGCCAACAGAATGCAAAGACTATACTTTCCCCCGTTGATTTGCTTTGGCACCTTTGTTGAAAATCAGTTGGTCCTATGTATGTAAGTCTCTTTCGGACTCTCTTCTGTTCCACTGATCTATATGTCTACCCTTTGCAAACCCACACCATGGTGATCACTATGATTTTATAGTAAGTCTTGAGATCAAGTAGGGTAAACCTTCCAATTTTGTTCTTTTCCAACATTGTTTTGGTTGATTAATTTGCATTTGCCATTTTCACACAAACTTTAGAATCAACACCTCAATTTCTACAAAAGTGTCTGCTGGGACTTTGGCTGGGATTATATTGAATTTATATATCAATTTGAGACAAATTGTCATCTCAACAATTTTGAGTCTTCTGATCTATGATTATAGTATATCACTCCATTTACCTAGCTCTTCTTTCATTTCTCTTATTGCAGATGTCTTCCATTGTATATGTCTTGGATATCTTTGGCTAAATTTATCCCTAAGTTGTAGATGATACTGTAATTTCTAAAAATGTCATTTCCCAATTGTTTACTGCTAGTATATAAAAACACAACTGGTTTTGTTTAGCCTTTGCTGGAAGCTGCTCACATCTGACCTGCACATGTGTTCAGCCAGAGGCATTTGGGAGAATACAAAAAAGTTAGGATTTCCCCTTCTGCAGCTCTCGCCTGTCCAGGACCCCACCCTTTGCTCCCCATGGGTAGCAGGAGCCTCAAAGGACCAGGATCCTGTTCCCTGAACAGAAAGATGATGGAATTGCTACTGGAGTTTTAGCTACTGTTCATTTCACTGTGCCTGCACCCTGCCCTCAGGCTAAAGCCATAAAAACTGGAAACTACTCCACGTTGGTCCCCTACTTTCAAGTTTTGGCCCTTTTCCAAATCTGCTCACTTTAGTGCACTTTCAGGAGCCTTTTTATGTTTTGTTTTGTTTGTTTGTTTTTGTTGTTTATCTAGAGTTTACAGTTGTTCTATGAGGGAGGACTGGCCTGTTAGGAGCCGACTCTGCCAACCTGGAGGTGGGACTCTTATTGAAAAACAAACACACCACAATAAAAAATAAAATAACAGGTGTTGGCAGTGATGTGGAGAAACTGGAACCTCTGTGCTTGGAGCAGCCACTGAGGAGAATAGCTTAGCAGTTTCTCAAAACATTAAGCATAGAATGAGCAGAGGATCCAGCAAGGTAACCTCTGGGCATATTCCCAAGAGAAACAAATGCTCAGACCCCAGCAGATACTTTTACACCAATATTCAAAGCAGCATTATGCACAACAGCAGAAGATGAAAATAACCCAAGTGTCCAACAGCAGATGAATGGGTGAACATACATACAATGGAATCTTTCTTAGCCATAAAAAGGAAGGACCTTCTTTCTGATACATGCTGTTTGCTCGTGCTGTTATAAGGAAGTTCCACAGGGTGGGTGGCTTAACCAATAGAAATGTATTTTCTCCAGTTCTGGAGGCTGGATGTCCGGGGCAGGGTGTCTGCAGGGCTGGTTCTTTCTGAGGGCTGAGAGGGGAGGATCAACAATCCTCTCTCCTTGGCTTGTAGATGGTCATCTTTTCCCTGTGTCTTGCTATGGTCTCCCCCCACACAGGTGTGTGTTCAAACTTCCTATTCTTATAAGGACAGCAGTCATATTAGATTAGCGTTCACTCAATTTAACTTAACCACCTCATACAACCCTGACCTCCAAATACGGTTGTATTCTGAGGTCCTGGGGGTCAGAATTTCAACATAGGAATTTAGGAGTTTCCCTTAGAGGACACAATTCAGCTCAAAACACCTACAACATGGATTAACCTTGGAAAATATATGCCAAGCAAGTAAGCCAGACACAAAAGGACAAATACCATGTGTTTCCATTGATTAGGGGTACCTACAGTAGTCAAATTCAGGGACAGAAAGTAGAATAGAGGTTAAGGGGGGGAGTGTTTAATGGGAACAGAGTTTCTGTCTGGAGGTGGATTGTACAACAGCAGGAATGCACATAATGTCACTGAATTAAACACTTAAAATGGTTAATATGGTAAATTTTGTTATACTTTATCCATTTTACCACAATACAAATAAACTAGAGGCCTGTTGCAGGAAGATTCCTGCAATAGGGCTTTCTGGAGTAGTCTCCACCACACCTTCTGCTTCCCTCTCTTCTTCCCCTCCCCGCCTGCTTCCCTCCCTTCTCCCCTATCCTGCCTGCTTCCCGCCCTTCTCCTATGCCTGCTTCCCTTTCTTCTCTGCAGTCCCGCCTGCTTCCCTCCAGTCTTCCCTGCCCAGCTTGCTTCTCTGCAGCTTTGCTCACTTCAGTCTTTGCTCTGGGCAGGGATCTGCAAATTAACCATCATCTTGTTTTGGTTAATTTTCATATTTGCTCCTAATTGGCTGGTGGGCATGGCTTGTGGGCTGTAGCAGAGGTACAGTCAATTTACATGTTTTTCTTTTATTAGATAGGATTATTTTTTTAAATATATTTCTATTTATTTCAGAGAGGAAGGGAGAGGAATAGAGAGCTGGAAACATCAATGGTGAAAGAGAATCACTGATTGGCTGCCTCCTGCACACCCCCTACTGAGGACTGAGCCTGCAACCTGAGCATGTGCCCTGACCGGGAATCAAACTGGGACCTCCTTGTTCATAGATCAACATTCAACCAGAGACCATACTGGTTAAACTGAAAGAATGCTTTAAAAAATCTATAAAGATAGTTTATTACCTGAAGTTTCTTCTGTTTCATAACTGAAAATCGGTGGAGTAGTAGCAGGTGTTTCAACTTTGTTTCTGGAAAAACAAGAAATTACAATTCCCTGTTGCTTTCTTTTTTCCTTTGAATTATGTACCTCAACACAGTGACATGTACCATTATTTTTAGACAAGTGACAGGTTATTAAAGGCAAAAAGAGAAAGAGGAAACAGCTTCTGAACAAGTGTTTTGAAAATGAGATTACAGGCAGGTCTTGGGTTTGAACAGCAGGCTATCAATAACGTGGGCATTTAATTTAAATAGGATACTTGAAGTTTCTAAGATGGTGACCTGGGTGTCCTTCTGCCCAATAAAATATCATCTTTTGGGCTGCAGATTGAAAAGACTGATTTAACTCTGTGTCTTTACACACTTAGAGCACAGAATGGCCCTACAAGTTTAACATACAAGGACCAGCAACTCCTGTGGAATGCACTGCCTGCCGGGTCCACAAAGCATTTCAGGCTCTTCCTTTAATATTCACAACAGCCTTGAGAGAAAGAGAGTGACCCCATTGAACAGGTGAGACTGCTGAGGCCACAGCCTTCCTGCAGGAGGCTACATGCAGCTTAATATTTGGAAAGTCTACATTTATTATAAACCCCTTTGGGAAATACTTTTATCCTTTCCTCTGATAGTTCCAAAATAACTGCCTTTTACATGTATCTCTGCAGTTTTCTCAATACCACTTACTGAATAGACTGTCTTTACCACATTGTGTATTTCTGCTTCCTTTTCATAGATTAGTTGACCATATAGGTGTGGATTTATTTAGAGGCTTGCCATTCTGTTCCCTTGATCTATGTGTCTGTTTTTATGCCAGTGCCATGCTGTTTTGATTACCATAGCCTTGTAATGTCGTTTGATATCAGGTAGCATAATATTGCCAACAGTGTTCTTTCTCAAGATTGCTTTGGCTATCCAGGGTCTTCTGTGGTTCCACATGTTTTAGGATTATGTGTTCTACTTCTGTGGAATATGCCATTGGTATTTGGATAGGCATTGGCTTGAATCTATAGATTGCTCTGGATAGTATGGGCATTTTAATGATGCTAATTCTTCCTATGCAGGATCACAATATAACCTTCCATTTATTTGTATCTTGTTTAATTTATTCCTGCAATGTCTTACAATTTTCCATGTATGGTCTTTTATCTCCTTAGTTAAGTTTATTCCATAGGTATTTTATTCTTTTTGATGCAATTGTAAATGTGATTGAAACTTGACTACTTTCTTATACCATATACAAGAATAAACTTAAAATGGATTAAAGACTTCAATGTCAGGCTTAAAACCATAACAATCTCAGCAGAAAACACAGGCAGCAAACACTGTGACATCACTGCAGTGGTATTTTGTGAATATGTCTCCTCAGGCAAGGAAAACAAACAAAAAAATAAGCAAATAGGATTATACCAAACTGAAAAGTTTTTGCACAGCGAAGGAAACCATCAACAAAACAAAAAGACAATCCATTGGGAGAAGATATTCACAGATGGTATATCTGATAAGAGGTTACTATTCAAAATATGTGAGGAACTCACATAACTTAAAACGAAAACAAAAATAAATCTGATTTAAAAGTGTGCACAGGGGCACAGCCTGTGTTGCTCAGTGATTTAGCATCCACCTGTGCACCAGGAGGTCAGAGGTTCAGTTACCAGTCAGGGTGCATTCCTGGGTGGCAGGCTCAATCCCCAGTAGAGGATGTGAAGGCAACTGATTGATATTTCTTTCCCATTAATGTTTCTCACTCTCTCCCTCCTTCTTCCTCTCTTTGAAATCAATAAAAACATTTTTTTTAAATTGGCAGAGGACCTGAATAGACATTTCTCTAAATAGAGTATATAGATGGCCAATAAGACACATGAAAAGATGCTCAAAATCACTAATAATCAGAAAAAAATGCAAATTAAAACCACAATGAAATAGCACCTCACACCTGACAGGATGGCTACTATCAATAAATCAACAAACAAGTGTTGGCAAGGAAATGGAGAAAAGGGAACCCTCATGCACTGTTGGTGGGATTATATGTTGGTGCAGCCATTGTGAAAAACAGTATGGAGGTTCCTCAAAAACATAAAAATAGAGCTGCCATACAATTCAGCAATTCCACTTAATGGGTATTTATTCTAAGAAACCCAAAGTACTAATTCAAAAAGATACACGTACTCCTATGTTCGTGGCAGCATTGTTTACAATAGCCAAGATAAGAAAGTAACACAAGTGCCTATCAATAGACTAGTGGATAAAAGAGTTGTGATTCATATATACAATGGAGTATTACTTGGCCATAAAAATAATGAGATCATGCCATTTGCAACAACCTAGATGAGCCTAGAATATATTATACTAAATAGGATATATTATATTTAACTCTGTGTCTTTACACACTTAGAGCACAGAATGGCCCAGTTTGGTGAAATAATTCAGTCAGAGAAAGACAAATACCAGGTGGATTGATGTTTCTATATCTCTTTCCCTCTCACTTAGTCTCGCTGGAATCAATAAAAACACATTTTTGCCCTAGCCAGTTTGACTCAATGGATAGAGTGTCGGCCTGCAGACTGAAAGGTCCCGGGTTCAATTCCAGTCCAGGGCACATGCCCAGGTTGCGGGCTCGATCCCCAGTAGGGGGCGAGCAGGAGGCAGCCAATCAATGATTATCTCTCATTGTCAATGTTTCTATATCTCTCTTTCCCTCTCCCTTCCTCTCTGAAATCAATAAAAATATTTTAAAATACATAAATAAAACATATTTTTACATTAATATTATTTTGAAATAATAATTGCCTTTTCTTTCCATTGGTGAAATAAAAGGGGCACTTAGATGATAGCTATATAAAATATATAGCTATATTATAAGCTTTGAATACATGCTTTATCACCTTTATCAATAACCCCAGGCAAGTTATCTCACTTCCTCATGCTTAAGTTTTCCTCAACTGTAAAATAATAATAGAGATAATAATAGAACTTAGCTGGGACATAGTAAGCACTTAATAAATATTAGTCGATTTATTACTGCATTGGTTATTGTTACATTCTTGGCAGTATGCCGATTGCTCTAAGCATATTATGATTTATTTTATCTGTTTCTACAAATAGATATCCTATTAATGTCCACCTACATCACCTAATAACCACCCCGCAGCTTTGCAGAACAGACTCCTACGCCCATCTTACAGGAGGGAAGCTGAGGCTTGCCCACTCTCACTCCCCAAAGTGTGCACAGTGTGTTGGTTTTGAAGTCCAAAGTTTAACACCCCCCCTCAAAAAAAAAGCTGTGACTTTGAAAACCTGGTTCCAAAACAATTACTGGCTTATGATTTCCAGTAAGTCTCTCTGCCTTCCCCAACCTCATTCCTCATCTGGAAGATGTATAACCAGCCCCTGCCTCCTCCCCACATTAGCTGTGCGTACCAGGTGCAGCTGTGGCTGCGGAGACACTTTCTTGTGATTAGAGAGAATTCAAGCTTCCTGGGGGGAGGGGGGAGAGTCTCATCTGTTCTGTTACTTATTGTCACCGTTCCTAACACACTGGATGGAACCTAGTCAGGTCCAATTAACACGTGCTGGATGAATGGGAAAAATAATTGCTATTGCTTCCACTGAGCAAAGGTGTCCCAGAGCAGAAGTTTCCCGAATAACTCCCAAATCCCAGCAATCCTGTGGACCTCAGAGCAAGAGCCTGGGGAGATGGTCACAATATTTGTCCCAGTTTTACCTGTGACTCCAAAGAGGAAACACAGATGCTGAGTTCCGGGAGAGACAGTATAGAGTTATGCCATAGAAGCTGTGCCAGAGGTTGGTATCTTTGCAAAGACTGCCAGGATGTGCCCTGCTTGTCCACCAAGCCCTCTCCACAGGGAGAGTACAGTCCATGGGGTGACTCAGACACTGACGTTCACACAGAGAAATTAATGCCTGTTTCATTCATGACCTTGTTTTGGGAGCTCAGGCACCCTTCGGAGGCCCACTCTCAGGGCACAAACGCTTTCTCAGTCACTCACACTGCCCTGTGGCCATCCCTGCATTCAACTTGGGTTTTTCCGATGCTGCTCAACAGAAATTAAAGTCTCGTTAGTTTCCTATTGTATCGTGAACAGCGTGTATCTGAGGATGAGTCTGCCTGAGAAAATGGGGAGAACCCTCTGGAGGAGCTGCTTGTTTGTTTGCTGATAAAGCTAGAAAGGAAACCAATTAATGCTTTTATTTTTAATTTAGGTTTAATTTTGAAAGGCTTTGTTGCCAAGCACCCAAATGAACAAGCCCCCAGTGTCACAATGATGTGGGCAGCTGGGCCAGAAGGAGAGAAGCTGGGAGCCAGTGGAGCAAGAGCTGTGCCCACAGGCGTGTGACCTGGTCACCGTGGTGGCCACACACATCATTATACCACTCACTGCAGCACGCTGACTCAACCACCAGTTCAGGTTCTTGTCAGATGCTTAGCTTGACACGGTGCTTAGCCCCTGTGAGCCTCAGTTTTCTTATCAATAAACTAGGGGCCCAGTGCACAAATTTGTGCACCTTGAAAGGAACTGTGGGCCACAAGGCTGTGGTAGGCACAGGGATGGATCTTAAATCAATCTCTGTACCCCTGCCTGGCCCCTCCCACCATGGCCCCTGGTCCCCTGTCTGTCAGAAACCCCACTCGCACTGTTGCTGCTCCCACCATTGCCGCTCTCATCCACTGACGGTCCAGAGCGATTGGGGCTGGTGCCAGCAGTGGGTATGAGTGGCAGCTCTGGCTCTAGCGCCAGCTGTGGATGTGAGTGGGGCCAGTGCCAGCAGTGGGTGTGAGCAGCAACTCTAGTGCTCGCAGTGGGTGCAAGCGGAGTCATCACTGGCAGCAGGTACAAGAGGCAGCTGCTGGCCCCAGTTGCCCCTCAGGAGCAGGGGGAGGTGGAGAAGCCCTCAGGAGCAGTGGGGGCCGGCAGCAGCTGTTTGCACCCACTGACAGTGCCAAGCGATTGTGGCTGGCACTGGATGCTGGCAGTGGGTGCAAGTGTCTAGCGGGACCACGGTGCACAGGAACAAAGAATTTTCAGTAATCACCAGAGGCTTGCCCCAATGACAGCGACTGATGCCCTGCCTTGATCAGGTACCCCTCCTAATCTGCTGCACCATCCCATCACAGCCTGCCATGTTCTGCACTCTGCTGCCTGCTGCTGATGCCTTGCCATGTTCTGTGCACGCCCCCTGGTGGTCAGCACACGTCATAGGGACCAGTTGTTCTGTTGTTCCACCCATCCGTCTATTTGCATATTAGAGTTTTATATAGATAGATGAGAATGATTCTTGCCTATATTAGAGTTGGTCTGAAAAGTCCAATGACATGTTGAGTAACAAAGCAACTTTAGAAATGGAGAAATGTTTATAAGAGTTTGAGCTTTCCTCAATTGCCTCCAGTCTCATCTTTCCCACCTCTACCATCCCTTCTCCAAAAAAACGTTGCACCCTTTCAGGGCAAGGTGCATGTCTTGTCCAGAGGTGAAACATAGCTCAAAATGATCAGGCTTTTAAATGAAACACTCCTGGACTTCGTCATATTCCCAACACACTTGGCCATGTCACGTTGGGCACATTTCTTAAACTGAGACTCGGTTTTCTCTTCTGGAAGATGGGTCATAATATTTTCCTGCTAATGGTATTGTGCAAATTAAATGAAATAACTGGACTGACACTTAGTAGATGTTCTAATGGATTCCCTTCTCCTTTTTCCTCCCCCAGTGCACTGGCTTTTACAATCCCACAGTTACCAGGACAGGGTCCCTGCACAGAGTGCATGCCAAATTAATGTTTGTGTAATAAATAATTGGTGCTTCAATAAATAAGTGTTCTAGACCAGCCTGCTAATTTACCTCACCTTGTAGCTCAGCAAAAGGATCATTTCCCATAAAACATTCTAACCCCCAACTGTCTTTGTGGGAAACCTCGAAGAGGTAGAAGTGATATCCATTAGTCAGTTCTTAATAACAATAAGCTACAGACTTCAAAGGTCTGGTATGGAAACAAAATCATCATCTTCATCATCATCATCATCATCATCATCATCATCATCATCATCATCATGTCTTATGCATCCCTCACCCCCGGCAGGCACTGTCCTGAGAGCTTTATAAATGTTCATTCATTTACTCCTCATAATGACTCTAGATGCAGGTGCTGTCATTACCCATTTCCAACGTAAGAAAAATGAAGCACTAGAGCCTTAGAGAAGGTCTCCAAGCATCAGAAAGGTGAAATAATTCAATTTCCAGGGCCATGAAAGTCATTCCCAATTATGCAGTTTTAAATACACACAGGTAAAGCCACACACTGCGATGAGATTAGACCAACTGCAAAGTTAGAGGTCACTGTCCCCAAGACCATCTTCCCTTCTCATGCCGACTGCAAACTCAGGAGGTTCCCCAAACCCTCAGGCTCAGTGATTTGCTGGAAGAAGCCACAGAGCTCGTGAAGGCTCCTGTGCTCACATTCTGGATCCTTACAGGGAAGAGATGCAGACTAACCTCACCCGGGAGAAGTACAGGGCAGAGTCCACGGAGCACCTGCCTGGGCTCTCACTGCCCTGCATGGGCCATGGACATGCTACTCTCCTGCACAGAGTTCGCCAGCAAGGGTGCTCATCAGGCGCCAGAGCTCAGAGTTACTGGAGTTCATTGCATCTGCATGACGGATGGATCAATTTCCCACGCCACGGTTGGTCTAGTCCAGCGAATTTCAACCTTCTTCATCTCGTGGTACACATACACTAATTACTAAAATTCTGCAGTATACCAAAAAAAAAAAAAAGTAATTACTTTTTGATGCTCCAACAAAAAATAAAAGTATAATTTCGATTTGTTCACACCGGATGGCTATGGTTGTGTTGGCTGTTGTCATTTTTTTATTTGACAATCTAAGGGGAAAGAGGTCAGTGCCCCCTGACTAAATAGAATGTTTTAGAAGTTCTGTGGCACACCAGTGTGCCGTAGCACACCAGCTGAATTTCACTGGTCCAGTCCAGTGGTCAGCAAACTGTGGCTCGCGAGCTGCAGTTTGCCACAATGAGTTGACTAATGAGTTTGCTGACCGCTGACCTAAACTCTAGATTCCAATAATTATAGGCTGTTGTTGTTCCTTGTGATTAAGCCCCTATCCCAGTGGTCGGCAAACTCATTAGTCAACAGAGCAGCAAACCACGGCTCATGAGGTCCATGTGGCTCACAAGCTGCAGTTTGCCGACCACTGGTCTAGTCAACTGATATTGAAGGTCTAAACCCGATACCCTAAATTATACTGGTGTTCTTTCCAGCTTGGCCAACCCTACCTTCAATCCCATTGTTACTATCTGGCTGGCCCAAGGCCCCAGGTAAACAGGGATCACCTCCTGGTAACCAGGGGCAAAGGCCAGATTCCTTCCAGGCAAAGTTAAACTCTCTTCTGCACATTTACATACTTGTGTTTGCATTTGTACTTACACAGACATGTATGGAAAGAACGCATAAAAGAAAGACTGGAAGGAAACACCAAAAAGTCAACAATCAGAATAAAATGAAATGGAACCTAAACATTTCACCCTATATATTTTTTCTCCATTTCTCTATTTCAAACTCTTTCCCGGTGAGAATATATTTGCATATTACTTATCAGGATAGTTATCTTTAAAACTTAGAGAATAAAGAAAAAAAAGGGGAAAGAAAACAAAGTCTATTGTGGCAGCCAAGCCTGCAGACCAGGCGCCAGTCCTGAATCGCACATCATCCCTATAAATAGGACGAAATCTGCTGACTTGACTTCGTGCGGAATGGCATGAGCTGGCCATATGGCGGAATGCGGAGTTGGGAAATCCTAATGAAATGGCATGCTGCTGGGCCTCAGGAAGAAAGGGAAGGAGGGAGGCAAATCCAGGAAAAAGTGATGGTCAGGTAAAGGGTCAGCTTGACCTGCAGGGCCCTGGCAGTGGGCTGTGCTGAGTCCTGCCAGGAGGTTAAGTGGGACAGTGGCCAGGACGGAGCCTTGGAACTCAGATCTTGGCCTTGAGAACAGGGGAGGGAAGTGAAGGTCAGAGGAGCAGGAGGAATATTCCTAATTTGCTCACCTTCTACCCACAGTCCTGGCCAAGGAGCTCAGGAGAAGAGAGGGGCAAAGCCACATGTCCCCTTGCCTGCCCCCCCCGCCCCCGCCCCATCACTGTTCCGTGCTCGAGTCCCACCTGCAGAAGTGCTTCCATCCCAGCACCCTGGGCTCCCTGATTTACACCCCACTTCTCTGCACATCCCTGGCCCACCTGTCTCTGTTCATCAGGAGGAGTTCCCAGACCCCTGCTGGGGAGGGGAGAATAGCTGTTCCACGCAAAGACAAGGCCTTGGAGGGTTTCCTTTGGAAACATAGCTACACTTTGCCCTCTGAAAAGACTTTCTAACAAAGCCTAACAGTGAAGAAAAGCAAAGTCACCCGTGTGAGAAACACACATTAAAAACCATTTTGAAACTGAAATTCAAGTCTCTTATGGGGTCTACATTCATGTTCTCCACCACTTCCTTTCCTTGTTAGCTCAGATTTTTAAAAAGAGCTTGTGATGCTAGAGGAGTTGGGGCTGTGAAGTCACCAATACAGCGTCTGCTCTATGGCAGGAACTGTGCTCCTTGAATGAACCCTCACAGTGATCAGCAAAGAATAACCCATTTTACAGATGTGGAGCACGCAGGCCCAGAGAGGTTCGCAGGCACAAGGTCACACAGCCAGAGAGAGGAAGAGCCACAATGCAAACCCAGGACCGAGTCAGCATCCGCACTCTCTCCAGAAGGTCCAAAAAGCTGCTGCTTCTCCGAGGTTCCCAGCCGAGGGGAGCACAAGGACCTACCATTACTTGTCCCCTGTCAGGATTTGTCCCCAAATTCAGTAGCATTCTGAATCTCAGAATGATCTGGATTGAAGTTAAGGTCCCCTATTATGGGGACAGGTCTTCTAGACCAGTGGTCGGCAAACTGCGGCTTGCAAGCCACATGCGGCTCTTTGGCCCCTTGAGTGTGGCTCTTCTACAAAATACCACAGCCTGGGCGAGTCTACTTTGAAGAAGTGACATTAGAAGAACTTTAAGTTTAAAAAATTTGGCTCTCAAAAGAAATTTCAATCGCTGCACTGTTGATATTTGGCTCTGTTGACTAATGAGTTTGCCGACCACTGTTCTAGACCAAAAGAACACATCAGAGTCTAACAGAAGACTTCCATCTCCTCCAGGTGTGAGAGTCAGGCTGGGAAATGACACCACAGTGTGATGACTGAGAAGAGTGCACAGGACAGAACCTCGGCCTTGGGGCTACCCAAAAACTCCTGTTCCCCTGGAGACCAGGGGGCTCTGGACCTTCCCCTCACCACCAGCGGGCATGGGTGTTGGTGATTGACATGCATTTCACCCATGGTCTGTGACCTGGAGGACAGAGGCCCTCTAAGAAATGGTGAGCATAGAGAGAGCTGGTGCTCAGAACAGGGATGGGGGGGGGGGGAACTGCTGAGAGGAAGGCAGGGAAAGTGGGGAAGGAGGAAGGAAAGAAAGCCAGAGAAATCTGAGACCTACAGTCACTTTAGTTATACAATCGTTGAGTCCTGCCCCAGGAAAAGGTGCCCCAGGTCAGCAGTGAGCAGACCTGGGCCAGGTATGAGGCTCCCCTTTGTCTGCCTCTGTCACCCAGGGCCCTTCCTGGTGACCTCAGCCAGGAGGCTAGAGCCTTCATCATGGGGGCATCAGTCTCCAGGAGCCCTGTCCTGCCAATGCTGTTGCCTCGGGCTTTGTCTCTCCCTGGTTTCCAGGGCAACCAGGGGATCAGGCTGCCCTCCAGGCAGAGAGTTGAAGTCAGCAGCAGCCTGGCTAACTGCATGGGCACCTCAGCCCCACTCTGTTGCCGTTGACAGTACACAGGGCGTGTGCATCCACACAGAATGTCTACCTTGCAACCGGCTTCCCCAGCAGCCTTGCATGGGATGAAGAAAAGGGAGCTCCATGCACTGTGCTGAATGACCACCCCAAAAGGGTGCAGGAGCCTGAACGGACGAGCCTGCCCAGTCCCACATGCTGGGTGCGCACAGACGGTGGCTCAGAGTTGAGAGGGGCTGCCAGTGTCAAATGAGAGAATTAGGACCCAAAATACCCAGACAGCTGGGAACAATTGCATGAATCAAACAAGGCAGAACTATAATGGGGACAGATGGTTGGAGGCCCTGCGCTTGAGCCCTAAAACACAGCTGCCCAAATCCCAGAGCGGGCGGAGGCTTAGCAGCAGCATGTGTGAGAACTGCGGAGGGCTATTGTGGGTGTAAGGGGCTGGGGCGGCTGCCAAGCTGGGCTGTGACAGTTACTGCGGGAGGAATAAAGTGAGTGCCCAACTCCTGTCCCTGCGATCAATGCCTCCAGGCCCCGCACTTCGAGAAGGACAGGTAGGGAAGAGCTGGTATCCATCCAGTGGAAAATGATGAGGACAGTGGTGCAGCCTGAGCCATGTCATATGAGCAATGGCTGCAACAGCTATGTTTAGCCTGGAGTCCAAGCTCAAGGGGGACTGAGAGCTGCCTTCAAATATCTGAAGGGCTGTTGCAAGGAAGAATTTAAACTGTTCTATGTGGCTCCACAGGGTGAAACCAGGGCAATGAAAGTGGCATCAAGAAGACAGTTGTAGGTGATGGAGAAGTCAGGTCGAGCAGTTAGGACCCAATCATGAAATGGGTTGTCTGTGAAAGACCAAGCTCCCCATCACTGGAGGTAATCAAGCACAGCCAGAATGACTACCTCTTAGGGGTGTCAGGGATGGTGCTGGCTGGCCAAAATGATCTCTGGGGGCCTCTCATCCCCAAGAAGGGAGCCTTTTCCTGCAGGACCTCGGGAGGAAGGGCCTTCCTCCAGGGCTGTCTCAAAGGGCCTTTTTCATAAATTCTCTGGCTGAAGGTGGAGCCAAGCATTTTCAGCAGCTGTCACCCGCTGATTCCTTTTCCTAAATTAGGCTCCTTCGGCCTCACACCGGCTGGAGCCCAGACACAAGGGCCCTGCATAGTCCAGAAAGTAATCAAGTCCATGATATCATCACTCAACTTGTCCCAAAGAACACCGAAGCCCCAAGGGCAGGGGGCCAAGTTTCCTCACATTACCATTCTTCCAGCAGATTTTGGCCTTTTGTCCCCGAGGGCCTCTGCAAGGTGACACATGTCAAGTGGTGACTGAAATAGAGCTGAGCCCTGGGAGCCAAGCTGTCACCCACGAGGGGACGTTCAGCCGAGGACACGGGGAAGTGGCCTCCAATGTCCTGATCCACGTCTCCCTCCACTGAATCTGCAGTTAGCTTCTTCTCACTCAGTCAAGCAAAGCCAGGCGTGGGAGATGACCCCCCGCCAAGAGCAGAATGGGGCACCTTGAGGTGGGCGGGACTGGCCAACCTTGGAACAAGAGCTTCAGAGCAGAAGGGGTTCCTGAGAGCATCTGACCCACTGGCTCAGCCGATGAGTGAGTGCTCGCAGCCTGCGAGGCATTTTGCTGCAGCAGCTAACAGGGAACACCGGGTTCCAGTGGAGGGAAAGAAAGAGGAGAATAAGTGAACACATGTTCTCTCGTGTGGCACACGAGGAAATCAGGGCCCAGAGAGGTTGAGTGACTTGGCCGGGGCCACAGAGCAGTGGCAAGGCCTCAGTCTATTCTAAAACAGAAATGTCAGCCCCACTGGGCACAGAACAGCCAAGGAGCCCTTTCCATCCACAATCCACAGGCTCACTCATCTCTGGAGCCTCTCTTTTCAGGGAACAGAATTTGTTGAGAATGAAAACTCAATAGGTAGAAAATATATAATCTCCAAGTACCTAAAGAAGTGGGTGGGATCTCCAAAGAGCAGACAAACCCTAGAGGAGTTTGAGAGTTTTGAAAACAAATTTACCTTCTTCCCAAGATGACTATGAACATGAGGGACATGAGAAGAAGGATGGGGTTGAGGAGGAAAGAGAAGTAGCAACATAAAGCTGCTGCCGAAATGGGTGAATCCTCACCCAACAAACCACTTGAAATAAACATGCGTACTCATCAGCAGTTGCATGTGAAGCAACGCAATCCACTCTGCAGTGCTGTGGATGGAGTCACAGGATTCTGGGAACTAAGCTCATTGGAGTAGTAGCACAGAGGGGGGAAGTGGTGGATGAAACAAGACAGGCCGTGTGTTCATCGTTGCTGAGACTGGGTCCTGGGAACAAGGTGCTTATTATTCCTACTGTTCTCTCTAGACTCTTGTATATCCTGGAAAATTTGTATTATTAGAGATTTAAAATGAAGATGTTGCCAATATTTTGAGCATCACAGCTAATGTTGCAGCCCAGAAACAGAATCTTAAAATGACGCAATTAGTTTGCAAAGGTCAGTTTGGGTGTCCCTGATTAGGTTATCGCTTGTTAGTCTTTTTGGGAGTCATTTGAGCAAATCGAGCAGGGCAGGAATTGAGAAAAGCACACTCATTAAAACTGTGGTGGAAAAGTGGCTCATCCTCACTTCCCATTTCCAGAGAACCAGTTTGCTAGCTTCCACCTTCTTTATAGGGAAAGGGGGAATCTCATGGAAACTCTTACAAGATGTGTGTGTGTGGAGGGGGGCAAAGGGGGCTCCCTGACCTGTTAATTGCTTCGTGGTGGTCTCTGAGCTGCACTGTGGCTCCCAGGATGCCACCAGCAAGCCCACGTAGAGACTGGTGCAGCCCCTCTGCAGAGCCTGGCCCACCCCAAACCCAGCTGCTCAGATGCCTCTCTGCATAGAAGCCTGTGGTGATGCCTCCTTCCTGCTGCCCAAGGGAGCCAGGCCAGAGGCCGAGCTGATTAATCCCGGGCTAATTTTTACCTGTGTCCACCTGTCGATGTCAGTTTCCATAGAGTGCAATCACGTGGCATGGCGCTAGGACAGCCTGTCTTTGGGCAGGACTGTCCAGGGTATCGAGTGAGTTCCACTGGCAGTTTGAGACACCGCTTTAGGTGGTTCACAGACCCAGCAATAAATAACACAGATTCCCTCGTTGAGAAATTTACTGTGTTTCATCAATTCTCTTAAAATCTTGCCAGTTACTACAGGAAAAAAAGTCTCACTTTGGTGCCAGTATGTCTTAAACACCTTTCTGATACTAGTTAAGCTCTCTTTTTAACAAAACAAAAAAACAGCAAGCCTCAAGCTTGGAGTCTTTGCAGGCAAACAGTTAAGTCATTTTGAGTCTGTAGCCACATTCTGTTTATGGAAATGATGGTGGCTTCCCATGAACAACCATAAGATAATGTAATATAATTCAGGTGTTCTGCAAATTGTGAATAAACACACAGATTTAACACAGAGCTGATGAGGTTTGCACATGCCCTTCCTGAAGCTGCCCAGTACCAACCAATGCCTAACCAGTTACTTTTGAGATAACCAATATCCAACTTTTCAAACTCTACAAAAGCATAGAACAATATGAATATATTTCTTATATTTTATTATTTTTGTTGTTGTTACTTTTCTTAAAAAGGGCTCCCTTCTGGCCTAGAACTCCAGGAGTCATCTCTGACTTTTCCTTTCAAACCCACTCATCATCTCCATCACCATCACCATTATCACCATCATCATCATCATTACTATCGCTATCACCGTCATCATTACTATCATCACCATCACCACCATCCATTATTCTCCTCATCCTCGTCCATGGATAACAGTATTTACCAAATGCTTGTTAGGGGCCAGGCACTGTGCATAGCTTCCACTCTAGTGATTTGAATGAATCCTTCCACCAGCACCATAAGCAGAGGCACCCTTACCCAGCCTGCTTTAGAGAATGAAATAGAGAGGTTGAGAGACTTGCTTGCACACCAAACAAGTGGCAGTCAAGATGCAAACACAGACCTGTCATCAGACTGCAAAGTCTTTATCACTGCACTCTCCTGTCTGTGGCACAATCACTGACTTAGCTTAGGCTTTTCATATTTCTTTCCTTGTCTTCAGTATGACCTACCCAATATTCCTGCCTTCTATCTCCCCTCTACTCCCACGGGAGCCAAGCCATCCTTTGTCGAGCCACCAGCATGGCCTATCTACACTCAAATCTGCCCCCAGAAACTCTGTAGCTCAAAATCTCCCAAAAGGGCACCACCACCAAGGTAGTTAGTATAAACCCTTTGCACCTATCAGGGCTCTTTGATGGAAAGCAACAGAAATGACTGAATATTTTAAGAAAAGGGAGGAGCCAAAAACAGAATTTGTTGGAAGAACACTAGGTAGCTACTTAAGCTAAGTACTCACCATGAGTTTGTTGAAAGGATATGTAAGTAAGAGAATCAGTGAATCCATGGGGCAGGCTGCTTGGTGCATATCAGCGCTTCCTAAGCAGAAGTGTAGAGATCCATGGAATTACTTCAGATGGCCCTAGTGGATAAGGCCTGGGCCACCCATAACCCCTCTCCCCTACTTCCATCTGGTGATGAATTGAGAGGATCACATAACACACATTTATTAAGGGGTCCTTTTTTAAACCACAGGTAAAGTATATAATTCATCAGCCTAGAATCTGAATATTCATATTCTAGTCCTGGCTCTGGGTTGGGTGGACATTCTCAGGCTAGACATGCCCCTTCTTCAGCCTCAGTTACCAGATCTGTAAGATGACCACATCCAGCAACTTTAAGTTGCCTGCACTCAGGGAGAGAACAATGCAGGGTGATTGTATAAACACTGAATAGGTCCAAATACAACCTCTGGAGAAGTCAGGAGGAGAACCAAGATGGCAGTATAGGTAAACACCTATATGGCTGCCATGCACAACAATTTCAAATCTGCAACTAAGGGACAGAACGGACATTATCCAGAATCACCAGAAAGCTGGCTGAGTGGAAATTCCACAGATAGAAGAAAAGATAAAGGGACACTGTGACTCAGAGGAGCCTCAGAGGGCAGGGTGAGAATTTGGGTGTACAGACTCACTTGGAGAGAAACTGAACTGTCTGGCAGCAGTCAGAAATCAGGGGCAGCTTTCACTCCATTGCTGCAGAGCACAGAAACCCGGGAGCCAGAAACCAAGACTGCCTGCCCCATCCAAGCTGAGCAAAGCCCCTCTACCAGTGTAAACACAGCTGATTCTCACAGCCAATTGGCCTGAAGGTCAACCTCTCTCGGTGAAACCAACAAAAATCTAGGCTTAACTACAACAAGACTGTGCAACCCATAAAGGGGTGCACCAAGAGTATCCACCTCAGGTAACTAGGGAGGCTGAGCCACTGTCCAGTAGAGGACACCTACCACACAAAGCCACGCAAGCAACTTAGGGAAGCAGCCAAAATGCAGAGAAAAAGTAATAAATAACATTTGAAAGAAATGGAGGGGGAAAAATGACTGGACATAGAGTTCAAAACCAAGGTCTTTCAAGAGGCTCCTAGAAAAGGCCAATAAAGTTAACAAGACCCTCGAGGATATGAGCGAGACCCTGGAGGATATGAAAAAAGACCAACTAGAAATTAAGCATACACTGACTGAAATAAAAAAATATTATACAGAGACCTAAAAGCAGTCTAGAGGACCGCTAAAATCAAGTCAAAGATTTGAAATACAAAGAAGCAAAATCCACTCAGCCGGAAAAGCAAGAAGCAAAAAGATTCTAAAAAATTGAAGAGAGTGTAAGGAGCCTCTGGGACAACCTCAAGCATACCAACATCCGAATTATGGGGGTGCCAGAAAAAGAGAGAGAGCAAGATACTGAAAACCTATTTGAAGAAATAGTGACTTAAAACTTCCTCCACCTGGTGAAAGAAATAGACTTAAAAGTCCAGGAAGCACACAGAACCCCAAACTATAGGAATCCAAAGAGGACCACACCAAGATACATCATAATTAAAATGCCAAGAGCAAAAGACAAAGAGAGAATATTAAAAGCAGCAAGAGAAAAACAATTAGTTACCTACAAGGGAGCACCCATACGATTGTCAGCAGATTTCTCAACAGAAACGATGCAGGCCAGACGGGAGTGGCAAGAAATATTCAAAGTGATGAAGAACAAGAACCTACAACCAAGATTACTCTACCCAGCAAAGCTATCATTCAGAATTGAAGGTCAGATAAAGTGCTTTGCAGATAAGAAAAAGCTAAAGGAGTTCATCACTGCCAAACCAGTATTATATGAAGTGCTGAAAGGTAGTCTTTAAGAAGAAGAAGAAGAAAAAGGTAAAAATAAAAATTATGAACAACAAATACACATCTATCAACAAGTGAATCTAAAAATCAAGTGAATCAAAAATCTGATGAACAGAATAAACCGGTGAATATAATAGAATCAGGGGCATAGAAAGGAAATGGACTGACAATTCTTGGAGAGAAAGGAGGGTGGGAGGTGCAGGAAGAGACTGGACAAAAATCATACATCTATGGATGAGGACATTCGGGGGGGAGGTAAGGGCAGAGGGTGGGATGGGTACCGGCTGGAGGGGAGCTATGGGGGGTGGGGAGAGGAACATTGTAATTAATAATATGAACAATAAAGATTTATTAAATTATAAAATAAAAACAAATGCAAGCTCTGCAGATCCACTTTCTTCATTGTACTTTTTGAGTTAATATGCAAATAAACTCGATCCAGTCACGGGAAATGGTGAGGCCTTGAGAACAGTGACAGGAAGAGAGCATTGTTCAGAAGACAGACAAACTTGGGTTTTAATAGCTACCACTGATAATCCACTAAGTGAATTCCCGGCAGCAGGGTAAGTAGAAGGAAGCTGAAAATCAAGGGTGGGTAAGAGTTGGAATATGTCCACCATCCAGCAAGTGGATGACACAATAGAACATGTATCCTGGACACGCACATATGTGCACTTATTGGAAAAGGCCCTAGAAAACTTTCCAACAGTTTCCCATGGGGATGAGGAAATTGAGCATTAGCGAGGCTAAATAGCCACGTCTTACACTACCACCGCTGTTGTACCAGGGTCTTTGCAGCCTCAGATCTCCTGACCCACACCCTATGCCTGCCTCATCTCCAGCCACTCCACACACATAAATCCGTTATCTGTTAAAAAATATTTTTATTGACTTCAGAGAGGCAGGGAGAGAGAGATAGAAACATCAATGATGAGAGAGAATCATTGATAGGCTGCCTCCTGCACGCCCCACACTGGGGATCAAGCCTGCAACCTGGGCATGTGCCCTTGACCAGAATTGAACCTGGGATCCTTCAGGCCGCAGGCCAATGCTCTATCCACGGAGCCAAACCAGTTAGGGTTACATAAATCCTTTCTAAAACACAGCCTGCCCCAACGGGATCCAGCTGCCAGGCGGTCTCCCTGAGGAGGCTGTGATGCTTCTGAGCCCAGGGGAGGTAGATGCAGACACGTTCCTCCACGTGAGCCCAGCACATAGTGCTTTCGCTGTAAGCTGGTTGGCACCAACCCACCATCGACCTGCCAAAAATCTCCCGTGCTCTTTGGGCTCAAGCCCAAGGTCATCATATCACTTTCCAGGGAGCCATGGAATTGGGCCCAGAGGGGAGAAACATCTGGAAAGTAGAAAATAGATACATGTTACTCTTGGAACCAGATCAACCCTTACCCACTGCACATGCTCACTAACAGGCAGTGGGCTCACCTTTAAGACACACGCAGGTGGGACCTGGGAGTAGGACCAGTAACTAGGGGTGGGAGGGTAGGGAGAGGGGGATGACCTGGGGGCGGAGCCACACCTTGAAGAGAGGCCTTACCAAACTCCACACAGGAAAAGCTGCATCAAGATTTGCGCTCTCCTAGGTGTCTGGCAAGAGACATGAGCTAGTACAACTTCTCTGGAAAGCAACTTACAAAAAATATATATATATAAGTCTTTTAAATACTCATGTCCTTTGATAATTCTACTTTAAAAATCTGGAATGGCCGAAACCAGTTTGGTTCGGCCTGCGGACTGAAAGGTCCCAGGTTCAATTCCGGTCAAGGGCATGTACCTTGGTTGCGGGCACATCTCCAGTAGGGGGTGTGCAAGAAGCAGCTGATTGATGTTTCTCTCTCATCAATGTTTCTGACTTTCTGTCCCTCTCCCTTCCTCTCTGTGAAAAATTCAGAATGAAGGAAATAACCAGAGATGAACACAAAATTGTGAGTACAAAGTTGGTGTATAACATTGTGTATACATATCATTATCATATACATATATATGCACATAAACATATATTATTTTATATCTACTATTAGCTACCATAGCATAAGATAAATAAAAATTAGGAAAGAAAAAGAAAAAAATTAAATGCCCACTATCATGGGAATAGTTATTTAAGCAAATTACAGAAATTTATATAATAGAATAGAAAGTTTAAAATGTCATGTCGTGCTTATTCATAATGTCTACTCATAATGCTAAGAAGTAACATGCAAAGTTATAAGAACCAAACGACTACAATGATCTTGAAGATAAAATCCTGGAAGGAAATGCCCTATAGAACTGAGTTTTAGTTGGTCTAAAAGGCGAGAGCCTGGGTAATTTCTGTTTATGCCATAGTTTTCAAGTGTTTGGTAATTACTAGTCATCTGAATGGCTCTTATAATCAGAAAAATGGAGACGTATCTTTCAGCCTAGGCGCCTCAGAGACCTCCCAGCAGATTTGCCTGGAGTCCTCTGTACCTGCTTTTGCATTTGGCCAATTCCAATTTCGTATGTACATCTGGCATCTTCTCTGGTTGATACTATGTCTGACCTTAGGCCACGCCTTGTTTTCACTTTCCTGCAGCTCCTTCGATGCTGCTCTCTACCTGACACGAACCTCTTACAGCCTCAGTTTTCACAGTAATGAATGGTCACACCCAGCAGTCCTCAGTTCCCACACTCTATGTCTCAAGATCCTGGTTGTTCCCCACTCAGTCTGGAAGGAACACTCTACGGTGGCCCAAGTGTGTCAGCCTGGTGAGTTCCTGGGGCCAGTCACATTGAGATTTATATTTTTTACTCCAAGTGACCATGGCTGCAAGGGATCCCCAGGCTGCCAGGGGGTTCCTGAGGAGCTCCTGAATGTGTGTGTTATAACCAGACCCAGCCCTTCTTTTATCTGTGTGACTCTGCTTCTGCCCTCACCTGGACACAGAGCCTCCTCCCTTACAGGCTTCTGTGAGAAATGCACTCATACCAGTCAGGTAGGTCAGAGTATCTGGCAGGAAACAGCACATTCAAATTAGGGTCATTTAAGTGGCATTTAATGGAAGGAAATTTTACAAAGGTGGGGCAGTGTGTAAAGAACTGCCAAGGAGCTAGCAACAGCCAAGCCAAGGCAAGGTGGAAGTGGGAAGTAGGGAAAAAATATCCCCCAACATCACCCACTTCTTCCTTCTGATGCCCTGACCAGACATAAAGGGAAGCTCCTCATTGGCTGATCCCAAAGGGAAGATTCTCATTGGCTGAATCCAAAGGGAAGCTCCTCATTGGCCAAACCCAAAGGGAAGCTCCTCCACTGGCCAAATGCAAAAGAAGCCAAGAGGCAAGACAGCCCATGCAGGATGGCTTTCCAGGGCAAGAGGGCAAATCCTGGTAGAAGAGGCTGCCCACCAGGATTTTGGGGATTTCTCACTAAAGTCTCCTGGCAATGAGTGTGCACATCCACAGAGAAAGCCCACATCCCCCAGTGCCCTGAACCCCCTTGAAGAGCCCCCACCTGGCATGTTGGCCTTCCTTAGGCCTTCTCAGCAGTGTCCCTCTCTTCCCTCCCTCCTACCTTCAGCACAGAACGCTCAGCCTTTGAACCCATCACTCCCTCCCCATTTCAGACTCCCCTCCTCAGTTATGCAGAGCCACTCAGAGAGCATCTGCCCTCTGTCCCAAGGGGCATCACAGCACGTGTTCCCCAGCAGCACCCTTACCGAGAGGAGGGCTAATCATTTTCTGTTTCAATTCTGTCGTACGTGTTGCGCAGCTCAAGCTCATCATTAGCTGTAAAGCCTTGCTCAGGGAGTTTTGCAAAAAAGTACTTTTTCCTATTTGATCTGGGTAAACACGTGTCTGCCAATGCAAACCCCATTCCTTCATGCATCATTTGCTGCGTCTACAGCTCCATGCTCCCAGGCAAAGCTAAGGAGGCTTTTCTCCTGCTCTATGAGCAGCCACTGGGTAGATCTTCCAGAAAGCTCTCTGAGTCAAGCTGGAGGAATGAGAAACAGCAGATGCTTTGAGCCAGGAGGATGTTATTGTTTGCACAGTCAGATCTGGACTGTTCCCTGCAAGAGTCTAGTTCCCTTGTGCCCAGCAACAACCAGCGACTCAGAGCTGTCTGCCTACCTCTGCCGGCAGCTGGCAGGGCCAGACGACACTGGCTGCCCAGCCCAGCCCGGCCTGTGCTTACACCTCTCTAAGGGAAGGGGCTGCACTCTGATGCCTGAAGCAAATGGCCTGTTGTCTTCTGGAACCATTTCCTCACTTTGAAGAGGAGCATTCACCAGTGGACAGTGTGGGCTGCAGGAATGAAGGAAACTAGGGAGCCTGACACCCCTGCCCAGCCTCAGCCTGAACTCAGGAGGTGCAGACAGAGAGTCGCCAGCCCAGCCCTGTATCCTCAGAGGAGGCGCCCCAGCCGGGGTTTCTCAAGTTCACATGTGACACTGAGCAGGGCCAAGCTCACTGTGCCAGGATGCAGAGGTTGGCGGCAGGATGCCCTGCATCTAGAATGAGCAGAAATGCTGCCCTGGTCCTGGGTGGTTTGCTGCCTACACTCCCCTCCCCTTTTGAGGACAGCACCAGCTTTTCCTAAAGGAACCAGCCTTCACCCTCTGGATCCAGGAGATGTTCATGGGGTTGGCCCCAATCCCAGGACCCAGACCCAGCAACTCAGCTCATTTCATCACCCAGGCCACAGGGGTTGGCTCTAGGCTGGCCGTTTGGCCCACTGAGTCTCAGTTCTGGAATTTTTTCTAGAACAAGCAGGAAATCCATGCCCTCTTGGCCAGAGGAGTTGCTGAGAGGGGCCGTGTAAGCCTGGAACTGAAGTGGACAGCTTGCCACCAACAGGACCAGAGGTGTAGAGAAACAGGTTCCTAAAGGCATTGTTTGAACCTCTGGGCACATGCACGCTGAGTGTGTGCAATTCTGCATGCTTGGCTTCCAGTTCAACATTTTTCAAATGAGAAAAGGAATTGCAACTTTCCCTTAGATTGAGAGTGGATACCAAGTGAGGGCAAAACAAACTCATTTAAATCATAATAATAACACCCTTTAGTGAGCATTAACTCTGTGCCCAGCATTTTCCCATTTAAGTCCCAAATGACTCTCCAAGACAGAACTAATAGGTATAATAATAATTGCTGATACCAGATTAATACTAATAATCATTATCGAGTGCCTAGTGCATGCCATGCCCCTTTCTCAGGGCTCCCCAGGCACTTTATACTCCAGTCCTCACTGGAGCTGCAGAAGGAGCAGACATGACTGCAGTCCCATTCTGCAGATGGGCAGACTGAGGCCACAGACATTGATAAATCCAGGTGGATTCCATTCAAATGCCAAGGTGATTATACAATTATCCTATGTAATAAAAGAGTAATATGCAAACTGACCATCACTCCAAGACACTAGATGGCCACCCCATGTGGTCAAATATGACTGCCCCCATGTGGACACACATGGCTGCCATAAGATGGACTTCAGGGGAGAGCAGTTGTGGGCAGTTAGGGGTGACCAGGCCAGCAAAGAAGGACAGTTGGAGGTGACCAGACTGGCAGAGGAGGGTAGTTAGGGGAGACCAGGCCAGCAAAGGAGGGCAGTTGGGGGGGACTCAGGCCTGCAAGGGAGGGTAGTTGTGGGGAGCACTCCTGCAGAGGAGAGCAGTTGTGGGGGGGAACCAGGCCTGTGGGGGAGGGCAGTTGGGGGGGGGGGGACTGGGCCTACAGAGGAGGGCAGTTAGAGACAATCGGGCTAGCCTGGAGCAGTTAGGCATCAATCAGGCTGGCAGGGTAATATTTAGGGGATGATCAGGCTGGCAGGCAGAAGCAGTTAGAGGCAATCAGGCAGAGGCAGGTGAGCAGTTGGGAGATAGCAGTCCTGGATTGTGAGAAGGATGTCCAACTGACTGTTTAGGCCTGATCCCAGACATCCCTCAGGCAGTCAGACATCCCTCCAGGTGTCCCAGATTGGAGAGGGTGCAGGCTGGACACCCCCTACCCATGCACAAATTTTGTGCACTGGGCCTCTAGTCTTTTATATGCTACTAGTGGCCTGGTGCACGAAATTTGTGCACAGGAGTGGGGGATGAAGGGAGTGTGTCCCTTAGCCTGGCCTGCATCCTCTCTAATCTGGGACCCCTGTAGGATCGGTCCTAAACTGGCAGTCGGACAACCCCCTCACAATCTGGGACTACTGCCCTGCTCAGTCCTAACTGCTCACCTGCCTGCCTGCTTGATCTCCCCTAACCACTCTGCCTGCTGGCCTGCTTGCCCCCAACTGCACACCCCTGCCAGCCTGATCACCCCCAACTGCCCTCCCTTCCTGGCCTTATCACCTATAACTGCCTCTGCCTTGGCTCCGCCACCATGGCTTTGTCTGGAGACCGGGGCCACCCCTGCCTATGGACCCCCCCCTCCCAGCGACTTCAGGCACTGTCCATGCCACTTGCCAGATCCCAATTGCCACCTGGACCTTGCGGGCAACGTCAGGAGCTGCCTGCTGGAACTGCCCAGTTCTAATTGCCGCCTGGACTCTGTGGGGGGCATCAGCCACTGTGATGCTATCTGCCCGGGTCCCCAGTAGCTACCAGGACGCTGAGGGTGACATCAGGAGCTGCCTGCTGGAACTGCACAGTCCCATTGCTGCCTGGACATAGCAGGCAGCATCAGGCATTATCCATGCCACCTGCCCAGTCCCAATTGCTGTGGACAGAGTCAGGTGCTGCCCAGTCCTGATTGCAGCCTGGACCCCACAGGCAGCTTCAGGCACTGCCCGCCAGGTCTGCCATTTCCGTGGTGGCCAGGACCCTGCAGGCTACATCAGGTGCTGCCTGTCCCGCCACCATGTGCAAATTTACCCGCCCTGAGCACCCTGCCATCACCCTGTGATCTGGGGCCGTCCACCCGCCCAGGCCTACAGCGCTGCTGCAATCAATTGGGGGCCCAACTTCACTGCCTGGCCCTCCAGGGGTACAAACTTCATGGAGACACGGTGTCACCAGTGTGACTCCCCAGCTGCGGGGCCTCACCAAGGACTGCAGCGGGAATAGTTCAGTTGGCAGGTGATCCCAGGAAACAATAGGAGTGCAGGCCAGTGAGACAGAGGAAGAAGCCAGGGAGCAAGGTACTGCCCTGGGCACCTGGGGCTCAGTCCCACTGGGGAGCACTAGGGGGCGACATAGAACACAGATCAGAGTTACTATTTATCCTCCAACTCACACTGGCCCTGAGTGCAGGGCTGGTCTGGGGCATCATCTCTCCAGCACTTCCCATGGCCCAGCTCAGTGAGGCACCGTCAGCATGCCTGGGAACAGGAGTGACTAAGGCAAGAGTCTCTCACAGCTTTTACTGCTGAGTCATCAGCATGCCTACCTTCCCCCACTAAATAAGAGAGTGTGGGCTCTGGAGCCAGACAGCCCATGTTCAGATCCCTGCTTTTCCCTGGGTGTGAGCCTTCGGCTTGACTTCTCTGGGCCTCATTCCCTCCTCTGTCAATAATGCCCACCTGGCAGGAGTCGGTCAGTTGACACATAAAAACTGAGAACAGCACCTGACACGTGGGTGGGATCCAGAAATGCTCACGGCTGTTTTGAAGGCCAGATCAATGCCTGATTCACCTTCATTCCCCCACCCCCCCCACCCCCCACCCCCCCACCCCCCGTGCCTGGCCAAGTTAGTGCCCAGCACAGAGAAGGGACTGAGTTCATCTAGAATAAATGAATGAATGAATGAATGAATGAATGAAAAGGGAAAGGAGAAGAAAGGAAAGGAGGGGAGGGGAGGGGGGGAGGGAAAGAGGAGGGGAGAGGCAGAGAGGGGAGGAGAGGAGAGGGAAGGGGGGATGGGAGAGGAAGGGGAGGGGAGGGGAGGAGAGGGGAGGGGAGGGGAGGGGAGGGGAGGGGAGGGGAGGGGAGGGGAGGGGAGGGGAGGGGAAAGGAAACAACTAAGGTGCTGACCTAGACCATGACCTCTAGTTTGGCATCTCAATGTACTATTGTTTCCCATGCGTCCTCAGGATAGAACAGTTTTAACTGGAGTCTCTGAATAATAGAAGACAAGCTAAATGCATCTCTGAAGAAGCTTTCTGGAGCTGATTTCTCTTCAAGGGACCCCATAGCCCAGGGCCTGCTGGGAATGAGAGACCCTCGTGGAGTTGATTTCACCCACAAGGAGAGCACTGAGGTTCCAAGTGCGGACGCCTGCTGCCCTCTGCTGGACAGAGTCAAAAGCAGCAGGAAGCCTTGGCAAACCCTGTTCCCACTCCTTCCCAATGGGAAAAATAGTTTCGCTTTAGTTTGCAAAGCGCCTTCACAGCCTTTGTCTTATGTGAGGCTCCAGACACTCCAGCAAGGCACCCCAGGGCAGGTCACCCTCTCTGACCCGATGAAGAAACAGGGATATAGAGCTGGTAAGCCCACGGGGAGCCAAGGCTGAGGGTTCTGATTCCAAAGCCCAAACATTCCGACTCCAAATGCCAGTCTCCACTTCTGATTATGCGTAAGAATCATCGTAGGGCATTGGTTAGGGTTACGTAAGTGCCCGGGTATCTGGGACGGGCTGGAATCTGCGTGCCCGAGGGCTGCCTTTGGGACCGCTGCCTGCACCCCGGGGCCTCGGATTCTCTGCCTCCGCGCTCTGGGGCTGCGGGGCTGTTGTGACGGAAGACCACAGAGCTGGTGGCTTATAAACGAGAAGTGTCTGTCTCTCAGTCTGGAGGCCGGAAGTCCCAGATCGAGGCAAACTGTAGACTTGGTGCCTGGCGTGGGGCCGGGTCTCAGCTCATAAGGGGTCCCACTCATAAGGGCACTGATCCCACTTAAGAGGGCCCTGCTCTCGTGACCTAAGCACCTCTCAAAAGCCCCACCTCCTAATTCCATCACATCAGGGTTAGAATATGAACATACGTTTTGGGGGACACAACATTCAGTCTGTACACCCTCCTTCCCCAAATGCTGAGTCTGATATCATCCTCCCTGGATCCCCTCACCTACTGAGCTCAGCTCTCCGGTGAGCTCATGTGCCATGCACACCACATACGCTGTCATTTTGTCGCCCGCAATCCTAGCAGCCATCGCTCCCATTCACAGGTAGGTCTCGGGCAAGCTGCCATCGAGCCAGGGTGTCAGCCCAGACTGGCCACGAGGCCACACCATGTGGCCTTGTACTGCACTGCACTGTCTCCCCCACAGTGTCCCAGACCCCTTACTCCTGCCCGACTGTCCAATCATGGAACAGAAACCAAGGCCCACTCCGTCAGCAATGACTAACTGGGGCTTAAAGACCAACCCGCTCCTCACGCCCAGGCCACACCTTCATTTCAGCGGAAACTTCAACTCCGCAGCTGGCGAGGCAAAGCGAAGACACACCCAGACTTGGACATGAAGGCAGGTGGCAACCCCCTCCACCACTGGGGACCGGGACAGAGGGAGGGGACCCCCAAATATGGATGTTCCGAGGCCCTTCTACTCCAGAGTATAGGAAGAATACCCAGAGTAACCTAACAAATTTCTACAGTGCCTTTTCATTCTGAGAAACACTCCGTCAGAAAATGAGGTCATGTCAAAGGCTTAACTTGGAAGGAAGGAAGGAAGGAAGGAAGGAAGGAAGGAAGGAAGGAAGGAAGGAAGGAAGGAAGGAAGGAAGGAAGGAAGGGAGGGAGGGAGGGGGGGAGGGAGGGAGGGAGGGAGGGAAGGAGTTGGTTTCCAGGGGAGCCCTGTGGCCGGTTAGAGGTGCACCCACCTCCGAGTGCCCAGAGCCTGCGCCTGTTGGGCCTGCCCCTGGGCTCCTAAAGGCAGGAGGCTCCAGGAGGAGAGGCAGGTGTCGGGGGAGGGCTCTGGGCCCCGGCCCTCACCCCATCACAGCAACCATGTTTTTACATCTGGGCCCGTGTAAGATTGTGTTTGGGGGGAGATGTAAATGATGCCATAAAAAAGGAAAGGAAAAATGAGAAAAGGAGAAACAGGATTCAACCCAACTCCTCACAGTACAAAAACCCTGACCCGAAGGACCCGCCCCGAAGGGCGTGTATGCATGCATATAGGCATAACCAATGGGCGCCAGACATGGGGTGGGGGTGGGGGCATGTGCCGGGCGGAGGGTGGGGGAGGGAAAGGGGAGGCTGGGGGCGAAAGGAGATATATGTACTACTATTGGTGATAGTTTAAACAATTATATAAAATTTAAAAACCTGACCCCCAGGAGATAAAAGGACGCGTTGTTGCTGAGCTGGCCGGACCACCTGACAGGAGCACGGGGTGAGGTGGGGGGGGGGAGATCGTCTGCACCAAGGCTGGCAGCGCAGGAGGCAGATGCAAGTCATGGACCAAGCGCAGCCTCTGAGAGGGGCTCTGAGGAGGGAGGGGCTGCGGGACCCGGAAGGGGTGCCTGCGCTGAGCTGAAGGATGGAGAAAGCGAGGTCACTGCTTCGGTGTGTGAGGTGGCTACGGCCCCCTGGGGAGGCGCTGTGACAAGCGTTCAGTACGCCCCACGAAAGGAGTTTCACCCACTCGGAGACAGCCTTCCCAGGTGCTGAGCTCCTACGACTCTGAGCCCTGCACCTGACCTCCTTTATCCTTTTCTCCCCTGCAAAGCGAGCAGGGCCAGCCCATCTCACAGATGGGGAAACTGAGGCTCCGCGAGGTTGCCGGAGCTGCCCGGCGTCACACGGCTGGGATCAGCAAGGCCGGGATCTGAACCAGAGTGCACATGCTCCCCGCTCCGTGCGCTTCCCACAGGCCCTGACCGTTACACAGGAGCAAGAGGCGGCTGGCATTCTGAGCACGAGGGGCAGGGCCAAGCTGAGGCCTCTGGAAGGTTCTTCCCTGCTGGGAAACATAATTCCACTTCAGGTGTTTGTCCCAACCATGAAAAAACACAGTTCTCTCATCGCCCTCCGCCGAGGGCTGCATGTGAACTAGAAACGAGAGCCGGCCGTGGCGCGCCAAGCCGAGCACGTTCTGCCAGCGGCGCGTTGGGAACACCGACAACCAGGGGGGCCTACGAGGAAGGGAAACAGGAGAGGAAGGAGGGATGCTCCCCACCTGGCCAGCACACACAAACCCCATGTACATACAGATATTCCACACACCATGCATGCACACACACACACCACACATATTCACCATGGATGCACAAACATGTGCACACATGTACATGCACATACACAGATGTGTACACACGTTCACCATGTGAGCAAAACCACACACACATGCACACATGTACAATCACAGTGTGCATGCACACATGCCATGCGCACACACACACACACACACACACACACATACATATATACACTTATAGCCATCACCACCAACTTGGGTCTGAAGCATGCTCACGTGACAAAGCTCCCGGTTCCCAGTGATTCCTTCCTCCTCTGCACACATGCTGCCCTGAAGGCTCCGGGCAGAGACGTCAGCCCTCCGCGAACCCCACTAAGAACAGCATGGCTCTGGCAGAGGGAGACCTAGCGCCTGCTCGGCTGGGCACCAAAGAAAAAGCGAGCACTTGTGTCTGATGGTCTCAAACAAAGTCGAACTGGGAGCAGAGCCACATCCGTGGTGGCCAGTTTCGGGGTGAGAGCTGCCCGCGTGCGCTCTCTCCACCCCCCACGACATCGGCTGGGTCTGGGCTCCGCAGTCAGGGCCAGCTCGGTCCTAGAAGGGGGGCAGCAATAGCAGATCCAGTCATATCCTGGCTGCGGCGAAGGCATACGCAGAGAACACGGCGGAGGAACGCACGGTGATCAGCTGAGGACCCGGTGCCTCTGGGACGTGGCCGGTCCGTGGGGGCTGAGGGCCTCCCCTGGAGCAGCGCCCCTTTGGACCCACTCTTTCCCGCGAGGCTTTTCTCATTGGGTCACAGGCCAATGGTGTGCATGAGCCCCTGGGCCCCAACCTTAGCACGGTCCCTATGGATCCTGAAATGACACGCATATGTCCCTTGCATGATATAATGTGACATAATACATCATTGACATACCACGTTTTAAAAAGACAACCGAATGCCCAAAGTGAACGATGAAGGAGAAGTGAGAAGAGTGGCTTTGAACGCGTGTATTCAGTCTGAGGGAAGCAGGCGCAGCGGCCCCAGGCACCGTGACATCATCAGCTACCGGTGTGGACTTGGGGGACGGAGAGGATCCGAAGCCATTTCAAAACAGACAGGGAAATCAGGGAGGCTGGCTCTCCATAAACATGGGCCTTGTGCTCAGGGGTAACTGATGAGAGTTTGACTAAGTTCGGCACGAATGTCGTGGTTCTCCGCGGCCCTGTGAGATGCGGAGGCGCTTCATCGCGGGATGCCCCAGGCATGGGGACATCGGCTTTCCTGGACTCCAGCCACCTGTCCCCTCCATTTGTACAGGCCCCTCGGGGCAGAAGCACCCCCTCTGAGACCAGGAAGGTGGGGTGGGGACACCAGGGAGGGGGTCTGGCCTCCCTTGTCAGCCAGCTGGAGCCAGAGCCGGAGCCTCCAGGCAGAGCACATAGCTTCACAGCTTCCGGGGAAAAGGAGGTGGGAAGCCTGGGGGAACACTCCCCATCTCCCCTGCCACCACAGGCTCTGTCTCCACAGTACAGAATGTGCCCCCAATTTAAGGGAGCACCTCATCCTGCCCTTGACCCCTGCCTCCTCTCATGTAGAGCCCATGGCATTGGCTGGGGGCAGCATCTGATCTTGGAAGGTTTGCTGGGATCTGGGGGCCCAATCAACTTCCCCTTGCCTCCCTGCAGCCCTCCCCTCTGAGCCCTGCCCCTCCCGTTAGCCAGCACCCTTGCCCTGCAGAGTATAGGAACCAGCAACACCTGAGCAGAAGGCAGGAAGCCAGGCCTGGGAGTGCGGATGAGAAGGCAGTGCTTATTTGCCTACCATTGTGGTAATGACCTCCCCAACCAGGCCTGCTCTGTCCACGTCCTCCCACCCCACAGGGGACAAGGGCTGGGGACAAGAGCTTGGGGGTCAAGTGAGGGTGCAGCCTGGCCCTCTCGGGGGATAGCAATCCCCTTCCAGGTGAGGGGCAGGTGTGTTGAAGTGACAGGGGCCTCTGGTTACCCACAGCCACATGCACAGTGGCCTGCCCAGCCCCTACACCACCCTTTCAAAACCAACTGGGCACTCAGTGTGCAGGGCACCCCCTCTCCCCACCCCGCCAGGTGGCACCAGCTGGGAGCTCCTGCACGTGACTGGGTGCACACGGCTCGGTGGACCGGTTCTAACGTCGGCACGTGACGTAAGAACCTGCATATACCCAATGATCACTCGCCCACATCTCGCCCCGCAGAGGCTAGAGATCAGCAGGTAAACCCTCCGTCCATCCAACACAGCGGGTGTGTTCTCCCTTTGGGTACAGACTTGCTTGCGTCGGGGCATGGTGAGGGGCACTGGGCCTGACGGCAGCCATGCTGTGAGGAAGCCCAGGCTGCACCGACGGGCCGCCTGTAGGTGCTCAGCTGACAGCCCAGTGAAGGTCCCAGCCAACAGCCACACCAACCACCAGATCTCTGGTGACCAGCCTTCAGGTGAGCTCAGGCCCCTGCCCTCAGGCCCCTGCCCTCAGGTCTTCCAGGCGAGGCCCCAGGCATCATGCAGCAGAGATACACCTCCCCATGATGGGCATGTCTGAATTCCTGCCCACAGACGGGAAGTCAAGCTCTAGGATATGAAGGTGCTTTGTGCCTAATCGCACTCCTTAGTGTGCATGAAGGGGCAGCCGATTGCTGTGCATCTTTGAACATGTTGGTAACGCTCAGCTTGGGAAAGGCTCACACCTCCCACAGAAGAGGAACGCCTGCCCCGGGGAAAGCGAAGGCCAACCCCACGCGCAGTCAGGCATTGCCTTTGCTGTGTTTGTCCTGAAGGGTTGTGTGGAGTTGAGCTGTTGAAGGTTAAACACAGGATGGAGTCCACCGGCGGAGTTCCGGAACGACTTGAGCTCGGCAGATGGTAAGGTGAACTCTCTGGAAGGACAAACACGCCAGCGTCGGTGAGCGACTGTCCGATGTAGCCAATGGTGCGTGAGCCCCGAGGCCTCAGGGGTCCTCCAGGGTGGGTGTGAGTGGCGGGCAGAGGGGAGAGCCCAGCCGAGCCGAGTCAGATGATGGTGCAGCTGCAGCAGCACCGCTCAGGGTAGTCGGCCACGTACACCCTGTGGTCGGTGCCGTAGATGTAGTAGACGTCCGTCCTTCCCTGGTACCAGTAATGCACTTCTGTGAGCGGGATCAGCTCGATGGTCTGGCGCTGAGGAAACAATCGGCCGGGAGAACCTCAGTGTCCTGCTCCTGTCGCTCTCCCGTTCCCGACTGGCGGGAGCTTCCTACCCCTGTGGGCTGCAGCGCATGCTCTGGATGGGCATTTTGGCTGCCGTCTGACTTTCTAGCTGGGTCTCCCACGACATTCCCACATAAACTCTAAGCGTGGGCCCAAACCAAACCCTCTGACTCTAGGTTCCATGCAGAGGGGGCACAGGCATCCCCGGAGGAGGAATGCGGTGCATGGAGAGTCACCGGCCAAAGCAGACATCTTCCAGAACATTAATTTCAGGTGGGGTTGAGAGGGGGTGGGGTGGTGGAGAAAAGTAGAGAATAAAGTCATTTTAATTCAAACATTTTTATAGTACAACAACCATGGACATATTAGGGAGTGGTTATACAATTGGAATTGCATTTCAAGATAAACATTGACAACAAAGAAATTCCAAAGTTTGGTAGGCTGTTTCAGGCTATTTTCTCAGACCCTGCCCTCTCTTACCATGGTTTTGCATCGACCTCCTTGGAGAAAAGTCTCAAATATTCCCCTCCTTTTACAAATGGGGAAACTGAGGCCCAGGGGCTCATGGGATTTCCGGTTTGGAAGATCTGAAGTCAAGCCCCATCTCCTCACCGTAGCTGGGCCTGTTCAAAGCTCAAATCTCTCTCCCCCCAGCATCCTCCTCTACCTAACAGCCTAGGACACTCCTACAGCATGGCCCTAAAGTCCCTCATTCTGTGGCCCCTTCTCTGATCAATGACTCAACAACCTTCCAAATTGGAGGGATCCTGAATAGGACAAGCAGCCGCCCTGGGTGAGGGTGCTGGCCTTCCTCTGAGGCACCCACCCCCCTTAGCTTCTGGTGCTGTTTTGTTATGACAACTGCAGATGTGGCTGACCCAGCACAGCTACCCCTGATCATGAAGCAAAGCGCTCCTGGGGACATCTTGTGGACTATGCTGCTTCAGGTCAAAACCCTAAGTTCTTCTGCACTGGCTATTCCCCTGCTCAAGACTCAGGTTTGGGGATCTCAAACCCAGAGGGAGGTGGCATGGCTGGCCCAGGATGAGGCCCTCTTACTTCCCCCCATTAAGTAGGTGGTGGTTCAGGGCTCTGGGGAAAGAGTGAAACAGGCTGGGGGTGGGGGGTTAAGAAAACGCTCCCTACTATACCCGAGAGAAGCTGAGGGGAGGCATGACATTGTGGCAGAAGGGGGTCGGAGTCAGGGTGTGCGTCTTCCACGAAGCTTTCTGTGGAATCCCATACTTCCTCTACCTGGGCCTCAGTTTCCTCTTCCATAAAATGGGAATAAAACTTCTGTGTCACAGGGTTGATGAGACAACCAGATGAGACTGTGAGACTGAGACTTCTCCACATGCCAGAAACTGGTCTCCAACTAATAACTTTGGAAATAAAGACCTCCCTTGACATTTTGGAGATGACCCATGTGTCCTTTGATAGATGACTGGATAAAGAAGATGGCACATGTAAACAATGACATACTACTCAGCCACAAGAAAAGATGAAATACTGCCATTTGCAACAACAGGGATAGATCATGAGAACATCATAATAAGCAAAAAAAAAAAAAAGTCAGGCAGAAAAGGTCAAGAGGCACATAATTTCACTCGTATGTGGGATATAAAACTGAAATCAATAAATAGAAAACTCATAGACACAAACAACAGTATGGTGATAATCAGGGGAGAATGGGGAGGGGGAGATTGAAGAGGGTAAAGGGGATCAAATACACGGTGGGGAAGGAGACTAGCCTTTGGGTGGTGAGCATACAATGCAATCAGTATACAGATGAGTTTAGAATTGTACACTTGAAACCTATATAGTCCTATTAACAAGTTAGTCCAATAAATTTAATACAATTTTTAAAAAAGAAAAAGAAAGTTGTCTCGTCCTTACAAACCTCCATGAGGCCATTTTAGCATTTCTTTTCCCACAGGTGAGAAACTTAACTTCAGAGAGGAGTAAGTAGGTGGCCATGGCCAGGTTAGGATGCACAAGAACCAGGATCGGAGCCCACTCCGCAAGACTCAGGCGCCCCTGACAATCCCCTTCGCAGAGCTGGCGCTGGGCAGTCCCTGTCCAAATCTCACCCTCCAGCCAGCAGCTTCCAGCCAGAGCCCCTAGAGCCAAAAGCCGTTCGGGGGACACGACCGGCACCATTGCCATCTACTGGCCACTAAGATACAGCACCAAGGCACCCCTCGCCTTGGGGATGTGGACGGCACCACTGCCACCTAGTGGCCACTAAGATACAGCACCAAGGCAAGCCTAGCCTGGCCGCCACCCTGCCCAGGGAGGCTTGGGGAAAACAGGCTGGGACTTGGGAAATGCTCTGGGTTCCCACCCTGCCTACCATCCTGGATCTGAGCTTTCCCTTCCCCTCTGAATACCGGGCAGGTTTGGATCAAAATCACACTGAGCCACACACATTCCTGCGGGAAACCCTGCAATAGCTTCCTGTGGCTCTCAGCTTAATAATCCAAACTTGTCACCAGGGACTGTGTGGCCTGTCCCCTCGCTGCCCCAGCCACACTGGCCCCAGCTCAGCCCCCAGTCCACCTCATGTTCCTCAGACTGGGACTCCCCCACCACCCTCCTGCCCAGCCTTCTCAGGAAGGAACCCCAGGCCGAGGGAACCTCCCTTTCCTCCCTTACTGGACCTCGGAGCCCCCTCCGGGCCCCAGAGGCGGCCTGGCCCCGCCCACTTACCTGCTGAAGGACTCGGGCTCTGGAGGCCAGGGTGGCAGCGCTGTGCTGGGCGATGCCCCGCTGGGAGGCCAGCGAGATCTCCCGCAGCGGGAAGTCCGCCAGGGGGTACACCTGAGGAGAGAGATGCGCGCACCACCTCGCTGCTCTGACGAGTGTCAGCACCTGGAGCCCTGGCAATGGATTTCAGGTGGACGGGAGCGAGCCTCCCCCTCCCCCCACCCCCGTTCTAAATGAATGCAGCGCCCACAGAGAGCCAGGAGAGCCGGAGAGGCGTGGTGTGGTGCTTGCAAACCCTCCTTACCGTCGTGTTTTCATCCTTAAAGAGGTTCTCGCCTTTGGCTTTGGCTAGGAGCTGCCCGGGGCAGTTCAGCCGGTGCTCGGACACAAACTCAAACAGGCTGTTCTTCCTGCAGGTGAAGCGCCGCGGGGGAAGCCAGAACGTGGGTGTGGGATCAGGCAGGCCTGGGCTGCAGGGACTGGGCAAGGTCCTGACCTCCCTGGGCCCGGCACGGCCAGCTGTGAACTGGGCAGCCAGGCAGGCACCCGCGACTCACGTCATCCTCCCCTGTGCGCGCTCAGCAAAGTCCCCACCAGGAGAACCCCCGAAGGCCTGGAGCCTTCCCCGACCCAGGAATCCAGGACACAGACGGGGACGCCAGGTGCTGAGAGGCTGCGGCACTAGGAGGTGGTGATGTGGGAATGTGAAAAGCCTGCAGCGGCCCGCCCCCCTGTGCCTCTTCCCAGGGACCTCTCTCTCCCCTTTCCTGGTAGCTTTAAGCCTTTCCCTCGCTCTCCCTCTCCCCCCCCCCCGCCCCTCTCCCCCGCCACACGGGTCCCTGTACTGTGTGCAAAAGCCCAAATGCATGGTTTCTTTGCAGAAACCAGTTCAGGCCCCGTCCCCCGGCTGCCGCACAGGGCCGTGCACGGAGACGCCGCCACATACCACACGATGACCAGCTGCACAAAGTGCAGAAGCTTCTTTTCCCCCTTGCAGGTGGCACAGGTCTTGTTCCCCCTCCCCGAGCACGTGCTGCACCTGCGAGGGACACAGCGTCAGTACTGCTCAGACACTCCTGGGCCCTGGTGGCTGCTGGGCCCCCACCCCCAAATCCTTGTTCACGCAGGGGACTGTGGTGGGCATGGGTTGCTTCCACCTTCCCGCCATCTAGACCTCTTTCTTCCGGCGGCAGTGCCCCAATTCCCTTTGGAGACCACCCTTCTCCCGCCCCGTCTCTAGGGCACGTGACCTTGCCCACCCCATCTATGACCAGCTTTGTCCATCTCCCCGGCACAGTGGCTGATACAACGATGGGCACATGACCCGGGGCGAGGCCATGAGATCCACCCTAGAATTTCTATTGGAACTTTCGGAAAAGGGACCCCCTCTCCTAATGGGGTTACTAAGCGTGGAGCTGCTGACGTCTCCTCTGCCACAAGAGACAGCTTGCCTGAGACCAAAACCATCACAAAGGAAAGCATTAAAAAAAAAAAAAAAGGAAAACATAGTGCGGAGTAGAGACAGATTCCTGAAGAGACTGTGTAAGCACCTGGATCCAGCTGTGCCTGAAGCCTTCCCAGAAATCTATTCCTGGGTGTTTCTGTTCGGAAGGACTGTACATTTACGTTTTTGCTGAAGCCAATTCGAATCGCTTGTAAATGAAAAAGAAACCTGAGCTGCTTTCCCCATCAAAAACCTTTACCGGTCACAGGGGCAGGTCAGCGAGAACTTTGCCGTCTGGCTTGCTAGAAGGACGGCCAGGGCCTTAATGAGCTAACAGCATCTTTAACCAGCACAGCTTCGAATAATTCCACTCCTCGTGGTTTCCTGTTTCCCTTTAGAGATTTATAGACACATTGAAGGCCCCGATTTACAAAATGCACAGCCCTGCTGTCTGCAAAGCCCTGTGAGCGGAGCTGCAACTTGGTTGGTTGTTGAGTCAACCAACCCGCCTTCCTGGGCGCCTCTGTTCGTCCTGCGCTGAGTTCAAAACAAGGTCTGCCCAGGCCCGGGCCCTCAGAGAGTTAAGAAGCTCAGCTTTGGCGCTTGTTGGTGAACACTCCCCCGCCCCCGACCTGAGCGAGGACAGATCTCCTTCCTTACTTTCCCGCTCCGTCCCCGCAGCGCCTTGCTCCTCACACCGCACCGTTGCTTGAGGAGGTCCGGTCTTGTCGGAAAAATCAGGCCTCCCTCAGGAAGAGCCCGCTGCTCCACAGATATGTACCCACAGAGCCTCGGCACACAGGAGTGACAGGCAGGCAGGCTGCTTGGTCGCCTGCCGAAAGGGCAGACGGTGAAAACCAGGAGACGCGCTCCTACCTGTGCCTGCCAGATCCCGAGCACAGCTGGCACCTCCCGGGCTGCTTGGCTCTGCGCTTGGCTCCGCTGCAGGAGGGGCACCTCACCTGCGGACACACCGGCCTCAGTACCCCTGGCCTCGCAGGGAAGTGGGGCAGAGAGCATCCCGCATGTGGTCACATCCCAGTCTGGTGACTGTGAGCAGCCCCTTCCTCTCCCTGGGCCTCCACCCCTCTCCCTGGAAAATGAGGGGGGGGGGGGACAGAGTGATCTTAGGACCTCTCCAGAGGCTTTCAGGGGCTCTCCATCCTCAGTCCCTGGGACAGCAGCCTCTCCTGCTCCTCATCAAACCCTGTCATCCTTGGGACTGCCCCCTAACCAAGCAGCCATGACCAGGGGGAGCAGGGAGTGGGGCAGGCTGGCCGAGGAACCTGGTGTTGGATGTGGGGTCTCATCTTGGAGAGGCCCCAGAGGTGACTCAGGCAGCGCTCCCAAGGTGAGCTCAGCATGGTTACTGGGGACACTCCAGGGGGAGCTCGAGGCGGGGGGGGGGGGGGGAGGGAGGAAGGCACAGAAATGACCTCGGAGAGGAGGCGAACAGCAGGAGTGAAGGCACAGAACAGCCTGGGCAGGTGTGGCCACAGCTGGCCCCATGTGGTGTTCAGGTGGACAGAGGTGAGAGCACACAGCTGGCAGGAGGGCAGCAACGGGGTGGGAGTGGCAGGCAGGCAGAGGAGGTTGGAGGGAGACACAGCTCCGAGTGACCGTGGTCAGCCTGTGCCCAAAGGATCAGGTGTGAACGAGAGAGCTGAGAACACGTGGGGGGTGTGGTAGGACTCCTGGAACCATGAGTAGCCCTGGAAGTGTATGAAGGAAGGCTGATGCCACCAGAGCCTGGCTGTGTGCTTAGGGGCCTGTCCGGGCGCGATAGTGTCCCGCGCCTCCCCCACCGAAATATACACCCAGCAGAGCCTCAGAATGTGCCCTCGTTCGGAACCAGACTTCACAGACCAATTCGTTAAAATGAGGTCAGCCTGGACTAGGTGGGCCCCGAATCCAATACCCTTTTACAAGGGGGCCAGGGGGACAGAGACACACAGGGCCATGGAGAACGGGGGCAGGGATTGGAGGGATGCAGCCACAAGCCAAGGACGCCCAGGATGCCAGTGGCTGCCCAAAGCTCCGGCAGCAGCTCCTCGGAGCCCCCAGAAGGGACCGCCCCGCTGACACCCTGATGCTGGACTTCCAGCCGCCAGGGCTGGGAGAGCATGAATGCCTGTTGTCCCAAGGCACCCAGTTTGAGGTGATCTATGACAGTAGCCCTTGGGAACTGGCAGCCCTATGAACATGGCTTTCTCGGCGCCCGTCCATCCCTCTGTACTATGAGGGCCGGTCGCTGTGCCTCTCCCTCAGCTGGGCACCCTGCTGGGAAGGACCCAGGCCTTCGTCCTCTTGCTGCGCCTAGTGCCATGCAGGCACTCAATGAATGTTCACCATGGGTGAGAAAAAAAGAGCAAAATTAAAATCATAAACCACCAGAGTGAAAAAGGCCAATAGAGACCACCCCCCCCCCCACTTCCCCATTTCACATGTGGGAAAACAGAGGCCCAGCCAGGGCGAATGACGTGCCTGGGGTCCCACCGTTAGGCCCCAGCCCAGCTCTCTGCCCCCGTGGGCTCCTCCGCCCGCACTGCACTTGCCACCGGCCACACAGACTCACCATGCAGGCCCCGTGGCAGCCGCTGCACTTGCAGTGTCCCCGCCCGTGGCACTTGTGGCATTCCTGAGGGAGAAACACTTTCCTTGGACCCGGTTTCTCAGTCACCTGCCGTGTGGCCACCCCCACCGCTGCCCCCACGTCACCATCCCAAACAGACGTGCGGCCGTTCGGAGCCAGAGGGGGAGGATGGCCTTTCCCCCCCCGCCCAGCATTCCCGAGGGCCTTGAATGCCCAGCCCAGGGGAGCCTCGGAGCCCAGCCGGCTCGGTCCTGGGTGCTGTGGAGGGGACCTGCTCTCCAAGCCCCACGTCCTAACTCACTGAGCCGCACTGCGTGGCTCAGGAGGGCTCCAGGAACAGGAGTCGTGAAAATGGACGGCATTTTGGTGAACGGCAACGAGCTAGCTACCGGGCTCGAATCGCTGGTCAGAAAAACGGAACTGAGCTCTTGGCGCCCTCCGCCTCACAGCGCTAGGAAAGCGCTCGGGGCAGGTCGAGGGCCTGAGTCCAGGCCCACAGTGGAGCCAAGACAGTGATCAGCCGTGCTCCCGTCATCGGTTAGGGTACCCTTGCTTCGTGGCCTGGTTACGTTTCGGTGAAACAGGACAGAACTTAAATCCTGTCCCGCTACTAACTTCCACACGCTTCCACTTGATGTGTTTCACTCAGCACTTCCTCCCCTCGTCCACTCAGTCAGGCCAGCGCGGGTGGGCGGGGCGGGGGGACACTCAGGGGGCTCAGGAATGCCAATGCTCACTATGTAAAGCTGGAGACGGATTTTGGAAACGGGTCCGTTCTTTCGCTGTGTGAATAGACAGCTAAGAAATAAACCCGCACGCAGCCCAGATTTGGGGTTTCCTTTCGAGGAGGTTAATGCTTCGGGAAACCTACAGTCTCTGGAAAAACCAGCTCGGGAGAAGCGGGTGTCATGGCAATCGCGTTACCTTGACCAGTGACGAGTGAGGGACCTGGAACTTCCTGGTTTCCTCCTGGAACATCGGGGGAACCTGGACCTTGATGTCCCAGAGCTTGGGGGAGGTCCCTCTTCGCGGCCCATCCACTACGTGGTCTGACACAGAAGCGATGGGTGTAAGAACAGCAAACGGCGGCCAGGACGAGCTTTCATTTACTCGCCAAATAGTACGAGCCTCCCCGTTGGTGCCAGGCCCTGGCGCTACCAGGAAGGATAGATATGGGTCCCCCTGGAGTTCGTGGTGCGGCACCCACGCTTTGGGGTTGAAGAGTCTTGGGTTTGACTCCTGATTCTTCTACTTCCTAGCTGGGTAACACTAGACAAGTTACCCGACTTCTCTGGCTTTCAACGGTCTCACCTCTGAAATGGGGATAATTTTCCACTTACCACAGAGGACGGTAGTGACAATTACACAGACAGCATCTATGTGCTGGCATGGGGCCGGCACATGCTGGGGCGCAATACACAAGCGCTATCACCCCTGTCATCTCCTCCCCACCGGCTTCTTCCTCTTCTGTTCAAGGGGACAGACACAGCTACCACCCGAGGGTAAGCACTTTGGCCAAGAATCACGTAAAGGGCTCTGAAATCCCAGAAGACTGGCCCATTCTGCTGGGGACCAAAGTGGTGGGAGAAGAAATGCTGAAAGGTTTCACGAAAGAGGCGACTTGTGAGCAGAGTCTTGAGGGCTGAAACCAAGTGGTCAGCAGAGAAAACAGGTAGGGTGTGGGCTTCCCAGACTGAACCAGAGCCTTAGCGGGGTCGGCAGGAGGGGTGCTGGCTCAGTGAACGGGGACCTGGGGGGGCAGCAGACGCCTGAGCACACACGCTGCCCGTGCCATCTCCCCCCGTGGCAGCACCGGCCTTGGCCAAAGGCAAATGCAAGGCTTTCTCGGGACCTTCTGCTAACCGCTTTCCGGACAGCAAGTAGCTGCTAAGGCCAGCACCTGGAAGTAAGACTCTGTGATAAAAGCCCTTTCTCTCCTCTTACAGGGCACGGGAAACCGAGGCTCGAGCAAAGCAGCTCATTCGGGTTAATGCTAAGACTGCCCCCTCCCAGATTTGCTCCCAATGACACTCATTGCACACAACTCACTAGTGAAGGGTTGAAATGTCCATTCACTTATCCTGGATTCACTGAAAGTCTCCAGTCGATACTGTAGAGAAAAAGACATCATGTCCAGCCATACACTCCTGGCCCGATAGGAGTACGGAGCATTGTGCAAAAAGTGGGGAGTCCAGGGGTCCCACACACTGCACAGGGGCTGCTCAGAGCAGGCTGCCAACAGCGACTTCTGCTCCGGCTGCCCCGGCACTCAGCAGGGAGGGCAGTGGGCCCAGGAAATCTCCCCAACAGGCTCACAAGGGGTGATTTCAGTTCCCCATTTCTTTACACGGGGCATGTTCTGTGCGGCAAGTTTTGGAGCAGCAACTGCCTCTGACAGATGGAGGCCCCCGGAATCCTCTGCCCTGAGGGTCCCCTTCTGGAGGAACTGATCTGCCTGATTCCAAGATCCTCCTTGATCCTCATGCACAGAATGACATACCGGAAAGGTATCTGGACATCACCTGGCTCCTCCTTTCTCACATGAGGAAACAGAGACCCAGAGAAGTCAGTGGACTTGCCCAAGGCCATACAGCTACGCAGACGCCTCTCTCCCCAGATCCCTGCTCTAACCAGTCCCTGCCAGGCCGGCCCCTTACCCTGCACATGGGCCCCCCAGACCAGCCCCTTACCCTGCATATGGCCCCCCAGACCAGCCCCTTACCCTGCATACAGCCCTCCAGACTGCCCCTTACCCTGCACACACACCCCAGGCCAGCCCCTTACCTACACATACCCCCCCCCAGGCGAACCCCTTAACCTGCACATGCCCTCCCAGGCCAGTCCCTTACCCTGCACACGGAACCCCCAGGCTAGCTCCTTACCCTGCACATACCCCCCAGGCCAGCCCCTTACCCTGCACACACACCCCAGGCCAGCCCCTTACCCTGCACACAGCCCCCCAGACTGGCCCCTTACCCTGCACACAGCCCCCCAGACTGGCCCATTACCCTGCACACAGAACCCCCAGGCCAGACCCTTACCCTGCACATGGAACCCCCAGGCCAGCTCCTTACCCTGCACACAGCCCCCCAGACTGCCCCTTACCCTGCACACACACCCCAGACTGGCCACCTATCCTGCACACGGCCCCCCAGGCCAATCCCCTATCCTGCACACAGCCCCCCAGGCCGGCCACTTACCCGGCACAGAATCTGCTGCTTCATCTGCTGGATGACCAGGTCCCTGGCGGCTGAGCGGCCATAGCAGCATTTGGAGCTCACGAAGCTGAGGAGGGCTTCACGCGCCACCTCCTCTGTCACCATAGGGATTCTGCTGGGGACAGAGCAGAGAGACAGGGGTTCCGGGGAGGCTCTCACCGGCCCCCAGGGTGGGAAAGCACTCAGGAGTCCCACGATGGAGGTGTGTCAGCAAGGGGGTCTGTGGGAACCGATGCCCGGGTGGGACAAGGACAGTGACACCGAGTTAGCGGACGTGTGGGCTCAGGAGTCGGTTGACAGAATCTCAGAAATAAAATTTAAAAAAGATACTTAAAGATGAATTATGCCATTTTGAGACGAGGGAATGAACAGTCAGAGAAGGCATCACAGCTAAGGAGGTGGGGCTAGTGTGGTCCCCGTCCTTGGGGGGTTGGCCTCAGCCAGAGGAGCTGTGAGCCCCGTAGCCAGGAGCCAGCCAGGAACCAGTGACGGCACCCACAGCTCGTGACTCACCATGAGCTGGCCAGAGCTCCGCCAGGGGGAACCCTCCTCGGCCTGCTCTCTGGACACCTCTCCCTCCTGTTGCAAACTCTTTGCTGAGGCCCAGCTGCCAGGACCCCTCCTCCAAAGCCCTCCCGCCCAACCTCTCCTCCTTCCTCCCCACTCACATCTCCATACGTGTCTCCACAGCAGCCCAGCTCCAGTGATCAGCCCCTCTCATGCGCATTGCGTCTCTAGCCCCGGGCCCTGGTTGCCTGCAGGAGGCTGCAAGGCTTATGCCCCATGCCCTCCCATCCCCTCCCAATAGGGAGGAGAGGTGGCTGAGAGAAGGCACTACAAGCTCCCCCTTCTCTGGGCACAAAGCTGGCCGTAACCTAGGAACTCTGCCCCAGTCCTCGCAAAACAAGGAGGGTGTGGGCCTCTCCAGGGAGCAGCTGGCCGAGAGTAAATACTTCAGACTTTGCGGGCCATCTAGTCTGTGTCTCAGCCACGCACCTCTGTTGTCGCAGTGGGAACGCAGCAAGGAAAACAGAGGAGAGGGCTGTGTTCCAATAAAACTCGGTTCACAAAAACAGGCGGGGGCGGAGGAGGGGGCTGGGTTTGGCCCCAGGGCCATAGTTTGCAACTATGGTTTTCAACACTGGTTTGGTAGCCAAACAGCCTGCAGAGCATAGTAAAATACAGATTCCCAGGCCCCATCCCTAGATCCTGATGGGCTGTTGGGGTTGAGATCTGTGGTCCCTGAGACACCCCCCGAGGGAGGCTCTTGGGGACAAGGGTGATGGAAAGGTTCACCACCCATGATCCTGTGTGATGGCTCCAGAAGGGTTACCAGTCACACCTGCAGCTCACCTGTGTTCCAGGAAGGAGGACCAGCATATTTGTTCCTGGGGTCTCCGTGGGACCTCCAAAGGCGGGAAGAAGATCTGCTGTCCTGGAAGAGAGGGAGGAGTCAGGGCTCGCTCAAAGGAACGGACACCTGCGGTAAAGGCAGGAGAGACGGGCAAATGTGAGGGGGAGCAGATGAAGGAAAGAATGACGGGTCCCAGGTCAGGATCTCTGTCTTAAAGGGTCAGAGTCATGGCATGCTTGTGGGCACAGGGCTATGCCCCTGTCCTCTCATTCTCTCCCTACAGTGACAAGGGCCTTCCCAGGCCCCCAGAGGAAAGGAGAGCTATCCCAGCACCAACCTGTTCCAGAGCTGTCCCCCAACCAGCAGAAACCCCAGGAAGAGGGCATAGAAACCAAGACCCCACAGACTTACCATCCCCTTGGAAAAGGCAGTCATAGCTGGGCAGCCTCTCCAGGAGTTCGAATGGGGGCACCAGAGGGCTCTCAGCCTCAAAGCTGAGGTCGGCCACACCTGCAGAGAGATGGGTTGTCCTGAGCCTCAGGAAGGGAGGGGCGTCTACGGTGATGTCACGGGAAGCCGGCAAGTGACCTCACCTTAATCAAGCCTGGCTCTCTCTGGCAGCCTCAGGAGGCAGAACACATCTGCAGGGTGAGAGGGATGCATGGGGGCAAGATAGCTGCAGCGGTAATAATAAGGATGGGAACACCTTGAGAATGGCAGCTCCTGGTTGATGGCCACCTGCTCTGTGCGTCACCATGACAGGTGTTTTATAAACATTGTCATAGGCCACCACCCTGGAGATAGATACTGAGTTACAGAGGGCCACACTTCCTTAAGGCCCCTCTCTCTCTTGGAAACATGGGTTTATGTCTCCTCCCCTTGAACCTGGGCCGGTTCAAGACCAAAGGAGCACAAGGGAAGCGATAAAGTGAATGCAGTGTCTATGTCTGGCCTCTAGGAATATTCCCTCTTGAGCCCTGAGCTGTCATGTAAGAAATCAAACCAACCTACCAGTCAGACCACGTGGAGATCCCCTAAGAATAAACAGAGAGGGCCCAGTGGAGCCCAGCCTTCCAGCCACACCGGCCAAGCCACCAGGCAAATGAGTGAAGCCATCTGGGACCGTCTAGGCCCAACTAAGCTGCCCACTAAATACCACTGAGTGACCTGTTTGGACTGTGTCACCCCCCCGCCCCCCCCCCCAAAAAAAAACTCCCACCAACTCCTATGTTGAAACCCTAACTGCCCAGTGGAATGGTATCTGCAGATTGGCCTATGGGAGGTGGTTACTTCTAGATGAAGTACGAGGGCAGAGCCCCCATGATGGGACTAGTATCCTTACAAAAAGAGAAAGAAACGAGGGTGTTCTCTGTCTGGCACATGAGCATTTAGAGAGAGAATGCAGCTGTCTACAAGCCAGAAGTGAGTCCTCACCAGACGCCAGATCTGTCAGGACCTTGATCTTGGGCTTCCCAGCATCCAGAACTAAAAGGACTAAACGTTTGTTGTTTAAGCTCCCCGGTCAATGTGTTTGTTACACAGCTTCCTATGATGGACAGTCTTTGCTCTGGGACTCCCCACAGACATGGGCAAAGAGCCCTGAGCTGTCATGTAAGCTGGGCCCACACCATGTTTGAGGTTCCTTTTGCTCATGCTCCTTCTTCCTACTCTCATCTTACACATCTGACCTGCCCTGAATCTGAAGGCTGTCCCTGTCTCCGTCTGCTCTCTCTCCCCTTTTCCCTTCACAGGAGTCCCCTAAGGACCTCTGGCACATCTAGTGCCATCTTGGTTGTGTGCTTGTTGCATAACCCCAAATGACAGACCATTCCCATCCTATTCTACCAATGAGAACACAGAGGCTCAGAAATGTGGTGACTTGCCCAAGATCACACAGCCAGTAGTGATGGAGCTGCATTAAGAGCATGGTCCATTGGTCTCCAAAGCCCATGTTCTTTCCAAGCACTTCTACAAGGCAGAACCTATAGGAGAATCGCTCACTATAAATCTGCTGATTTTGCTTATATGTGGAAAGAACAAAAAAAATAAACAAAATTGAAACAGACTCATAGACACAGAGAACAAAGGATGGTTGCCAGAGAGCAGGGGATTTGGGGGACTGGATAACAACGATGAGAAGGTAAAATTCACTAGCTGGAATTAAGCCCATTATATAAGATTACTTAAAATTCCATGTACAAGCCCTGTAATTCTCCTACCTTTCCAGTAAAGAAACCAAATGGAAAGGATGGGGTAGTTATTCTCAGACATCCTGTGATTCCAAATCCATATACTTTATTATCAAGCATTCCTGTGGACTGCCAATATTTTTCAGTAATAGATTTATGTAGTGCCTTTATCAGCATTCCAGTAGGAAAAAAAAACAGTCAATATTTCTTTGCCTTATCCTGGGAAGATTGACAATTTACTTGGACTGTAATGCCTGAGCGATACACAGAAAGTCCCACCTAATTCTCCTATATATTAAAAACTGTTTAAATGATGTTAAATTTCCTAGAGATTCCACCCTAATCCGGTATGTGGGTGATTTACTTTTATGCTATAGGACTAGACTCCCAAAAGGACACAATTTACCTACTGCAGCAGCTAGCTGTAAAAGGACATAAGGTCTCAAAGGATAAACTTCAACTTTGCTTACCTCAAGTAAGATACCTTGGCCATATCATATCTAAAGATGGTTACTGATTAACCCTGAGAGACTTAGAGGAGTCCTATATTTCCCTCTTCCAAAAATAAGAAAGCAGCTTAGATAGACTTCTGGATTGGACTGCATAATGTTGAAACTGGGTTCCAAACTTTTCATTAATAGCCAAGCCTCTATATGCCCTAGTGAAGTCAGATCAACCTGATCCAAGCTAATAGAACCGCAAATGGCAACAAGCTATAGAGGCTCTAAAGCAGTGGTTCTCAACCTTTCTAATGCCACAACCTTTTAATACAGTTCCTCGTGTCATGTTGCTACTTCATAACTGTAATTTTGCTACTGTTATGAATCATAATGTAAATATCTGTGGTTTCCAATGGTTTTAGGGGACCCTGCTAGTGGTTCTTAACCTATGGGTTGCGGCAGGTTGAGAACCACTGCTGTAGAGCCTAAGACCATTGGAAACCACAGATATTTACATTATGATTCATAACAGTTGCAAAATTACAGTTATAAAATAGCAACAAAAATAATTTTATGGTTGGGGGTCACCACAACATGAGGAACTGTATTAAAGGTAGCAGCATTAGAAAGGTTGAGAACCACCACCTAAAGGAAGCATGTCAAACTCGTGGCCCATGGGCCGCATGCCTTATTTATTTAGCCAGTGTTAGCCTTTGAGTTTGACATGGTTGCTCTAAAGCAAGGGTGAGGAATGTCCTGCCTGTGCACCATATAAGGCCCAAGGAATCACTAGATGTGGTCCTGCCAAGACATTAGGGATAAGTTAATTAAAGGTCTGACCAAATAGAGCTAATTTTTAAGTTGATAATTTTGTATGGCCCAAGAATCATATCTAATGAAAGAGAAACATGCAAACTGACTGTACCTCTGAACCACAAGCCACATCCACCAGCCAATCAAGAGCAAGTATGAAAATTAACCCAACCAAGATGGTGGTGGCCACAGAGCTGGAACAAGCAGGAGGCTTGGGTTGCCCCTGGTGATGAAGGTAGCCAAGCTTCCCCTAACCTGGCCTGCCCTGGCCTCTGCTCAAGGCTACAAAGTTTTAATTATAGAAGATAAATAAATCCCAGATATATGCTTCCAGCCTATGCTTGAGTCATGGGGGGGGGGCATGGCTGGCCTGCAACCAACATAGTCCCCTCGCCCAGGCCACCCCACAGCCCAAGGGAAACCCCACCCTGATCTGGACACTCTTCAGGAAAACCCAGCCAGCCCCCAGCCGTGCACCAGGCTTCTATCCTATCTAATAAAAGAGTAATATGCAAATTGATTGTCACTCTGACACACAAGATGGCTTCCCCCATGTGGTCAAAGATGGCTGCCCCCATGTGGACACAAGATGGCCACCACAAGATGGCCAGCAAGGAGGGCAGTTGAGAGCAATCAGGCCTACAAGGGAGGGCAGTTGGGGGTGATCAAGCTTGCAGGGAAGGGCAGTTGGGGGTGACCAGGCTGACAGAAGAGGGAAGTGGGGGGGACGAGGCCTGTAGGGGAGGGCATTTAGGGGGGGACCCAGGCCTGCAGGGGAGGACAGTTGGGAGTGACCAGGCCAATAGGGGAGGGTAGTTAGGGGCAATCAGGTGGGCATCAATCAGGCTGGCAAGGAAATGGTTAGGGGGTGATCAGGCTGGCAGGAAGAAGTGGTTAGGGGCAATCAGGAAGGTAAGCAGACAAGCAATTGGGAGCCAGCATTCCTGGTAGGATCAGGCCTAAATGGGCAGTTGGACATCCCTCAAGGGGTCCCAGATTGGAGAGGGTGCAGGCTGGGCTGAGGGATACATACACCCCCATGCACGAATTTCGTACACTGGGCCTCTAGTGATGTTATCAATATCCAAATGGCCCTTGGCAGAAAAAACATTCCCACCCCTGCTCTAAAGGAAGTATTGTTTAAAGCTCCTGCTTTGGGTCATCCAAATTATAAACATCCTTTCCTCCTTTTCACACATGAAAGTAAAGGAAATGCTTTAGGAGTTCTAACTCAAAAACATGGAGCTCATCATAGACATATAGGATATTACAGTCAGCAACTAGACTGAGTAACAAAAGGGCTCCCTCCCTGTATGAGGGTGATCCCTGCCTCAGCCATGTTCTATAAACAGACAGAAGAGACAGTCATGGGCTCTCTTTAATCATTTATGTTCCTCATTCTGTTGAATCTTTGCTGAACTCTCATCACACTAAACACTTCTCTATCAGTTGACTGGCTTCTTATGAAATGCTCCTGCTTTCTGCGCCTAATATTACTTTAACTCAGTGTAATCATCTTAATTCTGCAGCTTTATTACCCTCTTTACAGGATGAAAACACCTACAATTGTGTTTTGCTTACTTACACCTTCTTGCTTCTAGGAATGATTTACAAGAAACTCCTATTGACAATGCTGACTTAATTTAGTTCACAGATAGATCTTATCTGAAGGATGAACAGGGACATTTCCGAGTTGGATGTGCAATAACTTTCATAGTGGATATAATTGAAAGTTCTTATCTACCTGAAATAAGATCTGCCCAGCAAGTCGAATTAACTGCTCTAACTTGGGCTTGTCAATTGGCCAAAGATCAAGTAGCTGATATTTACACTGATAGTCGCTATGCATTTGATGTAGCTCAGGACTCTGGAATGCTATGGAAGCAGTGAGGCCTCTTAACTTCCTCAAGAAAGCCCATGAAAATGGAAAGTAGGTGGAGGGGGGTCTCTAGGGGTGGGGACATCTGTAATACTTTCAACAACAAAGGTACATTTTTTCAAAATGAAAAACTGGTTGCGGAATTTGTAGATGCCATTCATCAACCAAAACAATTGGCAATTATCAAAACCCCAGGGCATTCTAAAGCTACCACCATGAGCAAAAGGAAATCACTCCACTGATGCTGCAACTTAGCAGGCAGCATTGAACAGTCAGGTTATCCAGGTCCCAGAATGTTCTTTGCTTTCTAGTAAATCAATAAATTATCTTTTCCACTATCAATAGATAGCTATAGAGGAAGAGAAGGGAACATGGCAACAAAAAGGGGGAACCTTTGACCCAGAAAAACAGATATGGCTTGGACCCAATTAGAAACCTATTTTACCTATAGAGGCCCAATTCCCTATACTTCAGCATGTACCTGAGCTAACACATTGGGGTCCTGAAAAGATTATCTCAGGGAGTAAACAATATTACTGAAAGCCTTCTCTTGCTGTAGCTCATAATGTGTATAGCAGATGTTCTCTGTCCAAAATAGCCCAGGAAAACCACTCCAGGGATCCCAAGGACATTTCCCATTTCCTTTGGATCCAACTGAAGTATGGTAATTGGATTTTATCCAAATGCCACCATTTCAGGGATACAAATATATATTTGTTATGATTTGTATGTTTCTCATTGGGCTGAGGCCTTCCCTTGCAGGACAGCCAACGGCCTTAAAAGTTGATAAATTATTATTAGAAAACTAGGGGCCCGGTGCATGAAATTTGTGTGCTGGGAGTGAGTGACCCCTCAGCCCAACCTGCCCTCTCACACATACTGGGAGCCCTCAGGGGATGTCCTACTGACCACTCACCCCCAGCCTGCCCAAGGCCTAAACCTCTGGCCGAGGCTTTAAGCCTTGGGCACCCAGCCATCGCCCTGCAATGGGGCTGATGGCTGGCTCTGCCCCCCCTTGCCAGCCATCAATATAGCCTTAGCTCCAAGGATAGGACAGACTATTAAAAACTCATGCACAAACCCAACAATGAGAACATGCCTATAGCCTAACTCAACAGAACCTATTGTCTATGCCAGTGCAAATAGAATCTGAAGTCGCTATGAAACAATGGCCAACAATAATGAGTACAGAGGCCCAGGCCATATGAGACTCATACAGCTCTTCTGGATTTTGGAAAACTTTGGGTGGGAAATGCAATCTACTTGGGTATATCTTAAAAACTCAGGCACCTCAGTTAGATCCTAAGCTTACATTCTCAGGAGTTCGACGGGCTTGCATAGGGACTATCTTCAATAACACTAGAATACTTCCAATGAGAAGTTTTTAAAAACAATAAATAATGGGAACCTATCTCACAATCTGATTGTGAAAATTAAAAAGATGAATGGTTATGCCCCAAATCTATACAGAATACTGGACCCACCCAGTCCCAGCCTATTGTATCTATTCCAACAAATAATAACATATGGTATATAGGAAAGGGACATTTTTGTTAGGAAGGGTTAGAAAATATTAAGTGATTTCTATTGTAATAACACCCCATTTACATTAAATTCTACTAGAATATGGTATAATACTGAAATTATAGGCTACATAACTTTGCCTGGGGTTAGTAAGACATATGATAATATTGATACTGAAAATCCAATGTATTGGGAAATTGAACTTAATCCTTCCCATGAAGTCATTTCTATAGAAACTAACCAATCAGAAGAAAAATTAGAGCTTTTAGGTGATGAAGAGTCTTAATTCACCTGGCCAAACAAATCATAAGGCACAAGTGACAGTGAATGAAGGAGGAAAACATAATTAGCTTAATAAAAAATTATGATAATACATGCAAAGGGTTTTTTGGTTGGCTGAGATGCCTGTACCCCTCAGACGCTTCCTGGTCTAGTATTAGACATTTTCTGTTCCTAATGAGTATTACTGGTTTAATACTGTTGCTGTTGTTTCCTGGTATGTAAATGTTATACTAGATGCAGAAAAACAAAACTTAAGCAGAAAAAAGACTCATATCATAGTAGCTAAAATATTAAAAATGATCCAGAATATTTTTTAACAATGACATATAGGGTCTGACTGCCTCCCATTTACCTGCCTTTTTATTTTGAATAATAATAATAATTCGACCTTGAATGACATCTAAGATTATGGCCCATTCCCAATGGTCCAGCCTATTCAGCAAGACAAATGTTGACACTGAGACATCCTAGGGATGAGCCTTCCTAGCACTTTGGGACCTCATTAACCAATCAAAAGGTTGGTCATCAGTGCATCCTTTCGATTGATTTATGACCAAAAGGGGGGTATGTGGTCAAAAAGGGGCCCCATACTTCACCTGACAAGCTCAGGGGAGGCCTGTGTGGTGGCCTTGCAAACTCAAAAGACTTAAAATAACCTCAAAGTATAGTCTGAAATTAAAACTTTTAAACTAAAACCAGTTTATGGTTAGTAGTTATGTCCTAGGCCAGGACAAAGGGCAATCTTTACCTAAACTGAGCCTCTTGTCTTTTTGCACCTATGATATCCTTGGAATATCAAAGTAATTTTCCTTTTTCCAGACCTTTCAAAGCACAGGCACTGCTCTGCAGAGACCACAAATCCACTCGTTGTTATCAAATTAATTATTGACTGTTAACTATTCTGCACCCACCTAAGTAAAAGAAGTATGTGTCTATCATTTTACTTCTTATCCAATCCCAGTGGTTTTCCCGCTTTGCTGTCTCCCACCTTCATAATCTATCACCGCTGGATTTCATGTAACCCACTTACATGTCCTCATTTCACTGTCATGTATCCAACAAGATGAAAACTACCATTCTCTCTGGAGCGTTATCTCAATATGTTGATATTTGCTTCCAAGCAATTGTAACAGTTTGGCTCAAATAGAATAAAAGTTATTCACAAGTATGAATGTTTTTCTATGAGGGTCTAGCTTGCATGACTAGCTACATGCGGGGGGAGGGGGGAGGAGGGGCAAGTAGGTGCAGGGTCAGGGAAGGAGAGAAGGTCAACAGCAGGTCGAACCGCATGACCAGTGACATGAAAGATCAGGGGGTCTAAACCACATGACCAGTGAGTTATATGCTAGGAAAGGCCACCCTGTGGATGAGGCCCTTGTTTTCCCAGTTTTGCCTGTTGCTAGGCACCTGGAGCTTTCCGCCTTGGTGACTTCTGTACCTGACCCATCATCCCTGTTCTGCCCACGCCTTTCTAACTTCCTACCACATAACCACTATGCTATGCTCTAAACTAATGCAAAATAACATGGAATTAAGGAAAGGAAAAGAAAATTTGAAAAACCTCATCTTAATCTATCAGACTATGACATAGAGACACATGGCCTGAGTCTGCAAGCAGGAAAGCATAATATAAGAACTGGTCCCCGGAAACTCAGAACTCATGAAGCACCTCCCCACACACTTGTTGCTCCACCACACCCTCCACTGGAGATCTGGAAGGTAGAACTTCTAACTCCACTGGATATGCGGAGTCTGCGCTCAGAGATTACTCCAGAATCCTAGGATGCACAGCGGTGGAGTGAGAGCAGGGTAGAGGCTCCAGTTGATCCAGTTCCAGCCCACTGGGCCACCCCTCAAACCTGTTCCCTACAGCCCCCTGCTGAGGGACAAGAATCTTCCTAGCTGCCCAGTGAATCACAGGAAGTTGGCCCTAGAGGGTGAACTGATAAAAATGGTCAGTGGACGGTAATTCTCTGCATTAAATCCCTGGAGCACACTCAGGTCAAACTTCCATCGGACCCACCTTCCACCCATGCCTGCCTTTCTTTTTCTTCTTTTTTCTTTTCTTTTTCTTTCTTTCTCTTTCTTTCTCCCTTTCTCTCTCTCTCTCTCTCTGTCTCTCCTTCTCTCTCTCTCTCTCTCTCTCTCTCTCTCTCTCTCTCTCTCTCTCTCTCTCTCTCTCTCTCTCTTTCTTTTTGGCAGCTCTTTAAAGCCTATAGCTCTAGACCTCCACAAACTGAAACTGTCCTTTTGATCTTAATAAAAAACAGAGGCCAGAAGAATAAGTAGATCTTGTTCTAAATTGGAGCAGCCTCGTTTGTCTGGAAGTGGAGGTGGAGGTGGTGAGAAAGCCTGTAATGTTGAGACACATGACCAGTGAACAGCCTCGTTCTATTCCTCCCCCCAAATTAGAAAGGTCTTTGTCCTCAAACACATATGCATCTGTATGTGTAACCCACTTACATCTCCTCTTTTGGTTGTAATGTATCTCCTTGCTGGAAACTTACAAAGGAAGCTGAAACAGAAGGATATTTTCAGAAGCAGAGAGGGCCCTTTTAGCAGGGAAACATCTGTAAGCAAATGAAATAGGTGAGAGGCCAGGATGGATGTGGGTGTGGCGCAAAGTGCCATTGTCCCAAAGCTTCACCCGGAGGCCTGCCATGGGTACTCTCGTCCCTATGTGACAATCTGGAATTATTTATGCCTTGGTTCCCTATAATTTTTTCTAATGTGTTTGTTAGAATCCTGAGCTATTTTAGCCACCAGGGACCCACAAACATTTTCTATAAATAGGCAGGTAGTAAGTACTGTAGACTTTGTGGGCCAAGTGATCTTTCTCAATCACTCACTTCGTTATTGTGGCCTCAAAGCAGCCGCAGACGCTACACAATTGAGTAAGAGTGGCTTTGTTCCAATAAAGCTTTGCAAAAACAGGCCGTGGGTCAGATTTGGCCCTTGAGCCGTGTTTAGCCCACCCACCCTGACCTAGACAGTCACCTGTGAGGATGGATTTGAGGGGAAGATGGAGGCTGGAATTTGAACTTTCTGGACCAGGGCCCATGCACGTCCATTGCAGTTCCTGTGAGCCCAGTTATCTGAAGTGAAGATGAAGGTCAGGGTTGGACTGAGGCCAGGGTGACTGGACTCGGAATCCCTGAGGCTCGGTGGTGGGAACCTGGGCTCTGGTCCCCGAGAGCTGAGCCATGTAATACATGAGCCTGTGCCAGCCACACACCCGTGCAGAACTCAGCTCTCCAGTTGTGAAACCAAGGGGACACCAGTGCCCATCTAACGAGAATGCAAATGCAGCCCTGAGCCTGGCATTAATCAATGCTCAGTCAATGCCATGGACCTGAGAAGACAAGGTCTTCCTCTCTCTTTGTGTTCCTTTAAGCCAGGGAACAGTGGAAATGCCAAGCATAGAAAGAAAGCAGTGGCCACCACCCACCCAGAAGTCTCGGGTCAACTAGGACATCGATACTGTCCTTCACGAGGAGACAAGGAAATGCCGTGTGGCCTCTATGTCCTGCTGCAAACCAAACAAAGGGGCAGGAAGAGGGGAAGAATGAGAGGTGGGAAAGCCAGAGCCCCATCCACCACGGGGAGCCACCCTGACCTCCCAGGGCAGTCATCAATCGTCAGCGCTAAATTAATCTCACCATTATGTTATGGACAAAAATAAAGGACTCCAGGCTGACCTACAGGCGAATGCGTCATTTCCTGTGCAGATCTCATCGAGCACAACAGGAACGCGGGCGTCACAGGGCATTGTGTGACACCCAGCGTAGGGCACCCCAGTGGGGCCACCGGGCCCTTCACTGTCTCCATGGTGCGGGGCTGAGTCCCAGGGCAGCTGTCCAGCTGGGCCGCCCCACCCTTTCACAGGCAGCTTACACAGGGGATGGCGCAGGCATGATCTCTTTTTCGCTTCACAACAACCACTGTTTTCCCCAGTCAGCAACGGAACACGATGAGGCTCAGAGATGTGATTTGGGATGATGAGCTCAGACATTCACAGCAGAGGCAGAGCAGTACTTAGAACTCAGGTCCTGACTCCAAGCCCCAGTGCTCTTCCCACTTAGCCGAACACCCTATTGCTCCATGCCAATGGCATCAAGCGGCTGCAGAGAAAGCTTCTCAAAGTGTTACGTTTCTGCTCACCAGCCACCAGCTGCTTTTTGTTCATACAGAGAGGAATTTTCCTTGCAGAGAAAGGAATAATTCATGGATAGCCTCTTAAGTGCTCTTTTAAACTGCCAACCCCCTTATGTCAAAAGGATAAACAGAGCCCAGGTCTTCTGCCCCTGACTCCAGATTCATCACCTCACAAGCCCTGACATCATGCCACTTCTCTGATCAAATGGCTCCCCACTGCGTCTTACTTTAGCTTGTTTTATACTTTATCTCCTTCAGCAGGTCTGAAAGCCCCTTTTAGACAGGGAACCCCCCCTTCTCTGCTTCTTGCATACCGTTGGTGGACATATATGTCTCATGATTTAAGTTATACTTAAGATGCTGCAAGAGAGAGTCAAGTGGTCAAATTCACCGAGACAGAAAGAAGGATGGTGTTTTCCAGGGGTGGGTGGGAAGAATGAGGAGCTCTCATTTGATGGGGACAGTTTCAGTGGGAAAAATGAAGACATTCTGGAAATGCATGGAGGTGATGGTTGCATGACAATGTGAGGGGCTGAAGGCAGCCGAGTTACACACTTAGAAATGGTTAAGATGGTAAATGTTATGTTACATGTATTTTACCACAATTTAGAATTAAAAAAAAGGAAAAGATAAAGAGGATCAGGTGATTATAAGATAAAGAAAAGAAAGAAGTCTGTTTTGTCTAAAAGAATAAGCAGCCCTGGCCAGTGGCTCAGTTGGTTGGGTGTCTTCCATGCACCAGGAGGTTGCTGGTTCAATTCCTGGTCGGGGCACATGCCCGGGTTGCGGGCTCCATTCCTGGTGGGGGGCCGTGCAGGAGGATCCATGTTGCACTTTCACATTGATATTTTTTTCTCTCTCTCCATTCCTCTCTCTCTGAAAATCAATAAACTATTCTTTTAAAAAAGAAAAACAACAACAACAAAAAACCAAATAATTGGGTACACTAATTAAAGGCCTTCCTAGCAAGCCCAGAAAGCTGACCAGGCCATGCTGTCTCTTACACACTGCAGTGGCTCACTCTCCCTGCAGCTCATGTCCAGGCTCCTGAACTTGTCAGATAAGGCCCTGCATTACCTATGGAAATCCATCTCATACTCTGGGACTACTGGCTGCTAACTGCTCTCCTGCCTGCTGGCCTGATCAACCCCAACTGCCCCCCTCTTCCAACTGCCCCCCTCTTCCAGCCTGATCACCCCTAACTGCCCACCCCTGCCAGACTGATTGCTCTCAACTGCCCCCCCTGCCAGCCTCCCCAGCCCCAACTGTTCCCCTACCAGCTTTCTTGCCCCAACTATCCCTTCTTCTGGCCTGGTCGCCCCCAACTGTCCCCCTACTGGCCTGTTCATCCCCAACTACCACCCCTGGCCAGCCTGCTTACCCCCAACTGCACCCCTCCCCGTCAGCCTGCTCTCCCCCAACTGCCCTCCTGCCAGCCTGCTCTCCCCCAACTGTCCTCCCCTGCTGGCCTGATCACCCCTAACCACCTCTGCCTCGGCCCTACCACCATGTCTTTGTCTAGAAGAACATCCAGGTCTCCCAGAAGGTCTCTGGTCTAATTAGCATATTAGCCTTTTATTAGTATAGACTAGGGACCTTCCCCATGAATCTGTGCATGAGTAGCTCACCCACTTGCCTCAGCTGGCTGCCCCGCCCATCACCACTTACAACCCTCCGCCGCTCATAGCTCGCTGCCCTGTCCACCCGCTGTTTGGTCGTTACAGTGTGATGGCGTTAGGGCCACTTGCTTTATATATAGAGATAAATTACTTGTAAAATACCTAATTGGGGTCAGCCTTCCCTACTAGGCTTTGAACACCTTGGAGGTAGATCAGTGTTTTATTCATCCTTGTTGCCCCATCCATGAGCACAGCACAAAGCAGCTAGCCTGCTGTATAGTCTTAGAGGAAAAATCACTGCACTTTTAGGGCCTTGTTACCTTTCCCTAAACCAGGGCTCAGGGAGGAGGGTTGCTGAGAGAAGAAGATGGTGCAGTGGACAAGAGAGATCTGCAAACAAATTTGGAAGAATTTTGGGCTCCTCTCTAAGCTATGACATTTCGTCATTAAAGGGGTTATTTCTTACTCCCCAAAGGGGACAGTATCTTTCCACTAGTAGTTTCCAGAGCCAGAATCCCTTTCCAAAGATAAGGTGGCCCGCAGGAAAAACTGGAGTGGCCCCGAAAGGCCAGGGCCAGTCTGGCAGGGAAGGCCTGCATCCCTGGTGGCTGTGCCTCCATCCTAAGGGATGCGTGGGAAACGCCAAGGCCCAAGTCAGTGACCAAAGCTTTTGGAAGCTGGGCTCTTGCCCAGAAATCCAGCATCTCTTCCCAGCCAGGGATTGTGACAGCTTCTGATCCAATCTCTGATCCAACTCAGCAAGGCGAGGAGCACTCTGTGAACAAACCTTCAGGGATCAGAGCTGGTCCAGACGCCCGTCCCATCTCTTCAGTGCTGCGTCAATAATGGCAACAGTTTTGTGGCCTCAGATCATTGCCCCCACCTCCCTAGGGACCAGTGCCCAGGAGTGAGGAGGTGCCACTGAGGGCTTACACTCCTGGAGAGGGCAGCATTCTCTTCAAGTTACCAGGGGCTGCAGCTAAGAGTCCATGGTATTTAAAGAGGCTCTGACTTAGCATTTCTGGGAGGGGTGTCAGGCTGCAATCAAAGAAGTTACATTACAAAAGATAGGGTTTTTAGGATAAGGGAAGAGATAGTTCCTCTGCAGTTCTGAGCGAGGACATCTCCCTCTGAGAGAAGAATGATTAAAAACATATGTCTGAGACCATTGAAGAAACAAAAGAAAAGACTCTGAAGAGTTCTTTTTTTAAACACAGGACAGACAGGTTCTGAGGAGCTTTGGGGGGCAGAATAAAAACCAAAGAATAGAAGCTCCAGTGAAAGAGATATCGACTCAATGTAAGAAAACTTTTGACAGGGTAGGAGGGAGCTCCTGTCAACGGGGGGGATGCTGCCTCCAGCTGGCGATGCTGTCGGAGGCATCCCAGCATCCGACAGTGGGGGTGCTAAACAGCCTTCAGTGGGTGTCACATCCCAGAATGTCCCCGTCTGTGCTACCTTTGGTCCTAAGTGTGTCACCGGAGGAGGCTATTCTCTTACTGAAGCTGCCCACATGACAGACTCAGAAACTCAGGGACAGCACTTCAGTGACTGGGCAAGGCAACCCAACTGGACAAAGTGGGCAGCCGTCTCTCACCTGAGAAGGGACATTTAAATTTTTAGTAATTCTGAAACCTGGAGAAAATTTTACTTAGTTCCAGAGTGCGTCAACTCAGTTCCTAAAGTGTTTCCTGGCAGCCCCGTGCCTTGCAATAGGCCATAAGTGCTGCCCTGAGCTTTGACTGGGTTAGAAATCTGCACAGGGGGTGACCCTATGACAGAACTGAATGTTAAGGGAACTAAAACATTCACCTTACTCTCACCTTGCTTACTAAAAGGGTGACGCCAAAACAGAAACATCACATGTGATAATATCTCCCCTTAATGACAGTTTAATTTTAAAGCTCTGCAGGGTAAAATCTGATAATTTTCTAGAGTCAATATTTACTTCATGCCTGCTCTAGACTGAGTGATGTTTTAGGCACTGTATAGCCAATTAATCCTTGATTAAATCTGCAAGATGACACCACAGAGATTAAGTGACTTAAACAAAATCTCCCAGCACAAAAGGGCCCAGCTTGCATTTGAATTGAGATCTAATTTAGCCCATTTCTGCTAAGAGAAACTCCCAATATAAATGGAAAGACTGCTAATGAGCAGTGTTTTTGACTAGGAAAGACTGCATTTGAATGTTGGCAGGAGCTTATTAAAATAAGACTTAACAACACACAATTTCCAACATCTCAGATTAGGTCCTCCTCAAACACATGCTAAAATATCTCCATACAGATTTCACTTCAATAAGAAAAATTTAAATTGAGGTCTAAGAATAGCATGAGTTCATTTTATATTGCTCTTCGGCTCTGAGCTTTCTGAACTTAGCACTTTGAGACAACAACAGAGACAACAGAGAGTATTGGACCCTCGAAGGACCTTTGAGGTCCCCGAGTTCAGTAACTGAAAATGGACTAGTGTCCCAGGTCTCGCTGGGATTCAGATGAAGTCTGTGGACTCCCACCTACAAAAAAAATCAACATTCACACACCATTTTGCCCACCCCTTCATGGTCTTCAAATGAACTCCTCGCCCAATCCTTCATGGGCAAGAAAATTGCGGCTCAGAGAGTTTAAATGACTGGCCCACGATCACACAGCCAGTTCATAACAGTCCGGATTGAACCCTAGCCTCCTAGCTCCCAATCTGATACTGTACAGCATTCCTCATTCCAATTCAGGATCAAAAATTTTTTAAACATAGCACATTTTCCCCCTAAAATACCATTTTTTCATTGTCTCTTTAAATAGTCCTTCTATTCCACTGTATTTCTGTCCCAGAAATGACAGGAAGGGGTCACCCAGGCTGTTTCGGGAGCTAGAGGGAGACCATGAGTAAAGACCTTCCATGACATTTTCAAATTAACCTCATCTAAGAGCTGAACCCAGCTGTGACTGAAATAAGACTCCTGACAGTCACACTTACATTTGGCTCTGGAGGGACTGTCAACAGAGAAAGGTAGGATCAGACTGTAAGACTTGGATGTATTAAGTCATTAGGGAGAAAAGTTTCCTCTTGGGTTTTATATCATTCTCCACTGCCCAGGGGCCCTTGCGGACACTGGTCTGCAGGCTGGGAATGGGCTCTGCACACAGGAGGAAGGAGGGTTGGGAGGAGGGGGGAAGGATGCCCTCTGCAGGGCAGACACAGAGCCCAAGGCAGCACTGGGGCTCGGTGCCACTACAGAGGTGTGTGCCCGCAACCGCCCGGTGTACTTACAGTCCTCATCACTCAAATCCCTGTCCATGGTCCAGATGTCCAGCCAAAGTGGTTTCTGCCCTTCCAGTGGCTTGGCCGCCAGCATCTGAGGAACTACCCTCAGCCCCTCCCGGGCGGGCGGCCCATTGTTGCCTGATTTGAATACAAGAGAGGGAAACAGTGGAGGGGAAGCACCGAGCCCATCAGAGTAGCCGCTCTGGACGCATTGTCAGGGGTTCCTGGAGTTCTTACTCACCAGGCCTCTTGCTGGGTGCTTCTGGTCGCCTGTGTCCTCACCACCCAGGAGGTGGGCACTTTTAGGGTGCCCATTTATCTGAACTGAATCCAAACCTCATGCTCCTGACTCAAGCCTGAGCCCTGGACTCCTGTGCTGCAGTGCATACAGGAGGCGGGCTCTGAGTGTCAGGGTGAGGATGCAGAAAAGTGTAATAACCATGAAGGGGGTATCTCCCCAAAGGGGAGAGAAGAGATGGAGGGCCCTCTCAGGTCTTGAGCGTCACAGTGTCTCACTGGGGAAGAAGTGAGGTCACAGCACACTGTGGGCATAGCCAGCTCCCGACCCAGGATACAAGGGCCACTGCTGTCACACCAACCGAGGCCCAGGGGAACATCTGTGGCATTTTTCAAGGTCTCTTCCAAGCCTTTTGCTTGGTGCTTGGCACTCCTTCAAGCCCTTGGAAGCTCGCCCCTCTCCTCCAGATGAGTCTAAGCAATGGACGCCTGGGCCTGGGTCACCTGGTGGCAGAGGTGAAAGTGTGTGTGCTGGCTCCCCTGTCCCCTGTGCTGCACCCTTGACAATGACCCCTGGCCTCTGGGCCTGGGGCTCTCTGGCCAAGGAAGCCTTGCTCCGTGGGGCAAGGGGATGCGCATGCCAGTCCTCCGGGAACACTGGCAGCTGGGCCCACCCGGGAAGCACTGATTAATCTGTCACGGCCGTACCAGGCAGACAGCTCCGAGGTGAGCCACAAAGTGCCTTCAGTCTCTCTCCACTGCTTCCACCTCATCACTCACTGCCCACCCAGCAGGGAGCTGGTGACAGCCAGGAAGCCTGCAGCAATATTTGACAAATGCTTCTTATATCCCCTCAGATGCCTCAATGCCCACACATAGGTTTTTATAGTTGGTAAGAGCACTGGATTTCTTAAACTGGAGAGTTATGTAAGTTTCATTATTGCATATGCATGAGAAAGATCAAGATCTCAAGGAATGAATTTGTCTTTTGATGCCTTTATACGTTAAGCAATGATTTCAAGCCCTTGTAGAACTGTCTCCATGGGAACAGGATGTTTGTGGCTGGCTGTGTGTATATTTCACTCTAAACATAAATGTGTGTGTGTGTGTGTGTGTGTCTATGCCTGTGTACATATGTGTGTGTGTGTGTGTGTGTCTATGCCTGTGTACATATGTGTGTGTGTGTTTAAGCTAAAACATTACAGATAGGTAGGTAGATAAGTGACAGAAAGATAGATGGGTGATTGATAGATAGATTGACCTCCTGTGGCTTAACTAAAACAATAGATCACTGATACATCTTGAATACTGTTTAAGCAGCAATATATACTTGCCTAAAACCCTCCATGGCGTTTGAAAAACAATCATAGGAAATCAGTAAAATGGCAAACAGAAGGAAGAGAATGTTAAATAGAGCTGAGAGTATGAAAGGGACCGGAAATCTTGAGGTCGCAATGCAGACGATCATGAGACAATCTCAGGGACCAGGGAGTGTAGATCAAAAGGGGGGACAGCCCCTTGCTAAACACGAGTACAGGCAGGCCTCCGGTTATGTCGGCCTCGACGTATGTCGTTTCCTTCGTACGTTTACATCTCCCATTTGTTTATATATATAAAAAAGTTCCATCATGTTGATGTATGTACATATGTGCTTTATGTTTTTTATTTTTTATTTACCACAAGTAAAGGTCAGAAGTTATCTTTTTTTACATTTTTGTTACTATTTCACTTCATTACTGCTGTGTGTGTGCTCCATGTGAGCGATGGAGGTGCTTATGTAGGTGGGTTCTGACTTATGGCGAAAATCGCATTATGTCGCACCGTAGGAATGGATCTCTGACGTAACCTGAGGATCTACTGTCATGGGTTAGTTAGATGACATAGAAATGGGTTAGTAAATATTTCTTTAAAGACATGGGAGGTGAACAAACTAACTAATCCTGCTTAGGTATGGGGACAGGAGTGCTGTCTGCAGCAGCTTGCGTGACTCGGGGAAAATAATGTGCCCGTCACCAGCCAGTATTCATGGTGTCAGGAGTGAGCATCACTAATCCCAGGACCCAGGCTGTATGAGACAAATTCTGGTTCCCAACTCTCACTGGTGTCAAAGGAGCTTGGGATGTGGGAAGGGAGGCCCCACTGTGTGCCAGACACTTTACCTTCATCTGTATCACTGCTGTTGATATTTTTAAAAGCGGGTTGTTGTTCCTGAACTGGTCCTCACAGACATGATCCATCAAAGCATCCTTATGTCCTGCACATGACAAGAGCTCCTGGAAAATCTGCTCAATGAAGGTAGCTGCCTAAGAGCTAACCCTACCCATTTATTGCTGTATGAGAACCTGTAAAGTCTATGTAATTTCTGAGTTTGGTCTCTGAGCCTGGAGGCTACGTCTGATTTGCGGGACACGTGTGAGGGTCAGGTGCCACTCTAGAAGGGAAGTCCAGAAGTCACACTGCATGATATGCTGGTGGGGTAAGTGCCTAGAGGAAAGACTTAGCAGGGCCTTCAGATATTTAAGGGCTATCAGGAGGAGAAGAAGGCAGAATTGAATCTCAGGACACCTGCACCATGAGCACCAGTACTGACAGCTGGTCTGGAATGGGGACCATTTTCCACTGACCAAGCAGAAGATGCACTGGTGCATAGAACTTCCTGCCATTTTACCAGGCCTCTCGGAAGGGCGTTAAAGCAGAAGCTTTGCAATTACACAAAGTGAGCAGTAGCCACAGAATCAACCATTTGAGGCTTCAGAGTTGGTGCAAACTGGTTCAAAGCCCAAAAGTGGATGCTGCAAAAGTTAAACATTCCTGAAGGACAGGTGAAGGAAATGTGTCCAGTGGGCAGTACTTTGAAATGCACCTGACTGAGCATTTTGCCTGGGAGAAGAAGCAGCCACAGGTACAAGTCTATACCAACTCATGAGCTGCGGAAAAGTGGTCTGGCTGGATGGTCAAGGGCATCACTGGAAAACTGGTGACAAAGAGATCTGGGAGAGATATATTGTCAATTTCTCTAAATGGGCAAAGAATGTGAAGACATTTGTGCCCCATGCTAACACACACCAAAGGGTGACTCGAGCAGAGGAGAATTTTAACAATTGAGTTGATGGCATGAACCACTCTGTGGACACCCCAGTCAGGCTCTCTCCTCGGCCACTTCTGCCATCGCCCGGTGAGGCTCTGCACGGGCTCAGCAGCATGGGTTCCCACTCACCCGGGCTGGCCTGGCCTCTGCTGAATGCCCAGCCTGAAGCTGAGTCCTGCTGGGGCACCATCCTGTGAGGTGATGGGAACTACCTGATGGCAGGAAGATTACATGGAACTACTTCCATCACAGAAGGATAGCACTTTTTTCTTCTAAAATGGACACTCTGGGTATGGGTCTGTCTTCTCAAAACCCTCATCTCTGACCCAGTTTGTGTGGTTCAGAGGTTGAGCGTCACACACCAAAAGGTCACCAGTTTGATTCCTGTTCGGGGCACGTATCTGGGTTGCAGACTCTATACCCCGTGAGGGGTGTGCAGGAGGCAGCCAATCCATATTTCTTTCTTATAGATGTCTCTCTCCCTCTCCTTTCCTCTCTCTCTCAAATCAATAAAAGCATTAAAAAAAATAAAAATTTTCCTCTCTGGACTCCAGCAAAAAGGCCAGGCTGGTTAAGAGACAGAGGTTTCTGGCAAGTAAAGCTGATGTCTAATTAATCAGAAAGTTCACCAGATCCTCATTTAATGGTTCAGGTGCCTACTGTGCACCTCTCCCAGGAGGTAATTCCTGCCCTAAGGAACTCCCAGTTTTAGATGGGGGACAAATTCATAGCAAAGTATTTATAATGCAGAGGATCAAGGTTGCCACGGAAGACAAGGCGTTCTGGAATATGGAGGCTTTTCCCCTTCCTTCCCCCGTGCCTACACCTCCATGCCCTGGACCTATCACTGGCTTTTCTCCCTCCAAATGGTGGCCACTCAGATGGCCCCTGTGTCTGCCCCAGGCTTCCTAATGAATTCATTGGGCTGGCCCTCAGCTCTTATTTTTCACTCAGTCAATAGGAATCACCAAGGGGTCTATTAATAAAACAAATTCCCAGGCTTCATCTATCCCCCGAAATCCTGATTCAGGATGTGTCAGGTGGAAGCCTGGACTATGCATCCTTTTAATGAGACTCCCACCAACTCAGGTGGTCTACACTTCCAGAAACACTGGCTTGAGAAACCCACTCAGTACAACTCAGCATTCTAACCTTTTATTTCTTACAAGAGTCATTTCAAGATATAACCAATAAAAGTTGAATGCAATTTCCCACCATCTGTCTTTGATTTCTTCTCTTTTTATGGAGGAACTTTCTTCTGCTCGAGATAGATTTATTATAATGCTGGGTTAAGTGCTTTAGGGAGGGCATTCTATCTACCCATGGGGAAGGACCTCATTTTCCTCCCTCAAGGGCACAAATCTAATGGGGCAACAGTAATAAGCACAGTGAGAACTGAGAACCATTTCACAGGCACAGATGTTATCTCAGTTGGTGGCAGCTCCACCTTGAGCAGCCTTAGGATATTCAAATACAGATGCCACCCACCCCATGTCTCCTCTCTCCTTCTGACCTCAAAGTGCCATCATAACCACCTAATAAGTTGACGACATCAAGAATTCACCCAGGGTTTTAAATTATTCCGGATTCAGCCATTTCTATATGTAGGCATGTGGAAAGGCTCAATTCTGGTTAAGGTAGATTGTGTTTTCACGCAGAAGGTAGTGATTACATAGCACTTTAAAAATTTCTGCATTGTGATAAAATGCACGTAACATATAATTTACCATCTTAGCCAGTTTTAAGTGCACACATCCACATTGTACAACCATCACTACCATCTACCTACAGAACTTCTTCTCCCCCAGCTGAAACTCTGTCCCCATCGAACACCAAGCCCCTGCAACCACCATTTTTTTCTATCTCCATGAATTGTCCTACTCTATGGCCTTCATAGAAGCAGAATCATATAGCATTTGTGTTTCTGTTGCTGGTGTTTTTAACTTAGCAAAACATCTTTAAGCTTTAACAATATTGTAGCATATATTTGAATTGCCTTCCTTTCTTATGCTAAATATTATTCCTTTTATGTTAAGAACATGTTTTCTTTATCCATTCATCCATCCAAGGACATTTGGGTTGTACTTTACAAATCACAATTATTATTATCTCCACTTGACAGATGGTTTTCAAAGGCTCCAAGACTTGCCCAGGATCACACAGTAAAAAGCCAGGCCTTGCCCAATCAGCATGGCTCAGTGCTTGTTCAATTCCCAGTCAGGGCACATGTCCAGGTTTCAGGCTCTATCCCCAGTATGGGGCATGCAGAAGGTAGCTGATTAATGATTCTCTCATCATTGATGTTTCTATCTCTCTCTCCCTTTCCCTTTCTTTCTGAAATCAATAAAAATATATATTTTTTTAAAAAGCCAGGCCTCCTAACTCCTGCCCCTGGCCCATCCCCTGCCATACAGTGACATATGAGCACTCATTCCAACTCTAGTCTCACTCCTTCTGGGTAAAGGTTCTTGCCCACCATCTATACAGCTTGGGGTCACCGACTGAGTTAATCAGTGAACACTCACTGGGCACCCACTAGAAGCCAGCCTGTGCCAGGCCCTCTCAGCAGTCCATCTCCACCTCAATCCACCCAGAACCCCACAGGAGCCAAGACTGCCCAACAAAGGCATTCTGCCCCAAAGGGCCTGGCAGCTGCGATAACATTGTCACTGGCTTATCTGCAGGCGAGTGGACGGAGAACAGTGGTGCCCAGGGCAGGAATCGAGGATGAAGCGGAAGAGAATGGTCTTGACACAAATAAGAAACTTGCCCAAGTGGGAGGTTCCTGGAACACTGCACATAAGGGCCATCCTCTCCTGGGGAACCAGGGAGACAGGCACCTCCCTTCAGCCCAAGTCCTGGGCTCCCGATCTCAGAAACAGAAAAGGGTTTCTTGCCTAAACCCTACAACAACCCATGAGGTAGATCTTATTCTGTATAGATGAGGCCCTCAGAGAGGGTGACTGATGTACCAAGATCACACAGCTCATGTGTGGCCGAGCCAGGATTCAAGCAAGAGCTGTTGGCAGTAAGGCCCCAATGATGACTACTAAAATAATGGGCATGCTTATATATCATTTAAAAGTGGGGGGCTGGGGGAGGTGCCACGGTTTTCACTGATGTAGCTAGAAAATGGCTCAGTCCCTGTAAGCCTGGCTGTCCACCCACTGGACAGGTGAACTACACAGGAGAGTGGTGAGACTCATGTTGCAATTCCTTGGTCTTCGGGAAGCTCACCCTCCCCTTTCCTGCCTGAGTGATGGTCATCTGAACCTCAGTCTCCTTGACAACAGAAAAGCCACACTTTAACACATGTCTCTCCCTGGTCTTTCTGAAAGTTCCCAGGGAACACGTACCATTGCACGAGTCCACACTGAGTGTGCTGCCACACGTCACCAGCCCGATGCTCTCGGCTCCTCCTCCCTCACCCCCTAGAACATAAGTGAGGCCCCTCCTGCCAGCCTCTGGGACCAGGCTGTCTCATCTCCCAGAATTCAGTCACAGAAATTTTGGAACACAAAAGAGAGCCTTCCCTGGATTGTGGACCCTCGCAGCTCCTGATTCCACCAGCCCTGACTCCCCAGGGAACCCCAAATTTGCCAAGTGTCCTAATCGACCTGGCTCACCGCCGTCTTAATAAGGCCCAGCTACTTCCCCCAGTGAGTGCTTCAGGTCCCCTTCAGGACCAAGGCACGCACTCCCCAGCTCATGGCAGCATGGATGCTCAAGGCCCCAGGGCCCTGACCTTCCTGAATGCTAGGCCACAGGAAGCTGCCTTGCCTAAGGGCCACATCCAGTGACCTACCAATGCAGTGTCCAAGTTCAGGCCATGCTGAAGGGCTACCTATGAGGAACCCCATGGAATCGGCTGAGGCCAGGCAGCTGGACTCTCCCTCTGCGGCTGCCTTTGCTCCCTGACAGGACTTGCTCCCAAGAGCACCCCCAGTTGACGCCCACGTGCACATCTAGGCCGGGAGCCTTCCTCCTGGACTTTCACCACATCCACACACAGGGCTGCACAGAGATGCCAGGAACCTCAGTTCTCACTCTCACAGCAGTTCCCAGGAGTGATGAGGTGAAGATGGCACCTCCCACCCTCCCATATCATCTCTACCCTGATACCCTACCGCCCCCTACTCCAGCCTCCCCATTGCTCTAAGCCACACCAAGCCCACCACTGGCTGTGCCCTCTACTGGAATTCCCTCCCAGATCTCCACATGACTCACTCCCTTGCTTTTTTCAGGCCTTTGCACAAATGTCACCTTCCCAATGAGCCTTCCCTGACCTCTACTTAAAATTAAACACCCACACACACAACCCCATCAAATCCCCAGAAGCTGGGAATAAGAAAAGCTCTGTCCCCATAGGTCAGAAAACTGGCCTGGGACACAGCTCAGGATCCCTCCGTGGCCACGACTCGGAAAGATACTTCTCAAGGCGCTCTTAGCGGACCACACAGGCGCCCAGGCTGGCACCTCAGATTCGCCCGACCAGAGAACCACTTTCTAGGGTCTGGCTGCCCTCCTCTCTGGGCAAGAAACAGGGGAGGCTTTCATTCCTGGTTCCTGGCAGGAGGACAGCGTGGTTTGTTTGCAGCAAAAGTCAGAGATACTAATCTCATAATGGGCAAGGCTGCCTGCCAGCAGTCCAGGCACGGCGAGCGGGCCCTCTCCTGCTCCCCCCTTCCCACTACCCTAATCCATTTGTCTCCAAAACCAAATGGGAATTTTAAAAGGCAGGTGTATTTGGTCACATAAATTTTCAAACACAAATTCAATTTGCGTGGTAAGGCACCGCCAGCTTCCGAGGCCCAGAGACAGCACTGACATTCGCCCTGTGACTGCAGCAAGGAGCGCCTGTCACCAATGCTGGGGGCCGCTGTGCCTCCCACCGCCCATCAAGTGGGAAGGTCAGGTCACCTCAGAATTCCTCTTGCCCCACCACTGCATGGGACACATGGGGAACTGGGGCCAGAAGAGGGAAAGGACTTACTTGCCCAGGATCACATGGTAGCAGGTAGCAAGTCACAGCCTAAGATTTTTTCCATAACAGATAGCCCTGCATTTTATTTTATTTTTTCACCCGAGGATATTTTTTCATTGATTTTTAGAGTGAGTGAAAGGGGGAGACAGAGAGAGAGAGAAACATCAATGTGAGAGAGACACATCAATTTGTTGTCTCCCACACGCACCTCAATAAGTGCCAGGGATCAAGCTTGCAATGACGTTCGTGCCCTTGACCGGAATCAAAGCCGGGACCCTTCAGTCCACTGGCCAATGCGCTATCCACTAAGCCAAACCAGCTAGGGCCTCGCATGTTTGCCCTGTGGGCCACACAAGACCCGGGAGTAGGGTTGGGAGTAAAAAGCAGGTGTGTTTTTTTCATTCCTCACCATTAACAAGCTTTGCTTCCCTGCAGACAGGTTCTGGAGCCATAAGTAATATAAGACACATTAAGGTGTCTCCCAGGAAGCGGAAAATGGCAGAAATGATTTCTCCCCCGCCCCCTGATGTTGGACCTTACACCTTGTGTCACCTGGAGACACAGCTCTGAGCAAGAATGATGCGTTACCATGACTCCAACTAATTGCCTTCCTCCCAGCTCAGCCTCTCCTTCCTCAGCCTCTTCTTTCCCAGTGGCTTCACCATCCACAATCACCACTCGACAGCTACACACTGGAAACCTCTAGTAATCCTCAACTCCTGCCTCTCCTCCACCCTGTGCCTCCTGCCAATCTCTGCTCCCCCCATTTCCCCTCACCACCCCTCCAACCTGCCCTCTGGGCCCTGCTCACCTGCTCTGCAGCTCCCCCCCCCCCACAGTGGGAGCTGTCTAAAGCATGTGAATGCACTCCGTGACAACCTCAGCAGTGGAGGTAATGGGTGCATCACGGGACCTCCAGCGGGGAAATCGAATGATGAGATGATCTGAGTACACTCTGGGTCCAGAGGATGCTATAGAACACTCTTACCTTTTCCTGTGGAGCCACCTCTCAGGCCCCCCACTTCTGCACCACCCCTATGCACACATACCTGGACCTCAGGTGCTTTGTGAATGGCACCTGTAACCTTCTGCACTTGGAAGGTGCATGGCTTCACCAGCTCTAGATTCCTCCAAATAAAACATCCACCAACCACCTCCCACAGCATAACTTCCACACTTATCATGCCTATCAAGATTCTGTCTTTTGCCCTAACTGGTTTGGCTCAATGGATACAGCGTTGGCCTGTGGACTGAAAGGTCTTAGGTTTGATTCTGATCACGGTCATGTACCTTGGCTGTGCGCACATCCCCAGTAGGAGGTGTGCAAGGAGGAGGCTGATCGATGTTTCTCTCTCATTGATGTTTCTAACTCTCTGTCCCTCTCCCTTCCTCTGTGTAAAAAATCAATAAAATACATTTAAAAAAAAGATTCTGTCTTTTATTCCTTTTAGCCCAAGTCCCCACCCTAGAAGGAAGGATGTAAGAGGAAAGACCAGGAAGGATCGGCAGCTCGGCCCTGCCACGTTGCAATCTGAGTAAGTCTCCTGCTTCTGTCTTCTGTGGCTTCCTAGTGTTACCATGACGAAGTCCAGATCGTCAGTCTGGCTCCAATAGCTTTTCCAGCTTTACCCCTGGTGCTTTCCCCAGTTCCACCCATGGCCCCAGTTCTTGGCCATTCTACACTCCCACATTTCCCAAACATCCAAGCCCAGTCGCAACTTCAAGCCTTTGTGCATGTAGTTCTCTCCAATTAGAACATTTTCTTCCTCTCCCTGCCTGTCCAACTCTTACTCATCCTCCAAGGACAAATTCAGGTGCTTCTTCTTCCTGGAAGCGCTCCCTGATTGCCTTGGGGACAACTAATTGTTTTCTGTATCTCCACATCACTCTGCACGGGGCCATTTTTTTAGATATTTGACTGCTTCCCGATAGGGTTTTTTTCCTTTGGTGCATTTTACTGAAATATAATATAAAAATGCACAAATCTTAAGCACATAGCTCAATAAATTTTCACAAAGTAAAGGCACCCACATGTGGTCAACAGTCCAATCAAGGACAGCCCGTGGCCAGATCCCAAGGCCTCCTCATGCTTCTTCCTGTACCCACCCCCAGCGCCCGTCCCAAAGGTAAGCACTCTACTGCCTTATAACACCTTAGCTCAGTTGAACTTTGTATACTTGTGTTCACTGAGGTACCTGTATCAGTCAGCTCGGGCTGCATAACAATAGATGGGGACAGTCATTTCTTTCTTGCAGAGGTAGAGCCTAGAAGTCCAAGTTCAGGGCTCTGGTGAGGGCTTTATCCCTAGTTTACAGGCCTTCTGGTGGTATCCTAATGTGCTAGAGAGTGAGCTAACTCTTGGCCTCACCTTTGAGGGCACTAATCCCATCATGGAGGCCCCACCTGATATCAAGGCCCCAAATCAAGGCCCTCATGATATCATCTAACATTAATAATCTCCCCAAGTTCCCTCCTCCAAATACCATCACATTGGCAGTCAGGGCTTCAGTGTAGTGTATGGATTGGGGGACACAGTGCAATGAACAGCAGGCCTCTCGTGCATCTGGCTTCTTTCACACAACATTGTGTTTTAACACTTTTTAACTTCTGCAACTACAGACAGCATTGTGATAAAAATCAGCCCTTCTACAGTGTCTCCCACACGCACCTCAGCGAGCAGATTCCAGAGAATCTGGAAGATTAGTAGAAATAGAACTGGTGTAACTGCTTCATCTCCGAAGGCCACAGTGAGTGTGGCAGAGACAGCATGCTTCGCGGACTCCCATGTCTGCCCCATTCATCCACCTTGCCTCTATCTACTTCATTTCATTGAAAATACTCACTTGGCCTTAGTTGTGCACATGAACTAACTGGAATCTCAATGCGCCAGGCCACCCTCTGATTGACATCTGGAGCTGACTGTGCACAGGGAAGACAGTCCAGCGACCCAGCCTCATAACTACTCAGTGTCTGTCAGACAAAATGGGATGCTTTCTAGAGCAAATGATGTGGATCGCTGGTCAGTGTGGGGCAGGAGGCAACATGACACTGACTACAGTTTTGAGAGCCCGCTCTGCTCTTTTTCAAGTTCAGGACACTGGGGAATTTTTCCAGTTTCTCCACTGTTTTTCCTTCCCCTTGCACCACTGTGGGGCAGCGGGGGAAAACGAATTTCAAAAGGATATTGTTCTAACCAAATATAAGCCTTTGCTGCTATGGAAACAAAGTTTTGGGGGTGTTTTGTTTTGTTTCTTTTGTGTCTTTTAATAATAATTGTGTCCCACTTCAACAATGGCCAAGGAAATATTTTAAGAGAGAGACAAGCTTGGTGCAAATCTCAAACACACAACTCGAAAGGCATCGTATCCAGGCAGAGACCCGAGAAGTTCAGATCGCTGAAAACACACATCCTCCCCTTTTCTGTCTGCTATGAAACAGCTCATTTCCCATCAACAAGTCTAGCAGGAGAGGGAACACAAAGTCCAGTCCAGGACAAACTTTGCTATTTATTCCAACAACCCCCAGGAAACGAGACCTCTTAGAATGGCTGCCGCCTTCCCACGCCGGCTGGCCTGGTCTCGAGTCCTGGGCACTCTGTGCAGGCAGCTTGCTGGAGCTCAGGGGAGGGGCGTTCGTCGCCTGCCCATTTCCTGGGCAGGTGCAATTCCCGAGCCTCCTAGGAAAACGACCTGTTTCTGAGTGTGGAGTGATGTGTGCAGGCCACAATGGAGGGGGGGACAGGTGTCCTTTGGAAAATGAAGTCAGGGGGAAAGAGGGATGCAAGCAGCCAGGCAGGCCCCCTGGCAGTCTTGCCATTGTTGTCCTGGGAGACCAAAGGCAACCAAAGAAGCACAGTTTGGATCTGAACTTCAGGCGGAACCCCAGCAGGTCCTATTCCCCTCCTCTGGGCTTCAGTTTCTCTGCTGATGAGACAAAGAAGCTTGAGGCAGGTCCAGGGAAAGGAACCCCCAGAAATTGCCCCTCCCCTTGCAAAATGTACTATTCAGACAGAGGCTGGAGAGAAATGAAAAAGACTGAGTGGAAGTTTGATGTAAAGATGATTTGGGGCCAAACTGGCACAAAACCTGTTTGTGGCTTGATCATTTCATCTCTCGGACCCTCAGCTGCCCTTGGCCAACAACAGGCCATCGCTGCGGGGACTCGGGGTAGAGAAACAGCCCCGCCACTGATGGTTAGCACGCCATCACCATCCCCCCGGCCACGTGGAACTAGCATGATTGAAAGGAAGAAAGGGCCTTGTGTTCTTCATTCGTCATCTCATTTAGTCCTCAACTACAACCTTGAGAGGTGGGAATGAATATTATCCCCATTTCAGAGATGAGAACACTGAGGCACAGGAAGCCAGTTGACCAAGCTCCTACAGCTGGAAGTGGCAGAGTCCGGACCCCCATGAGCTTTTCCCTCCTTTTTCCTAGGTCTTGTCGCCCTGTGTTGTAATTGCTTCCTTCCTATGGAGACTCCTTGGTACTACTGTATCTCTACGCCCTAACATTGCGCTCGCTATTGTTGAGCAGGTGGGTGGAGGGACAGATGAACACTCAATCCTGTGTGAGTATGGAGTCATTGAGGGTCTGAGGGCAGGGATACAAAGCGATGTAAAGAAGCACGAGCTCAGGTCTACTCCCCAGCAGCTCTGCATCCAGCAGGGAAGACGTGGGCACTTGAAATGTCTCCAACACTGAGAGGCCACCTCTGTTGAGGCGCCCCATATTTACAGACCCGGGGTGAGACAGGAGGCCGATTGGCAGGACCTCACTCTGCTCTGGGCAGGGAAGGCTTCCTGGAGGAGCTGGGCTAGAGCTGGACACTCAGGGATGGGAAGAGTTGGCCAATGAAGAGGATGAGGGAGGGAGGGAGGGAAAAAGAGAGAGGAATAGAGAAAGAAACAAAGAGAGGAGGGGGGGGTGAAGACAAGTCTTCTCTAAGGGGATTTAACTCTGTGGGTATCTGGCCCACAGCTTCCCTTACTCCAACCCTGAATCAGAGAATCAGGCTTGGAGACACACAGGGCTGTGTGCGGGCCTTAGGGCCACAATCATCATGTGCTGGGCTCTCCAAATCTCTTTCACCCCCAACCCCCTTGCTTTCACAACCCTGCTGGCCGGGAGCACAGGCATTGCTTTCCCCATAATAACTCTGAGGCGTGAATAGCACGCCTGGAGGTCTGGGTCAGGGGCAAGACCAGGACTGAGGCCAGCTCCCCGACCCCTCCCAGTTCTTGTTCTCCTGCAAGGCAGGCAGTGAGGGAGACCAGAAAGGCACCCACTGTGCAGCCAATGTATCTGGGAGCAAACTGCTTCCTAGCTGGTGAGCCCTGGGCAAGGGACTTTACTCTATGAGCCTCGGTTTGCACACCTGAAAAATGGGGCTAGTCCTCATGGAGATATTAACAGAAGAGATGGTGCATGTAATGCAGTGCCTGATATGCAGTGGAATCTCAGTAAGTGGAAGTCATCACTATTAGCAGCAGCATTACTTTCATTCATTTTCTATTAGTGGATAAAACTAAACTCCGCAGCTTCTTGCCTGATGACTTCAGAAACTCTCTCAGTGAGCATTCTGGTCTTCTAGTTTCCAGATGAGAGATGAAGGCAGGGGCAGGTCACTCCAGGAATTTTCTGGCACACCTGGCCTCCCTGCCAGGAAACTGGTCCCCAAGGGGTTGGCTGTTTGCTTTCACTGACGCCTGCAGAGCCCAGCCTTTGCTGGTGACTGGCTGCAGCTGCCAGGCTGGGTGGGGCTGGCTCGGACACTCTGGGGTGCATTCTTGTACATGCCCCCCTCTCCCCTCCCCCCAAGTAAAAATAGTTCTGCTTTGTTAAGCGGGTGCTTACACACGCCTTGCCTGGCAGCCTGCCCATTGGAAAGGCAAATGCCAGACTATTTCAGGCTGTGAAAACAAGCCCCAGGGTCAAGCCCTCAGAGAGTGGTATTAATATCCCCCTATCGCATTCTCTCAGGCTAGAAAAATAAGAAAGAAAGCTCTGTGGCTACCTGATTCCTCCTTTTGTTACCCACAATCCCAGCTGCCAAAGCCACTGAGGACAATGCACATGACCCTCAAAGACATATTCTCCCAAACAAAACAAAAAAGCAGAAAGGCTATAGAAGGAATAGGAACAGTAATAATAATGATGATGATAATTCATAATAATAATAATAATAATAATAAGGCACTTACTAGACACAGAGCATGAGATAGGCATGCTGTTATCGTTTGCTCATCTGCTCACAGCAGCCCTGGGAGGTACCATTGCAAACCCATGTCCTAGAAAAGGAAACTGAGGTTCAGAGAGGCAAAGTGACCTGCCCAAGTTCACACAGTATAAGCAGAGAGTCTGAGATTGAAGTCCAGGTCTGCCCAACTCCAAATCTATGCTGTGTTCTCCAGCCATTTATGATGCCCATTTTGTTGCTTTTCTTTGTTTTCTTTGAAGTAACAGATTCCAAAGGGGCATTTTCAGTGGCTCTCTGCAGCCTTCAAGATAAATTCCAGACTCTTTAGTGTGGCCCTGAATGCCCTCAAAGCCTGGCCCGCCTACTACTCAGCGGCCTCCTCTTCTCTCTAAAAAAGACCTTGTGCTGCTCCACCCTCTGGCCCCATGGCCTTTGTTCTCTCCTTGCCTCCCACATAAATCTAACTGCTCTAGTCTGAATATTTCTGTCCCCTGTCCCCAAACTCATAGGGGTTGAAATTCTAACCCCTAATGAGATGGTATGGAGAGGTAGGACCTTTGGGAGGTGTTTAGGTCCTAAGGGTGGGGCCCTCACATGATAGGATGACTGCCCCTATAACAAAAGTCCCCAGAGAGCTTCCTCGCTCTGCTTTCTATCACATGCGGACACAGCCAAGAAGAGGCCTCTCCCCAGACATCAGACCTACCAATCCCTTGACCTTGGACTTCCCAACCTCCAGAATTGTGAGAAATGAATGTTTGTTGTTTAAGCCACACAGTCTATGGCATTTTGTATAGCAGCCCAAGCTGACTCAGACACCCTCCTTGTGCACGCAGCTCCAGAGCCTCCAGGCAGCCTCTCCGATCTCTCCCTGCCCCGAGAGAAATGAGCTCCCTCAGATCACACCAGCTTCTGCGTGCCTGGGGCACCTCTGCAGCTGTGGCCTTTCAGGGTTAGAGACTTCTCATGTCCCTGTCGTGTCTTCCCAAGTGGACTGGAAGCTGCTGGAAAGCAAAGGCTACAGTTGTGCTCTGTGTCTGTTCACACCACACTTACCCCAAACCCTCAATGATATAGGATCACATTCATCCCTCTGTGCACACCTACATCCATCCATATAATTATCCATTCACTCAACAAATAGTTCCTGTGTAAGCATAAGCGATATGGGAATCAATCTCACCTACAGTCCGAGAGGAGAGAGATATGGAAGGAGGCCAGTGAAAGACAGCCCACCAGTGTCCTGGAAGGGGAGCTGGGGGATCCTGGCAGTCCTTCCACAGAAGAAAGCACCTGAATTGCATCTTATGGGAAGAATGGAGGTTAGTTCAGTGCAACTAGGAGACCCTTCTTAGATAAGCTTCCTGACATTCTCTCACAGTCTCAGGAGCTAAGGCAACCTCACTGGCAGGAAGCCAAGAGGATCCTTACCCTGACCCAATCTCCCTCAAACCCACTGAACTTCCACTGGAACCTCCCATTGGCTGACTCCGCCAGCCACCAGGGCAGAGAGCAGGATGGAAAGGGGACAGGTTAACTCTGCAAGTACAGACAAAGCTGCTGGGGCCAGGCAGCCATGCATCCCTGGCTCTAGCACGCTTGGACTAACTGCTGTTCCCTGAACCGCCCTTGGCCTTCAGATCTTGTGCCTTTGCGCATTCTGTTCCCTCTGCCTACAACTGCCTTGCCCAGCTTCCAAGCCCATCAAAATCCTGAGCCTCCTTCATGCCGCACCCACAGGCTGTGTCCTGAGAGTGCTTTCCTTATCTATTCAGAAAGTAATCTTTTTAGCGCTTATATCATTCTCTTATGTGTCTTCCCCCCTCCACCTCCACTAGTATCTGAGGTTTCTAAGGCCAGGGACTGTAGCTGACTCATCTGTAAAATCCTCAATTGTTGTCTCCTCTAAATCATGAGCCCAGAATCTGTCAAGAACTGTGAAGGGTCTGAGACTTTAGACTACTTGCAAACTCAAGTTAGCCTTCCAGTGTCATGGATCTGGCGGAAGACACAAGGCACCAAATCAGAGACAAAGGACTTGGTCACTCACAGAACAGCAGTGTCCAGGTGGTCAGCATTTTTGCCCCAGTCCCCTAAATCCTAATTTCCACAGGAGCACATGAGGAGAACCAGGTAATGCCTGCACATGCAGTGGGTTGCATTAAAAGAGAGGAACGCTGAGCTCGGGAAACCCAAATATTTCATAGTGGGCAGTAAGCTCTTTGTTCCAGAGGAGGACTCTGACTCCCAAGGATGTCTGCTGTACAAACATCCTGGAAAAGATAGTCCAGGGTAAAGGACAGACAGGCCTCTGCTGGCAAGACGTGCAGAAACACCAGAGGTCCATGGAGAACAGCCTCCCTGCAGAACCTGCTATACACCATGGAATGTGGATGCATCCCTTTGGTCTCATGCTGTCTCCTGGAAACAAACATCAGATTGAGTCTCCATCAGAGCCCTGACCGGTCCCTCTTTGGGGCTCCCAGCCAGTGCCAGGACTTGCAGGGATATCACATCAGAAACTGAGGGAGGGGCTGAGGGGTAATAAAGAACCTGACTGGTTCCCCAGAACCCATGGAGCCCTCAGCCATGCATAGGGATGGGGAAGGGAGACCAGAGCAAGGAGAGGCAATAGAGTTTGGAGAACCCAAAACAGGGTACAGAATTCACCTCTGAGCCTCATTTTGCCCAAATGTAATAGCGCCTTAATGATAGTGGCTAGCTCAGAGTAGTTGGATGAAATGAGTTCAGTCCTTAGGCTAGCACACAGTAGGGCTATATGTGCTAGCAAAAAAGAATGAAGGAAAAAGAACTGAAGTGCACAAGGAGGAGAAGAGTGAACACGGGGACCAGAGGGCCTGCCCTGCCCCTGAGCAGGGAGCAGAAGCACAGCTGCAACAGCTAAGCGCCTGGTTACCTCCCGTCCTCTTCCCCAGGCTCTGGCTGGGCTCAGGCAGATGCAATTTCCTACACCATTGACTCCGATTTCCATCCTGCGTCTTCATTCACAGGCAGGACGTGATGACATCCCAACGGCTGAGCATGGCCCCAGACTGTGGAGGTGCTGGATTGAGATAAGTTATTACCCACTATAAAATGGAGATGAAGGAATTGTTTTAGCATCTTTCCAAATGCAAAACAAGTACCCAGGTGACAAACATGTTATTATTTCTACTCTCATCCTCACATTGTTCACTCCCTTCAGCAGCCATGCCATGGCCCATATCACTGGAAGGCCGCATGTCTGATGCAAACAGCCACTGCCGCACTCGGAGCATGCTGATGAGAGTGCCGGCCCTGAGCCGGGGCTTTGCTGAGGTCTGTGGCCTGCAAACTCATTAGGCAACGGAGCCAAATATCAGCAGTACAATGATTAAAATTTCTTTTGAGAACCAAATTTTTTAAACTTACACTATATAGGTAAGTACATTGTTTATTAACTTAATTAGGGTACTCCTTCAGTCTATTAACTTAATTAGGGTACGCCTTCAGTCACACTGTACGTGCACGCCCGCACGTGGTATTTTGTGGAAGAGCCACACTCAAGGGGCCAAAGAGCCGCAGGTGGCTCGCGAGCCGCGGTTTGCTGACTACTGACGTAGGTGCTCCTATTTGACCTTCACCACAACCCCAGGGACAGCCATTATCATCATTATCCCCATTTGACAGGTCAAAAAGCTCAAGTTCATGGTTGTGAAATAACTTGCCTCAAGTTCTAAGCTCAGATGTAAACCCACGCTGGCCTGACCCCAAAGTCCAAGCTTTACCCCCTGCACTCTGCTGCTACGGGGAGCCGGGGAGGTCTCTTACCCACTCCTGCTTGACTACAGAGGAACAGAGACCTGCAGAACAGCAGGGCCCACGAGTCAGAGGAAGTGCCTGCACTAAAACTTATAAGTTTGAATCCTGACCTCTGTCCCCCATCCTGTGTTTTCTGGTAGCTTCACTTGGACTTTGTGAGACATAAACACAAAAAGACACTAATACAGAGAAAATTCAGAAGAGTTGTTGAGATCCGAGGGGACAGGAACCACAGCATTGTGGCTGGAAATGCGATTTCCCATTCATCCAAGTCCAAGAATTTCATGGTCCATTAAAGTAGTATGTCCACCAGGGGGCGCTATGCATTGCTAACTAATTAAGCAGCCTCGATCCAAAATCATTCAGGGTGCCCTTAAGTGGGGAGGTTGGGGGGAGAGGGGGACTTGCTTTCTAAGATATAAATATTTTCCTTGGTTAGAAAGTGAGGGATTCCTTGGCTCTTTAACTTCCAAAAATATAACTTCTGGTGGAAGAGCTTGCAGAATCAGCTTAATAAGCTTTTCTGGTCTTGGCAATGCAAAGCGTGTGCTGATCTGGGGGGCCCGGCGGCTGCTGCTAACCCAGAAAGCACTCACGAGCCTGCATTTCTGTAGGTTGTGGGAGATTCAGCACCCACGTGGGTTGTTCTGTAGCTCCTGGAAGATGAAATTGAGCAGAGGAACAGGGGATGTTACACCCTCCATGAGCCTGGCATCCTTCTTGGCCATTTCAGAACCTTGCAGAAAACTGCCCTCTGCACAGCTCCAGGGGCCCGGCTCCCAATACAGTCTTCATGAAGTGTCGCTCTTTCCTTGGAACTGCGTAGAGCACAGCCATGCTTACAGGCCCAGGTGGTGAGCATCCACCATCCATCTATCCATTCAGCAAAATTTCTGAGCAATTGCTTTTTTTCCAGATCCTATGACAGACTCTGCTTTTTTGAAAATCACAAAGCCAAAAAATGCCAGGGAAGGGAGGATGGCAGCTTTGGACTGAAGAAATGCATCCCATTTTGTGAAACCCACTTTTCCCATTTCACAGATGAGGACACTGAGATCTTCAGAAGCTATTTACATGGTGACGATGACAAAACTGGAAAATGGCAGCACTGGCTCAGTGCTCCTCCCCATGCTGCCCTTCCATGGGCCTTTGACCATCACAGTATCTCTAACCTTTGGAAAGGACCCAAATCATCACTCCCATTTCACAGAAAAGCAAATGCAGGCATCCAGAAGGCCACCTGGACATGTTATCAAGAATAACCTTAGGCAACTCTGAAATTTTTCTAAAGAGCAGGTATCTTCCAATTCCTGCAAGTCATTTCTGGTTGGGAATCACACAAACACTGAGCTTGTATTCTCCTAGCATCTAGCACCTTTACAAATGCCTTCCTTAAGAAGGGCTGTCACCCACCATCCCTGCAGAACACACACCCGCCTCCTGCCCCCGATTTGCTGCTTCACATTCAACCGTGGGAGTTCTTTTGTGTCGATGTTTCAGAACATTTATTGTCAGAAAGGTAAGAAGCTGACTGCAGCCACCTCAGTTAGGGTGCATTTCCATTGACACACAAGAAAGAGGAAGAAAGAAATAAAAGAAAGGGGAACAGGCACTGGAAGTGTGTGTGGGGGGTGGGGAGGTGAGAAGAAAAGGGGGTGAAAGAAGATGAAGCAAGGAGAGGAAGAAGGAGGAAAGACGTGGGGGTATGCTAAGAAGGACAGGGGTCATCTATTAATTTTCGATGAAAGAACGGAAAAGCCAGGGCCAGGGAGTTAATGTGTGCTCTGCCTCAAAGGAGGGTGTTCCCCTGGCAGTCTCTGTCTCTCACTTCCCAGTGTGTGGACTGAAATCAGTTTAATGCAGCTTTCTCAACCTCCCCTAACTGGAAGGAAGGGTATTGAGAGTCAGACAAAACTTCACTAAGAAAAAGAGAACTTTATTATCCAATGAAGAATGTCTGAGCTAGACAAGACCACTCAGATCTCCAAGGGAGAGCTCTCAACCTTCCAATCCTCATCCCCTTTCCATTAACCCAAAACACAACCCAACCGAAAAACCTGCTTCCTTGAAGTGTCTAAACAGATTAATATCACTACTATAAATAAAGCAAGGCCATGGCGATTTTAAATGAAAATAATTTCTTTTTTCCTGCAAGGGAAATCAAATCTTTATTCTATTCACATGATATCAATCTACAGCCTGGCCTCGTTTTTCTCTCCTGGGTCAAAAGTAGCAGCTAAAACATAACCAAGATCTTTTTTTTTTTTTTACATCAAGGCTGTGTGTCCCTTTTTTATGTTGGCAAAAATAGGAAATGATATATAAGAAATGTTTATGTGTTTTCAGGAAATGAGACAGACAATTCACTCCCTAAAATATTTAAAATCAATTTGATGTAAGTTGTCTTGGTCCCTAAGTCAAGCCTGAGTTCCAAAGCACCTTGGGAAGATCTGGAAAAGGCTGGAGAGAAAGGAAAAAAGAAACAGTTTCAAATGTGCTTTTTAGCCTCAAAATTAGGGGGGAGGAATGCATATCCTGAATTCACCCTGCAGACACATTTGATGAAATGTTATTTTTTAAAAGCAAGAATATCACCAAATCCTAACACCGACAAGACAATTTTAACATGGATATGATGTATCTATAGGTACATTTTGGCTATAATTTCTTGACATATGAAATACTAAGAAGTGAGATGGATGTTTATTTCATACAATTTCACTACCAATGTATTCAACATTTCAATACATCTGCCGAGTAGGCCACATTTCTGAAGTCGGGCTCCCAAGAAGCAATCCCTAGGGGAGGGCACATACGGGAAGGATTTATTAAGAAGAAATTGTGATGGAATGAGGAAAGCAGGATGGAGTACAAGGAAAAGCTGGGCAAAGGGGCCATATAAGCAGCTCCTAACCTTGCCCTGGTCCCCTGGGGACCTCTGAGGAATGAGTTACTGCTTGGAATTTATTCCCCCATCCCAAAGCAGGAGCTTGCTTTCATACCCAGCCCTACAGTCTCTGGCTATAGCCACTCCTAGGTGCTACAAATTCCCAGAAAGCACTGCTCTCTACACCTGTGCAGAGGGCCCAGTCACCTAAGAGTGAGCATAGAAGAAGCAGCAGGTGCAAATGATGGAAGCAAAGCACACAGAAGCTGTGAAGGGAATGCTTTGAACCCGTACTAGAGACATGGGGGCGCCTGCTGAGAGGGCCCACTATACCACGTTGTGTGAAAGTTAATACTTTAGAAAGTTTGAAAAGGTCTCTCCCTGACATTATTCCAAAGAAAGAGTGCCTGTGACCTTCACTGATTCCAGCCAAGTTAATTTCCCCTTGGCAATAAGCAAACCTTGGTATTCTGGATCAGCCCTCAATTCTTCGCACAAAAAACGCAAATGATATGATCTTTGAGCACACTACTTCTCAGAAACTGGCTATCTTGGTAGCTAGCATGGACTCCCCACACAGTTTTTCACCCCAAGGTTTGGCGGTGATAAGACATCCTAAGAAGATTAATCTTCTCTTGGATTTTTGTCCCAAATGCTGATCTTGAACCTGGCATTGCTCAAATAGCATCAGCAGAAAGCCAATCTTATTTTTTCTAATTAAGCTCGTTCCCTCAAAGATTTTTGACAGCACTTCAAGGGACACAGCTTCTTCAGTGCAGCATGCAAAAACAAGCAGCAAGTCCAATTTTTTTATGGGTTCTGAATTAACCTTGAAATTTGATTTTTCTCGGCTAAGTCATCTTTTCAGCTGTTGACTGGGAAAAGCAAACAAAACAATACTCTGGGATTTATTTTTAATTTTCTCTCCAAGTGAAGTTTTGTCAGCACTCAGAGGTCATGGTTTTCATGAGTCTCTTCAACAATAGGAAGTCCTTGTCATTCTTTGTGACTTAAAAAAAAAACTTTATAACCTTGGTAGATTCATGACTCTATATTCTAGTACATACAGCCTAATGCCAAAGAGAATTGTTCTTTAAAAAGAAAGAAAGAAAGAAAGAAAGAAAGAAAGAAAGAAAGAAAGAAAGAAAGAAAGTAATCTGTTATTTAAGATTGCTCTGTGTAGCTCAAAGCTGAGCCACCTCCTTTTCGTGGTCAATGGGATCATGAATGAAGTGGTTATATGGCAAGTATGCAGGTTGTGCATGCAGTTTTGGACTTCCACCTTTCCAGCTTGACCTCCCACAGCTACTGCTGAGTGCCAAACCTGCCAGGAACCTAGACCAAAAAACAGTTCTTCGCATAACACCATTCCCCAAGTGGTCTGGCCGCTGCCTCCTAGCAGGTGATTATATTAGTGCCAGCTACAATGGAAAGGCCATTGTTTTATTCTTAACTGGAGGCCCAGTGCACAAAATTTGTGCATGGCAGCGTGTGTCCCTCATCCCAGCCTTCACCCTCTCCAATCTGGGACCCTTTGAGGGATGTCCGACTGCCCATTTAGGCCCGATCCCTGCAGCAGCTGACCAGCTGATGGAGCAGATGGGCAGGTGAAGACTGAGTTACCAGCTCCATGTGGGCAGCAATGCTTTGCAGGGTTGGGGCAACACTCCCCAGAAAGTTGCTTAGGCTCTAAATTACTATCCATATTTAGCACTAATTACTCCAGAGTCAGCAATCAAGGGTGGGAATGGGTGAGGCATCATTCACCATTGACAATGCTCCCCTACTGAACCACAAGCTTAATGTATGCTCCATGTGACCTTATGGTCATCTAGTCTAGGAGTCTTTTTCCAAAGGGAGGAAGACGTCCACTAGGAAACACGGTCATTTCACTGGACTGGAAATTAAGACTGCCACCCTCGAACTTACGGTTCCTCATAACTCTGAACCAACAGGAAACAATGGGAGTTTCTGAGCCGTCTGGGGTGACTGATCCTGATCGCCATGGGGTAATTGGACTGTTGTTCCACAGCAACAGATGGATTGCAGAGGATTCCTTAGGGCTTTCTTGGTATTACCATGCCCTATGATGAACATCAATGCCAAGTTACAGGAAAGAAATCCAGGCATGATTAGTGATGGCCTGAGCCTTTGGAACAAAGGTCAGTGTCAGTCCTTCCACCAAGCAAAAACTACAGCCAGCTCAGGTGCTTGCGAAGGGCAGAGAGAACACATTTACTAGGCAATGGATGAAAGTAGTTATCAATACAAGCTCCGAAAGAGTGACCAGCTGCAAAAGCATAAATCTGACCGCTATAATTCTTTCTTATTTAGTTGTGAGTAAATGTGAGTGTCTGTGTATATTTTTTGTTAGTTAAACTTGCATAAATGTAACAAAAAGATTGAGCGACATGTGAAGAAAAAGAACGCTGAGCTGCTATATGTCTAGTTTCTATATCCTCTCCCATTCAAATGAAACACCAGTTCAACACAATAAAAAGCAGTGAAAAGCAATTTTAATTATTTATACTTTGCTGTATTGTTTAAGCTATACGAGTAATACATCATGCCAAAAGGATTCAAGTATCAACCTGAAAGCACTCCCACTAGGCAAAGCTGGAATAATGAGAGCAATAAAATACCCCACAAATAAATACATAAATAAATGTCTGGGATCCCTTCCTGATGAAATTCAATGAATAAATAAATAAATGGGGGAAAGTGATAACTCTTCCCTACAGAAGAATTCCAATTAGGTGCAGAAGGAATGGGGGTAATAAAAAGCCACCATCAGAGTACCACAGGAACACTGGCTGCAAGATCCACCGATGAAAACTAACATTAGTGGGTAAAAGTTTAAGGAGAAAACGGTATTTGATAATCTTATCCCCCACATTTTTAATTACACAAGAGGACACAGTAGCTTTACAGTGAAGAAAGCGAGGTCAACATCAGCAGCAATAGACACACCAATATCATGTACCCCGGTATTATGCCCTGATAGGGCACCTTCACCTATCCCCCAAATCCATAACTCAGTCTATGTAATCATGAAGAAAATATCACACAAACCCACACAAGGAACATTCTAAAAAATACCTGACCAGTACTCTTCAAAACTATCAAGGTCATAAGAGACAGGACGGAGAAACCATCACACATTAAGAGCAGACCATGGAGACATGCTGCCTAAATGTGACATGGGATCCTGGATAGGGTCCTGGAATAGAAGATGGACTTCAGTGGAAAATGGAGAAATCTGAATAAAGTTTGTAGTCTACTGAGTAGTCTGGTACAGTATTAATTCCCAGTTTTGATAAATGGACCATGGTAACATTACAGGAAGCTGGGTGAAGGGTATATGACAGCTCTCTTCCTAACTCTTCTGTAAGACTACAATTATTTTTTTAAAAAATTTTTAAATAGCACAAAATTTTTTTATACTTCCTATTTTTTATACCAAATAGGAAGTATATAAAAAAAAAAACTTCAACCTCCTTTCCCTACCCATCCTACCCCTTGAGTGACCAGATTAGTGTTAATTTTATGGTTATTCTCTCTCTCTCTCTCTCTCTCTCTCTCTCTCTATATATATATATATATATATATATATATATATATATATACACACACACACACATATACACTTATATTAAGGATTTTTCCTTTGTTTTTTATTTTTGTGTCTTAAAAAATGGGTGCAACAGCATAGATGGTATTATGCTAAGTGAAATAAGCCAGTCAGAGAAAGAAAAGTAAAATACGATTTCACTCATATGTGGAATCTAATGAACAAAATAAACTAACAAAAAAAAATGGAAATAGTTTCATAGATACAGAAAACAGACTAATAGCTGTCAGAGGGGAGGGGTTTAGGAGTCTGGATGATAAAGGTGAAGGGATTAAGAAAAAAAGCCTCAAAGACACAGACAACAGCATGGTAATTACCAGAGAGAAAGGGAGGTGTGGGAGGAGGAAGAGGGTACAGGGGACTAAATGATGACAGAAGGAGACTTGACTTGGGGTGGTGAACACGCAATACAATATACAGGTGATGTATTATAGAATTGTACACTTGAAACCTATATAATTTTATTAACCAATTTCACCCAATAAATTCAATAAATAAATAAATAGTTGTGAAAAGTGAGGTAAATATGTCCTGATTTAACCTTTACAGAAATCTCTTTAAAAGGCTCTGAAGATGATGGGATAAAGAAGTACTAATTGGTAGTCACAAAATAGTCATGGGATGTAAAGTACAGCACAAGGAATATTGTCAACAATGTTGTAATAACTATGTATGGGGCCAGGTGGACACTGGAAATATCAGGGGGACACTTTGTAAAGCATCTGATTGTCTAACCACTAAGCTGCACACCCAAAACTGACATAAAACAATGATGAATGCAAACTGTAATTGAAAAATAAAGTATAAAAAAGAAAGGGAGCCAGAGAGACAGTCTGCTATAGGATGCCCATCAAAACATGCAGGAGCCCCTCTGCACCCCGATTTATTTCTTGGGCTCTTGCAGTCTCTGCTCAAAAACCTTTCCTCTATCTCCACTGTATTCCTCACCTCCAAGTTTCTAACTCCAAGTGATTTCCTTCCCTGTTTGTTCATCTCAAAACCGCCCCCACCCACCCTTCTAAATCCACCCTGCTTAGTCCATCCTTCTGTGCCTACTTCCCTACCCTTTCCAGTGGAACCAGTTCAACCTTCCTGCCTCCTGCCAAGCCCCGTCTCCTACCAGCTGGAGCTCCCTCTACCAGAGTCCACAGCAAGCAGCAGAGCATCCTTCAAGGTACCTGGCAGGGAAGCTGTAAATATACCAAAATGTTTGTTCCTGCCACGCTGTGACTTACTCCAGTGTTTTCAAGTCAAGAGTGCTATGTGGTGGCATTGCTTAGTATTTCTAGACATAGCTCATCCCGAGAAATTATATCTTATTCTTTGCATCTACCTGGGTCCATATTTATCACTGATATGAGCCTTGGAAATTTGGGAGGAAAGGATGTTTGCTGCCAGCATGAAGACCCCCAAGAGAAGAAGGGAGGGGCATGACTATGAGGAGAGGGGCTGGTTGCTCTTTCAGGGTGATGAATTGTGTCAGTGGTGACCTGGTGGGGACAGAGCAGTCCCAGGAATCTGTGGGATCAGTTCTGGTTTGTCTCCAGGTACACTGTGATCCCATCTCACCACCTAATGGAATGCGAAGGAAGGTCTGTGGGCCCTTACTCTGATTTTTTGGGGGGGGCAAAAGTGGAGGGGGGATTCTAAATCATTAGAGGATGGCATCAAAATACCAGTAATTGTTCTTTGAAAGTTACAAATCTAACTTTATTTGGCACCAGTCAGGCCTGGCACTGAATCTGTCTTCCCCTTTGCTTGCCCTGTGAGCCTGGGAAAATGGTTTCCCTCTTTGGGTCTCTTTTCCTTTATGTGAAAAGACAATATTATTCATCTTACATGGCTGCTATGAGGGTTAAAGAGAGAATGTATGTAAAGTGTCTATGCTAGAGCTTGGCATTTAACACCCCTAAAAGGATAAATTATATGAATCATTAATTGAAATAGATTATAACAGATAGGAAGGAAGGAAGGAAGGAAGGAAGGAAGGAAGGAAGGAAGGAAGGAAGGAAGGAAGAAGGAAGGAAGGGAGGGAGGGAGGGAGGGAAGGAGGAAGGAAGGAAGATGTTGTATATGTATATGTGAGGATTAATTAGATAATCCAGGTGCCATGTGTAAGACAGAACTCAATAAACAGCAATTGCCTTTTAGATCTAGGCCGGGTTTCACCACTGGTAGGACCCATTTCATTTCACCTGTTCCCACTAATTCAAGGAGAAAATCTGACTCATATTCATTTATATGGAAGTGCTCACCCACCCAATTTTGCTAGACAAACAAGTAGACACTGTTCCTAAAAGGCCCCTCAGAGCTCCTGTGGGTGCCAAGAAGCAGCTGGCTGGAAAGTGGTGGGTAGCTCGCTCGCAGGGTACACCTTCCAAAGATAGAATATGAGACAGATTTACTTCCCATTTGTAAACCATCTCAGTGAGTTGAATGAGCTTCCTTTCTTTAAGAAACCAAGAAAGAAACAGAAATTACATATTTTGAATAAGTGATCTACTGCACTCGGAGTCACCATCCATTTTCTCCTTGAATTAGTGGGAACAGGTGAAATGAAATGGGTCCTACCAGTGGTGAAACCCAGCCTAGATCTAAAAGGCAATTGCTGTTTATTGAGTTCTGTCTTACAGATGGCACCTGGATTATCTAATTAATCCTCAGAAGAATACTTCGAAATTAGGACTATGATTACCCCTCTTTTTGAGGACTCAGGCTCAGAAAATTATAATGCATACAAAGTGCACATCATAAATGTGCAACCAGTCATAGTTACCAACATAATAATGATTATTTATCAAAGTGTCACAGCTGCTTAGAGGCAAAGCCAGGGCATTCTGAAAACACACACTTTTAAAACCATGTGCTTCTCAAGATTTTGCAGACTTACCAACTTTCCTCCTTCCCTTTTCCCTTTTATTCAAATGACAATTTATTTTGAGCACCTACTTTTACCTTCATGTCCAACAATACCTTATCATTTGCAAGGTCTGCTCAAATCGACACTTTCTTTGAGTCTCAATCTTGTAAGGTAAGCAGAGCAGAAATTGTCTCCTTGTTCTATAAACTGAAGCTCAGGAAGGTTCTGCTGTTCACAGAATTCTTAGATATACCTTTTCCTCAACATTCATGCGTGTGCACGCGCGCGCACACACACACACACACACACACTAATCCTCTGGAGTTACGGTCATTCATATTTTTTCTTTAATTATAGAAATACTGTGAATTTATTTATGGAATTGGATAACTGCCAAAGCTATTATAAAGACAAGTTCCATTCTCCAGTAGGCACACTCCTCAGAGACAGTGGCAGCAATGTTTTGGTGTAATTCAAAGGTGGAAGATTGGTGGACAAAAGGCTAAAGCCAAACCACTAAAATTTTTTTTTGGGGGGGGGGCCAAAACAGTGTTTTAAAAAGTGTAAATTAATTGTCAGTTGCCACTATTTAAAAATAGGGGACTTCACGTTAGTACCACTATTTCTAGCTTCTCTTTAAAAATCTGAGGAGCAGCAATTCATGGCAACAGCTGGCTAGGAGCCCCCTTTCTGGAGGGCATGTTCTCTCTAATCTTCCTCAGTCCCCAACACTCCCTTTTTTAATTAAAAATGTATTTATTTTATTGATTTTAGAGAGGACGGGAGAGAAAGAGAGAGAGAGAGAGAGAGAGAGAGAGAGAGAGAGAGAGAGAGAGAGATCAATGATGAAAGAGAATTGTTGATCAGCTGCCTCCTGCATGTCCCCCACTGGGGATCAAGCACACAAACCAGGCATGTGCCCTGACCAGGAATCAAACCATGTGCTCTTGGTTCATAGGTCAATGCCCAACCACTGAGCCACACTGGCTGGGCCCCAGCACTCCCTTTTACTACATCTGGTCTGAGTTTCCAGTTTCTATGAACCACTGATGCCTGCAGTCATCAAAGTTATAAACATCTTTCCTGTCCTTGACCTATGCAAATAATTTTTTGCATTTGAAATCATCCTGTAGTAACAAATTTTCACTTGCCTTTTCCAGCTGACTTTATCACCATCAGCCTTTCCCACATTATTAGAAACTAGAGGCCCAGTGCATGAAAATTCATGCACTGGAGCAAGGGGGGGTGGGAGTTCCCTCAGCCCGGCCTGCCCCTTATTACAGTACAGGAGCCCTCAGGGCCAGGAGGTGACCCGGTGATTAGGGGAAGGTGATGCCCCCATCACACCTCTGCTGCCACTGTTGGCAGTGCAAGCCTTGGCTGGCCCTGGTTACCTGAGCCTCGGGCAGCCCTGGCTGGCTGGGCAGCTGACATCCAAGGCTTTCCTGTGCCTCGGGCCAGCCCTGGGCATCTGGGGGGCTGAGGGGACTGGGTGCCATCATCTTGTGACTGTTGGCATGCCATTTTTGAGGGCGTGGCAGTCAATTAGCATATTCCCTCCTTATTGGCTGTAGGCACCGCCATCTTTGAGAGTGGGGCAGTCAATTAGCATGTTCTCTCCTTATTTATTGGCTGTGGGCACCGCCATCTTTGCAACAGCATGAGGGTCAATTAGCATATTCATTCTAGTATTCCATTGTGCCTTATTTCTGAGTTTTTGCCATTATAAAGGACTGTGGCAGTCTCTTTTAGATTATGTTGATTTGGAAATTTTGCATGTATATGAGACTGGAAAGACTGGAATATCTCCAATCACTGGAGTCTCCAGTTCTGGGACTCATCTTGTTGGTCTTCTTCCAATGCCATCCATGACCCATAACCTTGGCTACAGTGGTTACTGCTCTTAATAACCCACCAGCAGTGTCAGGACTCTGAGTTCAGGGTCTGAAGTACTTCCCATGGAGTCAAGATGTTCACTTGTCTGCAGGAATGAGGTTGCGTGTGATGGTGCATGGAAGGGAGCCAGCATGGGATTCAGGGCCCCCCACCTCCACCCACCATGCTGCCCTAAGCACAGGACCACCCTGCAATGACCCACCCCATCTGCCGTCCCCTCCACCCTGGGAGTCTCACTTTTACACTTACCCACGATGGCGAAATGCCACTCGCTCTGGGAATTTCACCTTCGGGAACATGACTCAGTATACAGAAAAAAGCTAAAGGGACCTTGGCAAAGTCAGAGCTACTGTCATCACCCAGTACACACAGAGGAGCCTTTCACTCAGACCGTGACTCACCCTGGAGACAGATGTCTAACAAGGTCAGTTATCTGATAACCCACATCACAGCCAAGGAGAAACAACGAATTAAGAGGGGCCAGAAATCAGAGAGCTGGTGGACAGTAAAAAGAGGTGCCGGTTGACAGTGAGGAAAGAAATGAAAAAGCTATTAAAAAGCAGCCAAAATAATTTTTTTTAAAAACCCATAGCAATCTTGGGCCCAATGATAATAGTGGCCTCATGTGGAGGGGGCAGGGTAGTCGGTAATGCCAGAAAGTGAAGGCCACCGCCAAGCCAGAACACAATTTTATTTCACGCAAGACTGAGCTGGTCTGGCCGGCCGAGGCTGTGTGGGGGAGAGGACCTGCCTGAGGACATAGCAAGTGGCAGAGGCAGGACAGGGGCAGTCCTGAGACCCCACCCTGGCTGCAGCACCTGATTCTTCCCCGGACTCAGGGTCCTGTTAGAGGTGCCAATGGGCGGGGGCAGCCCAGGGCGAGGATCGTGTGAAAGCTGGAGCTGCCCTTCCCGCCAGACGCCCCTGTGGCTGAGGGGTTTGGTAGAAACTGAACATGACCCAGGCAATGGGAGACAGCAGGGACCCCCGGCTTCTCATCAGCCCCGGGCCCCACTTGCATCCTGACTCGGGGGAATTCCTTTCCAGTGGTTGGCAAACTGCAGCTCGCAAGCCACATGCGGCTCTTTGGCCCCTTGAGTGTGGCTCTTCCACAAAATTCTACGGTCTGGGCGAGTCTATTTTGAAGAAGTGGCATTAAAAGAAGTTTAAGTTTAAAAAATTTGGCTCTCAAAAGAAATTTCAATCGTTTTACTGTTGATATTTGGCTCTGTTAACTAATGAGTTTGCGGACCACTGCCTTAACCCTCTAAACCCCACTCAGCTTCATGTGAAGATTTCTGTCCCTGTTTACCTGCCTCACAGGCAATCTCAGGGACTAAATGTGTTGTTAGCAGGTGAGATCTTTCGAAGCCGTTACACTGTGTGGGTAGACAGCGCAGCAGTGGGAAAGGGTTGGGCCTGCTGGCTTCTAAAGGCGAGACAGTGCTCCATACAGCACTCCATCAGCTAGCCTGCCTGCGGGGTTATCTAGACGCTTGCTCCATGACAAATGGGTGTCAGAGAGGCTTGGTGTCAGAGCAAAGGGAAAATGACAAAACAGACACTAGCTGGTGACTATCAAATAGGAAGCCCGGAGTGATGATTTTGGTGAAGCATTAGTTAGGATAAGATATATTATTTTTGCACTTACAAATCCTTTCTGAGATTGGGTGTGATTTTAAACATTTTCAATCCAATGTGTCTGTTGGGGTTACTTTTGCCTTAATCCTGATGAAGGATGCCCATGAATGCTACCCCATCTCTGTTAAGACTGGCTAGCTGAAGACTGGATAAGAAAACTGAGGCCAGAAAGGTGAAGGGACTTACCCAGTGGGGGGACTGAGTGGCAAAGATGAGCTTCAGATCCAAACCCTCTATACGTCAAAGACTTGGTCAGCATAAGGATGGTCTAAGATTCTAAGAGACTGAGGGTCAGAAAAGGAGGCCAAGGGGGGAAGCCTTGCACATTTCAGCTGACGCTGACCATCAAAAGTGTGTGAAAATGTTATCCTCTTAATGGGCACCTAATTCATTTGGGAAAGTCTCTTGATGAGACATTTGGAGAGAAGAAGGGTCACGGGAGGCCATGAGGATAGAAGAAAGTGAGCAAATTGGCATTTCTTGGAATTGCCTACAAATGTGCAGACAAGGAAGGAAGGGAAGGAGAAATGGAGAGGAGATGGACAGGAATTTGGCTGTAGAAATGGTAGGACATGCTGTGTGAAATGCTTGCAGGGGCCCTTCCCCCTCCAGGCAGAGATGCCCCACCTAATTCAAAGTCAGGAGGTGGCAAGTCAACCCCTCCCCTGGCTCCTTCCACCTCACAAAGGACTGCCTAGCACATTTCCAACCTGCCTTGCACGCATGAGATTTTCATCAGGAGAGATATTCAAATGTCACATCTGGGCCCACTAAGTGCAAAACAAAGACAGCAGGATGACCTACAAGACAGAGAAGCAGGAATTCCAGACTGAAGTCACCTGAAGAAGGAACCCCTCCCAGGAATGCACTGAGACTTTGGAGAGGAGTTCAGAATGGTCCAGATGGGGCTCTGGTCCAGATGGATAATATTGACACGGGCCTAGGGGTCCGACCTGTCATCTGGGTATAAAGCATCTGCAAAGAATCCCTGGAGGATTTCAACACGGAGCAGAGGAATCCAGCACAGAAACCTTCAAGCCCAGTGGTCTCCCTAAGCATCCCAATCCCACACCAGTCTCCCCCACACCAGTCTCCCCTTCCATGTGCACACGTGCGCGGGAGGAGTCCCCACCCTTAGTTCTAGCATGGCGCTTGGGACGGAGTGTTACCGCAGGAACCTATTTTAGAGCTAATTCTAAACATGAGTATCACGTGCACAAGAAGCAGGGATGTAAGAGTGGCAGCTCTGTGCAGGGAGCATTCTCTGCTGGGCCTGCTGGTGAGCGACGCGATGGCCTCTTGAAGGAGGGAGGTAGAGCAGGGCTTCGGGAGGCAGAGGTGGTTTTAGCAGAATGGCCTTGCTGGGAGAGCCCTGGGCCAGGCATCAGCACCTGGGCTCTCATCCCACTGCTGCCCCACCCTTGCTGAGTGACATTGGGAAAGCCACTTCGGGCCTCAGTTTCCTCTTCTGTAAAACAAGTGCAATGACATCTGCTCTCCCAATGTCAAAGCAAATTAAAGGGAACGTGCTGTGTGGAATGGTGGCATTTTCAGAAGTAACAAGCAGGCAGGCTTGAAAGTGTGCCCATCTTGCTCATCTCCCAGGTGGCAGCTAAATGAAGGAAGAGGCAGAGCCCTGCCACCGGGCAGATACAAGGCATGATGGGGAACAGCCATGCTCCAGGCTGAGCGGGACCTTTAAAGGAATGAGAATGATGGCGGCGGCGGCGACAAGAGCAATTGAATGTGTCCACGTGCCTGCCAGTCGCCGTTAAAACACAGGTTGCACGTATCATCTCATTTAAGCCTCCCAATCAACCTACAAGGTTGGTACTGTGTTTATTATTCCCACTTTTTCAGAGAAGGAAACTGAGAAACTTGCTGAAAGTCACGCAGCTACTACATAAGAAACTGGAGCTGAAACCTGAATCTGGCAGTTGGCCCCCAGGATCCATGCTCTTAGCCATTATGCTATAATAGTAATTATTGTAAGTGCTAATGTTGCTATCATAGTTATTAACATAACTATACAAACAAAATGGTTGTATAGTAATAATTATTATTATTAACCATTGCATTTGGTTCCCCTACAGCTCAGTGAGGAAGGCATTTTATACCCATTTCATAAGACAGGAGGGAAAATGAGGCTCAGGGAACCCCTCAGAGTCCAGGGGGCAAAGCCGAGATGTAACCTCCTGCACACACATGCGCCCAAAGGTGTGGCCAGCGGACGCAAGCTCACGGGAGATTTTGAAATAGTAATAAAAATGACCGCCTGCAGAGACCACCTGGCTCAGGCTGAGCCACGCTCCACTGACCATGTCTTGAAGACTTACGTCCAGTGTAGGAAGGCAGGTCACCCCAGCTTTCACGGCGTATTTCTCAGTGACAGGAAGCACCAATAGGGTTCTCTGACCTTCGAACCCTGGTGATGACAGGGTTAAGGTGGAATTTACGAAGCACAAGTCACTGGTGAGAACGAAAGAAGGTTTTAGGCCAAGGAGGAAAAATTAATATAATCAATGGTGAAAAGGAAGAATAAAGAATATCTTCAGTTGTAAACACAATTTTTAGTTTGTTGGTTTGTTTTTAATAGAAAATATGCTAGCCAACTGATTTCTCCAGGTACTCAGAAAGGTAAAAGAATGGAAAATATTTCAGCTGTAAAGAAAAGGAAGCATGTCCCTCACATGAGCTGATAAAATACGAGCAAAGCAACCAAACTAATAGATTTACACAGAGAATGGAGAAATTAAAAAGTTATTTAGTAGCTCATAGAATCTCCAGGAGGGTAGACAACTCGGTTTGCCCAGCCAGAATCAGTGTTAGAAATCATGTCACAAAACTGGGTCAATGAAGGTGCTACAGCAGCTGCCACTGGGCACAGCTGCTCCTATACACCCCACATCTCCCCTACGGGATGGGGCATTGCCACAAGAATTGGTGCCACAGGAAACTGGATGTGGCCACTGATGCCTGCCTCATTCCTCCCATCACCAGCCTCCAAATCAAAGGTGTGGTTGTATCTAATTAGGGGATTCCGGGTCTTGTGCCCACACCTTAGCTACAAGGGAGGCTGGGAAGAAAATGGCTGACATTTTTAGCATAGGGTGACCAATTCATCTTTATTTGCCTGGAACAGTTTCAGTTTTTAAACTGCAAGTTTCACATCCTGGGGCTCCTTTAGTCCCAGTTGGGACAGCATCCTTTGATGGGGATGGCGAACTGCCTGGTGAGGTAGGAAGGCCATAATGCTCCAACATGCAGGACGTTCACATTCTGAGTGGCCAAAAAGAATGGAAAATGCCCACCAGGTTCCCCAAAAGAGGCCAGAAAGACTCCAGTCCTGATGGAGTTCAGGAGGAAACATCTGACTGAAGGCCATGGACCTGGAATTGTGGAGCACCGGAACTGGTAGCCTGCGATGGTTCTTTCCAGTGACGACATCTTGCAGGCACTCGAAGCACTGCATAGAACCATTACACAGAGCTCCACTGATGTGATGGGCCAACCAAACTGAACTTAATAAAAACCCAAAACGCAACCCTATTTTTCATTCCACTAAGATAAACAGGGGGATGATTCAGGGCAATAATCACTTCCCAGAAGTAAGCCTCTCCCTGCAAGTCCTCCTAGAATCCACAATCGCCACTCCCAGAGGGCACAACGCAGGCACAGGGGCTGATTGTGGGTGTATTGATTGTTTGTCTCCCAGAAAGCGCCCCCAACCCTCCTCCTCTGCTGAGGGAGTCAGGGAGTCCCACTCCACCCTGGGCCCCACAGCTAGAAATAAGCATGTGACCCTCACCTGGCCAATCACAGAATCCCATTGCCCAGACCCAGCCAGCCAGTCCCAAGCCAGGTCTATTGAGTTTCCTAATTTTGAGCTGGGACAGAGGTGCCCTGCCTGGGGCTCTTAGTGCCAGAAGAACTTGGAGCTAAGACCTGCACAGCCATCTTTCCTGGCATATGGAGAAAACCTGTTGGCAGAAGCAAGAAATGGAGCCCTTGGGAGACTGGCAGAGACCTGAGAGGTGGGGAGTGAGACAGAGCAAGTGTCCTAGAGGCACCAAACCCCTGCTCTGGTCCCTGAGGCCCTGGTTCCTGCAAACTACAACCCATCCCTTTCAGGCCTGTGAGCCCACAAGGTCCTCTTGCTTCTGATAAAGTCCCTGACTAACAGGCAAGCTAAAGTCATGGGAGTTATAAAGCTGCCGGTGGTCAATGACTGGAATGGTTACATCCTGTGAATTGCTCTGGGCATGTTGGGAAGGGGCAGTCATGGCAAACGGAAGGCAGAGCCAATATTCACCAGTTGCTACCACTCCCATCTTAACCTCTCTGCAGCAGCCACCTCCACTGAACATAGGGCTAATACACAGACCCAGCTTCAGAGGGTTGCTGTGTGACTTCAATGGGATGATGCACGGAAAATCCTTCCAGCTTGAAGATTTGATGACTTTGGGTTATAATCCAACTCTCGAGTGAGGCAGCTGAGGTCCAGAGAAGTGGCCAGTGACACTCTCAGTTACACAGCTGGTAAGGACAGGCCGGCCTCGCCCACAGGCCCAGACTCTACGGCCCGTGCTCCTTCCATTCCAGCACCACCACCTGAAGGACGGAGGTGCCCAGGGGGCCTCGTACCGTGCAGAGGAAATGGATGAACTGATGAGAGGCCCAGATCAGGGAGTGGTTTGCCTGGCTCGGTGGGTTCCTTGGCCAGACAGGCAGTCAGAGCCGGCCTACCCAGGCCCAGGGAAGGAAGAAGCCACCTCGGGAAGTGGTGGGAGTGTCCAGACAGGTCTTGAAGGGAATCAGGTGACCAGGGGCATTTCTTTCGCAGTGAGTGACAGAAGCAGGAAAGCTCACTGTCTAGTTGAGTGTGCCTACTGAAGTTCCTCTTCGGCTAAATAGCTGGACAAAAAGGAAAGGAGGAAAACGGGGCCAGGGATGGAGAAAGCCAACTGTTCAGTTAGCACCGGACTTGAGACATCAGACTCAGAAGTCTGTTCCTGCCTAGACTGAATCTAAAGCCAATTCATTTCATTGCAAATTAAACATTCACCATTCCAAATGCCCAGCCTCTGGCAGCACCATGAGGAGCTTATATGAAAGATGCAAGAAGAGTCCGTGGGAAAGTGGGGGAATGATAGGACAAAAACCTGGAGCCAATAGTGGGTGTGTCATGAAGTCACTGTGGGTGACTAGCATTGATCCTGCTGGGAGCCTCTAGGAGGCAGTCTTGAGCGAATGACCTCGCCCACTGGCTGCGCTGCCCTCTGGGCACAGGGAGGTGAGGCTGGGTGCCTGGGCTGGCAGCCGGAACCGCAGTGGCTGGCGTGAGGACGCCTGAGTGCCACCACGGGAGCCAAACTCCTCCAGGGAGGGCTTTAGCATCTTCCAGAATCCTCTGTTACAATGTCCTCAGGAAGCTGATTTGCCCATGAGCTCAACAAACGTTTACAGAACACCTACCGGGTGCTGGTGCTAGAAAGCCTCCACACAGCCACGAGCTAAGACTTGGGTGGGTTTTAAGTGGCAACCGACCTAGTCAACAGAGTGCGGAAGCAGGGAGCCGAGTTAACAAGCCGGTGGAGGGGGACTTTCATCCTAGCTGTTAATGGGCGGGGGCTGCCGAGATGGAGGAGGCCCTTGTCAGAGAGGCCAGTGGAGCCCAGGGCTGCCCATGAGCTGTGTGACTCCAGGAAGCCAGAGTCCTCATGCCAAGTGTCAAAGGAGTGTGAGTATCAGGGGTGTGAATTGGGGGGTGGGGGGACGGGGTGGAGAGGCAGCAAGGGACACAGAAAAGATGTTGGCCTGGGTCCACCTTCATGGCCACCTGGATCCCAGGTTCATGAACATGCAGATGGTGGGGCTCCTGGGCTGGGAGCGTCTGAGGGGGTGCATTAGGTTATGACTTCTCTGGTAACCATTTTTCTTTCTCCATGCCAGACAAGAACCGATGTTTCCTTCCGTACCTTGCAGTTTCTTCAGTTTGCTACCCTTGCCTGTGCCTCAGGCAGCCAAGCCTTAGCTGTTCTGACACTACCTCCCTGAGATTCCTTCTAGCTGATTCATTAACTCCTAGAAATGCTGGCCCATCCTCACAACAACACGTCTCCTCCATTCCCAGTGGCCTTGCCATGTGCGTAGCGTGAGTCTGCGGGGCTGTGTCTGCTCTGGAGGTCTGTCCGAGGGGCTGAGACCCAGCATCCCTGGGTAGCATCTCTGGGCTCCCAGCAAAAGATGGCAGTGTTGACACACTCTTCCCAGTCCTCTCTTCCCTGCTCCATAGGGTAAGGAGCAAGGGTATATATACACCACTTCCTGTTAATCAGTGCCTGCTGGCTGTCCCCACCCACCGGGACCTCTCCTCCACACCTTCCCTCCCAGCTGCACCCCAAAGTATACCCTAGGATGCCATCCCATGACGGTCAGACGCAGTAAGGTGAACATCTAGAGACTGCTCACATCAGACCCAGGATCTCCTGTCTCCCACTCCATGCCCCTTTGCGGCATCAGTCCCAGAATCCCTGGATAGCATCTCTAGGCGTCCAGCAAAAGATCACCTTCAGCTGCAAACCACAGGTCACCCCACTCCCTTTCAGAACCACCCTATGGCTGAGGGAAAGCTTTGGTATTGCAGAGTTCAAGCATAACTCACTTAGCAGCTGTGTGACCCCAGCATATTACTGTACCTCTTGGAACCTCAGGAGATCCAATGGGAGTGGATACAATGTGCCTAGCACAGTGTCTGGTATGGAGTCCTCAGAGTCCACTCACTCAACACATGTACCTAACAAATGTCACCCCCGCCGCTCCATTAGAAACACATTACTATCGGTGATTAACAATAACTAGGCACTGTTGTACAACTGGGAGGAAAGCATTAACCACATATAGGCAAACAAACACATCAGAGAGTTAGTGTCTACACAAAGAGTGGATAAAAATAAGTAAAATGTGAAAAAGACAGGAGAAAATTGCCCCTGGAGAGAAAAGAAACATAAAATAACAGGGTGTGGGGGGGATTTTTGGCATCACCAATTACCAAAGAAATATAAGTAGAAACCATGATGTATCAAATAATCTATATACGACTGTTACAACTGGCCAGTAACTATGACACACACTGACCACCAGGGGGCAGATGCTCAATGCAACACCTGCCCCCTGGTGGTCAGTGGGCTCCCACAGCCAACCTCACAAGGCCAGCCAACCTCCTGCGGTTCCTCCCCTGGCCAATCAGCCCTGATCAGGATTGGGCAAAACAGCCCTGATCAGGTGGGAGAGACCCCACCCATGCACGAGTTCGTGCACTGGGCCTCTAGTAATAAATAATACTAAAGCCCAATGATGGCAAAGTTGCAAAACACTAGTAAGTTTAAATATTGCTAATGGCAAAGTATTTTGGAAAGTACGTTGAGTCATACAATTATGGATACCCTATGACCCAATGATAACACTCCACAGGATTTTTCCCAAAAGAATCTGAAAGGCCAATGCCCAAAGATGTTGTCACTGCAATATAATTTAATGGCACACCGGAAGTTGAAAACAATTTGGGAAGAGTTCAACAAATAACAATATACCCTCCTAATGGAATGTTTTGGAGCCACTGAAAATGACAATTGTGAGGATTATGTAACAGCTTAAAAAATGTTTTTATATACTTAATCCAAAAAGAAAAATATATAGAGGCAGGAGTTATAATACGGAAAAAATTATTTTCAGGGGTGCAAGAATAAAAGGAGCTCAGAATAATGAAAGTGCTGTAAGTTGGGCAGACCACAGGGCAAGGGTGGTTCTCAGCTTTCTCATCAAGGAATTAAGGGCAGCCCCCCCCTCTCTCTCCTGCCTTGGTAATTAAGGGGGTTATGTGCAAATGAGATACCATGTGAGAAGAATCGTGCACAGAGCAGGACCATCCATGCTCCTCTTCTCCCTGCAGCCCAGGGTTCTAGGAGGGTGTGGGTGTGACCTGCAGGGGCGGGGAGCCAGAGGTGAAAGGGTTAGATGTCAGATACGAACAGTGCCTTCTGGCCAACACTACTCATACTCCAGCTGCTCTGTCTGAAAACCCAGCTTATCAGCAGGCCTTGCATCCTTGCGCCCCCCCCCACCCCCCAGGAGACTGGGGCTTTCAGCACCCAGAGACTTGTTCAGAGGAAAGAGAAACCACAGGAAGAGCCTGAAGGTCTTGAGCTAATCCCATACTGCCTGAGGTTAAGCCCCTAAGGACATCCAGGTCTTTGGTCTCCTCTGAGAATCACAAGAATTGTGGAAGAAGACAGAGTGAAGAATATCATCTGAGGAGGAAACTGAGGTTCTCCAGGGTTGCACAGCCTGAAAGTGGCAGAGATGACTCCAAAGCCCACATTCTGTTGCTCAGTAGGGAGGTCACTGACAGTAACTGAGCTCCTCCCCCAAAGCCCAATTCCTCTTGAAACCTTCGTAGTAAGGAGACATCTGATTCACCAGAAACTTCCCAAGGGAAAGAACATGGTTGTCTAGACCTGAGGTTTCCAAACATGAGCGTGATAGTCACCCAGAGCTCACCAGGCCCCATTCTTGTTTCCAAGGCAGTAGGTCTGGGGTGGGCCCAAGACTTTGCATGGCTGACAAGCTTCCCGGGATGCTCGGGCTGCCGATATGAGGACCACACTTGGAGAACCACTGGTCTGGAGTCCTGAGAAATGTCTGAGCTTAAATATGTACTTGGGACAGAAGGGAGGAGAGGGCTGCATGAAACCTGAGGAGAAAATGCATCCTTTCCCTCCCAGTAGGGGAGTGAAATGAGAGAAGAGGATGGAGCAGATGGGAGGAAGACTGTGGGCTATGAGAAGGAACCTTTCCCATGCCCAGCTGGCAAGGCTCAGTAACTGAGCATCAAGCTATGAACCAGGAGGCCATGCTTTGATTCCTGGTCAGGGCACATGCCTAGGCTGCGAGCACAATCCTCAGTGTGGGGTGTGCAGGAGGCAGCCGATCAATGATTCCTTTTCAGCATTGATGTTTCTATCTGGCTCTCCCTTCCCCTCCAAAATCAATAAAAAAAAAATTTCCCTTAAAAGAAGGAACCTCTCCCACATTCCAGCACCAACTTCCATTGTGGCCAATAGAATTATGAATGCTCCGTGTTCGTGGTTTGGAGAGAGTGGAAATGAGGGGGTGAGTGATCGAGTGTTGTGTGGGAATAGGGGTGGGACACACGGCCAACAATGGGCAGGCGAACTGGCTGGCGATCTGGATTCCAGCCACCTGGAAATTAGTGGGACGGGCATTGGGTCCAAGGCTGCGGCTCCAGGGACCGGCTCTGTCACAAAGCTCCTGGGGGCAGAGCCAGCTGACATAGAAGCGGGTGAATGGATGGCGGTCTTGGGGGGCATCTCTCCTGCACTGGCGCGATATTGTTGCCATGCATTTCTGCACATGGTGTGAGCGAATGACCTCGCCCACTGGCTGCGCTGCCCTCTGGGCACAGGGAGGTGAGGCTGGGTGCCTGGGCTGGCAGCCGGAACCGCAGTGGCTGGCGTGAGGATGCCTGAGTGCCACCACGGGAGCCAAACTCCTCCAGGGAGGGCTTTAGCATCTTCCAGAATCCTGTTACAATGTCCTCAGGAAGCTGATTTGCCCATGAGCTCAACAAACGTTTACAGAACACCTACCGGGTGCTGGTGCTAGAAAGCCTCCACACAGCCACGAGCTAAGACTTGGGTGGGTTTTAAGTGGCAACCGACCTAGTCAACAGAGTGCGGAAGCAGGGAGCCGAGTTAACAAGCCGGTGGAGGGGGACTTTCATCCTAGCTGTTAATGGGCAGGGGCTGCCGAGATGGAGGAGGCCCTTGTCAGAGAGGCCAGTGGAGCCCAGGGCTGCCCATGAGCTGTGTGACTCCAGGAAGCCAGAGTCCTCATGCCAAGTGTCAAAGGAGTGTGAGTATCAGGGGTGTAAATTGGGGGGTTGGGGGGAACGGGGTGGAGAGGCAGCAGGGGACACAGAAAAGATGTTGGCCTGGGTTCACCTTCATGGCAACCTGGATCCCAGGTTCATGAACATGCAGATGGTGGGGCTCCTGGGCTGGGAGCGTCTGAGGGGGTGCATTAGGTTATGACTTCTCTGGTAACCATTTTTCTTTCTCCATGCCAGATAAGAACCGATGTTTCCTTCCGTACCTTGCAGTTTCTTCAGTTTGCTACCTTTGCCTGTGCCGCAGGCAGCCAAGCCTTAACTGTTCTGACACTACCTCCCTGAGATTCCTTCTAGCTGATTCATTAACTCCCAGAAATGCTGGCCCATCCTCACAACAGCACGTCTCCTCCATTCCCAGTGGCCTTGCCATGTGCGTAGCGTGAGTCTGCGGGGCTGTGTCTGCTCTGGAGCTCTGTCCGAAGGGCTGAGACCCAGCATCCCTGGGTAGCATCTCTGGGCTCCCAGCAAAAGATCACCTTCAGCTGCAAACCACAGGTCACCCCACTCCCTTTCAGAACCCCTGTGGCTGAGGGAAGGCTCAACCATGCCAGGGTGACCCGCTGCCATGGTCTGGAACAGGCTTTCTCACCCTTGGCACTGCCACTTTTGGGCTAATGTCCTTTTGAGAGGGGCTGACCTGTGCGTTGCAAGGTGTTTGGCAGCATCCCCAAATGCCTACCAGATACCATGTAGGTTCATTCAATTTGGGTCCCCAAAAGTAGACCCTGAGACAAGGAATTCAGCACAGGGAGCTCAGGTGAGAGACACAAAGAGAGTCAGTTTTTGTTATAGAGTAAAAACCAGGAGCCAATAGTGGGTGTGTCATGAAGCCACTGTGGGTGAATGGTGTGTGATCCTGCTGGGGGCCTCTAGGAGGCAGTGTTGACACACTCTTCCCAGTCCTCTCTTCCTTTCTCCACAGGGTGAGGAACTGGGGTATGTATACACCACTTCCTGTCAATCAGTGCCTGCTGGCTGTCCCCACCCACCAGGACCTGTCCTCCACACCTTCCCTCCCAGCTGCACCCCAAAGTATACCCTAGGATGCCATCCCATGACGGTCAGACGCAGTAAGGTGAACATCTAGAGACTGCTCACCTCAGACCCAGGATCTCCTGTCTCCCACTCCATGCCACTTTGCGGCATCAGACCCAGCATCCCTGGATAGCATCTCTGGGCTCCCAGCAAAAGATCACCTTCAGCTGCAAACCACAGGTCACCCCACTCCCTTTCAGAACTCCTGTGGCTGAGGGAAGGCTTTGGTATTGCAGAGTTCAAGCACACCCACTTAGCAGCTGTGTGACCCCAGCATATTACTGTACCTCTTGGAACCTCAGGAGATCCAATGGGAGTGGATACAATGTGCCTAGCACAGTGTCTGGTATGGAGTCCTCAGAGTCCACTCACTCAACACATGTACCTAACAAATGTCACCCCCGCCCCTCCATTAGAAACACATTACTATTGGTGATTAACCACAATAACTGGGCTCTGTTGTGCTTTCTATGGTTAACTCGTGTGTCCTCTCACTCAGTCCTAGGAGTGAGGAGGCGTCTCCGCCCACTTTCCAGAGGAGGAAGCAGAGACCCAGTGAGCTGAATCACTTCCCAAAGTCACACTGGGAATGTGGCAGAGCCAGGATGGATCTGAATGTATACAGCCCAATCTACCCCTCATCTTCTCAAAAACATCTCAGCATTTCCTGAGTTTCACGGAAATGGCCTTCTATGTCGACTCAAAAGCACTCGCGGAATCCAGCGGAAAGCCGCCTGTTGCTTGACTCAGCTCGCATGTGAGTCATTCTGTGCCCAACAAAAGCCGCTCCCAATTGCTTCCAGAGTGGAGAGCATGCACATGCTGTCCGCCAACCCCTCCTGGGGGAGCAGGCATTCAACTGGGCTTTGGTGAGGGGGGACCACATTCACAACCCTTGCCTTGTCCCCAGGGGATGCAAGCCTGAGGTGTCAGGGGCCCACACCTGTGTAGCTCACGGGGACACATACAGCAAAGCACAACTTTTTCTATCATTCTCCATTTCCCGGCTGAGCATTTTCTACTCTTATCCTCTTCCCAGACATGAATCAATGTGGTAGTACCTCCACACTGTGCGGGGTAATTTATTTACTCAACAAATAACTATTGGGCACCAGGCACTAGTTTTCAAAAAGCTAAGTTCAAAGGAAGAATTTATTCCCAGTTCTTATACGTTTTCCCTGAATCAATTTCTTCCCAAAGTCATTGTTGGTCCCGGAAGGGGCCAGTATAGTTAATTCCTCAGAACCCACTGTCAGAAACCTTAAAAGGCTCAGTAACTCCCCAGGTGACCTGGCTTTCTTAAAAGGAAAGGCTCTCCTCTTCAGATCCCTTTAAGTAAATCCACCCCAGTCCACGCAGCATGTGAAGCCACTGTTTTTCCCTCCATGTGTCCTCTCCTTTAATGCTTCTGCTCTGTCAGTTTGCAAGCTTTCTGTCCCACCTCCCTTGGTCTCCTTGCCCCAACCCCAAAGCTTTCTTCTCAACACCTCTCCGGTTAATGCAAACCCTCTTGCGTTACTCTGAGAAACAGTTTCCTTACTAGGTTACCCGTTTATTTATTTATTTTTAAGAAATAAATCTTTATTGCTCAGATTATTTCAATTGTTCCTCCTTTTCTCCCATAGTTCCCCTCCAACCGGTTCCCATTCCACTCTCTGCCCTTACCACCCCCACTATCCTTATCCATAGGTGTATGATTTTTGTCCAGTCTCTTCCCGCACCCCCCACACCTCTTTCCTCCTGAGAATTGTCAGTCCCTTCCCTTTCTATGCCCCTGATTCTATTATATTCGCCAGTTTATTCTGTTCATCATATTTTTTATTCACTTGATTTTTAGATTCACTTGTTGATAATGTATTTGTTGTTCATAATTTTTACCTTTACCTTTTTCCTCTTCTTCCTCTTCTTAAAGAATACCTTTCAGCATTTCATATAATACTGGTTTGGCGATGATGAACTCCTTTAGCTTTTTATCTGTGAAACTCCTTATCTGCCCTTCAATTCTGAATGATAGGTTTGCTGGGTAGAGTAATCTTGGTTGTAGGTTCTTGCTATTCATCACTTTGAATACTTCTTGCCACTCCCGTCTGGCCTGCATAGTTTTTGGTGAGAAATCCGCTGACAGTCGTGCTCCCTTGTAGGTAACTTTTTCTCTTGCTGCTTTTAATACTCTCTTTGTCTTTTGCTTTTGGCATTTTAATTATGATGTATCTTGGTGTGGTCCTCTTTGGATTCCTTTTGTTTGGGGTTCTGTGCGCTTCCTGGACTTGTAAGTCTATTTCTTTCACCAGGTGTGGGAAGTTTTCAGTCACTATTTCTTCAAATAGGTTTTCAGTATCTTGCTCTCTCTCTTATTCTTGCACCCCCATAATTCTGATATTGGTATGCTTGAAGTTGTTCCAGAGGTTTCTTACACTATCCTCAAATTTTTTTATTATTTTTTCTTTTGGCTTTTCTGGTTGGGTGTGTTTTGCTTCTTTGTATTTCAAATCTTTGATTTGATTCTGGTGATCCTCTACTCTGCTGTTGGATCTCTGTATATTATTGTTTATTTCAGTCAGTATATGTTTAATTTCTAGTTGGTCCTTTTTCATATCCTTGAGGGTCTCACTAAATTTATCGGCCTTTTCTAGAAAATACTTAAAAAACTTTATAACTGTGGTTTTGAACTCTATATCCAGTTGTTTGATTTCCTTCATTTATTTCATTTGTGACCTATTTCTTTGTCTCCGCACTTTGGCTGCTTCCCTGAGTTGATAGAGTGGCTTTGTGTGCTAGGTGTCCTAGAGGGCCCAGTAGCTCAGCCTCCCCAGTTACCTGAGTTGGACACTTTTGGTACACCCCTTTGTGGGTTATGTGCACAGTCTTGTTGTAGTTAAGCCTTGATTGTTGTTGGTATCACTGGGAGGAATTGACCTCCAGGCCAATTGGCTGTGAGAATCAGCTGTGTCTATGCTGGGAGAATTTCTGTGCTGGAGACACCCTTATGAGACAAGACTTGCAAAAGCCTCTGTGCTCAGTTTGGATGGGGTGGAGTCTCAGGGAAGAGCAAGAAGCAATGGCTTCCTGTCAGCCCTGCCCTATGAGGCGTCTGGGTCTCAGTGTCCCTTGGTAGTCGCTGCAAGCACCTTGAGAGAAAGCTGGTCTTGAGTTTTGCCCACTGCCAGACAGTTCAGTTTCTCCCCGAATTAATCTGGGTCCCCAGAGTCTTACCCAGAACTAGAGTTCAGAGCAGTCAGAGCTTTTGTCTTCCTCCCAATTGAGAAAGCCAGCCACATACTCAGTTGCCAGCCCTCTCCACATGTGTGCCTCTGTACCTCTGCCTTCTGCAGCTCCTCTGAGTCTCAGTGTGCTTTTCTTTTTCCTTCTAGTTGTAGAATTTCCACTTAGCCAGCCTTCCTGTGGTTCTGGATGATGTCCACTTTGTCTTTTAGTTGTAGTTTTGAAATTGTGCAAGGCAGCAGTTTAGGTGTTTACCTATGTCGCCATCTTGGTTTCTCTGGTCACCTGTTTATTACAAAAGGATGTGACCCAGGAACATGCAGGTGGAAGGGTCATGGAGCATCGCTCCTCTGGGAGATCCACCCTCCCTGAATCGCCCCTTTCACCAGCCAGGAGCTCTCAGATCTTCGTCCCTTTGGGTCTGTCTACAGGCTTCATTAGGTAGGCAGAATTGACTAAGTCACTCCTTCTCCAGGAGGCTGGGGGTGTAAGATGCCAGGAATGGACACAAAGACCAAATACTATCTGTTATTATAAACCACAGTGTCACACTTTCCCTCAGCCTTGCCACTTCCTTCTCTCCCAACTTCCTTGGCTCCTGGGAACCAATCAATTGGACCACTCTGTGCCTGGTCCACTAAATGGGAACAAAACCAAAGTCTGTCCTGTTTCCCCTAAAAATAAATAAATTCCTCAATTTGAAGGCACTCAAATAGAAGACGTAAATATGCATGCTGGCAAAAATTGAAACAACTTAATGCTAGCTCTGCAGCATATTAAAATGAAATATTACAGTGATCCACTCATATATCTGAGCAAAAAGACTTATTGTGTATCTGAATAAAATAAAGACTGACTGCAAACCACAAAAGTTCCATTTCAGGAGGAATAGCTTTTATTTTACCTTTTTAAACATATTTTTATTGATTTCAGAGAGGAAGAAGAGGGAAAGAGAGACAGAAACATCAATGATGAGAGAGAATCATTGATCAGCTGCCTCCTGCATGTCCCACACTGGGGACTGAGCCCACAACCCAGGCCCGTGCCTGATGGGAAACTGAACCAGGACCTCCTGGCTCATAGACTGACATTCAACCACTGAGCCACACCGGCTGGGTGGAACGGCTTTCATTCATTGGGCAGAGGTGCCAAGTCTATCAGGTAAATGCAACCTGAGGAATGTCCTTCGTGCATCAGTTTAATGTTACTAGTGTCTCAGAATGTTTCTTCCTATGCTGGCCAAGGACTCTTTTCTCTAAAACACCCTATTAAACCTCTGACAGTGATTTCCTCCACTTCCTATTGTCTTTGCCTCCTTTGACCTGGGTGCAATTTAAACTAGGGATGGCTGGGACACGTTATTTCCTTTCTGAGCCTCAGCAGCTGGCGCTGCACTTCTAACCCTGACACCAGCCTCGGAAACACCAAAGACATCGCCCCCATTTCCAATCTGTCAAGCGCCTTCCTCGCTGCACGTCTAGATCTTGCAACACTTCTTGCCTGAGTTCTGAAAAGAATGTGCTGTTTCTCATAAAAGAACCATCACAGGGAGGGGGCAGGGGCTGGGTGGAGGGGATTAATGGATGTGGGGTGGGGTGGGGGGAGAGATGGGGATATCTGTAATACTTTCAACAATAAAGATAATTTAAAAAAAGAACAACCAAAGCTGAGCAATTTCACAAGAATATTGGCCTTTTTGTTCTCAGCAAGTCAGCTGCTCTTCTTACAATAGCTGTTTTGGGTCACGTCATTTTAATACTAAATTCAGCCCTCCCTCCCCATGACAACAGGCACACTGGGACATGTGATGCTTTATAAAGATGGTGAGGGGTCACACTGCAGAGCAGGTGGCATTCACCCCTGAACCCCCACCAGGAATCTCTTCTCTCCCTTAGTCTGTCACCAGCAGTGGGCGAAGCTTGCACCCCAATCGCCAGGGTACCCTATGGCCCCGACCTCCTTGTCCCTAAGACTAGACTGACTCTAAAACTGGGACTCTGAGAGGAGCTTTAGAAATTACTGAGATACTGCCATCATGGGTCTGGAGTATGACCTGGGACTGAGATTCCTCACAGCCCCAAAGACATAGCCCCTTACTGTGCCTGCTCAGCCCCTCCCCACATAGGCTGGGCCATTCGGCAACATCCCCCAGCCTAAATACCCACTTCTTTCAGAGGCATTAGGGCACATGATCTCCAGTTTTCCACCATTCCATATTGTCCTCCACACTAAGGTTGAGCATCCTTTGCTGCTATCATTCATGTTTGCCCTGTCAGTTTTCCTACAGCCAAAAGGGAAGGGGTGTGTTTCTTGTCTCTGCGTCTATCAAAAGGGAGATGACCACAGGGCCTTGGGTTTCTTCCATCTTCACTTCCCCCCGAGAGCATTTAAATTTGCAACTCTGACACTGTCTTCATGTCATCCTCTTAGTATCAATCCTATGTTACAGGCCCGAAAACTCAGGTTCAAAGTCATGACAGGTAGATCCGCTCAGGTCAGTGTGACTCAGAAGCCCATGCTCTTCAGACCCACAGGATTCTGCATTCTCCTCTGAGCTACCTTGTTCCGACCCTAGTCCACTCTCTGAGAGCCTTGGCTGTTGAAAAGTCCCTCCTTAAGTCAAATCCCAAATCCACTTTTCTCCTGCAAGCTTAGCATTCATGTGAAGAGAGAGGGAGGAAGGAGAGTCTGGGGGCTGGGTGCTCTTAGCTGTCCAGTAGGCCTGGCTCAGCTGGGGCCAGCAGTGCCTGCTGTCTGGACAGACTGCCCTGGCATGAGGACCCCAGAATTCCCTCAGAGCCGGGGGCTGTGAGCTCAAAAGGAATCAGGTGCTCATGTGCCATTAGGCAAAAAGCAGAAGATCGCTGGAGACCAGAAGTGGGGTCTGGGGTACCGGGAGGACAGAGGGGAGGCAGGAGCCTGGAACACAGCCCTGATGTGGAGCAGGGGTTGAAGGGATGCACTTTGAAGACAGGCAGGGGCACGAGCCAGAGAACACATGGCCTCTAGAAACTAGCAAGGCAGGAAGTGGACTCTGCTGGCCTGCTGACACCTGGGTGCTAGGACTTCTGAACTCGAGAGTGTAAGACAGAAATTTGTTAGTTTATAAGTTTGCAGTCATTACAGCAGCTAAAGGAAACTGGTACAGTTAGAATTTTGGACCCTTCCACCATACATTAGTTCTGTAGGGCTGTCATAAGAAAGTACCACCAACTGAGTGGCTCCAATAACAGAAGTTTATCCCGCTGTGGTTCTGGGGCTACATGTACAGATCCAGGCTCCTGCAGGGCAGCGCTATCTCTAAAGGAGCCAGGGAAGGTCTGTTCCAGGGGTCTCTCTTAGCTTTGGGGGGTGGTTTCCTGGGCTTGTAGCACAGAACTCCAGTCTTCATATGGCGTTCTACCTGTGTGCATGTCCATTTCTGTGTCCATATACCCCCCTTTTTGTAAAGACACAGTCATGTGGGATGAGGGCCCACCCTAAGGAGCTCATCTTAACTTGATCATCTACAAAGACTCTATTTCTAAATAAGTCCCAAAAATTGATCAGTTGCCGCCCATATGCCCCAACCCTCTTCAACCATGAAACCCAAACAAGGCTCCAGGTATAGTCTGACCAGTGTAGAGTTGAGTAAAACAGTCACCTCCATCATTCTAGCAGATAGGTCTCTGCTAATGCATCCTGAGATCACATTGTCCTTTTTGGGAATCATTCCCAAAATCTCCAAAATATCTGGTAGGAATCAGGTACCAAAATGTGGTAAGAAGAGATGGTTTCCTTATCCTCATTACGCAGAGTAAACTGAAGCATGGAGGACAGTGATCAGCTGATTGGCCTATGGCCATTACTCCCAGCTCTCTTTCCAAATCCCAAGCCCTCCCCTCCACCAACCAAGACTTTTTGACTGTCAGATTCTTCATCTGTAAAATGCAGAAGATGGGACTCTTCCAGCTCTGTAATGCTGTGATTTATTTTCTAAATGCAAACTCTAAAAGCTAAGCGGTGAACAGGAAAATAGAGGCCTTCTGCCTAGATCTGAAACGCCTAGGAAAATAAAATAAAAAAGCTTCCTTTCCTACTACTCATCCTAACCTTTTAAAAAAATTCCTCACCCAAGGACATATTTTTTTTTTTAGAGAGCGAAAGAGACAGAGAGAGAGAGAGAGAGAGAGAGAGAGGAAGGAAGAGGAAGAAAAAGAGGGAGAGAGAGAAATATTGATCAGTTGCCTTCCATATGTCCCGAACAAGGGACTGAACCTGCAACCTAGGTATGTGCCCTGACCAGGAATTGAATCCACAGCCCTTTGGTGTATGTGATGATGCTCCAACCACTGAGCCACCTGGAAGAGTGCCTTATTTTTTTCATAAGTGATATAGCTTGCTGGTTAATGGTAGTTCTAAATTTGACAGTTAATTGAGTCTTCTGATTGAAGGGCTACAACTTTCTCAATGACTTGGTCTATATCATCTTTCCTATTATTTCCCCTTTTCATACTCCACAAACTCGAGTCTTCTTGCACGTCCCATTTTCAACTCTCTCCAAAAACAATAACAGCGTCTTTAAAATAAGAAGCAGAGCCCTTCATACCGGTAAGACCGCAGGCACAAAACAGGCCTTGGGAAGTCACTCTCCCTCCTTCGCGGAGGCTCACCCCAGCAGCATTGCCCCAGGCCTCCTCTCGGTGTGTTCTTCCTAACATTTTCTCCAGGCTGCGCAGGCCTGTCGGTGCCCATCAGGTTTTCTTCATGTGTGTGAAACATGCAGCGGGTTCATCATCCATGTCTGACAGCTGAGAACACGGGCCACAGAGAAGATAAACAGCTGAGCCACAGTCACAAAGCTGGGGAGCGATGGGGCCAAAAAAGACCTCAAGACAAACGGCTGCTGGGTTAAGTGCTCGTTACATCGCCTTTGGAAACAGGATTGTCATCATGAAATGAGAGACAGCTCTGCCTCTCTGATTCCAGTCATTCTGGTTCAGCTGAAGAGCTGCCACCCCCAGAAATCACTCCCTGGTCATCTTGGACCACAGCATTTCCTTCCTCTGGGACCCAAAATCTGTATTGGCTGCCCCACAACCTTGGCCCTCATCACTGATCATCAGAGCAAGGTTGCAAGAGTTTCACACAACAAATGAACCAACTTACACATGCCATGGGGTGTTAGCATAACACCAGCACTCAGTGAACTCAACAAATAGTAGTTGCTATGACTTAAATTATCACTCACGCTCCCAGTTACTATGACCGGGAATCAAGCCACTCTAAAATTAGTGATATGAAAAAAAAAAAGTCTAAAGCTCATGGACACTGGTATATATATATTTCCATTTACTCATCTATGCATAAGAAGATAGCGTGGCTCTGTTCCATGATGTCTGGGCTACAGCTAGAAGGCGTGAAGGTTTAGGGATGACTCGAAGACAGGAGTGGAGTCATCCAAAGCCTCATTCATTCACATGTTTGAAGGCTGATGTTGGCTGACAGCAGGGGACCTCAGTGCCTTTCCTGCGGTCTCACCACATGGGTGTTTGGGCTTCTTCACAATATGGCAGCTGAGTTCCAAGGGCAAGAATCCTGAGTTTTGCTCAGTGGGTAGAACATTGGTCTGTGGACTTAAGGGTTCCAGAATCAATTCTGGTCAAGGGCGCATGCCTTGGTTGCGGACTCAATCCCCAGTAGGAGGTGTGCAGGAGGCAGCTGATCAATGATTCTCACTCATCACTGATGTTTCTATCTCTCTCTCTCCTTTCCTCTCTAAAATCAATAAGAAAATATTTTTTAAAAAAGAATACTGAGAGGACAGAGCCAGGAAGCTGTATTCTTCCATGGCCTGGCCCAACATCACATCGAGTCAGCTCTGCAGCACCCTGCGAGTCAGAGTAACCCAAACCCCTGTCCAGATTGAAGGAAGGAACACAGACCCATCTCCTGATGGAAGGAGTGTCAGTCCCACTGTGAGAACACAGATGCAGCCAGTCCCATTCGAAGAAGACAGATGGAGCTGTCTTTGAAAAATACAATTTTCCATAATCATTACTATCATCTGCTACCATCTCCTCCTTAGGATGCGTCCCTTCCAGGTGGCTCCCCCAGCCCTGTGGCAATCCTGCTGCCCGGTTTTCACCACGCCTGGCCCAGCAGAGGGCGAAGCTCGCGCCCAGGCGCAGACCCCTGCCATGCCCCTCATGAACACAAGCAACGACTTTCTTGCTTTGTCCCAATCGCTTTGCGGGAGGAGGTGACACACCTTCCAGCTGCAGCCCAGACGTCATGGAGCATATCCCTAGGACCTGGGGCCCAGACAGGAAGATGAAACAAACAAAAACAAAACCCCAGGCAGTTCCTGAGATTTGCAGCAGTTTTCTAGTTGCACTTGTTCATCCCTAGTGACGCTAGGGGCTGCCCATGTGCTCAGCTTAAAGTCTACATTTCTAGCCTCCTTTGCCAAGAGGGGTGACCAGTGAGAAATAACAGAAGTTGTCTAGTGGGAAAGCTTTCTAGTGCAGCCGATTCAGCAGGCAGATGCCTTTTCCTTCCCTGTGCTTTCCTTTATTCTTGTCTAGACTCGGGCGCGATGGATGGAAGAGCAGCAGTTACCCTGTGCCCATGAGGTGGCTTTGAGAATAGCAGGGCATTTGGGGGTCTAATACACCATATGGCCCCCACAGAAGTTCTGAACTGCCTGCTTGCACTACGTGAGAAAGAAAAAGTCCCTACCCTGTACAAGCCTCTATTGTTCTGCATCTTTATTATTAGTAAGCAGCCAATCACAGTTATGATAGAGCCCTTATTGCCTTCAGCTTTTTTATTCTTCTTCCTGCCTCAAACCTCACCCAGTTCCCATCGCCAGTGATGTTCCTCACACACAAATCTGATAAAGACCCTCTGCTGCTCCGAAGTCTCCGATGGCTTCCCAGCACCTCTAGATAAAATCCATACTCTTTAGTGTGACATTCAAGATCCTTCATAACCCAACCCCAGCAGAGCCTGATCTCCTACCTTACACCCCAAACAAGCCATGCTCCAGCCACTGCACACTCCTCAGCTTTCCAGTTCACACTAGTCCTCATGTCTATAGCCTTCCTTTGTGAAATAGTCTATGTGGTGATCTCCCGCTTATTCTTAACACCTTATTTCAAAGCCACCTTCTCCAGGAAGCCTTCCCTGATGCCCTCAGAGTGAGCCATTGTCTCCTCTGGACTTCTAAGGCAAGTTCTTTGTAAAAATGCCTCTGATCTGTAGCACTTGCCGCACTGTATTACAATTTATTTTTTTATCAGTCTGTTTCCCTAGACCAGTGGTCAGCAAAGTGCGGCTCTTTGGCCCCTTGAGTGTGGCTCTTCCACAAAATACCACAGCCTGGGCGAGTCTATTTTGAAGAAGTGGCATTAGAAGAAGTTTAAGCTTAATAAATTTGGCTCTGAAAAGAAATTTCAATCGTTGTACTGTTGATATTTGGCTCTGTTGACTGATGAGTTTGCCGACCACTGCCCTAGACTGAGTTCCTCAAGGCAGGGGCAGGGACTAATGGATCTGCTTAGCCCCGCTGTTAGCAAATCCTGAATGCGTGAGTAGGTGGATGAAAGAGTGCATGCATAGGCCCTCATCCTGGGGAGACAGTCTTCATTCTTCATGCTGTGGAGGCTTCGAGTGATGGCTGAGTTGGAAGAAGACACATAAAAAATGAGCAGGCACCTAAGAGAGGCGCACCCCAGTGATGCCCGTGGTCCATGAGTACCTCGAAGCTATCACTGTGGGTAGGACAAAGAGCAGTGTAAACGTGGACCTCCTATGTGGCGTCAAAAAGGCAGGGAGGGTGGGCATCCCCATCGGTGGTCTCCTTCCCTGTCCCACCCCCATGTCACAGTCCATCAACTCCCTGTCCAGGGAAAACCCCAGAAGGAGGAAAATCTCTGCCCTACTCCGGCCACCCAATAGCAGGGCCAGGTACGAACTCCTCTAACACACAACCCTCCCTGCCAGCATTTCAGTTCTTTGTGAAGCCCTTTCCCACCCGTGAGCTGGCCTCCAACAAAGGTAAACAGGGCCCGATTATTATTATTATTATTATTATTATTATTATTATTATTATTGGCCCATTTTACAGGTGGGCACGTGGTGGCCCAGAGAGGGGAGGTATGTCCACCTCACACAGCCAGCAAGAGGCAGAGCCAGGCCCCCACCACTCCCCCAGGAGCTCAAAACGCTGACACGGTGGTGACACTGTGGGGCAAATTCCAGGACCTCAACCAACAGCCCAGCTGGAGCTGTGGGCGGGGGCGGCCGGGGTGCCGGGCCCTCTGCCTCAGGAGACCCAGTGCCGGCCGCAGCCCCCTTTAAGGCGCCCTGGGCCACCCAGCAGAGCGCCGATCTTAATTTTAGCTTGGAGGCCTGCCACCGAGGCTTTGGTGAGAGGCGGGCTGGAGCTATGTGGGACAGCTGTCAGCTGGCATGCTGGGTGGGGCCTATTTAGCCGGCTGGGGCACAAGCTTGGGGACACTGAACTGGTGTCCCTGCCCCGAGTCTGTCCCCCCGGTCTCCCAGCCCCACGATGATGGCCGAAGAGAACACGGACCTGGAGGCCCAGATCGTCAAGGACATCCACTGCAAGGAGATCGACCTGGTGAACCGGGACCCCAAGAACATTAACGAGGACATAGTGAAGGTAGGCTCGGGCCTGCCCAGGCGCCGCCCGGAGGGTGCGGGGTGTGCAGGGCAGTGGGTGCTGGACGGGAGGGTGTGCTGCTCCACACAATCAGCTTCCCTGGAGAGACCTGGTTCCTCCGTCTTCTCCAATTCCTCCCTGAAAACCCAGCTTATACACCTCTCAGAGGACCTTTACATAAACAAGAGCAAGAGTGAGCCACACCCGGGTGACCCAGGCGTTGACTGGATGGGGAGCCTGTCACAGAGCCCTTCCTACTCTGAAGCGCTTCCCACCGGCTCCTGGCCCTCGTCCCAGGATGAAGACGAGGTGGCCAATGTGGGCTCTTCCCCAGGTCAGGGGAGATTTCTGCGGTCTTCACAGTGGTCACGGGGCTAATCCCTGGAGGGCAGCTTCTGCCAGGGCAGGTGGCTCTCCCGGGGCACTCACCACCCCACCTCCCTGGAGCACTGCCCAATGTCCAGCCCTCAGGTGTGGGGCCATGCCCAGCACTCCTGCCAGCCCCCGCCTGACCCCTGGTCCAGTGGCCAGGGCAGAGGCCTCTCAGAGAGCACCCAGGCCCCTGAAAGGAAATGCTCAGATGAGGGACAGGTGGGCAGCCTTGGGGAGCCAGCCTCACCCATGTGCACCGCCAGAGTCAGGTCCCTTTCCAGGCCCACACTTCACTTCAGCCTCCACTTGGTATCCACAGGGATCTTCCTAAAGCTGAGCTACAGGGAGCAGGGGCCCACCCACCAGCATCAGAGTCATTGTTAGGGCTGTTAGAAGGGGACTGGGCCTCCTAGTCCTACTGCAGGCATCAGACTTGAGACAAGCACTTTCCAATAGAAACCCATTATACATTCACACCATGTAACTATATATTTCTTAGCAGCCATCATTTCAGAAAGAAAAAGGAGATATTAATTTTCATACTTTTGATTTAAAAGGGATATTGATTTTCGTACTTTGACTTAACCCAGTATATCCAAAATAGTACCATTGCAACATGTAACCAATACAAAACAATGATCAATGAACTACTGCCCAGTCTTTCTTTGGCCTCAAAATCCAGTGTGTATCTTAGACTTGGGGTACATCTCAATTTAGACTCCAAATTTTTATCAGGAATCCTTGCTCTGTATTTAATTGCATAAAATGTAAGTTAAAATGCCCAAATCAATTCACATGCCAAAATTTTTCCAAACATTCTTAAAAGCTTGCCAATCCTAGAACCGAGTACCAGTTTTTTATGTTTTAATTAAAATTATACAAACCTTAGAATTCTTAAGTTGTACTGGCCACAAGTCAGCTGTACTGGCCCAAAGCTCATGGCCATTGAATGACACGTGTGGCTAAGGACCTGTCCTAAGCACCCCTACACAGCCAGCCTTCAATGGGCACTGCCCATGCCGAGTCTAACTTCTCCCCATGGCTTTCAAACCCCAACACAATCTTGATGCCAACCTTCTCCCACCTTCCAGCCCACATGCCAGGAGCCGACCACACCCACCAGAACACACTCCTGTGTCTGTGACAGGGGCGCCCAGCTCCTCACCTCCACATGGTGAAGGCCCTGCACAGCTCAGCTCAACCATCACCTCCACCAGAACCTTCCGCAGCTCCTCCAGGCAGTTGGTGGCTGGCTCTTCACTCAGGACTTTTACTCCAGAACAGCTTACACTATGCTGTTATTGCATTTATATATATACTAGTGGTCCGGTGCATAAAATTCGTGCACGCGGGGGATGGGGATTGTCTCTCAGTCAGGCCTGCATCCTCTCCAATCTGAGATCCCTGTGGGATCGGGCTTAAACTGGCACTTGGACAACACCCTCACAATCCACTCCTAACTCCTCACCTGTCTGACTGCTTGATCACCCCTAACCATTCTGCTTGCTAACCACTCTGCAACTGGTCTCCTCTGCCGGCCTGCTTGGTCCCAACTGCCCCCACCATCAGCCTGATCACACTCAATTGCCCACCTCTCCTGGCCTGATCACCCTCAACTGCCTTCCCCTCCTGGCCTGATCACTCCTAATGGCCTCTGCCTTGGCCCCTCCACCATGGCGATCTGGGACCCCCGGCGCCCACAGTGAAGTGTGGCGGTCCTGCCCTTCATGCACACACCAGTGATCTGGGACCCCTGTGCTCGCACCCTTCACAATATCGGACCCCAGGCACCCACAGCAAAGCACGGCGATGGCTGGCCTTCCCGCCGTGCCTCCACGTGGCCTGGGAACTGGCACTGTGGGCTTGCCGGGACCACCAGTGCAGCGTCCGCTCCCCAGGCCCATGACATTCATTCCCCAGGCCCTGCAGAAGCCCCGCCCCCCGCTCCTGATTGGCTGGTAGCATAACCAATCAGAAGCCAAGGTACAGTCACATTTGCATGTTACTCTTTTATTAGATAGGATATGTATGACATTAATGGTGGAGATAGGATAATTACAGCACAGGGTGAAAAGGGAGCATGAGGGGGGAAATTTTGCAAGCTAAAAGGGAGCACTAGGTAAATGGCAAATATTATTAGTTATGGTTTGCTCAGTGTGGTCTAGAGCAGTGGTCGGCAAACTGTGGCTGGCGAACCACATGCAGCTTGTGAGCCGCTCTTTGCTGCTCTGTTGATTAATGAGTTTGCCGACCACTGTGAAAGGCATTACCCTTACCCAGAAGTTTTGACATCAGGTTAAAGACATTAGTACATTAGTCAACAAAGCGGCAAACCGTGGTTCGCGAGCCGAAGTTTGCTGACCACTGACCTAGGTTTTCTGAGTCTGCATTTCCTCTGTGAAATGAAAATACTATCATTTGCCTCCACCAAGTACATGAATCTCAGAGCAGCTCTGTGCAACAGAAATAAACCGTGAGGATTCAGCGTAACCAGGGGTGTCAGAGTGCCTGACACAGTCCCCGGCACAAAGCAAGGATGTGATAAGTATGAGCTGAGTGAGAGCCCCCAGGAGCTTGCAGGACAAGAGAACTGAGCCAGCACCAGGTTTTACTCCCAGGCTCCCCTCTGGCAGCCCCTCTGCTGGGATTGGAGAATAGGACCCCAAGAGAGAATGTGGTTTCCAAAGGAGACCCGCAGTAGGAGGGAGACAAGTGCAGAGAGGCTCTCGGGTCAAACTGAGCCAGGAGTGAGCCTTCCAGGCTCTAGGCCAAGGTTATAGCCCTCAGGAGGGATGGGGGCCCACAGATGCAGCTGCTTAAGCAGCCTCCCCTGGGGCTGAGCCCCAGAAAAATGTCTCTCCTAGGCGAAGCAAGGGAGATAACAATCTTCTTAATTATTTGGTATAGTTATTGGCCATTCCCTTATTTGGGTAGTTATTTAACTTTTTCTTTCTTTTGTTTTTTCATGTGTGAGAAATGAAAACGTTTTAAAATTTTAGAACAGGGTTCTTAAAACCAAGTCGGCCAAATACCACAAAATAGGTTCAATGAGACTTCAGAGTGGTGTAATGGTCTGTGAGGGAATCCTAAGATGAATCCAGAGAGAGGAGAGTGTGGGTCACCTGGGAGAAGACTAGATGGAAGGGGGAAGAAAGAAAAGGGGGTGGGAGTGAGGGGGACAGGCTGAGATGAAGGCTTGGAAGGCACCTGCCTGGGGTGGTTTCATGAGTGGTAACAGGCTCCACGTGGCCTGCAGTAAGGTGCTGAAATAAGACTGCGTACAGAGACCTAAGTTCTGGTCGCAGTCCTGACACTAACTTGCTGTGTGATTCTGGGAAAATTCCTTTTCCTCTCTGGTGTAGATGGAGGCTGGGTGGAGAAGAGGGAGATAGATTCAATGTGTCCATGGATCTGGCCCCCAGCAGAGGGAAGACACTCCCTTTAGTCTTTCCAGAGCTCCAACTTCCCCAAACTTCCTGAGCAAGGCCTGGGGCTGCCCTTGAACACAGGTGGAAAATAAGTGCTAAGACAGAGGGGAGACCTGTACAGCCCAACAGACTTGAACTGTGGTCTCCAAGATTCTGGGCCGGGCCCAGGGCTGAGGAGCTGGGGCAGCATACCCATTCCCTCTGCTCCCACCATCACCACCATTCATGGAGCACTGACTCCATGGATCAGTGCAGAGTGCCTGCCTGTGCCAGGGTCTGTGCTGTCTCAGACCCCCATGCCAGGGTCTGGGGGATGACGGGGGTGAATGTGTGCCAACGGGGGCTCCAGCCCGACAGTGAGGACACCTTTCCCTTCACCCACGTTGCAAAGCCTCCAGCACTCTCCCCGTGCATTCCTGCAGACCCAGCCACCCCGAGTCCTCCTGAGTTATTTCCGAGGGCTCAGGATCGGCTCTCTCCCTGCCTCCCAATGAGGCTCCAGGTGCTATCGCACTGACACTTGAGTGCAGAGGGCCATGCAGGCCCTTCAGTTTCTGGCCCCACCTGCTCTCTCCTCAGGCACTAAAAGTAGGCCCTTCAAACAGGGCAGGGACAGACCCAGCACTCTAGATTCCATCCCACCCCCAACCACACTTGCCTGCAGGAAAACACACAAGCAACAGCCTTTGCTGCAAACACCCAGAGGACCAGCTCTACAATCTCTGCTCCCCAAGTGGGCCCCCTGGACATACTGTGACCGAGAGAGCAAACTGACCTGTTCTTCCCCCTTCTTCTCAAGAAGAAGCCAACCCAACCAGCAAGATGAGAGGAAACCAGCAAGTGCACAGAGAGCTGCTAAATGCCATAAATGAGTGCCAGCTTGGGAGGGGAGGCGGGGAGGGATATCCAGATGCATTTTTTTTAAGGGAACGATGTTAAGCGTGGAAAGGGGAGAACAGGCTTTCCCAGAGGAGGAAACAAAATAAGCAAAGACCACAATTATTGAGAAGACTGTAGGGCAGAGTCAGAGGCGTTGTCCCTCTCCCACTTCCCCCCCTCCCCCACCCCGGGGTCCAGGCAGACAGGACTAATGGGCCCTGGACCATGGGGCCAGGCCGAGCTGGCTCACAGGTGAAACCTCTTTGCTGCTCCGACTACAGGAGTAAGGGGGACTAAGACAGAGCCTCTGAAAGGGAATTGGAGGGAGAGAAGGCAAAGGGGCAGGCAGGGTTAGTCGTTCCACATGGCAACGACTTTTGGAAATGCCTTGCCCTCCGTCAGGTACCACGAGGAGGGGCCGCTTTGGACTGCCTCACACTGAGGGTTTATAACTTAGTGTGACGGGAACTTCTGGATGTCAACCAGCCTGGAGTCCTTCAAAATATGGCCCACCTTCCTGGGGAGCTTGTTAAAATGCAGATTTCTTGGACCTGCCACCAGAAATTCTTATTAACCAGGATCAGTGAATGTTTTGCACTTTCAAGTGAAATTAAGTCCCCTTTATCCTCGAGAAGACAAACCTGGAGTCCAGAGTTACCACCAGATTTCCCTGAAGACACTGGATCGGTTATGTACTGCTGTGCAACAAATCACCCCAAAACTTGAGGCTTAAAGCAACCACCATCTGATGATTTCTCATTGTCCTGTGGGTTGACCAGGCTCAGCTGGGCAGTCTGCAGGGCTCACTGCGGGCAGCTCCTGCAGCTGCAGTCAGATGCCAGCTGGGGCTGCAACCACCTGGGGCCTGGACTGAGCTGGAGCATCCAAGATGGCTCATTCACATGCCTGGCGCCTTGGCTGGTATGGCTGGGAGGCGAGACTTAGCTCTGATGCTGGGATGGCTGGGCCTCTATCTCCGTGTAGTTTCTGGCTTCTCCCTTTATATGGCCTCTCCGCCAGTCTCTAGAGCAGGGTATAGCAATGGCCTGGTCTCTAGATTAGGGTATAAAAGTGACCTTCTACTGTGGCTTAGAGCTCCCAAAAGCAGAGGCTGCCAAGCCTTCTTAAGGCTTAGCTCTGCAAATGGCACAGCATCCCTTCTCCCTCATTCTGGTGGTTAAAGCAAATTGCAGGGCAAGCCCAGACTCAATGAGGAAGAGACCATGCAAGATCATAAATGCTGAGAAGGCATGACTAATTGGGGGCATCTTTGAAGATTAGCTCACCACCCACCAAAATCTGATGCACAGGCATGCCTAGAACTCAGCCCAGGGCCATTTCTACTGCTCTCCTCCCCACCTGCACTGACTTCCTGAAGGCAGAGACTGACCGGGCAGGAGAGACCATGGGAAGAGGTGGGCAGGAGGAAAGGACAGGACTCAGGAGACCTGGTGGGAGTTCTTCCCACAGGTCCTTTCTCTCGCCCTGGAGCCTCTGTCATCTCAGTCTCTTCACAGCTCTTTTACATAAATCCAAGTCCCTGTAAGACCCAGCCCAGGCAACCCAAATTCATCCTGTAGGGTGCTCTGGAACTCAAGCTCCAGGGAACCCTTGACCCCACCTCCAGCCCTCAGAACTGGCCTGTGCCACTTTCTGTGCCTCATCTCCTGCTGTGGTATCCAGCCCTACAATGACCATGGCCAGGGTCAGGGCAGAGGGAAATGCAGGACTTGATGTCAGGCCAATGTGGGCTCCACCCCTGCTCACCCCTTACATGCTGGGTGAAACACTAGATATGATACATGGCCAGAAACCAGCATCTACAGGGCCAAATTATGGGTGTTTCTATGGTTATCCCAGAGTGTACAGAATTCTATTAGTGTTATTACCAATTACATAAAAAGCAAAGCTTTCCGTTTTTCAACTGTTCTTTTGCTGCAGTCACCTAATGGTTAACTTCCTACTTTATAGGCCAGTGTTTCTCAAACTATCTCAGTAGAGGGTTCCTTTTATTACTATTTTCTCAATCCATTTATACACCAATACTTTTGTAAAATTTAATAAAAACAAATTACTAGATAAATCAAATCGATAAAAGGCATTCACAATGTCAGCTCCAATTTTTTGTATGATTAGAGTCAACAGACATAAAATTACTGGGTCAAATGGCTGTATTTCTAAATGCTTACTCTCAACTTCTGCACCTGCCTGGTGTGGAGGGGCACTGACTGAGGACCACCCCTTATGGAGCAAGGTAATAAGCGAGAAAACTACGACACAGCAAAGCTAAGCCACCCCCTGGGTCTCCTGACTCCTAAACTAAGTCTGTGTTATAAGGGTCTTGACCCTCTATGGGTAGAGTTAAAAAATAAAAACAAAACGTCCCAGAGACCCCAGAAGGCATTAGGCCCCAAATCACACAATAGCCACTCAGTGGTCAAGTGGAGACCGGGACTAGACATCTATCCTCCCACCTAGAGCTATTTCCCAAACACCCTACCCAGAGTGTCCGGGGCCCTGGATGCCCAAGGACTGAATCATGTGGGCGTGTGGGGGAGGTATTTTTGACAGGAGGTGGCTGCTGGCCTCCCCCGCATCCTCCAGCAATGCCTGGCCCTGTTGCCCAGCACCTTCCCTGCCCTCTGAGACTGCGGGGGCTGTGCTGGCTGGTTCCGATTAATCAACTGGCCCTCTTGCTGTTCCAAAAATAGATATGCCAGAGAAGGGGGCACCAACTGAACGAGCAGCCACATTCTCTGCCTCCACATCCAGCCCCTCCCTCCAGCTGCACACTGAGCTGTCCATGGATCCAGCCCCCGCACCACCATCCTCCCAAAACAGCCATCTCCCCTCCAGCTTCTGAAAACGAATTAAGAAATGAAGTCACCGTGTGCTTCTGATACACTGGCACGACTGCCTAGAGTGGCCTGAGCTGGGTCTTATAAATACCTCCCCAAACCAGCACGCTATCTCCATGCTTAATCCCAGTGAGGGCAACAGCTGCCTCCTCCCAGCACAGCCCCTTCTGAGGGCACATTTTCTGATTCACAGATCAGTTGCCCCATGCACAGTGCCCAAGGGCAATTACTGGAAATACAAATGTCGGCACCAATGGCTTCCGCAATAAAATGAACGGTAATTGAAAGACACAACAGAGAGATCCTTGGGGGCAGGATTATTACTGTGAGTAGGAAATGAGGGAAAAGAGCATCCATCCATTTTATCAGCACAGGCTGAGGTCTGTGTGTGCACACGTACACACACACACACACACACACACACACACACACACATTTATGGCTAGGTAGGCTGAAGAAGGGCACTTATGATCTGGGGTGTCAACAGATTCCCTTAAATATATTTTCGTAAGAACTTCAGAGCAACTGAACAAATCACTAGCGCCTACCACATGCCGGGTGCTGTGCTAAACACTGCCCAAGAGGTGGTGTGCAGAGTGGATGTTGCATAAATACTTATTGAGTCGAACGGATGGATGAAAAATTATTTCTATTCTCATAACAAGGTTGTAAGAAGTAGCACGCCCACTTTACTGGTGAGAAAATGGAGTTCAAAGAGGCTAAGCTGCCAAAGTCACTCACCAGATCAGCAGCTACACTGGTGTGCGCTCCCAGGCTTGGAGCTCTCCTCTCCTGCTGAAAGCGCACTGTGACAACACCAGCAGCTAACAGTTCCTCATCAGTGTTCCGTGCCAGGCAGTGTTCAGTATTTACATCTTTGTAACATACTGAATCCTCCAGTCAGCTCCATAGACCTAGGAAAACGAGGCACGGAAAAGCTAAGCCACTTGCTGAAGGTCACAGAACCATGAGGAGCCGAGCTGGACTCAAACCTTGGCAGTGTGACTTCATCAGTCGGGGCTTTTCCCACTCTGTTGCCTCTTAGAGGCCAGGCACAATCAAATGTGTGGAGGGGAGGAATATGCTGGGGTAAGTGAACAAATCGGGCTGGGCTGTAGGGGAGCCGGGGCATTGCTGACTGCTGGGAGCAGGGTAGGGAGCTGGGAAGAAGGCCCCAGGGCACTGCCTTGGGCAGGTCTTTAAGGACAAGGACCAGACCTCAGAGGGGCAGTCACCCTTCCCGCCAGCAGCATCTACGCGGGGTCTGATCCTGGCTGGGGCAGTGTGAAGTGCTCAGATTGGAGTCAGGACGCCTGGACTCAGTCTGGGCCCTGCCTGCTCTTCTGGGCCTGTCTGCCCCCTGGGAGGTGAGAGGCAGGGCTGGGTAGTCTGTGAGTGGGGAGGCGCCCTCCTGAGGAACAGCCCCCAGAAGGTAGGAGAGGCCACAGTGGGAAAGGGAAAGGAGGAAGGGCTGGTGGGGACACAGGCAGGGAGGCACGTCTCTGCCCAAATGCCTCCCTCTGCTGGCAATGTTCCTGGGGCTGCAGCATGCTCCGGAGGCCACCCTGGCACTGAGGCATGGGGCCCAGGCTGGGCATTGGCCACAGTGGAGGAGGGGCAGGCAGCAGGTTCAGGGCCCATGAGTTTGACTGACCCTCGAGAGCGATGGTGGGAGTACCTAGGGCAAGGCTGGAATGGTCCCCCAGGCCTCTACTCCCCAGCTCCTTGGGTCTGAAAGTTCCCCTAAGGAGCAGCAACTGGATTTTTGGCCCATATAAACCAGATGTAGATGCCAGCACTCCCCATCCACTCTTCAAAGCCATGAGACATTCTCCAACGAACTTGGGCTTTCTTTTTCAAATATCCAACACACCACTTTTCCATCTCTGCCTCCAAACCCCACGCTCCCCCAACCCCAATTCCCAGCCAGCCACCACCTCCTGGAAGCCCTCCAGGAAGAAGTGCCATCCTTCCAGGAGATGAGGACCATACGCATGTTCTTCCCCTTCTATCCAGGGGGGCTTCATGAGGCAGAGAGGGCCAGGGGCAAAACTTACAGGAGGGTCGGGGCAGGCCCTTCTGATTTCCTAGTCAGCTTTTCCAGATCGCCTGCTGCCTGATATCTCACCCTCTACACTTTGATCCCTGCTAATACGCCTCCATACATGGAGCCTCAGCCAGAGCTGTCCCTGGGAGATCCAGAGATCAAAGACATGGTGCAGGAGCCCGGAATCCAGTCATATGAGAAAAACAGGACTCAACCTTGAACGTACAACACGGTTACGTCCACGGCCTCCCCCAAAGAAGTTACACTGGAAACAATAGTACCAAAGCAATAATATTTTCAGCACCAGAGAAACACAAATTGGAGATGCTTGTTTTCTTTTTGCTATTTCCTTAATTTCCTGCAACGTGGCTATTTTCTGCAAAGTGGTTATTTTAGAATGAAAACTAACTATAATAATACCACTGACATAGAGAGAATTCTCCCCCCACCAACAAAAGTGGCGAGTGGGCCCACCCTGGAAGGCTGAATTTTGAGCTCAGGCCCAACAGCCCCCACTAGGGACCCCTCCCATTAGTCTGACTAGTTTGTGCCATCATTTAACAAACTTTATTAAAATGGCCCGAGATGGTCACTACCCCACTTTACATACAAAACAGCTAAAGTATAGTGTCACTAAATGGCATCACATAAGAGAAAGAAGCTGGAACAGAGCTTAATGCACAGCAGGGACTCAAGAAAGGTTAGTTAAATGGTTTAGCTGGAAGCTATCTTTTTTCAAAGTCCACAGATAATCTTCCCACTTCCCTAATGGGGCCTGAGTCACCCTTCAATAGGATGTGTGGATCAGGTTCTCAGTCCAGCTGCACAGAGGGACGTTGTAGGCAATGGGGGCAGGACATCTGAGGCCCCTGCAGGACTAGGTCAAGGAAACAATCTGCCTTCTCCTCAAGGTGCTTATCAGCAGGCTCGGCCCCTCTCAGATACCAGACTCCCTTACTACCCAGAATGGCATGCCTCACTTTGCCACATGCCAGATCCTAGAATAGCTTTCAGACCTCTGCACCTCTAACTCATCCCACCACCCGAACCAGGCGCCAGGTCCTGCCTGGACTCTCCAGCGGCTCCCAGCTGGTCTCACATGCGTCCTCCCCACCACCCCAGAAAGAGCTGCTCCCTGCACAGAGCCTCCTGAGGCTGTTCATCGCACGGATGTTTGTCCTGCCTGCCTCTCCAGCCTCACTTCTGTCATCTAGGCTTGGACTTGGGCAAGCACTACATCTCCCTGAGAGCACACACTGTCCCACCAGCTTCTTGCTCCCAGCAATCCCTGCTCCTTCTGCCCCAAACTCCCTTTCTCAGTCCACAATCCCTCTCTCCTCCTGGCTACCTTCAGCTGTCAGCCTAGATAGATCTCTCTTTCACCAGGAAGCCTTCCCTTTCCCCAAGCCGAGTTCACTGTCCTCCTGTGGGGACACACAGCCCGTCCCTCCCTTCCCTGAGCACTTGTCACTGTGGTACAAATGCCCGCCGTGAGCTCTGGGACCACTGGAACCTTTGCTGCCATCTTATCAGCAGGCACCTCTAAATCTTCCCATCGTGATTATGACTGTCTGACTCCCTAGGATCATACAATAATAAATGTTGAGAGCCATGCCTTTAGGCCTGCCTCCAACTTACCTTTGGCTTGAAGCCAGTCCCTCAGCTCCTCGGGCCTGCTTACCCACCGGTGAGATGAGGGGTCAAGTCCCCATCGGGACCTGTGGGGTCTGGAGCCCTCCAGGGAGGTCTGATGCACACATACCGAAGCTTGAGAAACGGGTGGGTGCCGGGATTGAGGAACCCCTTCCTGCCCCCACAGGTGGATTTTGAGGACGTGATCGCGGAACCCGTGGGCACCTACAGCTTCGACGGCGTGTGGAAGGTGAGCTACACTACCTTCACCGTCTCCAAGTACTGGTGCTACCGCCTGCTGTCCACGCTGCTGGGTGTGCCGCTGGCCCTGCTCTGGGGCTTCCTGTTCGCCTGCATCTCCTTCTGCCACATCTGGGCGGTGGTGCCGTGTATCAAGAGCTACCTGATCGAGATCCAGTGCATCAGCCACATCTACTCGCTCTGCATCCGCACCTTCTGCAACCCGCTCTTCGCCGCGCTGGGCCAGATGTGCAGCAGCATCAAGGTGTTGCTGCGGAAGGAAGTGTAAAGCCAGGTGAAGCGAGGGGTGTGGCCGGGCAGGGGAGTGAGGCCAGGCTGGCCCCACGGAACTGCTCCACGGGGACTGCTGGCGAGCTCTTGCTCCGTAAGGACTGCTATCTCCTCCCAGGACAGGAGCACTGAGTCTAGAGAAACCAGAAAGAAAGGAGAGCCCCACCACAGAAGCACAGTGGCCTTCCACTCTGCCCCCGCCCCTCCACAATGCCCCCGCCCCTCCACGATGCCCCCGGGACTGGGCACGTGGGAAGATCATTTGCTAAGAGGCAGCTACTGCAAGTCTTTGCGATCACATGTACTGTAACAGCACAAACCAGCACTGTCCCCACCCAGGGGCGACCTGTCCACATTCGCCACCCAGGAAGCCACCAGGGACTGTGGGCATTGGGGGTGGCTCCAATAAAGGGTTCCGGCTGCATTCGGAGAGTGCCGTGTTTTGTGCGTGTGTTCTGATCAGCTCCTAAAATGGATTTCACTGCCCTGAGAAACAGACAGGGAACAAGCTGGTTGGCCCTTTCTCTTGTCCAAATCCAACTATCAGGGTAGTGCTTGGTTTCTATTGGGATTCTCCTTGGTAGCTGGGCATCTGCTCCCCAGTGTCCCTTGGATTAGTTCACGCTGACTTTCGTTGCCCCCGGGCCAGCTAGTGGTCAACAACAGAAGAAAATGGCCCTGGGCTAGAAGGGGTGGGGGCCCTTTCTGGCACCACTGAGGTGAGGGCCTGGGTTCAACCCTCTCTGAACCTTCCCTGTGACTCCCCAGACACTGAGCCCCTGGCACGGTCAGTTAGCACCTGCACACCTTCACCCGAGAGGTGTGATGAGGGCATAAGGTCTAATGTGTGCACGTGTGGACTCACAGTGTAAATAAGCAGCAATAGAAAGGATATGTCTCATCTGCTATTTAACCCTCTTATCACCTCCCCCCCATCCCCCCACCCCAAAAAACAGCAATCTTATATTCTATGCGGATGCTTTTCCCAATTTGTTATCCAAAACTCAGTCCTCAAAAAGAGGAGGGGATGGCTTCTGTCATTAAATTTGTTTGGGAAATGCTATATATTTCTCTTAAACGATTTTTCAATAGACACTGACACCTTAAAAGCTCTGAGAAGTCCTACAGAAAAGAAATTGGGTAAGCCCATATCCCCCAATACTATTTGACTTTTTTATGCAATACTCATTTAAGTCTCATAAAATTAATGGCGCACCACACTTTCCAAGTTTTCAAAGGCCTCACCTCATTGGTGCCTGGCCATGAACCAGTGGGCCAGTGGGGCAGCGTGGTGGATAGACCACGCATGAACTGGGAGGCAGGGCACAGCCAGCCTCCTTCTAGTCCTGCCTCCCCTCCTAGTTGCCTTCTCTGGGCTCAATTTTGTCATCTACAAAATGATCTCTAGTGCCCATTTCCACTCTAAAATTTTACCCATTTTTGTTTTTTCAAGTATCTTTGGAAATTGTCAAACACAGAGAGGATAAGTTGAAAGGGTTTGTGAACAACTAACTACACACCCACCACCCAAGCTCCACAACGAACATTTCACTACTCCTGTTTTGTCACATCTCTATCCGTCCACCATTCTCATCTTTCTCTGTGCATTTTTAAATAAGCTGCAGATATCAGTACATTTTGCTCTTAAACCCTTCATAACCAATCCCTTAGTTTTTTCCAGATGAGACAGTCACAGCCCAAAGAGGTCAGCAGACTTGCTGAAAGGCGCACAGCGGCCAGCATCCGCTCTGTGCTCCCAGCCCACGCCCTTCGCTCTGCGAGGGATCTGCACATTCTCTCGTGGACTCGGCGAGCCAGGCGCCTCCTGCTGAAAAACGAGGAAGCCAGCATTACTGGCATCCTCCTCCAGGGGCCTGCTCTTCCGACACCTCTTGAAATCATTAGGCCATAGTTTCACACGTGGAATCTTGGGTTATGCAGAGACTTGTCACCATCTTGGCATTTGCTGAAACCTGATTTGACTAGGATTCCAATTTTTCAAGTTTGCTCTCTTTTGCTGGGGGCAGAGTATGTATGGCAGGTGCTCAATTACCTGTGAAGCTCATGGAATTGGAGAAAGGACACCCCCTTAGATGCACGTATGTCTCAGGAGTTCTGTTGCTTCCAGGAATCCCTTGAGAAGCAGGACATGGAACTGCACCCCAGGGTGTGGGTGCTGATGCGAAGGGCCAGAGGAGGGAGGTGAAGATCCCTCCCTCTTATATTCTGAACCCAGGGAATGAGGGACTCTCAGTAAAAATGAAGATTTGGGGCCCAGCTCCAGTGCGTGCCTCAGTAGTGGTGCCAAGAATGAACACAGACCCTTTTGTGATTTCACAGGTGGCCCCTATGTCCCACTTGAAGAAACACTTGTTAGGGTCCCTTCAAGGTGACAATCTAGAATTCTATTAGACTGTGGCAACCAGTGGAGGTGGCTACATAATACAAGAGGTTTGCTACTGGGATGTAGAATGATTTCTGAGAATTCTGATTCATGAGAGGACCTGCGCCCAAGGAGGGGACCAGGACCCACCCGCCCACCACAGCCCAGATGCACCTCTGTAATAATCAGACAGGTAAGCATGCAGGTCTGCAAGGGAACTCAAGTGTCTGAGCACCAGATATGGTCATTGTTCTTGGGAGTGAGAAAGAGGACAGAACAATGTATGAAAAAAAAGTTTATTAGATGCATCTTTTGTAAAGCAGCGAATGAAGCAGACATCTCATTGCTGACCACACCACTCACCATTTGGCACCGTACACGAGAGCCACCACGGCAGAACAAAATCAAGGAATTCACATTTTGCAGTAAGTGATATTTCATTACAGCTAAATTAAAAAAAGGTTAAGTACTTTGAAACCAGGATCTTCATTTTAAAAGGAAGCTTCCTGCAGTCTCAATCCATAGACCCATCCCGAGAGGACACCAAACTGTGTGGCAGATTTTTTTTTTTCAGGGCTGAAAGAAATAAGGCTCAGTCTTCAAGTATTCACATTCCACATTTGACCATCAGAACAATGACACATTCCAGAAGAAAATCTGCGTGTTCCAATCTATTGTCACCTCCAGCCACACACTGGGCTTCTAAACTGGAGGACGGAGACAACTGAGCTCCAGGTAGCATTCTGGACCCTGTGCTCTGTCCTCAAGGCTTTTGTTGGAGAAAGGCTAAGAAACAATGCAAGTATTCTCCAAGATGAGCCTGGGAAGGGGATGTGTATGGCCAGGGGTGCTGCTGAAATCGAACGTCACTGATTTTCTACAAAACACAGACGCCTGTGCCATGTGAGACCCAACGTACCATCCAGAGCTTGCACAGAACTAGGAAAGTGTCTCAGTTGGTTCTGGTGCCCAAGAACCTTGCAACTCCAGGGTTCACAGGAAGACTGTACCCCAGTCAAAATAATATACTGAGTCGGTCTCCTTGATCTCCAGTGGCTTTGTAAGCTGCTGGGATGACAACTTCCCTGGGAACAGCAGAGATGGAGGCATCTCTGGCTGGTGAGCAGAGAGGCTCAAATGCCAACAGACCCCACCCTTGCTGCATGTGCAACCAATGCCCCTGGGGTCCTGTCCATGGGCACGGAGACTCTGCACCAGCATCCTGTTTACTTCCCACAGAGCAAGTTGACACTCTCAGAGCAGCCACATCAATGCCTGTGCAATGCCTTTACATTCAAAGTGATTGATGCTCACTGTCTTCAGTCTCCAGTTCGGACTGCAGACCTGGGCTAAATGCCGAGACTTGAACACTGGCATGTCAGCGCCTGCCTCTCTCCTCCCTGTGCATGTGTGTGTAGACTGCAGTGTGAAGGGGGAAGAGGAAAGTGTGTATGCAGAGAGTAGCCTTTTGGAAATTCTCTGACTGTACCACAGTGAGTCCAAAAATAGGTGTGGAAATTTTAAAAATTTACAGTGCCCCAGAGTGCCATTGAGCTGGCCAGTCTGTCAGAAACCTCTGATCTATAGCGTATTTAACAACTTGCAAATATTTTTTGGACACCGTTCTACGGTCCATGTTCTACCTCAAGGCTGAGAGGACATCTGAGAACATGTTTACCAAGTGAGACCCTTGTGAGTTGTCTTTCTAAAAAAAAATATAACGCCTGCAGCCACAAGGCCTCCCAGTGGCCTGCTAGAGTAGGGTGGGCGTCTCATCACTGCTGGTCCTTTGGCCAAACTGGAAACACCAACTCTTGCAGAAAAACTAAGTATGGAAACCCTGGGATTCCCCAAAATGGTGAGTCACCCAGAAAAACAAAAGTGCTGGGACATAAGAGATTCCAAGGAATTCATCCTTCAAACTGAGTTGAGCTGGTGAAAATTTGTGTTTATTTTTTATTTTTTAAGTGTTTGATTCAGTGGTTTTTAGAATATTCTCAAAATTGTGCACCATCACCACTAATCCCAGAACATTTTCATCACTCAGAAAAAGGAAAATTGTATCTGGTAGCAGTCACTCCCCATTCAACCCAGCATCCGGCTTCTGGCCACCACTCTTTCATAATCTGTCTCTATAGATTTGCCTCTTCTGGATATTTCACATAAATGGAATTATATAGTATGTGGCTTTTTGCAATGACTTTTATCATTTAGTATAATGTTTTCAAAGTTCATCCATATTATATAGTATGTATCAGTACTGCATTTCCTTTTATTCTGAATAACATGTCATTATAGAGATATAAATTTTATTTATCCATTCATCAGTTGATAGATATTTGGATTATTTCCATTTTTGGCTATTATAAATTACTAGAGGTCCTTTGCATGAAATTCATGCACGGGAGGCGGGGGATGTCCCTCAGGCCAGCCTGCACCCTCTCTAATCTGGGACCCCCCGAGGGATGTCCGACTGCCCGTTTAGGCTCAATCCCGGTAGGATTGGGCCTAAACGGGCAGTCGGACATCCTTCTCACAATCCAGGAATGCTGGCTCCCAACTGCTCACCTGCCTGCCTCCCTGATTGCCCCTAACCGCTTCTGTCTGCCAGCCTGATCACCCCCTAACCACTACCTTGCCAGCCTAATTGATGTCTATCTGCTCCCCTGCCAGCCTGTTTGCCCCCAACTTCCCTCCTCTACCGGCCTGGTCATCCCTAACTGCCCTCCCCTGCAGGCTTGATCACTCACCCCCAACTGCCCATCCTTGCAGGCCTGGTTCCTCCCAACTGCCCTCCCCTGCTGGCCTGATCACCCACAGCTGCCCTTCCTTGCAGGCCTGGAACCTCCCAACGGCACTCCCCTGCTGGCCATCTTGTGGTGGCCATCTTGTGTCCACATGGGAGGGCAGGATCTTTGACCACATGGGGGCAGCCCTCTTGTGTGTTGGAGTAACGATCAATCTGCAAGTTACTCTTTTATTAGATAGGATAGACGCCTGGTGCATGGGTGGGGGCCAACTGGTTTGTCCTGAAGAGTGTCCTGGATCAAGGTGGGGGTTCCCTTGAAGCCTGGGGTGGCCTGGGAGAGGGGCCTGTGGTGGTTTGCAGGCTTGCCACGGCCCCCCCCCCAGTGACCCAAGTGGAGGCCCTGGGATCTGGAATTAATTTCTGTTCTACAATTGAAACTTTGTAGCCTGGACCAAGGCCAAGCCTTCTGCTCACTCCATAGCTACAGTCATTTCTGTTTAGGTTTATTTAAATTCTATAATTGAAACTTTGTAGCCTAGAGTGGAGGCCTCGGTGCTAGGGTTGCAAAAGCTTGGCTTCCTCCATTGCCCAGGCAACCCTACCTGTATTCTCTCCAGCTCCATGGCTGCTGCCATTTCTGTTGGGATATATCTTCTATAACTGAAACTTTGTAGCATTGAGTGGAGGCCTAGGCTGGCAAGGGCAGATGGAAAGTTTGGCTTCCTCCATTGCCAGGGAAACCCAAGCCTCCCTTCTGCTCTTAGTGGCCACACCCATCTTGGTTGGGGTTTATTTGCTCCTGATTGGCTTGTGGGTGTGGCTTGATCAGAGGTATGGTCAATTTGCATATTACTCTTTTATTAGACAGGATGGTGCCATGAACATTTATGTACCAGCTTTTGTGTGTATGCTTTAATTTCTCTTAAGAAAATACCTAGGAGTGGCATTTCTGGTGTTTTAACTTTTTGAGCAATTGCCAAACTATTTTCCAAGGTGGATACACTATTTTACATTCTTACCACAAGCAATGTACAAGCATTCCAATTTCTTTACATCCTTGCCAACACTTGTTATTGACCATCTCTTTGATCACAGCCATCTTAATGGGTATGAGTGGCATTTCATTAGGGTTTTGATTTGCATTTCCCTAGTGAATAACAGTGAGCATCCTTTCATGCACTTACTGGCCGGTTATATTATTTTCTTAGGAGAAGATATAAAAATGTCTATTCACTTAATTCAAATACATGTTTTGTCCATATTTAACACTGGCTCATTTGTCTTTTTATTATTAAGATGTAAGAGTTCTTGATGTATTCTGGATACAAGTATATTATTTGCATATATTTTCTTTCTTGCATTCCATGAGCAAGCTGTCTTTCACTTTCTTGATAGTGTCCTATAAAGCATAAACATTTTGTGTCCATTTTTATGAGGTCCAGTTTATCTAATTTTCCTTTCCTTGTGCTTTGGGTGTCACATCTAAAAAACATTGCCTGATCCAAGGTCATGAAGATTGATGCCTATGTTTCTTCTAAGAGGTTTTGTAGATTTAGCTCTGTTTAGGTCTTTGATGCATTTTGAGTTAATTTGTATATAGAACGTGAGGTAGGGGCCAACTTCATTCACTTGTATGTGGATAGCCAGTTGTGCCAGCACCATTTTTTGAAAAGACTATCATTCCTATTAAATTCTCTTGTCACACTTGCCAAAAAATCAACTGGCCATAAATGTAAATATTTATATCTGTACTCTCTATCCTATTCCACTGGTCAATATGTCTGTCGTTATGCCAGGACCAGACTGTTCTGATTACTGTAGCTTTCTAGTACATTTTGAAAGCAGGAAGTGTGGATCCAATTTTGCTCTTCTTTTTCAAGGTTTGGTTATTTGGGATTCCTAGCATTTTCATATGAATTTTAGGATCAGCTTATCAATTTATGCAAAGACACCAGCTAGAATTTTGAGAGGAGTAAGATTAAATCTGTAGACCAATTTGGATAGTATTGTTAAGACCCAGGACAAAGGATGTCTCTCAATTTATTTAAGTCTTATTCAATTTCTTTCAATGATATTCTGTAGTTTCCTGTAGCTCTTTCATTGAATTTATTTCTATTTTGTATTCCTTCTGATATTATCATCTATTTAATTATTTCTTAATTTTGTTGGCATATTGTTCATTGCCAGCATAAAAAAATATGATGACATCAAGCAGGCAGTGAAGCAGGCATCAGAGGGCGCCTCAAGTGCAGCCTGAGCTACACTGAGGACCAAGTTGTCTCCTGTGACTCTACAGTGACACACACTCCTCCATCTTCGATGCTGGGCTGGCATTTCCCTCAGTGATCACTTCATCAAGCTTGTTTCCGGTATGACAATGAATTTGGCAACAGCAGCAGGTGGTGGACCTATGGCCCACATGGCCTCCAAGGAGTGCCCCCTGGCCCACCACCCTCAACGAGAGGAAGACAGGCCCTCAGCTGCTGGGGAGTCAACACCCTAAATCGATCCCCCCAATACATTGAGAATCTCCTGACCTCCACAGTTTCTATCCCAGACCCTCTGAAGAAGGGGAGGGGCTTAGGGAGCCCTACCTTGTAATGTACCATCAGTAAAATTCACTGAACCCAGCAAAGAGAGAGAGAGAGAGAGAGAGAGGAAATATAATTGATTTTTATATAATAACCTTGCACTCTGAAATTTTGCTGAACTCATTAATTAGTTTTTATGGGTGTGTGTATGTGTACAAATTCCTTAGAATTTTCTATGTACAAAAGATTGTGCCATCTACAAAGAGATCTACTTATTTTCCAATTTGGATGCTTTTTACTTCTTTCTTTCTCATTTGCTACTTAAACATTAGCTTGTTAAATATTTTAAATTCAAGTTTTCATCAGCTGCTTGTGACAAACTGCATCCTCTGACAAGAGGATGCTGGGTCAAGCCATGCAAAGCCAAACACTCTCTGGGGTCAGGGGGCCATGAGCATCACCACCCCATTTGAGGTCCTGCTCCCACTCCTTACTCCAAGTTCAGGACACTAGAATTCCACATACGATTAGTCACCAATCCTACACTTACTACTTTTCACAAGATCACAGAATAAAGGAGAAAAGAGATACTGGGGTGAAAGTACAGGTCCAGGAAACATAAACAACCCACCCAGCAGCCAGGCAGCAGTGGGGTCAGGGGAGCAGAAGTACCTATGGGAACCCAGGGGAGATCCAAGGACAGTCTGGTGAATGAGTCACCCTATCTATCACCTTCCCCTCCTGTGTCAGGATCCCACCCCACACCAGCTGCCCCAAGGTGTGGAGGTGTACAAACTGAAAGGTACCTATACACATACGGCCACCAAGGGGCGGACTGTCCTGTCACACAACCTGATGGAAAGAGATAATCAGCCAGGCTGGTCACAGGGAGGAGAGCTGCGAGGAACTCCTCTGGCTGGAACCGTGCCGGCTCAGGACAAAGGTGGAGGAGTTGCTCTTTTTGCTCACGCTTGTCTCCCCGGGCCGAGAGCCCCTCTGGTAGCTGGAGGAGCAACAGAGGACGCGCTGCACGAGCTCGTGGAAGAGGTGGCCTGTAAAGAGCATGTAGATCCAGGGGTTGCAGCAGCTGTTGAGGCTGGCCAGGAGCATGGCGATGATGAAAGCCGAGGCTGCAGGGGGTGGGGTGCAGGAAGAAAGAGAACAGAGCATCAGGACTGGATGCTAACCACTGCTTCCTGAGAGCAGCTTTTTTCAGGTACCAGGAGCCGGGCCACAGACAGAGAACTAGAGAGACAGAGTCTGGCCCTGGCTGCTGTGTTCAGGGGTTAGAATGTCTGCCCACTCACCAAAGGGTCACAGGTTCAAATCCCAGTCAAGAGCATGTACCTAGGTTGCAGGTTCAATCAAGTCTCTCTCACATCAATATTTCTCTCTCTTTCTTCCCCTCACTTCCTCCCTCCCTTCCACTCTCTAAAAATCAATGGAAAAAATATCTTCTGGTCCTAGCCAGTCGTGCTCAGTGTTTAGAGCAGCGGTTCTCAACCTTTCTAATGCTGCGACCTTTAACACAGTTCCTCATGTTGTGGTGACCCCCAACCATAAATTATTTTCATTGCTACTTCATAACTGCTATGAATCATAATGTAAATATCTGTAGGCTCTACAGCAGCGGTTCTCATAGGTTGAGAACCACTAGTAGAGTCACCTAAGACCATCGGAAAACACAGATATTTACATTACGATTCATAGCAGTTATGAAGTAGCAACGAAAATAATTTATGGTTGGGGGTCACCACAACATGAGGAACTGTGTTAAAGGTCGCAGCATTAGAAAGGTTGAGAACCAATGGTTTAGAACATCAGCCCAAGGACTGAAGGGTCTCAGATTCAATTCTAGTCAAGGGCATATATCTCGTTTGCAGGCCCCCCAGCCCTGTTCCAGGCTCATGCGGGAGGCAACCAATCCATATTTCTCTCTCTATGTCTCTCCTCCTCCACTCTCTCTAAAACAATCAACGGAAAAAATATCCTTGGGTAAGGATTAACAAAAAATAAAATAAAATAAAGAGACAAAGTCTGTCTTCCTTCCACATCCTTGCTCTTGCTGTGCACTCAGACTGTCCCCCAAGCCCTCCCAGGCTCAGCCAGCCCTGGAAGGCTCCAGGTCATTCTCTCATCCAACACGTCCCCACTGCATGCCTCCACCAGCAGGCGCTGCCCTCCTCATGGCCACATGTTGGTTCACCACCCACCCAGGAGGCGCAAGTGCCTACAGCTCAGAGTCCAAGAGCGCAGTCTAGAAGCTGCCAGACCTTGTTTGTATTCTAGCCCCATCAGGGACAAACGATTTTAACTCGTCCCCAACTTCTGTTTCCTAATCTCTAAGTGAGGACAAGCATACACAAACCCCACAGAAATGCTGTAAGGATTAATGAGGGCCCAGAGCATAGTTAAGTGCCCAATATATTGCTGGCTGCCAACACAGCCATGTGCCAGGCACAAGGCTAAGCACTGGGGACACAAAAATAAGATGAGTGGCACCACGAGGTGGGCACACTGAGGAGGGATGGAACTCTCTGGGAGCGAATCACAGCGGGCCCCACAGAAACCGGCATTGGAGCTGACCCCTGAAGGATGCTCATGAATGCTCTAGGTAGGGAAGGGAGGAGGGAACGGCACAGGCAAGGGCTTGGTGGCCAGAAAGTGGATGCTATCGGTGAAGACGCTCCTAAGAGTACCGCTTTGACATGGCAACAAACTTTCACTACAGAAAAACACAAAGTGACACTAAAATTAAATGAGGGTCTGTGTACGAGCCATTATCCTGAGGACTTACTGAGTCTCAGGCAGAATCAGTGATCAGCAATCAACTTCATGACATTACTTATCAAAACTGTCACACATTTAACCTCCCAAGAGACAGGAAAGTCCTAACTCTTAAATACTTCTATGTAGTAAGGAGGGAGAAAAATCTGGATTTCTTTTAATGGACTTAAGTCAGACAAACTTCAGACATCTCCCATCAACAGAGAAGGACAGGCAGCCTGTCCAGAAACCCAAGGAAAATCATGTTCCCAAGGATTCTGTTCACAACCACATCCTCATGAGCAAAGCAACTGCAAAGACTGGGAAAATCCTTTAGTCTTCCATTTCTTCTGGGAAAAGTTTTCAAAAAATAACTCCAGGATTCAAAAGCTAAATCCAGGAAAGGATTTTTCATGAGAATTCTGGAGTTTTGAGGTCTAGATGCCACCATACTAAAAAGGGGCCACATACTAAACCTGACAAGCTCAGGGGAGGCCTGCATGGTGAGCCTTACAGCCTCGAGAGACCGAAAGGAACTACGTAAGATGGTCTGATCATAAAAATTCCTATCTAAAAGCAAGTAATGGCGAATAGTCACATCCTAGGCCTGTAGCTTCCTTCACAAAGGTTAATCTTTACCTCAAGTGAGCCTGTGTGTTGAGGGCCCCCTGGGAATGGACATGGGCATTTCTTTAATTATTGTCAGCTGAAGCAGAGCCATGCTTCTGATATTCATCTCACCAAAAAGGTGATGTGCTATCAGTACTGACTCTTGACTTTGCCCAGGTGTCCTTGGGAGTGGGACTATTGATATGTAAATCAAGTCTAGAATCAGGAATGAGGAAATAAGACCTGGGCCCACCCAAAGTCTTTTATGCTAAGTTTTCCAGTACAACCCCTTTGTATTTTGGAGTATAAAATAAAAATGCTGCATGGGCTCTGGGTCCCTGTCTCTCCATGAGAGAGAAGACAGCATCCTACCTGGCACCCAGCTTTCTTCTATTCTCTCTTCATTTTTCTTAATCCCCAGCTGCCTCCATTCAGAACGGGTTCCATCTCTCTTTTCGTGCTGGATGTGGAGAAGGGAGATCCCCGCCTTATTTGAGCCCCCTCCCCACCGAGCCACATCTGGCACCCCGAACCTATGTATTGTCTTTTTGTAACTAAGATAACATGCCTTTGAAATATGAGTAATGTTCTTTCCCAGACCCTTTCAGGGCACACCCACCTGATGGGAAACCATGGAACCCCTCACTGTCATCTTATTCCCTGAATACCATCTCTGTGTGTTGTTAATGTAACTATCCTGTACCCACCAAAGTAAAATAAGTATATGTCTCTCCATTTTGATTTTCATGCAATCCCAAAGACTTCACCCCCTTAATCTACCATCAACCCCCGTTATGACTCCTCCTTTGCTGCTAATGTATGAAATAAACTGCCATTTTCTGAAGCACTTTTTCAACCTGTTGCGATTTTGCTTCCAAGCAACTATAGTCAGTTTGGCTCAAAAGAACTCATAAAAAGTCTCTACAGGTCTGGGCATTTCTTATGCCAACACCACCATCAACGCAGAATAGACCTATTGGTCTGCAATGTGTCCTTGCACCAAAGGGAGGAGGGCAGTTGTTTGTGAAACAAATTCAGTGGTTCTCAAAGTGGGGTCCCCAGATCACTGGGAACTTGTTAGAAAAGCCAGTTTCCAGGCCCCACCCTAAAGTTATGGAACCAGACTCCTGGGGGCATGATTGAATGTTTGGTTGTAAATAGCCCTCCAAGGGAGTCTGACACACACCCAAGTTTGAGAAGCACCAGTCTGATTACTTGGTGCACCTGGAACCAAAACAAGCTAAGGCAGACAAAAAAAATAAAAAAAAAATAAAAATAAAAAAGAAACTTGCAAAAGAGGAAGTTTAGAGAACAAAAGAGGAAAATCAAATCCTTAGACTAAAATAATTTAAAAGAATGAAGAGGGGAAAAGCCAATAATACTGAATTTTTCACTTTCTAGAAAAAAGAATGAAAAAATATTTGCAAAATCAACACATAAAAGTCAAAATTTTAGCCGAAACCTGTATGGCTCAGTGGATAGAGCATCGGCCTGCAGACTCGGGGCGGGGGGAGGGGGCGGGGGGGGGGAGGGTCCCAGGTTCAATTCTGGTCAGGAGCATGTACCCTGGTTGCGGGTACATCCCCAGTGGAGGGTGTGCAGGAGGCAGCTGATCGATGGTTTCTCTCATCGATGTTTCTAACTTTCTATCCCTCTCCCTCCCTCTCTGTAAAAAATCAATAAAATATATATTTTTTAAAAGTCATCAAAAATAATCTGTTAGACACCAATAAAAGGCATCCAAATTGGAAAAGAAGTAAAACTGTCCTTATTCGCAGATGACATGATATTGTACATAGAAAACCATAAAGACTCCATCAAAAAATTACTAGACTTAATAAATGAATTTGGCAATGTAGTGGGATACAAAATTAATGCCAAGAAATCTATGGCATTTCTATACACCAATAATGAACTTACAGAAAGAGAGGCTAAAAGATCAATTCCATTTACCATCACACCAAAAAAATTCAGATACCTAGGAATAAACTTAATTAAGAAGGTAAAAGATCTATATGTGGAAAACTACATGACGCTGAAAAAAGAGATAGAGGAAGACATAAACAGATGGAAGAACATACCGTGTTCATGGATTGGTAGAATAAAAATCATTAAAATGTTCATACTATCTAAAGCAATCTATAAATTCAATTCACTCCCCATTAAAATACCAACAGCATATTTCACAGAACTTAGAACGAACATTCCAAAAATTCATCTGGAATAAAAAAAGACCCCGAATAGCTGCAGCAATCCTGAAAAAGAAGAACAAAGTAGGTGGGATCTCAATACCAAATTTCAAGCTGTATTACGAAGCCACTGTTCTTAAAACAGCCTGGTACTGGCACAAGAACAGACATATAGGTCAATGGAATAGAATAGAGAACCCAGAACTCGACCCAAACCACTATACCCAATTAATATTCGACAAAGGAGGCATGAACATACAATGCAGTCAAGACAGTCTCTTCAACAAATAGAGTTGGGAAAATTGGACAGATAGATGCAAAAAAATGAATCTAGATCACCAACTTATACCATTCACAAAAATAAACTTAAAATGGATAAAGGACTTAAACATAAGGTGGGAAACCATAAAAATACTAGAGGAAGCCACAGGCAGCAAAATCTCAGACATATGTCGAAGGAACTTCTTCACTGACACTGCTCCTAGGGCAATGGAAACTAAAGAGAAAATAAACAAATGGGACTACATCAAAATAAAAGCTTTTCACAGCAAAGGAAACCATTAACAAAACAACAAGAAACCCCACTGCATGGGAGAACATATTTGCCAATGACATCAACGATAAGGGTTTAATCTCCATTTACAGGGAACTCATACAACTTAACAAAAAGAAGATAAACAACCCAATCAAAAAATGGGCAATGGATCTAAACAGACACTTTTCGAAAGAAGGCAGAAGGAAGGCCAAGAGATATATGAAAATATGCTCAAAGTCACTAATCATCCGAGAGATGCAAATCAAAACAACAATGAGGTATCATCTCACACCTGTCAGATTGGCTAACATCAACAAATCAACGAACGACAAGTATTGGTGAGGATGTGGAGAAAAAGGAATTCTTTTGCACTGCTGGTGGGAATGCAGACTGGTGCAGCCACTGTGGAGAACAGTATGGAGCTTCCTTAAAAAATGAAAAACGGAACTCCCATTTGACCCAGTGATCCCACTTCTAGGAATATATCCCAAGAAACTAGAAAGATGAATTAAAAAGGATATATGCACACCTATGTTTATAGCAGCACCATTTACCATAGCTAAGATTTGGAAACAGCCTAAGTGCCCATCAGCAGATGAGTGGATTAAAAAACTGTGGTACATCTACACAATGGAATACTACACTGCAGTAAAAAAGAAGGAACTCCTACCATTTGCAACAACATGGATGGAGCTGGAGAGCATTATGCTAAGTGAAATTCGCCAGGAAGAGAAAGATAAATATCACATGATCTCACTCATTTGTGGAATATAATGAACGGTATAGACGGATGAACAAGAATGGATCCAGAGACTGAGAAATGTTCATCAGAATGACAAACCTCAATAAAACAACTCCAATACCATATGGATTCCTGCAACAGAAAGGAACTGACAGGTCTGTTCCAACCACGAAGACAGTCCAGAAATGGAGGATGCTGGCGACACCTTGCCATGCGAGCAGTCAGCAGCTGTGCATCGCTGCAGGTGGCCCAGGACCAAACCAGAGAGGGTGGGACCTGCATTGCCACCATTTGTCCACCATCCAGATATCATTGCTGACATGTATACATAAGGAACTATTTGACATTGAAACTGGGACTCAGAACTGTTGGACATTGAAACTGAGACTCCAACATTTTTTGTTCTTATATGTTTATTTATAGTATGCAGATGCAAGATTTTTTAAAGAAAAGGAATGGGGAAAAATAGATACAGAGGCAAAGAAGCATTGAACAGACGGTTAAACTATAGTGGGAAGGCAGGGGAGGTGGGGGGCAGGGGCTGTAAGAGATCAACCAAAGGACTTGTATGCATGCATATAAGCATAACCAATGGATACAAGACACTGGGGGGGAGGGGGCAGGTGAGGGCATGTGCTAGGGGGTAGGGGAGGCTGGGGGAAGGTCAATGAGGGGAAAAAAGGAAATATATATACTACTATTTGTAATACTTTAAACAATAAATATATTTTTTTTAAAAAAAAGAAAAAAAGTCAAATTTTTAAAAGTCATCAAAAATGATCTATCAGACACCAGAGGGGAAACGAGGCTATAAAATGGAATAGAATGAAGTTCAGGCTTAGAGAAAAAGTCACCGTGTTTTACCTAGCTGTGTAGTTAATGGTATAATCTTAGTTGATTTAAGCTACTTGCCTTCATTTAAGCTACTTGCCTCACTCTTACTTATGGATCTTTGTGATTTATTTATCCTATTTTTAAAAAACTTTCATAAACAACAACACAAAAGTAAACAGCTGATAAATTCTTAGCAGCTGGCCAGCCCCTCTGCCCCCCACCTGGTGGCCACAGACATGAATAACTTGCCTGGCCACGGATGACCTTCTCTAAGCTGATCCTGCTCACACTAAGTTGCCAATGCTAAGAACACATTTAGACTTCTTTTAGTTGACAAATACCCTAATCACCCAAGACCTGAGAGTCCTCCCTGTGGTGGAATTTCAAGCCATCAGCAGGAAGGAGAGCTTCTTAGAAATAAAAAACAAGGGCTATGGTGGACATTTCAAAGGGGGAAAGCAGCAGGGATAACAGACACAGGTGAGAATGCTCCGGAGAGAGCAATCAGGGACTGCCAACGCTGGAGAATGGCAGTTTCATGGGAGAAGAGACTGGAAAGAGCCGGCTGAGGAGGGCTTTGAATCCAGGCTGTCTGAACATGAATCTACAGACAATGGGCAGCCACTGATGGTTCCAGCAGACTAGTGACAACTGACTGCACCTCAACCGCTCTCTGCGCTTACTGCATCTTGTTTAGGCTACAACATTGCCCTTCCATAGGGTTGTTACAGAACCTTACACCCGCCTCCCTCATCCCAGCCTATTTGGCCTTTTACAGAAAAAGTTAGCCAATCCTTGATGTTTAAAGGAGGAGCCATATTAAAAGCCTAGAAAAGGGTTCAGGAAGGGGAGGGGCAGATCCCCAGGGCAAGCTCAGCCCACTGCTTCCACATTAACAGGAGGACCTATCTTTGCTTTCAAGTTACCCAGGCCTGGCACAAGTCCTCACTCTGACACTTTGCAACTGTGTGATCTTGGACAAACTACCTAACCTCCCTTCACCTCAGTTTCCCCATTTGTGGAACAGGAATAATAAAAACAGTTTCTTTACAGAATCCTTGCCAACTTTAATTAGACAGGATTCCAAGTGCTCACCATGACTCCTGGCACTCAACTCCAGTAAACACTTAATAAAGCTGAGCAATTGTCATTACCAGTACAATGATGTGTACGTGCTCAATAAATGTTACTTTTCTTATCGATGCTGGAGTGATGGCCAATGCATGTGAAACAATGGGGGAGGCTGCTCCCTGGGCTGGCTGTCTTGCCATCTGAGGCAGCCGGGCATGGGACACAGGACAGAGGACACTCACAAGGACTTTGGGGAAACTGAAGGCAAAAATAAAAGTATGAAAGAGCTTTGTGAATGGCAAAGTGTTTGTTCAAGTACTTAGCATTATTATTATTATTAAAGGTTATGAGATATGATTCACTGAATAGTTTTTTTTAAAGCCCAAGGTCTGGGGACTCCTGATCCCAGGCTGATGAAAGAAAATGTCCTTTGCTCTTTTTGCCATGACTTCAGGGATTAAAAATAATAATAATCAAAACTCAGAGCCCTGGACTGGGTTGTATGACACCAAAAGAACTTTAGATAATCTGTGTTGGAAAATTTTACTCCACCAGAAACCCAATGGATCCCCCATAAAAATACCGCCTTTCCCCAGGACCAGCCCTGAGTGCCTGCATACTGCTCTCTGGTTCCTGCCTAGAAGGGAGGGGAAGTGGGAGGCACTGATCCAGGGGTTGGCCTTCACACCTGCTGGACCTCCAGCTGGGAGACGAGGAGAAGAGGGAGGGAGATAAATGGGGAGGGGAGGGGAGAGGAGACAGAGGGAAGGGGGAGGGAGAGGAGATTATGAGACATCCACGTATCCTTTCATGCTACTCTGGGTGCCAGCCACTGAGTCAGGCCTGGGGACCTGCCCTCAAGGGATTTACAAACACCAGTGGAAAGAGAGAAGCAAAATACAGGCTATTACACAGGGAGAGGCAGCATTTGGGGGAGGAGATGGTGGGCCCAAGACTGGGGACTCCAGGCATCTTTAAGGAGGGGCTCCAAGCAGGGAAGGTAAGCAGAAAGGGCCATGGACCAAAAGCATACAACTCATGCTGGGTAACTGTACCCCAGGAGACAGAAATCACTCTGCATTTCCACTTGGCACCGTGATTCATGGAGAGGTGGGAGGCTGAGGGCCACTCCAGGACTGTCTGTCTGCCTGAGATCCGCCTACCAGGCCCCACTTTACTCAAGCCAGGAGAAGTCCCCTGTTTGGATATCCCAGAACTCCCTCCACTCAAATTTCCCAGCACTCCTGTCACTGGAAGCCCAAATTAGCCCAGAACAGCTGACATGCAGCTGCCCGAGGCCTCTCTGGGCTGTGCTGGCCCTGAGGCGGTTCACATACGATTTAAAGACATGGCTTAGCCGACATCTCTCCTCTCATCTGAATCAAATCAAGCTCATCAGCTTTTATACTCCAGAAACCAACAACTAGGTTCGAGGCCTCCTCACTGTCCCATGTCAGTATCTTCCCTCCCCCCTCCCCCCAACAATAACATCAGGAATTAGGGTCTAATTCCCTTATTCCTATGGGGGCTGTGTAGAACTTGGCAGTCATGGTCTAAGGAAGACTTTTTGGTTGTTTGTTTGTTTTTACTGTACACATATATAAAGACTGAAAAGCAATATGTATTACAGAGTGCCTTCTTTGAAAAGACCACAATTTAACAACATTGGAATTGTTCTAAAAATAACAAGTGTGTGATTATCCTGAGTATCAGAGGGTCAGGATTAACAGCCAAATTTGTGGGCTAGAGTTTTACGTGGACTTCTATTACGTCACTGCTCAAATCTAGGGGACATGTGTCTCACTGGACTGCACCTGAGGAATAGCCACATTCTGAAAACAGAAGGGCAGGGACCTTTTGGCAAATGACCAGCCCTTTTCTACCCCAAGGGGACAACAGGGCTCTGCAGCCCATTGGGCCGTATGTGTAAAGGCAAACTGCACATTTTGGTAAAAGAGAAAAGATATTAAAGACGTACTACTCAATGGGCCAGCTCACGGGCATTGCAAAGACACCTCCTGGATGCTTGTTAAAAATGCAAACCTCACCAGGTCCTCCTGAATCAGAATTTGCATTTTAACAAGATCCCCCACACTGAAGTTTGAGAAGTATTCCTCTATTAGGAGTAAAATAAAGTAACTGTCCAAAGATCTCAACATGGCTTCTTTACATAGTCAGCTCCTACTCTTCCTTCAAAACCCTTTGCAAATGTTGCTTCCTCTCTGAAGTCCTCCTGATTTTCCCCCAGAAAGAAAATGAATGAATCCCTCTCAGGGCACTCGCAGTACTTGATAAATACTTCTCTTATAGCATCATCCCTTCATACCATTGTTATTTATATTTATAACCTGTGGCTTTCACTGGTGGCTCTGTCCCTGGCGAGCAAAGACTTGAACTGAAGCATGTAATTAGTAGACAGAAGTCCTGATAAATCACCCACCTCCACTAGCACATTGAAAGGCAAAAGGACAATTTCCCAGCTTGATGGCAGGAGATGACTCCTATCAAAATGACTGGACTCAAATGCAATTCCCTCTAGAAAAATTAAGTTCACACCCAGATATCATGGTCAGGTGGAGAGAAAGAGAAACAGGATGAGCAGTGTGACACATGGGCCCTGGATGGCAGAGACTGTGGTAGTGGAGCATCTGGCAAATGGGTAGAAAACCCCAGCTTCCGGGAGCACTCTATTCTTAACTCCTTGGTGGCCAGGAGTGAGGATCACAGGAATCAGGGGCTGGGACACCGAAGACCACTTGGTTACGCCCCATTCCTACCCACCTGTCACACCAGGGTCCCCTTGTTTCTAAAATGCAGAGCTAGACCCTCCCCACCCCACTTCCTGCTGTCTCCTCCAGTTTCACTTTACCTCGTGACACTCTCACTCCCAGCATCCCTGGGCTGGCCACCATTCCTCAACTGAGACTGGAGCCCTCAGTTATAAGGCTGCTCTTGAGCTCAAAACAATTCCCACCCCCTCATTGCACTGACTTACCTCAGGGCCCTGGCCCATCTTGAACTTTCTTTTTTAAAAGCTAGCATTTATTGCCCTAGCCAGTTTAGCTTAGACCAAAAGGTCCCAGGTTTGATACCGGTCAAGGGCATGTACCAGGGTTGCAGGCCCCTCCCCGGCCCAGGCCCTGGTCATGGCTCCTGCAGGAGGCAACACCAATCGGTGTGCTTCTCTCACATCAATGTTTTTCTCCATCTTTCACTCCCTCTTCCACTCTCTCTAAAAATCAATGAAAAATATAGTCAGATGAGGAAATAAAATAAAATAACGCAAACACTTATTGAGCACTTACTATATGCTAGGCGCTTGCCACTGGCACATTCCACCACCTTCCCATCCTAAACTCTATTCTCAACCCCAGAAAACTGAGGTCTAGGCAGGTTTGGGGGTCACTGCTGCCACTCCATCTGACTACCCCCCGGGACATAAGACCCCAATGCCAGCCTGGCAGACACTGGGGGTGTCCCTCCCAGAGATCCATGGTGTATCCCTAATTCTCTGACCAACGTTGGCCCGACTGTTGCACAGTTATGAATACAGCAGCTGTTGGCCTTGGGAGGGCAGGTGAAGGCCTGAGGGGGGCTCCCTGCAAGCTCTCCTCACTGCGGGCCGGCAGACCCGGGCAGAGGCCGTGCGGACAGAACTCTGGGGAGACACTGAATAACTGTTGGTAGAAAGAACACACTGGCATTCAGAGGAGGAAGGAGACCACCACCCCCCACCCCCCCCCACCCCCGCTGGGGAGACAGAGAGAATTTCATGTAAGGGGCCCCAGAAGAGGCTGCCAGGTGACATGTTGGGGTTGTCCCTGCACAGCTCCTGAGAGCATCCTTCTGAAGACCCTGAGGTCAATGGAACCCCTTGGAGGTGTGCACAAAGCAGCCCACACTGGGACTGGGCCCTGAAAAACGGGTCTCCACAAAGACACGGGGGTGGGCCCTCCTTGGTGAGAACACTACCGGCCTGAGTGCCAAGCAAAAGGACCTGTGGGAAGTGGCGAGTCGGCAGGCCTGGAAGGGGACACCAGGCCAACGGGCCAGAGCCCGGGCGAGGTGACAGGCACACTCGTCTGCGGGTATCAGTTCAGGCCAGGCCTGCCTGTGGCTCTAAACCACTGCTTCTCAGCCAGACGACTCTGCCCCTTCGGGGACATGGGCAATGTCTGGAGATGGTTTTGGTGGTCACCGGGGGAGGGGACGCGGGGTGCAGTAGCATCTAGTGGGTAGGGCCAGGGATGCTGCTAAACATACTACAGGGCATGGGACAGCAACCCCTCTGGATGCCACACTAAAACAAAAGATTATCTGGCCCACAATGTCAATAGCCAAAGTTGAAAATCTCTGCTCTCAACCGAGAAGGTGGTAATGAAAAGGAAAAGGGAAGTGTGACATGGGAGGTGTGTGTCGAGGTGCAGGGATCAGTGGACAGCAGGGAAAGTCAAGCGACCGGCGTCGAGCCCAGATGCTGAGAGGGCAGTGCCAACAGCGGCCCTGAGGCTGGGTGTTGCCGGAAGGAGTCCAGGGGTATCCGGGCCACAGAGTGGGTGCAGGGCTCTGGTATGGTGCGCCTGGGACAGAGCCAGGAATCAGCTTTTAAACAAGTGCCAGCAGATCCTGACACTCAGGCAGATACAACACTGAAAATGCTGGCCTGGGACAGGCGCGGTGCAATCCAGCAGTGAGGGTGACTGGGTTCAATCCCAGCTCCACCACCTATCAATGTGCTCCCTGAGCCTCAGTGTCCTCATCTGTGAAATGGGCATAATGCCCCCTTCCCTGACTGTGCTTGGGTGAGGAGGAAAGATGAGGCCAGATACAAGGCCTGGCAGTTAAAAGGGGTGGCACTGATATCAGCTAATCCAACTCCTCGCCTCACTGAAAATGATGCCCAGACAGGGCCTCGTGTCCCCTCGGGAGGTACCATCTCCATTGCTCAGATGGGAATGCCCAGAGGCACGCCCCACAGGGACTCTCATCACTTCCCAGTGCTATCTCGGGGTCCAGGGACTCTGTCGTGGGGACTGACACACAGGGTCCAGCAGAGCAGTTAAGCCTCCACCAACCCCCAGAAGTGAGCCTTACGGGCTTGCCTTTGTCTCCAACTGCTGGGGTCAGGTGGCGAGGTCATCAGGCGGGCCAGCCCCTGGGGCAGCTGACAGACCAGCCCTCACCCCAGGCCTCACCGAGCCCCTCCAGAGAGCTGATCTCCTCCCTCAGACCCTCCCACAAGCCCTGCCCCCTCTCCCCAACCCACTCAAGACACCCACCAAATGGGAAAAAAATATGTAGCAAAACCTCAACCAACAGATTTTTATTTTTTGCTGCTATTAATCAAATCTTAAGGGAAAAAAAGAAAGTAAAGTCACCTTCAGCCAGAATTTCAAAAGGAAAACATTAGCACTCGCCAAGAACATAAAAGAACTTGCAATTGCTTAATCAGACAAGAGTATGGTCCTTAACTGTCTCTCTAATTGCAATTTATACTCGGGGGCCAAACTAAGACCGACCTGTCCAGTCTCCTCCAGCCCAACCTTGCCCGCCGCTCTCCACAGCAGTGGGTCCCCTGAAGAGCAGGCCCCTCTCCAAGTTGCCCAGCCCACCCACACCTCGGGCACAGTGTCCTATACATAAGGTGGCAGGCCACACAGGAGGGGCCTTGGTTCCACAAAAACAGGGAGGGGCTGGGAAGCTATTATCAGATGGGAAAACACCTCAAACCAGGCCTAGAGTGCATTTCACCCTTCCCTCCGGCACAACACTCCTGACAGATGTTGGGCTGCCCTCGGTGATGGGGCATTTACTTCTTCACCAGGTAGCCAGTTCTGCTGTTGAAGGGCTGCTTAGAAAGTCCTTATTTCTCTAAGTCCTACTCTACACACGCATCCCTGTCCTTTCTCCTGCACCTCCCTCCTCCATATCCCACCTATCTGTTCCACAAGCATTGCTGGAGATCCCAACGGGTGCCCAGCCTGTAGGCACCAGGCACGCACCAGGGAACGGGACGGGCAGTATCCCTGTGACAAAGCTCACAGTTCACCTCTCCAGTCCTAACTAGTCTCTCCTCCAATACCAACCTGCCTGGACACAGAGCCTATTGTCCAGCAGGCTCTGCCTGCACCTCTTCCCCCTCCACCCAGGCTCTCAAGAGAAAAATGTCCATCTCCTCCCACAGGAATAACTGCCCTAATCCCAGTCACCCCCAAGAACGCAAACAAGACCTTTAACTTGTAGAATGGGAGAGAGGAGTGGCCCTGACCATGTGGCCCCCACGTGCCCCCAGTCACAGCATGTCATCTTCATAACTCCACAGGTTTGCTGCCTTCGTCATGCACAGGAGGAAGCGGAGGATCAGAGAAATGAAACCACTTGGTCAAGGACACCCAGGAGGAAACGGCCAGCTGCCTCCAAACACAGGCCAGCCGTGTTGCCCTTTCCCCGCACCAGGGAGCCCAGGCCTGCTCTGTTCTCTGGGTATTTCTTGCTCCGGTGGAAATCAGCAAGTTCGAGAGAAAAAGGGACTCTTCTGAAAGATGACTATGGCTCCTCTACAAACTGTACGTGAGATTTTCCTTTAATTCAAAAGCTTCTCCTCCAGCTTCCCGGCTTCTAAGAACTGTGACTAGACAGGAGTCACTGCTTGTTGTGTTCAGGCAGCACATCCTACCCTATCTGCCAACTTGCCCCCCCTTCTCTGTCACCTATGCCCACTGGAGTGGGCATTTCATAAGGGACACATTGGAAGGGGAGAACTAGGGACAGAGATTAAAAATCAGCTCACCATACCCAATTCGCATCCACCAGCCCCTGGAAAAAATGGACATATCCTTTCTATCTCCTCCCTCAGAACTAACCCAGGGCTGGAGTTCTTAGGACCAGCAGAAAAAAAGAAAAAAAGAAAAAAAAAAAACTTCAGCAAGTTCAAGAGGGAAGGTTGGTGCCAAGTCTTTGGCTGTGGAATTTGATTCCAAAGGACACAGGTGGGGCTTATCACACCTGCATACATGGGTGTCTGGTCTTAGTCCTCCTTCTGCAGTCCCCAGGCTCACCTGGTCAGCACTCTGGCATGTGGCTGCTCTAAAGGGGGGGCTCATTCAGTTACCACCATGTGACCTGTCCAATACCTGGAGGCTCGACAGGGCAGCCCGCTATCACTCTTATCACTCATTATTTTTCCTTCCCATCAGTGGAAACACTGAAACTGAGTTCTGCTCTTAGCTCAGCTCTTAGGGAAAGGAAGCCCTTTGTGCAGCTCACCTCCACACACTTTATCTTTATTATTACTGTGATTATAATTGTCTTACTATTTTGTCCCCTTCATCTGAGTTTTGTTATGTCTACTTTGTCTTGCTGCAATACACGAATCTTAGTGCCCCAGCTCAAATTATTTTTGGAATAAAGTGAGCTCTAAACCCATAAAGGCAGACCTTGGTTTGAATGAAGGTGTAGGGATTGGGGGACACAGCAGTCAAGGGAGAGCATTGTAAAAGGGATACCTGGGTTTGGAGAGAACGCCTGAGAGTCAGCCCTGCTGGAGGCAGTGACCTCTATCCTCCAAGCGGCCATGAGAACAGCTGCCAGGGCCAGCATGACCTCCCCAGCCATTCTGCTCTGTAGCTGCTTCTGGTTGTTTTCCAGATGAAGCCACTGTCAGAAAGAGATCCCATGTCTGGCCCTTCTGCCCCAGTCTGAGCCTGTCTGTCCAGGGGTTTTCCTGAAGAATGTGACACTGTCCACAAGCTCCCTGAGCTCCCCTCTCCACTCCCAGGCAATAAGCAGAGCAAGGAGCCCTGATCTAGGTATTCTGCATCTCTTGTAAATCACCTTCCTCTTGGACAGGAAAGTGGGGGCTGTGCACTGATTCATTTTGCTGACCAACATCTCCTGAGTAACTTGAAAGCGGTCTCTCTTTGATTCTTCCCTTAATGCTTGACGATAGTTTCTAGACTGAGTCATATCTCCAAGGGAACTGTAAATAGCATCATTTCTGATGGCCCAGCTGGCTACTTGCAATTATGTCAAGTGGGCACAGGATGTGTATTCTGGCTGAGCCCATGTCCACTCGGAATCCTGCAAGCCTTGGCCAGGCTCCCTGAGTCCTCTGTGCTCGGTGGGCCTCTCCCACATGGGCTCCTGGTAACACACTGGAGGTGGGGAGGGAGGGTGCTGGCAACATGTAGCCATGAACCCCCTGGGATCCGCATTTGTACTCGTCTCCAGCACCCAGGACAGAATGCCCCGGAGGACCAGGGGACCTGGGCTTTTCATGTGAGACCCACCCTGAACTAGGAAAAAGCAAAGGAGCCAAGGGAAGAAAGACCTGAGGTTCCGATTCCGAGAGTCCACTTCTTCCCCTGCTCCTGGACCCTGAGCATGAGCGCATCTCTATGAAGCCCTCGCTCCAGCATATCCTCTGGGGACCCGAAGGGCTCTGCCCTCACTTTACCCAGGGCACTTTCTCTTCTCTTTTCCCGTGTCTTGTTTTTAAGACAGACAAATAAATTGCTTGGTGTACTTTTTGTTGTTGTTATATGAATCCTCACCCGAGGACATTTTTTCCAATTTTTTTAGAAAGAGTGGAAGGGAAGCAGAGAGGGACAGGGAGGAGGAGGAAGAGGAGGAGGGAAGGAGGGAGGGAGGGACAGACAAATGGACAGGTTGCCTCCCACTTGGGCCAGGATCAAACTTGCAACCCAGGTACATGCCCTTGACTAGGAATTGAAACCGTAACACTTCAGTGAGAGGGCTAATATTCTAACCACTGAACACACTGGTCAGGGCAACTTGGGGTACTTTTAAAGGGTAGAAAAAATATACACTTCACTGAGCGATTATGACATTTGCTGGCCACATACTCTCAATCTTTGGGGAGAAAAATGAGAAAGGGGAGAACAAGTGAGGGGGATGGGAAACAGGAAGTCATACAGGAGAAAGAGAGGAGGGGGAAATCATTAGGGAGGAAAATAAATGGGAGAGGTGAGGAGGCTACAAAGAGAGAGGAGTCAGAGTGTTTGCCAAATTAACTAAATGAATACTGGAATGTCCTCACCTAAAAGTAAGACACTCAGCATCAAGGGGAAGAGGGAATCCCTCACCGAAAGCACCACAGCTAGTAAGGGTTAGGTCTCCCCAATATCCACTCTAAGGGAGCGTCAGCCTCACTTCCTCAAGACCTGGGTCTGGGCTCTCCAGGAGCCTGCCCAGGAATAAATGGCCTCACTTACAACACCTCACTGCTGGCTTGTGCTCAACCCAACTCCCGAATAAGAACCCTAGCACAGGAAGAAATGGGGGCGGGGGGGCGCGGATAGGAAACCCTAGCTCTAGTGGCTGCTCTGCCTCTGACTTGCTGTGTGACCTGGAGGAAGTGCCTTCCCCTCTCTGATCCCTGAATCTCCTCTCTAAGGTGTGACCAGGGACTGGGTGATGAAGCCAGGCTGTCTTTGCTGAGTCCTCTCAGCGACCTTACCCCTCACAGCTAGATTGGCATAATGAAGGTGCTCAATAAATATTGAAGACAATTGACTCAGGAATAATGCTCAACTACCTGGGAGGGCTGGGAAAGCCAGGAGTCTGGTTTTGGGGAGAGAGCAAAGCAAAGTTATCCAGTTGAGTGAAGGGAGATTTCAGTTTGCACTGATGGATGTGTTTGAGACCCTTGGAAGCAGTAATGATTATAACAGGAAATGGGACATTTGTGCTGTCTCAAAGGCAGATAGGATATAAGCAAACCCCTTGATATCTCCTGACAAATACTGGAGTCCCTGGCATCCTAGTGCAGTTTTATGTGCTTACCCTCAAACAAAAAGGTGTGAGTTATTCATCACCACTGATTACCTCTCCTACTCTTGGCAAACTGTGGGCAATGAGACAGCAACTGCCTGGAGCAGCCCTTACAGCAGTGGTTCTCAACCTTTCTAATGCCGCGACCCTTTAATACAGTCCCGTATGTTGTGATGACCTCCAACCATAAAGTTATTTTCGTTGCTACTCCATAACTGTAATTTTGCTACTGTTAATAAATCATAATGTAAATATCCGTGTTTTCCGATGGTCTTAGGCGACCCTGCTAGCGGTTTTCAACCTGTGGATCACGAACCACAGGTTAGGAACTGCTGCTGAAGAATCAGCGCTTGGTTGGTCCAATTGAATCGTCCATCTCCCACTACCCTTATCCAAACCAGAACCTGTGGGTTATAGCTGACTTGAACTTAGAATGGAAGTTCAATGCAAAATGAACTTAAAGTGGAGGGATCTTGAAGTTGGGCCCGGGGTTCAAGAGTGACCTCCACCACTCCCCAACAATTCTTAAACACAGTCACTTGAACCTCCATTTCCTCGTCCGTAACGGGAAACCATTACCATGTGCAGCCCAAGGACAGTGCTAAGGACTTTATGTGTATTTTCCTCATTTCCTTCCCCTACTGCCTAGCGAGAGCTGGTAATTTAATCATTATTGTCATTTTACAAAAGAGGAAGTCGAGGCTCAGGGAAGTTACGCCCAAAATCACTTGGCCAGTGGATGATGGAGCCATGCATAAATCAAACCCAGCTCTGCAGGATTTCCACCGCCCCCCCCCCCCAGGAGCCCCCGGACTCCTGAATGTGTGGAGGCAGCAGAAGCGGGGCCCTGCCCAGCCCCCGTGCTTGCTTCTCCCGGTCCCCCACCCCGCCATACCTTCGTTGGGCGCATTGGCGTCCCAGACGCTCCACATCTGCACAAAGAAGAATGGTGTCCAGCACACGATGAAGGCCAGCACGATGATGAAGGTCATCTTGACGGTGCGGATCTTGGCCCTGGAGATGAGCTTGACGCTGCTGACTCGAGCCAGGGCCATTCCCTCCCGACTGCCCGCCTTGGCGCACTCCGGTCCCTTGGCCGCGCCCTCCGCCGCCGTCTTGTTCCGAAAGTTCTGCCAGATCTTGAAGCAGATGAGGCTGTAGCAGGCGGTAAGCACGATGATGGGCACAATGAAGACGGCGAGGGTAATCCACGTGACGTAGGCCTTGGGTCCCCAGGGCTGGATGAAGCCCGCCCAGCAGTCGAAGACGCCGTCGGCCACCTCGCGCATGGAGAATATGTGCACCTGCGGTGCGCTGGCCACCAGGCAGCCCAGCCACGTGATGAGCACGGCCAGGCGGTCCGTGCGGCGGCGCAGGGTGCGCAGCGGCTGGCAGATGGCCAGGCAGCGGTCCAGCGACATGAGCAGCAGCAGATAGGTGGAGGCGAACATGCCCACCACCTGTAAGTACTTGACCAGGCGGCACAGCAGGTCGGGGCCATAGAAGCGGAAGGTGATGTCCCACAGCAGCTGCGGCAGCACCTGGAACACCGCCACCACCAAGTCGGCAATGCTCAGGTGCTTCATGAAGAAGAAGAGGCGCGAGTGCTTGTGGCGCGTGGTGCGCAGCGCCAGCAGGACGCACACGTTGCCGCTCAGCGCCAGGAAGAGGATGAGGCACAGCACGGCCACCTCCACGCGCGCCAGGGCCTCGTTGCGCTGCGGCCCAAGCGTGCGGTTGCCCCCTGTCCCTGGCGGCGCCGCACTCCCATTGACCGCCTCGGCGCTCCAGTTGGCCTCAAGGGTGCCCTCCATGGCCGTGGCCACCGCGGCGCGATCCTGGCCTTTCTGTGCTTTTTAGGACGTGGAGTGACGCGATGGGGCGGGTCCGACGGGGGCCTCCGGGCGTACCTGGGCGGCTCAGGTTTCTCTCCGGGGATTCCGAGGGCAGATCTGCTGGGTGGGACCCTGAAACAAACCCCCAGTGCCTTGAAAAGACCACCACGGTTATCTCCCGACGCACGTGAAGCGCAGGTGTCCCCTTCCCAGGACCCCAAAACCTCTGAGACTCGGGGCACAACTGCCAGCCCCGGGGTTGCTCAGCCGCCACCAGAAATCCCTGTTTGGGATACCTCCTCTGAGCCTCTGGAAATGACTGCGAATCTAGCAGACCGCCAGTTGCTTCAGGGATTCAGTCGCTTCGACAGCCCAGGGGGCAGAGTCCCAATCAGCCACTTTGCCCCAGAACTGGGACACCTACTAAACCAGCCACCGTCCCCAGAGATCCCCAACCTAGCTACCCGCCCTCAGGACTCTCAGCACTGCCACCTCCCGCGGGACCACCTAACCTTTCCTGGCAAACGTTTCTCCAGTTACTTCCCCCGGGCAGCCCTTACCTGGAAAACCACAGCTCGGGATCATCCTGCAACCTCCTGTTTTAAGACGCTCAACCATCCCCCCACCCCCGATTTCCACAGCAACTGCTTCCATGGGACCCCAGCCCAGCGGTCCCTTCTAGAAAAAATCCTGCCTCAGGATCTGCCTCCAGGACGCCCAACCGCTGTTGCCCAAACCTCTCCAGCGGGGGTCCTCCAGGCCCAGTCACCTCCCGAGGGGCGCTGCCCCAACCCAACACCCTTGGGCATTCCAACGCGCATCTTGGTCCCGAGCGTCATGGGCTCTGTCACTTTACAATCTCGGGGCATCCCGCGCACCTACAGGAACCAGGAGGGCGAGGCGCTTCAGCACTTTCATTTGGATCGGAAATGGCCCATCAGCCCCAGCCCCATCCCATCCCATCCACTGAGGGGAAGGAGGATCCAGCTACCTGCACCGAGTCCCCAGACTGGCCTGAAGTTGACTCCCCGGAGTTGCAACACTGCGGAAGGCTCCAAAGATGCTGCACTCCCAGCCCAGATTGGGGTGGCTGCGTTGGCGCCGTCTGACACTATACTGAGTTCTTGCACTCTGGAGCCTCCGCTGGAATCTCCTCTCCCGCAGCCTGACGATCGCTGATGGGGACAGAGGCGAGTGAGGAGCGCCACCAAGACTGGTGCACGCGGACAGCATCAGCCTGCGCTGTTGTCTGCCAGGGCTGCTTTTCTGCAGCGAGCGGCGGGGCTGCACCACCAAAGAAACCCGCCTGGGGGCGCAGAAGGCCGACGGAGCCGACCCCCGCAGAGCCGGGTTAACTCATTAGGTGTTGGCCTCTGAGCGGTAACCAACAGGTTTATTTCTCAGTCTTAAAACTGGAGGGAAGGAACTTGTAAATAACCCTGTTGGTTTTTTCTTTCTTGATCAGAAGCTGCAGACTTTCGGGCAATAGAAGGCTTGAATAACAAGTGTTTTCCCGAGTAGATGGTGATGAAGTTGCAAAAGCATTTAACATACTTTCCATATAACAGGCAGGTTAATTTCAGTGCTTTTTATTTTCCCTCCCCGGGGCTTGATGTGGTGGATTTTGCAGTAAATCTGAGTAAATCCTTGCTTTGGAATATTTTAGCTCATATTTCCATTCATGAGAACTTAGAAATGCTGCCTGATCTAATCAGCATGGGGAGAAGTCTTTGTTTTTTAAGTTGTTTTAGGGAGAGATCGCACAGGGGTGGAGAATTATATCTTCATTTTAAAGTGATTCTGTTCCTATGGGACCCTAAATCATTTCTGCTTCCTTGTCAAGCTTCAAAATTAAAATCTTAAATAGTGCCACAGGAAGGTTAAATGTAAAGACTGCTCCTCTGGCTCCTAGCTCCTTTTATATTCTAAAATCATTTTTGGACTAATTTACAGTGGCAAGAATAAAAGCAGAAGAAAAAAGTGGAGATTCCAAAATGAACAGAGCTCTTTAAAATTTATTAAATGCGTATTTCCTCCTGACATTTCACTTCTCCTTTTAATTATGTGGATACAGCTGAGTTAGCCAAGAACCCTGCTTCCTAATTCCACAATTACAGTCCGATGCCAAGACTCCAGGCAGACCCTTAGGCAGCCCTGGGCCTGCGATTCTAGCGGACTGCACCTTTTAGGATGGGCCTGAGAATTCCATTTCTTGCAATATTGTGAAGGGGTGAGAGACAAGAGTTGTCTTTTTCTTGCCCTTGGGATTTGTTCAGAAAAATATTGTTTAGAAAAATTCAATTGAGTCCATTTTAAAGATTGTATTGGCTTTATTTAATGATTCATGAATCAAGCAGCATCTAATCTAGCAGACAGAAAGCAGCTCAGAGGATTCTTACAAAATGAAAGACTTTTTATAAGTGGAAGGGAGTGGGAACAAGGAGTTAGTTACACTAGGCAAAAAGCAGGTTAGTTATTGCAAGGTAACTTTCCCTGTAGGGAATGATGGGTTTATCGAGTAGGTTACCTAATTAGTGCTGATCAGAGGACTCCTGGCTGGTTTAAGAGTCCATCTATGGCAGAGTCAAGCTGTAATGAGGTTAAATCTCAATTCGGCAACCTTGGATTTAGCATAAGTAACTTCACTTGAGGCCTGTTGTCTTGTTTTTAAATAATATTAATAGTATCTGCCACACAAATTACATATGAAAGTTCAGATCACTCAGATGAGGATTAAGTGACCCTGGACCTCCATTTCTGCATAAGTAAAATGAGGGTTGGTCAGAAGCTAATCTCTGAGATCACATCCTCTGGTTTTCTGAAATTTTATTATCCATGCCACCTCAGAGCTTAATTCTAGGGGGTAAAACACATCAGCCCCATTCCCTGGCTGATGAGGAGGGGTTTCCCCGAAACACCTTGAGGGGTAAACACTGGGCCTGAAGAGCCCAGCCTCCCCTCACTCTGCAGGAAGAGAGCTGCCTGCAGGGAACAGCTTCCTGGCCACTTCTCCGGGGCTACACTCTTCCAGCCCACAGGGGAGGCCTGCCCAGTCCTATGTGGAATTCTGGACACACTTAGCAGGACCATTCGGTTTCATACAATAGCTAAAAATCTCATGTAGCCTTCCTCATGGGGGGAAAAGTGAATGGTTTGATTCCCTTTCCTCTTGTTTTATTTTTCAATGTGTGCAAAAGCCAGCAGGAGGTCAGGGTTGGGAAGGTGCTATTTACTGTGGGGTCCTTGTGAAGACTCCTCACAATGAATAAGGCATGCTCCCACCCCCAGTGTCTTCAGCTGGGGAGACACTGCCCCCACTCCACATGATCAGTGCTTTGCAAACAGGGAAGTACTGTACAACTAACCCTGTGTTATACTGACAGTCCTCACCCCAGGTCCATCCAATGAAAATTGTTTCTCATCCAATCAACCTCCATCTTATTAATCTTTCTGGATGGAGCTCACGTGTCTACGTGTCTTTTCCATTCAGTTAGACAAACACTGTGTGTGTGTGTGTGTGTGTGTGTGTGTGTGTGTGTGTGTGTGTGTATGTGTCTCACTGTGCCAGGCAAGGACAGTAACTCCTTTGAACCTCACTGGTGTGATGGGAATTGTAAATCTTTACCTCCTCAGGGACACCCTCTTTCTCTGACTACCCTGCCCTCTGAGAACTCGCCACTTTCTGAGCTCTGCTGTGTGAGTGCAGTTTTTCACAGTGCAGATTGCACTGGTGAGTGTGCGCAGGCTCCCCATTCCATTGTAAGTGCCTAGTATTAATCCCATATATCAAAGACCTTTATGTATTTACATACCATCTTTCCTATCATACATACCTATCAATAAAAATATGTTGAGAAAATGGTTTCTGGACTACCCAAGAACATCCCTCAACAAATTAATCACTATGGGCAGACCTGTGCTTCCCAGAACAATATTTCTGTAGAAATCAAGATAAGGAAGAATCTTTGTGAGAAAGCACGTTACTCATGCATATGTGCAATTCTTCCAGAGAGGGTGTGATGGCAGAGATAAGGCATGATGCTTCTAATTCCACAAACATGCCCACTGACAGTGGACGTCACAGTGCAACTATTTAGAAATTGGCATAAAAAAAAAGTTCTCCCTTGGTAGACACTGTTGGCCTAGGTTAAGACATAATTAGAGAAAAGCATTTTTCAGGAATGACAGACCTTAGAATAAAAACAGGCTGTTCTGTTGCAGATGGAAAGGCTTATTCAGAGTCAGGAGCATTGGATTTGTGACTTCTGGAGGATTAGGACCTAGAAGAGTGGAGGGTCATTTAAAAGTGGTCGAAAATCTCAAAACAAGCAGAATGGCTGTGATTCTCAAGTCTATGTCACAGAGGAGGAAACGGTTCAGAGAGGGAAGGGGGCTTGCCCACGGCCACACAACTGGTTAGAGAAGACCAGCATGACTGGCACGAGGCATGAGGCCAATGGAAGATTTGGGGGGTTTAAGGAGAGCTGTGATCAGTGATAAACATTTACATTGGGGGGGGCAGAGGGGGCACAAATTGGAAGCAGGCAAATCAATTAAGAAGCCTGAACAGGGTGGTGTCTGGGGCCACATGGCAAGGACTTGCCCAGTGTCACAGTAAAACCAGACCACTTGTGAAACCAGACCACACTCACTTGTCCATGGACCCAGCCACCCCCTGTGCCATGAAAGGCCTGAGCAGCATTAAAGAGGCTCTGGAGGTGAACACTGGAAAGACGTTTTGGTAAAGTAGAGGGGGGCTGATGAAAGGGGATAAGAGTGTGTTAAAATCAGGTGAGGTCAGTCTAGATGCACATAGGACACACAACTAAAACAAAGCTCTCTCTTTTGTCAACACTCCTGCCCATTTCTATCAGCTCCTCTCTAATAGGATGGAGAAGGAACCTGTGGGAAACTTCGGTGACCTGACAGCTCTCAGTACAAAGCTGGCTTTGTCTCAGTACAAAGGTGTCCCAAGCCTTAGACAGCCCCACCTCTCCTCTTCCACCAATTCCAACAGTCATTTATTGTTCTTCTTTATTGGAAGGAAGGAAGGAAGGGAGGGAGGGAGGGAGGGAGGGAGGGAGGAAGGGAGGGAGGGAGGGAGGGGAGAAAGAGAAAGGGAAAAGATATTTCTTTTCAGAGGGATAACCAACAGAAGTCTGTCTGGGTTGTTGACCACATGGTACTATTTCTTGTGCTCTGTTATACACAAACATGCATTTAATACATATTTTTTAAGCACCGGCTGGGGTCCAGTAGAGTGATCCTGAAAGGTGGTGCTGTGGGTCTGGAGTTTAACTCCACCGACCAGTGCTCCTGAGCAGGGTAAGAAAATCAAGGCAAGTGGAGGAACCAAAATCTCTGCGTGAATTCAGTTATAATTCCACCAGGAATGCACTCCCCGGTGTGGCCCGTGGGCAAGCCCCCTGCCTGCCTGCCTGCCTGCCTCCATTTTCTTTCCTTAAAATGAGACAGTCTCTTTGATCCCTCACAGCTCTCGCTTCCTATCATCCTCTTAATCTGGGCAGCAAAACACACAGTGAAATCAGTGAGTATGAGACAGACGGATGAAGCATTCTCAGAGCCAATGAGGCTCAGGCACGGAGTAGGTACTCAATCAACACTAGCAGAAAGAATGAGTATGTGCTGTATAGGAAAGGCTAACACACTCTATAGAAAGAATGAGTCCAGCCAGTGAAATGCTGTCATTTTTCATCCAGCAGACAGATGAAAATGAAAAAGGAAAATGGCCCCGGGGGATGAGAGGGGCAGGGGAATCTGATACTCTCAAACACTGCTGACTGAAGGACATGGATTTTGGAATAGCATCCTTAAGAGAAAACTGGACAGTATGTATCAAAAGCCTGAATCCATGGATACTTGTTGACACAGTGATTAACCCTTCTAAGTGATATAACTTACAGAAACAATTGAGCAAAAAAGCCAAGAGGTATGCAGGTGTTAAGCAAGCATAGTTGGTAACAGTGAAAAAGGATGAGTGGAACAAGACTAGGACTGTGCACATTCAGTGAAAAGCTACAGAAAGGTTAAAAATGATAGGGTGGATCTGAGTTGACATGAAAAGGCGGTGTGTATATGTGTGTGTTTGTGTGTGTGTTTGTGGGGGGGGGAGGGAGAAGGAGAAGGAGGAGAAGAAAGGAGAAGGAGAAGGAGAAGGAGAAGGAGGAGGAGGAGGAGGAAGAGAGAAGAAGTAGGAAGAGGAGGAGGAGGAGGAGAAGAGGGGAGGAGGAGGATGGTAAAGGGGATGAATCGGGAGAGGGGAGACTGGTCTATAAAGGATATTACAAACAAATCAGCAGTTATCTCTGGATGGCAGTGTTAAATGGGACATGGGTCTCAAGGTCTGGGCAGTTGTAAATGTTATTTCTTACTAAATGTTAAAATGCAGCACACTATTTTGCAGATTCTGCAGAAAACATGATGAGCTGACAGGAAGGGAACTAGATGAACAGGGTCAACTGCAAAGAAGAAATCAACATGTAATTGACCAAATAGTGTATATAAGCAATGGCTAGGCCTTCCTGCCCAGGAGGCAGTTTTGGGTATGAATCTCCTTCTTTAATTTACTTACTGCAAGTAAATAAAACTACTTTGCAGCCACCATGTCTCATATTCAATAGAGCACCCCAAGTGGCAAACCCTGGAGTTCAGTAACAGTAGGGTTATGAGTGGGTTAAGTATTTTTATTATCTGTACCTTCTGGTTTTCATAGTGCATACGGGTGATTTTTGCAATGTGTGGAGAGAATCTATTTCCAAAAGCCTCAGGACTGACCAACATATCTCTATCCTCCACTTTCTGCTCTGCCTTCGCTATGGAAAGTGTTTTCCAATGTGCTGGAGAAGTCACGGCACTTTCTGCAAGTGTTCTCAGGCATCCTCAGCCAGCTCTGACTTGAGTGGGGCTGGGCAGCCAAGTGGGAGGCGTAGCTTTTCAGGGGTCCTGATTCTGGAGCAGCTCACCCCTCTGAAGGCTATGGGAGAGAACAGAGCAGCTGCTTCCTTACTCCCAGCTCTTCCTCAGCTGCAGGCGGCACATTCTCTCCACTAGTGGGCTGTTTGTGACACTTCATCAACAGTCTCCTAAAGGGTCCCCTCCAACAATAATAGGTCCTCACAGAAAGAATGCACCAAACCTGGGCAGGACAGCCAAGGCACCTGCATTCCTGGGGCAGACCACATGCCAGAGCTGGAGCTCTCTCTCCAGATGAGCAACATCCCAGAGCAGACCCGGGACCCAGGATTCTAGAGCCTGAGGACTGTGAGGAACATGGACACATACCTACATTCATTTCACACAGGTAAACTTGAGGTGCAGAAAGGAAGAAAGGCTTATTCACTGTCACCCAGTGAAAGAAAGGCTGAGCTGGGACCAGGACACCAGACTTGATACTGATTAAACTTCCCACTGTGCGAGCTATCTCTCCAATTCAAAAGGCTAGTCCTTAGCAAAATCTTCTTAATCCCACCTGCAGTCCGTTGAGACCAGGGTCCATCCTGTCAGCCTCCTCTTCACCCACACCACTGAGCTACCTGCACCAGGTATGGCTACACAGCCAGCTCTCCGGACACTCCTGTACATTCCACCTCCATGCCCTTGCTCAGCCCATTCCCCACTGGAAGTGCCCGCCATGTCTCTCTAACTGTTTAATCCCATACCTTGTCCACTTTACAGATAGAGAAACTGAGCTCACAACATGAGGGATTTGCCTAACATTGCCCCACTAATTGGTATCATATCAGATATCTGACTTACTCCTAGTCTGTTACCTTTTTTTTTTCTTTTCTTTCTGAGAACTGTGTATTCTGGGATTTTGGACTAGGGTCCCAGAGAGTGGGCATCCCCTTCCCTCCAAAATCGATGATCCTGAAGCCCAGCTCCCCTAAGGTCTCCATCTTCCTATCTCTGGGAAACCCTGACAATTCAAGCATGGCAGAGGATAATTCAACGCAAGGGCTCATGCAGACACTCCTTGGATAGATGCCTGCCCCTGGAATGAGCGTGGCATGGAGGAGCCAGGCAAACCTGGATTTAAATCTTGATGCTGTCAGGTACTGACGGTGTTACATTGAGAGACATTGCCAGCCTCTGTGTCTAGTGTGCTATCAAGGGAGCATGATGATAATGTCCACATGCTCCAATTACCATGGCTGCAAAACAAATTGTCCCAAATGTAGTGTTTTAAAACATTTTGCTCATGAAATAATGGTTTGAGCAGGAAGTGGTAGGGACAGTTCACCTCTGCTCCATCACTATCAGCTGAAGAAACTCGAAGGCTGGGAGTTCGAATCAACTTGTGAAGGATTGGTTGAACTTTCACTGGCTTGTGAAGGATTGGTTGAACTCTCACTGAGGCAGTGGGTTCTAGCTGGGACCCAAGCTGGGGCTGTGGGTCAGAGCACTGATGTGTGGGTCCCTGTGCTGCCTCACTCAGGCAAGTATCCTGAGACAGACACACACACACACACACACACACACACACACACACACACACACACACACACACACAGAATCAAACAAATAGAGACTGAGATGGAGAAAGACAGAGGAAAACAGACACACAGGCAGAGATTGGGGAAAAGGCCATTCTCTCCTGGAGCTTAGCCTCAGGAGTCAGACTGCATCCCTCCACCACCACCTTCGAGTCTTGGCCCCAGGTTCAGGAGGAGTAGAGAAGACTGTTCTTGCAGGCAGTGGAGAGGCACTGGAAGTGTGTGAGACCAAAGGCATTGCTGTGGGAAATCCACAATCACTCCATGCCACTGAATTGTTCAGAAAGCTTCAACAAAATAATAGCTGAGTGAGCCTGGTACATGGTCGCTAACAACAATAGCCGTTAGGTGGCTGCTGCCTACGAGAATGCCCAGAGTCTGGGGACAACAGGTTAGGAACCAATGGTCAGGCTCAGTGGTCAGAAGGTCAAGCTGGAATTGGTCTTCTGTACCCAAAGTCACAAAGCCACTCTGATCACCTCAATTTGATTGAACCAGGGTCCACTGACAAGAGCACTGGAAGACCATGTCAGTGACTTTTCCATGTGCCCCTCCCCCACATACCCATCACACACTTCACACCCCAATATCATTGCCCAATGTCCCAGGTTAGGAGCCCACAGTGTTAGTTCTAAAGAAACCACACAGCCCTAAATGAGATGTAAAGTACTGAGAAAATGAGACCTTAGAAATGAGAACAGAAGCCTCTGCAAGCTGCACAGCTTCCAGAGAAGGTCCAATGCCTTCCAGGCCAGCAAAGACAGTCCGATGCCTTCCGGCCCACCCAGGGGGCCTGCGCAGCCCTGGTCCAAACTGTCTTTCCAGTACTCTGCACTCTAATCACCGCCCACCCCCACAGACTGGCCAAGTTCATATCCTAGCAAACCACCACATCCACCTCACTCCATTAGGACCTCTTGTACCTCTCCTTCTCTGCACTTTCCACAAGTGTGATCTCCCCTAAGTTTGTGTGGGTTTGTAATGCCTGTCCCCGGGGTGGAAGTGGGTCTGGTTGCATTCACTGCTATATCCCTGTCTAGCACACTGTGTGCACACTATGTTGAAAGAGTTGGATAATGAAGCAGTGCCTGCCAAGGACTGACAGTGTGCCAGGCAGGTCCTAAGGGGAAAGGGGATGTCTCCTCAAGTATAACAAGATGACAAGGATCCCTTCCTTGAACAGATGTGAGGCTTGAGATGGCATAAAAAACGCCTGGCACAAGACAGATAGATGTTCAGTGTCTCTTAAAGGTCGGTGGAAGGGACACTGTAAGGCCCAGGAGCCCTACTCTCTTTCACATCCCTTCCCCCACAGGTGTCTGGGATTCAAGGAAGTTCTTAGATTCACTTATTTCTACTGATAGGTTAGAGATTACATGTTTTCACTTCCTGAGGGATATGCATCTAAAGAGGGACTTAGGTACTAATTTGGGTTGCAAAATACCCCTTTGCCAGGCATAGTTTGATGGGTGGGGAAGGCGTTGCTCAAATCCAGCTAGTGCTAGTTCCAAACTCAGGTCACATTCTTCTACACCAGGTTGTCTTTGGGGAGAATGTTTCACCTAAATTAACTAACTTTAGCCTAAATTAGGTTTAGCCTAAACTCTAATTCTAATCTAACTAACATTCAGTACGGACAGCCACAGGGTGGATCTCCACCCTGCCCACACACGCAGAGCTGCCCTAGGCTTTATCCAGCTTTCTTGCTCCTGAAGCTTCCTGAAGTTCAGGCTCAATGAAAAGATCATTAAGTGGCCTGGTCAACCAAAATAGAAGGGGAGCTATCACTCCCTGACAGATCACCAGCAGGCACAGAAGTAGCATGAGGGTTGCTGTCTCATCCAACTTTACCCCTGGTTTGTCCTCCCAGGTGGGTTTGCAGCACCCAGAGTCCTGTCTGGCATTATGAGGTCACCACTAACAGATGCCCAGGGTATCCAGAGAGGGGATGGCCACCAATGGCATCCACAGAAGGCAATAGACAGGGAGGACTAACCTGGAAACAAAGCCTGGCTCCTCTGAACCTGCAAAATTCAGAGCCTGCAAGGAGCCAAACGTGCTTTATAAAGAAGGCCAAATCAGAACCACCTCCCGTATTTGCCCTGCTTTTGTTTCTCAGAGCACATTCCATGGTCTATTAGCTTGATAGAGCTTCAAAACAACCCCATTGGTGTCCACAGGCAAGAATCATTATCCCCATTCCTCCAACACAGAGGGGTTTAATAAAGCACAACCTTGGCTACAAGGGATGAATAGTCTAGTGAGAACGTCCAGGGATATATACTCCAAGCACATCTAGCAACACCTGTTAATAAAGCACAACTCCCTCCGTGCCGCAGGCACTGCTTTAGGCCCTAGAGATTCAGGACAGAGTCCCTGCCCTCATGGAGCTTACACTGTAGTGGGGGAGATAGATCAGACACAAATACATACTTAGAGCATTAATATAATAGCAGGAGGTGTAAGTACCCTAAAGAAAACAAATCAAGGTAAGGAGGATTGGGCTACTATTTAAGATGAGATGGTCAGGAAAGGCCCATCTCAGGAGGTAACACTGAGGACTGGACTGAAGAAGGATCAAGCTACAGAAAGATCTGGAAGAGTCAGCTGCAAATGCAAAGGCCCAGAGGCAGCAGCGAACTGGCGTAATGTGAAGGACAATGTGCCAGAGTAGAGTAAACTGAGGGGAGAGTGGTAAGAAGTGAGGTCATGAAGATCAACAAGGGCCAGATCTTGGAGGGACTCACATTTAGTTTCACTCAAAATGTAACAAAAATGATTGAAAGTTTAAACACAGTAATGATATAATACAATAGATACAGATATATATACATAATTTTTTAAAATTTAAACAACAGAAATTTATTTTCTCACAGTTCTATATACTATATATCCAAGAATAAGATGTTGGGTAGACAAAAAAAAAAGATGGTGGCGGGACAGAAGGACGCGTAATCATTTGTGTCTCGGGGTAGACGGGGTGAGCAGCCGAGGGACACGGGGGGAGTGTTTGTTGGCGAGTGGGGGGACAGCAGGGCTTTGGGAGAAGGAGGGCGACTGCTTAGACTAGCCTCCCTCAAGGGAGCAGCTCCGTGCGGCTGGCTCAGAGGCGGCTGCGCCATCTTAAAGGGGAAGAGCCTGAAGATTTTACAGTTGCGGTACCCACTGGGCGTCTGAGACCCCCACCTCCCTCCCAACATCGGTTCCTAGTTGGTGAAGAAGCGGACTCCGAGAAAACTTGTGCTCCGCCACGGAAAGGTCAGGTTTCTCCGGGGGTTAAGGGCGCTGGTAACACAGGGAGATTCGCGCCTGGCGAAAAAAGAGGAAAAACCCGCGGCTGTTGGATCCGGCAAATGGAAGAGGGTTCTCGAAGCTGGTGACAGGGGAGGGGGGATACATAGAGGGCAACCCATTTGGACCTGAAGGAGAAGGCCAGCCTGGCAGTTTTGGGAGGGAGCGGGCTGCCAAACCCAAGGGGAGAAAGGGTTTCGCGCAAACATATGAGCAGGACGTGAGTTCAAGCGCCTGCGTTTGTCTTCTCTAAATCTGAATTTCTCAGTGCTGAACGAGGAACGGGGGATCCCCTGGTGGGGGAGAACCTGGGAGACCACAGGGGCGAGCTGTTTTTCTGACGCTGGGGATCAGAACAGGTCCTCACAATTAGAGAGGCAGCTCTAGGGTAGCCTATTTCCACAAATCAGTAGTAAATACCATAAACATAGCGGGATTTTAGACCAGGCTAGAGAGGACCAATAGACCCGGAGGTCAATTCACAAACACTGCCACCTAGGGGCTGAATCATAAATTGTCTCTTGTGTAACACAAATTAAGGAATCAATTTTATTTCTACTACTATTTAAAAAAATTTTTAAGTGCCATTTTATTCCATCTTTATTCAACTCAGAGATTAGTGTTATACAGTCTTTTTTCATCTACCCTTTAGTATCTCTTTAATCTACTTCAACTTCCCCCTTATGCCAGCACACTCTTGCTAACCTTTCCTTAGGGGAAGTCTTATTCCCCTTAAACTTTTTCTGGTTCAGATTTTCCTTATTCTCTCTTTTTAGCCCCTGTTAAAATTTCACCTCACTTTTATATCCAATCTCCAACCACCTGCTCCAAGTCCATACACATCTAATGCTTCTCTGACTTCACTATTCTAAAATGTTTTTCTCTAGGTCCTGCTGATGTTGTTTATATTTTATGCACATTTGTGAGATTGGTTTGATTATTCTTTTCTTTTAATTTGTTTTGTGGGGCGGGAGTTGGCATTGTTTTGTGAATTGGTGATGTTTACATTGTTTTTTGATAGATTTAAGCTTCTGTGTTCCCTAACCTCCCTTGATATTAGTTGTTGTATGTAGTTTGTATCAGTCTCCAGGTAAGCGTTGCTGGCTTTTGCTGGGATTAGTGGCAGTCCTCTGGGAGTTTCCAACCCATATTTATAGTTTACTCCCTGTTCCTTTCTTTTTACTCCTTCCCCTTTTCCCAACTTTATTTTGGCATTCCCTCTTTTTAATTCTTTCTTTCTTTCTTCCTTTCTTTCTTTCTCTCTGTTTTTCTTTCTTTATTTTTTGTGTGCTAGTGTGTTTTCTCTTATTCTCTTTTACCCCACCTATCACCTAATTTACCTTCCTCTGGCAATCACTTTTAATTTGGAGTTACCAATACTGTGAATACATTCTTCTTCAGTGCCTGGTGTGCTGCACCTGGTTGTGTTGTAGTCTGAGCCTTTAAATCAACACAGGAGAGTGAGAACTACATAACAAGACACACAGAGAAGAAAGACTATGGGGAGACAAAAAAATAGCCCACCAATGAAAGAAAAACAAGCCTCGCCAGAAAAAGAGGTAACCGAAATGGAAGCAAACAACCTGTCAGAGAGCGAGTTCAGAGAAATGGTCATAGGGTGGATGAAGAGAACAGAAGCCAATACAAGTAAGAACCATGAGGAATTGAAGAGGAATCAAGAGGAAATGAAGAAGAGCCAGGAAGAAATGAATAAGAAGTATGAAGAAATGAAGAATTATGAAGAAATGAAGAAGAATTATGTAGAAATGAAGAAGGCCCAAGAGAAATGAAAAATGACATTGCTGAGGTAAAGAACTCCATAGAAAGTATCAGGAGTAGTCTAGATGAAGCAGAGGACTGCATCAGTGAGCTGGAAGACAAGGTAGGAAAAAACACCCAAGTAGAGCAGCTTCTAGAAAAAAAAATTAAAAAGCAGGAGGAGAGCCTAAGGGAACTTTGGGACAACATGAAACAAAACAACATACGTATAATAGGGCTTCCAGAGGGACAGGAAACTGAGCAAGGAATAGAAAACCTATTGGAAGAAATAATGACAGAAAACTTCCCTGATATAGGAAAGAAAAAACCCACACAAATCCAAGAAGCCCACAGAGTTCCAAGCAAATTAAACCCCAAAAGACCTACACCAAGGCATGTTATAATTAAATTGGCAAACATCAACGACAAAGTGAGAATCCTAAAAGCTGCCAGAGACAGACAGAAAGTCACCTACAAAGGAACCCCCATCAGATTAGCAAGTGATTTCTCAACAGAAACTTATCAGGCCAGAAGGGATTGGAATGAAATATACAAAGTTATGCAAAGAAAGGGTCTGAATCCTAGAATACTATACCCAGCAAGGCTATCAATAAAAATTGAAGGTCAAATCAGGAGCTTCACAGACAAAAAAGATCTAAGGGAATACATTACCACCAAACCAGCAATGCAAGAAATGCTAAAGGGTCTGCTGTGAAAAGCAATAGAAAGCCATGAAAGAACATAGGGGCAAAGAACAAAAATGGCTATAAATAACTATCAATAATTACTTTAAATGTAAATGGTTTAAATGCTCCAATCAAAAGACATAGGGTAATAGACTGGATAAGAAAACACGACCCATATATCTGCTGTCTACAAGAAACCCACCTCCAAAAAAAAGATGCACACAGACTGAGGGTGAAAGGATGGAAAAAGGTTCTTCAGGCGAATGGAAATGGAAAAAAAGCTGTGGTAGCAATACTTATATCCGACAAATTAGATCTCAAAGTGAAGGATGTAACAAGAGATAAAGAAGGCCACTACATAATACTAAAGGGAGCAATCCAACAAGAAGAAATAACTCTGGTAAACATATATGCACCCAATATAGGAGCACCCAAATACATACGAAAACTCCTAGAGGATATCAAGGGAGAGATAGACAACAATACAATCATAGTAGGAGACTTTGATACCCCACTATCACCATTGGACAAATCCTCTAAAAAAAAATTAGTAAAGAAACATCAATCCTCAATGAATCACTAGACCAGAAGGAATTAATTGACATCTTCAGATCATTTCACCCCAAAGCCACAGAATATACATTCTTTTCAAGTGCCCATGGGTCAGTCTCAAAGATAGACCATGTGTTGGGTCATAGGCAAAGTCTCTCCAAATTCAAGAAGATAGAAATCATATCAAACACATTCTCAGATCACAATGGCATAAAGCTGGAAATCAACTACAATAGAAACAATCCAAAGAAATCAAACACATGGAGACTAAACAGCATGCTATTAAACTATGACTGGGTTACTATAGAGATCAAGGAAGAGATAGAAAACATCATGGAAACAAATGACAACGACAGCACAACAATCCAAAATCTATGGGACACAGTGAAAGCACTTCTGAGAGGGAAGTTCATAGCTCTACAATCCTACTGCAAAAAACTAGAAACAGCAGCAATAAATTATCTAACCCAACAACTCAAAGAGTTAGAAAGAAAGCAACAAGAAAAGCCCAGTGTAAGCAGAAGGAAGGAAATAGTAAAGATCAGAGCAGAAATAAATGACATAGAGACCAAAGAAACAATACAGAAGATCAACAAAACCAAAAGCTGGGTCTTTGAAAGATTAAACAAGATTGATGAACCTCTAGCCAGACTCACCAAGAAGCAAAGGGAGAGGACCCTAATAAATAAAATCAGAAATGAAAGAGGTGAAATAACAACAGACCCCATTGAAATACAAAGGATTGTTAAAAATTACTATGAACAACTCTACTCCAATAAACTGGACAACCTGGAGGAAATGGATATATTTCTAGAAAAATATATCCTCCCAAAACTCAATCAGGAAGAAGCTAAACAATTCAATAGACCAAGAACTGTGGAAGAAATTGAAGCAGTCATCATAAAGCTTCCAGCAAACAAAAGCCCAGGGCCAGACGGCTTCACAGGGGAGTTTTACCAAACACTCAAGGAAGAACTAAAACCTATACTCCTCAGACTATTCCAGAAAATTCAAGAGGATGGAACACTTCCAAACTCCTTCTTTGAAGCTAACATCACCCTAATACCTAAAGCAGATAAAGATGACACAATGAAAGAGAATTACAGGCCAATATCCCTCATGAATATAGATGCCAAAATCCTCAATAAAATTCTAGCAAATCGGATCCAGCAGTACATCAGAAAGATCATACACCATGACCAAGTAGGATTTATCCCAGGAATGCAAGGATGGTACAATATCCGCAAATCAATAAATGTGATACATCACATAAACAAACTGAGAGATAAAAATCACATAGTCATATCAATTGATGCAGAAAAAGCATTTGACAAAATACAACACCCTTTCTTGATAAAAACTCTCAACAAGGTAGGAATAGAAGGATCATACCTCAACATAATAAAAGCCATATATGAGAAACCCACAGCAAATATCATACTCAATGGGCAAAAACTACAACCATTTCCCTTAAGAACAGGAACAAGACAGGGTTGCCCACTCTCACCACTCCTATTCAACATAGTACTGGAAGTATTAGCCATTGCAATTAGACAAGAAGAAGAAATAAAAGGCATCCAAATTGGAAAAGAAGAAGTAAAGCTATCCTTATTTGCAGATGACATGATATTGTACATAAAAAACCCGAAAGACTCCATAAAAAAGCTAATAGACTTAATAAATGAGTTCAGCAATGTAGCAGGCTACAAAATCAATGCCAAGAAATCTATGGCATTCCTATACACCAATAGTGAACTTACAGAAAGGGAGACTAAAAAAGCAATCCGATTTACCATCACACCAAAAAAATTAAGATACCTAGGAATAAACTTAACTAAGGAGGTAAAAGACCTATTCACGGAAAACTACAGGACACTAAAAAAAGAGATAGAGGAAGATGTAAACATATGGAAGAACATACCATGTTCATGGATTGGGAGAATCAACATAATTAAAATGTCCATACTACCCAAAGCAATCTATAAATTTAATGCACTCCCCATTAAAATACCAATGGTATACTTCACAGACCTAGAAAGAACTCTCCAAAAATTCATCTGGAATAAAAAAAGGCCCCGGATAGCCACAGCAATCCTGAGAAAGAAGCACAAAGTCGGTGGGATTTCCATACCAGATTTCAAGCTGTATTACAAAGCTACTGTTCTCAAAACAGCCTGGTACTTGCACAAGAACAGACATAGATCAATGGAATAGAATAGAGAATCCAGATATCAACCCAAACCACTATGCTCAATTAATATTTGACAGAGGAGGTATGAACATAAAATGGCATCAAGATAGTCTCTTCAATAAATGGTGTTGGGAAAATTGGATAGATACATGCAAAAAAATGAAACTAGACCACCAACTTACACCATACACAAAAATAAACTCCAAATGGATACAGGACTTAAACGTAAGACAGGAAACCATAAAAACATTAGAGGAATCTACAGGAAATAAAATCTCAGACATATGCCAAAAGAACTTCTTCGATGATACTGCTCCTAGGGCAATGGAAGCTAAAGACAGAATAAACAAATGGGACTACATCAAAATCAAAAGCTTTTGCACAGCTAAAGAAACTATCAACAAAACAACAAGAAAACCCACTATATGGGAGAACATATTTGCAAATGTTATCAGTGATAAAGGTTTAATCTCAAGCATCTACAGTCAACTCACACAACTCAATAAAAGAAAGACAAATGATCCAATAAAAAAATGGGCAACAGACCTAAATAGAACCTTTTCTAAAGAAGACAAAAGGAAAGCCCAGAGACATATGAAAACTTGCTCAAAGTCACTAATTATCCGAGAGATGCAAATCAAAACGACTATGCAGTACCATCTCACACCTATCAGAATGGCTTACATCAACAAATCAACAAATGACAAGTGCTGGTGAGTATGCGGAGAAAAAGGAACTCTCCTGCACTGTTGGTGGGATTGTAGACTGGTGCAGCCACTGTGGAGAACAGTATGGAGTTTCCTCAAAAAACTAAAAATGGAGCTCCCATTCAGCCCAGTGATCCCACTTCTAGGAATATACCCCAAGAAACTAGAAAGGTGAATTAGAAAGGATATATGTATCCCTATGTTCACAGCAGCACAATTTATCATAGCTAAGACTTGGAAACAGCCTAAGTGCCCATCAGCAGATGAGTGGATTAAAAAACTGTGGTACATCTACATAATGGAATACTACGCTACGGTAAAAAAGAAAGAGCTCCTACCATTTGTAACAACATGGACGGAATTAGAGAGCATTATGCTAAGTGAAATTAGCCAGGCAGAGAAAGACAAATATCACATGATCTCACTCATTTGAGGAATATAATGAATGACATAGACTGATGAACAAGAATGGATCCAGAGACTGAGAAAAGTCCATCAAAATGTCAAACCTCAGGGTAAGTGACAGGTGGTGGGAGTAAGGGGGAAAGTCAATATATTTGAATGCTTGAACTAAGGTAAGTGATTTGTGTTTTTATATCCCTGACAAAGTTTATATAAAGTTATAAAAAAAATTGCTAGCTAGTTTGAGATTGAATTAACATGGCCTAGAGCATGTCATCTCTTATGGACACCAGTTCTTAGGCTAGGCCCTCCTTAACCTCCCATGACACCACAATACCCTTACATGATATTATTCTACAATGTCATTATAATATTTGATATTTGACAACAGCATATTATACAATTATCCCAAATAAACTTACAAACTAATTCTTTGAATGTTGGGCAGCAACTTAAAAAAAGGATAGGAAAGGAATTAATCCCTTTCAGAAGGGATGAAGGCACTGGGAAGGCATCCGAGCATTCTATATTGGCCCCTCTGGCCCATTTGCCAAGAGGGACCCTCTTCTTATTATCCAAATACACACAGCTGATGTGTGAACTTTCAGTTCAAGCAGTGGCTGAAGTCTCTGGGCAGCTGGCACCATGGATCTATCTCTCGACCAATGGCGTGAGCTGGGCCCTCTCTGGAGAAGAAACCTGGGTCACCCGAGATATGTGATCAGTACCGGGACCCCGCCAGCAGGCGAGGGGACCCCAGGGCAGGTGCTAGACGCGGAGGCCACGGGGGCATAGACTACAAAGGAGACAGGACTGAACCTCACATCACCCTGTTTGGCCCCGGAGGATGGCTGGTTAGCCAGAGACGGGTAAGATTCCTCAGGGAAGGAACAACCTAAGACAGGCACAGTCGCAGAGGGGCCAACAGGAGAGAACTAAAAGTTCAACAGAGGTGGGGCACAGACCCTCATCCACAAACCTTGCAGGGGCTTGAATTCTCACCCCTCCTGAGGAAGGTCTCCTACCCCCACGGCTGCTACGCTTCCCATGCACAACTCATACCGGGACCCAGGTGGTAGACAGAGACTCGGCCAGCAATAGCTGCCCTATATCTAAATTTAATTTATTACAAGGAATGCTGAGGACCTACTCAAAAATGCAAATATTCCTTTCCACAAGTATTTACTGGGTAAACTAAGATTTCTGCTTGAGTATTAAAATTGACAGTAAAATAGTAATCAAGTTTTCAGATTAATTTAAATTGGACAAGTGAAATAATTGAATACTCAAGAAAATCTAACTGTACTGGACAAAAAGCTTTTCCTAAAACATTAACTAAATTATCTATTAGTAGTTCATCTCACTGCAAAATTGCCCAACATCCAAAGAACCTAAAGCAGTAATATTTATGTGCAAAAATTAAAATTTAAAATTACCAAGACTGCAAGATAAAATTTCCAAAAGCCCCTATTAACCAAAAAAAAGGGGGGGGGGAGGACAGTGGGGTAATATCATGTAAGGAAAAATATTCTATAAGTAAAATACATGTAGAAAATTCTTACTCCAGAAAAGAAAATTCCATTTGTAAAACCAGCTGCAGGACACCCATAAAAAATAAAACACACATGGTGTCAAAATAAGCCAAAGGAAAATCATTTAGGCAAAAATAAAAAAAATCCCAAGTCTACTTTGCAGAGAGGATCCCTTTGTTAACCTTTGGTCGAGAATGTGTTTGTGTGTTTGCAGAGAACAACTCCAAGACCATGTGGGTTCCTGCGACAGTGAGGAACTGACGGGCCTGTTCCAGCCACGAGGATGGTCCAGAGATGGGGGACACCTTGCCATGCTAGCAGTCGGCAGCTGTGCGTGGCTGCAGGCGGCCCAGGACCATACCAGAGAGGATGGATCTTGCATTGCCACAATGTGTCCACCATCTGGATACCATTGCTGACATGTACACATGAAGAACTATTTGACATTGAAACTGGGACTCAGAACAGTTGGACATTGAAACTGACACTCAAACTTTTTTTGTTCTTATACATTTGTTTTCAGTATGCAGAGGCAAGATATTTTTGAAGAAAAGAAACAGGGGGAAGTGATTGATATAGAGGCAGGATGGCCTCGAACAGGCTGTCAAGCTACAAGGGGAAGGCTGGAGTGGAGGGGAGGCAGATGCTGGGGGAGATCAACCGAAGGACTTGTATGCATACATATGAGCATAACCAATGAATGAAAGACTCTGGGATGGGGAGGGGGGGCAGGTGGGGACATGTGCTGGGGGGTAAGGGAGGATATTGGGGGGGAGGAAAACATATGCACTACTATTAAATATAAGTTATATTGTAAATTTAAAAAAATAAAAAAAAGATGTTGGGTAGTGTTAGTTTTCTTTCTTCTTTCAGTTTTATTGAGACTTAATTAATATACAGCACTGTATAGATTTAAGGTATACAGCATAATGACTTGATTTGCATATATTGTGAAATCATTACCACAATAAATTTGTTTAATATCCATCATCTCATGTGGATGGAAGGAAGGAAGGAAGGGAGGAAGGAAGGAAGGAAGGAAGAAAAGAGGGAGGGAGGAAATTTTTCTTGTGATGAGAACTCTTAGGATTTACTCTTAGCAACTTTCAAATACACCATAAAGTAGTGTTAATTATAGTCATTACTAGAGGCCCAGTGCACGAAATTCGTGCGGGGGGGGGGATGTCCCTTAGCCCAGCCTGCATCCTCTCTAATCTGGGACTCTTCGAGGGATGTCCGACTGCTGGTCTAGGCCTGATCCTGGTAGGATCAGGCCTAAACGGGCAATCAGACATCCTTCTCACAATCCAGGACTGCTGGCTCCAAACTGCTCACCTGCCTGCCTCCCTGATTGCCCCTAACTGCTTCTGCCTGCCAGCCTGATAACCCCCTAATCACTACCCTGCCAGCCTAACTGATGTCTAACTGCTCCCCTGCCAGTCTGTTTGCCCCCAACTTCCCTCCTCTGCAGGCCTGGTCACTCCTAACTGCTCTCCCCTGCAGGCTTGATCACCCCCAACTGACCTCCCTTGCAGGTCTGGTCCCTCCCAACTGCCCTCCTCTGCTGGCCTGATGGCCCACAACTGCCCTCCCTTGCTGCCCTGGAACCTCCCAAAGGCCCTCCCCTGCTGGCCATCTTGTGGTGGCCATCTTGTGTCCACATGGGGGCAGGATCTTTGACCACATGGGGGCAGCCATCTTGTGTGTTGGAGTGATGGTCTATCTGTAAATTACCTGGTGTATGGGTGCGGGCCAGCTGTTTTGCCCTGAAGGGTATCCCGGATCAGGGTGGAGGTTCTCTTGGGGTGAGGGGCAGCCTGGGCGAGGGGCCTGTGGAGGTTTGAAGGCTGGCCACGCCCCCCAGCGACCCAAGCTGAGGCCCTGGTATCTGGGATTAATCTATGTCTACAATTGAAACTTTGTAGTCTGGAGCAGAGTCAAGCCTTCAGCTCACTCCACTCTGTGGCGGCAGCCATTTCTGTTTGAAATATTGTAGCCCAGGCCGAGATGGCAGGCTGAAAGTTTGGCTTCTTCCGTTGCCAGGGAAACCCAAGCCTCTGTTCTCTCCAGTTCCGTGGCTGCCGCCATTTCTATATCTTTTATAATTGAAATGTTGTAACATTGAGTGGAGACCTAGGCCTGAAACAGCAGGCAGAAAGCTTGGCTTCCTTTGTTGCCGGGGAAACCCAAGCCTTCCTCCTGCTCTCAGTGGTGGCAGCCATCTTGGTTGGGGTTTATTTGCATAAACTGCACTGATTGGCTGGTGGGCTTGGCTGGTGAGTGTGGTGAAGGTACTGTCAAATTTGCATATTACTATTTTATTAGATAGAATGTTGTACATTATATCCCCAGCATTTATTTTATAATTGGAAGTTTGTACCTTTTGATCACTCTCATCTAATCCCCTGAATCCCCAGCCCCTACTCCTGGTAACCATAAATCTGACCTATTTCCTATGAAATTAGTTTGTTTTATATCCCTTATATGAGTAAGATCATAGACTATTTGTCTTTCTCTGACTTATTTCACTTAGCATAGCGCACTCAAGGTCCATCCATGTTGTTGCAAATGGCAAAATTTCCTTCTTTAAGTGGCTGAACAGCATTCCATCCTATATATTAAAAGCCTAATATTCTGTGCTTGGTTGTCCATTCAACCAATTCTATCTAATAAAAGAGTAATATGCAAAATAACCATCACTCCACTATACCCACAAGCCACGCCCACTAGCCAATCAGGAGCAAGTATGCAAAATGACCCCAACCAAAGTGGCTATGGTTACAGAGCGAGCAGGAGGGAGGCTTGGGTTTCCCCAGTGATAGAGGAAGCCAAGCTTTCCGCACACCCTGACCAGCCCAGGCCTCCAGTCTAAGCTACACAGTTTCAATTATAGAAGATAAATAAATCCCAACAGAAATGGCTGCAGCCACAAAGCGAGCAGAAGGCTTGGCTCCACTCCAGGCTACAAAGTTTCAATTGTAGAATATAAATAAATCCCAGATACCAGGGCCTCCCCTTGGGTCATCAGGGGGCATGGCCAGCCTGCAAACCACCACAGGCCCCTCCCCCAGGCAGCCCTGTGCCCCAAGGGACCCCAACCCTGATACGGGACATCCTTCAGGGCAAACCAGCTGGCCCCCACCCATGCACCAGGCTTCTATTCTATCTAATAAAAGAGTAATTTGCAGATTGACCATCATTCCAACATACAAGATGGCTGCTCCCATTTTGTCAAAGATCCTGCCCCCATTTGGACACAAGATGGCCACCACAAGATTGCCAGCAGGGGAGAGCAGTTGGGAAGGACCAGGCCTGCAAGGGAGTGCAGATGGGGATGATAGAGTCTGCAGGGGAGGGTAGTTAGGGGTAACCAGGCCGGCAGAAGAGGGCTATTGGGGGAGGGGGAACCAGGCCTGCAGGGGAGACCAGTTAGGGGGAGTAGGCCTGCAGGGGAGGGCAGTTAGGGGCAATCAGGCTGGCAGTGGAGCAGTTAGGCATTAATCAGGCTGGCAAAGGAGTGGTTAGGGAGCAATCAGGGAGGCAGGCAGGCGAGCAGTTGGGAGCCAGCAGTCCTGGATTGTGAGAGGGATGTCTAACTGCCTGTTTAGGCCCAATTCCTGTAGGCACTCAGACATCCCTTGAGGGGTCCCAGATTACAGAGGGTGCAGGCTGGGCTGAGGGACAACCCCCCGCCCCCATGCACAAATTTCGTGCACCAGGCCTCTAGTCAAAGCATATGCTAATGATATGCTAAGGCCACTCAACTACTCACTATGACATGCACTGACCACCAGGGGGCAGAGAATCAACCAGCTGACCAGTCGCTATGACGTGCACTGACCATCAGGGGGCAGACACTCCAACCAGTAGGTTATCTTGCTGCTGGGGTCTGACCCATTGGGACTGAGCGAGACAGGCCAACATGCCTTGGAACCCTCCCACAGTCCCTCCCTGACTGGCCAAACTTTCACATCCCTCCCTGGCCACAATCATACACTGGTGGGGTCCCTTTGGCCTGGCCTGAGTCCTCTCACAATCCAGGACCCCTTGGGGGATGTCAGAGAGCCAGTTTCGGCCTGAACCTGGAGGCCAGGCTGAGGGACCCTACTGGTGCACGAATTCATGCACCAAGCCTCTAATTATATATATTGAGAGACAGAGACAGAGAGGGAGGTATATATATCCATTTATCTGTTGATAGACCCAACATGTATTTTTAAAAGTTCACTATGCTATGTGGACAAATGACCAGAGGATAGTATCTAGGCTAGCTACTACTACATAACAAGCAGCCACAAGACCTCAAGGGCACCCTGGCAGGGGGGCTCAGTTGGTTGGAGCACTGTTCCATACACCGAAAGCTTGTAGGTTCAATTCCCAATCAGGGCAGATACCTAGATGGTTTGATCCCCAGTCAGTGAGTGTATAGGAGGCAACCAATCAATGTTTCTCTCTCACATTGATGTTTTCTCCCCAACTCCCATTTCTCTCCCTAAAATCAACAAACATATCCATGGGTGAGGATTTTTTTTTAATTGATTTTTTTTAAGAGAGAAGAAGGAAGAGAGATAGATAGAAACATCGATGATATGATCAGCTACCATTTGCAGGCCCCCTAATGGGGGTCAAACCCACAACCTGGACATGTGCCCTCACTAGGAATTGAACTGCGGACATCTTGGTTCATGGGTCAGTGCTCACCCAACTGAGCCACACCAGCCAGGGCAAAGGCTTCTTCTTTATCCTTAATTATTGGACTTCTGTTCCGCTAGATTTCACGTGTCTGCATGATAGTTGCCTGGAATTTAGTTGTAATTTTGACGTAGTCGTAGGAGGCTCTGAGTATCGCATTTACCTATGCCAGTGGTTGGCAAACCGTGGCTCGTGAGCCACATGCGACTCTTTGGCCCCTTGAGTGTGGCTCTTCACAAAATACCATGGCCTGGGCGAGTCTATTTTGAAGTGGCATTAGAAGAAATTTAAGTTTAAAAAGTTTGACTCTCAGAAAAAATTTCAATCATACTGTTGATATTTGGTTCTGTTGATTAATGAGTTTGCTGACCACTGACCTATACCATCATCTTGACCAGAACTCCAAAACTTTCTTATTGAAACCACTGCATCCCATAATTTTTGGTATGCTGTATCTTCATTTTCATTCATTTAAAGTATTTTCTATTTGTCCTTGTGATTTCCTCTTTGACCCACTGGTTATCTGAGAGTGTCATTTACTTTTCACATATTTGTGAATTTTCCAAATTTCCTTTTTATTGGCTCTGAACTCATTCTATTGTGGCCAGAGAACATACTCTATTATTTCCACCCTTTACAACTTTTTACTTTTTAATCCTCACCAGAGGATATTATTTCCATTGACAGAGTGGAAAGGAGGGAGAAGGGGAGAGAAAGAGAGAGAAACATTGACTGATTGACTCCTGCCACGCACCTCAACCAGGGCCAGGGATTGAACCTGAAACCAAGGTACATGCCCTTGACCAAGAATCAAACTTGAGATCCTTTGGTCTGTGGGCTGATGCTTTAACCACTGAGCAAAACAGACCAGGGCTCCACCCTTTTAAATTCATTAAGACTTATTTTATAGCCTACCATAGTTTATTCTGGGGAATGTGCCATGCCTAGAATGTATATTTTGCTGCTGTTGGGCAGAATATTCTATAGGTATCTGTTAGGTCTTGTTTGTTTATAATGTTGCTCAGGTCTTCTATTTCTTTGTTGATCTTCTGCCTAGTTTTTTACCCAATACTAAAACTAGGCTATTGAAATCACCAACTATTTTTGTTGAATTGTCTATTTCTCCCTTCAATTCTGTCAGTTTTTACTTCATGTATTTTGGGGCTCTGTTATTCGGTACACATGTTTATAATATTTATATTTTCCTGATGGATTTCTTTCATCATTACAGACTATCCCTGTTTATCTCTAGTAACTTTTGTCTTAAAATCTATTTGTCTGATATCAGTTTAAGCACAGCAGCTTTTTTAAAAAAATTTCTGTGTTTTTTTAAATCTTCACCTGAGGAAACTTTCTCACTGATTTTGAGAGAGTAAGAGAAATGGAAAGACAGAGAGAAATATTGATGTGAGAGAAACACATCAATTGGTTGCTTCCTATACACACCCCCACCCGCCCAGCTTTCTTATAGTTGCTATTTGCATGATGTATATTATGCATTTTTAATATCATTTTACTTTCAACTTATTTTATCTTTGAATCTACAGTATGTCTCCTGTAATCAGTATATAGTTGGTCTTGGTTTTCTTATATAGTCTGCCCCTGCTTTTTTAAAAATCAGTGTATAGTTCAACATTATGAGAAAGACATGTAATGTCTTCTGTTATTATAAAAACAGGTTTATCTCACAGACCCCCTGAAAGGCATCTAGTCCATTCTTTGAGAACCACTGCAATAATAAGCATTTATTTAGCTGATGCGTCTGTGAATTGTCTGGGACTAGACTGATCTAGGCTGAGGCTGGCTGGATCCTTCTCCTGGGACCAGCCGACTAGTGTTGACATCCTTCTCCTGGTGACAGCAGAAGCTCAAGAGATCAAGCAGAAACAGGTTGTTTAAGGAACTTACTACATTGGTCAAAGTCAGTCACATGTCCGAACCCAAAGTCAAGGGACAAAAAAATATATTCCACTCCTTTAGTGAACAGAACTGCAAAGTCCAGGCAAAAAGCAAGAATACAGGGAATGGTAAAGAATGGGGGCCAATGATGCAATCTCTATACATGTCACAAATGAAAGCAAAGTGACCCACCACTACTGCAGCAGCTAGAGAAACTAGGGTACCACTGAAGAGAAAGGTCAAAAGCAATTAGACCCAGGTATGAACTTCACCAAGTCAGTTCTTCCCTCCCAACCTTCACTTCCTTAACTATAAAATGGTATTCTTATGGCAATTAAATGAGATAGTGTACATACAGTTTAACTCTAGTAAGCATTTGATCTATGAAGTCTGTTACTGGTATCTCTAAAGTGGGAATGATTTGAAAAAAAAATTCATAGATTTCTAGTTAGGATCAAAGCTACAGAGCAAAGGCTGGCACATGAAATATATTCCAGTTGTTCATCACTTACATTCTGTCAGCTTCCTAAAAGGCTCCAAGATTTACAGTAAAAGATGCATTTATATAAACACTATTAAAAGTAGGGTGAAAGATTAAAAGAAGAGACTTATCACTTTGACTTAGTCTTTGAACTGATAAAGCCACTTGCACAAAAGAATTTTATTCACTTTGTCCGATTACAGAAAGTGTTTTTGTTATTTCTAATGGATCTAACCACTTCCCAGAGATCACTCTTGTTCCGCTACTGTTTGGCTAGATTGGAGGGAGGAGGTTGGATGGAATTGAAGGGGGTGCTTCTATATTAATTCAACTTAGATACTGTTTCATAGGTATTTACTTTGTTTGATTTTTTCATCAGTTTTTAATCTGCAGAAAGAGATCCTAATCTAGCTAGATGATCTAAGGCAAGTTCTTAACCTCTATCTATCTCAGTTTCTTCATCTATAAAATAGGTATATTAATAATACCTACTGAGGATTAATTGAGTTCATAATATGCAGTGGCACAGTTAGTGCTATGTAAGTCTTTCATATTATTGCTATTATTATTATTTAATACAAACTCACATGTTATTTATTGCTCAGAAAGTTGAACACAACTTCACAGAGTCAGTTTGAGACAATCTTACTACTCAGGAAAGTCAAGATCTACATATCTTCAGGAAACCTATGCTCTGTGTTCCAACCTCTAGAACAAGATAGAGAATCTACATTTTCTCTCTGATTGCTCTTCCTGATTTGACAACCATGGGTAATCCAGAATGAAGCCAAGGGCTGCAACTTGCAAAACCCAGGCTGGACATTTTTCCTGCCCTCCCCCAGACTGTTCAGCTTGGCCAGGTTCAGTGCTCCAAGAGCTGTCAGTGGGAGACAATAAAGAACAGACATAAAGTCAGATCTGCAATGCTCAAACAAGGGTTAGCCTGACATGTCACATTTCAAAGTGCCTTCTTATAAAGCTAAGGAAATTGTGACTCAGAACATGAGTAACTTGCCCAAGGTCAAGCTGTGAGTGGAAATACATTCTACCTGACCCCAACATTTGACTACAATACCTTTATATCCTCTGCAACAAAACTCCCTCCTTCAGGCTACATAGCTTCACTGTCCTCCATCCACCCTCAGGACAGACCCTTCTCTTCCCAAATCATTCTGCCTTGCCCCTCAGAAGGCACAGACTACAGATAAGGCCATTACTCCACCTGATGTCTTCCCAGCTCAGAGGCTGGTGAACAGTCCTCTCCTTCACCCTAAATACCATACATCCAGTAAAGCAGCTGGGGAATAAACTAGCTTCCTTGGAAGTTCCCGTCATGGTGACTCACATGCCACTCACTAAAAACTGAAACCCTCCGGCCCAATGCAGACGTGTTTGTTAAGCAACGCCTCCCTCAACTCCACCTCACCTTTAGGATACCAGCATCTAGCTCAGGGCGCACCCTGGGGGCTCAGAGCACTGGCATTTGGCTGCACTGACTTCTGAAAGGAAGGTATTTGGGTGTGGCAACCTAGAAAGAGGACTCCAAGGTGACCCAGCACTACCCAGCAAAACCACTGTCAAATGCAGGATGGTCAGGCACTCTCCTGGGTAGACAAAAACCAGTCTTGGTGCCCCTGTTCTGCTTCCTTGGCACTTTCCTTATCTGTTCCAGGGATCCTCAAACAGCCCTCCCCACCCATCCCCACCTGAGTCTGGCCACCTTGCAATATCAGATAACTGCTGACTGTCTTGCTCTGCAGTAAGGCAGAAAAGCAGACTGAAGAACGACATGGAGATAATGATGTGGTTTTTCTGCAAAAACAAAAAATATTTTGTGGATTATATTCATTCATGATCATAGAAAATATAGCAAACTGTTAACAGTGCTTGGTCACCCCTGAGAGTTAGACTGATGTTAAGCAGGGAGCTACAGCTTTTTAGTTTTTACATTTCAGCACCGTGGACATGTAGGTTAATGTTAAACATGTTCATGTTGAACATGTTAGTTAATGACAGGATGTATGTCTGGACAGACAGAAAGAAGAGAGGGCAGGAGGGAAATAGGGATGAGTGACCACAGCCAAAGCCACAGTGCCCAACCCCAGAGGCCACAGAGGGCATGATACACTGGATCTGCTAGGCATCACTCCTGCATCTCAAGGAAGGAGACAAACAAATGTTGGTGCAAAGGACAGAGGCCAGACAACAAGGCTGCCCAAGGAAACTCACTGTACACCGGGCTCTGAATCACCAGGCACTGGTGACTCAAAGTCTCAGAGACATTAGCTAATTGCTAAAGTGATTACAGGCAAGCAGGGACCAAGATCTCCCAGGCCAGGCTGACATGGCACTCAGGACATCTCCACATGTCCAGGTGAGCACAGTCTCTTCCCTGTGCCATGGCTTAGTGAACAGTGCTGCAGTCCTGAAGGCATGTAAAGCAGAAGGAAACTGAGTTTGAGAAGTAGCTTTAGCTTTAAAACACAACTCACGTGAAAAGCGAGACCCAAAAGATAGCCCCGAACAAGGTAATGCTATCAACTAAAAACACCTAGAAAGATACCTGAACTTCTGAGTGTGCATTTTTGCTTTCTGACAAAACAATTATGTTTATACTAGTGGCCTGGTGCACGAAATTCATGCACATTAAAAGGGTATTAATTAGAGGAAATATTTTAATAGTGCTATTTGCCCTTTCTCTACAAAAGTGTGAGAGATAAAAGGTAATGAGTACAATGTATATGAAAATAATACATAATTTCATTAATAAATAATAACAAAATGATATAACAACAATACAAATCCACAATAAACTGTTGAGTTAATTTTCATGCATTTAAAATAGTATTGAACATGTCCCTCACAGAGAGATGAAATCCATAATACTGCATTTGGGTGACTCGTGTTCTTACATTTTGTCTAGTATTATTGTTGAGTACACTGTTGTCTCTGAGTATTAATGCAATATCTGTTCCCTAACCTTTTTCACCATGTGGAAAAAGAATAGGATATGTCATTGCATATAATTTAGGAAACAGGATACTGATTCATTTCACTTTAGTGGCATTTGGATTATTGGGATCTGGTTTACAATGAATGAGCAAGTCCCTTTCAAAAGGTTCTCCATCTTTGTTTCTGAATATGACAGGAACCTCGGTTACACGGGAGAATTATATCTACCTGGGTCACTATTATGATCATATTTAATTGCCATAGTTACTTCCGTGGGAGCTATACCTTTTGCTGCTGCTTCAGATTGGGCTTCCTTTTCTACCTCATGTAGCATCTTGTACGATTTTGTTAATTCATTTATTTCATGCATGGGGCTGTTGATGTTGATCTTGAGTCTTTCTGAGCAGGCCTGGTTTGCTGGGATTGCTAATCTTTTACGTGTAGCTTTGCCTGTATCCAAAATAGAGTTGAGCAAACTTCCAAGAAACACCATCAGAAGGATGTAAAGTTCCAGTACAATGATAAACTTGTCCATGTATTCTAAAACAGTATGGCTCATACCCTGATGGCGATGCAACATTTGCACCCATGGAAGCAAAAGCAAAAGAACTATTTATAGATCAAATGTTTTCCATGAAATTTTTTGCTGTCAGAATCTTCGTTTGTCATTAATCTTTTTAAATATAACGGGTAATCTGGAAAATGTATATCATTTGGACAGACTTTCCCTTTGCTACAACATCAAGTAAATTTCCCATCAGATGGTTTTTCATCCGATAAATTTAGTGATAGGCAAAATTCACATCTAACAGTCATTTCACCACAACTATGTTTGAGAATTGCATCCTCACGTACTCCCTTTTCACTGAGAAGGCAGTTCCTACCACTATTGCTAGTACTTGTTGATGACTGTTCTTTAGACATATTCTGTCTTCGCCACCACCTTCTTTCAACCTCATGGGCATGGTGTTCTTTAGACATTTCCTGTAGAAGATGCCAGTGTTTTTCAGCTTCAGAGCAACATTTTTCCAATAGCTGCTCTTCAGATACATTCTGTCGCAGGTGTTGCCTTCTTTCAAGATCAGACGCACATCGCTCTTCAGACATTTTCTGTTGATAACGTTGGCACCTTTCTGCTACACAGCTCCCTTGTATCAACAGTTTTTCTTTGGACATAGTCCCACCTCTCTATTGCCACATTCTGAGATAGAAGAGAATGACAGTCTTGACAGTCAGGCCTTTCAGCAGTGTGACCAATGACTGATTTGGACAGATTCTGTGGGAGTGGGATTTTCTCCTACCTGTTGTCAGTTTCCACAGCTGAGATGTTGAAGCTGGGACTCGGGGGCCTTTCCTCTGGTGGTTGCCTTCCGTTTTTGCTGGCATACAGCTGAAGCTACACGTAAAACATTAGCAATGCCAGGGGCCTCAGTTAGACGCAGCTGTGATTCGCCAGCACTGCCACCACTTGGTCTCCACGCCCAGGGCCCGGTGCTTGATGCTTTTACCACTTCGTCTCTGCTCCTGGGGCCTGGTGCCCATGCCTCTCAACCCCGCCCCTTGCTCTGATTGGCTGGTAGCATAGCCAATCAGAAGCCACGGTACGGTCACATTTGCATGTTACTCTTTTATTAGATAGGATGATCATTAAATATACCAGTGGGTAGAAACATCTACATGCTTAAACCTGTGTTCTGTGGACCGGATACTTCAGCATCACCTGGGAGCTTGCTAGTAATGCGCAATCTCAGACCTCACCCCAGAATTCCCAGAATTCTGGAATCAGAATCTGTACTTAACAAGATCCTTGGGTGATGTGTATGCACAGTGAAGCACAAGAAGCACTGGCTAATTATGCATAATAATTTGCTTATTATTAAATATCAGAATTATTTCTAATCAACATTCATCTATGAAACATCTACTAAAGGCCTATACACTTCAGTCTGTCAAGCCCCAGGAATGCAGCTGCAGATGAGAGACAAAAAATTCAGTCACAGAAATTAACATTCTACTGAGGGTTGTCAGATAATAAACTCCATGGATAAGATCATTCCAGGCTGTCGTAAGTGCCAATAAGAAAATAGACAAGGTGTGATGTTTCAGAATGATGAGGGTGGTCAGAGATTAAATAGCAAACCCAAGTGGGTCAAAATTAAAACCATTAGAACATAGGTAACAGAGGAAACATCAAACACCAAAGTTTACAGTGGGGCTGGTATAACGTGGAATATATCAAATCCAGAACTTGGTATGATATTATGTGGCAATAAAAACTACTATGAAGTGTCTATAACATCATAGAGAAAAAGGTCTATGATGTGTCAAGTTAAAAAAAAATCACACTTCAAAATGAGTTTTGCACTAAATAACTATGCATAACTTAAGTACATGGGAACAAGAATTGCAAAGAACACATTAAACTGGAAAAACCTGATTTGTTGGGGAGCAGGATTCCGGATATATTTTTTCCTTTAACATTACTCTTGCACAGCAAATAATCGTAAAGGTGAGAAGCTGCCAGCCACGTGAGGAAGCCATCCCGGCCATTCCAGCCCATTGATAACTGGAGCCAACACAACACGGACTGGCTGGCCACTCAGCTGAGCCCAGTCAGCCCAGAGGTTCTGAGAGACAGCACATGGGTGCTGCTGTTCTGGGAGGTTTGTAATGCGGTCACAAATGACAAAACACAGGGGATCGAACTTGGCGTGTGAAGAAGGCCAGTGTAGGTGGAACAGAGAGTGTGTGGAGGGTGGAGTGATGGGCGGTGCCAGATCACAGGCATGAAAGTTTTAGTTTATAGGGTAAATGTTTCATTTGCCTTCATTTTCTTCTTTCTGCTCCTACTTGTCTTTTTATCTTTAGCTTCAGGTTTTTTGTCAAAGTGCTGTTTAGAATCAAGCTGCAGGAATTCAGCACTACCAATACACAAGTATAAGCTACCTACCTCACCATCACTTCTGCAGGTTGGATTTTTTCAGTTTCAAAAATCCAAGAAACATTATGAGTGTAAAAATGTAAATTCCTTTCTCAAAAACTACAAGGTCTCCATCTATCATTTCCATGGATGCAGAAAAACTGAAATTTTCCAACTCCGGGTATCCAAATCATTTCTGATCTAAAACTCAGTCCAGAGAAATGATGTTAATTTAGGATCATCCCGTTCTCCTCCTCCCTAGGGATTGTGCCAAGTTCCCAAATTCACTCCTAGGGATTGTGCCAAGTTCCCAAATTCACGTCTAGGGATTGTGCCAAGCTCCCAAGTTCACACCTACGGATTGTGCCAAATTCCCAAACTCACACCCTAGAGGAAGAGGATTGAGTCCCAGGCCCTCCTTTGTTCCTGCTTAGCGATTCTCTTCTCCTGAGTCTTAGAAAGTGGACTCCACTGTCCTGGGACATGGCCATGTCCTTGTTGTCCAGAGCTCAAGTTCCTTGGTTCCACCTGCCCATCTGTCCTCCCATGACCCTCTTTGAAATATTGTCTGGTTGTGACAATAATCTATAATTTATGGATGCCCAGTGACATAGATCTTTTCTTGGAGGAATCCTAAGTGACCCTCTTGGAGCATGGATGTCTTGTCTGCTTGCTACACACCATACTGAGATATGGAGGATTCTGTGAAATGCTCACTTCATCACTCCATTTCTCAGGTAATCTGTTGGACAATGAAGCTTCTCTACAAGCAATATAAGCTTCTGGGCTGTACCTGAGGAAGCCAGGCAATGGGTCTTTCTGCTCTGATATATCCTTCAAATATATCTGGGTGTGTGGGGGGAAGGTCAGGCTGTCTGTCATCCCAGCCTTATCTTGAGATTTGGCTTGTGAAAGGGATACTGGGAACTTAAAAGTATCTATAATCCTGAACATCTCCCCTCTGATACTTTCCTTCTGGTCAGCTGGTCAAACTCTCATTTCCTTCAGAAAACTTCAAAGAGTTCTTCCAGTCCTTGGTAATTACAAAAACAGGCTTTTAGAAGAAAATTTAATCCCTTTTCTCAAAAATTTGATTTTTACCATTGAAAAGCGTGGCTTTCAAGACTACCCTCTCTGCTACAGACTTTTAAGAATTTGACTATAGGGAAGTGCATATGGAAAGCCACACTGTTGTCTGAATGGTATAAAGAACAGTCAGTAAAGGAGTGGCATAAAATAAAGTTTAGCAACATCATTCTATTCTAGTTTTCTCCATATTTGATACAAGCATTAGGAGGGACCTAGAGATTATGTAGTATAATCCATCTCACCGATCCCATCCCCACCCACCAATTTAGAAGATGATTATGCTAAAACCCAGGAAGGTTAAAGTTGGGTTTGTACCCTCCATCTCTAAATGTGCATTTCAGGATACTAACACAAACTCTTCTCAGGTAATTTTACACAGTGAATTTTACACAATTCATTCTAATTCTGCTTTGAAACAGATCTGTATCCATTGATCCTCTTTGAAATGTCTGGTTATGACAATAACCTATAACTTATGGATGCCCAGTAACACAGATCTTTACTTGGGGGAATCCTAAGTGCTCAGTCAGGGAAAAAAACAAAAATAACATCTTGGAGGTTAAACCCAGGAAGGCAAATATATTTAATCCTTTTGACCAAATCTAATTGATTTCCTGGAACATTGTGTTGAGAAGGATTGGAAGAATTCATTCAGCCTGTGCAGGAAAGAAAGCTGGGAGATTGATTAGCAATTTCTGTGTGGGTGTGTTGGGAAATGGAAGTAGAGAGGTGGAGTGCCATAATGCATGCCTGATATTGATACTGCTGAAACCAAATGTGCGGTATTTATAGGAGATTCAGAGAAGGGAGTCATTAAAAGATTCTCTGAGGGGTTAAGAACAGTAGCTTAGAAGAGGCCTTATCATGTATTGAAGAGGAGAATAAAATGAAGTTAAAATAAATACAATCCCCCCTACCCCCCCAAAAATCCCTTAACTGCTCCTACTTTATTCCTTGCAAAAATAAACAAGAAGGCCCAACTGGTGTGACTCAGCAGTTGAGTGTCGATCCAGGAACCAAGAGGTCACTTGTTCGAATCCTGGTCAGGGCATATGCCAGGGTTGTGGGCTCGATCCCCAGTAGGGGGAATGCAGGAGGCATCCAATCAATGATGTTTCTCTCTCATAGATGTTTCCATTTCTCTAACCCTTCCTCTCTCTCTAAAAATTGGTTAAATATGCGTGTGTGTGTGTGTGTGTGTGTATTTTGTAAATGTGCAGGCTGGGTTCAGATGTAGAAAGACACACACCCCCAAAAACCATCACTTGCCCTGGTTGGTGTACTCAGTGCATACCAAAGAGTTGAGGGTTTGATTCCTGGGCAAGGGCACACACCTGGGTTTGGGGTTTGATCCCCAGCCCTGGTAGAAGTTCATGCAAGAATCTCTCTCACATCAATGTTTTTCTCTCTCTTCCTCTCTCTCTTTCCCTCCCTTCCTTCCACTCTCTCTAAAGTCAATGGAAAAAATATCCTTGAATGAGGGATTAACAAACACAAAAATCACTAACAACCTTCCTTCCTCCAAAAAAACCCCCAAAAAACAAAAACAAAAAACACCACCCAGCTTTATAAGTTTTAAAAACTCATCAGAGAATACAGACACAAAGAAATATAAATAAACTAAATTCCTGAAAGTAATGTGCCCTTCATAGAAGGAAATAAACTGATCTGTAGTTGGTGGGACTGTGGGAGAAAGGGTAATGCTACATAGAGATGGGTAAAGAGAAACTAACCAAATTTATATCAAACTTTTAACCATGGTATTTGGGCTGGCATGACTGATTAGAATCCTGAAGAGCCCAAACTACAGAGTGAGTCTGTCCCCACTCACCATGTCTTACTCTATGAGTCTTTGAAAAGCAGGGGTGGGGGTGGGGGGAGGTACTACATTCAAAGCAGTGGAAGGGGCAAGCAAATGAGAGCAGAGGGAAATCTGTGCTGAGGTGTATCGGCCTGGGACCTCTCCAAGTACGAAGTCCCCTCAGAAGGTCAGGGCTGAGCAGGAGAGGGAAGAGAAACCCTGTGGCATAACGGAGACTATATCTGGTCTTTGTCCCTGATTCCTAGCATAGAGCTTAAAAAACTCTTAGAATTCTCTAATAGGACATTTTCTTATGCTTAATAGGTGACTCACGGTGGGCCCTTGAGAGCTTCAAGATGGGAAATAGTCATCAAAAAGACCAACCACATGATTAGATGATTAGAACTTTGGGCCAGCCTGACCTTTGAAGAAGTGAGGGGGCTAAAGACTGAGTTCAATCACATAGCCAATGATTTAATCCTTGATGAAAGAAAGTACTTATCTTGCCTTAAAATAATTTGAAGCCAATGGTGAACTGAATCAAAGGAAATCTATACCAAAGTCCAAACATTGCTCAATTTCAGATCCATTTAAGTCATCCTCCACTCTAGCAGCCTGACAGAAATAGCACCGTATTTTCCGGCATATAAGATGACTGGAACTGATGATGATAGGGGGAAGATAACAAACAACAGAGAGAGAGCAAGTGCCGGGCAACTCCCTGGCAAGTTAGCAATAACCATCATAACTGCAAACGATGGTATTTTTACACCGATGTATAAGACGACCCCCGACTTTTGAGAAGATTTTCCTGGGTTAAAAAGTCGTCTTATACGCCGGAAAATACAGTATTTATTTTTATTTCTTTGATCTCTAATATAAAATGTTTAGCATAACCAAAGAGAATACATCATATGAAAAAGCAAGAAATCTGATCCATGGTCAACAGAGGAATCTGTCGATAGAAGAAAACCTAAACATGGTCCAGAAGTTGGAAAGATCAAACAAGAACACTAAAATCAAATAGATATGCTAGAAACTATACAAAATTAGAAATGAAGCGTTCATTACATGGACTTAACAAGGTATTGGACACAGCACAGAAAATAATCAACAAACTTGAAAACAGATCAGTGGAACGTATCAAACTGAAACAAACAAAAAAAAGAAAGAGTAGAGCAAATGGGATCTGAGAGAGAATATAAAAGTATATAACATAATTATAATTGGAATGCAGAAGAGAAAAAGAATAGAGCATAAGAAATATGTGAAGAAATAATGGCCTTAAATTTTTAAAAATGATTAAAAATCCTAGTCACCAATCACAGGGAGTGTATGGTAGGGGGTGGGGGAGAGGGGCATTATCACACACCAACTTGGTGTCTTACAATTCAATACAATTCTGATACCATCAATTCTGACATTGTATCAAATAATACCAGATCCCACAGGTTAAGGATTCAGTCCTATAAAACTGCCTCCCCTCCATTCCAGAACCAATTGCAAACCAAGGTATCTGTACTTCTGACTAACTGACTATAGATTAGCGGTTCCAAAAACCCCCTCCTTAAGATTACTTAATTTGCTAGAGTGCTCACAGAAATCAGAGAAACAATGTACATATTATATCACTGGCTTATTATCCTACTAGAGGCCTGGTGCATGAAATTCATGCACAAGGTAGGGGCGGGTGTACCTCAGCCCAGCCTGTACCCTCTCCAATCTGGAACCCCTTGAGGAATGTCCGACTGCCCACCGGGATCGGGCCTAAATGGGCAGTCGGACATCCCCCTCACAATCCAGGACTGCTGGCTCCCAACTGCTCACCTGACTGCCTTCCTGATTGCCCAAACCACTTCTGCCTGCCAGCCTGATCACCCCCTAACCACTACCCTGCCAGCCTGATTGATGTCTAACTGCTCCCCTGCCAGCCTATTTGCCCCCAAGTTCTCTCCTCTACTGGCCTAGTCACCCCTAACTGCTCTCCCCTGCAGGCTTGATCACCCCCAACTGCCCTACCTTGCAGGCCTGGTCCCTCCCAACGGCCCTCCCCTGTAGGCCTGGTCCCACCCAACAGCCCTCTTCTTCAGACCTGGTCACCCCTAACTGCCCTTCCCTGCAGGCCTGGCTTGCCCCAACTGGTTTCCCTCGCAGGCCTGGGTCCCCCCTCAGACAACTACCCTTCCCTGCAGGCCTGGTCACCTCCAACTTTCCTCTTCTGTCAGCCTGATCACCCCTAACTGCCCTCCCCTGCTGGCCATTTTGTGGTGACCATCTTGTGTCCAGATGGGAGCAGGATCTTTGACCACATGGGGGCAGCTGTCTTGTGTGTTGGAGTGATGTTCAATTTGCACATTACTCTTTTATTAGATAAGATAGAGGCCTGGTGCATGGGTGGGGGCCAACTGGTTTGCCCTGAAGGGTGTCCTGGATCAGGGTGAGGGTTCCCTTGGGATGTGGGGTGGCCTGGGCAAGGGGCCTGTGGTGGTTTGCAGGCTGGCCACTGCCCCCCCGCAACCCAAGCTGAGGCCCTGGTATCTGGGATTAATTTATGTTCTACAATTGAAACTTTGTAGCCTGGAGCAGAGCCAAGCCTTCTGCTCACTCTGTGGAGGCAGCCATTTTTGTTGGGATTTATGTATCTTCTATAATTGAAACTTTGTAGCCTGAAGTGGAGGCCTAGGCCTGCCAGAGCTGCAGAAGCTTGGCTTTCCCCATCACTGGGGGCAATCCTAGCCTCTGTTCTCTCCAGCTCCATGGTTGTTGCCATTTCTGTTGGGATTTATGTATCTTCTATAATTGAAACTTTTTAGCATTGAGTGGAGGCCTAGGCCTGCAAAGACAGGAGGAAAACTTGGCTTTCTCCATTGCTGGGGAAACCCAAGTCTCCCTCCTGCTCTCAGTGGCCGCAGTCATCTTGGTTGGGGTTTATTTGCATATTGCTCCTGATTGGCTTGTGGGCGTGGCTTGTGGTATAGCAGAGGTACAGTCAATTTGCATATTACTCTTTTATTAGATAGGGTATAATAAAAGGCCAATATGAAAATTGACTGAACGGTATTACGACAGGTTGCGATGACATGCAGTGACCACCAGGGGGCAGATACTCAATGCAGACCTGGTCACACCGCCCCTTGATGGTCAGTGTGCTCCCACATGGGGAGCACCACACAGCCAGAAGCCCCCAAGGGCTCCCAGACTGCGAGAGGGTGCAGGCTGGGCTGAGGGACCCCCCCAAGTTCACGAATTTCATGCACTGCATCTCTAGTAAAAGGATAAAACTCAGGAACATCCAAATGGAAGAGATACTTAGGGCAAGTTATGGAGTAAGGGAGCAGAGCTTCTGTGCCTTATCCAGGCATGCCCCTCTCCCAGCACCTCCATGTGTTCACCATTCTGGAAGCTCTCTAAACCCTCTTCTTTGGGGTTTTTATGGAGGTTCCATTACATAGGCATGGCTCATTAAATCTTTGGCCTCCAGTCCCCTTTTCCTCCTCAGAAGTCAAGTTGTTGGCAGGTTCTGTATCTTAACTCTTGACTAGGCTTGGAGGATCTGCTTGACTAGGCTTGAAGGTGGCTCATTCACAGGCCTGGAAAGTGAGTATTAGTGATTGGAAGCAGGACCTCATTCCTCATCATGTGGATCTCTTCTTAGAGCTCCTTGAGCACACTTACAAAATGGTATCTAACTTCTCCCAGGGTGAGTGATCCTACAGAGAAAGAGCAAGGAGGATACCACAATGCCTTGTATGCCAGTTTCTGAAACATCACAGTTATTTCCATCATCCTAACTAATAAATTAACCATCACTCTGCTACACCCACAAGCCAATCAGGAGTGAGTATGCAAACTAACCCAACCAAGATGGTTGCAGCCATGGAGCGAGCAGGAGGCTTGGGTTTCCCGGGCAATGGAGAAAGCCAAACTTTCTGCACACCCCGGCAGGCCCAGGCCTCCACTCAAGGCTTCAAAGTTTCAATTATAGAAGATAAATAAATCCCAACAAAAATAGCAGCAGCCACAAAGCTGGAGAGAGCAGGAGGCATGGCTTGCCCCCGGTGAAGGAGGAATCTAAGCTCCCACAGCCCTGGTCTGCCTTGGCTTCCACTACAAAGTTTCAATTATAGAAGATAAATAAATCCGGGCCTCACAGCTTGGGTGGCCGTGGGGCGTGGCCAGCTTGCAAACCACCACAGGCCCCTTGCCCAGGCTTCCCCATGCCCCAAGAGAAGTCCCACCCTGATCCGGGACACCCTTCAGGGTAAACCAGCCAGCCCCCACCCATGCACCAGGTCTCTATATTATCTAATAAAAGAGTAATATGCAAATTGACTGTCACTCCAACACACAAGATGGCTGTCCCCATTTAGTTAAAAATGGCTGTCCCCATGTGGACACAAGATGGCTGCCACAAGATGGCCAGCAGGGGAGGGCATTTGGGAGGACCAGGACTGCAAGGGAGGGTAGCTGGGAGGGACCAGGCCTGCAAGGAAGAGCAGTTGGTAGAGATCAAGCCTGCAGGGGAGGGCAGTTAGAGGTGACCAGCCTAGTAGAGGAGGGAAGTTGGGGATGACAGAACCTGCAGAGAGGGCGGTTGAGGGGGGGGGGGGCGAGGACCCATGCCTGCAGGGGAGGGCAGTTAGGGGAAAACAGGCCTGCAGGGGAGGGCATTTAGGGGCAAACAGGTTGGCAGGGGAGCAGTTAAGCATTAATCAGGCTGTCAAGGGAGTGATTAGGGGGTGATCAGACTGGCAGGCAGAAGCAGTTAGGAGCAATCAGGAAGGCAGACAGGCAAACAGTTAGGAGCCGGTGGTCCTGGGTTATGAGAGGGATGTCCGACTGCCCGTTTAGGCCCAATCCTATGGGTAAAATCCTATGGGTAGGATCGGGCCTAAACAGACAGTCAGACATCCCTTGAGAGGTCCCAGATTGGAGAGGGTGCAGGCTGGGCTGAGGGACACAACTCCCCGTGCACGAATTTTGTTCACCAGGCCTCTAGTCTTATATAACAAAAGACTAATACGCAAATCGACTGAACAGCAAACGACCAGTCACTATGACGTGCACTGACCACCAGGGGGCAGACGCTCAACACAGGAGCTGCTCCCCTGGTGGTCAGTGCACTCTGACAGAAGCCAGGCTCATAGCTGGTGAGTGCAGCAGCAGTGGCAGGAGCCTCTCCCACCTCTGAGGTAGTGCTAAGGAGCTGGGAGCAGGCCTAAGCTGGCAGGCAGACATTCCCTGAGGGGTCACAGATTTCGAGAGGGCTGGGCTGAGGGAACCTCCACCCCAATACATCAATGTCATGCATCCGACCTCTAGTATTCTATGATTTAGAAGTAGCCGCTAAGTCTAGTCCACACTCAAGGAGAGGGAACTTAAGTTTGAAATCTTAGGCTTTAACTAGAATTAAATAAAATGTGCTGCATCTGTAAAGTAAAATATTATTCAGCCATAAAAATGAATGATGCATACCACAACATGTATGAGCTTTAAAAAATATATACAGGGGTTGGCAAAAGTAGATCTACACTTGTTCATATGTCAAATATAATAATAAATAATACAAGAATAAACTGTGTTTCATGTACTCACAACTGAAAATGAAAGAAGCCAGTTACAAAAGATCACATATTGCATCATTCCATGTATGTAAAATATTCAAAATAAGAAAATTCATATAGACAAAAAAGTAGATTCGTGGTTATCTAGGCTTAGAGATATGATGGGAGGAGAACAAGGAACTGGCTGCTAATGGAGATGGAGTTTCTTTTGGGGGTGGTAAAAATGTTCTAAAACTGAATTATGGGGATGGCTACACAGCTCTGAGGACATAATAAGACTTTACTTTATATGGGTGAAGTGAGTGGATTATCTCAATAAAGCTGTTTTAAAAAGTTCTACAGAATCTATTTTAAAATTACTAGAGAGAAGGCCGCGTGAAGGCAGATGAAGAGACTGGAGTGGTGCAGCCCCAGGAGCCAAGAACACCTGCAGTCACAGAAGCCAGAAGAGCAATGGGTTTTCCTCTAGAGCCTTCCCAGGGCATGCAGCTCTTCGGACACCTTGGTTCTGCTCCAGTGAAAGAGATTTGGACTTCTGGCCTCCAGAACTGTGAGAGAACAATTTTTAGTTGTTTTAACCAATCAAGCCTGTAGCCATTGTTATTTCAGCCACAGGAAACTCATACAGGAAGCTAGGAAGTGAAGTCATAGGATTTTAAAGATAGTCAGTGCTCAGTAAATGTTATCTGGTATTGTATTACTACTAGAGGCCCAGTGCACAAAATTTGTGCACTGGGGTAGGGGGGTCCCTCAGCCCAGCTTGCCCCCTATCACAGTCTGGGAGCCCTCAGGGGATGTCCTTCTGACAGCTTAGGCCTCCCTCTGCGGGAGGTGACTGGACTGAGCAGGGAAAGGCACCACCCCATCACCCCGCTGTTGCTGCCTATGGTGGCCACCACAGCTACCAAGGTGTTTCCATCAATATGGGACTCCAGTCCCTTCACCACACACACACACACACAAAAAGACAACTTTCTTTAAGCATTTTCAAAAAACGTATCTTTCATAGGATATGACATTTCTTTCTTTTTTATCCTTATCTGAGGATATGTTTCCATTGATTTTGAGAGAGAGTGGAAGAGAGGGAAAGATGGAGAGAGACATCAATGTGAGAGGGACACTTCCATTTTTTGCCTCCTGCATGAGCCCTGACCTGGGCCCCAGCCAGGGAGGAGCCTGCAACCTAGATACATGCCCTTGATCAGAATCAAACCTGGACCCTGTGGTCCACAGCACAAGGCTCTATCCACTGAGCAAAACTGGCTAGGGCAGGATATGCCATTTCTTAGCCCCTCCAGCAGTGGACCTTCATTTTTCCTCCAGGAGTGAGGTGAAAAAACCCTAGATCACCTTCTCAGATTCTTATTACCCAAGTTACCAAGAACACTGCGAGTGGCGGCGTACAGGGAGCTTAGCCAATGAGCAGTCAGAAAAGGTGTTTCCTCTGCAGCTCATGCACAGAGGCCCCCCCTGTGTGTGTCCGCTGGGGTGGGGGTGTGCTCTGAGCTTTGGGTGGCAGCTGGAAGCAGGCCCCCACCCCTGTGTGTGTCTGCTGGGGTGGGGGCGTGCTCCGAGCAGTGCCCGTCATGACTGTAAGGCTTGGAGCCAGTGGTGACTGCAAAGGCGTCCTGGACAAAGCTGCATATTACCTCTTTATATAGATAGGTTATACACACACACACACACACACACACACACACACACACACATATATACTGCATATGGAGAAGCTCATGTAGAGAACGGAATGTCAAAAGGATCATGATCCTGGCCTTCTTCGTCCCTTTCAGCAGACACTGCTGGGGAGATGCGGTCTGTGTAACAGGATTTGATGATTCAGTTTGAGAAAAAGCTATTAATAGTGGGAGGAATTGGTTCAGAAAAATGATGCAACTTTGTAGGGTAAATGCCTCACTCCACAGTGAGTCAAGTCCTGCAAATTTGAGAGGGGGCTTGTAACTGATAGAGCAAGTGCGATGGCCCATCAATCCAAAAAGATGAGGTGGCACCTCCCTGCCGGGCAGTATTTTCCCCACAACATTTTGTTTGTCTATTCCTTTGTCCTCTTTGGTCCAGAGTAAACACTCAATGAATATTAGTTGAGCCCTAGCTGAGTTAGTGTCAGCCTGGGTTCGATTCCAATCAAGGGCACATGCCAGGGTTCCAGGCTTGATCCCCAATAGGAGGCATGCAGGAGGTAGCCAATTGATGATTCGCTCTCATCACTGATGTTTCTTTCTCTCCCTCTCCCTACCTCTCTGAAATCAATAGAAATATATTTTAAAAAATAAATAAAATTACCAGGACTAATTGAATTTAGCAGTTTCAAGACACAAGGTCAATATATATATAAATCAACTATATTTCAATATACTACCAATAAGCATCTGGAAAGTAAAATTCCAAGAACAAATACCATTAACAACAGCATCAAAATACTAGCCAAAATAAAATACCCAAGAATAAATCTAATGAAAGATACTTAAGAGCAATAAACTGAAAATTATAAAATATTGTTTTGCAAAATTAAAGTACAACTAGGCAAATGTTTAGTTATACTATGTTCATAAATTGGAACACTCAATATTGTTTAATATTTCCACCTTCCCTAAATTAATCTATAGGTCTGACATAATATATATAAAATGTAAGCAGTCTCTTTTAAGAAACAGACTGATTCTAAAATTAATATTGGCCCACAAATTATCAAAAATAGCCAAAACAATTTTGAAAATGAAGAACAAAGTTGGAAGACTTTTGACTACCTGATTTCAATACTCACTATAAAATTTCAGTAATCAAGATAGTGTGATGCTGGTATAAGACAGGCAAATAAATAAGTAAATGGAACAGAATACCAAGTCCAAAAATAGACCCTACAGATATGTGATTTTTACCAAGGTATCAAGTAAATCTAATAAGGAAGTTAAAAGTTGTGTTTTTTTTTGTGTTTGTTTCTTTTTGAGAAAACAACTTTCATAAGAATTTTAATGAATCTTTTTATAAAAAATAAAATATATGTTGTCTTTGGTATATTTCATTTCTGCATAGTACTTAAAAGCTCTTAACTTACATATTTAGAAAAATAAGTCTTTGAAAATCTGGTATAACATGGTGATACATCATAGCATGTCAACTTAATAACTTTATTAGGATTGATCATTTTTAATTACTGAAAAATTATTTGATGCTCGGTATAAACAACCCCGTATATTTCCTGAAGTAAAACTTGCATGAATATCATACATTCACATTTTACAAATTGAAGAATTTGACTCAAGACAAATATGGGGTAGTCAAAATTTTATATTTCTCAAAATCATGAGTTTGTACTTTAAGAGCAGGTTATAAGATAAAAGATTTTAAACTAAAGCGCTAGGTAAGTCAGATGGAAAAAATTGAACCATAACCCCCTTTTTAAAAAATACTTTTTTATTGAATTGAGAGAGGAATGGAGAGGGAGAAAGAGATAGAAACATCAATGATGAGAGAGAATCATTGATTGGCTGCTTCCTGCATGCCCCCTACTGGGGATCAAGCCAGAAACTCAGGCATGCGCCCTAGACCAGAATCAAACCCAGGACCCTTTAATCTGCAGGCTAATGTTCTATCCACTTAGCCAAATCAGATAGGATAAGAAAGGGGTTATGGCCCTACCTAATAAAAGAGTAATATGCAAATTTGACTGTACCTTCACCACACCCACAAGCCACACCCACAGCCACGCCCACCAGCCAACCAGGAGCAAATTATGCAAATAAACCCCAACCAAGATGGCTGCCACCACTGAGAGGAGGAAGACTTGGGTTTCCCCGGCAACAGAGGAAGCCAAGCTTTCTGCCTACCTAGGCCTCCACTCAATGTTACAAAGTTTCTATTATAAAAGATACAGAAATGGCAGCAGCCACAGAGCTGGAGAGAACAGAGGCTTGGGTTTCCCTGGCAATGGAGGAAACCAAACTTTCAGTCTGCTGTTGCTGGCCTAGGCCTCCAGTCTAGGCTACAGTGTTTCAACCAGAAATGGCTGATGCCACAGAGTGAGCAGAAGGCTTGGGTCCACTCCAGGCTACAAAGTTTCAATTGCAGACATAGATTAATCCCAGATCCCAGGGCCTCTGCTTAGGTCGCTGGGAGTGGGGGGGTGGGGGGGGGGGGGTGGACAGCCTGCAAACCTCCACAAATCCCTCGCCCAGGCAACCCATCACCCCAAGGGAACCCCCAACTTGATCTGGGACACTCTTCAGGGCAAACCAGCTGGCCCCCACCCATGCACTAGGCCTCTATCCTATCTAATAAAACAGTAATTTGCAGATTGACCATCACTCCAACACACAAGAGGGCTACCCCATGTGGTCAACAATCCTGCCCCCATGTGGACACAAGATGGCCACCACAAGATAGCCAGCAGGGGAGGGCCGTTGGAGGTTCCAGGCCCAGCAAGGGAGGGCAGTTGGGAGGGACCAGACCTGCAAGGGAGGGCAGTTGGGGGCAATCAAGCCTGCCGGGGAGGGCAGTTAGGCGTGACCAGGCTGGCAAAGGAGGGAAATTGGGGGCAAATAGGCTGGCAGGGAAGCAGTTAGACATCAATTAGGCTGGCAGGGTAGTGGTTAGCGGGTGATCAGGCTGGCAGGTAGAAGCAGTTAGGGGCAAACAGGGAGGCAGGCAGGTGAGCAGTTTGGAGCCAGCAGTCCTGGAATATGAGAAGGATGTCTGATTGCCCATTTAGGCCTGATCCTAAGAGGATCGGGCCTAGATGGGCAGTCAGACATACCTTGAGGGGTCCCAGATTGGAGAGGGTATAGGCTGGGCTAAGGGATATACCCCGCCCTACTCCCATGCACGAATTTTGTGTACCCAGCCTCTAGTCTACATTGATAAAAGAGAAACATGCAAATTGATCATTATACCACTATGCCCACCAGCCAATCAGGAGGGGATAGGCAAATTAGAAGGACAAAGATGGCAGCCACCCAGCAGCTCCAGGTGCGCAGTGGCCAGACAGGGCAGGATGCCTGCTATGAGAGGGAGGGCAGTGGGGGAGAAGGGATTACAGGAGCAGCACTCCAGTGTAGTGAAGACAAGACTGCAGACTCTGGTGTGAATCTGCAGTGAAGCAGTGAAGATGAAGATGGTAGACTCCAGCCAGAGTCTGCAGCGAAAACAGAAGACTCTGGCTGGAGTCTGCAGCTAAGATGAAGGCGGCAGACTTCGGCTGGAGCTAAGGCTTGAGTCCTGGGTGCCAAAGGAAAACCAGTGCTGGAAGTCAAGGGAAGGAAGACCTATTGCATGAATCTCTTCGTGCAAGAGGGCTCTAGTTTTTACATAAAAGGTATCATTTTTTAAAAGAAAATTTTAATTTTGGTAGAGTCCAATTTAACAATTTTTCTTTTATGGACAGTGCTTTTTGTGTCAAATAAATCTTGGCAACCTCAAGGTTGTGAAGATACTCTATGTTTCTTCTAGAAGATTGATGGTGCTATGTTTTCAAACTAATGTTTTTAATCTTATATGTGATCTTATTTTCCAAAGTTTATTTTTTTCCATTTTGTTGATGTTTTATTTATTTTATATTTTAATCTTTATTGTTCATTTTATTAATTACACTGTTCCCCTTTTCCCCCCCTATAGCTCCCATCCACCCAGTACCCATCCCACCCTCCGCCCTCACCTCCCCCCACCGTCCTCTCCCATAGGTGCATGAGTTTTGTCCAGTCTCTTGCTGCACCTCCCACACCCCTTTTCTCCCCAAGAATTGTCAAGTCCATTCCCTCTCTATGCCCATGATTTTGTTATATTCACCAGTTTATCCTGTTCATCAGATTTTTAATTCACTTGATTTTTAGATTCACTTGTTGATAGATGTGTATTTGTTGTTCATAATTTTTATTTTTACCTTTTTCTTCTTTCTTTTATTAAAGAATATCTTTCAGCATTTCATATAATATTGGTTTGGCGGTGATGAACTCCTTTAGCTTTTTCTTATCTGTGAAGCACTTTATCTGACCTTCAATTCTGAATGATAGCTTTGCTGGGTAGAGTAAGCTTGGTTGTAGATTCTTGCTATTCATCACTTTGAATATTTCTTGCCACTCCCATCTGGCCTGCATAGTTTCTGTTGAGAAATCAGCTAACAATTGTATGGGTGCTCCCTTATGGTTAACTGTTTTTCTCTTACTGCTTTTAATATTCTCTCTTTGTCTTTTGCTCTTGGCATTTTAATTATGATGTATCTTGGTGTGGTCTTCTTTGGATTCCTATAGTTTGGGGTTCTGTGCACTTCTTGGACTTTTAAGTCAATTTCTTTCACCGGGGGGGGGGGGGGTAGTTTTCGGTCACTATTTCTTCAAATAGGTTTTCATTGTCTTGCTCTCTCTCTTTTTCTGGCACCCCTATAATTCTTGAGGTTGTCCCAGAGGCCCCTTATACTATCTTCAATTTTTTAATTCTTTTGGCTTCTTGCTTTTCTGGCTGAGTGGATTTTGCCTCTTTGTATTTCAAATCATTGACTTGATTCTTGCGGTCCTCTAGACTGCTTTTAGGTCTTTGTATAATATTTTTTATTTCAGTTAGTTTATGCTTAATTTCTAGTTTGTCCTTTTTCATATCCTTATAGGTCTTGTTCATTTCCTCGAAGGTCTCATTAAGTTCACCGGCCTTTTCTAGGAGCCTCTTGAAAAACCTTATAACTGTGGTTTTGAACTCTATGTCCAGTCGTCTTTTTTCCTTCATTTCTTTCACATCTGATTTCTTTCCATGTCTCTGCATTATGGCTCCTTTCCTGAGTTGGTTGATTAGCTTTGTGTGGCAGATGTCCTCTAAGGGACAGTGGCTCAGCCTCCCCAGTTACCTGAAGTAGATAGTGTTGGTGCAGCCCTTTATGGGTTGCATAGTCTTGTTTAAATTAAGCCTAGGTTGTTGTTGTTAGCACTAGGAGGGTTTGACCTCCAGGTCAATTGGCTGTGAGGATCAGCTGTGCTCAGGTTGGATGGGCAGAGTCTCCGGGCTGAGCAGGCAGCCTTGATTTCTGTCAGCTCCATCCTATGCGGCACCTGGGTCTCTGTGCCTGGTGGTAATGGCTGCACGTACCACTGAGAGAAAGCTGCTGCCGAGCTCTACCCGCTGCCAGACAATTCAGTCTCTCCCCAAATGAGTCTGCACACCCAAAGTCTTACCCAGGGTTGTAAAACAGTGCAGTCCGGTGGTTTCCCTTCTTTTTTTTCTCCCAAATGAGAGAGAAAGTCATGAGTCCTCTCTGTGCGCTTGCACACTTCTGCAGTTCCCAAGTTTATGCGCCCTCTCCGTAAGCTGGCAGACCTTTGCAGCGCCCGAGTTTCAGCGTGCTTCCTTCTTATTGTCCAGTTTCATCCCGTATGAGTGTGGGTTCCCCGGACCTCACCCGGAACTGGGGAATCAGTGCAGTGGGACACCTTTGTCTCCCTCCCCATTCGAGAAAACCAGCTGGGTTTGCAGCTGCCCGCCCTATCTGCTGGCATGCACACGGCTCTGACTCTGCGAGTATCCTCAACTCTGCCCTCTGCCACTCCCCTGAGTCACAGTGTCCTATCTTTACTTTTATTTGTGGAATTTCCACTCAGTCAGCTTTTCGGTGATTCTGGATGATGTTCGTTCTGTTGTTAAGTAGTAGTTTTGAAATTGTTGTGTGGGGCAGCAAGATAGGTGTTTACCTATGCCGCCATCTTGGTTCCTCTCCCCCACAATTTATTTTTAAAAGTTTCAAACAGTGAGCACACAGTGAAAAGGCAGATGTCTACAGACAGAGAAGTGGAGCCTCACCAGACACCAAATCTCTGGGACCTTGATTTTGGCCTTCTCAGCTTCAGAACTGAGAAGCATCTGTTGTTTGAGCCACCCAGCACGTGGTATGTTTGTTATGGCAGCCTGAGCCAACTAGATAAGATAGTATAAAATAATAATAATAGTAAATAAATAGTATAAAAATATTCTTAAATGAAATTTACAAATAATAGAATTTACTCTTTTATAATTATTTTGTAAACTGCAAGTCTGAATTAGGTAAGGAAGCAGAACCTGTAGAACCTTTGACTTGCCAGACTTTTTGTTTTGTTTTTTTAAGTTTCACCCTGGCAGGTGGCTCAGTTAGTTGGAGCACTGTCCTGTGCACCAAAAGGTGATCTGTGGTTGGGGCATATATGGGAGGCGCCAATTGGTGTTTATCTCTCCCATCAATGTTTCTCTCTCTCTCTCTCTCTCTCCCCTCCTTTCTGCCACCTCCCTCTCCCTCCCCCCTCCTCATTCTCCCTTCCTCTTCTTCCTTCTCTCTAAAAATCAATGAAAACAATACCCTTGGGTGAGGATTAAAAAAAAAAAGTTTCAAACACATACCAAATTGGAAATAATTTACACTGAAAACCCCTATACTGCCCCCCGCCTAGGGAGGAACAGTTTTATATATAACTAAAACAGAATGAGGAGAGAGATTTTGTGCAGTTTCTAAGTGGAATATCTGGGACCTTTCAAGAAGGATCTTATTTAACTTGGAAATCACTGCCTTCCTTTCCTTGATGAGTGTGTGTGTCTTGGAGATGCCTGACCATGATAACAACTGCTTTTAGGTATAGAGTGAAGCAAAAATGAAGGCTTTCCTTGTGAAAATCTGATGGCAGTTGGAAGAATAAAAGGAAGAATAAGAGGGGTCAGCAGTAGGACTCACCAGACCTTCCCTTTCTGTGTGGTACTAAGGTGACCAACATACTCACTTCCTGGACCCTCCCTATGGGGCTCTGAGTACAAGAGATGTGAGAATGATGTAATGTCTACACATACACAGCTGTAAGAAAAAACATCATCTTAATCCAGTTGACCAGTTAGAACTGCTTACCAACTAGTAGTATGATATATTCCACTATTTTTTCAATAGTTCACTGTTTAATAAACTGACTCTTATTTTTGATCCCTCAGATGTTTTCGTGTTTTGTTGCTGTTGTTGTTAATCCTCACCAAAGAGTATTTCTTCCACTTATTTTTAGAGAGAGCAGAAGGAAGGGGGGGGGGGGATCATCAGTATGAGAAGCACACTGATTGGCTGCCTCCTGCACGTGCGAGGGTAGGGCACGGGATCAAACTTACAACCCAGGTACCTATAGGTGCTTGATGGAGAATCAAACCTGTGACCCTCTGGTGCTCAGGCTGACACTCTAACCACACTAGCCAGGGCTGTGGGGCTTTTCAGGCAAAGGTACTATCTTAAAGCTCTTTAGCTGGGAGAATAAGGAGTCTTGCCTCAATCTCTTTTCTTTACAAGAGAAGCAATGAAGCCCACTATGAGGTGATGACCCCCTGTCAGGAGTAAGAGCTTGTAAAGGTTCAGGAAATTCAAGTGACATCATCTGAGTGGTGAGGACATTTGTCTTCTGCAGATGGAGCCATAGACTCCACTCATCTCCCAGCCTAAGACAAGCAGGCTTCAGAGAGACCCTGTGTCATGGAACAAGCGTCTCAGAGGTTCTAAAAGATCACCTGGACGACTTCATTCATGCTAGTTTGTCTTGTCATATGTCAAGGACTGACTCACAGACAAGGTCACAAGAGAATGAAAAAGACCTAGTGTGACAAATACCAAATGGTCTATGGGGAAGCAGACAACCTGTGACCCCACTTGAGCATCTTCAAATGGTGTTTCCAAAACCCTGGGTTTTGCTTCATTCTCAGTACAAGCCAGCTTCTCTCAGAGCCCAAGCTATTACCAAGGCCTATATTAGGAAGCAGAAGCTGTTGCATTGATTTTTCCTAGTGTGAAGGTCCAGCTTTGCCTTATACTAGTTCTATGACCTTGTGTAAGTGGCTAAACTCATTGAACCATGGTTTCCTTGTTTTTAACATGGTGATCACAATAATACTTAGCTCAAATTGTATGAATCGAATCAGATTAGTGTACAAAAATTAATGCATAAGGGAGATAAATGACGTTTCATGAGATAGATTACCTTTGACACTGTGAAAGTGTCAAACATCTAGGAAATTTGGGCACCACCTTCTTGGACATAGAACTCAAAAAAAAAAAAAAAGCTCAGACTAAAAATTCCATTGTTTCTGACTTATATAGAAGAGATAACTATGGCAGATAAGATCACAGAATCATGGTCTATGCACTCAGAAAGGAACCTCGGAAAACCTAGCCTGACTCACTCTTTTATGGATGCATTCTCATCCATGAGGGAATGGAAGTTACTCATCCATCAATGTTAAAATTAAAGACAGAGACCAACCTTTTTCTTAGTATTTGCACTCCCTGGCCTGCTCCCCACTCCCCTTAGCACATGCCCTGGCCAAAGTTTATACTCAATAAACAGTCACTGAATTTTAACTTGTCCAAGGACACAGAACTAAAAAAAAAAGAGAAAAAGCTCTGACTAAAAATTCCACTTTTTTTCTGACTTATAGAGAAGAAGGATCCCATGCTGGATAAGAGTAATCTAGATGTTGGTTCAAAGCTCAGCTCTGCCTTAAAGTTATGAACCTCAGGCAAGTTATTTAACTTCTCATTAGCAGAGCAAGGATAATAGCATCCATACCTCAATGCTATTATGAGAATTAAACAAGATACTGATCATGCATCTGGCTCTCTGTTACAAAAGACCAAATATTAACACTGACGCAGAGGAAAAACAAGTCAGTTAAAGATCTGGATATTCCATTGACACCACATGAAGCCTAAGGACTAGCTAAGGGAACTGAATTTCCAAGTTTGCATTCATGTCTGTGTGTCATAAAAGCCGTCCTGGATAATACCATTACCACCTCTCCAGGGAAGTCACACCTGACATTTCACTCAGGCCTTCCTAGGCCTCGCTGCCCTGCCTGGGCGATCAACACCATGGTATGATGGCAATTGTGCTGGTCAGGGCTCAGGAAATGGGGGTTCAGAAAGCCTCCATCATCTGGACCAATCACTTAAGCCCCCAAACCTCCATTTCCTCATCTGTGAGATGCCATCAACAATGCCTTTCATACAGGGATATTAAAAAAGATGGATAGGATGATGGTTTCAGAAAGTGCGCAATGCTTTAAAAACAAGAGGGAAGGGTTTTCATATGCCAACTGAAGTCAAGCTGTGGTCTAACTATAACACTGGCTGAAAATTCTTGGGAAATTCTGCAAATTAAAAATCTCATTTGAGATTGAAGCCAAAAATCATCTCATTTAAAAAAATACTTAACTCCCCCCGCCCCCACTTTCCCCTCCCACTAACCCCAATCCATTGTGGGAGCCACTCTCAAAGAAAGATGCTCAGGTTACTGAAGGCAAGTGGAGATGAGAGTGGTTGACCCGCCCAGTGGGGCTGCCAAGGGTGATTACAGCACAACTGGCATGCTAGATTCCTTTCATCCTCCAAGGAGCCAAAGTGATTTGGAAAGTCAGTCACTTGGAAGGCACGAGAAGACAAACCATGAGCAACTGGGATGACTGAGAAGCCCGAGTTCTAATGATCACCACCAATCTGTACAAGAAACCTTTCTCGCAGGCTGAAAAGATGGATGGCTCGTGCCTGCACGTCCCATGTCAGAGGTGGCTCATCCACCATATCTTTATGTGAAGTAATTGCTGCACTCTCCTCAGGCTCCATTTGCAACATTTAACTGCTCAGCTCACTGACTGCAACATTTAACTTCCTCCTTCTATTCTGGATGCGAAGGCAGTGCTGCAGGTCCTCTTCTACATGATGCTTTCCCTGCCAGGCCTCAGCTGTCCTCGGGGTCACTTTAAAACAGCCAATCTGACTCTGAGGACAAACTGACAGGCATACTTGTTTTGTTAGCCTAAAAAATAACCCATTAACCATTGAGCACTTTTGAAATTTCACAGTGATGTGTGTAAGAGGACCGCTCCCGCAAGCCTTGAGGCTCAATGAAATGAAGGATGCAGTGGGGTCAGCTGGGTAACATTTGTTATTTGGGTTCGGATAAGGGAAGGATTGTTGTTTTTGCAGCTGGTGATAGATTTGGAGACGGGGTGAGGGATGAGATGTGGTCTGAAATGGGATGAGATTCAATATTTGGGTGATGGATGGAGTTAGTATTAAGGTTAGGATAAGGTTCAGGAATTAGGTAAGAGACAGACTGGAGGCCAGGTGAAGGATGGGAGATGACACCAGACAGTGAGTTTCAGTCTTTGGCTGTGGGTAAGGAAAGAGTGTGTATAAGCATCAGGCAGAGACTCAGGGTTTGGATGAGGGATGGTCAGACCCAGCGAGGCTCAGAGATAAATGGTCTTGATAGGGGAGACTTGTAATCTAATAGATAGAGCACCTGAATTAATCTGAAAAGTAATCATATTATTTTAAATCTTAGAACATATGTAGTTATATAAATAGGGGTTAAGTTTCTTATCCTATCTAATAAAAGAGTAACATGCAAATGTGACCATACCTTGGCTCCTGATTGGCTATGCTACCAGCCAATCAGGAGCAGGAGACATGGCCAGCAAGACAGGAGGCGAGGTCGGCGAGGCATGCGGGGGCGTGGCCACAGTGCTGTGTGTGCTCCTGAAGCCGGCCCCGTGGAGGGGCTGGATGAGGTGGGCGTCTCGGGCCGGGAGGCGACAGCGGTGGCAGTGGCGCAGCCTGCGTGAGCTCCCCAGGTGGGGGCCCCCGCAGAGGGGCAGGACGGCTGCAAGAGGCCCGCCTGGGGCTGCGGGGCACGCTGTCTGCGAGGTGTGCTGTCAGAGAGGCGCCCGCCTGCTGGGTGGGCGCGGGACGCCCCAGTTCTGGATGCATTTCTCTGCTCCTTCAGTCTCCATGACCTCATGCCATTGTCAGTGGCAGTGTGTGTGAGTCCAGTAAGGTCACCCTTTCCCCAAGCACCACGCACACTCCACAGCTCCCCGCCTCCTCAGGCCAGGGTTGGAGCCGGGAGCCTTCCAACCAGGTGCTCCGGCTTCTGGAGATGCTGAGGAAGGCGCGCCCTCAGCGGGGCTGCAGCATCTCCAGTTTCTCAGCTCACGCCCTCTCCCCAGGAGGCTGGGGAGAACATATATGGCAAAGTTCTTTAAGCCACGGCAGTCAGAGCGGTGGGACTCGGCCAGGCAGGCACATAGAGGGGCTGGGGCCCTTTCCAGCCCTGGGGTTAGGCAGCATGCCCTGTGGTCCTGTGAGTGCCTGTGGCTGCGGCCAGCCTGAGTGAAGCTGACCCAAGTCCTGGCTGCCTATAGCTGGCGAGAGGGAGGGAAGCCTGGGTCCTAGGTGTGGGGCAAGGCAGAGGCAGTTAGGAGTGATCAGGCCAGCAGGGGAGCATTTAAGGGCGATCAGGCAGGTAGGCAGAGGTGGTTAGGGGTCACACATCCCTGAAAGGGTCCCTGATTGGAACAGGTGCAGGCTAGGCTGAGGGAACCCCCCCTCTGTGCACAAATTTCGTGCACCGGGCCACTAGTGTATAAATAGGGGGTTAAGTTTTTCCTAAAGTTTCCTTTTCAAGGTTTGTGCAAAGCGACTGGGAAAGTGACTCAGCTGTGAATCCAGCAAGTAGAACCAATAAGCCTGGTCAGACCAACCCACCAAGAGTCAAAACATCATCTCATCACCTGATTACTAAAGGACAATAGCTGACATCTGCAGACCCCCAAGGCTGCATGTAGCTGTGTCCTGTTCCCCAGTCCCACTCCCTTTTATTAGTATAATCCTGCCTCCTGCACCTTGCTGGAAGGTAGGATTTGATGCTTGTAAGCTCCCTGTCTTCCTGGTTAGCTAGCCTTATCAATAAATGCTTCTCAATAGTATGATTCAACCCTGCCTTCATTAGTAGACACAGCAACAGAGAGCCCGAGCCCACCCGGGGTTTCCCGGTAACAGTCTGAGGCTCAGGGATGGACAGGGCAGACCTCAGTGATGGGATGGTGTCTGTTGTATGCATTACTTGATTTTTTTTAAAGCTGAAAGCTTGAGAACTTATTCCTTAAGGTAAAGAAACGTGTCCTCAGCTGCATCAAAACACTCCATCAGTGGGCCTGGGAAATCATCTGTGCTGGTGCCCCCCCCCCGCCCCCGCTCCTTCTGGGAGGCTTGTTTCCCTTTATGAAAGGGCACCTGACAAGCACCCAGCAGACCTTAGTTAGCAGCCTGTAGCTCAGGTATCACCAGATCAGAGGCCCTGACACCCTGAGATGGGAATAGCGCTGAGAAGGGGAAGGACATGGGGTTTGAAAGCAAGGAGACCTGGGTTCTGCTCTAAATCTTGGGCAAATTCCTGATCCTCTCCAACCCTAATTTCTCAACGATTAACAGGATTATTCTTACTTCTATGATGGGTTTGGGAATTGAGCATATAACAAATGTGAAGCGAACTTCCTAAGATGTAAATAGTATCTTATTACTGACAGTTGTGATCATCATCTTGGCACTGGAGTATGGACCCAGGGAAGACAGTGATAGGCCAGGGGTACAGGCAGGCGGCGGGGAGGGGGCGGGGGGCCTAATGGGGGATCTGCCCCAGACCTTCTGAGAGGAAGAACTTCCACCCTCTGGGCCTCAGACTCCTCACCTAAGTATTGGCTCTAACAATCTGCGTCTCAGAATTCTCAGGACGTGTGTGTGGAGGGGGAAGGACAGAAGCAGGAAGTGGCTCTGGGGAGACATTCACCTCACCTGACCCAAAATACCAGCTCACTGAGAAGCACAGATGGCTCTCTCCTTGTCTGCGCCGCATCCCTGATTTCTACTCCAGCCATGCTGCTGGCACACAATGTGTTTTAAGAATCAAGGACAAAGGCTGCTGGCAGCTGGCTTCCTGGTGCTACCTAGGCTTCCCAGACTCCCAAACAGGAGCTCAAGTTATCACAGAGGCTGCAAACAGGTAGAAGCCAGGGGTGGATCAGCAAAGAAGCATAGAGTATCTGTCTATGTGCACCCCAAATGTCCTCCCACAGAGTCCCCAAATTTCCCTGTTAGAATGCTATTCCTTTGGTGTTAGCACTATCCCATTCCCACTCACTCTTTTAAAATACAAAGATTCCAACCAAACACAGAGTATTAACCCAAAGTCCTGGGACTTTTCCCACTCTACAGCTGTACCTTTCAGTCTCCCATGAGAAGGCCTCTTTCTTGTCCATCTACTCTTTTTGCACTCACTGTTTCCTGGGGTGACACATTCAGACCCGTCACTTCACCTACTATTTACATGCTCAGGCATCTCAAACCTACATCTCCAGCCCAGATTCCCCTCCTTGCTTCCAGGCCCTTATAATCCACTGCTTCCCAGACACATGAGTGACCCATAGCCACCTCGAATCAAGGAGTCCATAGACAAGTTTTCACCTGTTCCCGCCTTCCTCAAATGGTCCCTTTATCAATTACGCCAGAAATCTGGCAGTCTTGTTTTCAATCTCCAGTCGCTCTCATTCCCCCCATCCAATCATGCAGGCCTGTCACTTCTACCTTATAAACAGCCTGCACCACCATCCACTGTCATGATTCACTTGCCTAGTCAGGTCTAACCGTTTCCCCCCCGGCACCACTGCAAAATCCTCTTAAATGGTTCCCGCGCCTCTAGCGGTCCCCAGAAATCCATCTCCACAGTGCAGGCAGTGCAACCCTGACGGCATCACTCATGTGCTCAACACCTTTGAGGGCTCCCCATTGGACATGGACTCTGGCCCATGGCCAAGGATCCTCACTATCTGGCCCTAGCCACTTCCCTCCGGCCTCTTCTCCCACCACAGCTCCCTCCCCGTGCTGGGAGCCTCAGTCCCTAAAACCCATTTGCAGTGCCCAGTGTTGCTTATGTACATGCTGTGTTTCTTTTTCTAATGTTCTTCCGAATCTGTTTCATTTGGCTTTTTCCTTTTTCTCTTATGGACTCTTATCAAGTGTCTCCTTTTCTCTTAACTCCTATGGTTAGCTAAATAATGGCCCCCCAAAAATATATAGGTGTTGATCCCTACAACATGTAAATATTATTTTAAAGGCCGAAGAGGACTGAGCAAGTGTGATTAAGTTAGGGATCTTATGATGGGAAGATAACTGGATTACCCAGGTGAACCTAAGTGCTATCACGTGTCCCTATAATGAGGGAGACAGAGGGAAAGGAGGAGGCAAGTGATCACAGAGGCAGAGACTGGAGTGATGTTGCAGGCAGCCATTCCAAAGCGGGAAGAGACAAGCGATGGATCATCCCCTAGAGCCTCTGGAGGGAACATGGTCCTGCTGACACCCCGGTTTTGGCCCAGTGAAACTGCTTTCCGATGCTGGCCTCCAGAATGATAAGAGAATGAACTTGTTGCTTTATGCCACCAGGTTTGTGGTGATTTGGTACAGCAGCTCCAGGAAACTAATCCATCCCCAGCCCCCAGGACAGATGAGGTTCACTAGGACACCTGTCATGTCATGTTGTAATTTCTGTCCTCACATCTGTTTCCCCAACATGCTATATTGTAATTCTGAGGATGGGCATTATTTTATCTGTATCTTTAGGGATGGTCACACATAAGGCTTTAATAAATATTCGATGAGGAAAAGGAACAAATGAATGTCATTACCTACTGCCTGGCCTGACCCATGAGAATCCAACATATTTGGGATTTCATCACACTGAGTCCACCTCCCTCACCTCAGGCCTCCCAATGCCAACTACTGGCTGGCCTGTGATGCAGACTCCGCACCCTTGGACTTGGCCTGGTTATGTTTCTAGAGCCGCTGTCTCCCGCTCAGCCATAGCTTCAGGCCAGTGTGCATGAGAATCATTTGAGGGCTTGAACTTGCACTTTCCTGGGCCCTAACCAAGGTTTCTCAGCCAAAGGGTTTATGAATCTGTCATTGGGAAGGCTCTCCTACTCAGCCCACCCCCAGCCAGGGTATTCCAATTCAGATGAGATAAATTAAGTCTAAGCTTCCAGCAAAATATGTCCCAGTGCTACCCTCACAGATCTCGTCCCAAGCCTGGCCTCACTGCTTCTCCCCTTCTGCCTGGGTTACGGAGAACTGACCTTCATGTCTTGTACCTGAATCTCAAAGCAAGTCACTGCCCTTCAGAGTCAAATATTAATTAAGAAATTCCTCTGCAAGTCCAAAGAGGTCTAAGTTCAGGAATCTGGAGAGTTTCTATAGCTACAGCAGCATGACATTGAATAGTGGACACTTTTGATTCATCTGGCTACCATTTTCCTCCATCCTCACAGAAGCCCAAATTTGATCAGCTCTCTACGCACCCTCAACACCACTTTGAATGAGTCAAAGAAAAAAGGATTACTCTAAGCTCATGGTGAGAACCCTATTTCTCTTCTAGCCAGTGGAGTTCAAGGAAAGATTTCCTGTGAGGTTTCTGGGAGAGATTTCTTTCTTTTTAGAAGAGTCTTGGAAAGCAGTGTCCCTCTCCACAGGGTGCAGTCCCTGCCGCTACTGGCAGTTGTCTTACAACCAGGAGTGAACCAGCCTTGGATGAAGCTGACTTTGGGATATTTGAAGGATCAGGGTCTTAAAGACAGGGTTTTCCCAAAGCCTCACTGCCCCTCAACTTCTACACATGTGGCTGCATGTCACTGACACATCATGATGACCAACCACTCTGCTGGAAAGAGCCTCATCTTGGAGACCTGCTCCATGACTTAGACATTTGACCAGCCAAAGGACTAGACTCACAGCTGAATACAATCGCGTGGTTTGACCTCTGCAAAAGCAGAGAAGGGGTCACATACCTGGCCCAGCCTCACTGCTGCTGGGATTTTTATTTCTAGAAGGACCTGGCACGAACACACCTGTAACGGTGGGTGCCATCTATGCCTGGCTGGGTCAGCATGTCAGATCAGGATGGAGTAACAGCCTCTGCTTTTTGTCGCTGTTAACAAAGGAAGTAGAGAATGAGGTCCGTCATCATTTCTGGGCAGATATGAGACCAACAGGGTGTCTATTTACTTTATAATTTTAAGGGAATGGAAAGGAGACTCAGCTTCAAGACTGTGATTGGAGCTATGGCTGGGCGGTACTTTCTCAGGACTATCTTGCTGGAGTAGCTTAAGCAAGTCAAATAGCATTAATCCTTTGCTGGTGGACCCTGGCAATGGGGTGGGGAGGGGTAGAGGCAGACTTCATCTTTGCCTGGCACACCTGCTGCCCCTCCACAAAAAGAACTGCAAAACAGCCCAGTGGCAAAGGGACTGGTCTTCTAGAGTCTGGTGTGATGGATCAGATCACAACTGCATTGCTGGCAAGCTTCACCTCTGTGAGCTTTAGTTTTCTAGCCTATGAGATTGTAGTGACAGCACCCACTTCACTACAGGCTGGAGGTAAGGATTAAATGCCATGACTCCTGTCACTGAGGAAACACTAGGTACCAAATAAATGGTGGCTGTTATTGTGATGTTTTCTTATTATTTTCTGCTCTTAATTCTAGAGGGGAAATTTTAAAAGCACGGAACATGGCACTTCCCAAGCATGTGGATGGAACCAAGAGTGAGCCGTGGTTTTCTGGAACATCCAGCCCAACTGGCATCTGTACTGGGGGCACTGTGATTTCCCAACTGTCAGGACTATGACTAAACACTTAAAAGATGGCCTAGAGGTGAGACCCAATGAACTGAGGCAGGAACTGCATGGCTAGGCAGACAAGAAGGAACTCTAACAGCTAGAAACTGGGCAGAGTCAGCCATCTGCCTTTCTGGGGATGACAGGCTCCCATGGAAGGCATTGGTCCTTTCATGAAATCATTGGGTAGTCAGACAACACTGATCCCCATCCCCTCGTTTCAGATCCCAGGAACCAGGGGTCCAGGAGAGGAGCAGACACACCAAAGACAGACAGGGGTTGAGGGTTATGCTGGAATTAAACCGACTGCTCCTGATACCAAAGTCCATTGTTCTGATCCTTGAGGGAACTGTGACTAATGGCATTGAGTTTGCTATGACAGGTCATATTTCTCCAGATTTATCTGTTTATTTGAACCAGAGTGTCCTTTCTGCACTCATTGGGCAAAACTGTGGAGGAGGCACAGGGCTGTCCTCAGCCTCCCTGCCCTCCTCCCCATTCTCTTCTCTCAGCAGACAACAGGGCTCCCCAGCCTCCTCAGCTCACCCCCCCTCACCTGTTTCCATCATGGGGTTATCACAGTGTGTCATTATTTGATGGGTTGTTTACTTATTTCCCATGTATCTTTCCCCACTGGATTGTACACTCCAAAAAGGGCTATGCCTCGTGCCTAAAACAGTATTTGGTACACAGTATGTGCTCAATAAGTATTTGTTCAAGGAGCCAATCAACCAACTCACTCACACTGAGGCAGTAGAGCCTTACCATGTTTCCTCCTGTGGTATAAATTGTAAGACAGGATCCTTAGGGAAAGCAGGAGTGGACTGTGAGGAGGGGACTAAGATGGTTGAGCACTTTCTGAGGGCCAGGCCCTGAGCCAGGTTGATGCACATTATCCATGACATTTGCCATACATGGCTGATCCCCTTGACAGGCTAATGCTTAACCCACAGCAACAAGCCTCTGTGGAAAGAATTAAGGCATGGTAGAAATAAAAACAATTTTTTTTGGTCTGAGAATAGAATCTTCCTGGTGCCTCTTTTAGCACACTTTATTGGCAATACTGACAATGTCTATCCACAGAAGGAGCCTACTTTGAACACCATGACCATGGCAACTGTCGCTGTCATCTAGGCAAAAAACATCCTAGGAATTTTAAGGACATTGTCCCATGGATTCCTGACACCCCCAAAGTAGCTGTGAATAAATTTAAGAGTCAGATCTCAAAAACAACGGTCATATCTCAAAAATTCCTAGGGTATGACTTTTATCAAATGGATTGAGCAAAATCCTCCTATTCATAGGAAGCCCACACAGTTTTTAAGAGAACTCCATATGAGAAATCGCTGCCTTCCTGGATTAAAAGAAACTGGAATCTGAAATTGTTTAAGTTTAGGTCCCCAATTTGCTATAGACAGGAAGCAGACTGAGAAAGCTACCTTGCTGCAAAATGCAGGCCATTTCCTAGGAGTCCAAGAGGGTAGACCCAAGAGCCACATAAAAAATAAACTGGGGAACTACTACTTCCAGGGAGCAGGACCTACACCTAATCAAGGAATATTCCCTGCTTTCCTTGTGGAGGACCTGTTAACAATAGAGCAGCTGGATTTCAGCACTGCCATGAACCAGCGACTGGTATTTGCTCCCCATTCTTTCCCCTTTTGAATAAGCATGTCCATTACATTTATCTTTGCCTATCTCACCAATGCATTTTATGAAGCTCCTCTGTTGCACTAGTCACATTGTAAGTGCTTCACCAGTCACATGTTGCTAGCTACCCTATTGGACAGTGCAGATATAGAGCATTTTTATCATCATAACAAGTTCTACTGCTTGGGCATGATCTAGAATATAGAAAGACTCCTAAGAATCAGTAAGAAAAAAACCAGCACAAACAAAACAAAGAGCAAGTCAGGTATTTCAGAGAAAAGTAAAGGTATTCTATAATAATAAAAGCATAATATGCAAATCGACTGAATGGCTGTCCAGACATCCTTCCAGATGACCTTCTGGATGAAGCCAGAGCTACAGCCATGGGATCAAGGCAGCCACCGCAGCTGTGAAGGCCTATTCCTGCACAAATTTCATGCATGCGGCCTCTAGTATGGTCCCATATGAAAAAAATGTGGAAAAATACACTGTGTATCAATGGAAAATAATAGAGCAGAGAAAATAATCCTGGATAAATTTTTTAAAAATATATTTTTATTGATTTCAGAGAGGAAGCGAGAGGGAGAGACAGATAGAAACATCAATGATGAGAGAGAATCACTGACCAGCTGCCTCCTGCACACCCCCACCGAGGATTGAGCCAGTAACCTGAGCATGTGCCCTTGACTGAAATCGAACCCAGGACCCTTCAGTACACATAGGCTGACGCTCTATTCTCTGAGCCAAGCCAGCTAAGGCTTGGATAAATTTCAAAAACATAACCTTGAGCAAAAGAAGTGAGCCTAGCCAATGCTCAGTGGTTAGTGCATCTACCCACAGACTGAAGGATTGCAGGTTCGATTCCGGTCAACAACACGTGCCTTAGTTGCAGGCTCAATCTCCAGCCCTGGTAGGGGCACAAGCAGGAGGAAACCAATTGATATGTCTCTCTCACATCAATGCTTCTCTCTTTATCTCTCTCCTTTCCTTCCACTCTCTCTAAAAATAAATGAGGGAGAAATATCCTTAGGTGAGGATTAATAACAACAACAGTGACATACCAAAAAATATCCTATAAAATAAAGATGTAATATGCAAATGGTCATTATACCGTGAAGTGTAATGACCGATCGCGTAATGACTGGATCACAGATCAGCAGGAAGGTGGGGCAATAAGCTACAAGTGGGCAGCAGAGAGCTACAGGAGGGGGTAGGGCAGCAAGCTATGAAGAGGGTGTGGGGGAGGGGCAGAGGGAGCTACAGGAGGGCAACAGCGAGCTAATGGTGAATGGATTCATGCACAGGGCTACTAGTCCTATCTAATAAAAGAGTAATATGCAAATTTGACTGTACCTTTGCCACTCCCACAGGCCAATCGGGAGCAGATTATGCAAATAACCCCCAACCAAGATGGCTGCCACCACTGAGAGCAGGAGGAAGGCTTGGGTTTCCCCGGCAAGAGAGGAAGCCAAGCTTTCCACCTGCCTGCCGTTGCCTGCCTAGGCCTCCACTCAATGTTACAAAGTTTCAATTATAAAAGATACAGAAATGGTGGCAGCCACTGAGCTGGAGAGAACAGAGGCTTGGGTTTCCCTGGCAACAGAGGAAGCCAAGCTTTCAGCCTGCCATTGCTGGCCTAGGCCTCCACTATAGGCTACAAAGTTTAAACAGAAATGGCTGCCGCCCCAGAGCGAGTAGAAGACTTGGCTCCACTCCAGGCTACCAAGTTTCAATTGTAGACATAGATTAATCCCAGATACCCGGGCCTCTGCTTGGGTCATTGGGGGGTGTGGCCAGCCTGCAAACCTCCACAAACCCCTCGCCCAGGCCACCCATCACCCTAAGGGAACCCCCACCCTGATCTGGGACACTCTTCAGGGCAAACCAACTGGCCCCCACCCATGCACGAGGTGTCTATCCTATCTAATAAAAGAGTAATTTGCAGATTGACCATCACTCCAACACACAAGAGGGCTGCCCCCATGTGGTCAAAGATCCTGCCCCCATGTGGACACAAGATGGCCATCACAAGATGGCCAGCAGGAGAGGGCCACTGAGAGGTTCCAGGCCCTGCAAGGGAGAGCAGTTGTGGGCGATCAGGCCAGCAGGGGCAGGCAGTTGGGAGAGACCAGGCCTGCAAGGGAGGGCAGTTGGGGGTGATCAAGCCTGCAGGGGAGGGCAGTTAGGGATGACCAGGCCAGCAGAGGAGGGAAGTTGGGGGAAAACAGGGTGGCAGGGGAGCAGTTAGACATCAATTAGGCTGGCAGGGGGTGATCAGGCTGGAAGGCAGAAGCGGTTAGGGGCAATCAGGGAGGCAGGCAGGTGAGTCAGTAGTCCTGGATTGTGAGAAGGATGTCCAATTTAGATCGGGCCTAAATAGGCAGTCAGACATCCCTCGAGGGGTCCCAGATTGGAGAGGGTGCAGGCTGGGCTAAGGGACATCCCCTGCCCCCCATGCATGAATTTCATGCACCAGGCCTCTAGTATTTAATAAGATTCCATGTATATAATATTCAAACAGGCAACACTAAGCACTAAAATTGGGAATGCATATATAGATGCTAATACTAAAGAAAAGCAAGTAAAGGTTAACATAGAAATCAAGGTAAGGATTAATTATCACAGAGGGAGAAAAGGATGTGATTGAGTGGGAATACACTGATAGTTTTATTTCTTTACCAACATGGTGACCCATGGGTTGTTTTAACATAAATATGTTTTATCTTTCTATACTTGATATTTATTTCTCTCATTGAGAACATACAAACTTCTACTTCTGGTAATGACAGATTAGGTAATTCATATCAACCCTCCCAGTGTGAACAGTTACAAAAGCTGAATAAGATAATGATGATAACAATAATAAGTTTCTTTCGGGGATTAATAAGGCAGGAAAGAATGACAAGATCATGATTTGGAAGAAAATATAATGCAGAAAGCTGAGTGTTGGGGCTACTTTCTCCAGGGGTAATTTGCTAGTTCTGGAAGAGAGAAAGCTAAGAGACTGAGAGTGTTAATAATACTCTAGAGCCCTAACTGGTCTGGCTCAGTGGATAGAGCGTCGGCCTGTGGACTCCAGGGTCCCAGGTTCGATTCTTGTCAAGGGCATGTACCTTGGTTGCGGACACATACCCAGTAAGGAGTGTGCAGGAGGCAGCTGATCGATGTTTCTAACTCTCTATCCCTCTCCCTTCCTCTCTGTAAAAAATCAGTAAAATATATTTAAAAAATAATACTCTAGACATTTTTGCCAAGGGGAATGGGCCAAAGTTAAAGTTCAGGGGCCACCGCAGAGGATCCCTGGTCACTCTCCTTGCCATGGGGACCTATAAACCCTGAATGGCTGACTGCCTTAGGAGTAAGAATGAATAGAAAGTAAAGCAGCCCTGGAAGGCTCTGCAAAACAATTTTCAATCATCTCAGTGCCTAAAACTGGCTCAAGTTCATCCTGAATTTCTAAAGCCCTTGATGCCTTCCAAGAGCATACAAAAAGGCTCCCTGGAAGAGGAAGTAATATAATCCAAGGCCTATGTCATTGGGTTTATTCTAAGAAAGCAAAGCTTAGACTGGGCATGGCAGTGGTGTCTTCAGCAGCACCTAGCCCTAGATGCACTGGAGGCGGCTGCTCTAGTGATGGAAGAGTCATCGGTGGATGGGGTGCTGTAGTGGCAGTGGTGCCCATGGGTGGTATGAAATGGCGGATTTCAAGGAGTTGAGGGATATGGTTTTGGGGCTACAAGTGTTACTAGGCTTTGCTGGATGAAATAAAAGTAGGCGCAAGCATGACCTCCTGATGAGGGTGCTGCATTTATTGAAGGGCGGCTGCAGCCCTGTGGCTCAGACTGAAATCTGAGAATTGTACAGACACAGACACCCACGGACTCTTGAAGACTTTCTAATGTATCCACAATCAAAGCATCAGTTTTCAGATTGGATGGGAGCCCATCACCTGTAGAGCCTGAGCAGGCTGTGGCTGGAATCCACTTCAGTTACCCCTCACTCACCGTAACCCTGTTTGTTCTGTGTTGAATCCAGATACCTACTAAATGCACATTTGAGATGCAGCAGCTATCCCCCCAATTTCCTCTTGTCCAGACTCTTGTGCAGTTAAAAACCTTGCCCTTTTATGATGTTCCTGTTGTTATATCATCAAGCAGTACGCAACAATTTCAAGAGAAGTTTTTATTTTTGGTCTGACATTTCAACTAGTTGGAGAGATAGCATATCCAGAGTTTTGTTGTTGTTGTTGTTGTTGTTGTTGTTGTTGTTGTTTGGTCAGGTGGTAGGAGAGATTATACAGTTCAAGTTCAGCAGAGACTTGCTTGGAAGAAATAACTTGTCCTCAGGAAGGTAACTATCTCAACAATCTATGTATAAAAGTAAATGGGAAGCTTTTTACTTTACCTGACTACACACCACCACCTAAAAACGAGATTGAACAGAGGCACCCTGGACGCCCTTTGAACATTACGTGTTTAGTTATGTTATTTTCACCTGTGCCAAACCAGAGTTCCATTTCTTGAGCATCAGAAATTAGGAAGTTAAAGAAAAACTCACTGCAGATCCTGATAGCGAAACCGCCACAGCTAGCCCTCAGGTATCCTGGACATGCCCTTTAGGGAACATAAGGCTGACAATCCCACACTGAGCACTATTTGTACACACCTATAGAGTTGTGATGGTGCTCTTTATATGCAAATGCATGAGAAGGAGCCCACCTGGGTTTGTCTTGTGTATGACAAAAAACTGCCTATGAAAGTTTAATTTTACATGGGCTTTTTATGGAAATTCTCAGTGACTGTTCTGATGTGGATGAGATCAAATTCCAAGAAGATGGCTCTTGATGTCCAATGAGACAAAGAAAGAAACTATGAAAGTATCCAGCCAGCCGTGTACAAAAATAGCAAGTTCAAGTGTCCTCAGTAAGCTTGATCAGTGACTAGACAATGAGGCAGCAAGAAGAAAGCGGATGTTACTGACTGAACGACAGGAAGCTCTTCGGATGAACAGGAAGGCCCTCCTGCCAGAAGGAAGTGCATCTTTATGTCAGAAACACAAAGCAGCCCAACCAAAGGGGTTCTCGTGGATGAGGGTGCCCAGTGTGATCGGGTGATCCTGCTGCTATTCCACTTCCATGAACAGACTACACAGTACCCTTCCACCACATGCAAATATCTACACAGACCATTCCACCACATGCAAATATCTACACAGACCATTCCACCACATGCAAACATCAAGCATGTTATCAGATTTGCCGGATTTGGATTTTCTTTCCCTTATTCCAGTTGGTCCCTGGTCTCACCTCACCCTTAGCAGCAGGCAGACGTCTGTCACTACCACCAGCCCCCATGAAAGCAGTCCTCACGTGGTTCATGCAGCAGCAGAGTGAGACCGGGTCAGAGCCAGCAGTGGAAGGAATATTCCTGACATCGACTCATTTGGACTAAAGGAAGACTCACTCAATGCTGGGAATCATTCATCAAAACTGCTCTTTCTTAAATCTCTTGCTCAGGGAAGCTATTTTTTTGTTGTTGTAACAATTACTTTGATATTTACTGAAATATCAAGTAGAATCTTTTGCTTTCTGAGAGTTGAACACAAACTGCAGCAAGGACTAAATGATACATAGGATTTGTCTTATTCATGCAGCAGATGTGTTCAGCCATAACTGTATCTTCTTGGGAGATGGATTTCAATTTCATGTTACTAGATGGATTCTTCAAATCAGTTCAATAATTTTTGTTGTAATAAACAACAATGAAATTATGTAAATGTTCAATAAATGTTTTTCCAGTGGTCGGCAAACTGCGGCTCGCGAGCCACATGCAACTCTTTGGCCCCTTGAGTGTGGCTCTTCCACAAAATACCACAGCCTGGGCGAGTCTATTTTGAAGAAGTGGCATTAGAAGAAGATTAAGTTTTAAAAAATTGGCTCTCAAAAGAAATTTCAATCATTGTACTGTTGATATTTGGCTTTGTTGACTAATGAGTTTGCCGACCACTGCGTTTTTCTATTTAAAAAAAGATGTAATCAATGATTCTAAAATGACAGCAACTTTTATTTAACCTGATGTGATGGGAAAAAATATATAGAAAGAAGCTATGTTTACCAAATGAGTCATTTCTACAGAGATTTGTCCTGTTTTGTTGAATTGATGAAGTGGCCAAAGCGTGGGTTCCACTTTTCCTCCTGACCCCGTCCAAGAAAAATGGCCTTTGTGCCACCCATTTCCCCTGGCTGTCATTTACACTTGGACATTGTTTGCTCCCGAATGCAGAGAGAAGGCCTAGGATCTGGCCGCTCTTAATTAGTGCGTATGTTGAAGATTCTACCCTGACATAATGTGTGTTATTTTTGGCAATTGAACATTCTCATTCTAGAGACTTCTACAAATTTCGGGCTTGCCTTCTCAAAAAAGAAATTCTATGCAGCCATTAAAGGAAATGTTTTTGGAGTAAGGTGGCTGGAATGTTTGTCAGAATTTTGTTCATATTGTCCAGAAATATTGAGAGCTTGGATATGGTGAAACACAAATTTAGGGGAGGTGGGAATAACAAAGCTTAATTTGTTCTTAAGAACTTCTTTTGCTTGTTTACTTTAAAGAATAATATTATTGAAACATCTCAGATTTTAGTAACAGTGACCAAGAAAATATGTTTTAGATCTCTGATCATATTTAAAGAAAAAGCAAATAGTAAGAGATATGGAGGGCATCAGATTTCCTCTTTCATATTTTAAAAGGGAAATATTTCACTTTTTTAAAGGGAAATCTTTCCTGAAACCACAAAAGACAAACAGATTTAGAGAATGTTTGAATTTAAGCAAGGAGGAGGTTAAGAGGAGGGTCCTGACCTCCACTTTGAAAACCACTGTCTAATAGTGTGTCTTTGATTTTAAATCCCTCAGAAAACTGAGTTTTACCCCTAGAGAAACATTTTCATCCAAATTTTATATTTCCTTTCATGTCATTTAGCTTCCTAAATACTTTTTTGAGTTCTTAAGAGTTAATACTTTCTCTCTCTAAGCTGTCTCTACTTTATATAAAATGTTTTTATTGATTTTAGAGGGAGAGGGAGAGAGAGGGAGAGAGAGCAACATCGATATGAGAGAAACATCAACATCAATTGGCTGCCTCCTATATGCCCCCTTCTGGGGATCCAACCCAGATCCTGGGCATGTGTCCTGACTGGGAGTAAAACGGGGCATGACCAATGCCCAACCACTGGACCACACCAGCTGGGCTGTCTCTATTTTTTTTTTAATATATTTTATTGATTTTTTACAGAGCAGAAGGGAGAGGGATAGAAAGAAACATCGATGAGAGAGAGACATCGATCAGCTGCCTCTTGCACGCCCCCTACTGGGGATGTGCCCGCAGCCAAGGTACATGCCCTTGCCGGAATCGAACCCGGGACCCTTCAGTCCGCAGTCCGACGCTCTATCCACTGAGCCAAACCGGTCTCAGCTGGGCTGTCTCTATTTTAAAGATAAAACCCTTTTTGTAAAACAACTAATCTGATTCTCAAGCTGAAGTGCCCAGATGGAGAGTGTAAGGACAGGAAAAAAGGCATTTCTTTTTCTTTGCTGTGGCCTTACACAATTTATGAGAAGCGCCTGGTAATTAAACTCCAAGTTTGTTAGCTCCTCTGATTCAAACAGCCAGCCTCTGTTTAAACTGCAAGACAAGGTACTCTCTTGCATACATATCCCTCCTCCCTGCTGGTTTGTTTGTTTGTTTACAACTCAGGGAAATTAATAGAAAGTTCTCCCCCCCCCCCCACCCTTTCCCTTCAAACAAGTCTCTTTTGAACTCTTCATAACTTTTGCTTCAAGAATGTTTTGCAGGCTTTGTAAAAATGCCGATAAGACACCTCTCCCAGGACATATGCCAGGACTGTCTCCTGAAGAACTAACCACCTTTTCAAAGATGATCCCCCTAATGTCTGTTCAGCTTCAGCCCTCAAATCCTCCTTCCTTCCTTGTCACCTAGCCAAGGTTTTGGGGGGGAGGGGGGAGGAAGGGACCTTGGTCCCTCCGTTTGGGGAAAGTAAAAATAAACTTTCTCTTTATATCTATCTCTTCTTTCAGTTGTGAGTTCTTTCACAGCCCTTGTCACCAGCCACACCCTACCAAAGAGCACCAACCTCAGTGAGAAACGGAGGCGTTATTTCAGGCTGGGTGCACTCCAGGGAGCTGACTGATCAGTGCTTGGTTTTCACACCTCCTCAGATTTTCGTGGCCTCTGTGTACCTTTTGTTCTGATTCAAGTTCATATGATTTTTTTGTCATCCCTTCTTTGGCTACATCATCCCCTTCATGCATTACCCTTTCTGGAGAGCTGCTTATAATTAAAAACATGGAAAATAAGCTTCTTGCAATACTTGAGTCATTGTTGCCAGTTCTAGCTTGTCATTAGATTCCCAATCCATGTTAGTCCTTTGGTCCAGATACAGAATTTCTTCATAATAAAATTTTATGTTGCTGCTTTAAATGCAGATATAATGTCTGTTAAATTTGTAATCATATAGAAAAAGTAACCTGATCTGGGTGTATAATTTTTTAACAGAGAAATGAGTATATTTGTTATTATTTTATCACCCTTTAAATTCTCAGAAATTCCCCTCCAAATTTAACCAACAGAGTTTTATAAGGTAAATGAAACATTAATAGGAATTAGTTCATTTACTTGGTTCTTATAATGGATACCTCTATGCTTTTATAGTTGTGATTTGTTTCTTTTTGATATTTTATGTGCTCAGTTTTTTTAATGTGCATTTTTGGTCCTTTCCACTGAAATTACATATAAATTTTTAATTTATCTCACGTAAAAAAATAAAAATACAAAGTAAGTAAAAATGCAAAGTTGGTTTAACAATTAAAAGATCAATTATGTGATGCAATTTTAACATAATTAAGGGAAAGTTATATTATCTACATAGGTACAAAATACGTATTTAATAAAAACATCAACCATTAATAATTTTTAAAACTCCTAATAATGTAAGGAAATAGGGAACTTTCTGAATCAGGTAATGGATATTCTCAACAATCCTACTATAAAAATTATATTAATGGTGAAATATTGAAAGTTTCCCCATGCTATCATCACTTCTAGTCAACATTATACTTTAGGTACAACAAAGAAAGAAAAATAAATAAAAACCATAAAAATTGTAAAGGAAGAAATAAAATCAAGTGAACAGAATATGAGAAAATAAATGAAATTTAACTCCTACTTCATACCATATTTTAAACCAGTGGTTTTCAAGTGAGGGTAATTTACCCCTCTATGGAACATTTAACAATTCTTGAGACACTAATTGTCATGACTGGAGAGGGGCTGTGCAATTAGCATGTAGGGAGGGAGTAGAGGCTAGGTACAATGCTAAATACCCAACATCCCTCAGGACAGCCCTTCAAAACAATGAGTTATCTGGTCTAAAATGCCCATCGTGCTGAGTTTGAAAACGCCTAAGTTAAATCAACTCTAGGTGTCTTGTAGATATAAAGGGGGAAAGTAAATTTGAAAATCTAAAAATAAATAAATAAATAAGAAAAGTAAAGCAAAAAAGCTTCCAGATAATATAGGATAATATATCCTTGACCTTGAAAGAGGTAAAGACAGAAAACCCAAAGCATCCACAATGAGAGGAAATATTGGTAAAATAAACTACATTAAGAACTTCTGTTCAAAAGACACTATGAAGGAGTAAAGAGTAGAAGATATTTGCAATATACATAAAAATCCAAGGACTCTTAGCCAAAGTATATAAAGAACCTAGTCAAGACATTAAAAAAAAAAACAAAAAACCATTGGCAATAGAGTTGAACTCCATAAATAAAGATACATAAATGACCAATACATTTATAAAAAATATGCTCAATCTCATTATTGACTTTAAAAAGCAAATTAAAACTATAATGAGATACCACTATTCTACTACCAGAATGACTAAAATTAAAAAGACTGGCAATACTATCTTGGCAAAGACATGGAAAAACGTGAACTTCATATACTGCTAGCAGGCAAATGTTCTTACAGCTTTATCCACTGAAGAAAACTGACTAGGGCTAAATTCTATTTCTTAAACAGGTGTTAATTTTGTGAAAATGCATTGACTGTACCATTTGTGCATTTTTCTTTATATACATTATACTATACTTCCAATAAATAAGTAGTAAAAAAAATAAGTGCAAATGAAAGAGAAGATAATAATAAGATCAGTACTTAATGAAATAGAAAACAAATGCACAACATAGAAAATTAGTTGGATCTTTGAAAAAAATCCTAGGATGAAAAATTAAGAAAAAGGGAAAAGGTATAAAGAATCATGCAAACCCATACCTTTCACAAAATTTAACTCAAAAGGAATCAGACCTAAATGTAAAATGCAAAACTATAAAATATCTAAAAGATAACATGAGAAAATCTAGGTTTGGTGATGAAATTTTAGATACAACACCAAAAGTTTGACCTATTAAAAAAAAACTGGTAAATTGGACTCCATTAAAATTAAAATTTTCTGCTCTGTGAAAGACACTGTTAAAAGAATTAATAGGTAAGCCACACACTGGAAAAAAAACGTATTTGCAAAACAATCTGATACAGAACCAGTATCCAAAATATACAATTAAACTCAATAAGAAAACAAACAAACTAATTTAAAAACAGAGAAAGAGCCGAACTGGTTTGGCTCAGTGGATAGAGCATCGGCCTGCAGACTGAAAGGTTCCAGGTTCGATTCCGGTCAAGGGCATGTACCTTGGCTGCGGGCACATCCCCAGTTGGAGGTGTGCAAGAGGCAGCTGATCGATGTTTCTCTCCCATCGATGTTTCTGACTTTCTATCCCTCTCCCTTCCTCTCTGTGAAAAATCAATAAAATATATTTTAAAAAATAAATAAAATAAAAACACAGAAAGAACTGAATAGACAATTATCAGTGAAGATATACAGATGGCAAATAAGCATATGAAAAGATGCTCAATTTATGTCATTAGTGAATTGCAAATTAAAATTCAAAAACTGACAATACTAAATTCTGATGAGGATGTGAAGTAACAAAGTCTCATTCATTGCTGATGGGACTTTGGAAGACAGTTTGGTAGTTTCTTATAAACTAAACATACTCTTATATAGCAGTTGTGCTTTTTGATGTTTATCCAAATTGAAAACATATTTCCACACAAAAACCTACATATAGATGTTTATAGACACTTTATGCAAAAACTGCTAAAACATGGAAGCAACCAAGATGTTCTTCAATATGTGAATGGATAACTCTGGGTATTTTGGTTACTAATCCAAACAATGGAATATTATTCAGTAATAAAAATAAATTTAGTTACCAAACCACAAAAAGACATGTAAGAATCCTAAATACAAAATCTAAGTGAAGAAGCCAATCTGAGAAAATCTACGTACTCTACGATTCCAAATATATGACATTCTGAAAAAAGCAAAACAATAGAGACCATCAAAAGATCAATGGTTGGCAGAGGTTCGAGGAAGTGGGGCAAGATGCGTGGATGGCACACAGATTTTTAGGGTAGTGGGACTATTCTACACGATACTGTAATCATGGATTCATGACATTATGCATTTGCCAAAACCCATAAAATTATACTACACAAAGAGTGAATCTTAATGTAAACTAAGGGCTTTAGTTAATAATAACTCATTAGTATTAATGCATTAGTTGTAACAAATATACCACACTATAATACAAAATGTTAATAGGGGAAACACTGTGTGTGTGTGTGTGTGTGTGTGTGGCAGAGGTGGTATATGGGAACTCTGCACTATCTGCTCAATATTTTTAAAAACTAAAAATTCTTTAAAAATGTGCTCAACCTCATTGAGCATGATGGAAATGCAAATTAAGCTATAATGAGATACCACTAAAAATCTGCCAGAAGGACTAATATAAAAAAGACATACTATCAGATGTTGGCCAAGATCTAGTCACATATTGAAATCAGAATCTCATGCAAGTAAAGGAAGAAACATAAATTTGTAAAAGCACTTTAATGAAGACAAACATATCTGTACTTTATGACCCAATTCCATTCCCAATTATATACCTATCAGAATGTGTATGGCAGGAAGACATATGTACAAGAATGTTTACAGCAGTCTTATTCACAAAGGCCTATCTGAATCTAATTTACAAAATGAGAAAAATAATAACTCCCCTCAGGATTGTTGTAGGATTAAATATCATCTACACAAAGTACTTAGCACCCTGCCTGGCACCTGGCACCTTGGTCAATGGAAGCCATCGTTTATTATTATTTGTGGGTGGCATAGTCAGGCTTTCACTTGCAAAAACACAAAGGTTTACTGTGGCCCCGGCTGGGTAACTCAGCCAGGGCCACAGTAAACTTTGCTCAGTTGGTTAGTGTCATCCCAATACACCAAGATTACAGGTTTGGTCCCCGGTCAGGGCACACACAAGAATCAACCAATGATGCTTATATAAGTGGAACAATTCATTATTTCTTTCTTTCTATCTATCTATCTATCTATCTATCTATCTATCTATCTATCTATCTCTATCTCTATTTCTCTCTCCCCCCCCTCCTTCCTCACTCTCTATAAAATCAAATTTTTAAAAATTTATTCTGATTGACCAAAGCAAAAGAAGGAATTTATTGATGAAATGTTGCACAGTTCTTTGAATCTAACACACACAAAAATGGAGAACTGAGCTAAAAAAAAAAATAGGCAGAAATCAGGAGGACAGATGGCAAAGGCACAGCCCAGGTCAGGCCACTGTATCACTTCCTCTGCACAGCTTCCACTAGAGACCAGCTGTGACTTCTGCTACACTCCCAGCTTGTCCACGCCTCCTGTATGAATTATTTCTCGTGTTACCATTGTTATTTTAAGATTCCCTTGAGCTTCAAAGTTCAAAGTGGGAGCATCTAATTGGCCAAGCCTTGTTGGTCACATTTGCCTGAGGGGCCAGGGACTGGTACCCTTAGAACTCTGATGAGGGGAATAGAACTATGCCTATCACCAACGAAGGCTTCCCCCCAAATACGAATACAGGTCCATTACAAGGGTCCAGCCCAAATCTATCTTGATTCTATACCTCCACTCAATTCCTTTAGTCCTATAGAGACAAAATCACAAATAATATCTGGAACACAGTGTCCTCAAGGGATTATGGTCTAGACAGAGAAACAGACACATAAATTTTCTAAGTCATACATCTTAACAGTGGAATGGGTTAAGCAAGGCTGCAAGTTGAGTCCTAGGAAATCAGCCAGGATGGCTACAGCAACCCAAGCCTGAAATCAAACCAGAAGAACTAAATCTCAATTAAATCCATTTTGGGGTGTTGCTCTGGATTGGAAGGTATGTCTAAGTAAAAGACCTTCTGGAAGAGTTGAGATGCAGGGGCTGACAATATCAGATGAAAAACACCAAATGGAAAAGTACAAGAGCAAGGTAGTAAATGCAATAGAGCCAAAAGTTAGGCATTAATATAGGAACCAGAGAAAAATGGAAACAAGTTGGGGAAAAAAACAAGAAAAGTCTGGGGCAAGAAGCAGTGCGTGGGAGTTCATAACTTGCTTTTGTGATCCATTCATTGGTTGTCAAGGATTAGTGTGCCCAGTTAGTTTAAAGGGTCAGATTCAAGACAGGCATAACCAGCATTCTGCCTCCATGACCACACCCCTCTGATTGGCCTGGTTGGATCACAGGTGTACACCTGATCCAAACTTGGTCAACCAGATTTTCCCTCCCAGAATCCAGAACTAGGATCCTGATAGATGGAATTGGGAACCTCAACTAAGACTGTAAATAATATGTATTTTCTACAAGAAGAATGGGCTGCCATCTTGTCAGGCACTTACCAGGATCACACCAGCCTAAGTCTCAGGAAACTATTCTTCTCTCCAAGCTGTGGAACAAAATTATTTCCTAAGATCCAAACACCTCGATCCTTCCCAACTCAAAATGTGACACCCAATGGTAGAGGTGTCAGGTAACATCTTCCCTTACATTTATTTCCATGACACACTATAATCTCTGGTGTTTGGCTCTCTCGGTAGCTCTGTGAGAGACACAGCTTTAGACCCCATTATAAAGGGTTAAGGAAAAGGAAACCACTTCCTCAAAGGCACAGAAAGCAGAGTCTATGGTAGATTTCATTTTTTATGGCAACAAATCCTTACCATTGCTATATGACTTTGCTACTTTGCTTTAAGAGCTATCTATTCCTTTCCGCCCTTTGAAGCTGAACTTGACCAGGTGACATGCTCTGTCCAGCAGGACATTAGCAAGTGTGACCAAGGCAGAGGTTTGAAAGCGCTTGCACACTGAAGTTTATCCTCTCTTGCTGCTGGGAACACTGAGATCCCATGGGAGTAAGCCTGGGCTAACCTCCTGTACGATGAGATGGGGGGGGGGGGGAGAGGGAGGGGGAGAGAGAGAGAGAGAAAGAGAGAGAGAGAGAGAAAGAGAGAGAGAGAGAGCCATCTCAGCTGCTATGTGTTTTAAAATATAGGTTTTATTATGATTCAGGTATGGTGAGGCCAACTGCCATTACAAAGATAGTTTCTTACAATTCCCAAGAGGAGGGGTCACACCACACTACAGGAGGCAGGAGGGCCACACAGGGAAGCATCAGGGTCAGTCAGGAGGCAGAGGGAGCTAGTGGAAAACATGGGCAGGAGTCATTGTGGTTTCCATGGGTAGGAATGAGAAGGTGGGGCATAGAGGCTGCCCCAGTTACCTGGTGCCTGCCCTGGGTGATCAGGGCAGGGGGAGAGTGACCCAGAGTGCAAGCGCTCTTAAAGAAGCCTTGGTTAGTCAGTTTGCACATGAAAGGTATGCCCTCACAGGAGAGTGATCTACTGTCTCTAGGAATTGGCCAACCCAGGTAGGGACAATCCCTGCAGAGTCTGCAAGGCCCCAATATGTCAAAGCATCAAAAATGCAAAAAATAAAAGTATAATAAAGATGGTAAGAAGAAGAATGAAGACGATAAATTGCTACCATATATTGAAGACTTCCCTTTCAGGCATCATGTTTAGTCTCTAACATAAGATGTTTCAATGAACCATCACAATAATCTTAGAAGGTATGTTATTATTTCAATTTTACAGGTGAGGAAACCAAATCTTAGACAGGTTAGATAACTTTCTAAAGTCACACAGATAATAGGTGGTAGGGCCAGAATTTGAACCAGGAGTGTCTGATTTAAGAGCTCAAGGTTGATGAAAAATGTTGGCTCTAGTTCCACCCAGTATGAGGCCTGAGAAAATAGCTGACAATGAGTCCTACCAGCATGGCCAGGGTGCCAAGATCAGGCGACACTCATTGCTGCCAAGGAAATGTGGAGATTACGGGTATTTAAGAATTCCTGAGGTGCACGGCAAAGTATCTCCTTTAGTTCCAATTCTGCCTTCCACACCTTTCTTTAACACCAGGTAGCTGCTGTTGTCTCCAGCCTTCTCATTGCCCAGGATGGGAACCAGCCGGGAGGGGGCAGGGGCAAAGCTGGCTGGGGCAGTGCCGGGGTGCAGTAGGGAGCAGGGCCCTGAGTTGCTGAGGGCTCAGCGCACATTAGACACAGATTCCAGGTTGCTACTCCAGGCTGCTCACATTTTTCCCTTTGGGGTGAGGTATGAAGGGACACGGAGGAAAAGTACTAACAGAGATTGATGCTCTGAGCTCTCCACGGGAGAAAGCTGACTGTGGAGCACCCGAGGAGGAGAGACATCTAAATCACCGTCCCGGGGCCCTGTAGTACTGCTCAGGCCAGGCTGTGCACACACTGAACAGACCCCATCTGTTGACCACATGTGGCCCAGCAGGGCTAGGAAGACCTCCACCTAAAGTTGTCTCCCCTGTATCTTGTCAGAACAGTGAAATCCTTCAGGTAGCGTCCAATCTTGGGGTTTAAAAGATTTTCAAATGCTCAGAGTCCTCTGAGAAAAAGAGGAGCAACACATTTAGGCTTTCCAGTCATACTAGAGGCTTCCAAACATTCTAGGTTCACAGTGTCCTTGGCGGACACCAGCCTCTTTTCACAATGGCCCTAGGCTGAAAGAAATACCTAACAGTCCCTTTTATTGCACAGTTAGGTCCAGGCAACTGAACAAGTATTTATGTCCTAGCAACAAATAATCATACACAAAAATAAAAGAAAAAATAATCTCTTTCAATTTCATTCCTAAATAACATTAATTACTCCCTCAGGGACACGTGCGCCTGTTGGACACTGTACAGCATCTCAAACCTTGGTTCCAACTGGCCACCACTGCCTTCGAGTCCCATCCCACACTTATTTTCACTGGCACTCACTTTCTATCACGGCAGACACTGGAAACCCAACATATGCAAAGATATGTTATCATCTAAAGAAAGGAATATAACCCTAGCTGGTTTGGCTCAGTGGACAGAGCATCGGCCTGCGGACTGCGGGGTCAAGGGCACATGCCCGGGTTGCAGGCTTGATCCCCAGAAGGTGGCATGTAGGAGGCAGCCGATCAATGATTCTCTCTCATCATTGATCACTCTCCCTTCCTCTCTGAAATCATTAAAATTTATTTTTTTAAAAAGAAAGGAATGCAGAGTGATCCTTATCCCTTTCACATGGGGTCACATACTGTTATTTCCCTCAAAATTCCAGATACTGGCCAAACACCTTGGTGCAGTGTGGGAATTGCAGAGGTACATGTTGGCAGATACCAGTCAGCAGCAGACAGATGCCAGGTCCTTTGATAATGCTTTATCAAAGGGGGATGCAGGGGGGACAGGAAGCTGTTTGGGGAGTGAGGAAGGGAATGAAGGGGTGATTGTGGCCAGAAGAGGCTAAACACCATAGAACCTCTCTGAGACTCTCTTTCCCGGGAGGTCAAAGAGATCTAACCCTAGTCATATCCCGCCTCCTCTAAGGATCGCCATGAGTTCAAATGAGACCACGAACTGAGAATGCTTCGCACACTGTAAAGCTTGGAACAAGTGCAGGGTACTGCAGTTCACACACTTCCCCCTCCTCAGAGAGGACTGGAGGGACCCTTTCCCACTAATTCATCACAGACTCCAAGCACCTTGGGGAAACATGGCAGCTTCCAAATGATGCTCATTTCCTTTCCTTTAGAAATCTATACATCCTGCTGGTTACTTCCCAAAGAGCAGCCGCTATCTCAAAGGCAAGATTAGAGCAGATTTCAAAACTCAGAAAGGTCTTTGAGGGAAAGAAGTGTACAACCCTGAATGCAGGCAAAGCACCACCAGCCTCTGAAACCTCATACACAACGTTACAATTACTGTGCTGGGCTTCCCTCTTGACTACACAGGCTTCCCATCAAATATGAATGAAGAGGAGGTTGACTATATTACAAAATTAATCATGTAGGGTGCTGGTTGCCAAAGCCATTCATAATGGTAATTGTTTTTGCATGCGTTTTCTTGAAAGCAATTTCATGTTTGTCAAGAGCTAGGAATGACTCTCTTTCTTAGATACTTATATGGGCAGGAACAAAACAGGGCTGAACTTTGCTGCACACAATAACTGTGGCTCTGAAAATATGTGTTAAAAGTGTAAGAAACAGACTTATTTTGCCCAAGTTAAATGGGAAGACAATGTATTCTTTAATGAGGATAATCTTCCACTCTTTCACTCCATTTTTTAGTTTAGATTTTCACAGATGGTTGTGAAAAGGCAACCATCGTAGATTTCAAACTAAAAGCAAATACTATATGATCCCTGAGGTCAATGTAAGGTTCTTGCAAAAGCAAAGGTGCTGGAAAAGGGGTAAATGAGTGTAGTCTGAAGAAAGTGTATGTACATAGTTCCAGCAAACTGCACTAACATTCTGCTCATCACGTGTACAGGGTTCCAGGAGAAAGGAAGGGCCTTCAACAGCACAAGAGGAGAGCGAACAGGAGAGCATGAATGAACATGTTTTCTTGTGAGCACAGGACCGAGTCTTCCAGCGTGGACTTCCAGAGCCACTTTTAAGAGACAATGAGAGCATCATCTGAGTTAAGGCACAGATGAACTCTCTGGTGCGCCTGTAGTAGTGTAGGTCACAGAAGAAAAACCATGACCATCCACACCCAGAATCTGGAGGCAAGCCTTTCTGGGCGTTCGAATCCCATGTGGCATTGAGCAAGCTGCTTCCTACCGTTGAATGTTTCCTCATCTGTAGAATGGAAGCAATACCACCTTATGGGGTGTGAAGGTCTAACATAGTGATGTAGGAGGTAGAGGTTCAAAGTCACAAAACCTATACAGAAATTTTTATTTTCCTTTCTGGCTCTGGGGTCAAGGAGTCGTGGATTTGTGAGCTGCCCCTGGGCCCCAATCATTCCATTACCTCCTACTGGGACAAGCTATGACCCCAGTGGTTTTCCAACTTGGGTGCATCTCAGAATCATCTGGGAGCCTGAGGATGTAGAGAGAGGCTTGGCCTGTGTGTGCTCACCAAGTTCTTGAGGTGAGCTTGACACTCTCCAAAGGTAGAGAACATTCTTGTATTTAAAGCCCAGGAACCCTCCAGCAAGAAAAACTTTACAAAGTCTGATTATCTAAGTTAGTTCAGTGGTTCTCAAAGTTGGCCTACACTGTACTCACCCAAGGAGCTTATACTACGGAGGCCTAAGACCACCGCCATAGAATCTTATGTAACAGCTCTGAGGCAGAGCCGGCATCTGGGATTTCACACTTCAGAGGTGTTATAATTAATGTGCAGCAAAGTTTGAGAAGCAATGAGTTACACCCAAGTGGAGCACTCGGTGGCCTCTCCTTGTCCCCTTTCACGTCTTCCCCTCTTTTCCTGCCTCAAGGTGGCCCCTGAGGCATCACCCCAGACCCCAAAGAACAGTGGGCAAACCAAGTAATCCCAAGCCTGGCAGAAATGCCCTGCCAAGCTGGTGACTCAGCAAATTATTTAGCTCTGACCAAGTAGCGTCCTCAGCAAGGAGGTGAGTACAGCAAGACTGTAACATATTTTGGGCAGCCTGCCCCCAGCACTGCACCCCAGTCCCCTAGGGCCTAGCTGTCAGTTTTCCTCCTCCCGCTAGAACATAGACCCCAAGAGCTTAGAGGTTTTGCCTGTTTGTTCAGAATTGTATCACCAAGTCTATAGATATAGACTTATCTTGCTGGCATTTAGTAGATGCTCAGTAAATATTAGTGGATTAAGTGAATGTGATTGGGAATGGGTCATGGATTTATTGTATTATCTTTCCCAAGAATGCCTGCATTTCTATGGGGCATTCTGGAAAGATTAAATCTTCCAAATTCCGCAAGAGATGGAATTCCAGATTTAATAAGTGGCTGGTCAGGGAGATTTCTTAGGGCTAGGAACCTCAACAGAGCTCAATTCATACCAGGTATAGTGTATACACAGAACATTATCTACACTAGAAACTAGCTAGAGTTTACCTAATTTGGGGGCTTTACCTAAGCTGTGCTCTGCAGAGACCTGTGGCTGTTGCCAAGATCCTTAAGGGCCTCCCTGGAAAGGATGGAGTTGAATGGTCAGGACACCCTGCCCCTCCAAACCAGCATCAACCAGGAGCACACCAAGGTTACCTGTTTTACATAATCAGCTCCAAGTAAGCGTGCATTGAAAGAAAGGATTTTGTGTTTTTGTGTTTTTTTTTTTAAATGTTTGAAACAACTTTACCTAAATTATTTTGCTAAACAAGAAAACCTTATACTTCCTTCATCAAAGCTGAGAGCTTATCTTCCAGCTGGTGGGAAGGAGAGGCGCCAACACCAAGACACCATCCAGAGGGACGCTCCTGTTTGGTGCTGCACGTCACTAAAGACTCTCCGTCCAAGAAGAACCTGAGACCTCTCTCAGTCATTCCAGATTCCTACATCCTCATCAGTTCCTGCTCTTGTCAATCCAGATATGAGACTTTGGGAATAAGAAACATGATGTCATCACTCCTCAGCTCAAACCAACCAGAGGTCGGTCATGAAAAATATGGAAGAAATGCCCGCATAGCCTTGCAGATAAGGTCCCAGCCTCTACAGGTCATACCAGCCCGCATTGTTCTTGTTTGCCCGGAAATGGCAGCAATGGTAGGACCATGTAACGTGTGGAAAACCCTCATTTGAAATACAAATATATGAATCCTGGGTAGTAGTGATAATAACCAATATTTTACAAATAATTTTCTCCATTAGATTGTAAGCCTGTTAGGGACAAGAAACCATTCTTATTTGTCTTTTTATTTCTAAAGCCTGACACATAGTAGGTGACTCATAAATTACTGTTGTTTCACTCAATTTCATATATGTCACTTAATACTCCCAATAATTCCATGACAAAGATATTGATATCAACTACATTGTCATTTTGGAAACTGAGAATCTGAAAGTGTAGATGATGAACCAAATTATAATTTGCCTACAGTGGAGCCAGAAATAAAATCAAACCCTTAACCCAAGTCTTCTTAATTAAATCCTATAATCTTGCAAAAGCCTAGGGGTGTACACCCAGTCTAAACAGAGCATATCCAAAGGATCAGTCAATTAAAGAAGGACAGGAGGTCAAGTCTGCAGCCCTTGCAGACCCCTCATCTGAGAAGACCCAAGAGAATTACAGGCTCTTGGCCTTGAAGGATGATGGTCTTCCTAGGGCATCTTTAAGAGCCCAACATTTTGCCTCCCCCTGCCCAGCTTTGAGTCACACTTATCAGCTAGTTCCCCATGATCTGTTGGTTGTTTGTACCCTGACTCACTTGGGGAAACAGAAGAGAGAATTTGGCTGACCAAGTTTAGTCCCCAAACTTTCACATTAGTGATGAGCAGGACATTCATCACAAGACCCTGGAGAATGGCACAGAGGATACTGGCTAAGGTCAGAAATCTGACCATCCATGAAACACCCTCAGGTCTGTACACCCCAATACCTAATAACAGGCTCCTAATAATAGGTTTCAGGATTGCACCCTAAAGGAGGCTCTCATGTTTACCAGTGGGAGAGAGAGGTTGAATCAGTGGGGTACATTTTCTGCTACACTTTCAGGAACGACATACAGATAAAACAGCATCCAGTAGAAGGAAGGGACATCTCTTCCTGGGAAGTACACATGTGCTAGAAGCACACATCCTTCTCATCCCTTCACAGAACAGCAACACATGCAGGTGCCTAAACCAGTGGGCCCTCATGATTGACTTAGACCAATCAGGATTTGCCCTTGGAGCTGAGCTTACTCATTCCAAATCCTCATCCCTGGGGAAGAGATGGACAATGAAGCAAAGTGGGGGGGGGGGGGGGGGGAAGAAGAGGAGGTTGGAGGAGAACAACAGTTTCCTAAACTACCACCAGTGTCTCTTACAAAGTTATGTTATTCCACTACTTGCTGATATAATTATGCAATCTTTAAAATAATTTTAAAATGATATGGTGACGTAATTGAATAAGATTAAAAAACCCAGGATTGTAGCATATAAATATGGCTGTCTGTGGACAACACTAAAAAAATCATGTTCTAGAATCAAATTAATTCAATGACATATTAGATGAATAGATTAATATTAACTTTATTTTTCAATTTCTCAAATATCCTGTAATATTAAAAAGTATTAGTTAATAACTGTCATAATTTGAATAATTAATCAAACAAAAAAAGCCCATCAGCTGAACTTAAGTATGGTTGAGATATTGAAAAGCAAACAGTGAGAGGATATGCTACCCTAGTCAGGATTCAGATTCTTCTGAGAGCCAGGTGCTGTGTTGAGAAAATGATTTCTCAGGGTGAAATTCTGAGCATCTGGCACCTCTCTAAATGGAATGTTTGAGTTTGTTTTCATTAAAGCATGTAAAAACGAAAAGCTTGATGGGTTTAAACTGTATGTGAAATGTGTGTTTTGGGTGGGCACACTGCTATTAAACTCAGGCGCCCAGAGGGAACTGGAAGAGAGGTGCTTATCTTCCAGAGCAACTCAGACTGAGGCCTGTGTGCGATCCAATGAGAGAGACAAATAGTCTTGAAAACCAACATGGAATCCAAATGAAGTCTCAAAGGGAAATACTTTGCTTGTAAGTGCTGGTTCTCACTTGGGTAATTCTGTGTAGCAAGACCTCACATTGAGCAGCAGTAGATATAAATTATATATAGTGATGGTTAATACTTCTCCTGGACAACTCCAGCTGGTCTTAGAACAAAAAGGGTTTTGTCTAAAACAGAATTGATTGTCCCCGTCTGGACACAGGCTTAGGAAAGGCTTGAAAGAAAGAAGAAGATGGCTGGCTGGTACTGGCAATAATAATCCGTTCAGGAAAGCCCTGGATTTGTGCCAGATGTGAGATCCATCAGAGTGCTGTCTCTCCTTTTCTCCTTTGTGGAATGCTATCAGCTGCCTCAAATATACAATCCCATCTTAAATGCCAATACTAAAGACATATATTACTTAGCAGAAGAAGTCCAGAGCTAGGAGAGCTAATGCAGGTGCCCAATGACATCATCAAGGATGTGGGTCTCCTCATCTTCCTGTTCCAGTTTTTAGCCTGGGCTTTGCCTTCATACTCATTCCCTTTATGGTAGCAAGATGGTGGGCCCAGTGCACCATCACATCCAGACACAATAACATCCAGAGGAAGAAAAAAGGAGACCTTCTGTTCCTGTGTCTCCTTTTGACAACAAGGAAGTCTTTCCCAGAAGATCTTACTATACTTTTTCTCACATTGTCTTGAGCCTAGCTCCACCAAATGCTTACACCTAAACCAATTACCAGCAAGGGGAATGAGACAGCCTAACGTAGTGAAGGTCATGGCCATGTGAAGGGCAGATGCATCAATGAGAGCTCCACACTCAATCAAAACTCCTTGCTCCCTGTGTCCCATATCACTGTCCTTATACTCACCACAGTCAGTGTTCCATTTTAGTCAGTTATGCAACTTCTTTCTTCCCCAAACTAGACCATGAGCTTCCAGGGTACAGACACTATGCCTGGTTTATATCTTAATGCCCACAACCTCCAGCTCTCCACCCGATGTTTTGTGTTTGTTTACAGGAAACACCAGAGCTTTGCATCAAGTAGCTGAGATCCAAGAACCCATCTAGCACATCCGCATCTTGTTACTCAAGGCCAGTGTCTAGCCTCCTAACTTAAAAACTGACTAAGGAAATGTGAAACATGTGCCAAGCTAGGCAAGAAGCTGTGTCCTCCATTTGCTTGCTAATTTCAAGTACATGTAGACAGAATGCATTCCTGAAATGTTACTGAGTAACAGGCAAAGTCATATGGGCCATAGCAAGCATCCTCTGCAGCTTCCTCTTTAGCCCCCAGGCAAAGAGGGCCAGTGTCACCCCCATAGGAAATGTCTCGGGAACACACTAAGCATGCAGGAAATGGGCCAGTTCGTTAACATTGTCTTCATCTTAAAAACTAAGTTCAAACCAGTTACTGTTCACTCTTATTTGGTGAGTACTCTCTGCCAGTCAGCTGCCAGACCCTTTGCTTCAGAATTCCTCTCCCTTCTTGCACAAGGCAGCTTATGATGCATTCGAAGGCAGGTCTCCTAGGCTGTGTCCTCCATTTGCAAGTCTCCTATCACCCATCTCTGGCACTGAAGCTAAGGCCCATAGGTCCTTCATGGTTCTCCAGGTGACAATGGAGACTGGCTGGCCTCACTCATCCAAAACACTCTAGCTTGTCAAGGTCCTCCAATACTCTAGTGATAGTGTATAGGCAAAGAAGAAAAGAGGTGGATTTCCCCCTACACCTAATGAGGTGCTAAAGTAACCCCAAATTGCATTGATTATCCAAGCAACTACTTAAAAGGCCATTTATGTTGAAGCTACCAGTTTGAAAAGAGCACCGACTTTGAAATCAGACAGACATGGACTGAAGCCCCAGCTCAGTCACCCACCAGTTTGCTGTATGACCTGAAGCAGGTCGAATCACCTCTCGAAGCTTAGGTTCCCTCATCTTTAAAATGGCAATCATAATATTGATCTCATAGTGTCGATGGGGAGATTTAATTAAAAGAGAATGCAATAAAAAAAAAAAAAACCAAGCATGGGATATGAGCTCAATTAATGGAAGCCAGGACTCCTACCACATTAACCCCAAAGTTGTTTTTCCACATACTGAACCTCTGTCCTGCGTGGTGAGTATAAGGACAGTGATGTGGGACATAGGGAGAAAGGAGTTTTGATTTCCAGGTTCACAGAATGTCCGAGGTGGAAGTGCTCTCAGATACCAACTTAACGCAGTGGTTCTCAAACCCGCCTGAACTATGTGGGGAGCTTTCAAAATCATCATTTCACAGGCCCAACCACAGACCAATTAAATCAGTATCTCTGGGGTCAGAATGTGGGCATCTATGGTTTCTTAGTCTCCTTACTTTACAGGGGAGAACACGAGGCCAGGAAAGGTGACGTGGTTCTCCACGGTCTTTTCCCGTTTCATACGGCCACATCAGCCCAACGCTTCAGAGTATCGTGGGGACGCTGGTGCTGACGGCCACGGTCCCTTCCAGCAGCATGTCTGATTAGCTTGTCCTCCAGGCCCTCTCCTGTGCGGGCAGGACAAGGCCTGGAAGGTTTGTGTGAGGGGCAGCGACGGCAAGAAGGATGGGGAACATTCTAGGTAGCAGGAACAGAGAGTCTACTTACCACTCCGGCGCGCCGAGCCTCCTCCTGCCAGGCGGCCCAGCTCCCCGACGCCTGGTGCCCGCTGAAGTGCTTCTTCCACCCGCTGTTTCCTACCTAATCGCTGCGCTCTGGGACCCGACGGCTGCCTTGGCCCAGCACCAGTCAGAGGCCCGGTGGACATTACCGAACCCAAGCGCTGCCCACTGCGCACCTACTCCGAGCCCAGACTATGCGGGTGGGAGAAATAAAAGCGGGGGGAGGGGGGGCAGACTGCCACCTGCCCTCCTGGCACCCGCCCATCACATGCCCGCAGGCAGCTCCTCCTGCGGCGGACCCTCTACCCTCCTGCCCTTGGTCTCTCACACGAGAGGCCACAGTTTGCTAAGCGCTGGAGAGCCGTCCTGTGGGCGCCCACCGCCCCAACACGCGCTGGCAGGAAAGGCTTTGGGGAGCGGAGCTCAGGGACGCTCGGATTCACAGAGGTTGCAGGTTTAGGGGCCGCCGCTCGACTTTTGCTGCGGAAATCTGGTAACAGATCCCTGGACATCGCCCATTTTGCTTCCCCACGGTTAGCAGCGTGGTCACTGCTGTGAGGCTGCATGGCATTGGGCGCTGTTGCTGATTGGCCAGCTGTTAGTCACTGGAGCGAAGCTGTTGCTGATTGGCCGGCTGTCAGTCACTGGAGCGAAGCTGTTGCTGATTGGTCGGCTGTCAGTCACTGGAGTGAAGCTGTTGCTGATTGGCTGACTTTGGCAACCTGGTTACCGAAGTGTGGTCTGGGTGTGCAATTGGTGCTTGAGGCACCTGGTGTGTGGCAAGGTACCTTAGCCAAGAGGAGGCCAGTCCTTTCTTTCTTGATGTTGTAAGGGGAGGTCACCCCAACCCTCGAACCCTTCTGGGTCCTTTTCAGCTAATTCTGGGTCCCGAAAGGGAGACACTGCAGTCCCTAACGGCAGGAAGCTCACAGCCTACTCTGGCATTGAGGCACTCTCCTAAAAGTGGAACCCGTGGTGCAAGCATGGTGTTCGTAGAGCAAGCGTTCATGGTATGAGTCCCACATGTGTTTTTACCCATGTAGAAGCCTTGGGGGGCCACACACCACCCTAAACTCAAGGCCCATGAAGGGCAAGAGCAAAATACCAAAATAATGTAAGGCCATTGGAACTGAAACATCTCCAAAGGAAAAGCTGACAAAAACCGTATGCTTCTGTCTCATTTAAAGGGTCAGAAAACGTAGTTCCCAGGGAAGGTCACTTTGTCAAGTGTCAGAGTGGACACTTGACAAAGTGAGACCCAGTTATCCTCATTCCTTGTTTTTTTTACTGAAACCTACTGCCCCTGAACAAGAAGGAAGGAGCTAGCTGCTCTCATTGAAAAGTGATGGGGAGCCCTGGCCGGGCAGCTCAGTTGGTTAGAGCCACGGTTGTGGGTTTGATCTCTGATCAGGACACATATAAGAATCAATCAATGAATGCATGAATAAGTGGAAAAACAAATCGATGTTTCTCTCTAAAATCAATTTTTAAAAAATTAAAGTGATGGGAATGCCTCATTGAAGAGGTGAGCCTACAGCTGTGCTTTGGGGAAAGTGCATGAGCAAAGTTATGCATATAGGACCTTCAGCACTAAAAAAAATAACACTTCTCTAAATGAGGCACAGCTGCAGCCCTGAATTCCAGAAGGCACTTCAGCTAGCATTTGTAAGCTGCATTTGCAGGTCTGTCGCATTGGGCCCCTCTGGAGGAGGGAGCAGAATGGAGGACACAGCCTCTGCACGCGTTCAGCCAGATAATTGGGCAGGTACCCAGCACCTCCCCTTGCTTCTGAAGCAGCTCGCCCAGGAATGTTTGCAGATGCTCATTTGGGACGGCATAAACACATTTGTTAGCAGCAGCAGCAGCTAGCTACCATGTCTGGGAGTGAAATAGGGCCCGAGAGAGGTGATGGCGGCAAAGCCTGTCCTCCATGCCCACAGATATCCTCTGCTCATTCATTTCAGAGCCTCCCCTACCCTGCTCTCCGGCTCTTCTCAGAGTCCCTCACCTCTAACCAAAACCTGCTTTCCCATGTACTTACTAGTAGTCTTCTGTCCTCTTACAAAAGAACCCGTCCTTGGCCTGCATGTGTTGAGTGATGGAGATAAAAACACTAAAGTGGGCTCCTTTGCCCACATATAATCAAAAACAAGAAAAAGATTTAATGAATAGATATGAAACCAACAATATGCCAGGCCCTGTGCGAGGCACTTCATATTTTATTTAACTCGCAGCACTGAGAAGTAGATGGTATTTGTGCTAGACAGAACCCTAAAATGGACTAAATTCCCAATCCCTAGTGCACATACTCTGCAAGTTCCCTCCCCTGGAGTGTGAGCAAGATCTGTGGTGAAGATAATGAGGTATTGCTCTCTTGAGTAGGTCACATTATATGGGATTCTGTCATAGAGGACCCTAAACCCCAGATAAGAATGAGTCCCAGGTGACACCTTGATGTTAACCCTGCAAGAGGCTGAGCAGAAAAGTCAGCTACACTGTGCCCAGACTTCTGACCTGTGGAAATAGGTGGTAAGTCTCTAAGTGTGCAGTAATTTGCTATGCAGCAATAGAAAATACAGGGTGATATTCAAAATATTTAAGAGCCAGCAGGGCATGGGCACCAACCAAATCAGAGTGGACACAGGCGGCAAGCAGGTGGTGTGGGCAGAATATTAGCCTTGAAAGTAAGTTTTGTAATGCCCATTTTACAGATGTAGAAACTGACACTCAGTGGAAGTTGACTAGCCCAAGACTTCATAGCCAGTAGAGGCAGAGCCAGATTCAGTCCAAGGTTTCCTGGCGAGCAGTTTAGTATAGAAGCCAAGAGCACAGGTTTTGGTGCTTTGAAAGCCATCCTTAGGGATCTGGACTTGATTTTCTGGATAATGGTGAATCACTGGTAAATGCCAGTGAGATGTGAGGGTGAGGTGGATCTTGCCTGTGGGAATTAGCACTGTGGTTGATTAATGTTGATTTTCTATTTATCTGTGCTTCAGTCTCCACATCTGTAAATGGCACCTGTGAGAATTTTTAAAGGAAAAGATAGCACGTGCCCGGCACACAATGTCCGGTAAATGCTAGCTTTTATTATTCAAAGGCATTAATGTCCTGAAGAACATTCTCTTCTAGGTTAAATATCCCTGGTTCCTGTCATGTTCTCCGGCCCCTCACCATCCTGGATCCTGAACATACGTCCTTCGCCTACTGCCTGTCCTATCCCGGCCTATTCCTGCTGTCACCTCCACTTTTCAGGGCTAAGGAACACTGGATACTTAGGTACAGAAGCTGGGACAAGCTGTGCTTTCCCATCTGGCAGGAACAGGGAGGTGTCTAGGGAAGCTGAGAAAGGAAATGCACCAGCTGGCAAGGGGCAGCAGGGGGCGGGGATCCCCGCCCATAGTACTGCAGACTGTGGATGATGCCTTGGCTCCTCCCTGACCCATTGCTCCCTGCTCACTTCGGATGGGCAACAAGCAGCCGTGAGAGGTGCCTTCAAAATTATAAATTCCCTACAATTCCCTGCTCCAGACCTCCTTGACCTAGAAAAACCAACCAGAAGAGAACTGCCACCCACCTGGAGTTACAGAGCACCTGGGGAGATGCTCTAAGGAAAAGGGCAGAACAGGCAAGGCGCTGTTCACCTTAGAGCAGGCACGGCTCCTCGGCTGCCCTAGCTGGGGCCTCTGAGGTCATTTTGCCTTTGCTGAGAAGACTGAGGCTGAGAGAAGGAAATGAGTTTCCCTGAATCATAGGCAAAGTGTAGCAGAGCTGTCTCCTATAATCACACTTTCCACATTTCTTCCTTACCCCACCCACAATATGTGTGTGTGTATACACACATACATAATATTATACATATATACAGACGTATACACCTATATAAGATTCTCAATGAATGTATTAGAGAAAATTTAGAAGATGTAAAAAAGATTAAAATCATCCTAGATTCACAAATGATGTAATATTTGGGGGCGTTTTCTTTTACTTCTTTATTGCATACACATGACACATGAATACATAATAATACATTTTAAACCCTGGAATTTACTATAGGTTTGCAATCTCTTTATTATATCATCAAGTTATGTCTACAAGTATTCTTCCAAAACATTTAAAATTCCTTATTAGTGACCTTGAGACTATTTTTATTTTGCAATTTAAATAACATGCAATGGGGAACTTCCACTTCCAGACAAAACAGGGATCAGATTTACTCCCCATGCCTGGGGGAAAAAAGGTTTTAAACCAGTTTTTAAGAAACTGGTCACCAGGCAATGAAGGTCTCTGACCCCCCAAGAGATGGAAACCACTAAGGACAATGAGCCCTGCAACCGCTCCAGCATCCTGCCTTGTGTCCCCAGGTCCCAGCAAGGGTGGGCACCAGTTGGAGCATGAGGAGCTCCCTGGATTGAGCAGCAGGAGCGGGCAGTCCAGAGAGACCAGTTAGTCGGACGCGAAGCTGTTTCTGCACGGAGCAAACCCTGGAGGCCCTCAGGCCCGCCTGCGTCTTCAGCAGAGTATTGATTAGCGCCTGTGCGGGAACTACTAGCACCTGGGACAGAACTATTTGAAACTAAACTACTCCTCTATATGTAACTCATGTCTCAAATTAGAAATCTAAAGGAAAATTTAAAAATATCCTGAACTCAATAAAAAGATACTCTAATTTAAAAATGGGTGAAGAAATGGAATGATCTTTTTTTTTTCATAGAAGACACCGAAACGGCAGATACACACATAAAAAGATGCTCAGTAGAAGGCAGTTTCTCGTTTGCTGTGGACGTGACCACAAAACATTCCCCAATAGGTTTTTGTTTTGTTTTGTTGTTTTCCTGCTATGTTGGTAGCATAGCATTCAGCCTACTGGGAACATCTTACTGACCTTAATTTACATTGCCTAGGTCACTGTCCACTATAAAGATAACACAAGCTCTATGAGATTTTTGTAATATCCGTTGGTAATCAGTGAGATTTTATGATAGCCTCTTAGATGTCTGGGGCCTTGATGGCCTTTGTCTAGCTAATCCTCAGTTTGTGATCACAACAATCTCTATTCCTGTTATAGAGGACTGACTGAAATGACATCAAGATTGAGCAAAAAAGGGAATAAGATGATTAAGACTCAAACTCAGGAGGAACTAAGGCAGTGGAGGAACTCAGAACATGTGAAGTTCCTTAAATAATTTATTAACTTTAAATAATTGTGCCTATGTTACAAATAATAAAAGCCCTTTATACTTTTTGTAGAGAGAAATAAAAAGATGTTCGATATCATTAGCTGTGGGGAAAATGCAAATCAAAACCATGAGATACCACTTCACACCCACTAGCATTGCTCTAATAAACAGGGCAGATTAATCATAAGCGTGGGAAAGGATATGGAGAAATAGGAACCCTGATACACTGCTAGTGAGAAGTTAAAATTGTGCAGCCGCTTTGGAAAAGTTTGGCAGTTCCTCAAAATATTAAACACACAGTTACCATATGATCTCCAAATGCCATTCCTATGTACATACCCCGGAGGGGTAAAAACACATGTGCTTAGACACATTATTCAAAGTAGTCATCATGAATAGAAATAACCCAGATATCCATCAGCTGATGAATGGATAAACAAAACGTGGTCTATCTCATATAATGGGATGATTCTCGGCACTAAAAGGAAGTGGTTATGTACAATATGAATGAGCCTCGAGAACATGATGCTGAGTGAAGAAAGCAGTCACAAAGGGCCTCATATTCATGGTGCTGTTGACATGAAATGCACAGAAAAAGGAGATATAGAAAGGAAAAGCAGATTGGTTGTATCCTAGGGCTGAAAAGGGTAGGAGAGTTGAGGGGGAAGGATAAAGGGGGCAGGGATAATGACAATGTTCTAAAATTAATTGTAATGATGGTCACACAATTCTGAAATACTAAAAGCCATTGAACAGTATGTTTAAAATGGGTGAATTGTAGGTCGAGTGAATTCTATCTCCATGAAGTTGTAAAACAAAGCCACTGTGGTCTCCAGGGGTTCGGATGCCCAAGGATTGGTCCTAGTCCTTGTATGAATCTCCACAAACCCCAAGGATGAGCTCTCTTTGATGTTTCCTCCTTCCAACCTTTCCATCCCTCCTGTTCCCACCCCTGCAAGCCTCCTAAGGCGAGGTACTAGTAACCCAACACCTGAGCCCTGGAGACAATGGCAGTCTCGCACCAAGCAGCCTGCGGTGAGAGGAACCTGCACGGCTGCTCTCACAGCACAGCGGCTTCCTCTCCACCCACAGCGGAGCAGGGTTCTCGGAGACCGGCCGCGGAAACTCATGCCCCTACTTTCCCATGGCCAGTCCAGTCATCTGGAAGAGTTGTGTTGTCTCCAAGATTCAGGGAAGGGTGCCTCCTCGTTCCACACAGGGGAGCCCATCTGCCCAGCCTGATCCATGGCTGCCTGGGATAGGAATTTAACGTCCTAGTGTCCTGAAGAGTTGCAATTACTTTCTTAATGACCATTATTTAAAAATCCAAGGAACAACTTCTGTTTAGAATTTAATACCCTGGTGTCCTCTATTTTGAAAACCTGCCCATATATTTTATTGCGACCATAGGACCATGAATGGAGGCAGGGCGGGGAGTTGGTCCCAACATGCCAAACACCCAGAGAGAGGAGCCCACAGCACCCTTAGGAAGTGCAGGGGTGGCAGCGAGGGCATTCTCCCTCCTCCCAATACAAACTGTATCCCTTCTTAAAAGCTAGTCTAAACAAAACCCACTTCTCATAACCAGTTTTCACTAGTTGATATGAAATTTTAAAAAAAAGCACATGGCTAATGCATTATAATCATCCCTACATTTAATTAGCTTTACTGGGAATTTCTCCTACCTTTTTACTTTCTGTATGACTATTTCTCGTAAACTGCACAAAGCTCTATTGTCCATTTTCTAAAAATCCAACCTGAGACACATTCTCACACATACTAAGTGTGTGTTCTTGGAATATGTCTTTTTACCTGTTTCCTTATCTGGTGAAATTCTATAAAGCAGCAGTCGCCAACCTTTCGGACCTCACAGACCACCAGTGATCTGCAGACCACCGGTTGGTGACCCCTGCTATAGAGGGTTTCCAGGTATCCATTGTCTTCAGAGCTCCTAAATACAATAAAAACACCCAAGTACATTTGGTCTTTGTTTGCTAATAACACTACAAGTGTCTTTCTCAGTCTCTTTCGAATTTAGACTGTCAGATTTGATAGTCAACAGAATTAACAGCCATAGGAAAGCTTTTGCACTTGCTGTGAAATTACCACTGAAGAGTTGCAATAAATTTCTTAATTACCATTACTTAAAAATCCAAGGAACAACTTAATTTAGAGTTTAATGTCCTGTGTCCTCTATTTTGAAAACCTGACTATATATTTTATTGCTATAATGTTTCAACAATTCCATTTCTGTAAATCAAACCTAAGAATGTAATTCTATTATTATTTAAAATTGGAAGTAACCAAGAACAGGAGACTTTGTGCTGATGTGCACAGAATCCAGAGGATTGGTGGTGCTCACTTACAGGCACTGATAATGCTGTGAAAGTGCTGTGTGATGAAATGCTGAAGGCACTGTGTGTATTTAGTGTGGATGGTCCAGATTGTCTGACACAGCTGTGAAGTTAGTGAACACATAGTCAGCTCTTTGCATGAGCATTTTAATGTTTTGTCTTTTGGACCAAAAGAGGATACATGCACAGGTTCCTAAGGATGGGGGGCACAGAGGGTATGAAGGGAATATGGTGATTAACCTTACCACCTTGGATTGATTTTCAAGCTCCCTAGAGAGAATGGTCAAAAATGAAATCTCTTTCCATCATGTTTTCTTAGAGCCACATACCTCTGCTTTATTGCATTTACCACAACTGTAATTTGTGTAATTATGTGGTTAATGTCCATCTCCCTTTCTGGTCTACAAGTTCCATTTAGGGCAACTTTGTTTTGCACACTACTAGACAGGAACTCATGGGAGAGTAGGGAAGGGAGAGAGCAAAGGAAAGGTAGGGTAGAAGGGATAAAAAGGGGGGAAGAGATAAAAAAGAAGTAAATTTTTATGAGGGACACTGTAAATCAGGAGAGTAGTCTCATTGTTTCCACACTGTAAGACTAAAACCAAACAAAGGTTATCAAAATGGTAGTAAATTTAATGGCTGTGATATTTCCTCCTCTAATTTCATAATTAACTAGTGGCCTGGTGCATGGATTTGTGTACTAGTGGGGTCCTTCAGCCTGGCCTGCACCCCCTTGCAATCCGGGACCCCCCGGGGGAATGTCACACTGCCAGTTTTGGCCCAATCCCTACAGGCCAGGTCACCCGACATCCCCCAAGGGATGTAGCAGTGCCAAACTGACAGGCGGCCGCACCGGTCCCACTCATCCTGGCCCTGCTGCGTCTGCTGCCACCACCACTCAGTAGTGGGGAGAGGCTCATACTGCCACAGTTGGCGCCGTTGGTCAACTAAGTGGTGCTCCTGCTATGGCAGCTCCTGTGTTGAGTGTCTGCCCCCTGGTGGTCAGTGGGTGTCATAGCGACCAGTCAAGTGGTTGCTTAACCTTTTATAAATACTAGAGGACCAGTGCATGAATTTTTGCACCAGTGGAGTCCCTCAGGGTAGCCTGCGGGGATCTGGCAGAAACCAGCAGTCCAACGCCACCTGCCACTTCTGCTCATACCTGCCACGGTCAGCCATGAGCCCCGTATCTGGTGCTCACTGGTCAGCTGAGCAGTGCTCCCACTGTGGGAGCGCATGGACCAGGAGGGGACAGCTCCTGTGTTTTGTCTGCCCCCTGGTGGTCAGTGAGCACCATAGAGACCAGTTGTTTGGTTGTTTAGGCTTTTATATATAGATTACTTTTATAATAAAAACATGTAATAGGAAAAAATGTGCCTCATTAAAAGAATTATTTCTATCAGTGCTAAGGATTTTGTAATCTACTGTTTCTGCCTTTTCCCTGGCTCTAAGAAAACTCAAGAGTGCAATTTCCTGTGCATCTACAGTTGCTCTATCAGTTGAATGGTCTAGACAGCTACTTTCTCTTCATTCTACAGGGCCAAGGGCCACAAGGAAAAAAGTCCTCTACTCACTATTGGTTTACTCTGTTGACATGAATATTTACCATACAAGTTAGTTTTTAAATCCATACCAGCCTCCATATATATCCCACATTGTCCTATGTGTGTGAATTACTTTTTCAACTAGACCAGTGACTCTCAATGAGGGGTATAAAGAAGAGAAGGGTTTAGAGGCTGAAAGGATGGACTGACACTCAGAACCATCTAGACCCATCCTTTCTAAATTACATACAGCAGCTTACCTGTGCCCTCAAACCATAAGCATCACTGTAGTGAGGTGATACACTCACAGTATGTGTTATACCCTAAAGGGGGAGTGAGGAGGTAAAAATAGAAAAAACTAGTGATTAGGATCCTATTTTCACTAAAAGTGAAATCAGAAGCTTCTGTTTTAATCCAGGATTTAACATTTACTTTAAATTCCTTATTCTCAAATAAATATAAAAATACCTTCCTTTCAATGTGTAAATGTTAAATGTACGCTAAGTGTTAACAACCAGAGCTCAGTAAATGACCTTTAACCTTTATTTTTCAAGCAGACTTGGAGGTCCTTGACATTGGGAGGTTTCTCAATCTTAGCACCAATGACATTTTGAACCAGATAATTAAAAATTTTTTTATTACAGTTGATAGTAAATATTATTTTATATTAGTTTCAGATATACAGCATACTGATTAGACAATTAAATAAATTTACAAAATGATCCCCTTGGTAACTCAAGTACCCACCTGGCACCATACAGTTATTACAATATTACAGTATTTCCTATGGCAGTGGTTGGCAAACTGCGGCTCCCGAGTCACATGCGGCTCTTATACCACGTGCAGTGCGAGTGAAACTTCGTGGCCCATGTGCCACGAAGTCAGTTTTCGGCTCTCAACAGAAATTTCAATCACTGTACTGCTGCTATTTTGCTCTGCTGACTAATGAGTTTGCCGACCACTGCCCTATGGTGGACGTCACATCCCCATAACTATTTTGTACACTTCATCCCTTCACCTTTTTCACCTGGGTCCCTCTCGCCCCTCTCCTCTGGCAACCATTAGTTTGTCCATTGCATCTGTTTTGTTTGTTCTTTTATTTAGTCATTTATATATACTCTACGTATAAGTAGGATCACATGGTATTTGTCTTTCTCTGACTTATTTCATTTAGCATAAAAGCTTCCAGATCCATCCATATTGTCGCAAATGGCTAAGATTTCATTCGTTTTTATGGTGGAGTAATATTCCATTGTATATATGCACCACATATATATCCAGTTTTTATGAACTGGATAATTCTTTATTGTGGGCTAAGTTGTGGGTCCCTGCCCCCAATGCCACGCATATATTGAAATCCTAACCCCCAGTCCCTCAGATGTGAATGTATTTGGAGATAGGGTCTTTAAAGTGGTAATTGGTATAAAAACAAGTTTATACAAATGGGCCCTGATCAAGCATGACTGGTATCCTTATAGGAGGAGATTAGGACGCAGATGTGAGAACACAAAAGAAAGACCATGGGAGGACCCAGTGAGAGCCCTGGGAGAGCTCCCAGAAGAAACCAACCCTACTGACAACTGGTCTTAGGTTGCCCCCCTCCAGCGCTGTGGGGGAAATTCGGTTTCAGCCACACGGCCTGTGGCACTTTGTTAGGGCAGCCCAGCAAACACTCCAGGGGGGCTGGCCGGTGTGTTGGAGGATATTTAGCAGCATTCCTGGCCTCTACCCATGATACTAGTGGCAATTCCCCAACCCCAGTCATGACAGCCAAATATCTCCACACGTTGCCCAATGCCCTGGGGAGCAAATCCGTCCTCCCTTCCCACTGAGAAGGGTTTCAGAGGGCCGCCGCCTCTGCGCTGCCACGCTCAGCACGGCGCCTGCCAGCTCACTGCGCACAGCTGAACCTCACCCGAGTCGGTCCGCTCGCCTGCCTCCCTGACTTGGCTCTCACCGCTCCCGTGCAAACTCATTTTGCTGCAAACAGTGTAGTAATTATTTCGTTTAATTTACAGCAGACTGTGTTCTTTTTAATGATACAGGCACTTTTCCTTTTAGCATAATTTCTGGCAACTCAGATGTAAATATCACATCTATGTTAAGCTCCACGCTATCTGACATTGCCCACACACTGCCCCTCGGACCCCTTCCATCCTTCAGTGGGTGCTGCCACCTTTAGTTTCCTTAATGCACACTCGTGACTGTAGGTCAGGGACTGGGAACTCTGTTTCTGCCAGGGGCCATGTGGATATTTATAACATCATTCTTGGGCCATACACAATTATCAGCTTAAACATTAGCCTATTATTTGGGCAAACATTTAATCAACTCACCCCTAATGCCGTGGCAGGGTCGGACATTCCCCACCCCCATTTTAGATTAAATGATTATGACAAGTTATTATGCAATCATTTGAAGCTCAGGGAACTCATAAAGAAAACAAATGGCCACTTAAGTGTTAAAACGCTTAACTCTAAGTTATAATGAGATTCCACACATTACCCAGAAACCCGAGAGCATACCAAAATGCCAAAGTCCACGGAGACACTGTCTGGAAAGCGGAAGTCATTCATACATTGGTTGTCTTAACAGTGCCACATTCGCTAGCTTGTCACTGGAAAGCTGGTGTGGCTGGGCTGGGCTGGGCAGTGGCGGGGGGTGAAGACTGACTGAGGCGCCAGGGAGGCAGGAGGGACTCCGAAAGCGACGGGGACTGGTGCACACTTCACACAGAGATCATTTCTGACCAACCCCTCAATGATTTGTAGCTTTTACTCAAGATACTGTTTCAAGCACATGATTTTAAATTGATGTAGAGTCTAGTCATTTATAAAATCCATTTATTGCAGCATTCTTTTTTAATGGCTAGGATTCAAAGTGTTAAAAATTCCATTTACCCAAATGAAAAGAAAGACTAACAATAATCATTTGTCATTGCCATTTCTGAAGACTGTGCCCAATGTTTTTAATTTATTGTTTGTGACTAACAGCTGAATAACGTGTAAGACATGGGTCTAACAACTGACTACCTTAACCTCAGGCAACAACATCACTAACTGCTATAATGGGCATGATGGCGTTCAGACTAACACGCACACGCATGTGTACACACACACGCACACACACACGCACACACACGCACACGCACACGCACACCGAGGATGCTGACACCAAGGGTGTGAGTTATGACATCCTGCCTTTCTAGAAAAAGAGGCATTAACTCCTCGACTGCTCCTGTAGTAAAAGGTTGAAGAATCCTTTCTGAAGTGGGTTTCTCCATGGAAGAGAAGGAGAACAGGTTAAGGACATTCTGAAATTTAGAAACAAAATCAAACAAAAAAACCTTAGCAGAAAAAGCCTGTGTACAATGCAAAACTGGTGAACATGTGAAGTCAGTATTTGAGAGAAACACATCCCAGCAAAAGGTAACTGACCAAGTGAGGATGTTTTGTAACTCCCCCGCCCCCCGAAAAAGACAGAAAAGAATGAAAAGTTGGTTAAAATTATTTAGAATTTACACCCTTATGTGGGCATTATGAATATGAAATCTATATGGCAATAGAAAGTACCATATTTGGATCACTACCCTGGGAAAGTTGCCAAAGCCACGCTAGTTCCTATTCCGCTTATTTCTTGGCTCCATCTCAGCACTTTCTGGTCTTGTCCGACGATTCTGTGTTGGACTTGTTTCTGTGTCTTGAAGATCGTTTCTGAAAACAGTAAAATGGAAATGGCATCTTAGAAAATAATGATTGTTATTATTTATAGCAGTTTCTAGTTTACAAGTGCCTTCATAGACACCTTTTCATTTAAACCCCCAAAGAGCCACTGACCAGTCTGTTAAAATAATAATTATTATATATTAACTATAATTATAAATATTATTATTATTATTCCCACTTTACAACTGAGAGAACAGTGGTTATCAGAGATCTTGGACGTAAGTGACAGAGCCAGGAACTGAACCCCTTTCTTCTGAATAAAAATCTAACAGTTTAAGCTTCTACTTAACATGTTATAAAGCTGCAAAAACAAAACAAAACTGCTCCCATCCTAATAACAAACAAAGCCAGATAGTCCAAAATAATCATAACTTTTCTTGATCCTATCAGAGAGCTGAGACTGTTAGGCAAGAAAACAAATTTCCAAAGAAAGATAAGCCCCTCCCTCCAAAGAGATGGGCCATGTGAATTCGCTTACTGCTGGCAGAGCCCTGAGATAAAGGTGGCTGTCACTGACATTTTTTTCCTTTTTATTAAATTTATCTGGGTGACACTGGTTAACAAAAAAATACAGGTTTCAGGTGCACAGTTGTACAATACATCATCTGACACTGTATTATGTGTTCACCATCCAGTCAAGTCTCCATCTGTCCATCACCATTTATCCCCTCCTCCACTTCCCTCCCTTCCTGCCCTCTACCGGGCAGGCAAGCACCACACTGCTGTCCCTGTCCATGCGTTTTTTCTGTTTTGCTGTGTTTTTCTCAATCCCTCCACCCCACCCCTCTCCCCTTAGAGCTGTCAGCCTGCTCTCTGTCTAGGAGTCTGTCACTATTTTCTTGTTAGTTCATTTGAATGATTCTGAGATATGGGCTAGTACTGAAGGCCCTGCCACATGGGGTTGACAGACATTTGCAGGCTCTCTTCCAGGCGCTTCCTCCAGGTGCTCAGGAGAAAGGTGGGGAGCAGGGCAGGAAGATTGAATGAAGAGAACCCACAAAAAAGGCAAAAGATTTGAGGAGGCATTTCATCAAAAACCCAAGGATAAAATGCCAGCCTCCGTGATTTGGCATTCATGAAAGGAAGTTCAACATCATTAATCCTTAGGGAAATGCAAATTAAAATGACAATAAAATATTACTGCATATCTACTAGAATGGCTTAATAAAATACAAAGTAAAACAATAACCAAGAAATGGCCAGGATATGAAGAAACTAGAACTCGCATACATATCTGGTGGAACACAATTAAGCAGTTTCTTACAGGCTGAACTTACACTTGCTATATAAGCCTGCAATGAATGCCACTCCTAGGTCGATGATATTTCTCTCTCATTGATGTTTCTATCTCTCTAGCCCTCTCCCTTCCTCTCTCTCTAAAAATCAATAAAAACGTATTTTTAAAAATTGAGTTGAATTATAGGACACCCAGCTGGCATTCTAGAATGGCTTTTGGTTTGGGAAAACACCACTTCTCCCCTCTCCTCCCCAATCAGAACTGGTACTAGAACCATAGTATGGAAAGTTATTACTCACATAAAGAGGCTTTTCTGGGGAGAGCAGGACAGGCTTCCCAAGTTGGTCTGAAAATGGAAACTGCCTTGGGTGGATAAGAGAGTGGGTTCCCATACACAGATAGGGACTTTGCATGGTTTGCCAGGACCAAAGGAGGGAGAACCCAGGATTTCCTATCAGCTTGTCCAGATATGGGACAGAAGAGGAAGAGAAAGGGTTAAGACTTAAAAGCAGCCAGCAAACAACAAAATAATGGAACCAGATTCCTTACTACAGAGTGTAACTGATGAAGAGCTCTGCAGGGCCAGCTCACAGCTGTAGCACAGGGGAAGAAGCACCAGACTTAGGCTTAAGAGATTCAAGACAATTCACCATCCTTCTGGGCTCAGATTTCTCACAAAACACAGTGAGTAAAGTTTGTTCTTTTCCGTGCAATCAGAGGGATTAAATAATAAAATGAAAATGAAAGTACCTAATATAACAAGTACCATTGTTATATTAATGTATAACAATGTAGCACATATTAGGAATTTGAGAGATATTAGTTAAATTATATTTATCTTCTCTAATATTCAGAAGTAATTCTTGCTGATTTTATTAGTATTTATTTCCTAGAAAATAATGGAACAAAGAAAAGAAAAACGTTTTGGCCAACACGCCAACTTCCTTGGGATAAACCTATTTCTGTCTCTAGATAAAGGTCTATTAAGAAGGATGGGTCTCTGGTTTTGTCACCAGATGATAGAAAACTCTTTGGTTTCTTTCTACTTAAATAGAAGAGTAACTCAACATGTGCTATGACAGAACTTGCATCCAAAAAGTTCTTTATAGACAAGAGGCATGAGCTGAATCTTAGAAGAGGACAAGTAGAAAGGATAATAAGTGTGTCCAGAGAAGATTTCCCAGGTTCAGAACAGGAAGCCATGGTGTAATGGCAGTAGAGAGACACTAGGTTCAAAAGGAATGGACAGTGAAAGGCGGTCGATAAGCAAACAGATTAAACTTAAGATTTTGTGAAGTCAAATAAGCAAGACAAAACAGAGTGATGACTCTGGGTGAGTTCTGCATTGTAGCCTTTACTGCATACAGTTCTTGGCACAACACTATAAAGGGAACATGAACAGACAAACTGAAGCCTGTTTACATGCCTAAGACTTGCAGAGGCAGGGAGCTTCTCAGGTTCTTTTGTATCAAGGAATCATCCTTCTTTCCATTATAGGCCAGGCCTCTGATGAATAAGATCATTGTCTAGAGGCAAGTCCAAGGGCCAATCTGGTTTAGCTTGCCTGGCTCTACCTACACCCACAAACAGGGAGGCCAGGCCCAACAGCAATAATTTTTTTGATGGGCTTTGGTCCTTGCTGCTCCTGGATGGTTTCCTTTTCCATAGTTTTTCTCTTCTAATTTGTAAGGGTTTCTTAGGATTTGTTTTTTTATTCATCTTTTTTGCTTTTTGGTATATACTGAGGTTTATGTATGCTTATAATTAGTGTCTTCCTGATGGATTATTTTATCACTATAAAATATCTCTGTCTTTAGTTCCATTTTTGTCTTAAGGTCTATTTTGTCCAATATTAATATAGCCATGGCAGCTTTCTTTTGGTTATTGTTGCATGGCACATCTTTTTCTATCCTTTTACTTTCAATTTATTTACCTTTGAATCTAAAGTGCATCTCATGTACAAAGCATATAGTTGAATCATGTTTTTTCTTTAAAAAATCCACTCTGCCAATCTCTGCCTTTTAAAAAAAATATTTATACTTTATTGATTTTTTTACAGAGGGGAAGAAAGAGATAGAGAGTTAGAGACATCGATGAGAGAGAAACATCAAACAGCTGCCTCCTGCACAGCCCTCCTGGGGATGTGGCTGCAACCAAGGTACATGCCCTTGTCCGGAATCGAACCTGGGACCCTTGAGTCCGTAGGCCGATGCTCTAACCACTGAGAAAAAACAGCTAGGGCCAATCTCTATCTTTTAATAGAGCGTTTAATCCATTTATGCTTAGTGTATTTACTAACAAGGCAGTATTTATGAATGTCAATTTACTATTTGTTTTCTAAAATGCTTATGTCAACTTTTTGGTTCCTCTATTCTCTGCCTTCTTTGATGTTAAATATTTTCTAGTGTACTGCTTTAATTCCACTGCATTTCTTTTATTCTGTTTTAAATTTCTCAGTGGTTTCCCTGGGGAATATAATTAACATTAATTTATAACAAAATATGCCTAGAAAGATAACATAGATACTTGCAGAACCGCTACATTTTGTTGAAAAGTAAAACTGTGGAGGCTTTTCCTGATTCTGCCTCTAAAGCTACATAAGGAGCCTTGGCCAGGAACCTCAGTCAGTTAGAGCATCGTCCCAAGGTTGCAGGTTCAACTCCAAGTCAGGGCACATACAAAAAGTAACCAATGAATACATAAATAAACGGTACAACAAATCAGTGTTTCTCTCCCCCCTCCTCTAAAGAAAAATTCCAAAAGAACAAATAAAGAAAGCTACATCATAGCATAAGCTTGTTTACACTATTGTGCACTCAGCTGAAATCAAGAGTCCTGGACTCTGATGCTGGTAGTGCCACTAACTAGCTGTGAACCTCGACCTCGTCACTTTACCTCTCTGGAACCCAGTTTCCTTCTCCACATAACGAGGGGACTGGACTAGAGGAGCGCTTATATTTTTCCAGCTTTAACATTTATGATCAAGTGATGGGATTTGTTTGCTAAGTGTTTTCTTATCAGTCATGACTTTAAGAGGTCATCATTGTTAAAAATGGACTTGGGCTCAAGAATTCTGAGCTACAGCTTGTCACAGCCGTTGGTGTCAGGATGACTTCCAATAAAAGAGAACATGGTTAGTGAAGGAGTGGCCTCCTTTCCCAGAATGCAGAGTTAAATAATGCTTAGCTGAAAGCAATGCAGCCAAAATCTCAAACTTTCATGCAACACTAGTTTGAACCATCAAATATCTCATTAATCTGATAAGCCTACTCATACTGTGTTCCTTGGATACATCGCACTTTTCCATTTTCCTAGTGACTCAGCTATGAACCTACAAAATGTCAATAGCACAGCAAACCTCTCCTTTGGAAAGAGGGTATAGCTTAAAGGTTGAAAGTATTGACTTTTGACACATTAAGCTACTTTCAGCTCCATCACTCATCACTTTCTGCTAAGTGACATTGGGCTGCAGACTTGCCTCTTTCAGCTTCAGTTACCTCATTATAAAAAGGAATAACCATACATCATAGTATTGTTATGCTATTTCAATGAGAACACACATGCAAAGTATTTACTGTGGGTTGGAGCTGTGTTGTCACTGTGGTTACATTGTTGCATCTGGTAGGGGAAATGGACAAATAGCCACAAGGACATGAACCAGAGAACACTTCCATGAGAAGCAGGTCTCAAGTTTAGGCCTGAAGGGTTAAGAGTAAATGAGAAGAAAGATGAGAAGAACATTCTGGGTAGAGACAAGTGAGCTGAAAGAGGCAAGTCTGCAGACAAGTGTGTTCAAAGGTCCTGCGGTGCGCAGGCATGTGATGTGAAGAGACGCCTGTGTCAAAGGAGCAAAGAGAAAGCACAGGTGTGTGATAAGACACAAGACTGGAGAAGACCAGATCATGCAGGACCTTTCAAGAATATTAAAGAGTCCCTTCTCAATCCTAAAAGGATTAAGAAGCTACTGCTATTTTTAAAGTAGAGAGATGAGTAACAGTGATCAGATTTTCATTATATAGGTCACTCTAGCTGCAATATGGAGATTAGATTGTAAAGAAGCCAGAAAATAAGGATAGACAAATTAAGACACAATTTATTGCCCAATCAAGATACAATAGTAGTATGTAGTAGGGTGATGATAGAGATAGAAAGAAATGAATGGATCCCAGAGATATTTAAGAAGTGATCACTGAGGCACTATAGAACAAGATGTCAAGAATGACAGATTTTGTTGGGGCGAGGGGAGGGTGTAAGAAATTGGCTGAAAAGGAATACCAGAAGAGGGTCATGTTTTTATTTTGCTTTAAAAACTATTTTGGGGGGTGTAGGAGAGTAGATAAGGTCAAGTGTTAAGCTTTGCACATGTTGATTTTAAAGTCTTAAAAATTTCTAAGAAGAGACATCAAGTAGGTAGCTGATATATGTATCTGGGGCTCAGGAGAGGTACTGGCAGGAGAGAGAAACTTATTAGGAGATCAATTTAATCTTGATCAACATCAACAACTAATGATCTATTTGAGCAAAAGGAAAACAGTTTACTGTGTCTCATAAGCCAAAGAAGAGAGGCTTTTAAGAAAGGTGAAGAAGCCCTAGCTAGTATGGCTCTGTGGACAGAGAATCGGCCTCGGACTGAAGGGTCCCAGGTTTGATTCTGGTCAAGGGCACATGCTGGGTTGTGGGCTCCATCCCCAGTGGAGGGCGAGCAAGCGGCAGCCGATCAATGATTCTCTCTCATCATTGATGTTTCTATCTCTCTCTCCCTCTCTAAAATCAATCAAAATCTATTAAAAAAAAAAAAGAAAGAAAGGTGAAGAAGTCAATAGTATCAAACACTGCTAATAAGTCAAGAGAGATAAGGTCTAAAAAATGTGCTCTGGATTTAGCAACATGACGATCTTCAATGGTCTGAGTGAAAGCTATGTCAGAATGACGGGACTGGCTGAGTATGCTGAAGAGCAAGTAAGTGGGAAATAAGGAAACGAAGGCTGCAAACAGAGATAATCTATCAGGAAAGGAAGGAGAAATACAATAGCAGCTGGAGGATGAGCATGAGTGAGATGAGAGGCTGAGTAAGGTGTTTTTGTCTGCTGGCTGTGTGGTTGGCTCGTTTCAGGATGGAAAACATTTGAGCATGCAGGAAACCCAACACAAAATTACAGTTGAGAAGGAAAGGTTGCCTTTGAGAGAAAGGATACAGCAAAGTTCCTCACAAGAGAGTAGGATGAGGGGGAAGGAATTAGTCCCCAACAGGAGTTAGGACAGCCCTTTATTATAAAAAGAGGAAATGAGGATTAAACCTGTACAAATACAGGAAGATTTATGTTCGGAAAGATGAAGATCTCACTATAATGGCTTTGGTTTTCTCTATAAAGAACCAGGTCTTCAGCTGGGGGGATGGAGCCGCTGAAAAAAGCCGAGTTTTCAAATAATCCTTGTGAAGAACAGGACAAAGAAGTGGTCGCAGGCCAAGTAGAACTGCTGCTAGGCAATTCTAACAGACTATGGGAGGTATGTGACATTATCGTCTATTTTCCCTGCTGTACTACAGGTCACTCCTGTAGGTGGAGATTAATGAAAATGTATTATTTTTTGGCACTGTTTCTTTCCTGCTTACCTACCAGTAGGAACTGGAGTAGTCTCCCACTCCTACCCCAAAGTCTCATTTCCCAGACTGATTCATAGTGGTATAAGAGAAGTAAAAGTACATTTATTCTACATTAAACACATCTTATGGCTAGGGACATCTATAAAAGGATTAGAAATTTCTAAAGATTCTGGAGCCAGTGCTTAAGGCCAAACTATAATCACCTATTGGAACAATTTACCTTTAGAAAAACAACTCCTGACAAATATTCAGAGTTATTACACTGGGATTCCATTTATAAGCAGAAATATATAGAAACAATAAACTAGAAATCTTTACCTGGAGGGTGTATGAACTATTACTTTCTTAAATCAGAGAGCACAAACATTCTTCTGTTTGAAAATCAACTGTCCAGAATTATAATTTCTCAGGTCAAAATGGACACTTAATAATTACGAGAACTCACTTATGTGATGCTTCCCAGGCTTCCTCCTCTTCGAGAATATCTCTGATGATGTCCGAACTGGAACTAAAAGGATATATGTCAATATTGCCAGACAATAAAAAGACAGTATGATTCTATGTATATAAAATTCTAAAAAAAAGGCAAACTAATCTATAGTGACAGAGAGCAAACCAGCAGACAGTGGTTACCTGTAAGGGGCACAGGGTGGGCAAGGAGGGGTTACACAGTAGCAAAGGAAACTTTGGGAGGGGAAGGTTCACCATCCTGATTGTAGGGATGGTTTCATAACTGTATACATATATATACGTGTCAAAACTCATTCAATTATGTGCTTTAAATATTGAAGCTACTTTTTAAAGAAACCTTCATAAGTTAGCAATAATACTGAAAAACATACAAAAGCTTAAACAAATCTTTCAACCTAAAACCTGGATTCAAATGGAATATAGTCAAAGGCCTTTTCAATTTCCTATAGCAACCCAAAATCAAATCATGATGGCTTTTGTTGTTGTTGTTTTGAGAGAGAAACATCCATCAGTTGCCTCTTATATGCAACAGGGATAGAACCCAAAACCCAGGTACGGTCCCTGACCCGGAATTGACCCGCAACCTTTTTTGGTATATGGGATGATGTTTCTAGCAACTAAGCCACCAGGGCTCAAACTGTGTCTTAGAAGCTGCACTCTACTCATGAGATTCACAAGAAATATTAAATTCTGATGTGGCTTTTACTCCCTCTGTAAACAAAGTAAAGTAAAATTAAATTAATTTTAATTGTGCTAATAATGGGATTTGTTATAATGTAACCTGGCTTAAAATACTATGTATTTCTGGCCTATCTGTGCAGGGTAAAGACAATGATAAGAGGGCATGTATTATTTCTCTTAAAAAATATGTTTTTACTGATTTTAGAAAGGGAGGGAGAAACGATTGGCTGCCTCCTGCACGTCCCCTACTGTGGACTGAGCCCACAACCAGGCATGCTTCTTGACCAGGAATAGAACCAATGACCTCTGGTGCATGGGAGGGAGGCCCAACCAACTGAGCCACACCAACCAGGGCTTATGTATTTATTTCATTATAAGAAAAAAAACTGCTTAACGCTTTAGCATCTTGTTCTTACACAAATAAATCCCTACCAAATATATATATATATATATATATATATATATATATATTTATATTTATATTTAAAGGACATGTACAGCAATTATCTAAAAAGCATTTCTTCAGATACCCAAAGACACAGAATACCAGAGGCGCTGTAAGGGACAACGCAGAAGAGCAGTCACTACCACGGGATGGAAAAGGCTAGAGAGAGTAAGAGGCTCATTCTCAGTTAAGAAACAACAGATTTGGAAATGTTAGTGTCAATCCTATTTCTAATGATACTCCAGTAGACCAAAGAGTTTAAAAATTATAGATTTAAAGTTCCAATGAACCATTCTCAACCACGTCTGACAATCACTTTGAAGCAAATACAGTTCCGTAGCAAATGTTTTACTCACGGGATTTCCGCCCAAACTCCCCAAACTCTCAAGGAGCTCTCTGCAGGCCCCCTCGGACTGTGTCCATGTGCTCTATAATGGCCTATGTGGGGATCCCCACTGCACCTCAGGTCTGGTGACCCTCTGATAGAGCTGGCACCATAGTTCTCTGGCTTTTCAGAAAAAGGATTCTCATATAGTAGCAGCTTTTAGGATGGGTGGCTAGACAAAATAGGTAATAATAATGAAGCATTAAATATTCAATAATACTTTTTATTTATATTTCATTCATTATATATGCCCCTGCACACCTTTTTAAAAGAGTTGTACATGCGTTTGTGAGGCACTCTTTACTATGGCTATAAGTGATACTTGCTGGGCACGTGCTTCTGCAGACCCAGTGCAGTCAGTCCTTCTGGCCCCTGTGGGAACCACGGGTCAGGCCTGTCAGAGTACCTGAGCCTCTCCTACTTTCTCACACTGAGGAGGGCCCACTGCTCAAATGCAAATGCCCCTGAAAATAACAACACATTAATTTATCCTCAGTCATTTTCACCTACACTGGCTCATAACAAGCTTTGCCATTAAACAGCGAGCTAAATGAAGTTTTTATTAGCAGGAGGCTTTAAGGAGATCAAAGGCAGAGTTTACCAACTTTATTATTTTCCTGAGAGACAGACCCAGACAGCCACTCACTAGGGAGGGCTTAGATCCACTGCCACCCCGTTCCCACTGAGGCCGTCTAACACCTTCTGATCCCAAGCTTTGCTATTCCTTACCGTGGTGATAATTACTCCAACTTAGTTCTTTTAATGTAACTATTTCGTTCCCTCTCTCTACTCAAGTTATATGGATGCCCTCATCCATTCTTTTTCTAGATAGAGCAGTGATTTTCAGCCTGTGCCCCACAAAAATTGTTAAATTACACAATACCTGACTATTTAGTCAGGGTCATTGACCTCTTTTCCCTTAGACTGCCAAACAAAAAAATGACAATAGCTGTCCAATGTGAATGAATCAACACTATACCTACTTTTTTGTCAGACTGGCAAAAGATAATATTTTTTGGTGTGCTGCAGTTTTATTAATGAGTTTATGTATGCCATGAGATGAAAAAGGTTGAAAATCAGTGGGCTAGAGCAACAGTAGTGCTTTTCAATTATTTTTCATTATTTCCCCCATGCAGCTTACCTTTTAGACATTTTTCCTAATTACCACTCCATGAAATTTTAACGCCACAAATACAAAATATATTTACTTATGTCTTGTGTATATACTGAGCTTTACACATAAAAAGAGTAAGATATTTGGGCCATCTCCAACTTCTACACCCCAGGAGACAAAACTGCTCCTGCTGAGAACCCAGGACTTAGGAGAACTGGGACCAGGGGTGGCCACGTGGCTCGGTCCTGGTAGGTGTCACACAGCTAGGGAAACAGTCAAGTCAGCTTCTGGATAATATCCCCAAACACACGCATGCATTTTTTCTTTTTTTAAAACAGGAAGGTTACAAAGCATTCTTACTATTCCAGCTAAGTAAGCAGAATGGCCAAGCCTGTCAACTAACTTAGTAATCTGTGACCAATTTGCCTAGCAGCTTTCAAATCTCCAGTACAAATCACTGGATTGTTAAAGGAAAATATTTGCGGTACATTAATGACATAAATCTAAGAGGTTTTTGCTATGCTACCTCAGTGAAAACAGATGGCACAGGAGGCTGACAAAAAACACATCTCACAAGCTGCCTGTAACCTCCCCTTCCTGAGACTTCAATGCCACTGACCTCCCCGCCAGACTACTCAGCCCCAGGACTGCCTTGATTCTCATTACCATTCCTTCTCTTCCAGCTCGCCACTAATCTGACTGACAACCAAACCAAGAAAGTGAACGATAAAAGTCTGGGAAGTTTCAAGTTTACTGAAAATGAAGTTTCAGGATTATCTGCTGCATCTGCTGCTCCAATTCTAGTCACCACGGAGCAATGAAGCATTGATACTAATACAACTGAAATACCAAACGGAACTGTTGCATCCTTTTTAAAGTTGTGTACTTATAGTCCTTCTACTCAAAAGCTTCATTCCTGAAATTAATCATACAGTTTCACAAACAGGATTTGACAGAGACTTAAGACTATTGGGCATAACAAGTGGTACCAAAATTATCACTTTCAGGTCTCTTCCTTGTAAACAAAAGTAATTAATATTTTTTAAAGTGATTATTTTTCAAAATACATTTTATTGAATTTTTTACAGAGAGGATGGGAGTGGGAGAGTCAGAAACATCGATGAGAGAGGAACATCGATCAGCCGCCTCTTGTACACCCCCCCACTGGAGATGTGCCCACAACCAACGTACATGCCCTTGACCAGAACCGAACCTGGGACCCTTGAGTCCACAGGCTGACGCTCTATCCACTGAGCCAAACCAGCAAGGGCAAAAGTAATTAGTATTTTTGGAGCCTTAGTCATTTTAATATACATTAGAGATAAAACTATTACTTTAATATACTTACAAGATATCTAAAAAGTCCTCCACAAGAGAAAATACTCACTCTGGTCAACCTAGGTCAGAGCATCACAAACCCTCACAGCTGTAGCTTTTAATTCTTGGACAATGAATGTTTTTAGAGTATACTTAGCTTCCCTCTTTTGGTTTGGAACATTCTGCAGACCAGGATTTAAGGAGCTGGATGGACATCAGGTCTGGTATCTGTGGGAGAGTGTTCATATCGTGCTCTCTAGCTACATTAGATATTATTATACAGATTAAATACATGTGAGAAAGACTCATCAGCAACAACAACAAAAAAAAGAATTCTGAAGTCTATAAAATTCCCAACCCCTGTTCAGGAAGGGTCTCCTAATTCCACCACATTTAATATTTCATACCATTTAGACCCTATTTGCAGCTCAAGGGTTCAGAAGCATAAGCTACACTGGTTCTTGTTGTTGGCTGATTGGTTGGTCTTTGGCTTTGTTGGTCTTCCTAAAATGTTTTACTTTTGTCATTCTGACCAAAAGTGTAGCACATCTTATCAGGCAAAGGAAGGAAAACACTTTTGTGGCATCTCATTTCATTCCACTAGTCAAGATTTTACCAACAAAGAGGAAAAGTTATATGCAAAATACCTCTGGCAAAGGTATGACTGGTAATACTACCCAGAGGGTAAAAGCAAAACTCTACGGTCAAAGTTAAGGTTTCAGCACTGTTTCTGTCACTTACTGAATAACCCTGGACAAGTTATTTCATCTTTCAAAGTTTCAACAGCCTTACCTATAAAGTCAGGATAACAGCCCATGTAGTTCACAGGGATACTTTTAGGATTAGTCAACAGAACACCTAGAATGTTCACGAAATAGCTCAGCACATAATAACTGTTCAATAAATGTTAGCTCCATTTGGGTCTGAATTATCTGAATAACTGCCTCAGCACTAAGCTTCAATTTGGCCTAGAAACCTGGTCACTAGTGAGCTCTATTTTAATCTTTGATTTCTACTGTTTCTATGGCATCAGGGTGCAAATTAATCAGAACTTGTTATTTATCCAGCATGGCAGGTACACAGGGTACTGTGGGGTAGGAAAAATGCAAACATCTGCTATAAAAATCCTGTGGATTAAAGATTACTTACAAGTGAAAATTTTCTGTTATCTAGTAGTTACTCCTTCCCCCCTTCCCCACCCCGGCCCCCACTATTCTCGTAATTGTGGCATTAATTTGAACGTGGTTGAGAATACCCAACTTAAAAAAAGCTTCTTCGGGACAGCTTCCTGGAGGCTTGGTGGAGTTCACATTATCCACCAGACAACGGGACTTAAATGCTGCTAGTAATCTGTTCTGCAGGATAAGCAAAATCTTGTATGCCAAAATTTTACCAGTAGGCTGAGAATAGCATACTAGGATAGTAAACATCCTAGGTTAAAAAAATCACTCAGTGACAACAATGCAAGAAATGACCATTTTGTGAGCAACTACTTCCACAAACTGTGATAATCAGCTTATGTGCAACCTTTACTTCATATGGGGACTCTAGGTTCTAGCCCCATTTAACAGATCAACAAAGGCTTGGAGAAATTTAAATAAAAAACAAACAGGAAAGTGAATGCAAAGCTCATCTTCTTCCTATTACATTATGTTGCTTCAAGTAGTATAGCAGAAAATACTATTAATCAGCAGAGTTAAGAGTACCACCTTCTATGAATTCACCAGTGAGGTCAGACAAATCGACAAGGTTCATGAATAAAGCAAGGCTAAGCACTTCCCTGCTCTCCACTAGATCTAAGAAAAGATAAATGAAGAAATCTTCAAATATGAGAAAAATATAATATGAGAAAGAACTTATTTATCAAGTAATACAAAGTCCTCAAGAAGAGATGAAACCAGAAAACCAACTTAGTTTATATTCTATTCATTAACAATATATGATCATCTCATTTGCTTTTCAGACTCACCCTTATAGGAAAAAAACAAAAACAACAACACAAAACTATCATTGTATTTTATCAATGAGGAAACAGTATTCCAGGGAAATGAATTCCACAAACAAGCATAAAGCTGTGCTGAGCTGAACTGGCACAAAGATGAAGTGGAGCAAAGATGACTCGCGGTCGGTACCTGGATCTCGTGGACACAGACCATTTCATGGATTTGATGTCATAGTATCTTAGGTGAAGACACATCCCCTCACAACAATGTCCCATTCATCCAAAATACCACTTTAAAAGAGCAAGAGATGGAAGAACTACTCTGGGTTCCCACATTTTCTCTAAAAAATTTCAGCCAGCAAAATTTACCACCTGAAACAAGATGAACCATTTAGCTTTCAGAAGTAATTTGAAGTTCACAAATGTTCCCAGACAAAAGGTTATAATAAAATATAAAACAGGAGTGCGAATTAATAGAAAAAGGGTTTGTGGCAACATTAAATTCATTAAAGGTCGCATTCTTAACAGTTAAAAAACCGAGTATAATGTGTCAACCTTCCAAAAGCAATTATAAAGTTTTTTTTAAATTACAAAACCACACTAATATATTTGTCTCACCTTTCTTTTCTGCCTGCATCAGCAAACTTTATTAACCAATTTATAACAATGACATTGGTGAAGATAGTGATAATTTCCAAAACAGTTTAAAGCATCTCTTTTATATAAAGTAGACTAATACATTTACATGGTTCAAAATCAAAATGACAAAAAGATGTACTGAGCCTGTGGTTGAGCATCAACCTATGAACCAGGAGGTCATGGCTCGATTCCTAGTCAAGGCAATGCCTGGATTGCGGGGCGGTGGGGGTGGGGTGGGGTGGGAAGTGGGTGGTGTCAGTGTGCAGGAGGCAGCAGATCAGTGATTCTCATCATTCTTTCTCTCTCCCTTCCTTTCTAAAATCAGTAAAAATATAATTAAAAAGACGTGCACTGAGAACTTTTACTTCTTCAACCATTTCCCCCAGGTCTCCAACAAGTAATCACTTATGAATTTGTTTATTCTTCTGGTGTTTCTTTATTCATAACTAAACATATAAGTATACATCATTCCTCCCCTTTTAGGGAAAAAAAAAAGACTATGCTATTCTGAATTTTGCTCTTTTCACTTATATGCAAACTACAGGCTCAGTGCATGAAATTAGTGCACTCAGGGGAGGAGGATGGGGTGAGAGAGGGGTTCCCTCTGAATGCCCTTTTGCAGGAGCCCTCAGGGGATATCTGACTGATGACTTAGGCCTGCCCCAAAGCTGGCAGTCGGACATCCTCAGCGCTGCCATGAAGGCGGGAGAGGCTCCTGCCACCACTGCTGCACTCACCAGCCATGAGCCCGGCTTCTGGCCGAGTGGCACTCCCCTTGTGGGAGCACACTGAGCACCAGGGGGCAGCCCCTGCGTTGAGCCTCTGCCCTCTGGTGGTCAGTGCGTGTCATAGTGACCGGTCTTTCCAGCATTTGGTCGATTTCCATATTAGCCTTTTATTATATACCTGGGAGGATGCTGAAAAGCTCTCCATGTAAGTACATAGAAATTTTCCTCTTTTAATAATCACATAGTATTTCATTGTGTGCATATACTATAGTTTGATCAACCAGCCCCTGAACATGAAAACTTGAATAGTTTCTATGCTTTTGCTGTTATAAATTCAGTGAGCTGCCCTGGATATAGGTCATTTCTATATGTGAACAGAGCAGGTGTATCTGTATGACAAAATTCATCGGAATACTGGGTAAAAGTGAAAACAATAGTACTTTGGGTTGATCTCATGACATTGCCCTCCTTAGGGATTTATCAGGTAGCACTCCAACCAGCAATAAATGAGAGTGATTCCATGGCCTTATGCTAAAGCATATTTCAAATGTTAAGGTTTTTGCCAATCTCAACAGGGGAAAAAGGGATTTAATTTGCATTTATCTTTCATGACTTTTGCCCATTTTTCTATTGGGTTTTGGGGTCCTTCCTTCTCATCTCTAGGTGCACAAAAAAGAATGAATGTTCTATTCTTGAATGTTTTTTAAAAGGTTTTATTAAACTGCTATAAAGGAGAAAAATGTATTGGTATGTCTTTTTTCATTGTCAAACATTTGTACTGTTAAATCTAAAACTTAAACATTTTTTAAAGCTACATATTGAAAATTTTCTCAGTTGACAAAAAAGAATTCCAAAGCAAGCATCTATTACATTTTAATTTTAATTCTGGCTGCAATCCAAAATCATGTTTCTAGCACTCCTGTAATCAATGCAGGAACCCCAGCTAACCCCAATTAACTACCTATTCTGAGCTGTACACCAGGGACACACAAGGGAAAAACATGCTGGGGAAAAAAGCCAAGCATCTATCTATCTGACTTCATTACAGACTAATCTCATTTAAAATTCTTGATGGCAAATCCCAAACAGGCAACCCTCACTTCCAGATGATCCTTCAAGACTCATGTGGCATGTTCCCTTTCCCACTCTCAAAAACATTCTCAAATTGCCTACTCTCAGCTGGTAGTCAGGCCTTAACTACATTAAGAAAAAACAAACGAAGGAGGCAGGAACAAACCTGCATTAGACCTCCCACCTGCACTCCTACTAACTCCTTTGTCTTCCTTGCCATTCTAGGGATGAATCAAGCCTGCTCTTAGCAAAGGCCAATTCTTCCACTTGATACACTTGATGCCTCCTCATTCAATTAGCTCCCCATCCTAATCATTTTCCCCATCTAATTCCTCCCTTAGTTCCCTGAGTCCCTCCAGATATGGACCTAATCGCCACTATCTTCACAGCAAAAGTTAAAGAGAGTTGTCAGTAATTGCTGTTTCTCCTTTCTTCCTTAACATTACCCCCTCAACTGGCACTAGTCAGTCTTCTACCCAAAACCTACTCAGGATCACACCTCCTCTGACCTGTTTATTGCTGAAATCTACAGTCCCTTCTCTAGCCTTATCTTATTTTGACCTCTTCGCTTGTTTTTTTTTCTGCTAGCTTCCATGATATGGCAATGTCTTGTTTTCCCTAATTCTCCAATAGTTTATTTCCTTTGCTCAGTCTGTTCTAAGTGTTGGAGGAAGACAAGGTACAGTCCTAGATGCCCTTCCCCCTTCTATACACCCATGCTACATGATCTCTGCCAGCACCATGCCTTTAATGAGTATCTCTGGCCCTATTTTCTCCCCTTACCTCCCCTCCACCTCCTTGTTTGACACCTCTACTTGGTTACCTCATAGGCCCAAAACAAACCCTTGATTACCTATACAACCCACCCCCAATCCCTGGCCAAACTTTCTAATGACCTTGTCAAATTTCCCCATCTTACTAGTAAGCAGTACCACCATTCATCCAGTTGCTAAAGCCAAAGCTTTAGGACTTATCCTTGAAGCTGAGCTTTTCCTTGCACACCACAGCCAAACTATCTGTAAATTTTGCCAATCCTACTTCCAAAGTATATCCTCAATCCCTTCCCCCTCCCCCATTTCTCTCTTCTCTATTATTATCCTGACCACTCCACCATAACCCCTGGAATGGATCGCCACAAATCCAAACTGGCTTCCCTGGGCAGGTACCTCTGGCCTCCAGCATATTCCTATATAATAAAAGACCAGGGACCATAAGCATAACCACCAGAATGACCGCTCAACCAGTCGCCATGAGGTGCACTGACCACCTTTTGGTCCCTCACTGCAGGCCCATGAGCAGCGGTGGGTGGGGCAGCGAGCAGCAGGCAAGTGAGGAAGCGGGCAGGGCGGCAAGATGAGTGGTGGCGGGCAGGGCGGGAAGCACAGCAAGCTACTGGCTTACAATTTCGTGCTCTGGGCCTCTAGTTTCTTTATAACACACAAATACTAGCATTTTCTATGTGCCAAGGAAAAGGGTTGGGAAACACTGTACAAAAGAGAAGCATATACCTTTTAGGTCAACCACTTTAAATTCTTATAAAAAGTGAAGAAAATGTATTGTGTGCTGTGGTGTTTTTTTTAATTTTTCATTTATTTATTTATTTATTTATTTATTTATTTATTTTTAAGAAAGAGAAATAAAAGGACACAAGGTGAACTCCAAAGACTAGAGTCTTGGTTCTCTGGAAAAATTCAATTTCGAGATATAATAAAACATTTATGTTTATGACTAACAGACACATTAGAGAAACAAAAGAGGACTATCAACTCCAAGAGTGTAAGGTAAGGAAAAATTATTTTTAACTAGAGGTCCAATGCACAAAATTCATGTAAGGGGATTGGCCCTCACAGCCATGGTGGCTTGCCTCAGCCCCCGCAGCCCTAGCTTCGGAAGGTCGTCCGAAGGTCATTCGGCTGTCTAGTCTAATTAGCACATTACACTTTTATTATAGACTACAGGCCCAGTGCACGAAATTCGTGCATGAGGCCGAGGGGGTGTGTCCCTCAGTCCAGCCTGCACCCTTTCCAATCTGGGACATTCCTCTCACAATCCAGGAGTGCTGGCTCCCAACTGCTTGCCTGCCTCTGTTGGATTGCCCCAACCACTTCTGCCTGCCAGCCCGATCACCCTTAACCACTCTACTGCAAGCATGATCAATGCCTAACTGCTCCCTGGCTGGCCCGATTGCCCCTAACTGCCCTCCCCTGCCAGTCTATCGCCCATAACTGTCCCCCTCTGCAGGCCTGGTTGCCCCCAACTGCCCTCCCCTGCTGGCCTGGTCACTCCTAACTGCCCTCCCCTGCTTGCCTGCCCTCTTCAACTACCCTCCCCTGAAGGCCTGATCCCCCCCAACTGCCCTCCCCTGCTCGCCTGCCCTCTTCAACTACCCTCCCCTGAAGGCCTGATCCCCCCCAACTGCCCTTCCCTGCAGGCCTTCCCCCTCCCCCCCACAACTGCCCTCCTCTGCCAGACTGGTCACCCGCAACTGCCCTCCCTTGCAGGCCTGGTCCCTCCCAATTTCCCTCCCTGCTGACCATCTTTTGGGGGCAGCCATTTTTTAGTACATGGGGATGGCCATCTTGTGTCTTGGATTGATGGTCAATTTGCATATTACTCTTTTAATAGATAGGAGGATAGCTAAATTGTCACTGCTAGAACTAGATATTAAATCAAGTTCTCAAGTTAAATGGCCGGGGGGGGGGGGTAGGGGGACAAAATCACGATACTTTATTTTGTTTTATTCTTTAGACTGTTAGCAGTACAAATGATTAGTACAAGAAACATCTCGGTGATTGAAATGTCCTGAACTACTTAAGAAGCTTTCACTTGATTATCATTTTTTGTTTTTTTGTTTTTATATCAGGGATCGAGAGGCTAGGCATGAAGCTCATGATGAGCTTGGCATGTCTTGTGCACAGCCAGCCAGCTTCTATATCATCTATGCAGTACACATTCAGCTCTGCAAATGTGGTGCTGCCCACCAACCACAGAAACCCAATATCAAGTCAAAATTCAGACCACAAAACTCGGGTCTTACCATCTACTCAAGAACTTTAAAACCACCTTCTATTGCTGGGTGTCAGGCAGTGGCCACTGAGCCTCCCTGTGACTAAGTTTCTACAGTAATGAAGCGTTTGACTAAATGGTTAGGGTACGAAAAATAATTATCCCTCCCAAACTATATTTACCCCAACTTTTCATGTTCTGATACATATTAATTTTTTATTTGTATTATTACCTATACCGGTTATAAATGGCTAATAAAATGTAGTTGTCTAGAGCAACAGAAGCATACTTAAACATATATTAATGAAATCTTAAAGGGTTGGACAATTGACTTCTATAAAATTACTTAACAAAATAACAAGCCTCTGCTTTGAGGCCTATCATGCTTTAATACTTGAGTCTCTCTTAGGTACAAGAACAGTTTGCACTACATTATGTGGTAAAAATCAACAGAAGTAAGCAAAGTCGGTGATCTAATATGTACCCATGTTCCAGAATGTGACCATCTGTGTGGGAGTAAAGAGACCAGCGAAGATGTGCATACTTAACACTGCTTGTCCTTCCAGTAAGGCAACTGTAAAATCTACCATCTAAACCCAGGCGCTCTGGAGAGTACCACAGGGAGCTGTGGCTAAGGATGCCAAGACAAGAAATGGAAACCAGCCTACCTCTCAGGCAAACCAGAACATATGGCAATTATATGTCTAATTTATATTTTGAATAACTCCAGTGGGGTAGAGAGGCTCAATGGGGGACGTCTGTAATACTTTCAACAATAAAGATAAATTTAAAAAATAAGATGAAATGCTGCTAATAAAGGAAGCAATGGTGCCTGATATAAGCATTCTGATGTAGCTCACATTGCATTGGGGAAAGACCTGGGCTGAAATGTATTGCTTTCAAACTGTATTCACTGAATGACACGTCACCTCTCTAGGCCTCAGTTACTATATTTAGTGACTTCTTGAGGTACCTTACAATTTGAAAATGTTTGTATCCTAACATCCTTTCTCAGGTTCTAAAGGTCTCCAAAGAGACCTCAGAACATCTGTTCTTCTGACTTAAAAGCAAAGGATTACAAAGTGAGAAGGCATAAAAAAAGCTCTGATTTTAACTTCCAAGGTAACTATAACAAATTATAAACTTACCAACTGATTAAAAATACAAAATCCCAATAGCATGATATATCAATCATATTCCATACTTCTAAACAAAGTCAAAAGAATTCTGGTTTTGGCCTTTTAAAAAACAAAAAATTAGAGAAAGCTCTTAACTGGCTGCCCACATTTGGGGGTCTGGGAGTGTTGATACAAAATAATTATTGATTTTATATCTAACATTTGGAAGGAACTGGTAGTTCCTTCAAGGTCTCATACTTACTCTTCTCAAAGCATTCTGAAAAATATACTCTTGCCTACTCCTTTTTTTTTTAATTGAAAAATTGAATTCTGAACCAGTCAAGATTTTATCTGTTTCATGAATCAAGCCAAATATATGCAGAAGTATGTGGAACAAAAATTCCTATGTAGTTTACAAAATGTCTGAAAACTAAAAAGGGAAAACATACTTTAAAAAACTCAACCTTAAGCAAGTATTACTATGTCATGCCAGTCAAAACTCTGAACATCACACCTTGGGTGACGATCAGACATGGCTACAAGCCACAAGAGGTATCATTTAGTAAGAGTAGACCCTGGAAGGAACTACTAAATTCTACAAAGCACTTTAGATACACAAGTAATAACCCACTGAAATTTTAAAGTTCTTTTCTGATACAGAAAATTGAAGAACTCAGACTAATTGTACAGAGGATCTTTTACATCATAGCAGTTCATGAACTTGGTAAAACAAAAATATTTGTTACCTAGGTTGACTCAGAGTAGAAAAACCAAGAATTATAAAACAATAACAAAAAGCTATTGTGAAGACAATCAGATTACCCAGCATATGGCACAATAAAAAAAACCCCGAAGGTGCCAACACGAACTGCCTATGAGTAAAAGAAAACCTTATTAACAGCAAATATCCTTTGGCAATGGGTTCTGCAAGAAGATAAAACTATCTGTACTTTCGTCTTGTTCTTGGAGGATCACTTTTGCAAGTATAAATTCACTAATAAAAACATGCTAACTGACGAGGATGAGGCACACTGTTCTCTTATAATGAAATGCAAAGACTGGGTCACATCCTCTGAGGTGAAATCATTCTATAAAGCAAAAACATTAGCAAAAAAAGCAAAACTGATTTAAAAGAAATAAGACAATAGGGAAGAAAATAAAATTCTTCCCTCATGCTATATTTTGGATTAAATTTTTTAATATATATGATAATAGGCTTTATAGAATGCATTAAAACAGGGTTTATTAATTAATCTATGTGACTAAATGTAACATATAATAATAAGTGAAAGGAAAAAAAGAATATTTAATAACTAAACTTACTATAACAGAGAAACAGTACCCAATTTACCACTTCAGAAAATAACATTTTGATGACTGATTTTCCAGCATTCAGTACATTCTTTAAATATTTTCACAGTAATATCCCTCTTTATTTTGATGTTGTAATATTTTTTAAAAAAACAAATTTTTTATTTTAAAATAAAATAAAAATACAGAGAAGTGGCAGATACTTCAAAAAGTACCCACATGCCCTGCACCCAGTTTCTTCCACTATTAACATCCCATCCCAGACTAATGTCTGACACATTAGTCACAACCAGTGAAGCAAAAGCAAGACATTATTATCAACAAAATGCCACATTTTATTTGTGCTTCTTCAGTCTCCTTAGAGCCTTCTTCTCTGCCAGGATCCCAGCCAGGATACATTACATGGAGTCGTGGTGTCGCCGGGGTATCTCTCGCCTTAGGCTCCTCTAGACTGTGACAGTTTCTCAGACACGCCTTGCTTTTGATCACCCTGACAGTTTTGAGAAGTGACAGTCAGGTATTTTGTAGAATGACCCTCATTGGAGTTTGATGTTTTTCTCACAATTTGACTGAAGTTACTGAGTTTGGGAGAGGAAGATCACAGCGGGAAAGTGTCATTCCCATCACAGCTCAGGACAACATGCATCAACATGGCACTGCTGTTGATGTTATCTCCTGGCTAAGGTAAAGGCTGTGGTGCTTTTGTTTTCTTTTTCGTTCCTTTCCCTTTCCTTTCCTTTCCTTATACCTTCCCCCTCCCATCTCTGTCTCTTACTTTTTCTAGCACTTCCTTGCTTCTAGCCCCAGCCATGGAATCAGCCTTTCTCCAAGAAGCGCTAGCTGTGTATTATTAGAGAAAGCTGTCAGAGACCAAGATCAGTGTCCCAGGTATGCCCAGTGCAGCTGTGGCACCCTTGCTGCTTGGCCCTGGCAGCTGACAGGGTAAGGAACTACATGTGTGCATACTAGCTAACTTATACACACAGATCTATCAATATTCCCATACGGAGCCATCCAAATCTCTATTCACATGAAGGTCTCCAATCTAGTACCACACGGATAGTGTTCACCTTATTTGTCTGTAATATCCCACTCCAACAGTAAAAAACCTAATTCTTATCTGCCAGACTGGACACATAACTAACATGACAGACAAAATGATGTTAAACTACAGATATTTAGGTATAGAGAAAAGTCATCTGAAGTAAGTCGGTGAGAAACTTCAGCAAATATATATTAAAGAAATATTTAAGGTCCACACATCAGTACAAATCAAATAGTATAGATACACTTCAAAACACTACTTTACAATTCTTAAGCATAAGGAAGCAATTCTGTGTAAAAAACAAAACAAAACAAAACAAAAAACATATTTAAAAATAATTACCCTTATATGTGCCAAATAGAAGGCTGGCTTTCTTTTTCTTTCTTAAAAAAATCCTCACCTGAGGATATGTTTTGGTTTTTTTTAATTAATTTGAGAGAGAGCAGAAGGGAGGGAAAGAGAGAAACATTGATATGAGAGAGAAACAGCAATCGGTTGTCTCCCGAATGCCATGAACCCCAACCGGGGATGAACTCACAACCAAGTTATGTGCCCTGACCAGGAATCAAAGCTGCAACCTCTTGGAGGACAGGACAACTCTCCAACCAACCCAGCCACCCAGCCAGGGCAGAGCTGGCCTTTTAAAAACTATGTCCAAGGAGGGTTAAAAGTCACCCATCAATAAGGCACTTAAGACTTAAAACAAAAACAAAAAAAAACACAACCCCAGGATCAAACAAACATACAAAATCAGCAGGCTTATCTATCCTACCCAACAGAGTAACTCCAAAAGTGGGAGAGGATGTCCACAGACACAAAGCCCATTAATAGTGCTCTTATCTCTGTGAAGGAGAAAGCAGGATAATAAAAATACATTACTGACAACCAAAGAACTATGGGTAGTCCTATGCTTGTGATTTTCTGTCCAAGGCCAAGATATTTCCATTTAGTGTGTCGATAAACTTCAGTTTGATGATGAATTATTTCACACTTTGGTTTGTCGTCACAAAAGACTTAAAACTAAATTGTTTCTCATCAACAAGCACATGTCTTTCCATTAGTTTTTGGAGCCATTTGCCTCAGAGTTTTCTGGATAATCTGTCCTTTTCTCCTTTGCCCCATTCCGACATTGGCTCAGCTATCACTTCTTCAACAGCCCTAAACATCCTTATCTTTTCCCTTCCTGGCAGGCACACAGAGGTGCAAGGTGCTCTGGAATGTCCGCATACATTCCTGCATTCTCTTGGGCTAGAGATACAGGCAAAAGCCTACAGCAACCCACTGTATTAATAAAGTATATGCAAAACCAAACCATTTTCCCATCTTCAGCTGGAATCACTGCCATGGCAGATTCTTTGCGTGCCCTGCTCCTACCCGGGGTCCTTACCCCTCAGTGCAGCAGGCCTGACTTCCAGCTGGCAGTGCCTTTGTCTGAGCTGTCCTCTCGCTGCTAGTCGGCTCTGTTGCCAGCACAGGAGGCTGAAAGCAGCAGAGAGCAGCCCCAACCAAATAAGTGACTCCTTTGCCCTTTGACCCTTGCATGGAGTGATTCAGATGTGTTTTAAACCAGCTCCCAGTTCCCAAGATAATTAAACTCCAGTTGCTCACAGTGACATCTGGTTTAAAAACATGAACCCTTAAATGCTATCTTCCTTTTCCTGTCTCACAATCCCCCATGCCTTACAGTGGTTCCTTCACCTTCCAAATTAACCACGTCCACTCAATCCTTGGCTCAGGTCTGCTTCTAAGGAAACCAAACCATTTCAAGAACTGTAGATTTCTACTCTTTTAAGAATGTTAAGAGCAAGGCAAGTTGGCCATAGCATCATTATCAGTCAGGAGAACAAACATGGGCTCTGAGGTTCAAAATAGAACTAGATCTAGGTTCAAATCCTTGTATTGACATATATTATGCAACTTATTCAACTCCTTTGACCTTTTATTTCTACCTTTCTAAAGTGGGGTTTGCCTGTGGACTGAATGACATAATACATGTAGCACTCTTAACACTCCAATAGCGTTTGTAGAAAACACACACCATTCTGTCTACAATAGCAAGACTTTTTCATCATTATAACTACTAATCTAAGACACTCTTGTCAGGAAGATAACTATTAAGACAAAAGCTTCCTGAAAGATCCATCAGCTGTTCAAGAGAAAGCATCAAAGGACATACCCATGCTTACGGCACGGAGGTCCGAGCAGAGCACAGGTCCCAGTTGGGAAGGCGCCCGGCTCTCTGCGCCCCTGTCCAGCCCAGCCACCAGCATCTGACTAAGTTCTATGTAATTCCATCTGACCCACCGAGGGAGAGAGCATGGGTGAAGGAGAACATGGCTGGCCGCTGTGTGATCGGAACAATCCCTAGTCAAGTGTCTGTTGCCTGTCCAGGCCGACACAGCGAAGGTACAACGTGTGCTTGAAGTGAACTATTTGGCTGACCCTCAACATGAACCATGCTTTTAGCAGAAAGAAAGACAAGCCCTGACCAGTTTGCTCAGTGGATAAAGTATCGGCCTGTGGACTGAAAGTCACAGGTTCGATTCTGGTCAAGGGCATGTACCTTGGTTGTGGGCATATCCTCAGTAGGGGATGTGCAGGAGGCAGCTGATCGATGTTTCTCTCTCATAGATTTTTTTTTTCTTTCTTTTCTTCTTTCCAATTTCACAGGTAGTTTTATTGGAATCAGCATACCCATTGCTCACAAGTCCAGGCTGTCTTAACGTAAACAGCAGACCTAGGATGTCGTGACAGACACCAATATCTCATCGATATTTCTAACTCTATCCTTCTCCCTTCCTCTCTGTAAGAAATCAATAAAATATATTTAAAAAAAAAGAAAAAGAAAGACAAAATATGGATGCATATGCCTGAAGCTTTGTCAAAACACTACATTCCCTACAATGCCAAGTTTCTCAGGAGCACAGAGGTGGAGCAGCCCAAAGGCACCGAAGTCGTCCAAGATGCCGTGAGGGAGCTGAAGTTTGCAAGACATATCAAGAAATCCGAAGGCCAGAAAATTCCGAAAGTTGAGATGCAAGTATCAATTTATGGACTGAAAATTCTAGAACCCAAAACCAAGAAAGTCCAGCACAACCACCAGCTGCACCGGATAGCGTTCTGCGCCGACGGTAAGACGGACAAGAGCCTTCATATGCAAAGACTCCGAGTCCAACAAGTACCTGTGCTAAGTGTTCGACAGCGAGAAGTGTGCGGAAGAGATCAGTTTAACCATCGGCCAAGAATTTAACCTGGCATACAGGAAATTTCTAGAATCTGGAGGCAAGGTCATGGAAACTAGAAAACAGATCACTGGCTGCAGAAAAGAATTCAAGACTTGGAAACAGAAACTGTGGAGCTTAAAAACAAAGTTCAGGATTTGGAAAACCAGTTGCAAATAACCCAGGTGTCAACATCTCCGACCGTCAGCGTGTCACCTCAGTCGCCTTCCATAGACATCTTCGACATGGTTCCCTTTTCTCCCACCTCCCCCCCGCCCTCGGTGCCCATGCTCAACGGCACGCAGCTGCCCCCAGTCCCTGGCAGAGCTGCCGAGATCAAACGAGACCTGTTTGGAGCTGTGCGGCAGGACATTTCCCTCCAGACATTCAATCGAAACTAGATGAAATGCAGGAGGGGTTCAAAATGGGACTAACTCTTGAAGGCACAGTATTTTGTCTGGACCCCGTAGATAGCAAGTGCTGATGTCAAGAAAAGAGTGCCTGGTTCATGTTAAATTTATTTGTATATATGCTGGTGATTACTTTATGACAGGTCTTATCCATGGGCCAATATATTTTTTAATATCTTCACTTTCTGAAAATTATTTCAGTAAAATTTCCTCATACCTTCACTATTGACCTGTAACCTTTTATTTTAGAAACAACTCACTGTAAAGTCTTCTTTTATATTCCTTTCTGTTTCTGTTGTAAAAGAATTTATAATCAAAGGACAAGTAATCCATATATCTCTCTTGTGCTTGAGTTCCACAGCATTCACACCTTGAAATCTGTGCTCATACTCCAGGCTGCTAGTTGAGTGCTGATTTCCCAAAAGCCATACCTTAATGGAACCTTAGAAAGTCCTGAGATACACCAATGCCAAACTGAATACCATATTTAAACTAATAACCATGTTACCTGATGTCATTTTATGTATGAAGTGTTGTTTCCTATCTTTGAGAAAATGTAAACTTTGAATATAATGCCACCAGGTCATTTTTGGTAGGTGAAATAACAAAACTATAAATGCCTGTTACAATTAAACCAAATGTGTTTAGAGCATTAGTAAATGCAAGGTGATAACGTTAGCCATTATTGTCAGTTATACTCTACTTTATTTCATGAATAAATATTGTGGAAAAATTTTAAATTTCCTTTTTAGCAAACACTTAAAGTTTAAGTACTAATTAGATAAGTTACGTTACTAAACATGGAGACATCCTTTGATCTCATGTTTCCTGAAAAAGCATTTGGCATGTTTGCCGTCTATAGCTGCACTGTCTGTGACTCGTATTTACTTTACCAAATATATTTTTGTCTCAAAATATTGTGATGTCTCATTAGCTTTGATACTGTAAAATCTATAGAAACTATTCTTCATGAATCATCAATATTATTTAGCAATTTTTTTGTTGTTGATGTTAGAATCTCATTTATTTATTTTTTTTTCACAAAAATCAAGTTGCTGCTCAGTTTATCTTTAACTTGAATAATAATGGTTACTCAGTGCAACCAAAATTTATGGTCAAAACTTATCATTTGGTTCATTACAATATAAGAACAATGAATGAGGCTACATTGCTGGTAGAGCTCCAAAGCAGATTCTCCTTTTCTTCTACTCTTGGAAATTTTCCTCAAGTGCTAAAGGTACATTTTCTAGGAAATGAAATCAAATAGTTTATGCAATATTCTATTTGTACGTATCTCCATAAGGTTCTATGATATATGTAAGCCTTCTTGGTTGTTTTCTGGTATCCGTTGGGTTATACCTTAATTAGAAGCTAGTATGTATTTCATAAAGGAAAATCTTTATAATTTTATCATATAGTATTTTGGAATTTGTAAAATGAGGACATTTAGATGCCATATCAATGGCTTTTTTAATAGATAGAATTTGTATTTTTATTGTACTTTAAAAAGCTTTATGTAATAGGTATATATTTAGTGGCCATTTATTATCAACGGTGACATAATAAAATACGTAAAATGGTAGTTGCACATTTAAGATACATTAGCAATTTTTAATGGTAATCAGGTAATCAATTCTGCTACTGGCATGATTAAATAGTCCATAATTGGTCATTCATTATGAAAATTTGTATATTCCCTGTGCATTTTATGAAGATCCAGTTAAAAATTGTATTTCTATGTAAACTCAATGATATGTTTGATTTTACTGAGAATAAATAATTTTAATTAAACCATAAACACACACACACACACACACACACACACAAGGACATATCCACAAGACTTTTTGAACCCCTCATCTCAAAATCCTCATCTTGCTGTATCCATCAATTCTGAACCACTAGGCTTATGAAATCCTCACCAAGACCTACTCTAAAAGACCTATTTGAAACCAAACTTCAAAATCGCAACACATCTCAACTTTGCCCTCTGACTCTCAGAGGCTACTCTGATGATAAAGGTAGTGTTTCCCATTCCTTCAGTAATCGACAAATTCAACTTGGGCTTGGTAGGCTGGTGGTATTCCTTAGGTCAGTGGTTGGCAAACTGCGGTTCGCAAGCCACATGTGGCTCTTTGGCCCCTTGAGTGTGGCTCTTCCACAAAATACCACGTGCGGGCGAGCACATACAGTGTGACTGAAGGAGAACCCTAATTAAGTTATTAACAGTGTACCTACCTATATAGTTTAAGTTTAAAAAATGTGGCTCTCCAAAGAAATTTCAATCATTGTACTGTTGATTATTTGGCTCTGTTGACTAATGAGTTTGCTGACCACTGCCTTAGGTGAATGTTAACAATGGCACTTTTTCTCTTAAGATTTCCTCATCACTCTTCAATATTCTCAGAACTTAGAAAAGGCTAAAATTTAACTACTTAAATTTTCCAACATATAGTAATAAGACTTTGATGGAAGCCAATTCCAGCATGTCATAATTGCAAGAATTTCATAGAAAGGTTGATAGAACTTGGGGACTCAACAAGGGCTGAGTCACATATGTAATTGTCTGTTGGGAATGGCTAAAGGCATTTCTCCAAACCTGAAAAAGATGACTGCTTGCTGCCAGACAGCTCAGAGCATCTTAATCTACATGTTATTGCCTCCTCCTGGCCAAACACCTGAACAGCTGGAGGTAACTCCCCAATCTGACAATGGATTCCGTACAAAACCCTACCCTTTGATGTGTATATCTACCTCGCCTTAGGACAATTTGTATTAATAAAAAGCAAGGGGTCCTGAGACGAGGAGAACTTAGTTCCTTTCAGCTAAGTCTTCTCTGACTCCCTAAATGCCTTCCAAAATTGCTGATCAAGACCACTGATGCTAAGATTTCTTCACATGCTTTTGTTTTTTTGTTCTCTTGCTCTTAAGAATTCTGGATAGAGAATGCTTCCCAAAACACTAAAAGTTAAGAAAAGATTGTACCAAAATATATCAAACACATGACCTATGGGTAATTCGCCTTCCTGTCAAAGTGTCTGGTGTTCTGTGCCTGCTCCCATGTTGGACTTCCTACACAAAGTTGCTGCTGCTAACTTAGCATCACAAAAGAGGTGACTGTTTGTGCCAGGAATTGTGAAGAGTCAAAATGCATTCATTCACACCTTATCTGGCTCAGGTTCTTTTCTGACCAACACTTGGCATCTGCAAGAAGCATCACAGTAACCAAGCGGCACAATTATCTGTTCTTTGTGATTTCACTTCATGAGGCCATGTTCTTTAACACACCACAGCAAAGATAACTGTGTTGACCCTAAACTAACTGACTGAAATAAATGAGACCCATATTTACCACACCTTGTACACCTCTGGCTACCACCTTTTTGGTCAATAAATCATAAGAATAAATCTTTCTTTTAGAAAATCTCCTAGTATAAACAAATCATTTGATTATGAACAATGTTTCTCTAATATTTTTTTAAATTTTAATGTCAAATCTAGAAAAAATGACTCATATCATTCCCCCAGATTTTCTCTCTCTCAATCTCTCTCTCTCTCTCTCTCTCTCTCTCTCTCTCTCTCTCTCTCTCTCTCTGAATATGTGTATGGTATACCACACACACACACACACACACACACACACACACACCATATATATATATATATATATATGGCCCGGTGCATGAAATTCGTGCATGGGGGGGAGGAGGGAATGTCCCTTAGCCCAGCCTACAATCTCTCTAATCTGGGACCCCTCGAGAGATGTCCGGCTGTCCGTTTAGGGTAGGCCTAAACAAGTAGTTGGACATCCTTCTCAATATCCAGGACTGCTGGCTCCAAACTGCTTGCCTGCCTGCCTCCCTGATTGCCCCTAACCGCTTCTGCCTGCCAGCCTGATCACCCCCTAACCACTACCCTGCCAGCCTAATTGATGTCTAACTGCTCCCCTGCCAGCTTGTTTGCCCCCAACTTCCCTCCTCTGCAGGCCTGGTCACCCCTTACTGTCCTCCCCTGCAGGCTTGATTGCCCCCAACTGCCCTCCCTTGATGCCTGGTCCTTCCCAATGGCCCTCCCCTGCTGGCCTGATCGCCCACAACTGCCCACCCTTGCAGGCCTAGAAGCTCCCAACGGCCCTCCCCTGATGGCCATCTTGTGGTGGCCATCTTGTGTCCACATGGGGGCAGGATCTTTAACAACATGGGGCAGCCATCTTGTGTGTTGTAGTGATGGTCAATCTGCATATTGCTCTTTTATTAGATAGGATAGAGGCCTGGTGCATGGGCAGGGGCCAGATGTTTTGCCCTGAAGGGTGTCCTGGATCAGGGTGGGGGTTCCCTTGGGGCGAGAAGCGGCCTGGGCGAGGGGCCTGTGGAGGTTTGCAGGCTGGCCACGCCCCCAACAACCCAAGTAGAGGCCCTGGTATTTGGGATTAACCCAGCAGAAGCCTGTCACAAAGTATAGCCATGTCTACAATCGTCTATGTCTACAATTCAAACTTTGTAGCTTCAAGCAGAGCCAAGCTCTCTGCTTGCTCTGCTCCTGGCGGCAGCCATTTCTGTTTGAAATTTTGTTGCCTAGAGTGGTGGCTTAGGCCAGCAATGGCAGGCTGAAAGCTTGGCTTCTTCCATTGCCAGGGAAACGCAAGCCTCTGTTTTCTCCAGCTCCTTGACTGCCGCCATTTCTGTATCTTTTATAATTGAAACTTTGTAACATTGAGTGGAGGCCTGGCAGGCAGAAAGCTTGGCTTCCTCTGTTGCCAGGGAAACCCAAGCTTTCCCCCTGCTCTCAGTGGTGGCAGCCATCTTGATTGGGGTTTATTTGCATAATCTGTTCCTGATTGGCTGATGGGCATGACTTGTGGGTGTGGCGAAGGTACGATCAAATTTGCATATTACTTTTATTATATAGGATACGCACACATATGTTATACTCTTAACCAATTTTAGAGTTGGAAAAAATCTCAACAAACCCACTAAGTATAGTGCCCATCTCCCTGCCGTTGCATGCCTAAATATTATTAATAAGATGGACCAGATAAATAATTTATCTCTGATACGCTGATTTGACTAACAGCATTTGGTCCCTTTTCACTTTGAATTCTCTTTCTGACAATGGATTCTGCACGAAACCCTAGCCTTTGTTAATTACTGCAATCAAGTGTGTACCTCTTTTGACTAGGTTTTAGTGTCACTAAATAACATTGGCACTAACATGGCTATACTTTGTGACAGGCTTCTGCTGGGTTAGCACCAACCAGTATTATAACCTACTTCAGAAACTCTTAACTAAGGGATAAGATTATGTTTGAAGTGAATCAGGGACTTTATATTCAGATGCTGCATTTCAAAAATCTACTCATGGGTATCTTTGATTGTTTTCTAAGAAACTATGGAACTGCGGTCATTCATCCAATGATGAATACTTCTTTGCTAACATCAAACTTATGCCCTGCTGCACTGTCTGTGACTTTTTCATACACAGTAACTTTTTGTTTTTCTTTTGTTGAAGACATTTTAAATGAAAAATGAACATAATGCTAACAATACATGTAACTTAAATGAGGAGAGCCATGATGCACACACACAGGCAAGTACTTCACAACAACAACCCTCTGAGAGCAGCTACCTGACACATGAACTGTAACTGTGATTACACCTGTCTTATAAGACACATCACATATGTAACATGAGATGGAAAAGGCTGAAAATCGCTTTTCTAGAGCACTGTTAATTTTTCACTATTAAACAAGTATCAAAAAATACCTAGGGAGAGCTTTACCACAGCAGTTGGTATACAGTAAGAACATTAGGGAAAATGTAGATATCCAACTGAAATTGAAGAGTTTGGTCAATTACAGTACAGAAACACAATAGAATATTGCGTCCATTGGGGAAAAAATGGTACATATAAAGTGAGGTAGAAACATAAATAGTATTTATCATACAAAATGCAGAATATAAAATGGTGTGAACACACACACATACACACATTAACACTCTGTCCTCCTTTAAAAATTCATCTTTTATATGCAAAACCCAGGGACACTGGGGGCAGAGGTGGAGGTGAGCTATAAGGGGTCAATGGGAGAAAAAAGGGGGCACATGTAACACTTTCAACAATAAAAAAAAAAAAAAGATTCAACCACTAAATGCATAAATAAGTTGAACAACAAATTCATCTTTTTTAAAATAGGTTTAAAATATATATATATATCCTCACTAGAGAATATTTTCCCATTGTTTTTTAAAGAGAGTGGAGGAGACAGGGAAAGAAAGACACAGAGAAACATCAATGTGAGAGAAACACATCGATTGGTTGCCTCCTGCACACCCGCCGACCAGGGCTGGCCCGGGCGGAGCCTGCAACTAAGTTACGTGCCCTTGGCCGGGACCTCAGGGCGATGCTCTGTCCACTAAGCAAAACTGGATAGGGCTATAACACCTTTTAAAAAATCATTTGGAAAATGACTTAGCACCAAATCTCTCATTTTTTAAGTTTCCCCACTGGTTCTACTTGCTCAATTTATCCTCTTGGGGACAAAGTCTTTTTTTTATTTTACTCTCTGTGCACTGTTCCTCTGGTCATCACTATTTTCTAGTGCAGTTATTTTTACCCCCTTCACTCACTGTCTTGACAAAACTTTCATTTCCTATCACACTCTCTTATCCAACTCCAGGAAAAGTAGGGTTATAAAGGCTACAGAATAGAAAACAAAGCCTCCCTCGGGTTACTGCACATACTCTCCCATGCACCGCCTCGCTGTCACTGTGAAAGTTACCATGCAGTAAAAGCAACTGAGGTACTGCATTATGCCTCAAAGTTATTTTCTAATTATGTGTGCTTATCTTAGCATGCACAGAAATAGACGTTCAAAATAACGACTACGAGTTTCTTACCTATTGAATGTATCTGATTCGGATGAAGAAAGATCGTCTTCTTGAATATCAGTACAGCTAGAAGAATCATCAGGTCCATCGACATCGCATATTCCTGGGGAGTTCAGCTTTGGCTGAGGGAAGTGGTTTATTACTGCGGGCTTATCTGGTAATTTCATTTTATTACCTTGCTGTTCTAAAATGAAAAAAAGAAAACAGTTAAGAGTACCTTAAAATCTATAACCTCTACATAGTTATTATTTCCACCAACTTAATATTGTTATTTGTACTTAGTAAAATAGAAGTTGATTTAACATTGTTTCCAAAACTCTAGTGACAGCCAGAGAATCAGAATCAACACTACAACGGTGCCATCTATTAATATTGTCCACACCATGTATTACTAAATTAATTAATTTAAAAACAAAATTTGAACCAGGAGTGGGGAGAACATTGTAATTCTAATGCAGCTTCTACTTACAGTATTACTAAAGAATTCCAGCATATTTATAGACCAGAAAATACTGATAAACATAAGAAGCATAACAAAAAAAGGATAAAAGATTCGAGTAATAAAACAATCACAATATTTGTCACTGACTACTATAGGGTAGTGAATCTACCTGGACATTTAACTAAATCTGTTACAATGAATCTAATATTCACCATGGAAAAAGAAAAACTAATCAGACATATCCAATATTTTTGTTTGATCCAATACTTTTGGATCAAAAAAAATATTTTATCACATTTCTGAGGTCATAATCTCAATTGTCATAATCTCAATTTCTGAGGTCTCTTATTGCAGATAGAGACACAAGGCTTGCAAAAATGTCACCAATAGGTATACTAGTAACCAAATATCTACAAATGTGAATGCAGAAAATAACGCCAGTGACAAATTCTTCAGTGCTGAGGACTCTCCCCCTCAGCCTGTTTCAGAACTGTGCTGGGATTTCAATTGCGCCCTTTTAGACTCAGGACCTGAGGCAGCACTACACTCCACATGCAAGCCGTGAGTGCTAACAGTACAGGGCCCTGTCACGAGCCTCCCAGAGAGCAGAGCTTAGCACATCCCTCCTCCAGCGTGCTTTAGGGGCAAGTGGGCTTTTACAAAGGACACTAAAAAGAACTGTCACGGTTTTATTAAAAGGAGAAAAATTATGGAAAAAGAATACAACAAATTCTTCCCCCCAAAATCACACAACTTTTCAAAGTCCATACAGTCAAGATTTATATAAGTTTTTGTTATACTAGAGAACATCATATATCACAAGAGTACAGTTTCTAAAACTAAGCTCCTGATCTTGTCTGACCTTCAGTAAGTCTAATCATTACCTTCTAATGTTCACCTGGGAAAAGGAAGAAAGAAGCTAACAAGGACAATCCCTTGTAAAGAGATACCCAAGATCATATTAAGAGGAATCAATACCCAGTAAACCCAGGCAATCCTGTCACTCAACTGGCCAGGAGAATGCAATCACATTGGTAAACGAGTGAATAGAATCCTATTTAACTTAAAACTATTTTTATTTTTGCACCTGTGTTACAATCTCCTCTTACTTCTTCCCCTGTTTAATAAGCTTCTATCAGATAAATTCCCTCTTGGGGACAAACATCATACATACAACAATTTGTGGGCTTTGAAAGTCAGTAATTCTTATCTGTACATAGATGTCCAAAGAGGACTTCAAATTAGAGCCCCAAAATATGAGGCCCCAACATACAACTTCCCCAAAGACACGCAACAAAATAAAAGAAGGTTTTACTTGAAAGAACACACATCTTTTTAAACGTATACTGGCATGGCAATGAGCAAGTTTATTCTGAAGAGTGAAAATTACACAGTTGTGTGATGCCATGCAAAGTGCAACCTTTCAGTCAGTCTGTGATTCTGTGTTCCTCTCTCTCTCACTCCCTACCTCTCTCAGACCTGCGCATTCATGCACAGCAACTTACCAGTAGCACTCATCTGTGAACTCCAGAGAGAGCAGTATTTAAGTGCAATACACATACGGGTAGGGCAAAGTAGGTTTACAGTTGTTCATATGGAGAATACAATGAAGAAATAATACAAGAATAAATTTTTGCATACTTACTGTAAACCTACTTTTTCCCCACTCTGTATAATACATAACCCCTGAGTACAGGCAATCAATCACTTTCAAAGAGATTCAACCAATAAACAAAAATGTTATTCAAATCTGAGATAATAAGCCAGATTTTCTCAGGAGCTCAAGTACTTTCTTTCTAAGACTATCCTTTAACAACCACACGAACAAACCCAAGTTGTTCACCAAGACCATGAGGTATATACTTAAGCAGCAACCTATAAATAACACCAGAATTTAGGACAAATAAAATACCTATGAATAAATCTAACTAAGAAGGTAAAAGACTTGCATACTGGAAACACAAAATATGGTTGAAAAAAATGAAGAAGAGATACATAAATGAAAGCTTATCCTGCATTCATGATTGAAAGACAGTATTGTTAAGATGTCAAAACTAACCAAAGCAATCTCTAGATTCAAAGTAAACCCTATAGCAATTTTTACAAACAGAAAAATCCAACCTAAAATTCACATGGAATCGCAGGGACTCAAAATAATCTTGAAAAGGAATAAGAAAGCTGTAGGACTCATATCAATTTCAAAATTTATTACAAAGCTAATATAATTTTAAAAGTATACTACCAGCATAATGATAGACATCTAGACCAATAGAATCAATAAGGATGTCAAGAGTATTCAATGGGAAAAGGACAGTCCTCAGGACAGTCTTTTTAACAAACGGTGCTCATAAAACAATTATCTACATCCGAAAGAATAAGTTGGGCTCTTACCTTACACCATACTTAGAAATTAACTCAAAATGGATCAAAACTTAAATGTAAAAGCTACAACTATAAAACTCTTAGAAAAAAATATAAAAGAAAATCTTTATGACACTGATTTGACAACAACTTCATGGATATAAGACCAAAAGTATAGGCAACAAAAATATTTGATAAACTGAATTCTTCAAAATCAAGTATCTAGATGCATCAAAAGACACTATTAAGAAAGCAAAAAGACTACAAGCAATGCTTACAAACATTTGCAAATCACATATATAATAAAGCATTAATATCCAGTATGAAGAACTCCTGAAACTCAAGAATGAGAAAAAAAATAATTAAATAAACCACACCAAACAACCCAATTAAAAAATGGGTAAAAGACTTTAACAAACAAAAGGCCAATAACCATACTGAGATATTTTAGAGAGTGGAAGGGAAGGAGGGTAGAGGGGAGAGAAAGAGAAACATCAATATGAGAGCTTGGTTGCCTCCCCCCTTGTCAGGACCTGGTGTAGGGTTTGAATCTGCAACTCAGGTAGGTGCCCTTGACCAAGAATCAAACCTAAGACCCCTCAGTGCACAGGCCGACACTCTAACCACTGACCCACCAGCCACGGCAAAGGAAGCTTTTAGAAACTGTATCTCAGGTCATTTTCCCCAGAATTATAAACCCAGCTGATATTCAACAACTGCTTTGAGTCTAAAAATACCTTTCCCCACTTCAAATATCTATTAAGTACAAAGTAAATTCCTTTGGTTTTAATTTTCTTTTTATATTAAAATGAATAGTGAAACTCAATATTACTTCTGTTTTTAATTAAAGTCTCTTACCCAGGCATACAGGGAATAGCATTTTTGTAGACTCATCTTCTTTTTGACATTTCAACAGTTTTCTTGTATCCTTTTTTGACATTTCAACAGTTTTCTTATATCCTTTTTTGGCCTGATCTACCAGAAGTTGAAATTCATTCTGATGTTTTTTGCCTGAAATTAAAAAGATTTTCTCAGCAAAGTAAAGACTATAAAAGTTATACATCTATAACCATCAAGAAGTATACAAACTCACTCAAGAATAGCACCTCTGGGAATCACTTGCAATAAATGAAAAAGCTGGCAAGCACAAGAATACAAGGTGCTGGGAGATTGTGGAAGCCTTTCCTATCTACCTCCTCCCCTCCTCAGCTATAAACATGGAAACATGACAGTCCTAGTTTGTTACTGTAGGTTTCTTCCCAAACCCCATACTCCAGAAAGGCTTCTGACAGAATATGAAAGATATTGCTTTCTTTTTTGTTGTTGTTCACCCTCACTGGAGGATATTTTTCCCTTTGATTTTTAAAGAGTGCATTGGAGGAAGAGAGAGGGAGTAGAGAGAAACATTGAATGGGTGCATCAACACTAGCCCTGACAGGGTCGGTGATCAAAGCTGCAACCCAGGTGCAGATCCTTGACCAGGAATTGAGTCCATGACCCTTAGGTCCATGGGCTGATGCTCTAACCACTGATAAACGGTGGCCAGGGCATGCTTTCTTAAATATATCCAAACGGCACCTTCTAATTTCTAAGACACCATTCTAATTTCAAAGACACAAAAGAATACTAAAGTAAATATTAATACTATCTAATAAAAGAGTAATATGCAAATTGATCATACCTCTAATACACCCAATAAGCCAATCAGGAGCAAATAAACCCAACCAAGATGGCTGCGGCCACTGAGAGCAGGAGGGAGGCTCGGATTTCCTGGGCAATGGAGAAAGCCAAGCTTTCCGCCTGCCCTTGCTGGCCTAGGCCTCCACTCAATACTACAAAGTTTCAATTATGGAAGATATATCACAACAGAAATGGCCGCAGCCATGGAGCTGGAGACAGCAGAGGCTAGGGTTGCCTGGGCGACAGAGGAAGCCAAGCTCCTGCAGCCCTAGCGTCTAGGCCTCCACTCTAGGTACAAAGTTTCAATTGTAGAATTTAAATAAACCCAAACAGAAATGGCTGTCGCCACCAAAGCAAAAAGAAGGCTTGGATCCACTCCAGGCTACAAAGTATCAATTGTAGACATAAATTAATCCCTGATCCCAGGGCCTCTGCTTGGGTCGCTGGGGGGTGGGGCCGGCCTGCAAACTACCACAGGCCCCTTGCCCAGGCCGCCTCACACCCCAAGGGAACCCCCACCCTGATCCAGAACACCTTTCAGAGCAAACCAGCTGGCCCCCACCCATGCACCAGGCCTCTATCCTATCTAATAAAAGACCATCACATCAACACACAAGATGGCTGCCCACATTTGGTCAAAGATCCTGCACCCATGTGGACACAAGATGGCCACCACAAGATGGCCAACAGGGGAGGGCCATTGGGAGGAATCAGGCCTGCAAGGGAGGGCAGTTGAGGGAGATCAGGCCAGCAAGGGAGGGCCATTGGGAGGTTCCAGGGGAGGGCCGTTGGAAACGATAAAGCCTCTAGGGGAGGGCAGTTAGGGGTGACCAGGCCTGCAGAGGAGGGAAGTTGGAAGCAAACAGGCTGGCAGGGGAGCAGTTAGACATCAATTAGGCTGGCAGGGGAGTGGTTAGGGGGTGATCAGGCTGGCAGGCAGAAGCGGTTAGGGGCAATCAGGGAGGCAGGCAGGCAAGCAGTTTGGAGCCAGCATTTCTGGATTGTGAGAAGGATGTCCGACTGGCCGTTTAGGCCCGATCCTATCATGATCGGGCCTAAACAGGCAGTCGGACATCCCTCGAGGGGTCCCAGATTGAAGAGGGTGCAGGCTGGGCTGAGGGACACCCCTCCGCCCCCATACACAAATTTCGTGCACTGGGCTTCTAGTTAAATATAAAACCAGAAGCCTCTTAAGAAAGTTGGATTATGAAAACAAAGAATATCCATTTCAAGTCCCTTTTCTTCCCCTTTACACCTCTTGCCTATTTCCTATCAGAACCCCTTTAGCAATCTAAGACATTTCCTCCACCAATCTACCTTGTAACACCTCTGAAAATAATTTAAGCCTGACCTCTAGGTCACCATTAATAATATGAGTTAATTTACTCAATTGTTAGAGCATGACTTGAGGTCATCTATTTGTTATCTGAACCGTGGTTTAAATAGCTGAGGTTGCACTTTACTTATCTAGCAATTGTAAACACTGAAGCTATGATTCAAAATGTCTTAAACCCTGAAAAAATACATTTCAGAAATTATCATACTGCAAATGATACTTTAAAACAAAGTTTTGAAACTGTTTCCTACAGTAACCTATATTTTCCCTCAAGCAAACACTAAGAATACCTGGGTGTAGGAGAAATTGCATTTCCTAGGGATATCTTCTCTGATTCCAGCCATTCACTGGCTTTGAGCTATGCTACAGCTCTTAAATGTAGGTAACTGATGGCAATGGAAAATTCTTGTCTACACAAGCAAAATCATGGTTGAGGAAGACTCAAATGACTTCCCTCCCACACTGTGGAAGGAGCCAGATTTACCTCCACTTTGCACATTTATTTTAATATTCTTGAACAATAAATGTACTGTTCTTGAGCCAATAGGGAGAGATTGCTCCTAATTTTAATACATTTATGCGTACGGTAGCTGTATGAAAACTCCCACTAAAACCAAGGTGCTGAGTTAGAAAGTGTCTGGTAAGTTTTAAATAAGATACTGGTTAAAATTTCAGCAAAAGCAATATAAGTTGGCCATAAAGGTTACTGGAAAGTTAGCTTTTTAGAAACAGGTAAGACCATAAGGTTACAAGATAGGTGATCTTTCAAGTCCTATTTAACTCTATGCATTTAAGGAAAATTATTTTACACTTCTTCACCTCCCCAGAATAAAAAATACAAATGGGCTCATACCATGGTAGTTTTTGTTAGGGAAACAGCACCATGGGGTCTCTGGAATTTATTTAGAACAAGTGTAGGCCGTTTTCCTAGTAAGGCCACTCCATTGTGTACCTGTGGATTGTGGGTTTAAGAATTACACAAGAAAGTTGCTGAAGTAATCTCATTAACAGCCAAGGAGGCTTAATGACTTTATCTACTAAAGCAATAAAATCCCAGGATTAAGAGATTTTCTTTTTTAAATCTAATTACTCCTACACCTAGACTGGAAACCAAAAAGTAAATGGCAAGCCACTGTTCTGGCTTTGGCCCAAGAAATCCAATCATCACTGCTCAAAAAACAGTTTCATAAGATATATAAATGTTGAATCACTACGTGCTGTACATCTGAAACTAATATAATATCGCATGTCAATTATACTTTAATCAAGAAAGGAAAAAAAGAAAAATGCCAAGAGACTACCCTAGGTAATAAAAGGCTAATATGCAAATCGACCAAATAGTGGAACCAGTTATTATAATGTGCACTGACTACCAGAGGGCAGTGTGCTCTCACAGAGGGAGCGCCACTCAGCCAGAAGCAGGGATCAGGGATGGCCAGCACAGTGGTGGTGGCGGGAGCCTCCTGCTTTCAAGGCAGCGCTAAGGATGTCTGCCGAGGGGGCCTAAGCTGTCAGTCAGACGTTCCCCAAGGGCTCCTGGACTGTAAGAAGGCACAGGCTGAGCTGAGGGACACCCCCCTCCTTGGGTGTGAACTTCGTGTACTGGGCCTCGAAGTGACTAATAAATCTGTTCAAACTCATCCTTCACCTCATCTTAGAAGTTTTGCCATTTGGCAAGGAGTACTTTGTAGAGTTTAAAATCTCCATTCTGCTGGTTAGATGCCCTGCATTTACCTCTTAGAAGTCTTAAGTGGCTCAGATAGTTGTGGGAACTAATGAATAAGCCCACATTCAACCAAATCATATTCTTTAAGATTTTTAATACCTGCATCATACTCTTTCTGCCTCTTCCAAGTTGAAATACCATAATCTTTCTAATGCCAACTCAAGCCCTTCACTCTCTGACCACCTTAATTACTCTATTTTAGACCAGTTTTCACAGCCAGATGTTTCTGGGTCTCCTGTAAATCCAGGGGTGTACAAGACCAAAAACAATCTCTTCCAAGACTGGATAGATAGACTCACCCCCTGTCCAGTGACACCACTGAGATATTGCTGCATCCACCACTGTGAGCTTGCCAGCTAACCAATACTTTGCTGATGAGATGGGTAGTGATATTAAAGAACACTATGTTTTAAAAATGTTTTTAATTAATATTTTAGAGGAAGAAAGGTAAAGGGAGAGAGAGAGAGAAACATCGATGAGAGAGAACAGTGACTAGCTGCCTCCTGCATACAACACATGGGGGACTGAGCCTGGGCATGTGCCCAGACTGGGAATCAAAGCAGCAACCTTTGGTGCATCGGTCAAACTCAACCACTAAGCCACACTAGCTGAGTAAGGAATGCTATTTTTTAGTAATAGAATAAATAAATGAAATATGCAAACATTTGGGCCTCAATAAACCAATATTTTCCAAATAACCAACAAATGATGTTATAAATTCACAGATAAAAGGTCCATTCAAAGTGCCTGACAGATGATTTTAATGTAAAGTACAAAAACTTCATTAATATATTTTAAAATTCTATTGTAATTAACCTTTCTGAAATAACACTGCTGTATTTTAGTGTAGTACCAAAGAATATCCACAATTATCTAAAACATTTATTCAAACACTCTTCCTCTTCTCAATAACCTATCTCAAAGACTGGATATTTTTCATATACTTTAAGTGAAATAACACAGGGCGACAGTTTAAATGCAGAAGCTAGTATAAGAATTGAAATTTTTTTTATTAAGCAAGACATTAAGGATATCTGCAAAAAAATAGAAAAGAATGCCATTCTTCTCACTAAATTTTTAAAATCAGACTTGAGAAACACTTTCCACCAAAATTAATCAATTTTAAGTGAACACTGATGTGTTTTTTAAAAAATGTATGGTCATGTAACTACCAATACAATCATGAAATCAAAGATTTAAATCACCCAAAAGAGCTCTTCATGACCCTTTGTAATCAGTTCCCGCCTTTTTTCCTCTACCCATAGCCCCTGGCAGTACCAAACTGCTCTGTTCTATATTTCTGCCTTTTCTAGACTTTATATAAGTGGAATCATACGGTATTCTCCATTTTAATTTGGTTTTCTCTTAGCATAATGTTTCTGAGATACATCCATGTATAAGGGATTGTTTTATATGGATGTACCACAGTGTTTATGAATATGTAGGTTGTTTTCATTTTAGGATAATATGAATAAACTGCTATAACATTTGTCTATAACCCTCAAACTGTTCATTTACAACTGGTAAAATTTTTTGTAAATTTTATCTCAATATATCTGATTGTAAAAATCTGTACAGACTAATTTTGATTTGTCTTGGATAAATAGCTAGGAATAGAATGTATGGGTAGCTTTATGTTTGACTTTATAACAAACTGCTAAACTGTTTACCTGGGTGAATGTATCATTTTGCATTATCACCAGCAATGTATGAGTTTCATTTTGCTATATATCCCGTCAGCACTTAGTATTGTTCATTTTCAATTAAAATAAGTATGTAGTATTATAGCATTATTTCATTGTCATTTTAATTTATATTTTCCTAAAAACTAATGACTGGTGAAACTAACCATATCTTCATATGTGGTTATTTGGTGTTTATCTCCTTTGCTAAAGAATGTTTAATCTTCGCCCTTTTTAAAAATATGACATATGCCTTATTATTGAATTGTAAGAGTCCTTTTTAAAAATGTATTTGTATTGGTTTCAGAGAGGAAGGGAGATGGAGAGATAGAAATATCAATGATGAGAGAGAATCCCTGATTGGCTGCCTTTTGCATGCCCCCCAGTGGGGACCAAGCCCTCAACCTGGGCATGTGCCCTTGACCAGAATCGAACCCGGGACCCTTCAGTCCACAAGCCAACGCTCTATCCACTGAGCCAAACCAGCTAGGGCTGTAAGAGCTCTTTATATAGTCCTGGTCTGTGTGGTTCAGTGGTAGAGCCTTAGCCTACCTATCAAAGGGTTGAGGGTTCAATTCCTGTCTCTCTCTCTCTCCTGTCTCTCTCTCTTTCTTTCTCTCTCTCTCTCTCCCCGCCCATGCCCCTCTTCGCCATCCTCCCACTCTAAAAAAAATAAAAAATAAAAAATAAAAATCAATGGAGAAAATATCCTCCAGTGAGGATTAAAAAATTTAAGAGTTCTTTATATATTATAAATGCCAGAACTTTGTTAAGTATAAATTTTACATTTTCTTGTAATCTGTGACTTGCTTTTTCATTTTCATATTTGTCTTCTGAAAAGGTATTTTTAATTTTAATAACATTTATATTTTCTTTCATCTTTTTTGTATGATTTATAGTATTTGTAAAAGATAACCATATTGACTGTGAATAAAAAGCTTTATTTCTTCCTTTCAAATCACATATTATTTTTCTTTCTTGCCTTATCACAGGCTAGGATTTATAGTACAATGTTGAATAAAGTGATAAGAACAAACATCTCTACTTTTTTCCAAGTCAGAGGAAAACCATTTAATATTTCACCATTACATATGCTGTTAGGTGTAACTTTTTCATAAATATACTTTATCAGATTGAAGAAATTCTAGTTTAGTGAAAGTTTTATTATAAGTGGATGATCACTTTTATCAAATGCTTATTCTGCATCTACTTAGAGAATCACATACTGTTTTTTAGTATGTTAATAGAATTATATTATTTTTCTAACATTAAACCAATCTTGTATTCTTAGGACAGATCCCACTTATTTATGATGTAAATAAGGCAGCATCACTGGCAGCATCTCGCCCAGCCCTGGTTACCTGAGCCTCAGGCAGCTCTGAGTGGCTGGGCAGCCGCCATCTGAGGCTTGCCTGTGCCTGGGGCTGGCCTTGGCGGGCTGGGGGGCTGAGGGGAGTAGGGGACTCTGGAGGCAGGTGCGTGGAGTGGCCAGGCCAGCCTGGGGGCAGGCCCAACCTTGCCACGCAGCTGCTGCCCAAGTGAGGCGGAGGTGAGTGGGCGCTGCCATTTTTTGAGGGTGTGGCAATCAATTAGCATATTCCCTCTTTATTGGCTGTGGGTGCTGTCAGTTTTGTGAGGGTCAATTAGCATATCCCCTATTTATTAGATAGGATTGGTATTTTCTATTTTGTGGTGTTTTGCCTGAATAGGCTTGCTAGAGATTTTTAATTTTATTAACACATTTCGTACCGCTCACGAGTTGTCTCATTTTTTCACGTGCCATCTGTTATGGACCTTAGATGTCAACACACTGTCTTGTCCACATTGAATGAAGCAATCTCATTGGTGGAAACCGTGCAGGTCAGTCTACGAAAAACTAAATTGCACGAACCCTGACACACCACCACGCTTACAAATGTTTGAAGGTCATGCTGGGTCACTACATTTCTACCTCAGTGACCATGTACCCCCTTGTGACCAATCTCTTTTTTGGTGATGAATTGTTTGAGTTGTTGTGCAAAGAGTTGTCCAACTATCATGATCAAACCGCAATGGAACGCAAAACACCATCTAGAACTCTAAAGTGGTCTCCGGTTACACAGAAGGACATTAAGAAATCCCTTGGCCTAATTAATTATTCTGTTGGGTCAAACAAGAAAAGACAGCTAGAAAGACTATTGGTCAACAGATCCTTTGATATGTACCCCTATATTTCCACAGACAATGAGTCGCCATAGATTTGAGTAAATATGGACATTCTGGCATTTCAATGATAACTCTAAAATGGACAGTCGCTTGGGGAGACTTTTCAAAATCTAACCTGTGCTGGATTATTTCTTGCATAAATTTCAAACAATATACAAACCAAAGCAACAGTTGTCTTGGACAAGGGAATGATTCCATGGAGAGGATGTTTAAAATTTCGCACATACAACCCAGTGAAAATAAAAAAACACAGTTTGCTTGTTCGGATGGCGTGTGAGAATGACAACGGCTGTATCTGCAATATGGAGATACACACTGCTGAAGGAAAGAAATTGCAAGAAACTGTTCTTTCAGTCCTTGGAACCTATCTTGGCATATGGCACCATATTTACCAGGATAATTATTACAATGCCACATCTACTGCTGAACTGCTGCTACAGAACAAAACTAGAGTCTATGGGACTATTAGGGAGAGTAGCGGTTTACCACCAAATTTGAAAATGAAAACATCAAGAATGAAGAAAGGTGACATAATATTTTCCAGAAAAGGCGATATTCTTCTCCTAGCATGGAAAGACAAGCGGGTTGTCCAAATGACATCAACGATCCATGACACTTCTGTCTCAACAACAGGGAATAAAAAAAGTAGAAAAACGGGAGAGAATATTGTAAAACCTCCCTGCATCAAGGAATGCAATGCCCACAGGAAAGGCGTTGACAGTGCGGATCAATTCCTTTCGTGTTGTTCCAATCTAAGGAAAACCAAATGGACAAAAAAAGTAGTGCTGTACCTTATAAACTGTGGACTTTTCAATTCATTTAGAGCGTACAACGTCCTCAATCCACAAGCAAACATGAAGTATAAACAGTTTCTGTTATCGATGGTGAGAGACTGGATAGCAAATGACAATAATGAAGGCTCTCTGGAACCAGAGACAAATCTGTCCAGCCCTTCCCCTGGGGGCGCAAGGAGAGCGCCTCGTAAAGATCCACCCAAAAGGCTGTCAGGTGATATGAAGCAGCATGAACCTACGTGTATTCCAGTGAGCGGAGAGAAAAATTTCCTACGAGAGCCTGCAGAGCGTGTGCCACCCATGGAAAAGGAGCGAATCTAGACACTTATGTAAATTTTGGTTGGTCCCTCTTCATAGAGGAAAATGTTTTACACAGTACCACATGTTAAAAAGTACTAGAACTTTAATTCTTTAATTGTTTGTTTTTGTAAATAAACGGTTATAGTCATTGAAAAACAACACCTAACGTGCATTGTGATCTGTATGATGATTTGAATAACGTGCCGTTTGCCCAAAAACGTGCGGTCCCCGGCGTGTGTCTGAGAGATGTCTGTGCCGTACGGGATGTGTGAAGCTTTACAAAGAACCAGTTTTGGTTTCGAAGTAGAATGCTAGACACAAATGAAAAAGCAGATACACTGACTTATAAAAAAAGTCCGTCTGAGTAAGCACAACTAAAATTCATTCTCTTAAGTAATATTAACAAGATAAGTGTGTACCAAACATTAAAAAATTTATTTTAAAACTTTAAGATAAAAAACTGCAACCCAAATTCTTTGCAAATAAAGAAAACCTCCTACAAACTTACGGTATTTACTGTGGATTTCGTCTATTTCCTTTTCTGTTTGGTCCTTCGTAAATACCATTATCTAAAATAATAAAAAATTATTAATTAAAAATTAATTAAATGACAAAAATAGAAATCAGTACTATAAACTTTAAAATTTAAAATGTGGATGTTTAAATAGAATAAAATAATCACTCATTTCTGTTTCACATAGACCTAGGAAAAGTAACTCCTGAGTATTTCCCTTGAATATCATAATTAATATATTTTAGTCATTACTTATTTCTCATTCATGTAGAAAACGCACATGAATTCCATTAGAATACATAAAGTATTAATACAACAATTAACTTTCCTATTTTAAAGAGTTAATTTTTTCACATTCATTAATACAATAAACTACAAACACTTGAAACTACAAGACTGGAGACATTTAGCAGATCATTAACAAGGCAGATTTTCTTGTCTGCCTTCTATCTTTTCCAACCTAACTCCCCCAAATCTATAAGAAATGTAACATATAGGAAAAATACAAAAGATGTTATAGTTCCGCTTTTTCACATCTGAGACTTAAAAAATCAAAAGTGTACTTACATGACTCACTACCGTCTCCATCTTACGTTAGCACTCAGGTAGTAATAAAGTTAATGCAAATCTCATTTTTTCCTACTACTGATTATAAGCTCACTCCCCCCTACAAACACATTATGAATGATCTAGGGTAGTGGTCGGCAAACTCATTAGTCAACAGAGCCAAATACCAACAGTACAAGGATTGAAATTTTTGAGAGCCGAAAACCCGCGCATGGGACACCAAGTTTCAATTGCACTGTACGTGCAGGCTCGCATGTGGTATTTTGTGGAAGAACCACACTCAAGGGCCAAAGAGCTGCATGTGGCTCGTGAGCCACAGTTTGCCGACCACTGGCTCTAGGGAAAAAAGTCTACTTGGGAGAGTGCAAAACACTGCCTCCAGTGTCATTGGACACATGACTATTTTCTTCCTTGACATCCTTTCCTCAAGTGTTGGGCCATCATGCTAGAGGAAAGCAACAGTGAAACATTTTAGGTTTCTGATTCCCTCAATAAGCTCAACAGATATTCTATAAACTTATACAATTAATTTCTCAATCAGGACAATCATGGAATTGCAGAATGCCAGAGCTAAAAGGGGATCTTAGAGATCATAGAGTTCAATCCCAAAATTTTACAGATGAAGATGGAAGGGCAGCAGAGGTTAAATAGCTTACCAAATACAAGGAGCAGAGAAAGGGCCAATATAAAGGCTACCTGATATGTAGGCATATGCTTTTTCTAAGGACTATAACCCATTCATAAACTCTAGATTGCATTCTGTGCTAGAAGACTGCTAAAATATGATAGAATTTTGTGCTCAAAATGAGCTGCAGGTAAATCATAATATATTAAGTGGAAATTCTAGTACATTCTGGCTTGCTTTAATTTTAGGAGAGTATTCAACTTTTCTTTCCTTTATTTCCACCCAGATTCTGAAATAGACCATAACATACTCTTTCATTGAGTTTACTAGCTTCAAGACGCATCCTAGTCTTCTCCATATTTTCAAGTTCTTGAACTATTTCAGCAGCTGTTAAAATAAACACATATAGCCAATGTTAATTATGTCTCTCTCTCCCTCCCTTTCTTTCCCTCCCTCATTTTCATTCTCTGTAAATATCAATGAAAAAAAATACCCTCGGGTGAGCATTAACAGCAACAAAATAACAATAAGCCAATAGTAAAAATAAAATGTAATAAAAATACTCAATCCAAAAGACAGCAAAAAAGGGTGAAACAGTATATAAAACAAAACAATTGGCAATATGTTAAGATTAAAAACCAATTGTATATAATTACACTAAATGTAAATATTCAAAAGTACCAATAAGAGACAGAGAATAAAGATCAGATAAAAAGATAAAGGCCACACTATATGCTTTCAACAGAGAACCCATCCTACATAATAAAAGCCTAATATGCAAATCCACTGAACAGCTGAAGGACCAGTCAGCAGGTGGAGCAGGACCAGTGAGCGGGAGGCACCAAGGTAGGTGCCCATGGGCAGAGGGAGGGGACGGCAATGGAGGAGGGGGCAGCAGCGACCAGCGGTGGTGGCAAGGGGCGAAAGGGGGGGGGGGGGCAGCCACTTGGCAGCCAGCCACACTGACCCCTAATGGGCCCTCCAGTCACCTCCTACAGAGGGAGGACACCAGTTTAGACATCCCCCGAGGGCTCCCAAACTGCGAGGAGGTGCAGGCCGGACTGAGGGGCCCCCCCTGCACCTCCGCAGGTGCACCTGGCTTCTAGTTTTATCTTTAATTATATTTTATTGATTTTGTACAGAGGAAGGGAGAGGGATAGAGTGAGAAACATCGATGAGAGAGAAATATCAATCAGCTGCCTCCTACACATCCCCCAGTAGGTATGTGCCCGCAAACAAGGTTCATGCCCCTGACCAGAATCGAACCTAGGACCCTTGAGTCCACAGGCCGATGCTCTATCCACTGAGCCAAACCAGTTTGAGCAAGGACTTCTAGTTTTAAATAAAAGGCATAGGTGGTCAAAATAAAGTATGGAAAGAGATGTATCATATAAATACAAATTTTTAAAAACTTGAAATAGCTAGATTACCATGAGGCACAAGAGACTTCAGAACAATGAACGTTAACAGGAATAAGGAGGGAAATTATATGAAAGGGTCAATTCACCAGACATAATCTCCAGTGTGTTTGCACCTGAAACGGAAATTTAAAATATATAAACAAGAACTTCTGGACTTAAACAAGATGGACTAGACTCACTCACTGCCTTCTGTTCTCATATTCTCCCCCATTGTGCATAACCAAACATCCTAAATATAACACAATAATAAGAGAACTCTGAAAAGTGGAAGGAGGAAAATGAACTAAGGATCTAATAATTTGAGGATCTAATAACTAAGGGTCTAATAATAACACCACTATGGAGTCTCCGATTTTTCTTCTATCTTCTATGTATCTGAGCCTATTCTTTGGTGAAGCATGCAACCCAGAACCACCAAGAGGCAGCAGGTGGGGAAAGCCGCAAGAAAAACGTGGAGAAAAGCATTCTTTAAACCTGCACAGGAAGTCCTGGACACACTCCTAACTGAAAGTCTGGAATATGGCAAAAGGTTTGAGAACTGAACCAGTGTGGAATTCCAAGTTTCAGAGTGGCCTCCAGGTAACGACGACAGGATACAGACCAGAATAACACTGCATGAGCTCTGAAAACTAAATTGTCATTAGAACCACAGCCCACAAAAGTAGGCCAGGCAAAAACAGGGTGACTGCCTGCTAAAACAGACTATTTAAATAGGTTCTAGAATCTCATAACATACTCAAAACGTCCACGATACAACAGAAACACTTGTCATACTAAGAAGCAGGAAAATCACAACTTAAGTGAGAAAAGACAATCAACAGATGAAAACACTAAAGATGACTCAGAAGTTGGAATTATCTGATAAGAATTTTAAAGCTGCCATCATAAAAATGCTTCAACAAGCAACTAGGAATACTCTTGAAACAAAAGCTGAAAAAACGATTACTTTTATGATAGCCATAGGTATATTATAAAAATACATCTTTTAAAAGTTACATTTAAGTTATTAATTTCTTGTACTGAAAGGCCAGGGAGGAAGGAAGAGGGAAAGCTGGACAGAGAGGAGTAAAAAAAAATTATTTAAAAAAAAATTAAGAAAAACTCTGGAATCCTTTCATATAGGTCAGTCTGTTTTGCAGTTGTGTAGTAGTACAGATGGAACAATTGTGCAAGTATTTTAGATGTATTATAGACTTGAATAATTAGTAAATGTCCTGATGTTCCTGGGAAGGAAGATTCTCCCTGTGTGTATATAAACATACACACATACATACATACAAACTAAAGAACCGAACACAAATTTCATGCAAGAGTAGGCCTTCCGCAGAAAGTGGTTTGGCTCAGTGGATAGAGTGTCAACCTAAGGACTGAAAGGTCCCAGGTTTGATTCCGGTCAAGGGCATGTACCTTGGTTGCGGGCACATCCCCAGTGGGAGGTGTGCAGGAGGCAGATGATCGATGTTTCTCTCTCATCAATGTTTCTAGCTTTCTATCCCTCTCTCCCTTCTTCTCTGTAAAAAACCAATAAAATACGTTAAAAAAAAAAAAAGCGGCCTTCCTTTCCCCAGCTGGCACCAGCTTCCCTCTGGCACCTGGGACCCAGGTTTCCCTCATAGCCCCGGCTTCATCCAGAAGTTCGTCCAGAAGGACGACCGGTCTAATTATATATACGTATACATATACATAAACATATACACATATATATGTACATAAAATAAGCTCCCACTAGCCAAATCTGGAAAAACATAAAACCAATATAAGGGTGACAGTAAGTTATAAATATGTGAATCTACATTGATTGTAGATAAAGAAATAAAAACAAGAGGGCTCTTGTTTTCAGAATCATGGCAAGTGGCAACCGGCAAATGTGAAAGGAGTGCTGAAGTTAGAAAATCATTATTTTGCAGCTATCACAGAGAAGATAAAATTACTAATGAATGCTAAACACTGACGTAAAATTTTAATGATATATAGAATATTTATATGGTATTAAAATGTTTTTATACAGACTTCTAATTAGTATCAAGGGGGAGACTATACAATGGAGAAATTGGCAATGTGATCAAACCTGCAATTACATTGAGGAGCACAAAGATGTTGAGAACCTCTGGCTGTGACGGATGTTCTGAAAAGGACAGAACATTACTTCTATCATGTTCATAGAGTATTGAAACCAAGCAAATACAGGAAGGAGTAGCCAGCAATTCATCAACATTCAGAATTGTGCAACCTGAATGTTAATATAAGGAAACATTGGACAAAGTCAAAATGAGAAACATTTTATTTGAGGGAGAAAAAACACACACAAAGACTATATTCTTTTAAAATGCCAGTGTCATAAAAAGACAAAGAAAGGCTGAGGAATTGTTCCACAGTGAAAAAGATTAAACAGATATTACAACTGAATGGAGTATGTGATCCAAAACCAGATAATGCACTGGAGGGAAAAAAAATCTACAAAGGCCATTTTTGGGTCCAATGCTGAAACCTGAACAGAGATAATAAAGTACTGTAACAAAGTTTGATTTACTGAGATTGATAACTATATAAGAGAGAATATCCTTTTTCTTAGAAAATACACAATAAATATTTGGGGATAAAGAGTGAAGATAAGCCCTGGCCGGTAGGTCCCAGTCGGTGATTAGAGCATCCGCCAGAGCACCAAAAGGTCTCAGGTTCCATTCTTGGTCAAGGGCACGGACCTGGGGTGCAGGTTCAATATCAGGCCTGGTTGGGGCACATGCAGGAGGCAGCCAATCAGTCAACGTTTCTCTCTCTCTCTACTTCCCCTCCCTTCCACTCTCTCTAAAACTCAATGGAAAAAATGTCAAGTAAGGATTAACAACAAAAGAGTCAAGATTATACAACTTACTCTCAGACTAAAAAAAAAAATATGTGGCCTAGCTGGTGTACTCAGTGATTGAGTGTTGACTTATGCAATCAGAAGGTCACAGTTCAATTCAATGAAATTCAAAAAATAAAAAAGTGGAATTCATTGAAATACAAAACAGACAAAAAATAAGAAAAAGAATGCAATTGGTTCTTTGAAAAGATCAATGAAATTGTTAACCTATAAGTAAACCAATCAAGAAGAAAAAAAAACAAAGGAAGACACATTTCTTTTTTTTAAAATATATTTTATTGACTTTTCACAGAGAGGGAGAGGGACTGAAAGCCAGAAACATTGATGAGAGAGAAACATCAATCAGCTGCCTCCTGCACACCCCCTTTTGGGGATGGGCCGACAACCAAGGTACATGCCTATGACCGGAATCGAACCTGGGATCCTTGAGTCCGCAGGCTGACGCTCCATCCGGTTTTGGTAGGAAGACACATTTCTAATATTAAAAATGAAAGACAGGACATTGCCACAGATCCCACAGATATTATAAGGCTAATGAAGGAATATTAATTTTTTTAAGTTGGTAAATTATAAATTCATCAACTTAGATAAAATGGATAAATTATTTGGTAAAGATAAATGGTGTGCTTAATATTAAAAAATCAATGTAATACAAATCAAAGCCATAATAGAAAATACAGAATAACAAGTGGTAGCAACCATATAAAGAAACTGGAACCCTCACCCACCACTATTGGGATGTAAAATGTAGCCACACTAAAAAACAGGCTGGCAATTCTTCAAAATGTTCAGAGAGTTACCAGCTGACACAGCAATTCTACTCCTAGGTAGATACCCAAGAGAAATAAAAACATATGTCCACATAAAAGCATGTACAAGAATGTTCACAGCAGGATTAGTCATAACGGACAAAATGTGAAAAAATTCCAGATGTCAATCAACTGATGAATGGGCAAAAAATGCGGCATATCCATACAATGAAATATTATTTTAGCAATAAAAACAAATGAAGTACTGACCATGAATAAACCTTGAAAATACGTTAAGTGAAAAAAGTCAGTCACAGAAAGCCACCTATTTTGTGATTTCATTTAAATGAAAAGAACTTCCAGTTTCTGGCTTTGCTTGTAAAAAGCCTGGAAGTTGCCACTCAGTCCTAAAAACAAGTTAAAGGCTGAAAAGAGCTAGTGAATCTCTCACAGAAGACAAAGTGATATAGCCATTAAAAAACAGGCTGGCAATTCCTTATATTTTTAAGGATGCATAACCCATGTGATGCAGCAATTTTACTCCTGGGTATTTATCACAGAGAAATGCAAAAATCTGTAAGCCCATGTTCATGACAGTTTTACCCATAACAGCCAAATATTGGAGACAGTTTGAGCATCTATTAATAAGCAATAAAGTCATACAATAAATGCAACAACAGAGACAAACCTCAAATGCACTGTGCTGAGTGAAAGAAGCCAGATATAAAAAACGGTATGTTGTGCCATTTGTATTAATGCCATTTATCTGGCAGTTTAGAAAAGGCAAAACTTGAGGGACATAAAAGAATCAGTATTGCCCTAATGAGTTTCGCTCAGTGGAGTGCGGACTCAAGGGTCCCAGATTCGATTCCAGTCAAGGGCATGTACTTTGGTTGCAGGCACACACCCAGTAGGGCATGTGCAGGAGGCAGCTGATTGATGTTTCTCTTTCATTGATGTTTCTAACTCTTTATCCCTCTCCCTCTCTGTAAAAAATAAAAAAATTAAAAATAAAAATAAAAAGAATCAGTATTTCCCAGGGTTTAGGGTAAAGGACAGGAAATGTACTGCAAAGAGGCAGAAGAACTTCTGGGGGTCCATAATTTTAACTGAAGTTATGGCTAAACGACTATATATACATTTGTCAAAATTTATTAAATTATATACTTTAAAATGATTAATTACATAATAAGTAAATTATAACCTCAATTTTTAAAATACACACATAAAGTGCTAGCCAGGTGGCTCAGTTGGTTGGAGATAAACTAAATTCATGATTTGGAAGATACTGTATGGATATCAACTTTCCCCAAATTGATCTACAGACTCAATGTAATCCCAATTCAACCAGGTTTTTTCTTGATGAAAATTTGCAAGCTTATTCTAAAATTTATATGGAAATACAAAGAGCCTAGAAAAACTGAGGCAATCTCAATAAACAGCAAAGCTGGAGGAAGGACATTACCAGACAGCAAGGTCTATTATAAATTAAAATTAAGACAGTACACTGCTGATAAATAAATGACTGAATAAACAATGTCCAGAGACATATATAGTTAGCTGATTGTCAACGAAGACATGCTGACAATTCATTGGGGAAAGAATGGTTTTTCAATAAATGATGCTGTGTCAAATGGCTATCTATATGGAAAAAAACACACACAAAAGAATCTTGCTCCATAATTTATAAGATATGCAAAAATAATCTCAGATAAACTCTAGGTCAAAATATAAAGGCAGTAACAATAAAACTTAGAAGAAAACAAGAGAAGATCCCCATGATCTTGTGGTAGGCAAGGATATAAAAAGCATACAGCAAAAAGAAAAATGCAACCAATTGAATTATATTGAAATTAAGAACTTCTCAACTGAAACCAGTAACAGTGAAAAGGTGAAATGGAAGAAGGAATTTAACATATATATATCCAGCAAGATTGGTATCCAGAAAATTTCATGTACTCCCACAAATAAATAAGAAAACATAGATCCACAGCATAGAAAAATTGGACATAAGACCTAAATGGATATTTTACCAAAGAGGATATCCAGATGGCCAATAACCATATAAAAATGTGCTGAACATTACAAATCAGTAGGGAAATGTGAATTAAAACCATCATGAAAGATTCAAATGGATCCATTAGAAGAGCCAAAGTGGAAAACTGACTATACTAATGTTGCTAAGAATGTGGGAAAACTGGGACTCTCACATCCTCCTGATGAGACTGGACATTGGTACTGAGCTTCTGTCTGTATCCACAAAAGCTGAACATCTGCAAAAACATACTATTCCATTCCTAGGTGTATATATATATATTCAAAAAATGTGTGTCTGAATATACAGAGATACGCAGAGATTATTCATAGCAGCATAATTTTTGATGAGCCAAAGAGTGGAAAAGCCCAAATGCCCATCAATCATTGAATGCATAATGAGATACATTACAATACTTGACAGCTACGACAAAATCACAGATGTACACAAAAAACATGGATGAAACTTATAAATATAATGTTGCACAAATACAGATGCAAATAATTTATATAAGCTATTATTCCATTTATAAGGATAAATTATAGGTTAAAATAGGCAAAATGTATAGTGTTAGAGGTCAAGATAGTGGTCATCTGTGAGAACGAAGGTGACAGTGATTGGGAGGGGAGGACAGGGGCTTCTGGGATGCTGATGGTAATCTAATAGCGGTTACAAAGCCATTTGCCCTTTGTGAAACTTATTTCATAATAAGTCACCAAACAATACACTTATAATTTGTGTATTTTTCTGTTTGCACAGTATACTTTAATTTTTTAAAATTGCCAATTCTATATATGCTCATAATTGAAGGAACTCTGAAATATGTGTGTGGTTAAGTGGAAGGAACAAACGATTAAATAGTACAGTCATGCCCTGATTAACAGGGAGGGATACACTGTGAGAAATGTGCCATTCGGCAATTTTGTTGTGCAAATATCACAGAGTGCACTTACACAAATTTAGATGGTAAAGCCTGCTGCACACTTAGGCTGAAGGGTTTAGCCTATTGCTCGTAGGCTACAAGCCTGTATATGTTACTAGACAACTGTAACATAACGGTAAGTATTTGTGTAATGCACTACATTATGAGGTTATAATATGACATTTCAACAACTACATCACTAGGCCATAGGAATTTTTCACCTTCATTACAATCTTAAGAAACCACTGTCCTATCTGCGACCCATTGTTAACCAAAATGTTGTGATATGGTGTCTTGACTATAAAGTACTAACAATTTTATAAAACAATAATGAACAAGAACAGATGTTTACCTACCATAATCACAATGATAACACTTACTGAACACTAAATACTTGCTAAGGTACTATGCTAGGCATTTTATATACATTTTTTTTCCATTAATTCCTCTCAAAAACACTATGAAGTAGGTAGAGTCATAACTCTCATTTTATGGATGCAAAAACTGAGATAAGGTACTTAAGATATTTGCCCAAAGTCACCCAATCTCAGAGCTGCAAAGATGGGACTGTAACCCAGGTTCTCTAGATCAACTCTATCCTATTACTATCTCTGGAAAGACACATAAGACACTGGCAGCAGTAACTGTTTCTGAGAAGGGAATGGGGACTAAGACTGGCTGAGAGAAAAGCTGGCTATCATAGTATATCTAGTATCTTCTGAAGGAATACATTTGCATATCTTACATATTTTCAAAAATGTATCTATTAAAAAGTTTATTCTATGGTTTATAATCCCTGAGCTACACAAACGGCTTTATCCAGGACACGCATAACTCATTGTTTTATTGCTTTACCTGATTTAGGATGCAAAGCATCACACTGGGCATTATACATATGAACAAATTCTTGATGCCTTTTAATGAGCTGTTGTTTATTTCCTTGAATAGATAATCCATGCTGTTTTAGCTTTTTCTTTAAATCACGATCTGATAGCAAACTATATACAGTTTTGGGCAGCGGCTTCCTTTTGTGAACAGAACTAAAAAGGGAAAAAAGAGATCACTAAGGGTTATTGTGAATCATCAAATGCTTTGCATGTAAAATAGTAATTTACCTTTTGACTCAATACCAGTTGAGAGAACACAATCATTATGATAAAAATGGGAAAAAGAAGGATGAAACTTTATTTACAAATAAAGTTAAAAGTGTTCAACATGACCCATCTGAGGTGCCAGTGGGACATTCAGATTGAGGGGTCTAGATGACAGCAAACTTAGAGAAACTTAGGTGTCAGAAAGAGGTCAGTCCTAAAGATGTAGACCTGGGCCTCACATAAAAGGCTTGTGAACTAAATGCTGTGAGAACTTCATTGAGAACCACACAGACTTATGCAATTTGCTATCTCTTTATAGAATGCTTTTCCTAAAATGTGCCTATGGTTTCCACGCAAAATCTCTGTAAGACCCAGTTATATCAGATGATTAGAGTACAAATGCTATAGAGTATTAAGCTATGGATTTAACACTATTATCATGTACTAGAGGCTGATGCACAAAATTCGTGCAAGGGGCTTGACCCCCACCACCGTGGCGGCTGCCTCTTGGCCTCTGTCCACTGCAGCTTCCTCAGGAAGGACGTCTGGTCTAATTAGCATATAACACTTTTATTATTATAGACAGCTTCTTTAGAAGAAGTTTTGATTCACAGGCAAAAGTGGCCCTCAAACTCAAGGCAATCAATCATATTGCAAAAGCAGTAGATGAAATAAAAGAACACCTATTGGGACGATTAGTTTTGCCCAACTTATTACCACCAATGAAGAGAATTCAGGAGGACCCAGATGGTGGCATAGGTAAACACCTATCTTGCTGCCCCACACAACAATTTCAAAACTACAACTTAACAACAGAACGAACACCATCCAGAATTACCGGAAAGCTGGCTGAGTGGAAATTCCACAAATAAAAGTAAAGATAGGACATGGTGACTCAGAGGAGTGGCGGAGGGCAAAGTTAAGGGTACATGTGGAGTCAGAGGTTCGGAGCTGGGCGTGTGCAAGTGGATAGGGAGGGCAGCTGCAAACCCAGCTGGTTTTCTCGAACAGGGAGGAAGACAAAGGTGTCCCACTGCATTGATTCCCCAGTTCCGGGTGAAGTCCAGGGAACCCACACTCATATGAGATGAAACAGGACAGTAAGGAGGAAGCATGCTGAAACTCGGGCGCTGCAGAGGTCTGCCAGCTTGAGGAGAGGGCGCGTAAACTTGGGAACTGCAGAAGCGCACAAGCACGCAGAGAGGACTCGTGACTTGCTCTCCCACTCAGGAGGGAAAAAAAAGAAAGAAGGGAAACCACGGGACTACACTGTTTTACAACCCTGGATAAGAATTTGGGTGTGCAGACTCATTTGGGGAAAGGCTGAATTGTCCGGCAGCGGGTAGAGCTCGGCTGCAGCTTTCTCTCAGAGGTGCGTGCAGCCATTACCACCAGGCACAGAGACCCAGGTGCCGCATAGGGCGGAGCTGACAGAAATCAAGCCTGCCTGCTCAGCCCGGAGACTCCGCCCATCCAACCTGAGCCCAGCTGATCCTCACAGCCAATTGGCCTGGAAGTCAAACCCTCCTGGTGCTAACAACAATAATCTAGGCTTAACTTCAACAAGACTATGCAACCCATAAAGGGCTGCAGCAAGAGTATCCACCTCAGGTAACTGGGGAGGCTGAGCCACTGTCCCTTAGAGGACATCTACCACACAAAGCTAATCGACCAATTCAGGAAAGCAGCCACAATGCAGAGACATGGAAAGAAATCAGGTGTGAAAGAAATGGAGGGAAAAAGACGACTGGACATAGAGCTCAAAACCACGGTTAAAAGGTTTTTCAAGAGGCTCCTAGAAAAGGCTGATGAACTTAATGAGACCTTCAAGGATATGAACAAGACCCTCGAGGATATGAAAAATGACCAACTAGAAATTAAGCATACACTGAATGAAATAAAAAATATTATACAAAGACCTAAAAGCAGTCTAGAGGAAAGTAAGAATCAAGTCAAAGATTTGAAATACAAAGAAGCAAAATCCACTCAGCCGGAAAAGAAGCAAAAAGAATCCAAAAAATTGAAGATAGTGTAAGGAGTCTCTGGGACAACCTCAAGCATACCAACATCCAAACTATAGGGGTGCCAGAAAAAGCGAGAGAGCAAGACAACGAAAACCTATTTGAAGAAATAGTGACCGAAAACTTCCCACACCTGGTGAAAGAAACTGACTTAAAAGTCCAAGAAGCTCACAGAACCCCAAACTATAGGAATCCAAAGAGAACCATACCAAGACACATCGTAATTAAAATACCAAGAGCAAAAGTCAAAGAGAGAATATTAAAAGCAGCAAGAGAAAAACAGTTACCTATAAGGGAGCACCCATACGATTGTAAGCGGATTTCTCAACAGAAACGATGCAGGCCAGACAGGAGTGGCAAGAAATATTCAAAGTGATGAATAGCAAGAATCTATAACCAAGATTACTCTACCCAGCAAAGCTATCATTCAGAATTGAAGGTCAGATAAAGTGCTTTGCAGATAAGAAAAAACTAAAGGAGTTCATCATCACCAACATAGTATTATATGAAATGCTGAAAGGTATTCTTTAAGAAGAGGAAGAAGAAAAAGGTAAAAAAAATTATGAACAACAAATACACATCTATCAACAAATGAATCTAAAAATCAAGTGAATTAAAAATCTGATTAACAGGATAAACTGGTGAATATAGTAAAATCATGGGCATAGAGAGGGAATGGACTGACAGTTCTTGGGGAGAAAAGGGGTGTGGGAGGTGCAGCAAGAGACTGGACAAAAATCAAAAACCTATGGAAAAGGACAGTGGGGGATAGGTAAGGGCAGAGGGCTGGATGGGTACCGGATGGAGGGGAGCTATAGGGGGAATAAAAGAGGAACAATGTAATTAATAAACTGAACAATAAAGACTAAAATATTTTTTTTAAAAGAAAAGAGAATTCAGAAAGCTGACAGGCAGATGATCTTCTTGTGGTATCATCTTCAAATAACACAACTGAAAACAACAGCAAAAAACACAATAGGGGTTTGTTCTCTTCAACTTAAGTTAATTGTACTAACAGATAATATATATAAGGCATTACAAGAAGTATATTAGTAAAATTACCACCTGGCTCTTCATTCTATTTTCAGAATTAATATACTGATCAGCATAAAGTACAATTTTAAATATAACAAACCCTATTAAATGACTTTCTTTTACTCCCTCCAAAATACGTCAATAAACATTATTTGTTAAAATGGAACAGAATTCATACCAAGTGCTTCCCCAGCTGGTCTAAAAGGTCCAGAAAAATAAAAAAATTAAAAAAAAACACACAAATAAAATGGAACAGAATCCAAGCTACCTATGGATATCAATAACTTGAGGCAATTTTATAAACTCGAACAAGTTAATGTTTTAATCTGATTGTAATCTGTTTCTCCGAGTGCATCACCTGACTCAACACTGGCATTTAGGTGCTTAATAAATATGCATTCAAGGCAGTCAGTACAAATCATTTTTAAACAAGACTATCAAAGGTTCAGGAAAAAATTAATAGGAAGTTGAAAGCAATAGGTTTATTAAAAGAAAAAAACTACAAGATTATTCAAAGGACTTCCATATACCTAATTAACAAAAGGTCATGCTACCCAAATTCGAGTGTATCTCACAGCTGCCCTCCCCCCCCCCCACAAGAGCTTATTTAGAATACAGATTCTCAGTCGCTTCTCCACATCACCCCCAACTCACTTGGTCCTGAAGTGGAGCCATAAATCTATATTAATAAGGTTTCACAGGGTAAAGCTGATCCAAATAGTAAAGAACATAGAGAGATATGGTACAGTGATATACAGACTGAAAATAGACATTTCCCTACTAAATTATTCCCTGGATAAATTATTTCTTTTGTGTTCTAATAAAGTCTAAAATCCAGAGATAACTATTTAACTCCAGAAAGACTTGTAAAACCTCAGCAGATTACTTTTTTTTCCTGAAAATTGCACTTCTTATAATAGACAGCCTATTGAACTCAATGAGACTGATACAATTATGGCTAAATAAAATCTCAGTAGGTAGTCAGAGCTGAAACATTCTGAATGAGTTTATACAAGCACACTGTGAGGAACAAGTCACTAAATCTGTATATCTAAAATATTTACTTTATCAAGGCTAGATGGTTAGCTTATGACTATGAAATCTAATGAAAAACTACTGTATGCTAGCATTTACAATGAAAAGCACCAGCAGAAATCAATAATTTCTACCAAGAATGTTAAATCTGAATCCTAATGATTCCCAAAACATGAAAATGACACTGATCTTTCTTCCATTATTTAGTGAGATGGAATAATGCATTAAGTGTCCTGAGAATCTGAATATAGCAAAAGAAAGAGCATTCTTCGAATCAATTCTGATATGAATCTACACAGAATGGGTATGTGTGGTCATCCACATCGAGGAATTGCCTGTCAGGGTGTTGTGGAAAAATTTTTTTACATGTCCGACTCTTATGTGAACAGACCCCAGGGCCAAGATGTAACTTCTTTAGAAATGTGGCTCAATATTTCCCTAAGAGCATCTTCACAAACACTAGTGTCACAAGATATGAGTTATAGAGACAAATTGGGAGTGAAATAGATTTAGAAGTTACTGGATTAAAGAAAAATCCAACAATGACCTTTAATGTAAGAATTCTCAGAGCCTTCAATCACTAATTTGTATGGTCTTCCTGAGGGAGAGATTCGGTTTGCAGTGCTTCTCAGCTGCACAACAGAGCAACTGGCAGGACTATAGCATCCCATGGAGCAGGATTGGGACAACTAGTGGAACTTGAACTTAATTATACACGGATGAGAGTGTCTTTGGATTAACTGAAAGAATTAAATGGATGCATCTAGTAAAACAGCATTCTAAGCAAGGTATCAGTGTTGATTCCTAACTTTTCAAGGAGAAAATGCTCAGCCTCTATATTCCCAACTCTTTTTTTGGGAAGAAATATTTCTAAAGAGAAATGCAGGTCATCAGATTCTCATGGCTTATGGGAAATAATCCTTGGGATGGCCTAGCTTCATTCATTCCAAACCTCAACTAACAAAGTTGGAAAAAAGCCACTAAATTTTATTCTCATCAACAAATTTACCCACCAGGAGGGAGTGGTGTGCACACAAGACCGCGTAGGAATCTGTGGAGGTACCTGGGGGCCTAGAGACCACTACGGATAAGAGGCAGGGACAAGGGGGATATCAGGTGAAGCAGTACAACCCAAGGCCCTCCCTCTCTACTTTAATGCAGCACAGCCAATTTTATCTATTTCATGTTTTAATTCACTGTAAGATTCCACTTGAAAAAAGTACTATTAACTCTCAAACTAAAAATACTACAATAAGAACTGTCATTTAATGCCCCAATTGTAAATTAATAAAGCATTATCATGCTGCATATGCTACCTTTCGTAAGCTATAACAGCATGAGTTTGCCCCCTGGAACCTGAATTCACTTCATATCCTATCTAATAAAAGAGTAACATGCAAATGTAACCGTACCTTGGCTCCTGACTGGCTATGCTACCAGCCAATCAGGAGCAGGAGGCATGGCCATCAGGACGGGAGGTGAGGCCGGCAAAGCCTGCAGGGGCGTGGCTGCGGTGCAGCATGCACTCCCCAGGCCAGGGCCCCGCAGAGGGGTGGGACTGGGCAGGCGCCTCGGGCTGGGAGGAGGCGGCTGTGGCAGCAGCGCAGCCTGCGTGAGCTCCCCAGGTGGGGGTCCCACGGAGGGGTGGGATGGCTGTGGGAGGCCCGCCTGGGGCTGCGGGGCACACTGTCTGCGAGGTGTGCTGTCAGAGAGGCGCCCGCCTGCTGGGCTGGCATGGGACCCTCCCAGTTCTGGATGCATTTCTCTGCTCCTTCAGTCTTTATGACCTCATGCTGTTGTCAGTGGCAGAGTCCAGTAAGATCACCCTTTCCCCAAGCACTACGCACACTCCGCGGCTCCATACCTCCTCAGGCCAAGATCAGAGCCGGGAGCCTTCCAACCAGGTGCTCCGGCTACTGGAGATGCTGAGGAAGGTGCGCCCTCAGTGGGGCTACAGCATCTCCAGTTTCTCCGCTCACGCCCTCTCCCCAGGAGGCTGGGGAGAACATATATGGCAAAGTTCTTTACGTCATGGCAATCAGAGTAGTGGGACTCGGCCAGACAGGCACACAGAGGGGCTGGAGCCCTTTCCGGCCCTGGGGTTAGGCAGCATGCCCTGTGGTCCTGGGTGCCTGTGGGTGCCTGTGGCTGCGGCCAGCATGAGTGAAGCTGGCCCAGGTTCTGGGTGCCTATAGCTGGCCAGAGGCAGAGAAGTCTGAGTCCCAGGTGTGGGGCAAGGCAGAGGCAGTTAGGAGCAATCAGTCAGGTAGACAAAGATGGTTAGGGACTCACACATCCCCGAAGGGGTCCCTAATTGGAGCAGGTGCAGGCTGGGCTGAGGGAAACCCACTCCGTGCACGAATTTCGTGCACTGGGCCACTAGTTTACTCATAAAAATTGTGACACCATTTTATCTTTAATCACAAAAAATAGTAAATGGTCCTGCCTTATTAACATGGTTTCTGGAAAATACTCTTCCAAGTCCTTCAAAACAAACCAAACAGTAAGAGTCGAGCATTCTATTCACCCCACTCCCAGATACCATCAATTTTTTCAGTTCCCCTCCTCTCCTTTTTCCAAATCTCTCTTAATTATTACTATGCTCCCCAACCCCTTTCAGAAGGAAGGTTCTTTCTATACATCAAGGACAACTTCATAACTGGACTCTTCATCTCTTATGCTCCCAATCTTGTTCCCTCTATCATCTGTTCTCTTCCTGGAGACAATGGAAAGAGAGAGACTGAAAGCTTCACCAATTTCTATTTTAAAAAATAAAATCTTTGATCTGATGTTTACTCCTTTCTCAGACTATCATCTCATCTCTTCTTTGCTTCACCACCAGACTCCTCAAATTTGCAGCTTGTGCTTATTATCTTCATTAACCTCTGAATCCCTAACACCTTGCAATATATCTTTGACTAAAATTTCATTCCCAAACAATTTGTATCTATAACAACAGTGGCCTACATCAATAAATTACTGTGACTTTGATATATAAAGGAGGCAAAACAGAAGTTTGGGTGCAAACAATGAGTTGACTACTTATTACTTATGTCTCCTAGTGGTTGGGGGCTGGGGCAGGAGGACATTCCATTTCATACATACCCTTTTGCACCTTTTAATGTTATAGGTAGATAATTCCCTATTTGGAGAAAAACAATTTTCGTTTTTGAAACCTTTTTTTTTTTTAATCATAAAACTTATGAGCATCCTAGGAACCAAAGAAGAATTTATATGTTCCATATTCAGAGTCCAACCTTGCTTTCTTTGGCTAAGGGGCTTTATGGTAGTTCTAAAGTTCTGAGGGAAGAAAACAGATTAAAATAAAATTTAATCCTAAATCACTAATTTCTTGTTAAGTTGAATGTTATTAGCATTTAAATTCAATAGTTAATACTATTTGGCAAAGGGAATGAAAGTGTCAACTGACAGGAGTAAAGGAAAGAGCATGTGGGAGAGGGACTTGGGCAGGTGGTCACTAGGACACAATGAACATTGTATTTTCTGCCCCAAATTTAGAAAGCACAGAAAGCATCCAGTTAAAGCAGCTCACTGGTCATGCTTAACTTTCTTACCTTCTGAGGCTCTCCTTCTTCTCTTCACGAAATAAACAGCTGTCCAAGTGCTTATTGATGTGATCTTCTAGAATACTAACCCCGCAAACAGGACATTCCACTGTATTTTTTTTTTTAAAGAAAGAAAGGAAGACTTTATTGATTATAAAATGGGCAAAAATATTATAGCATGGATCTTTCAGAGATTAAGATAATAAACAGAAGTCCAACATTAACGTGTACTTAGGAAAACAGAAGAGCCCTAGCTGGTTTGACTCAGTGGATAGAGTGTCGGCCTGCGGACTGAAGGGTCCCAGGTTCAATTCTGGTCAAGGGCATGTACCTTGGTTGTGGGCACTCCCAGTGTGGGGTGTACAGGAGGCAGCTGATTGATGTTTCTCTCTCATCGATGTTTCTCTCTCTCTCTCTCCCTTCCTCTCTGTAAAAAATCAATAAAATATATTTTTAAAAAGTAAGAAAGAAAAGAAAAACAGAAGAGAAAAAGAATGACATCTCTGTCAATGGGAGTGGGACAAACAGGTTACTGAGTAATGACTGAATTGGGAAAGTCACATAATCCAAATCCTGGGCCTAGAAGAAGACACTGAAGAAAAATGTGGAAATGTGTTTATTCGAAAATGCTTTGGTTAAATATTTTCTACTAAGAAGTGAGCAAACTATAAAAGTAAACTTAGTTTCCCAACGCTTAGGAGGCATTCCTACATGTTAGCTCCGAAGCAATCATAATACCTGAGTAAGACACTCTTGGCTGGGGACAGGGTGAAGGGGTGATGGTGCAGCTAGATCAAAACATTTACTGGTTTAGGCCAATTACTGCTCAATTTATCAATGGTTACAAATCAGTTAATTTAGCTATCGCTTGTCAGTTAAAATTAGGAAAATGCAATCACCCCCAGCTGTTTCATGGATTTTGGTGATGTGCGGGGTGTCTGTTTCCTCGCCGCCACTCTGGGTAACAGGTAGGCACGAAGGGGAAGAGCAGGTGGAGCAGCACATCTCAAAGGCAGCAGGGCCTATTGTATCTCTTCTATTTCTTTTTAAGTTATGGTTCCTTGTAAGATTTCATTTGAAAAAATAATATTGCTAAAGGAAAAAAATTAACTATCAAGCTATAAACACTACAATAAGAACTGTGAATTGACAGACTGACCAAATATAAGATATGCTAGGAAATGCAGGTAAAATTCACATAACCTTACGAACTTTAAATACTTGCATACTAATAAACTAATGTCAATCTAAATTTAACAACAATTAATAGCCTTCACTTTGTGTGCTATAAGTGTACCAAAGATGTCTAAGACCCAGCATCCTCTAAACTTCACTGGCAAGAACAGACATGAAGCAATAGGTTAAACAAGCTGACCCACTCATCAAAAAGTTAAGCAAATTATATAAGTAGTCCAGAAAACACGCGCTGTCGCACTTTAGTGATGTGAGCTATCAATATTATCTAACAAAACCAGAGTGGTTAGGCTCTGGATAGAGTCTAAAATGCTGCTTATTCATTCATCTGGAATGTGGGATGAGAGCATTCCCACTGAGTAAGAAAATATACGAAAATAATTTCCTACCTTTAGTAACTTGTTTCAAAGTTGATGTAGAGGGTGCCTCCGGAACATTAGCATCCGCAATGCGTGAAGCTGTCCTTTCTACAGAAGGTGTCTCTTTGGTCCTTGCAGAACTGCTCGCCTCTTTTTGAGGGCTGAATTTACTTTCATTCTCATTCATCAACAACGCTGATGCAGAACCACTAGTTTCTCTGATCACGAAATTCTCCATTAACCTGCAGCCTTGCTTTACAGACTGCTTGAAGGCTACAGGGGTGTGAGCTTTGGCAGCCAGATTCTTTGAAGAGGAGGAAGCAGGAGATATGGGTGGTGACTCTAAGGCAAACTGCAACAAATGATTCCTTTAAGCACAAAAACATAACGGGTAATTAAGATACCACGTAATGTGTAGTAAGTTAACTAACGTAAGCTGTTTTCCCAATTAACATTTATTTCTATGAAATATAGAACTTACTCCATAATGACAACCAAATTGTTTCTTCTAGAATAAAATAAATAAAAAATAATATATCTAACTTTAAAAATCAGTTAATCTATTTAAAAAATGAAGGAACTTCAGATTCTGATGGGGAATAGCTAGTCTGAGAATTAATGTCTAATCATAAATAACTTTAAAATCTGAATAAAATATGTAAAACAACTGTAAGAACGAGCTATAATCAACATCAGGCTGGAATCCCTGCAAGAAGAGAAACATGAGGTATTTCCCCCAAGAATATCCCCGGAAGCAATTCCTGGGAGCTGTATATGAAACTGAGTCAAACACAGACCAGTGACCTCACTGGGGAGAGGGAACAGAGACTACAGTGCTGGGGAAAGGGGCTAGGATTGGAGGGACAGGCTGGGAGGTAGAAGTTAGGCATGGAAAGGGAACCCCAGACGTTTGCTTAGAAAATGTTGTCAATTCCTCATTATCTCCAAGACTGCACAAGCATAAGAGGAAACCAGGAGACACTGTAGGAAACAGATGCCAGGAAGCTGAGGTTCCAAAGGTCAGGGGACACAGATGTTGGAAAGCGGAGATTCTAAAGTTCAGTGCTGGAAAATTGTTGGGAGAAAAAGCTGAGAGACCTCAGTGTAAGATCTGACATTCAGTTGTAACCCCATGAAGATTACACACCTGGGAAGAAGGATCACACCCTAGAACTACAAGTAAAACTAAAATAGACTAAACCTAACAAAACATTAATCCAGGCCTAGACAGGATAAAAGTGAAGAGCTGGTAACTTAACTACGTACCAGAATAAAAAATTAAATTTTCTTTCAAAGAAAAATAATTCATAGCCCCAATTATATTTTCACCCACAATGTTCAACATAGAATTAAAAATTACTAGACATGCAAAGAAGCAAGAAAAGTAGCTAATAATCAAGGAAAGCAGATCCAGAAGTCATTCAAAAAGTAATTACATCATCAAAATAACTATGATGAATATGTTCAAGAAAAAAGATGAGAACATAAGCAAATAGATAAAAAGATAGTGTCTTAGTAAGAGGGAATTAAAATCTATCCCAGGAAGGAAAAGGCATATCATAATCAAACCACTGGAAAATAAAAAGTATGAGGAAATTTTGTAAGTAACCAGAAAAAAATAAAACCCAGCTTCTCAATCTTTGCACTATTGACAGTTTGAGTCAGACCATTTTTGGTTGTAAGGAACTGTTCTGTGCCAAGGCTCTATAGCAGCGGCTCTCAACCTGCTAGCAGGATCGCCTAAGCCCTTTGGAAAACAAAGATATTTACATTACTTTTCATAACAGAAGCAAAATCACAGTTATGAAGTAGCAACGGAAATAATTTTATGGTTCGGAATCACCACAACATGAGGAACTGTATTAAAGGGTCAGGGCATTAGAAAGGTAGAGAACCATTCATCTAAGGGAAAAACAGGAAGAAATATCATTGACTTCTCAGTACAGAGTTACCTCAAAAAAATTTAAAATGGAACTGCCTTATTATCCAGTGATTCCACTTCTGAAAATATATTCTAAGAAACCAAAAAGATGGAAAGATGTTCCATGCAAACACTAACCAAAAGAAAGCTGATGTGGCAACATTAATAGCAAACAAATTGGACTTTAAGGCAAAAAGTATTATGAGAGAAATGCAAATTAAATGACAATGAAATATCTATCATCTCATAATACTTTTTGTCTTAAACTTTATTTTGTCTACTATTAAAACCGCAATGCTACCATTTCACACAACAGAATACTTACAACTAAAAGGACTAACAGTACCAAATACTAAACAGGATTTGGAGCAACTGAAACTTCATACAATATTGATGGTGTAGAGTACTGTTTGACAATTTCTTATAAAGTTCAATATTCACCTACCCTGTAAGCCAACAATTTCCTTCCTAGACATATAGCTAAAAGAAATTTTAAAAAGATGCCTATCCAAAGACTGCTCACAAATGTTTCTATCATAGTAGCTATAAACTGGTAACAATCCAAATTCATCAATAGATAATGAAACTGTGTATATTCACAATGAACACTATTCAGCAATAAAAAATAATGAATACTGATACAAGCAATTGAGATGAATTTTACTTTATGAATCTGCTAATTTCAATACTGCAATGATAACATCATGGCCCATGCTAAAATTAAAACTCATTCATTTCTTTATGTGCCTGTTTCTAGGCAGTGGAAATAGAATTGATACCAAAGTAGTCTCCGTCTTCATGAAGCTTACACTACAGTAAAGGGAGGGAGAATAGACACACCCAACGTATGTGAAAAGTGCTATGGGAAGAAAAATGAGCTTCAGACTCCACGGGATGGTCACAGAAGACCCCGAGAAGATGACCTGTGAATAACAGAGTTCAAAGCAAGTGGAAGACTAAACCACGTGGATATCTGGGAAAACGTTTCACCTAGAAATATTAGTAAGTCAAAGTCTCTAGGGTCAGAGTATAAATAACATGTTTGAGAAACAGCAAGGCCAGTGTGACTGGAGCTGAAAAAAAAGGGGGAAGAGAAGTCGGAGATGAAGTCAGAGAGAGATTCTATTTATGCAGGAAGCAGAAGACTTCCAATGAGATGGGAAGCCATCCCTAGATGGGATTGAGTGTGACCTAATTTTTTATTGTAAAGGGTCACCATGGTGCTGTCCTCAGAAGAACTGTAAGAGGGCAAAGAAGAAATCAGACCACTAGGAAGTGATCACAGTAATCTCAGCTGACACTGGCATGGACAGAATATTTTAAGGTGGTGAACAGCTGTCAGATTCTGCAAGTATTTTAAACACATAGGATTTACTGATGGAATAACAGATAAATGTGAAAGAGAGAGGTCAAGGATGACTCCAAGGTTTTTGGCCTGGGCAAACGGAAGAATGGAGCTGCCATTTCCTGAGATGAGGAAGACTGTGAGAGCAGCAGATGTGGAGCAGGGGTTGGGAGTGACATAGGAAGTTTGGAGTTTAGTTTTGGCCATGCTGTCAAGAGTTGCTTTCAAGAGGACCAATGTGAGATGTGAGGTGTGAGATGAGCAGTTGGATATATAAGGTTAAAGTTTTGGGAAAAGATCCAGCTGTAGATATAAATGTGGAAGCCATGTATGTACAAGTGGTATTTAAAGCCATGAGATAATTTATGGCAATTTACACAGCTTTAAAATGATGGGAGGAAACTGGACTTGGGTTAGTGAACACACAATGCAATATATACTGTAGATGATATGTTATAGAATGGTACACCTGAAACCTATATAACTTTATTAAATAATGTCACCCCAATAAATTTTTAAAAAATAAAAAAATTTTTAAAAAACATCAATCCTATTCTAACTCCTCAAAAAAAATACTAATAAAAGGAGGAGAACACTTTCTATAACATTCTATGGGGTCAGCAGCATCCTGATACCAAAGCCAGAGAAAGATTCCATAAGAAACTATAGACCAATATTCCTTTTGAGTACAGATACAAAAATCCTCAACAAAATACGATTAAATCATATATAATAACACATTAAGAAGGATTACACACTATGACCAAGTGGGATTTACCCTACAAATGCAAGGATGTTTCAGTACAGGAAAATCAAACTATACATACAGCACACTAATAGGACTAAGGAGAACCACCACATGGCCATCTCCATAGATGCAGAAGAGTACCTGACAAAACTTCAACACCCCTCATGACAGACACTCAGCAAATTAAGAGTAGAAGGATAGCCTGGCCAGTGTGGCTCAATGGTTGAGTGTCGACCTACGAACCAGGAGATCATGAGGGCACGTGCGTAGGCTGCGGGCTCGATCCCCAGTGGGGGCCGTGCAGGAGGTGGCTAGCCAGTGATTCCCTCTCATCATTGATGTTCCTCTCTCTCTCCCTCTCCCTTCCTCTCTGAAATCATAATTAAAAAAAAGAAAATAGAAGGATATTCTTTTCAGCAAATGTTGCTAAAATAATTGAATATCTATATGCAAAAATTATCAACTTGAACCCATACCTTGTAATACATATAAAATGATGACATATGATTCTACTTACATAAAAACCTAGAAAATGCAACTATAGTTAACAGATTAGTGTTTGCTTGGGGATGGAGCTGTGAGGGTCAGGAGGGAGGGATCAGAGGCACATAGAAACTTTGTGGGTGATGGGTAGTTTCATAGGAACCAATGTCAAGACTTATCCAATTGCACACTTTAAATAAGTACAGCTTATTGTATGTTAATTATATCTCAATAAAGCTAAAAATATTTTTAAATGAGCTATGTAAAAATGTTAATTCCAAAACTGTTATTTAGATTTAAACTGAATTGGTAATTTTTCCTATAATTTCCATCACTGTAATGAATACATATTAAAGTGAGTTGGTATTACAATGCCTACAGGCATTTGTTATAAACACACATCTTTTGGATGAATTATGGACTTTAGAGTATTAAATCTTGCCCATTTGTTAACTATACAATAACCTTACCTCTTCAGAACGCAGCTAAGAAGAATCAAAGAGTCAAAATAGGTCTTTGGGTGGACAGGGGCAATCCTACAATCCATGTAATCAAGCCCATGGGCTTCAGTAACTAGTGAAACTCCCTGCAAGTGCCTGTTCTGATCTGAAACATGCAAACAGCAATCTAGAACCATTTAGTTAGATGGGCAGAGGCCCACCACAGCACAAGTTCTTATTAGCATCTTAGGGCATAAACATGTAATAGGATAGCACTATATTAACAGAGGTACACGCTAATAAAAGAGTAGCATGCTAATTGATCATACCTTCCCAATGCCCACCAGCCAATCTGGAGTTCGCAAATTAACCCAACAAAGGTGGTGGATTAATTTGCATACACAGGCACTGAACGGCTGGGGGTGGGGTGGGACACTTGCATCATTGCCGTGGCAACGACCCAGGCATTCTGCACCACCCCAGCCACTCCAAGCCTCTGGGCAGCGTGGTAAGGCAGAAAGGTGGCTCTGGGCTGGAGTGGAAAGGAGGATCCAGCCAGAGGGAAGGCACTGCCAGCAGCCAGGGGAAGGAAGGCCCATTCTTCCACGAATCTTCATGCATCAGGTTTCTAGTACACTCCCTTTTTCTTAGCAGGGAGGTTGTTATGTTTTCAGGACCAGCTGAAGGGATGTTTGTAGGTGCCTTTGTTCCAGGTACTATCCTGGGTATAACTCTTCATTTCTAATTCTTACAACAATCTCTCAAAGTATCAACAATATTGTTCCCACTTTTCAGATGTGGAACAATGGTCAAAAGGTTCAAAATCTTAATCACATTCACATAAGAACTAGCAGGGCCAAAACTGGAATCTTACTTTTACTTTAAATTTTGTCATAAGAAAAGGTGAAATTATATTCTACATGCTTCTGTGAGATGCTAAGAAAATTATATATCACAGTTATAATCTAAAATGTTCAACTTCTTAAACATGGAGTAAATACATGGAGAAAAATTCAGACCTCGATGGTGAATAAACCAAAGTATTAGATTATGCTCTACTCTCTCAATTCATAAAAATAATGATATAGATGTAGACTGGCTATTATGCAAAAATACAGAAACAGTATTTTCTTACTTAGGTTAAGAATGACATTCCACTAAGGCAAACATATCTTAATAAAATTTTGTTCAATACACAGTTTCTTAAGGCCATTATTTTAAATAAAATTGAATTGAGAAAAAACAACATTGTTCTTTAAATAAAAGGCAAAAGTTAGAAAATGTAAGATGTGCATGTCAGCTTGTGTCTGAAAACCTCTAGAATTATTTCCAATACCATTCTGTTATCCCATTTAGAATATTAAAGTTTTAAAAATTATGTCATAAAATGGCAATGAAAAGACAAGAAGAAACAAAATCAACAAACAATATAAATATCTTACATTTTGTCATAAAAGTAAACCTCTTCCCTCGTCAATTATAAACCAGATTTTAAATAATAAAATTAGCTTGAATTTCATTTCTAATTTTGCAAATGAGATACCACAGTACTTGAGACATGACAAATGTCGGAGGAATGTTCACCATAAGGCAACTCTAAGGCTAACAAAAGAAGTAAATGATAGCCGAAACTGGTTTGGCTCCGTGGATAGAGCGTCGGTCTGCAGACTGAAAGGTCCCAGGTTCGATTCCGGTCAAGGGCATGTATCTTGGCTGCGGGAACATCCCCAGTAGGGGGTGTGCAAGAGGCAGCTGATCAATGTTTCTCTCTCATCGATGTTTCTGACTTTCTATCCCTCTCCCTTCCTCTCTGTAAAAAGCAATATATTTTTTAAAAAAGTAAATGATAAAAAACACTCAAATCTACAGAGAATGCTTCCCACTCCACCACACCCACTGTAATGAACAATTAAATAATCTATTCCTTTAGGGAGGGAGGAAGGGGAGAGTCCAGTCATTCCAAGGCCTAAGTTACCAAAAGGTCTGTGAACCCAGAGATACTGATCACTTCTCTTCCACAACACTCCCTTTTTCTTAGCAGGGAGGTTGTTATATTTTCAGGACCAGCTGAAGAGAAAAAATAAGACTGAGATACAAGTATACTGTCTCAAAAATTCCTTTCCTAAGATATTTCTCAGAGGCTTCAAAATCAAACTGACTGAAAGACTTTAAAATTAAAAAAGCAATAACTTTGATTATGAGAATCAGAGAATCTCATAGTTTCCTCATCTAGGAAAGCTTACCACCTTTTTATGACTTTGCTTAGGGAAATAACTAACCTGCCAATTTTGTGGATGTCATATATGTAAATGCAGAATACTAAATTTGATCATTTTTAGGATCAATCATTCTTCTACTAGAAGAAATCACTTTACATTTTTAGATGCAATGTACATCCAATAATGCTCTAAAAGCTAGGTACATGGGCACCTACCATTAATTAAACAGTATATTCTTAATAAAAATTCCTACTTGATTTGCATGATTTAAACTAAAAATAATTCCAAGATGCGGTTTGGTAAAACATGCCTTTTATTCCCTTTAAGTGAACAAACTCACCTTCACCATCATGCATATCAGTCAAGAAGAAAAGTTACATTTCCGACTTTAATAAAGTGGCTAGTACCGTGGTCAGCAAACTGGGTCTTGCGAGCCACATGCGGCTCTTTGGCCCTTGAGCCAAAATACCACAAAATACCTCAGCCTGGGCAAGTCTATTTTGAAGAAGTGGTGTTTGAAGAAGTTTAAGTTTAAAAAATTTGGCTCTCAAATTTCAAACATTGTACTGTTGATATCTGGCTCTGTTGACTGATGAGTTTGCCGACCACTGGGCTAGTACATATTTCACATGGCTCATCATTTTATACATGCTCAAAAAAATCAGATTAAGAATGGATTAATGTGTAATGGTGTATGCATGGATTAGTAAACACATAAATACACATGCACATGTTGCCCAACTCTGTCCATGGAGAGGGCCAAGAAGCAATGACACCCCAGTAACAATGAGCACAGCCCACTCCAGATCCTGATTTCTAAACCCCATCTCTAATGAAAGGAACCAGGGCTCCTTGGGAAATAGTTGACTCTAGGCCTGGGGCAGGAAAAATAAAAAAATGAAACTGGAGTATCTTTGTAGTACCCAAAAGTTACGTGTGTGCTCAAATCTGCATTTTAACTCTTTTTTTTTCTTAACAGGTGGATTTCTGTTAAGTAAAGGGGAAAATCCCATTACAATTAAATTCTCTATGCTTGATAAATAACTGTTGCTGCCTCCCTACTTTACCCCAAATACGCAACCCTGCCTTCCCTAATCCCCAAAAGTGCAGAGTAAAAGGAGGACACAATAAAGGTAAAAGTAGTTAGTGGTTAGTCACAAAATCAGATCATACCGTGCAAAATTCAAGCTTTTTACCAGTTCATCCAAAGCGCGGTTATTTTTCAGGTCTGGCTCTGTGACTGTCTAGAAAAGAAAAACAACAGATGGAAAAATGTCATAAACAATAATTTACTTGTCATCATCTTGTTTTTGAAAATGTGTAACCCATCCTCCCGAGACTCCCCATCCCATTAAGTCTTCCAGGAAAGCCTCAAAATAAAGTTTATTTATCTCACTAATATGGTATTTAAAAACAAAGTCAGTTTCAGCCAACTGGAAGTCTGATAAAAGTTCTCTATTGTATATGGTAAAGTCAGATATACTCTGTACTAAAGTAAAACTTAATATGAGTGAGGATGCCAACACTCAGCTTTATCAAACATTTCTCCCGAAGAACAGAAGAGATGCTCTCTTAAAAACAAGATTGGTTTTTAGGAATGCAAGATGAAAATGGTAAATCCAGATTTATTAGCATAAATGGTATACAGTTCATCTCTATGATACCATCTTGACAAAGACAGGGTGCCTGATGTCTTAGACTCGAGAAACAAACTATCATTTCTTACATAGGGTCTTTACATAATGGCTCAGAAAAGTTCAATGGCATCCTCACACCATGAACCTAACAGAACGAGAGCCTAAGCCCCTTTAACTAGTCCAAGTGTCCTTGCTGTTAGGCCTTACTGTCTTTTTCTTCTTTCTTTACTCCTATTAATGTCTACTTTCCCTTTTAACCTATCTTTTCATCTATTTTCACTACTTGAAAAGCTTCAGAAATCACTGACAAAACTAACAACAAATTTCCTAGTGTTGTCCCTGAAAGTCTTTTGGAAAAGAGGTAAAGGACCAGTTAGGCTGGGTTCAGCCCAATGGCCATGAATCTTTGCCTTCTGCACAAATACTTTCACTAGTTACTTGCAAAAAATAATCCTATCATCAGATTTCACATCCAGTGTGAGAATAACAAGTGAAAAGCCATAAAAAAAATGGGTCTTAACATTTTATGAGTGCTGCCGTCTTGGCCTTAAAATTAGTTTTTCCTCCCAAAACACATTGAGGTCATCAGAAAGCCCCATAAAAACTTGAACAAAGCATAGTTCTCCATATATGTATTTTAGAGGTCCTTTCTCTCAAAATGTCTTTTTTATAGCTCAATTCAATAATTACGTATCTTCCCTTGGACTTTTGTATACGTCTGAAGCAGAAGTACTTGCACCACTGAATTAAGTGTTTTTAAAAACAAAAAAGGAGAGAACAACTCACCACACAACAAGTTGGGCACTGTGTTTTATAGGACAAAAATTTTCTTATACAGAGAGAACAGTCTGCAAAAACATAAATGCAACATAAATTAGTTAAGCTATATTAATAATACAGGAATCTGACTTCTAACAAAATCTGACTCAAGATGTAGAATATTTCCGTCATCTAAGGCAATGGTTGCCAACTGTCAATCTGCGGACCACTGGTGGTCTGTGAAGTCTGAAAGGTTGGTGACTGCTGATAAAGTATCCTATCTATTAAAAGAATAATATGCAAATTAACCACCACTCCACTATACTCACAAGCCATGTCCACCAGCCTATCAGGAGCAAGTATGCAAATTAACCCAACCAAAATGGCTGTACCCACGGAGTGAACAAGAGGCTTGGGTTTCCCAGCAATGGAAGAAGCCAAGCTTTCCACCTGCTCTGGCCTGCATTGGCCTCCGCTTAAGGCTACTAAGTTTCAACTATAGAAGATAAATAAATCCCAATAAAAATGGCAGCAGCCACAGAGCTGGAGAGAGCAGGAGGCTTGAGTTGCCCATAGCGATGGAGGGAGGCAAGCTTTCTGCACACCCTGGCAGGCCCAGGCCTCCACTCAAAGCTACAAAGTTTCAATTATAGAAGATAAATAAATCCCAGATACCAAGACCTCTGCTTGGGTCGCCAGGGTGCATGACAGGCCTACAAACCACCACAGGCCCCTCACCCAAGCTGCCCCACACCCCAAGGGAACCCCCAACCTGATCCAAGACACCCTTCAGGGCAAACCAGCTGGCCCCCAACCAGGTCTCTATTCTATCTAATAAAAGAGTAATATGCAAATTGACCACCATTCCAACACACAAGATGGCCAGCAGGGGAGGGCAGTTAGGAGGGACCAGGTCTGCAAGGGAGGGCAGTTGGGAGGGACCACGCCTGCAAGGAAGGGCAGTTGGGGCGATCAAGCCTGCAGGAGAGTGCAGTTAGGGGTGATCAGGCTGGCAGAGGAGGGAAGTTGGGGGCAACCAGGCCTACAGGGAAGAACAGTTGGGGGGACCTAGTCCTGTAGGGGAGAGCAATTGGGGGGGACCAGGCCTGCAGGTGAGTGCAGTTAGGGGTGATCAGGCCTGCAGGGAAGGGCAGTTAGGGGTGACCAGGTCTGCAGGGGAGGGCAGTTAGGGGCAAACAGGCTGGCAGTGGAGCAGTAAGGCATCAATCAGGCTGGCAGGGGAATGGTTAGGGGGTGATCAGGCTATCAGGCAGAAGTAGTTAGGGGCAATCAGGAATGCAGGCAGGCGAGCAGTTGGGAGCCAGCAGTCCTGGATTGTGAGAGGGATGGCTGATCTTACCAAGTTTGGGCCTAAACGGGCAGTTGGACATCCCTCGAGGGGTCCCAGATTGGAGAGGGTGCAGGCTAAGCTGAGGGATACAATTCCCCGTGCACGAATTTCATGCACCAGGCCTCTAGTCTATATATAAAAGCCTAAGTGACCATTATGACCAAATGACCAGAACAACTGGTCGACCAGTCGCTCTGATGAGCACTGGCCACCAGGGGACAGACCTCCAATGCAGGAGCTACCCCTTGGTGATCACTGAGCTCCCACAGCCAACCTCCCATGGCCAGCCAAACTCTCGCAGCCCCACTCCCAGTCCTTCCCTCTGCCTGGCCAGCTGGCCCCTGATAGGCCTCAATCGCTGGCCAGGCTGAGGGACCCCCACCAATGCACAAATTCGTGCACCGGGCCTCTGGTATCATTATAATATCAAAATTCTAGTACCTCTATCCTACCTATGCACAACTGCAAATGTGATTAAGTAGCATTTTTAGGAGAGAGGAGCATATATCATCCATTTGTGAAATGTAGGAAACATACAGATAAGACCTGGGATATTATATAAACACTAATGGCCCAGTGCACGAAATTCGTGCACGGGGGGGGGGGGGGCGGTCCCTCAGCCCAACCTGCCCCCTCTCACATACTGGGAGCCCTTAGGGGATGTCCAACTGATGGCTCACCCCCAGCCTGCCCAAGGCCTAGACCTCGGACACTCAGCCATCTCCCTGCTCAGCTCAGCTCCAGCTGCCTATGACCACCTGGCCCCAGGGGCTGGGCGCTCACCTCTGCTCCCGCGCCCTGCCCCCTGGCCGCCTCCAAGCTTGGGCGACAGTGCTCCTGTGCTCACCCCACACTGTGCCCCGGCCGCCTCTAAGCTCAGGCGGTCTGGTGCTCCCGCACTTGCCACTCCCTGCGCTCTGGCTGCCTCCAAGCTCGGGCAGCCAGGGCACTGTGGCACTTGCCGCCACTACTGCTTCGTCTCCACCTCCGGGGCCCAGCCCTTGTGCTGCTCGGCCCTGTCCCCTGCTCCTGATTGGCTGGTAGCATAGCCAATCAGGAACCAAGGTACGGTTCACATTTGCATGTTACTCTTTTATTAGATAGGATTAGTGGCCTGGTGCATGAAATTCATGCATGGGGGCGCATGTCCCTCAGTCTGGCCTGTACCCACTCCAATCTTGAACCCCTTGGGGGATGTCCAATTGCCAGTTTAGGCCTGATCCCTAAAACCAGCAGTCAGACATCCTTCTCACAATCTGAGACCACTGGCTCTTAACTGCTCACCTGCCTGCCTGCCTGATTGCCCCTAACCACTCTGCCTGCCAGCCTAATCAACCCATCTGCTCCCTACACTGGCCTGCTTGCCCACAAATGCCCCCCCTTGTCAGCCTGCTTGCCCCCATTGCCCCCCCCACGGGCCTGATTGCCCCCACCTGCCCTCTCCAACAGCCTGCTCACCTCTAACTGCCCCTCGCAGGCCTGCTTGCCCCGAACTGTCTCCCCTTCTGGTCTGCTTGCCCCCAACTGCCACAACACACCAGCCAGCTCACCCCCAACTGCCCCCCTGCCGGCCTGCTCACCCCCAAAAGCTCCCCCCCCAATGGCCTGCTCTCCCCCCTTGCCCCCTGCCAGCCTGCTTGCCCCCAACCGCCCTTCCCTGCTGGTCTGATCAACCCTAACTGCCTCTACCTAGCCCCACCACCATGGTTTTGTCTAGAAGGATGTCTGGAAGGTCTCCTGGTCTAATTAGCATATAACCCTTTTTTTTTAGTATAGACTAGAGGCCTGGTGCATGAAAGTCATGCACTTGGGTGGGGGGCGTCCCTCAGTCCAGCCTGTGCCTTCTCACAGTCCGGGAGCCCCGCAACCAATAGCCCCAAAGAAGTAGGTCCCACCTACCCGCTGCAGCACCACCACGGGGTAACCTGGTCCTCCCGCTTTGGGGTGATCAATCATGCCCTGCAAAGGGAGGCCCCTCCCACCCGCCACAGCCTGCTGGTCTGGGTTTTCCTCTTTGGGGCGATTATGGAGCCCTCCCACCCTGATTGATCTACTGCCCCGCCAGCCGGTGGCCTGGTCTCCCTCTTTAGGGTGATCATGTGGTGATGGCCTGCCCCCTGATCAATCACATCGCAACCACCTTGGCCGGCCTGGCACCAGTGGGCGTCATGGTGTGGTTGTCTGGATGGCTGTTCCACTGTTTGGCCATTCGGTTGAATTGCATGTTATGCTTTTATTATTATAGATGTCAGATATCTCCACTGACTAACATTCTAAAATATCAATTTTGAAATAAGATATATATATACACACACAGTTAGGATTTCTACATCCTATCTCTATAAATGGTGTCCATTATCCCACATTTAACAAGTACTTTTGTGGCAAACACTAAGAAGAAAACAATATATAATGTAAGGTTCTTAACCTCAAGAAGCTAACAAATTAGTAAAGTAAGTACAGTGTAATAAGTCCTAACAATTTAAGCAGGAAGTTGCCATTAACTAAATTCTTCACACCCAAAGCAGTGTAAAATGATCTCCCCTAAAGAAAAAAATAGATACGACTAATAGAATGGTACCATACTAGTAGACAATGTGTTATTAGGCCAAGTTCAGCTTAGTGAAGGGGCTTCATTTCTAAAAGGACTCAGTTTAGTGAAGGAAAGAGACAGTATGCTTTCAGATACAAATGGCCAGTAAATGAACAAGTCATACCAGCCTCAGTAAGAACACCCCGGAGGAAAAACAAAAGAATGAGTTATTAAAAAGATAAAATGAACCAAGTTAAGTCCTTTGGGAAGCAAAGGTGAATAAAGGGGACTTCTGGTTTCTGGCCTGGCATGTAGGAGCTCAGAAGTCTTAGCTCTATCTAACAACAAGAAAAAGACCATACAGACTAAAAAATCAACAGCTCTTCTTGGATACTCCAGATTAGTGAGGTCACAAGTCAAACTGCTGCCCCCCAAATTGGAGACATCAGGCTGGAAATAGAATCACAATTTACCAGAGTAGAAACCCATACTCAGAAACTTGAATGGGAACTGGAGCTGGGGTAAAACCTGAATTGCAGCTGACAAACGGTATGGACAGTCTAAGTTTAAAAATTCTAAGGCAACACAAATACTGGGGAGTGAGGTAAGAGTGAGAAGGGGCTCACGCTTATGTGTTTTCACTCCAAGAGTTCTACCAGGTTCTCAAAGTGACTATCAGACAAATATCCCCTAGTCCTTCTGCAGGAGGAGCAGAAAAGTAGTGTGTGTTTTTTTTTAAATAAATGTTATTGCTTTTTTTTTTACAGAGAGGAAGGGAGAGGGATAGAAAGTCAGAAACATCGATGAGAGAGAAACATCGATCAGCTGCCTCCTGCACACTCCCTACTGGGGATGTGCCCGAAACCAAGGTACATGCCCTTGACTGGAATCGAAACTAGGACCCTTCAGTCTGCAGGCCGACACTCCATCCACTGAGCCAAACTGGTTTCGGCGAAAAGTAGTTTTTTGAAATGCACCCACCACATTACTAAAGGACTATTTACTGAAGTTTCTTTTACCTAGTACACCACATCCCACTACTAAGGGAAAATTAGGAGGCGTACCAAAAGGAAAAAAATCAAAACAAAACACAGTCTGAAGGAACTGGAAGCATGAGAAGCAGTCAAATATGGCAGGAATGTTGGAATTATCAGACTATAATTAATATGCCAAGGGCTCTAATGAACAATCCAGAACAGATGGGTAATATAAGCACATTACCTCCCAAAAGTCCCATCACCCAATACCATCACTTTGGGAATTAGGCTTCAATATAGGAAATTGTACTACTTTACTTGTCCTCAAAAATCCATGTCTTGCCATGGAAAACATATATCCCATTTCACCAGCCCCAAAAGGGGCTGTGAGCATTAACAAAAAAAAGAGTTGGGTAACTTGCTATTGTTCCAAAAAACACAAAGGACAGTAGACAGACGCCAATCCAGCTCAGTGGCTTCTCCTTTGGGGGAAAAGAAAAGAGGATAGCGTGCATCCAATAGTTCAGCTTTTCAAGGAGCTGCCTGAGGGATTGGCCTGACTCGCCCGACTGGCAGTGCTGACAGGATGAGGCATGCTCCAGATGCCTGGGGGCCACGAGGATCAGGAAAGAGCAGAGTAGCTCGTTAGAGTTCCAGAGACCCCACAGCACCACAGATGCGAGGAAGTAAGAGATTACAAACTAATGAAAAAACAACAACAAAAACAAAAAAATAGCAAAATGTCTCATTGAGAATTTACACTCACAAGTCCAGAGACTATACATCCACAGAAAAGGTTTGAAAGACACCCCCAGAATCTCTAGCTGGGCTGCGCAATGAAGGTCTGTCCCTAAATGAAGGCAGTTTGTAAAATCTGTGATAGGCAGCAAGTGAGAAAGTAGTTTTAATTTTACTTAACTTTAATTAGTTGTAATTAAAATGCAAATAGCCACATATGGCCATATTTAGCTATGGTACTAAACAGAATATAGGTCTAAATAGTCCAAGTAAAAACAGATATTGTCAAACTGCATTACAGTTGGCAACACCCAAATATATGTTGTCTATAAAAAGTTCAATATATAAAGAAACACAAAGGTTAGAAGTAAAAGATGGAAAAAGCTAACCATGCAAATACTAATCTTAAAGAAGTGTGAGTGGCTACATGAATATCAGGGGAAAAAAGGTAGACTTCAGAACAAGGAATATTACTAGGGATAAAGAAGACTATTTCATGATAACAAAATGGTAAATTCATCAAGTAGAAAAATAATCATAAATAGATATGCATGTAATAAAAACACTTCAAAATACATAAAGCAAAAGGTGACAGAAATGAAATGATAATAAACAAATCCACAATTACAATCGGAGATTTCAACTCTCCTCTTCAGTATTGATAAAACAGAAAGGAAGAGAGACCACAGCGACACAGAAAACGTAAGAGCACGATCAACATATTTGACCTAATAGGCATTTACAGAACAATCTATCCATCTACAGAACAGACATTTAAGTATACATGAAACATGAACGAAGAAAAGAAATACCATATGCCGTGTCATAAAACTAGTCTCATTTCTTTAAACTAAGGCTTCTGGGCTCGATTCTGGTAAAGGGCACATACCTTGATTGCAAGCTCAATCCCTGGCCCCGACACTAACTTACATAAAAACACATTTTTACCAATCACAGAAACAGTATATACTTACAGTTATGTGAACATTGAGGAATCATCATTGCAATGTTGAAATATTCAAAGCAAATTCCACACCGCAGCAAATCATCTACTGTCTGAAATGTAAATAATACACATAATACATATATGTATCAGAAAGACACTCACATTGGAATGTTCAGCACAGAACTCTTTCTTCATTCCTAAAAAAATAACTTAGTAATACTTATTTGTCAAATATACAAACTCCACATCACTGTAGATCTTAACAGAAAAAAACCTCCACACAGGTGACTCTTACACATTCAAAACACTTTAGACAGATCAAGCTGACAGTGTACAGATTTTTACAATATTGTTACTCCTTCACAAAAGGACTACTACTCTATTCCTGCTCCACTTCCCACATGTTCCCACTTTGTACTCCAAGCCACCTCTTCAGACCACATTCCCTGGCCTACAGTCACTGCTGAAGGAAAGGTACCAGAGGCCAGTTAGCACACAGGTTAAAACCAAATCAGAGAATATTAAAGCCAAACATTAGAAATTATCTAGTTAAGCAGTCGGCAGCTGAGCGTGGCTGCAGGCAGCCAGGACCAAACCAGAGAGGATGGATCTTGCAGTACCACGATGTGTCCACCATTGGGTACCATTGCTGACATGTACACATAAAGAATTATTTGACACTGAAACTGGGACTCAGAACAGTTGGACATTGAAACTGACACTCAAACATTTTTTGTTCTTATACATTTATTTCTAGTATGCAGAGGCAAGATATTTTTGAAGAAAAGAAACAGGGGAGAGTGATTGATATAGAGGCAGGGAGGCATTGAACAGGCTGTCAAGCTACAGGGGAAGGCTTGGGTGGATGGGAGGTAGATGCTGGGGGAGCTCAACCCAAGGACTTGTATGTATGCATATGAGCATAACCAATGAATGAAAGACACTGGGGCGGGGAGGGGGACATGTGCTGGGGGGTAGGGGAGTCTGGGGGGAGAATAATGGGGAGGGGGGGAAGGAAAACATGTACTACTATTAAATATAAGTTATACTGCAAAAAAATCAATAAAAAATATATTAAATTGAAAAAAAAAAGAAATTATCTAGTTAAACCCCTTACTTTACACATGAGGAAATTAGTATTAGAGCAGGCACATATATAGGACATGAGTCCAGCCAGGACTAAACTTCCAGTCTCCCTACTGGCTTCTGCACGGTTCCACAATGGAGCCACAGAGAAGCCCTGAGGAGACTGGGGCAGGAGACAGCAGAGGGAGGTGAACAAGTGGACAATCTGGAAAGTCAGACAGATGTGTGTCAACCTGGAACGCAACCAAAAAAGATCTATTCTCACAATCCCAAATCTTTAAATCATTTAAAATAAAATGTTTTTCAATAGAATACTGAGAAGAGTTAAAAGATCCAAAAGAGGGGAGATCTCTTATGCACTGATACGAAAAGATTGTCAAGATAAATGAAAAAAGGCAGTATATATAGCTACCTTTTGCTTAAAAGGCAGGGGAGAATAAAAATGATATAAGAATAAGAATGAGAATAAGTATTTTTACCTTGTATGCAGGTATAAAGAAATTCTGAAAAGATTCAGAAAACAGAAGAAGGTAATAAATAATGGTCACAGAGGTTAGAAAACTGGATAGAAGAGAGACGTGTTGGGAGGTAGACTTTTACTTTTCATTCCATGTATTTGTTTTAACAATGTGAACACAATAAAGTTTTAAAAAACAAATGAAAAGACTAATGTCACTAATAGTCCATATGATGAAATATTATGTAGCTATTTAAAAAATAATATGCTTTTAAAGAAAAATGCCATAGGAAAAGTTCATGTTTTAATGGAAACTGGACAAAAACATGCATCAGAGAACAAATCTATAACAATAATAAATAATAACAGAACCATATAATGTCCATAACAATCCAATGAGGTCTATAGCATCGGAATCCCAGCCTTGCAGAATCAGACTACAGAGCTTAAAAGGGGTTGGATCAAACACAAGAAGTTCACCCCAAAGTAATCCCAAATTTTAAATGCATTTACTCATTGTGGGCATGGGCACACACAAGGTAAACTGACGGGAAATAAGAGAAAATGTGAAACAGTAGTTATCTCTAGACTAGCAGTCACCAGCCTTTCAGACCTCATGGGCCACCAGTCTCCGCGGACCACCGGTTGGAGACCACTGCTCTAGATGATAGGATAATGGGTAACTTATTTAGTCCTTCATCTTATACTGAAGTTTATTTTTTTCCTACTATATACACATACATTTATAACCTGTCAAAGCCAGAAATTTTTGTTATTATTAAACTAGGGAAATAAACAAAATACCAAAACCTTTCATCATTTTATATTAAGCTACCATTGACTCAAAAAGCAAGATGATTGCGTTGAAAATTGATTAAGAGCAGAAGAGCTCTGACTGGTTTGGCTCAGTGGATAAAGCGTTGGGCTTGCGGACTGAAGGGTCACAGGCTCGATTCCAGTCAAAAGCATGTACCTTGGTTGTGGGCACATCCCTAGTAGGGAGTGTGCAGGAGGCAGCTGATCGATGTTTCTAACTCTCTATCCCTCTCCCTTCCTCTCTGTAAAAAAGAAAAAAATCAATAAAATATATTTTTAAAAAAGAAGAGCATTAGAGAACTGGAAGACAGAGCCTTGGCATCTAGTCTATTGTAATTTCTTCCACATGACCATCCACTTCCAGGGGAAGAGTGGTTCTGACAGGTCTTTTGAGCAAGATCTGTGGAAGGTGACACCACACCAAACGAGCTGTTATATAACACTAGTGGCCTGGGGCAGGAATTCTTGCACAATGAAAGGAAATTAGAAGAAATATTTTAATATCACTATTTGCCCTTTCTCTATAATAGAAGTGTCAGAGATGAAAGAAAATTAGTAAAATGTACATTAATATATAAATCCTATATAATAAAAGAGAAACATGCAAATTTGACAGTATCTTTGCTCCTGATTGGCTATGTTACCAGCATAACTGATGTCTAACTGCTCCCCTGACAGCCTGTTTGCCCCCAACTTCCCTCCTCTGCTGGCCTGGTCACCCCTAACTGCTCCCCTCCCGCAGGCTTGATCACCCTCAACTGCCCTCCCATTCAGGCCTGCTCCCTCCCAACTGCCCTCCCCTGCGGCCTGATCGCCAACTGCCCTCCCTTGCAGGCCCGGAACCTCCCAACAGCGCTCCCCTGTTGCCCATCTTGTGGTAGACATCTTGTGTCCATATGGGGGCAGGATCTTTGACCACCTGGGGGCAGCCCTCTTGTGTGTTGGAGTGATAGTCAATCTGCATATTACTATTTTATTAGATAGGATAGAAGCCTGGTGCATGGGTGGGGGCCAGCTGGTTTGCCCTGAAGAGTGTCCCAGATCAGGGTGGGGGTTCCCTTGGGGCGAGGGGTGGCCTGGGCGAGGGGCGTGTGGAGGTTTGCAGGCCCTGGGATCTGGGATTAATTTTTGTTCTACAATTGAAACTTTGTAGCCTGGAGCGGAGCCAAGCCTTCTGCTTGCTCCCTGGCGACAGCCATTTCTGTTTACTTTTATTTAAATTCTTTAATTGAAACTCTGTAGCCTAGAATGGAGGCCTAGGTGCTAGGGCTGCAGAACCTTGGCTTACTCCATCACCCGGGCAACCCTAGCCTCTGCTCTCTCCAGTTTCGTGGCTGCCACCATTTCTGCTGAGACATATCTTCTATAATTGAAACTTTGTAGCATTGAGTGGAGGACTAGGCCAGCAAGGGCAGGCGGAAAGCTTAGCTTCCTCCATTGCCAGGAAAACCCAAGCCTCCCTCCTGCTCTCAGTGGCCACAGGCATCGTGGTTGGGATTTATTTGCATAATTTGCTCCTGACTGATGGGCATGCCTTGATCGGATGTACGGTCAACTTGCATTTTACTCTTTTACTAGATAGGATTAGATAGGAAGGAGGACGCTTAAATTTACAAACAAAAGATAGCTTTACAGGTTACATAACTTTCACTTCCTTTATCCAATTAGATCTTCACAACAACAAATAAAAAGAGGTTGAAAAATTAACATAAATTAAGTGCTAATGATAAGATGCACCAATTGAATGTTTGACTTCCAGATAGCTTCAATCAACAGGCAAATAATTTTTGAGCACCCACTATATGCCACACATAAGTACAGTGAGAAAGTCAGGATCACTATCACACACATCAACTCATTTAACCAATCCTATAAGCTATTTATTTTAGCCTCCTGTTTATAGTTGAGGAAGTTCAGGCTCAGAGTTTTATTAACTAACTCAACGTCACACAGTTAAAAGAGAGGCTGAGATCAGACTTAACCCAGCACCACCATTTTTGCACCATGTCCTGTTAACCATGGCAATTCAAGTGTTTGTTTACTCTCCAAATTGATGACTAATTGCTTCCCATCATAAAGATTTTTTTCTAGTTGTCCTGCGTGCATTACAGAAATTGATCACCATGTAACATTTATAAAACTATTTCTTAGCATTTATATTTGTGCTATGCTCTTAAGAATGAGCATAACTGCCTGAACTCAAATCTGTTGTGCTCTTCTCCACTGTGCATGAATACCAAAGCCACCATAACTGAAAAACCACAGCTTTCCTAGCTCCTTTCCACAATGTCAGCTTTCACCATGGGGCTAATCTCCACTCCCCAGGGACTGGAGATGGCACTGATGATGACAGGAATAAGGTTCACACTTACTTTAACCTCCCACAAGTCCCTTCACTTAATCCTTAGAGCTGCCTTCTGAGTCAGTAGGGCAGATACCATAATCCTCAAGTAAATAAAACTGAGGGAGAGAATGAGGAAGTGATCTTGCCCTTCAGAAGAAAAACCTAGCAACTGATTCTTAGTACAGCAAAATGTATTTGCTCTGGACCAAACAGAAATCCTGGGCTCACCACCACTGAAATGCCTTGCCAAAACCCAAATCAATGTTATTAAGGCGAAATAATTCCATTAAATGAAAGGCTGACTAATGCTGATGCTGAGTCCTGATCTCTCTGTTTAAGAGACACATGCACAACTGTTAGGAGTTAGGACATGTTAGGAAGGAGTCAGGGCAAACCAGCTCTAGGCTCCTTGAGGGTAATTAGAACAAATTAAAGAAAACGTAAAGGAGTCTACCTGCTTCACTCAGTGATTACATAAATGCTTTTTGATGCGAATTCTACCCAAAATCATACCCAGTGTCACTTCGGAAATTCTCAGCTGAGGTACGGGGAGAGTTTACATCATGGTTAGCAGGTAGTAAACCCTCCGAAAGGGTTAATAACCGCTGTTGTTTTCACTGTTCCGTTCTTTCTTGAGGTCACCGTTATTGCTGTGGCTGAACTGCAGAATACCCGGTTCCTGAAGACAGCCAACCTCACTCAGAAAAGGGAGCCGAGGCCTGTCCCCGGGAAACTGAGGCCTAGAGCCAAGCGGGCGGGCGGTGGGCAAGTGGCAGAGCAAAAGAGGATGCCCTGGCCCAAGTCGGGTCCTCTCAAGGCAGAGCTGGCCTCCCGCTGACACCCGAGCGCTCCAACCTGGCCGCAGCACTCACCTTCATAATTTCCAGGCCCGGAGGCCACTGAGGCTCGCCCAGGGCATCCATGGCCTCTCCAAGGGATGCTAGGGGTTGTCTGCCCACTGGTCTCCCGCGCTCGACTGCCACTCGAAATTCCCCGCGCTACCTCCCTACGACAGCAGTCCGCGACGCGCCGGAGCGTGCGCGGAGCCTGCCGGGAGTTGTAGTATGTGGGCGGAGCGCAGCCGCGGTGCTGTTGCTGCGCATGCGCCAGATTCGCCTTTCCAGCCCAAATGATTAATGGGCTCACATCCGCTTTTATATTTTGAACCTTAATAACTAAATGTCTATTGAATGTTGGGGTAAGGCATTCAGGAGTCAAACCAAATCTACACTTTACGAAATCTGTCAAGGTCTAAGCTAATGCTTTCTCCTTCTGGTTGCCTTCCCTGATTGCCATAACTGCTGTGAGCAAGGGTTTTCATATCTATTATTTTATCTCACCCCATCACAATACTGCGAGGTAAGCATTATCATTGCCAGTTTACACAAAAGGAAGCTCCCGCTTAAAAACTTGAATAGCGTGTTCTTTTTGTTGTTTTTTCAGGATTGCATAGAGTGTTCTTGATTCACAGTGTCATTGTCCAGATTATACAATAAGGATCTCTGGACTTTTAATAGGTGCTCTTTTATCAAATAAAAATTTTAATTTTAAGTTATTCCTTTCCTTAATCACCTTAACTTTGTATAACTTTTCAGACATTTCCTATGCTGATACATAGATAAGGTTTTTCCACAAGTCCTATATAATGAAAGCCTAATATGCAAATTGACCAAACTGTTGAACAACCGGTTGCTTTGACACTCACTGACCACCAGGGGACAGATGCGCAATGCAGGAGCTGCCCCCAGCCTGCAGGCCCCTGGCCAGCCAAAGTGGGTGCCACTGGAGGAGGGGTTGTTATTGCCATTTTATAGACACAGATACTGAGGCTCAAAGAGGTTAAGGCTTCATTCCTTTGGCCTCTCTTCTTAAGGAACCTCTAGCCCAAAGCCAGAGTTGTACTCACTGATTTTTCCCAAATACTCACTGGGCAATAATAATATTAATAGCAGTTGGACAGAGGACTTTAATAGACATAATAACAACTGACATTTATTAGGCACTTGTATGCAAAGCATTGTTCTGGGTATTTTTACACATGTTGACTTATTTCAGACTCTAACAAAATGTGAAAAATGAAGTAACAGGAAACTCGCTTAGGGGACTCTGCTGGTAATTGAAAGAGGAAGGACTTGAACTTGGGCAGTCTGGACTTAAGAGTCCATATTAACAACTGCAGAATATTTTGATAAGGCCCTCGTTATGAGAACTATTTCTATTTTATAGACATGGAAATTGAGTCTCAGAGAGACAAAGGAATTCATTCAAGATTATGCAGTTTGCCAGTGGCAGTTTCCAGCCTTGAACCTCTGTCTTTTAACCCCAAACCTGAAGGGATTACCCACTGACACTTTACAGAGGAATAATTGAGCAGACAAGGCAGTAGGGCAGAGGTCGGAGGACCTCAAGGTGCTAGACCTAGTGGACTTCAACAAGAAGGTGGGAATAGCAGGGAAATGGGAGGCGGCAGTGGTTTTGTATCAGCCAATCAGAAAAGGGTATGCAAATGAACTCCAGGCTGAGTTAGATGGCTTTGCCTACCTAGATCTGGATGCTGGGAGAGTGGTGTGGGCTTGGAGAGACAAAGGAATTGAGACAAAGACCAGGTTCCCACCTGAGTGCACCAGTAATTGTACCTTTATGGTACTAGCTGGTTACAAAGCAATTAGGTTTGGAATTAGATGACAAAGAGCTGGATGTGAGGAAAGAGGAGATGAGAAAAGAAAAAATATTAATGGAAAAAGGAGAGAAAAGAAGGGAAAGAAATATATTCTTTCTGTTCAACCATGAAGACAGATCTGGGAGGCATCACTTGGTTCTGGGGTCCAAAGCCATCTCCCTGAGTCTGGAGGCCTCCAGGGCAGCTCCCAATGCTATTAATCTCTAAGTTCCAGCCACCAGCTGCTCAGTGAGACTGAATGAATGAGTGAGTGAATCACCGGAATAAGCCCACATTTCCATAAATCTTTTCCTCCCAGGCTGAGCAGTTCTGTTTCTGCTCTCTGCAACAGCAGCCACTCAAGCCCACCTTGGACCCGGGAAGCAAAGTCACAAGCACAAGCGATGCTGAAGGCCCACCTTGAATCACACAAGGCAGTTGTCTTGCCTTCCCATGATATTTATCCACCTCGGGAGCCAATCTCCTCTAACATGCTGCTGTTTCCACGGATAGTCTCCTTCTGTTAAATCAATAAAGAGATTGTACTTCCTTATTCAGGAGTAAAAACAAAATGTTCCACACAAAAAAGCAGGCTAGAGCTCAGTGGAATCTCCCATGGCACTCAGCACAAAGTGAGAACCCAGGATGTTGCCAGATAAAATATAGAATGCCAAGGAAATGTGAATTTTGGACAAATAGAAAGCAATTTTTTAACATAAGTACATCCCAAATATTGAATATGATATATGTACATTTTAAAAATATATTTTCATTTATTTCAAAGAGGAAGGGAGAGGGAGAGATAGAAACATCAATGATGAGAGAGAATCATTGATCAGCTGCCTTCCCCACTGGGATACAGGCTGCAACCCAACCAGGAATCAAACGACCTGCTGGTTCATGGGCTGACACTCAACCACTGATCCATACCAGCTGGGCTCAATCTCTCTTTCTTGATGTCTTATATCTGTTTTCTTCAGTGCTGGCTTAATGCTCAAGCAGTCTCTCCCTCCCCCGACACACACACACACTGCCACCCACACACACACACACACACACACACCGCCTCCCACCCACCCCCACACACACCGCCACACACACACACACACACACACACACACACACACACACACACTGCCACCCACACACACACACACACACAAACCCTGCCACCCACAGCCAGAATGATCCAGGCCTCCCCTAGTGGAAAAGAAAGCACCTCATTCCCAATAGAACCCAGAAAAAGTGCCAGGGCTCAATCTCATTGGCCAGAGTTGGGTCACATGTCCCATCTTTGAATTAATCATTGTGCCTCAGATTGTCTAGGTCTCAGTGTGTGGGTAGGGGTGGATGTCCAAATGAACACTGGAGTGCTGTATATAGTAAGAGAGGGAATGAATGTCTATAAACATGCAGATTGCAAAAATAGTTGCAAATTATTCCCTTGTCTATATCCACACCTCTTTACGATCTGAGTCCTTCCATCAGGAGGTGGACTTGTTTTTCAAGCCTTCTGTCTGAATCTGGACTTTGCTGTCTTACTTTGGTCAATGTGACATTAACAAAGGTGAGGCAAATAGGGTTGAAAAGTGCCTGTACATTGGAGCTTACTCCTGCTCTTGCTGCTCTTGGGAACCTTCTAACCAGTACCATGTGAACAAACCCTAACATCCTCCTGGATGATGAAAGACAGTTAGCCAAGTCATCTTTCTTCTTAAAGTATATTTTATTGTTTTTTTTTACAGAGAGGAAGGGAGGGAGAGAGAGAAAGTTAGAAACATTGATCAGCTGCCTCCTGCACACCCCCTACTGGGGATATGCCCACAACCAAGGTACAAGCCCTTGACCGGAATCGAACTTGGGACCCTTCAATCCGTAGGCTGATGCTCTATCTACTGAGCCAAACCAGTTTCTGGTAGCCAAGTCATCTTTATCACCCAGTTGTCATTGAGCCACCTATAAGGCATGTGAGTGAGGCCATCCTTGACCACCCACTTCCTTACCACAGAGATCAGCTCAGCCTGTCCTGACCAGAAAACTGCTGAACACACTCACAGGACATGGTCAGTGTTGATTATATTAAGCCATCAGATTTGGGGGTGGTTTTTTTGTGATACAGCAATAGCTAACTGCGACAGTGATCTAAAACCACAGTGACCCTCCACAGGAGCCTTTTGCTTGCCTGGGGCTGGCTTGGGAGTGTTATAGTAATAGTAATAAGGATAAAATACAATATAGAATAAGTATTAAAGTGTGAAATTAAAGTGGGTGGCTGTGTGTGTGTGTGTGTGTGTGTGTGTGATATATCTGAAAGTGTGAAATGTAATGTAAACAAATTTAGTGTGGAATGTAATGTAAACAAATTGATAAGAACCTTTGAGTGGCCTGTACCACGTATGTAAGACCAGATAGCAAGGCTTTTGGGACCCGCTGATAAGACACACTGAAGATCCCCATCTGAACACATAAAAAAGAGGAAGGAAACAGAGGAGATCAGAGAGGCTGCCTGCTCCTCCATAGACAGTCACTCTCCACCCCCCTGCTGCATCTGCCTGAGCTCTGCTGCGAACTGTGAGCCGTGGAGCCGAGGCCTCAAACAAGATGCCGAGCTGCAGCTGAAACGCCCAACGTCCAGCGTGTGTGTGTAGGTGTGTGTGTGTGTGTGTGTGTGTGTGTGTCTGTGTGTGTGTGTCTGTGTGTGTGTGTCTGTCTGTCAGCACGGGTCTCCGGGTGGACTGCCGAGGTCTGGAAAACCTGTGTGATTAGTGCATTGCATGTCTGTCTCCTGTGTAACTTATGCTTGGTCAATATTGAATAAGAACCTTGGGTCATACATGTCAGTGTCTGTTTAGGGACTCGCTGAAGCACCCTTGGTCACCTGTGCTTACATCCCTAAAGGAGAAATTGGAACAGGGAGCCCCCAGATATAGAATTGCTGGAGCCTCAGTCCTGACAGTCCCTCCTCCTCCCATAGCAATCTTCCACCTGCTCACTTTGCTTCCAATACCTGTCTCTACTTCGCTTCCGATCTGGTGCTGACTTGTGGGTGCCAGGGGCAAGGCAATCCTTCCCGTGAAGAGCAAGTCCTGTGCAAGTCTTCTTGTCTCTGTAGGCTCCAGGCATTTCTTCTTACAAGGAGGCAGCCATCTACCTGGAACAAAGTGAAGGGCATGCAGTTGAGTTCCTGTGCCGTGGAATCTCTACCATCTGTCATGGTGTCTGGACATGCCTCCCCATATCAAGCTCCATTCTTTGTCTCTTCGAGGCTGTTTAGATCCCCAGAGACCCATGGGAGAGTTGAATGTTCCTCTGGGGTTGCTAAAGCAGGTTGCACCTGTTACCTTACAGCACAAACACATTCGCTGTATGTAATTACTTAATCTCCCCGACTAGACCCTCTGTGCCCCAGCACAGCTGTGAACGTAGCGGGGGCCCACCAATGCTCACGGGTGGATCACCTGGGAAGATACCAAATGATGTCTGGCCCAAGGGCTCTGGGGTCCTGGGACACAGGGAGTGCCTGGGGCTAGGGGAGCAAGGCCACGAACCTTTGAAAGGAGACAGAGTGGAAATCACCAAAGACAGAGTTCTCACCGACCAGTCTGGTCTATAGGGACTAAGGGAACAGAACTTAGAGTCACATGGACCTCAATTTGCATCCATGCTCTTCTACTTTCCATGTGATCTGGGATAAGCCACTTACCTTTCAGAACCTCAACTTCCCCTTCTGTAAGATAAGAATAATAATGCCTACATCGAGGGCTGTTGTAATGAATATATTTTTTAATTTTTGGAAGCACCTCTCAGGAAGTCCGATACATAATGAGTGGCTGGCTATGGCCGTAGGAGTAATAGTTATAATTATTACTGTTATTATCTTTAGGACACATTATTAACCAGAGGGCATGGAAGTTAAGAGCTCTAGCTTGGAAGTCAGACTGCCGGTGTTCGTGCACGGTCTGTGGTCCCCACGAAGAGGAGCCAGGGCCCCTTGGAGACATGGCTGATCTTAAGCCTGGGGAATAGTAGGTGCAAGATGAGCCTGGTGCTCCCAAAATAAGGTAGTTATCGAAACTAACATCAAAAATACAAGAGCCAGCTTGGAGCTGCTCCCACTGACTTCGGCCTCTGAAAGACCACTGGCTGCAATAGTCTGAGTGAACCTCATGAAATATGTTAAAATCCAGGGGTTTCTAATGAGTCTCAGCAGAAGGAAAATCCCTCATTTGCTACCATTGGATGTAGTCATTATATCATCTTCTTACTCTGAAATTTGATAAAGAAGAGGAAAGAACCATGTACCAGTATTCTTTTCCAGAAAGAACTATACTTTAGGAAAATACTAGCCCTTGCAGATGAGAATTTGACCTTAAAAATATAGAAGAAATGATAAAGTTAGAAAAATGGCCATTTTGCATTTTCTAATGAAACATTAGTGTTCCAGGCAATGATCAATCATGGGGAGAGATTGTTGAGAAACCAGATATTCACCAGGTTCCGAATCATCAAACCACAGTTTAGCTTCTGCTTTCAGGGGAAATGCAGCTTTTTAATGGAGGAATGAGGCTGAACCCACCTGAACCTACTGGTTAATCTTGGCTTCTTTAAAAGTGGGTATCAAATAGGGAGTGCCTAGATGAAGGACACATCATCTAGGGAGCATTCTTGCCAAAAATGGTATGACTGAATCGAATCAAATGCTTAGATCCAACTTCAGTCTCTAAGACCTTCATGTGTGACAGCAACCAGGGAGTTGACAGCTCAAGGAAGCCACCAGACAAACCCCGAATGTGGGGACTGGTACCAGAAAATGAGCCAGAGTTTTTCCGGAGGACATGAGGTCACTGTTCTGGAACAAAAAGGATTTAAAATACATAACCTTGTTATAGCCTTGTTTGGATCCTGATTTAAACCAACCAACCCTTAAAAGACATTTTTGGGAACAATCCATGAAATTTGAATATTAATTAGGTATGACATTATACTGACAAAATATTACTAATTCTATTAGATCCGATAAGGGGATTGTCATGTAGAAAAACGTCATTTTTAGAGATGTGTGCTGATGTATTTTAGGATGAAATGTCATGATATAGGTGATTTATTTGAAATTTTAAAAAGGTAAAGTAAATTTGGGAAAGATGTAAGTAATTGTTAAGTATAGACGATATATATAATAGTTTAATTATACTATTCTCCGTATTCTTCTGTAAGTGTGAAATATTTCATAAAAAAAATCAGAGATAACTCATCCCCCCTGCTATTTTACAGATGGCCACATGGCGACAGCAGAGTATTGGGCTGGGTGTGGACTCAAGCTTTGACCAAGAAATGTGGAAGAGCAATTTCCCCATTCATTCTTTATTCATGTATTTCTCCTCATCTTTGCATTTGACTTCCTAAAGGGCCCTGAGCTGGGCCTTTTGAGGACAGAGTCAAATTAACCCCTGCCCCTATCTCTTATAGCCACCTGTGTAAATAGTGTATCTACTAGTACTGTGGTGGGCAAACTGCTGCTCGAGAGCTACATGTGGATCTTTAGCCCCTTGAGTGTGGCTCTTCCACAAAATACCATGGCCTGGGTGAGTCTATTTTGAAGAAGTGGCATTAGAAGAAGTTTAAGTTTAAAAAATTTGGCTCTCGAAAAAAATTTCAATCCTTGTACTGTTGATATTTGGCTCTGTTGACTAATGAGTTTGCTGACCACTGTAAAGGGACAGTGACCAGGAACTTGGGCCCTTGCAGGCATGGGTGTCTCTATGTTTGAGGTCACTGGAATGGACGTCTTGGCCGAGCGTATCGGAAACAAAGAACTTAACCCAGGGAAGAGGGAAGCTGCCACTTGTGTGAGGTGACCTCTTCTACTCTCACTGAGATGTACACACTTATCAACTGTATGATCTTGGAAAAGTCATACAGTTTTGTCAGGGCAGGGGCTGGGTCCTGGGGTGGAGTGTGGGGGTTTTGAGGGCCACAGGGAGGGGTCAGAGATGTGATTCCAGGCCCCAGGGGCGGCTGAGGAAGGTTGCCAATGAGGCCCAGTGCTGGTTCTGTAAGGCATCCTCCTTCGGCCTCTGCTTCTGGAACCCAGGCTGGACATCTGTTCTGGAGTGGCTGCAAAGGCCTGGGGCGCTCTCATCCCCTCCCTGCCTCTCTACAATCCTGTATTGAAACACAGCCTCCCTCGCAGCGAGAGGAAAGCTGCCTCTCCTGGGGCTGCTGCTGGTCTCCTCTGTGCGCTGCCCACCTCCCACGCCATCCTCTCCACAGCCTCCCACTGGGAAAGCCCTTCTGATGGCCTCTCTGGGGGTGAGTCCCTGCGGCTGCACATGTTGAGGCAGTGGCAAGGCCATTTCTAGGCTTCTCCCCCTAAGAACACCCCCTTTCTCTAGGGTGTCCATATGAAATGCTCACTTGTGTCAGAGGCAGGACACTGAATCCATCCTGCCTCCTCTTTTAGAGACCGTCTGAGCAGCAGCAGACCACCCATCCCCACCACCACTGCCCTGTCTGTGCCTGGCACAAGGCCCCCGAGGGAGGGATCTTGGGGCAAACACGCAGACCGGTGAACCTCACAGTTCCACCCTGTCCACTGCTCCGGATCACGCCCAGGGGCCTGTCCTGGCCTGAGGCGTGGGGAAGAATGGCAAAGATCCGCCTCGAGAGTGAGACTGTCTAAGTGGGACCTCAGCTCCAACGTCCTGGCAGTGTGTCCTTTGACAAGTTCCTTACCCTCTGTGCTATTCCCTCATATGCACACTGGGAAGTCCTACTTTGTAGGGTGGTCAAGAGGATTGGTGAGTGGGTTTTTACATGTGAAAGGGCCCTGAAGAATGCCTGGAAGCTAGTCAACATGTTGGCTATTAATATTCTTTCCTCTTTTTCCATTTTATTGCAAGAAACAGACACCATATCACCTGGCACTGAGGAAGGGCGCTGAGTGTAAGGTCTCCCAAAAAGAAGAGGCCCTGGGACAGGTACACAGTATTGGAACCTGGAATAAGCCAGAGGCCTCCGTTGAGCATCAAGTGGTTAAGGTGGGAATCATGGCTTCCCTGAGGTTGGCAGGAGACCTCGTCCTCCTCTGCAAAGGGGCCTCTGCATGAAGGTCCACCAGAGGGTTCGCCAGAAGAGAAGGGCCCTGGAACGTTCCATGATGTGGCAGGTAAGAGATCCTAAGATCCTGCCATCAGCCCTGGTGTAGTGAGCATGCTCAGTGACAGGCAATACAGTGAACTTGGAAAGAGCATGACTTTGGAGTCAGACAGAGTAGGCTCAAATTCTGGCTCCTTCACTTCCTAGCCCAGTGGTCAGCAAGCTGCGGCTCGCGAGCCGTGGTTTGCTGCTCTGTTGACTGAGTTTGCTGACCACTGTCTGAGCCTAACCTTGGGTGAGCCACTAAACCTCTCAGAGCCTCAGTTTCATCTGCAGATCGGGGTTTAAGAAGGGCACTTAGCTTGGTCAGCATGGCTCAGTGATTGAGCATCGACCTAGGAACCAGGAGACCATGGTTCTACTCCTGGTCGGAGCACGTGCCCAGATTGTGGGCTCAATCCTCAGTGGGGGATGTGCAACAGGCAGCTTATCAATGATTATCTTTCATCATTGGTGCTTGCATCTCTCTCTCCCTCTCCCTTTCTCTCTGAAGTCAATAAAAATATATTTTTAAAGTTTTATTAAAAAGGCACTTACCTTCAATAGCTGTTTTGAGAATTTGATGAGAAAATGTATGTAAAAAGCTTAATCTAGTACCTGGGACAGAAATGTGATCAGTAAACACTACACACACACACACACACACACACACACACACACACACACACAAATAGGTTAAAAAACAACAGCAGTCTTAGGGGCTCTATCACACGTGTGTACACAATGAATGCCGAAATATTGCATTTGCCTTCACACTAGAAGTCAGTATCCCAGGGCCTCGTGTGTTTTGTGAGAACGTTCAGAGGCCCTCTGCAGACAGCTCCTCCCACTTGCCTTTGCTTTGGCACTTCCAGCTCTGCTTCGGGGCTCACCCCACAGTTGCCTCCCTCAGTGAGCTCTGTGGTTGGAGCAGTCCTCCCTGGAACCTTGATCTGAGTGAAAGGATATTTCAGGAATGATTCCTGGGAGAAGCACACACACAGTGTGGACTGGAGGTTAGGAACATCCCTCTGGGACCCCCCCACAAGCCATGGGCCACCTCACCCTTTCAAAAAGCCACCGGAGCGCGTGTTTGAGAAAAGTTAAGCTGTTTTATTTCACAGGATAGCTCCACATCAAACCAGCAGGCACCATCAGAATATGCGACAGAGGATCTAATCAGACACTCTATAGGACGGGCGTTGGCTGTAAGGTAGAGAAACAATATCTGGAAGAGGGCAGCACTTCTCATCACGTGGGGACAAGCAACCAGTAATTTCCAAGGATGGTTTCAATTTTTTTTTTTTCCTGACACAGTTTGGGGAGGAGGGAAACCAAAGGAAACAAAATAGACCAGCCACTCTGAAGCAATCAGAACCAAGCCTATTGCCAAACCGTGTAAACAGCCACCCTGCTGGGAGCCAGCGCCCAGCAGGAATTCCAGCAGAGCCTTCATCTAAGGAAGGCGGAGTGCGTTCTGTTTGTTCTGGCCCAAGAAACAGCTTTGTTAGGGACAGTTCACACAGAAAGGAGGTGTCAGCAAGGGGCAGCACTGGCCATTCGGCCAGTCCCAGAGGACGGGACAGCGGGACACTGGCAGATCAACCTCAGAGAGGCCAGGAGCACGCAGACCTGACAGCAAGTCCCTTCGCTCAGCTCCCCTGGCAGTTTGGGCATGTGGGGAATTCTCTGCACGAGAGAGGAGACCCCAGAGAACCGGGGAAGTTGACATGAAACGTCAGCATTAGCTCTGCATAGCAGAAAATCAGCTAAGCAACACCTCGGCTCACCCTGCCTTTTTCTTCCTGCCAAGCGCCAAGCCCAACAGGGCTCCCCACCATGGTTGTGAGCCAACCACTCCTCTTTCTTGGTTTCTCAGGAGAATGAGGCATTTGTTCTTGTGTGGGACCTTCTGGATGTGTGAAAAGTGAGGACTAGGAAGACTAGAGGAAGAACCGTTACATTAGTCCTTGTGGCTTCCCATCAGCCGAGGATGTGCGCGAGTGCCAAGTAATGACCAGGTCACAGGAAGTCCCTTGCATTCATGCTTCCTGAATGAGAAAGAAACATACCCACCAAGGCACTCCAAGCACCTCCGACAGAGAAGCCAGCCCCGCGTCAAGGCCCTTCCCCGCGCTGGCTCCCTCCATGTATCGCAAACCAGTGCTGAAGGGTTTATAAGGCAGACCTCTGAACTGCTGGCTCCAGCCATGGCCAAAGGTTGGCTCCATTTCCCGCTCGGATTTCTTCATTGAACAGAAACCCGTTAGCCCTTGGGAGTCCACTTTGCTCCTGCTCCTTGGCCTGGTGACCTCAGAGGGCAGACTCCCAAGTCTAATGCCCAAGCTTACAGATCCCTCCCATTTAGTGCTCCGTCCGGGTTCAAAGGCGCTTCAAGGTGAAAAAACGTTAGCACTGAAAACAAGGAAAGGCAAGAATTTTTCATAGACTCCCACAGCTCAGAGCAGCTCTTTAAGAGGAAGGGGGAAGAAAGGAGAGAGGGAGAGTGGGGTAAGCACGGCTTGTTCTCAATTTTATCCGAGGAAGGTCTTCAGTGGCGACTGGGCCCCAGGGCCCAGGAATCTAGACCAGGAAGGAATTGTCTTTGGTCAGTTTTAAATGAACATCTTGCTGATTCATTCCTAAAGTAGACTGAACATCGGTTACACATAAAGACAAAAGGCTTGACCTCGGGATAAGTCGAAGGTTTAAGAAATCATTCTGTGAAGCAAAAAAATAATTTTAAAAAAATGCCCGTTATCGACAAACTGATCAGCACAGCTTTCAGTAATGGTGATGAACAAGTAGGTAAACACCACTTCTCCTTGTACGATTGGTTATATTGAGGACTACGAACTAGGTTACTACATTTCCCCCACACTCACTGTACAGTTAGGTTTCTCGTATTTGTTTTTACATTGAACTATCTACTAGGTGCAAAGATTTGGTGAGTGGCATTGGCTATAATTTAATTGTTGCCTTTTTAAAAATTACGATTTCACATTGTAACAGTTACTTTCCAGTATTTAAGCAAAGACAGCAATATATAGTGGACTAACACAGGCAGGAGTCAGGAAGAGAATGCCAGTGCGCAGTGACTGTGGGTGGGGCTGGGTGCCTGTGGAGGGACAGAGACATGCAGAGTGCCAGATGAGGAAGTGTGAGGAGGGCGGGGGGCAGAGAATGGGAGATGCAAGAAAGTATTTTTCCATTTGGTTCTGCGTCAAGGCTCAGATTTGGGGCTGGATGAGTGAGGTGTGAGCTTCTCTAAATGTGAACTCATCAGCCTTTTCCCAATGGAAAAACAGGTGCTTAAAGAACACAGCCTCAGCTCTGCCTTCAGACGACTCAGCAGAAGGCAGGTTCATTCTCAGGAAAGAAAAATGAAGTCAGTCAATTCAGAGGAAAAGCCACATGGCTGGACTGGTGTTATGTAGATCGGGCACCAAGTCCGTCAACTCAAATGTTCTCTTTGCATCCGGTGGTCCTGGCAGAGAATGCTACATTTTGCTCAGAGGCAACTACATTTAAGGTCTGGAAGTATCTGTGGGGTAGGAATGGGATATCTTGTACCCTGGCTGGACAGGACAGCATCCTTGCAAAATAAATGACTTCCTCGCCTGATATGACCCCCTCTCTCAAGACACAATAGCTATTAGATTGAGCACAGTCTCTCCCAGGGCCTTGCTTTCTTTTCTAAGCTGTAAAAATGGAAACATCTTCATACTGCCCACAGAGGTGCTTTTATTTCCAGGAGCTAATAGAACAGTTGGTTCTAGGCCAAACAAAGAAGGTCATGCTTGCCATTGTCTCTCCCTGGCATTCTCTTTTGGGGCCCTTGCTTGCTTCTTCCTTCCACTGTGTGCTCTCAGTGTCAATCCTCAGGTGAGGCAGAAGGGCTTACCATTCCCACACACCCAGGGATTAGTGACTCAATAGGTCCCTCCCTCTAGGGGTAGTCATCTTTTTGCGGAAGACCAGAGGACAAGGCAAAATTCATCTAATGGGTGAAATGATATTGATGGAATTTCGAGCATCTGTAGGTGATATATCCGTAGGGCTGGGCTTGGGGATCTTATGAAGCTGGTAGAAAAATTCCACTGCCTACTCTCAGAAGCCATTAGGAAGTTTCAAAAAGAAGGTCTCAGATGGTGTTGAGCTAAAAGACTTACCTTACTAATGACAATAAAAAGAATAATTGTGTCGGCACAGTGCTTTTTAAACAGCTTACTCATTTACATTTTATCCTTATTATCTTCCTTTTATGGAGCAGGAGACTGAGACTCAGTGAGTTGCAGGGCCATGCCAGAGTCTCACAGCTCCCAAGTGGTGGGCGCCGGGACACACAGGACTTTTTATTCCAAACCACAGCCATGGACATACTCAGAGGCCTTGAGAAAGAGATGAAGCTTGAGAAGAATAGGGAGGAAACCCTTGGCTTGGCACGAAGGTGGTGAATAAACGTGGTCCCATTGGAATCTAATTCATCTGTGTTCCATTACCCATAAATAGCCATCTCTGGAAAACCAGGAGATGCAAAGAGGAAGCAAAATAGAATCGAGTGAGGGTGATGCAGAGGCCTTTTCCTAGCCAAGAGGTGAAAGCCTTGCTCGTAATACTTGAAGATCACACCCCCAGTTCTTTCACCATGTTTCACTTATGTTAAACACTCTGGAGAAGGTAGGTGAAGGGAAGGGAAGGGCAAGGGGGAAGCTATTTCACTTGCATAAACGCAACCTAAGCATTCTCTGGGACAGAAAGTGCCAAGGACCGCCCCACCCCAGCCCTGGGCACTTACGGTTCATGCACTTCGTGCAAGAGGCACCAGCCAAAGTGCGTCATGGCCTGATTTTTAATGAAAACGATGTGACTCAGAACCTCCTTGCCTGTTTAGTTCCACATCTGACACAGTATAATTAGTAGAAAGAGGAAAGAAAAAAAAATTAAATATTTTGAAAATTGTGTAAGTTAAACCTCTATAGTTACCAGAATTATTCCTACCGCATTTCTAGGTTTTGAAGTGTTCCATACCACTGTGGTTTTATGTTTTTCCCCCTTTTCCCAACCACACATAATACTGTGCTACGATGGGGCTTAGTTCTCACTACCACCTTTTCTACATACAAACACACAGATGCTGTGGTCAGGGGGTCTTCCTGCCAAGGTCCCCCCGTGCCTTTGGGGGTACAGTTGGTCCTTGGCCTTCAGGTGGAAAGGCAGGGTCTCTGGGTTGGACGGGGGGGTTCCCCACCTCAAGGAGCAGCCTGCTTGGGGACTGCCTGCCCCACCCTTCATTAGGGGCAGACTGTTCTGGAAGGCCACGACTTCTGGAGACAGTGGGAGACTGTTTTTGTTTTTCTGCAGCTTAGTGGTATATTGCTTCATTCGCAGTTACGGTGGGCCTCTAAGTTCTCCCAGAAAAGTCCCTGCAAATCCCACCAAATAACAGCAGGAGATGTTTGGTGGCATGGGTCTGAGGTAAATCTAAGTTTCATAAAAAGAAAAAGGAGATCCTATATACATTTAGTATGTGTCCCGATCTAGTATATGTATATAGATGCATAAATATATATATGTACACACACCTACAGACACATACATACATATATATGTGTAAATATGCACACATATACATATGTACACACATATATGCACGTAGAGAGAATGTTGAGAGAATCGTTTTCCAGTGGCGATATGCCGGTGAGGCTGTTGAACATGTTGCCACAATCTAAGGACACGCTCTAGCTGGGGCTGCTCTGCTCCCGCGCCTGCCAGCTCCCGCTCCTGCTCCCCTGGCCTCTGCCACACCGTCCAGCTGGATGGAGCTGTGGCCAGCGCCAGGCCTCAGCTCCGCACATTCTTTCAGGCTGACCCCCGGCCAGGAGCACTGGGAAGGGTGTGGAAGTCACAGAGGTCGCCCGGCCATGGTGTGTCCAGCCTGCAGGTCACATGGTGCCCGACTTGTCCGCTGAGCTGTTGGGGAACATCTTCTCGGTGGGCGTCACGGCCGGGCTGCCCACCCCTGAGCTGCTGCTGCTGCTGGACCGGTGCTGAACCGCGGGCCGCACGGGCCGCACCGGGGGCGGGCGCAGCTGGGCGCCGGCCAGGCGGGCGGACAGCGCGGGCTTGAAGGTGGTCATCATCTCTGCGGAGGAGCTGCAGCCGCGGCGCACGGCTGCGTCGGGGTCGCGGATGACGATGGTGTGCAGTGGGCTGGCGGGCTCCGAGCTGACGGGGCCGGGCGGGTTCTTCAGGGGCTCCAGGGTGTCCAGCACCACGTCTGGTGCCTGCTTGACCGTGTTCTGCCTCTCGAGTTCCCGCAACTCGTGCAGAGCCGTGCTCATGGTCTTCTCTATGTCCTGGAGGCAGAGAGAGCTCTGGTCAGCACCCAGGCTGGAGGTCTGGGGTCAGTCCTTCCTGGGCAGTGTGGGGGCATCTGAGGGAGGTTTTCCCAGGAGTCAATCGCTGGGGTGGAGACTGAGTCCCCAGGGTGTTGCCAGTTGGGGAACACACGTGGTTGTGACCTGCACTCTGTCTGAACAGGGAGCTGACAGTGAGGGCAAGTCAGACTGCTGGCTAAGAAAGGCAAGCTCTGCGGCCAGACAGACGTGGGTTCGGAATTCTGGCTCTGCCACTTCTTTACTGCATGACTTGGACAAGTCACCTCAGTTCCCTGAGCCTCAGATTACAGATCATTAGAATACAGACCTCGGGGCTGGATGAGTATGAAATGATATGGTCCCTGTGAAGAGCTTGGCCTAACCCCTGGCACACAATAAGCGCTCACAATGTATAAGGTAGGAACTACCATTAAGCTCATTGCACACATGAGGAAGTGGAAGCTCAGGCTGGAGTAACTTGCCCAAGGTCACACAGCTAGTTAGTAGCACAGTCTAAGTTTTAACCCAGGCACTGTCTCCAAAGTCCATGTCAATAACCATTATTATTATTTTTAAAAATCCTTGCCCATAGAAAAATTCCTTGGAGGTTAGGTATCAGAATGTTCACTTGGGACTTTTACTTTCTTCTCTGTTATAATCAGAAACTTTTTTTTTTAATGGAGGTCTTATAAAGCAACAAAAATCCTTATCTGCCTACGAAATTTCCTGAGAAGTTTTAATATTTAAGCTCATAAGGATGACAGTGCTTTGAATGACAGAGCAAGATCATGGCTGACCCATCTTGTGAACAGAGGAGCTCTTTGTCAGCCTGGGGCTCATGGCTACCTTTTCCAATGCCTCAGTTCCCCTTCCAGCCAGTAGGCGGTGCTGGAGCTGGAGCTGGAAGTCACCATTTAACTAGGAGCCCTAGACTAGGGTATAGCCTGGGACTTGTGAGCAAAGACTCCTTTGCCACTTGCAAGTCTCAGTTGCTCAACACCATACTTTGTTCATCTGTTGAAAGCCCATAAGATTATTGTGAAGATGGAATGAGACAATGAATGTGATGAAGCTTTGTAAACTGACAGACAGTGGTTTTTCGAGTCCCTTTAGCCAGAGTCCTTGGTCCACATAAGAGAAGCTGCTCAGGCTGAGCTGGGCCAGAGCCCCACAGGCTGGGCCACTGAGAGGACAATTAAGGATACTGCTTAAAACCACTGTTGGAAGGTCTGTGCACAGCCTCAGTAACAATGATGACTATTAAGACTCACTGCTTTTCTGCCCAGGGGCAAATCTGGAAAATCTACAGGTCTGATCAGGCTAATAAGGCTAGAGCCTGGGAATCTCCTGGCTGGCCCTCTCCATACTCACCTCTTTTACCTCCACCTCTCCACCCATTAGCAGGTGGCCTAATGCCTGTCCTGGGCCCCTATGACAGGCACCAGTCTGGCCATAGTCAAGGCCCCAACCATCCTTTTTAGGATCTGGTAAGAGCTATTGATAATTAGCTAATCCTATATAATAAAAGCCTAATATGCTAAATGTCCCGTTGACTGGTCAGCTGTTCAACCAATTAAAGCATAATATGCTAATGATATGCTAAGGCTGCTCAACTGCTCACTGTGATATGTACTGACCACCAGGAGGCAGACGCTCCAGTCAGTAGGTTAGCTTGGTGCTGGGGTCAAGTCGATTGGGACTGAATGAGATGGGCCAGACATGCTCTGGAGCCCTCCTGTGGTCCCTCCGCAGCTGGCCAACCTCCTGAGTCCCTCCCTGGGCCCAATCATGCACCGGTGGGGTCCCTCAGCCTGGCCTGCTCCCTCTTGCAATCCAGGACCCCTTAGGGGATGTCAGAGAGCTGGTTTGAGCCCAATCCTGTGGGCCAGGCCAAGGGACCCCACTGGTGCACGAATTCATGCACTGGGCCTCTAGTCTATATATATAAAAGCCTAAGCAACCAGCCGACTGGCCAGTAGCTATGACACACAATAACCACCAGAGGGCAGATTCTCGATGCACAGGCATGGAAACATGGAACAAACTAATCATCTCAGAGGGAAAGAGGGGAGGGTGGGAAGAGATTAATGAAAGCTCTTATATGCATACTAGAGGCCAAGAGCATGGATTTATGTACCAGTGGGTCCCTTGACCTGACTTGCGGAAATCAGGCTGAAACCGGCTCTCCAACACCCCTTGAGGGGTCCTGGATTGCGAGGGGTTGCAGGCCAGGCTGAGGGACCCCACTGGTGCATGAATTCCTATATTAACATAAAGCCTCTAGTATTAACATAAAGCTAATATTCGCTTTTAGGCTTCCCCATAATACTGGCTCCTTTAAGAAGGGGGTCTTTAGGCCTTTACCTACAGGATTAGCTGTGTGGGGTTTTCTGCATGAGGGACAGAGGGCAGACTCTCCCCATCTTTGCCTTCTCCCAACCCTGCAGGGATAAAGCCTGCTTTCAACACCCCACTCTGCTTAAATTAACTCCTCTATTGACATCACTATTCTTTGTTTGCTCTACTCCAGTGTGAGCTGAAAGGTAAAACTTCAATAAATGAAGTGCAATTATTGCCCCTCCACCACAATCCCTCCCACCACTACCACTCTACCTGGCAGAGTGTGAGCCAGAAAGACAGAAAGCTCAGAGAAAGATCAGCTGAATAGTTTAGGCAGGAGCCTGGCATTAGTCTGAGGGGTGAGGCCATAATCTCCAGGGTGGAGCTGCAGAGAGGTGCTGAGGGGTGACAGACTTCCGGGTGGTGGGGTGGGAAAAGAGTATGTTTCAGCTCCTGCCAAATTACATCTTCCCACTTTGGATGGCAGTGTAGCAAGTTCCCCATACAGCCTCTTTACTGGGCTCAAATCTAAGACCTAAAGGGTATTTTGAGACCAAAGAATTTTGACCACTGGGTGTTTCCTTGCCATAGCTCCTTTTTGTAGTCTGAGAAATCAGCACCAATGCTGAGCAGGCTAGAGGCCATCTAGCTCCCCCTTTTGGCTATTTGCATATTATCTTCCATGCTTTCCCATTTCACCTCTGTCCATGAAAGGAGCTTTTGAATGGCAGCTATCAAATTAGAGAGTGTGTAGATAAGTTTACAAAGGGAGAAAAATGCATAAAGCATTTCCCAAGTCATTCTGTAGGCTTACCTTATGAATGCACTGTGAATAAAGCTTAAAGAAGTCTGGGTAATGGGGTGTGCCCTGTTCTCTTTCTTGGAGATTCATAATATACATACTTCAACATACTTAAAGGTTCTAAGAAATCTTGTAGACAATTCATTCAACTTTGTCTGACAGGAATTCCCCGAAGTTGGTTGACACTAAAACACATTTCCCATCTCCCCCCATTAACACCCTGTGAATTAGTCTGCTGTGGAAGCTACTTTTGGAAACACTGGCCTAGACTGTACTGTGTTTGATTGTTTATGTTATGGGCCCTGAGCCTTGGGGAGCCCACTTCCCATCCTGGCTCTTACTAGAGCTTTAGGTAATGGTGGATACTAGGGTGATGCTCCCCAAGGGGACAGCCTTCCAGGATGGAAGGACCAGCAGGTCTTCCTCTGCGGGACCATGCCAAGGTGCTCTTCGGGTATCCCTCAGGAGTGGGGATCAGGACATGGGGCCCAGCTAGACCTGGGGTGTGAGCAGGAGTTCTAGCTGCTGGGTGAGTTGTTTCTGCATTGGTTTTCCCAGGGAACCTTTCCTGGTCTCCTCTAGAGCACAGCCCCCAAGCCCACAACCTTCCCTTTCCCCTTGTACCAGAGATTCAAATGCCACTCTCTAAGAGCAATTCTCACAGCCAAGAAGGTTCTGGCTGCATCTTCCCTTCCAGTGTCAGCCATTTATCCCACCTAACCTCTCTATCTCCAGTCATATCCCTACCCCCACCCCAGTGTCAGCCATTTATCCCACCTAACCTCTGTATCTCAGGTCATATCCCCACCCCCACCCCAGCATCAGCCATTTATCCCACCTAACCTCTGTATCTCAGATCATAGACCCCTAGCCCCCAAGGAAGTCTCTCCTCCTCTGAGTAGTCCTCACATTATAGGTTCTCAAAATATCACGAACCACTCTTTCAAAGAACCTGGCCCAACTGCCATCTCACAGCTGTGCTTTTGGTTGATGTCTCTCTCTTCTCTGAATTGGATGAGGCCTGCGTCCATTCAAGGTCATCATTGTACTCTCAGTGCCTAGCCCAGTGATTGTCACACAACAGGTGCTCAATCAATATTATTCAATGAATGAAATGGATGAATGAACAGATAGATGAATGAATGAATAACTCAGGTATGCCTTCTCATGGAATCACCTGCCATTCCTACATCTCTAGCTTCCAGCCTTTCCCTTACACAGGAATTGCCCCTCCATTCCTGAAGACTAATTGGGGGGGGGGGTGTCCTTCAGTCTTCACAGGAACCTAGCCAGCAGAGCACCCATCCAACTTCCATTCCCATGGGGAAGCCAGCAGGCAGGTGGGAAGCCAGCTCCCTATCTATCTTGTGTTCTGGCTTAGCCTTAAGCCTGGCATTAAGGGCAAAGTGGCCCCCCCAGTCCACAAGTCCCCACCCTGCTCCCGCTCTGGGGATCTCCACTGGCCCAGCCTGCCTTCCTGAGGGCCCTTACTTCTGCCAGGGCCTCGGCCTCCAGGGACTTGTGGTCCCCCAGGCTGCTGTGCCTGGTGGAGCCGCACGTCGACCTCACGGAGTGCCCTTCTGAGAGCGCCTTCTTGTCAGAGTAGTTGATGCTGCCAGCGCTCCCAAACGTCGCCATCCTCCGCTTCTCCGGGCTCTCGATCCTGCCCCGGGTGAGGGGGATTTTGTGGGGGCTGCTGGGGCAGGCGGCGGCCCGGGGCGGCGTGTCTATGCTGGGGCCCAGGCCCCGGGGCGGGCTGTGTGTGTCGCCCCCGCTTCTGCGCCTGGGAATGGCTGCTCCATCAGATCGTAACCGCACTCTGCAAAGGAGCCAGGGAGCGGGGGCATGGGGCAGAGGTCAACCCTGGCAATCAGAATGAGGCATCAACCCCAGGCTACGCACTACACACTAGTCACTAGTCTAGCCAAGGTATAGTAAAGCCTCCTTCAGCCAGTCTGCGATTCCACAGGAAAGCACCGGCTGAGCACGGACCTCACAGGCAGGGGACAGGCTTCCCCGGACCCAGGAGGGAAGCAGAGCAGTGTTCCAAGCTGCAGAGGGTGGTGCTAATCCCACAGCAAAGCTGTGAAGTCAAGGCCAGAGGATTTCATCCTCAGACTGCTCTGGTGATGGTTAGATGGGCTCGGGATACGTTCTTAAGCAATTCAGACATCGCCATGATGCTATAGGGCTTCTAACTGGTCTGAAGCATTGAGGCTTTACTGTACCCAAAGTTACCAGCTCCTCTGCAAGCACAGGAAGGCTCCCCTGGGAACAGAACACAGCCCAGTATTGCTACCCACCCCAACCTCCCCAGCAAAGGGCTACTTCTAAGAGCCTTTTCCAGATCTTGGGAAACAAGTCATCCAAGAGGGAAAAGTGCATCACTGAACATGCCTTCCATGCGTGTGGACAAAAGGGACACATGAAGGTGAGTCCTTATCCTGCTATCACAGACTTCCCTGGGTCCTCTCTGAGGCCCATTTTATTAATCTGTCAAATGACATAATATTCCTTGCCCACTTTAGAAGGAGGTTCAGTGGGTGTGAAAGCACTCTGAAGATAAAAGGTTCCACCTACTGGAGATTTTGCTACATCCCATGGAGGCCACCAAAGAGGGAGGGAAGCTGCAGTACCCATGGGGTGGGGAGCAGGGACAGAGTGTTGGAATGGATTTCAACCAGGGGACCAAGTTCAATGTGGTCAGCAGTGCTTTAGATCTTAATGCCACCAGCCAAGCTAAGCACTGCCTGTGGGTACCCCAACAGGACCAAAGCAGAGGCACTGGAAAGGAAGAGGTATTGAGAAAAAAAGAACAAGGAGGAAGTAAATGAGGGAGGGAGAGGAAAATGAAGGCAGGAGAAGATAGAAATGCCCCCCACCCCTAGAAATCAAGGGACCATGACTTTGTCCTCTACCTACCCCAGTTTCACCCCCACCCCCAACTGTATCATCTATCCCAGGACCCGAATTGTTGTCTCCACTGAAAAGAATATGCTAAAGGAGTCACTGGGACTTCTGAAATAAATTTGTAAATGTATGTTTCCATTGTGACGGAATTTTTTGGCTCTATTTACAAATATTCATATGCGTAGGCTGGTCCCCTGACCTCTCCACCAAATAAACAAAGAAAATTACATTTTGAGAACCTGATTAGGAAAGCAGTGAGAACTGTCAGGTTTTTGGTCCTTTCTTTTCTTTCCCTTAATATTATTAGTTTTTAAAGTACCACATACTTTGGACCACACCTGTATGCAGAATCAGGAGCACAGCTCCCTTTTTGGCAGAAAGGTCATGTGACACAGCCTGGCCCACACATAGAGAGTAAAGAAATTGGCAAATGTGCTCCAACCAGATAAGTGGGTGGAGTCGAGTATCAATTTTCCCTGCACTTGAGGGGGTGTGAGTCTTCTGTTTATGTAGCACACTTCAAGGAGTACATGAGCTTTAAAATTTTAAATATAACTACTTGGATCTTCAACAGAAAGTGGAGGAGGTGCAAGAACTAGAGAGAGAAGTTGGAAAAATACTTGCCAATTTGCAACTCTCTCCCCCACCATTTATTATTATTTTAAATAAAAAGCACTGATTTGCCAAAATATGTCTTTCTTCCTCCTTGCTCTACACTCCTTGCCCCACCCAGATGTGCTCAATATCACCTGTGGGGAACAGGGGCCACAAAAGCTACTGCTCTCCCTCCTGCCCCCTTGTTTTTCCCAAATCAGATACCAACAGGTATGGTACTAGCAGAAAAAAAAAATGAATCTGTGTTTCCTACCGGCCCATCACCCCCCCAAAGCCGTAATCCGAGATGTGGTCCGTGGGCGACTGGAGGTCGTTTTTGGAGGAGGCCTTGTCATCCAGTAGTGGCCCACTGCTGGCCTCACTGTCCGCCTTCTGGCTTAGGCTGTCGGAGAAGGCATCATCCCTGGGGAGAAGGACAGATGTGAGCTGGGAGTGCTCCAGAGGATGCGCTGGGCTCTGCTGGGTCAACATGTGCCTCAAGGTTAAGGTATGTGCACAACTCTGGGTGAGCCACCTCCCACGCCCTGTTTCACCACCACGCACCAGCAGTACTTCCTCCTCTGACTCACCACCCCATGCATACCTTCTCCTCTCCCCTTCTCTAGGTTCTTCTCTCTCCCAGGAGTGAGGACAACTAAATGCCGGACAGTGTGTTGGAGAAATGGGCACTGAGTGCTGACTCTCCATGTGGCTCTGTGAGGAGTGTTTTAGGGCTAAGCAAGGGAGGGGGAAGGTGCCGCCATCCCTCCCCTCCTCACCCAAGGCTTAACCTGTGAGGTGGCTAGAGCTGGTTGGAGTTCCCTGCCAGCCTCCTCCCACAGCCTCTCCCTTCCAGTGCCCTGTGCCTGTCCACAGAGGCCTGGGAGCATCAGAGCGCTGGGATCCCTCCCCTGTGGCATTCCTCGTGGGATATGCCCATTCCATACTTCTCTGGCTTCAGACCATTCCTTCTGCTACCAAAACTTTGCCTTTGACCCCTTCCCTTGCAGGCCAACTTGGTGGCTGCTTCCTTGATAAATCAGTTCCACTGAGCCTGACCAGAGCACAGTGGAAGTGTGTGTGCAGGAACCCACAAAAGCTTTCAGAGAATGGAAGGTGTAGACTTTCGGTGTCTCTGGTAGGGCTAGTATTTGGGACGCAGGGCCTTTTTTAAGGCCTGAAATTGTTTAAAAGAAAATGCCTATAGATATAGGGAACAGATAGGTGGCTGTCAGAGGTGGGCAGTGGGGGGAGGGGCGGGAAGAGAGAGGTGATATAGGTGAAGAGGGTCAAAGGTACAAATTTTCAGTTACAAAATAAATAAATCCTGGGGATGTGATGCACAGCATACTTATATAGCACATTATTTAAGCACTTTATATTTGAAAGTTACTAAAAGAGGAGATCTTAAAAGTTCTCATCTCATATGAAAAAGTTATAACTATGTGTGGTGATGGATATTAACTAAATTTATTGTGGTGATTATTTTGCAACATATGAAAATGTCAAGTCACTGTCTTGTATACTTGCAATTAATATAATTTTACATGTCAATTATACCTTAATACAAAATAGTACCCTATTAACTTGAAATGAGGGGATGATTGTTCCTGCTGTCCCCTGAGAATGCCACCTCAGGGGTGGAGGATGGTGGCAGTTAAGGGTATGGTAGGCTGGCCACTGGCTGCAGGGAAGGCCAGGAGAGTGAAGGCATGTGACAAGATCCACAGGACACTGAGAACCATGTGGGTGATGAGTGCTCTGGAGGCTGTCAGGTGGGTCGGGAAAGGGAACAAGGGCACCCAGGCTGGCTCCACGTGCTCTGCAGTGTGAGCAGTTTGCTTATTTGTTAACAGGATCACCATTTAAAGGGATCTATACTTAGAAGACCAAGGGTAATTATATCAGTGAGAGCACACATCCCTGGTATATGACCCAGCACTCACGACTCCTGTCCCATTCTATACATCACTAGTTGATTATGGAATTCTTCACAGTAGGGTCCAGCTCCCACTCACATGTCCTGTACGACTATGTACTGATGTGGGATGAGTCCATCCACGCCATTGTGACGGCCTTCCCACCAGTCCTCCGAGGCACGGTGGTACAATAGCAGCGAGGCCCCCTTCTTGAAGGACAGCTCACGTGGGGACCGCCCCACATAGTCAAACTTGGCGATGGCCTCAATCTGTTCCACTTCTGGAAGGAAAGGAAGAAGAGCATCCATAAGTTCAGCCGAAGGACAGCTCAGGAGCCTTGCTCAGATGGACCTGGCCTCTAGGGGGCAGCATAGACAGCAAGCCCAGTACAAACAGTATGGGCTGGGGTCAGGACGCCAGGGTTCTAGGCTCAGATCTACTCTCCTAGGCTGTAACATCAGGCAGGCCACCTAAGTTCTCAAAATGGAAAGAAGGGGCTGACATACATGTCCTTATTTTCCACTGTTCTTTTTGTTCTCTATCTAAAAAACACTTAACAACATTGTAAGAAATTTATTTTCCTTCTACCCCTTAAAACAAATTCTGTTTCCATTTTTCCATGAACTGTTTCCCTTTTTTGTCCACTTACAATACTTTTAGTTATTCTTATTTCCAGGGAAGTTAAACAGGAAGTATATGTGGACTCCCATCAATGCAAAATGTTACACACATTTTTAAGAACTCTTTAAGGCAAGCATGTCAAACTCTCAGTCCTTGGGCTGCATGCCTTGTTTATTTGGCCCGTGTTAGCCTTTTGAGTTTGATATGCTTGCTTTAATGTTTCCTCAAAACTCATCATTTTACACTGAACAACATTACCCAAAACCCATACGTGGAAGCCCTAACCCTCAATGTGACGTTGTTTGGAAATGGGGCCTTTGGGAGGTAACTGAGGTTAAATAAGATCAAAAGGGTGGGGCCCTAATCCGATAGAACTGGTGTCCCTCTAAGAGGAGGAAGAGGCATCAGTGATTTCTCTCTCTCCACATGCAGCTGTCTACCAACCAAGAAGAGAGGCTTCCCCAGAAGCCAACCCTGATGGCATGTTGACCTTGAACTTCTACAGCCTCCAGAATGCTGAGGGAATAATTTATGTTGGTTAAGCTGCCTGGTCTGTGATTTTCTGGTATGGCAGCCGGAGCTGACTAACCCACTCATCCATGGACTTAATGTTGAGGGAGGGAGAATTCTTACTGGGATCATAGCTCCAGCACATCTCTTTGCACATACATATTTGCCCATTAAACATTTACTCTTCTCTGGACCGGGACAGGCTGGGACTGGGTGAAACAATGAGGATATAGCTCTTGTCCTTGAGGCACTCCTACTCCCCAGCTCTGTCACCTCTTGTCTGGGCCTCAGGGAGGTTATTGAACCTCTGTACCTCTCAGCTGCTTTATCAGTAAGGGTTGTTAGGAGGATTAAAAGGTAGTGTATGGAAGACAACATAGTACAGATGTACATTAGGTATTCAGATGATAATGGCTCTCATGATTATGATTATTATTACAAATGGATTTAGCCTATGGGATAGGTCTAGATAAGAAATCTAAGCTGCAAAGAGTATGAATGGTTTGCCTCTGACCATATAGCTGATGATGTCTGGGGAGGAGATTGTATAGGGAGCAGGAAAGTTATGCCTATGATTGATTTAACCTGTACTATAGTTTATATCCTAAGAAGTGCCCACACTTCGTAGAAAACTATGTATAGGTATTAATGTATTTATAAAACAAGCACAAAAATGTTTAACATTATACAAATAATATGTGTATGTATATTAATCCTAATAGAACAAGAGTAACAAAGTGACCCTTGCACTCTCTAGCATGCAGTTACCTTCCCTATGCTTAGCATCCATGGGACTCTCTATCTGCTCCATTCCTGGTGGATTTTCTGTATCTATCTATCCAGCCATCTACCTGTCCCCCATGGAGGAAAGGCCGGAACACCTGGCTTTGCTGCTTTTTAGCTGTGTGACCTTAGGCAACTTATTTCTCCTTTTAAAAAAAAAATATTTTATTGATTTTTTACAGAGAGGAAGGGAGAGGGATAGAAAGTCAGAAACAATAATCAGCTAGCTGCCTCTTGAACACCTCCCACTGGGGATGTGCCCGCAACCAAGGTACATGCCCTTGACCAAAATCGAACCTCGGACCTTTCAGTCCAGTCTACAGGCCAACGCTCTATCTACTGAGCCAAACCGGTTTCAGCATTATTTCTCCTTTCTGAGCCTCAGTTTCCTCATCTGTAGAATGGGAATGAATAATAATAGTACCTATACCTTCTAGGGTTGTTATGAGGATTAAATGAGCTACTCTACATAAAGTGCTTGCAATAGTATAGGCATATGGTAAACTCATAATAAAGTTAGTTGTCACCAGAGCTGATGCACTTTCAAGGGCAAAGGCAGTTTGGAAAATCAAAGAGCAGAGGGAGCAAACCCCTTTGTTCATCCCCCCACTGATCCCCGCTATATGTGTGTACTCGGGCTCTCTGTAAGCAGCTGGCCCCAGATGACTGTGTGGGTGATCCCCTGAGACACAGAAGTCTTTGGATGCACACAATCCTTAGTGCCTGAGGCAGCCTTCTGTGCGGAGCGGGTGTTGGACAGTTAAGTCAGCTTTTCCCAGCTGGCTCCCTGACAAATGTCTTTAAATGCTATCCTAATACAACTGATGCAGAATGACAGCACAGCGAAATGGGTCAAATACCCCAGATCCTGACTCAGAGTCACCTTTTCAGAAAGTTGGAGATATCTCCGTCCTCCTCTGCCTCTTTAACTCTTTTTCCGAGCCAGCCATGTGCTAGCACTGCCTGCAGCCCAGCTACAGAGAGCAGAAAGGCCAGAGGGTCCAAGGCAGGAGCTGAACCCTGCTGGCTGGTGGTGCTCTGGGCTTTCACCCTAGGGCGTCCTCTGAGCCAGCCCCTTCAGCTGATAAAGAAGCTGGCCCAAGCAGAGCTTAGCTCCTGCTAGGAGCAGCTCATAGGAGCTGCCTTGGGTAGCTGGGGTAGTCTGGTGCTGGGTGTGGGGGTGAGGAGGCGAGGGAGGAATGGAAAAAGTAAGAGAAAGAAAAGAAGAAATGGGAGGAGCCGAGCTGAGCCCCAGCTGAGCGTGAACACAAGTGCAGATGTCATTATGTAAGTGTGTATGGTGGGAACAGTAATAACAGCTACCAGTTATTAAGAAAGTCATTATTTGGGTCTACTAGTACAATATCTAAATAAAGTATGTTATTCTCCCTTGTACCATTCTTCCACACACCCCTCACCAAACTTACTGAATTCTCTCATGTTCCCAGTTAGGAAATAGAACCACCTTGCTCACTTGCTCAGGCCAAAGCCTTGCAGTTGCTCTTTTTAAAAAAATGTTTATTGTTCAGTTTATTAATTACATTGTTCCCCTTTTTCCCCTATAGCTCCCCTCCACAAGGTACCCATCCCACCCTCCACCCTCACCTGCCCCCCACTGTCCTCTCCCATAGTTGCATGATTTTTGTTCAGTCTCTTGCTGCACTTCCCACACCCTTTCCTCGCCAAGAATTGTCAGTCCATTCCCTCTCTATGTCCATGATTCTGTTACATTCACCAGTTTATCCTGTTCATCAGCCTATCAATTCACTTGATTTTTATGTTCATTTGTTGATAGATGTGCATTTGTTGTTCATAATTTATATTTTTATCTTTTTCTTCTTCCTCTTCTTAAAGAATATCTTTCAGCATTTCATATAATATTAGTTTGGCGGTGATGAACTCCTTTAGCTTTTTCTTATCAGTGAAGCACTTTATCTGACCTTCAATTCTGAATGATAGCTTTGCTGGATAGAGTAATCTTGGTTGTAGATTCTTGCTATTCATCACTTTGAATATTTCTTGCCACTCCCATCTGGCCTGTATCATTTTTGTTGAGAAATCTGCTGACAATCGTATGGGTACTCCCTTACAGGTAACCATTTGTTTTTCTCTTGCTGCTTTTAATATTCTCTCTTTGTCTTTTGCTCTTGGCATTTTAATTATGATGTGCCTTGGTGTGGTCCTCTTAGGGTTCCTATATATTGGGGTTTGGTGCACTTCTTGGACTCCTAAGTCAATTTCTTTCACCAGGTGTGGGAAGTTTTCAGTCACTATTTCTTCAAATAGGTTTTCACTGTCTTGCTCTCTCTCTTTTTCTGGCACCCCTATAATTTGGATGTTGGTATGCTTGAAGTTGTCCCAGAGGCCCCTTACACTATCTTCAATTTTTTGGATTCTTTTGGTTTCTTGCTTTTTCAGCTGAGTGGATTTTACCTCTTTGTATTTCAAATCTTTACCTTGGTTCTTGGGGTGCTCTAGAGTACTTTTAGGTCCTTGTATAATATTTTTTGTTTCAGTCAGTGTATGCTTAATTTCTGGTTGGTCCTTTTTCATATCCTTGAGAGTCTCCTTTATATCCTTGAGGGTCTTGTTCATTTCCTTGTAGGTTTCATTCATTTCCTTGTAGGTCTTGCTTATTTCTTTGTAGGTCTCGGCCTTTTCTAGGAGCCTCTTGAGAAGCCCTATAACCGTGGTTTTGAATCCCATGTCCAGTCGTTTTTTTTCCCTCCATTTCTTTCACATCTGATTTCTTTCCATGTCTCTGCATAGTGGCTGCTTCCCTGAGTTGGTCAATTAGCTTTTTGTGATAGATGTCCTAGAAGGGACAGTGGCTCAGCCTCCCCAGTTACCTGAGGTGGATATGGGTTGCACAGTCTTGCTGAAGTTAAGCTCAGGTTAATCGTTGTTAGCACTTGGAGGGGTTGACCTCCAGGCCAATTGTCTGTGATGTTCAGCTGTGCTCAGATTGGATGGGCGGAGTCTCCGGGCCAAGCAGACAGCATCAGCTCCACACTATGCAGCCCCAGGGACTCGGTGCTGGGGGCAATGGCTGCCAGCATCTCTGAGAGAGCCACTGTCAGGCTCCACCGGCTGCCGGGGAATACAGACTCTCCCCAAATGAGTCTGCACACCCAAGGTCTCACCCAGGGTCGCAAAATAAAGCAGTCTGACGATTTCCCGAATGAGAGAGCAAGTCACGAGTGCTCTCTGCATGGTCACGCAGCTGCTCTGTTCCCAAGTTCACACGCACTCCGCACAAGCTCGCCTTCTCCACAAGCCGGCAGACCCCTGCAGCACCCGAGCTTCGGTGTGCCCTCCCACTGTCCAGTTTTTACCCCGTATGATTGTGGGTTCCCTGGACTTCTCCCGGAGCTGGGGGATCAGTGCAGTGGGATGTCTTTGTCTCCCCCATTCAAAAAAACTGGCCGGGTTTTCAGCCGCCCGCCCTATCCGCTGGCGCTCCTCCAAACCTCTCTCCGCGCATATCTTCAACGCTGTCCTCAGCCGCTCCTCTGAGTCACAGTGTCCTATCTTCTCTTTTATTTGTGGAATTTTCACTCAGCCAGCTTTCCGGTGATTCTGGATGGTGTTTGTTCTTTCGTTAAGTTGTATTTTGAAATTGCTGTGTGAGGCAGCAAGATAGGTGTTTACCTATGCCGCCATCTTGGTTCTCCCTTCTGCAGTTGCTCTTGAGGGTCCCGCATCTCACCCATCAGCAGCCCCTTGCAGCTATCCCGAGTCTGACCAGTCTCACTACCTCCATTGCCACTGTTGTCCCTCTACCTGGCCTCCTGACTTTTATTCTTGTGTGGGGAGCCATTTCTCCCCACAGCAGCCAGACCTGCACAGTATTATGCAAAGTAAAACAAGCCAGTCAGGGTAAGACAAGTACCATATTATTTCACTTATATATGGAATATGAGGAACAAAATAAACTAACAAACATAATGGAGACAGATTTCTGGATACAGAGAACAGCTGTCAGAAGGGAGAGGGTTGGGGGCTTGTTGAGAAGGATAAAGGGATTAAGCAAAGAAAAAAAAGAAAGACTCATGGACACAGGCAACAGTAGGGTGATTGCCAGGGGGAAGAGGGGAGGGGAGAGGTAGAAGAAGGTAAAAAGGGGATAAATGGTGTTGGAAGGAGAATAGGCTTGGGGTGGTAAACAAACAATATCTGAAACCTATATAATTTTATTAAGCAATATCAGCCCAATGAATTAAGTTAAAAATCATAAATTAGATCATGAAACCCTCTTGTTCAAATCCCTCCGAAAGCTTCCCTTTATGCTTGGGACAAAACCCAAATGTCCCACAATAAAAACACAAGAGAACGCTAAACAGTAATTTATAAAAAAAAGCAGCCAGGAGGACTGTGCTTGGTCTCTAGTGGCTACGCCATGACTTTCACAGGCACTCTGCACTTGTATTTGCATGGGTCTCTTTCTCCATTAAAAAAAAGTTAAAATTATATTTACAAATGTATTGGCATAAAGATAAATATAGTCCAAGCTGGACCATATTCATTTTTTTTCTTCTTACTTTAAAAGAAATTAGAACATTTTCAAGTGTTGTGGGCCCGGGACACTGTGCCTACCATGCCTAATGGACATGTGGTCCTGGGCCCGTGTTATCCAGGTTGCTTATCTGTACAGTCCAGGTTCCCCCGAGACTAACCTGACTCTCTTCTCCTTATCTAGAATGGTGGAAGGGCCCAGTGAGCCATCAAGCCAGGCTGGCCTTCCCCTCCCTCCCTCCACTTCCCTGGGCCATCCTGTTAGGCTTTGTATTCAGGCACCCACCGCTCTCGGGGTGCAGCTGCAGTCTGGCATTATCATTCTGTGTCATGGGGAGCTGCTCCCAACCTGTCAGGTGATGAGATTGCAGTCCCCCAGCGATCCATGTCTAGTTCATCGACATACCCCAAGTTCCAGCATAGCTGGGCACAGAACAGATCCCTGGTTGGGGAGGAACGGAGGGACAAAGCATGCTTCCTACTTAGGAAACTCTTGTCACTTAGGATTTGCACTTGAATCAACAAGGACACAGAGAGGGATGAGGCAGCCAGGTAGGAATGTTATACATTGAATATACAAGCCTCCGAGATCTTTCTGAGTCCCCATCTATTCTGGGGATGATGTGCTGACTTGCAAAGCTAGAGGGGTTGGTTATGTGGCCAGCCCAGTGTTGAGCAGTCCTGGGCCAGCATGTGAGGCCCCAGGTGGGTTCCTGGTGCCAGATTTCCCCCCACTCACCTTCATCACTGGTGTGAGGTTCAGTACCATTGTCATGGTCAACTTCATCAATGGTCCCTGGCTCACTGTGTGGGCTATCACTGCAAAGAAACACAGAAAGGGGACTCATCGGGGGGCTTTGTACCCTCACGCTGCCCTTAGCCTCTCTCAGGCACCAGCCTAGTCTACCTCTGAGCCTTGACCAGATCAGGCCCAGGCCCACTTGGTCCCTTCTTTTCCATCTGACCACCCATGGACCTTCCTTCCTAAAAGAAAACCACTTCAGCCTCCTGGTTGGGAAGCTTCCCTACATATCTTCCCCAGATAACCCAGCCCTGGAATTTGTTGGGCTGTTTTCTTGGTAAAGGTTGTCAATACCAAGGTGTTCTATAAGATCCAGAAGGCAGTGGCAAAAACCTGGCTTTTATCCTTAAAAGAACCACAGAGTAGAGAGGACTTTCAGAAGTACTGGGAGTCATTCATTTAGCCCTGCTCCCTGCTTATGCAAGAAGTGACACAACCAACAAGGTGGGGTGATGCTCACAAGCAGGGGTCCTCAATGCTGCCTTAGGATGCTGTGTGCAAAAGCCCAGACCAGCCCAGCTGGTGTGAGCAGGCCAGCACCCATGATGGACAGGGTGACACAGTGAATCCAGGCTGGTCAAATTTAGTCCTTAATGCACTGGCATAATTTCACCAGCTGCTTCCCTCTCACAAGATTAATCCAGCATTCATGCACACAGCTGGTCAGTCAGGTGTTTTTTTGTTTGTTTGTTTGTTTTTACTGAGCTATCGATTGAGTCCTAATATATGCCTGACACTGTGCTAGGTACAAGAAATGCATTGATGGGTCAGATGGACACAGACCCACCCTCATGGGCCAGGAAATAAAACTGCAAGTGGAAACGTTTTATGTAGGAACAAATGAGCAGAGACAAAAACAGCAGAGGGAACCTACATAGGGTGGTCAGGGAAGGCTTCTCAGAGTAGGTGACATTTGCAATACCATTTAAAGGAATATAGATTTTATTATGAAAACTCTGTTGCCTCCTGGATAAGGCCCAGACTCTGCACAAGGGCTTAAAACCTGTCCTAACTCAGCCCCTGCTGTCCCACAGGGCATCCTCCTTCACCACCTGCTTGTCACAGGAGACACTCCGGACACACAGAGTTGCTTTCCGTGTTATTGAATGCCCTGTGTTTAGAGCATTCTTTGCCCACTACTCCCCTGGCTGACTCTAGGTCATTCTGTAGGTCTCAGTTAAGTCCCTGTCTCTTTCAGGAGGCATTTTCTGACCTCCCTACATAGGCTCAGGGGCCCTACTTCTGGAATTGCCTATTCCCTCCTCCACCAGAGCTGCCTGCATCAGGGGTTAATCCTGTTCAGGGCATATTTCTTCCCCTTCTCTGCCTGCCCAGGACCTGAGCCAGGACAGATGTTCAGTGACCATTTGTTGAATCAGTAAATGTTGTCCACTGTGATGGACCCTCAGTCAAATCCCCCTTTTGGGCTTTGAATATGTCTCCAAAATTACCATGTAATTGACAGTTTTCCTTTCTCATGCGATGCGAATTAAGGAAAGTGTGGGATTAAGAAAAGTGTGGTGATTGTATATTTTTCTTTGATAAGCACAGTAAGATCTTTTTAAGGATCCTTCCCAGAACAATACACACACACACACACAAACAGAGAACTGGTAATTGTACAAAAACTTGAAAAGCTTCTCTGTCCAAAAAGTCTGCTTGCTGGTTCTTCAATATATCTGTAATAGAATAGGGACAGACTTGCTCCTGGGGCCTCGAAGGAGATTAGAGAGCTGTGATTAGATAACAACAGGACCCGTCTTTCTGTGCAGGGAAGTGTAATGGGAAATGGGCTGGATCAGCTCCCTTCTTTGAAGCAGTTGCCCAAATATGCCTTCAGAACTAAAGCGATTCAGGAATCCAGGAATGCTTTGACAATCAAAAGACAAATTCCTGCAGGCACCTGGCTCAGAGCAGTGCAGGCAGTGCTAAATATATAGCTGTGTATTGTCCTTGCTGGGGATAAAGAGTGCGAACCTTCTGACTGGTCTCTGTTAGCCAGTGTTCTGAATCTCCTGTCTTTCTCACATTAAAGAAAAATGTCCTGTCTTAAGGTCTCAGCCTGGGGAAGGGAGTTGGCCCTGATTTTGATAAGATTCTGACATATTTCTCCCCTGACCCAGTGTAAGTGCCCAACTAGCATCTGTTGACCTGGTGTAGAGCTCTCAAAGACTGGATTCACTTTGCTGGAAAAGAAAACCCCTGGTGGATGGGAACAATGGCAGGAAGTGTCACTCTCAGTTCGTGAGTTTGAGGTGGAGATTATCCACTCCCTTGCTGCCTGAGAAGGACTTACAACTCATCTGGCCAAGGACAACATTGAATCAGCTAACCAATGTGAATAGTTCACCAGACTCAAGCCCCAGCAAGGAGACATCATTTTTAGGCTTGTGTTGGAACATTTGGGAAGGAGAAGCTGGGGATGCTGAGAGAATGGGCTCTAAATCTGGAGTTACCAGATGCTTCTTGAAACCACCAGGAAAAAGGCTGCAATGAGGCCAACATGGAAGAAAGAGGAGCCACAGGCTGAAGGTGGCAGGACCGAGTCCTGATGATAATAGTTGAACCCCGGGGTCTAGCTATACCTGACGCCATGACCCAGACTTTTTAAGTAAACCGATATATCCCATTTAGTCTAAACCCATTTGAGTTGTATTCCCGTCCCTTATAAATCAAAGAGTCTGGACTGATGCATCTATCTCATGTCCGCCTGCTGTGAAGCTCAAATGAGAGTACAGACTATAAAGCAGTAAGAAAATTAAATGGTGTCTTACTGTTCCCATTCAACAGTAACAACATGATAATAATAGTATTAAGAGGAATGGAATAATAATATGAAGAGGAATGGAATCTTACCAATATTCTTCCCCTCCAGCCATACATTTTTCATACACGGGTCCTTCTAGCTCCCGGGGGCTGGGAAAGATGGCTTCATGATGGATGATGATGGTTTTGATGACTTCATTGACGTGTGCCTGGCAGGACACAGGGTCCTGCCCATCAGGAATGTGCATGAGGGTGGGCCCAAAGCAGATGGCCAGGTTATAGGGATCCATCATGTTCTCGTCACTATATTGCGAGAGGCTGTAAGAGAGGAGGCACCCACAGGTCATCTGGGAAAGGCGAAGCCTCCCCCTGTGATTTCTTTCTCTTGCAGATTCCACTCAAATCTGGGAAGGTTCCATGTTCTCAGAACAGCTGTACCTGCAAAAGTCTCAGGACACCCCCTCCCAAAGGAGGCCAGGCTAAGTCAAAAGGGGCACACCCCCCTCCCCAACCCACCCTCACTTCACCCCCCACTGGCTGGACAACTCACTGGTTGAGGAAAGCGAAGAGATATCTCATGACCACGATGACCACACGGGGAAGGGTGATGAGGATTTGTTGGATCTGGTGCACCCTCTCAGCTGGGCTCTCCAGTTCTGCAACATAAAGGGGCTTTCAGGTTGTCCATCTTCCTCAGAGAGCCAAGCAGTCAACATTTGTGAATCCCATCTCCTAGATCAGTTCAGGGGAGCCAGTTCTACTCAGCTCTGGGGAGTGAAATATGACCCTGGCCTGGCGAATCAAAGCATCATATTCTTCTGGCCCCTAAATAGTTCTAGGGAGGGGTACACAACCTAATTAGAACCAATAGCAGTTGATGCTTGGGACTTTGAACTGGAGAAACCTAGAGAGAGGCACCCTCTTGAAACTGGGTAGAGGGAAGTGTGAAGCAGCTGAGGGACCCCAGGGAAGAAGACCCTGCCTGAAAGTGAAGACAGCATAGAGACAAGGGAACAGGTTCCTGCTCCTGCTGAAGCCAAGTGAAATGTGCATCCAGTGGGGGCCTAACTTTCCAGGAACGTGAGCCAAGACATTCCCTTTTCTGGCTTAAGCCAGTATAAGTTGAGATTTTGTCACCTGTAAACCCTGAGTCCTGATGAATACAGTAGCCCATGTTTCATTAAACTCTTTATAAACACTAGCTACAACATAAGGCAGCACATAGTAGGTGTTTAGGAAAAGTGTTGAATAAATAATCGCCTCTCAAACTATATATTGGCTAAAGAGCCTGGCAGGTGCTTGGGATCTCACCTCTGACCCCTGTTTTGAGGTCAATCCTAAGAGACAGACACTGGTATTTTTATCAGTCAGGCTGAGGGAGAGGGGAGCAGCAAATTGGGTTTGATAAGGATAGAAAAGTGCTTTGCGGACTTTGCTTTGTGGAAAGGGAAAACTGGCATTAGGAAGAGTGAGCTGCTAAAACTCTGATGTTCATCTTGTAGGGCTGATACATAAATCCATGTCAGTTTCTTTTTCAGAAAACGCATTTTTTTGCTCATGTAGCCCCTCCCTCCAGCCTCCATATCTGTCAACATGCTTCTTCTAAAACACTACTTCTATTTCTCCTCTGCATTCGAGGCCCTTTATGATGGGACTTCAACCAACCTTGCATGCCCCATTTCCTAGTCACTGTCCCTTTGCAAAGCACCTGAAGATGATTTAGAGCTATGGTTCTCAAATAAATAGTGTACCTCTAGGGGAATTAACAAATATATGAGGCATTCTTTGAGGTTGTCAGAGACTAGAGGGTGCTACTGGCATTAGGGACCCAGGAACAAGGTGCTAAGTGTCCTGACTGTGGGTAACACACAAGTTACTGCTCTACCCTCACTGCCAACAATTTCCCATTGAGAAACTCTGTTCTAGGCCACTTTATCCACCATCTCCCTCTCACAAAGGACCTGGCTGTCCCTGAGCCTTTGCACACACTGTTGATCTCTCTTCTCTGTCGGGCACACTGCAGACTATCAAGGTCCGGCTCCAGGGAGCCTCGCCGAAGCCTTCCCACAAAGTTAAGGCTCTTGTACCTCTACTGATCCCATTGCCACTCCATGTCCTCAGCTTCTGGTCATTGTGTCCTAGTATCACCTCCACTATTATTTATTCATCTTTTTCTTAAAAATATTTATTTAAAAAGGAGACTTGACCTAACTCTATAAATGAGAAACCAGGTTCACTTACCATAATTAGAAGGTAACATAAAAACAGATATAATGTAAGCAAAGCAATATTACTCAGTTATATGCAGACATGGTTCTATACAAAAGTTCCTGAGACTAAATTCTGTCTCTCTGTGTAGAAGGGAGATTGACCCAGGAGGTCTTCTCCTTGAAGTAAATAATCACAGGGTTTGGGAAGAAACTAGGAAGGGACATTCTTTCTCACTGTGTGAGTGCAGGTGTGACTTAACTTATCCAATGCCAGGAGCTTGTTCCAGAGGTCAACAACCTTGTCTGCTGAGGGCCTTACTCAGGAACTGGAAACACTGGCTGGAAACAATGAGAACTGGAAACACAGACAAGGTGGGACTTTTGTGGCCTGGAATTTCTGAGAGCTGATTTGGAGCTTGAAGTGGGTCTGGACAGATGAGCAGGAAGTAGTGTGGAGGGCACGGGGCAGGGGAAAGGGTCCTTTACACAAGGCAGCTGTCACTACCTCCTGGGACACATTCTTGGCTGCAAATCTCTCTCAGAGAACTGTGAGAAGCATCCCCAGTGAAAGTGGGTATGGGCTAATTTTCTATAGATCATATCAAAGAGTTTATTTCAAAATACTCTAATTCCCATATTCTAATATCAAACATTTATTTTAAAATAATCCCAAAAAGTTGCCTTGGACTTCGACATCTTGCAGTGAAGGCCCTTCACTTCAGGATCCTGGACAGGACTCCGCACTTCATCCACAGACATATCAGTCAAGGAAGATTCTGATGGCTAGTGAGTCAGAGGAAGCTCCTAGTTAACTATTTTCAGTACTTCCCTTGTTCGACATATTGCTGACCTGAACTCCCAAACCCTCCATGGCTCCTCATTACCCAGAGGGAAAGTCTCTGGAATCCCTGCAAGGCATTCAAGGTCTGCCCCTCTCGCTCCATTGCACCCATCCAGCCTCTTGCACTATGTATATCACTCTCAGCTATGATCTGGAAACTAGGTCTTCCTCTCTTCTCTTCTGAACTCCTTCCATACACAGGGGTGTACCATGCCCATGAACTCTTGCATTATAATCCACCTTGCTATTTCTACAACTAGATTTTAGGCTCTGTGAAGACAAGGGCCATACTGCTTCTTTCACAGTGTCTCCCTTGTGTGCCTCGCACAGTGATGAGCACATAGTGCAATCTCAATAAGATTTGTTAAGAAAATGGTCATCCCACCTGGGAAATACTTACTAATAGTAGATATCAAATCTTGAAACCTTTCCTTAGGAAAGAGTGGGTTTTCCAATCCTCGGAAATACAGTTTTAAAACACCAGCGACGGAATTGATATCTCGCTCATTTTGATCATCCACAAGAGGGTCTTCACCTGTGAGGACACAGGGGTGATGATAAGGAGGCGGGGACCATGCAGATGACAGAAGAGAGGACCCATGCCAGCCTGAACTGGAGCAGGCAGGTGGGACCTCCTCAACACGGCAAGTTTAGAGTCCCCCCCTGCAACTGATTCTGTAAATGTTCAAACCTATAGGAATGTCGTAAAATTGAAATAATGACCACCCCCCACCCTTCACTTACACTCACTTTGCCATATCTACTTTCTCTGCACTGGGGCTGCACAGTTTACACTCCTACAGCAACCCAGGAGAATGCTTCTTTTCCCCCTGTCCATGGAAAGGTGTTAACCTTCTGAATTTTTGCCAATGGGACTGGGCAAATAATCAATCTCTCTGGAGAGCAGCACTTTCCAGTTTACTCAGGGACTGCTGAGCTAAGATGGCTTCCGTAGGGGAGGTGAGAGGAAGTAGGGAGCAAGCTGCCACCTCTGGAAGGTGATTCGAGAAGTCTGCACAATGGTGTCTTGCCCTCCTCCCAAGACAGCCTAGGGCACTCTAAGACTGGCAATCCATGAGGAGCAGAACTGGAAATTCATACTTGGCTCTTTTCCCTGCCTCCGTAGGAAGAGGATGTGTGTCACTGCAGGGCCTCTGCGAGCCCCAACATGCTGTAGTGCAATTCAGAGAAAGCCCCCCTTCCTTCCTGGACTGGGGCTGTGGCATATAGAGCACAAGCCAGAGCCGCCTCCCTCCTGCCCTCCTGGCGGAGCAGTGCCCAACCTGCATGAGCAAATGTGGCAGCCAGGACAATGCTGCTCTCAGGCCAATCTCTCAGATGTTCCCATGGGAAGAGAGAGAATGCTCCCCTACAAGACTTTCTCATGTGGAAGGAAGAGCAAAGCATTAAACAATCATTGCCTGTGCTGATGAAGCACATTTGCACATGTGATATCTAATCCTCAAACAGTATTGCAGGCACCAAGGGAGGCATGGTTCCAACACCACCATTCTCTCCTGTGAGAAAGCTGAGGCACCAGCAAGTGAAACAACTTGCCCACCTTCATGAAGTCAAAACCAGACACTAGCCACTCCTAGACCTCCTACTACCTGGGAGATAGCCCTTCTTCTATACCTTCAATTCTATCTACCTGTCTCCCTCCGTCTCTTTCCCTCGCTCCCTCCCTCCCTTCCTTCTCTACCTTTTCAATTCTATCTACCTGTCTCCCTCCCTCTCTCTCTCCCTTCTTTCCTCTCTCCCTCCCTCCTTTCCTTCCTTTCTTCTTTTCTTCCTTCTCTTCCCTCCCTCCCTTCTTTCCTTCCTTCTTTCCATTCATCCCTCCCTCCTTCCTCTACAGTAGAATTCCAACCTTTTTTTTCTTTCAAGAAAACAGTTCAACATATAGAACAAAACTGTCTTAGTTGAATCGGGGGGAGAGGTCCAAGCCCTATTTCCTCAGCCTCCCTCTTCCAGTAGCAGCCCTTGGGCCCCCTGAAGGACCATACACATTCTAAAACTCTTCACTATATTAAGCTGTTCCCTTATATTTACCACGCATTGCTCCTGTGTTCTCATGGTGCAAAAGTGAGCTAACATGTCTCCATATTACCTCCCCTTGTTAAGCATGATTAACACATTGACTTTATACACACACACCATTCACTCTTGCTCTGACCCCCAGAAGACAACTCAGTCCATAAAAGGAGCCGTCCAAAAATTCCTCCCTCCTAGCCTAGGCCTTTTCGCTCTCTCCAACACTAGTCACTTCTGCTTCCAGAAATGAATGGAATTCCAGAGCTCGAGATGAGCAGTTTGTGTGCATGCTGGCTTCCTCAGGAGGACAATGACAGCTAACATGTCAATCAGGTCAGAAGAAGCTGTGCTCACACTTGGCTAGTGTGTGTCCTGGGGGAGCTAGAATGGTTAACAAAACGGCCCTGCCTACAGCGTACTCTCAGCCAGGTCACCTGGACGTTAGGCGGGGCTATGTCCAGGGCAGGATGTGAACACAGTGTGTGCCTTAGGCTCCAGAGGACCCTGCTGCAGGACTGGCACAGCAGGAAGGTGCAGGTAGCCTCTCTCACAGGGCAGTTCTCTGTGGCCACAGGGCCACGCATGCCTCTCCTGAGGCTCCTCAACACGACAGCCTCTCCTATGTCTCCTGGTCATACCTCTCCTCCTGGGGCAGGAAATAGTTTTGGAGAGAGCCAGGCTGAGGCCAGGCTGTGTCACCCCATGCAGGCTGTGAGTCCAAACCCCGTCTTGATGATGCAGGGCAAAAGGGTCACTGGGTCCCTTTCCCTCCACACAGGAGAGACCTGGCAGCCCCCTCACATTGATGTGTAAAGAGATTGGTTTGTGGGGAAAACAGAGATGGAGAACTGGCCTGGGAGACAACAGCAAGCCTCTGCTTTCCCCCAGGCCAAGCTGCCCAGTCCTGTCTTTTCCTAATGTTCTGGCCTTCATTTTGCCAGAAGATTATCGGAAGATCTCAACACTGGAGATTCATTGACAACAATGAAGAGGATAATAATAATAGCCTCAACTAAAACCCCAGTTGACTTGTGTCAGAAAAATAAGAAAATGGGTTTAGAAATAGTAAACCAAGCATGACTATCCAGAAGATTAAGGAAAAGAGACGGGTGCTTTCAACCAGCCCGTACAGGAATCGTGGGCAAGACCATCTGCTCCAGAGAAGGGAAGACCAGCTCTCTGAGCAAGTGGTGAAGGTCAGGCTCCCTGCAGGTGCTGAGGATTGAAATTTTACAAAATAAAAGAAAGGAAAATCACATAATATTCTGATTTGGAAAGAAAGTTCTGTCACACGTTTGCACATGTAGGACGTGAGGAGTGGCTGAGAGAAGAAATGCTAAGCCCGGATCAAGCTCAAGCCACCTGGCTGCTGTTGGGAATGGGGGTGGTAGGACTGGGGAGAAACACAATGGGTTTTCTGGAGAGGTGGAGGGGGTGCCCTTGAGGGTCAGTTGGGTGTGGAGTCTAACCCAGGCAGTTGGTTTGTGAATGTCAAGAAAGAGAAAAGAATAAGTGAGAAATCTACGCATTAGTCAGCCCAAAGAAGCCAGGAATGGATTTTTCTTAAAAGAGACATACCAGAAACGATTCTTCTAGAATTAGCCATGCTTCACTGTAGCCTCAGGTGGAGCAGGACAGGCTGGCGAGAGAATGAGATTCACTTGGGAATTGTAGAGAGAGGGAAAGGAGCTAACCACATATGCAGAGGAAAAGCAGAAGGTATTCTTTGCAGCTGAGATTTGGGTCAGGTGATCTCTGCCCTCCAGGGCTTTGCCAGGGGTGGTCTAATTCATATTACTTCTGCAAGGCACCCAGGCAAGTGATAGATGATATTAAACTTAGAAAACCACATTCAAGAAGGAATGAAGGCAGTGCTTCTGGGGTGGGGATAGGGCCTGGCTGCCTGGTATAGTGAGGTTACTTACAGGACATGGGGAAGCAGGAAAATGCAGTGAGTTTATCCATGAGATTCAGAGAATTCAAGGATGAGTCCAGGAAGATGGGACCAGCAAAGTTTCCTGACCATGTCTATTTTACAATGAACGCAGGGCAGAGGGGTGCTAAGGAGTTGGAGAAATGAAGAAAAAAAAGCTCTGGACTGTGTTGTCCAGTGTGGTCAAGAGAAGCTCAGGGAATGATGAATGACACTTCCATCAAGGATGCTGATGGGAGAGACTTCTTGTTTTGTGGCCTCTGAACATGCTGTTCCCAGGGTATGGAATCCCCTGGCTCCAAGGCAGAGTGCCTAGGGCCTCAGAGAGATGTGTGCAGGCTATGGTGGTGACCACCTGGAGCTGACAGAATGGTTTCTCCACCCCGAGCTAGACCTCAGGATGGAACTGGGAAGTTAGGAAGTGGGTGAGTGTGCATAGGAGGCAGCCCCTCCAGGGGAAGCCCCATAATAAGTAGGGAGAATTCTAGGGCTGGAACCCCAGGGGGAGGCCTGTCCAGAGCACTGCCAATAGGGATAAACCATATATCTCCCAAGGCTGTTAGAACAATGGGTAAGAAAGTGCTTTGTAAATTGGGTAGTTCAGTTGGTTGGAGCATCATCCTATACACCAAAAAGGTTGTGGGTTCAATCCCTGGTTGGGTGTGTAAGGGAGACAACAGATCAATGTTTCTCTCTCGTGCCTTCTTCCTTTCTCTCTAAGTATCCTTGGGTGAGAATTTTTTTAAAAGTTGGGGTGCGATCTATTGTGGGGAAATGGGTTTGGGATTGGGGGCCTTGGATCAAACTTAATATCAGAACCACTCGCAGAAAAAGGAAGTAAGTGAAAGTTAGAGGGGTAGACCGTGGAGATGTTATTTCTCCAAAATGGTGGTGAACTGGAGGCAAAGATAATATTTAGGATGTGAGATAAGCACCTAGTATAAAAAGCAGAAGTGGATTAAAGAATTGAACTCCCGACCCAGCCAAAACCGGTTTGCCTCAGTGGATAGAGTGTGGGCTTGTGGACTGAAGGGTCCCGGGTTCAATTCTGGTCAAGGGCATGTACCTTGGCTTGGGGCCAGTAGGGCATGTGCAAGAGGCAGCTGATCGATGTTTCTCTCTCATCGATGTTTCTGACTTTCTATCCCTCTCCCTTCCTCTCTGTAAAAAATCAATAAAATATATTTTTAAAAAAACCATCAGAAATAAATATTTTTTGAAAAAGAATTGAACTCCTGACCCAATGAATCCTCACTTCGCATGGACACTGTCACTGGCCATCTATCTGTCCCCATCAGGTAATCTGAGGCCAAGGGAGGATACATCAAATAAGCTACATTTGCTCCTGTTGTGATAGTCACTTCATTTCTAATAAGCTTTACATCCTTGGTTAATCAAATTGAGAACTAGGTAACCTCACTTAAGGTGGGAGGAGTGTATAGTCTCTTCCTCCCAATGTGTAGTTTTGCCAAAAACACTACTTAATTTCTTAAAAAATTAAGAAATGGGATATTCTAAAAGCTACTCAGAGTTATCTATGCTCTTCCAATGTTTGTAAAACATAGCAGCCTTTGCAGATTCACATACTCATTTTAGAGAGCTTTACAAGACCCTTTCCCAGCAACTACTGTATGGCCCACCCGAAAAAGCCACCGATGTGTGCTGGTAAATGCTTAACAGCTAGCTTGTTGGAGGAGAAAAATAAAAAAATCTTTGTGTTTGCCAATTTCCGTGGTGTAAATACTCCCACCATGGCTGATTTCAAGCTGTGAAGTCACTGCACACCACTGGCTCCAAGGCGTGCTAACACCCACCTTGGCTTTTCCTGGTCACAACCTTGAAATGGTCACTCTGCACCTACCTCTCTCAAAGGAATTTTTGATGTCATTGACTTCAACCTGAGATCCTGGCACTCGGAAGATCCCTTGTTGCTGGAGTCCTATAAGAAAAAAAACCACAAAACGCAAATAAATGAAAAAATAAAGAAAGAGAAAAAATGCCATAAGGCCTTGAGTTCATCAGAACCCTGGGAATTTTGATGACTCACTCCACCACTTGTCTCTTTCTCCCACCATCCTTTGTAAGAGAGTCATTCCCCCAATGAAGGTGTTTTGGTAGAAACCCAAAATAACATTTGCAATGAAGTGTGGCTGGCCAGAATACTCAGACACATCCTGCTTCATAAGTCTGTGTCTCTTGTTTGGGCTTGGAGGAAAAGGCCACTAGAAGTTTATATCAAGACTGGATCAATGGCTGAAACCAGTTTGGCTCAATGGATAGAGCGTCGGCCTGCGGACTGAAGGGTCCCAGGTTCGATTCCTTGGCTGCGGGCACATCCCCAGTAGGGGGTGTGCAGGAGGCAGCTGATCGATGTTTCTTTCTCATCGATGTTTCTGACTTTCTATCCCTCTCCCTTCCTCTCTGTAAAAAATCAATTAAAAAAAAAAGACTGGATCAATGAATAACTTCCAATTTAACCAATAAGTCAGCTCAGGCAAATAACTGGTTGGTGCACATGGCTACTGAGTTTACCAGTTGCATTGGCACCAAGGAGCTTTGGCCTGAGTTTATAAATGCCATTTGAGTGAAATAGCCACAAAGATACTGAACAAGGACCAAATCTACTGCCTCAGTACTCCCTGCCCTAACACAGACATTTCCTTCCTTCAAGAAAAGCTAGATTTTAAAGTACATGCTGCCATGGTATGGAGAAATTTAGAAGAAATTAAATCATTAAAGAAAAACAGTCTCATTTTTATCAAAGGCCAGAACAACGGAGGCCCTAATATCTGCCCTAACAGTAATGACATATAGCAACCCATAAATTTGAGGGAATTGAAAGCCTTCCCTCCTTTTAAATAGAAATTAATGTATTCAGGTAGGAAAGTATGGGAAGCTGTTTGGAGTTTGGAATCAAACTCCTTTTCCTGGATTCAGTTTTCCTATATAAGACAACTCTCCACATTATAATTTAGGAAAGAGTTTACACTTAAAAGGTAGGCTTTTGTCAAAGTTTGGCTTGTACAAAGCATTTGCTTGATAGACACTTGTTTTTTCTTTCTTTTTTAAAAATATATTTTATTGATTTTTTTTTTACAGAGAGGAAGGGAGAGTGATAGAGTTAGAAACATTGATGAGAGAGCAACATCAGTCAGCTGCCTCCTGCACACTCCCTACTGGAAATGTGCTCGCAACCAAAGTACATGCCCTTGACTGGAATCAAACCTGGGAACCTTCAGTCCGCAGACTGATGCTCTATCTACTGAGCCAAAACAGTTAGGACTTGTTTATTTCTTTCGTTAACCAATACTGACTTTCTACCCCCTGCCTATGTCACTGGCCCATTCTTGTAGTCACATTGGCCTTTGTCCCATATTAGGCCTTTATACTTGTCTTTCTCTCCACCTGGACTGCATGGCCAGCTTCCTCTACTCACTGGAGTCTTAAAGGGCCCTGAATTCTTAATTACTCTCTGAGTTCTCTGCTTATCATCTTAGCCAAACCAGCCCTGCCCTGCTCCAGTCATTTCTATTCCCTTTTCATTAGTTTTTAGACATTATTGCTGCTTGAAATTACATTGTTTATTTCTCTGCTTGTTTATTTCCTTGGCCTTCAAATTGGTAATATAAGCTATGTTATATTGGCTGGTATCTTGTTCAAGCCTATATTCCCATTGTCCAAACAGTGCCTACTATGCCCTCTGAAAAAATACTTTTGTAGGAATGAATAAATAACACAATGAAAGTGCAAGTTAAGTGCTGAGAATACCATGGCTAGCAAATCCCAGACACTGTGTTTCCTTCATGGAGCTTAATACACACTTGTAGTATTAACTGACTGACACCAGCCGCATTCAGTGCTCAAAGCACAGAGTTCTGGGGTTGGGGGGGAGTGAGGAAGGAGCTAAGATGGTTCTCTAGTTCATGCCCTCTTGCTCCTCCGTTTTCCTAGTTCCTGGGTCTTTCTATCCCCTGACACACAAGGCTCAAAAGATAGCACTCAGAAAGGCAGCTGTTCCACGGAGCATCTCCCCTCGGAAGCAGAGCAGTGACAGGAAATCTTCCAGATGAATTAGACTCCATTTCCTTTGAGAAAAGCCTAGCACCTGCTCTGGAAAAAGCTGAAAACACTACCCCATGATTGAGCTTACCATATAAATTGATGTATCGGATGCAGCTCTCAACTACCAGTGGGATAGCTTGTCCTGAATCCTTAAGAAAAAAATTCGTGAGTTTTATTAGGCTTCGCAACCACCATGGGAGAACAGACATTGCAAACACAGATTATACACTCAAGCCAGAATATTAGTACCATCAGATTAGTAGGAAAACAAGCAAGGAATTGCTAATCCTAAAGGCTCCACAAACAGTTAAAATAGAAAGTCTTCAGTTACGAGCAAAAAAAGGCATAGCTATGATAATTTTAAAGAAATGCTCTGTCTTCTTACTCTGCTGGGAAGGAATCAGGGCCTAGGAGGCCTGATAGACAATCTGGAGAGGGGGGAACCCACTGTCGGGGGGCTGGAGATGGCTCCTGCAGGGCTCTCTACCTCCCACTCCACTTTGCCCCAACTGAAGCTATTCTCCCAGTGCCCAGGGATGAGAAAGCAGGGCCAAGGCCTCTTCCCAGGACTGCAGTACCTAATACCGGACGGAATTAAGAAAAACACACTATGGGAGACGCCAAGCTAGACCCAGGGGCCTTTTGAGCTCCGAGAAAGGAAGACCAGTTCCGCTCAGGATGTTACAACCTAAACATCCAGACAGATACTTGTTTAGCAGTGTTATAAACAAAGGTTCTAGAAACAGTAAGTCAGCCCTTGACCACTGAGTGGCCAACTTTAGTCAAACAGGCTAAGATGCAATTCTAAACATGGGCATTTAGGGTGTGAATGTATTTTCAATTAAATCTCCCTAGACTGGCCCATACCCATCAAGGACTGGGCAAGGGGTAATTTTCTTTTGAATTCTGTGATTGGTTGGCCTCTCTGCTATTTAGGTCAGGAAAGAGCACTTAATATTTTTTAAATTTTCTTTAAAAGGGGTCAGATTAAGTGACCAGCCTCCTCAGAAATTGAGGAAACAGTAAGGCGTTTGTAATATGCTCTTGTAAAGGGCATTCTGATGCTTCGTAGCTCCTTCGCACCCCACCTAGAAACTCCTCCCTTTACTGACTGCTCAAGGAGGGAATAATAGCACAGACCCACTGGCGACAGGCGAGGAGGGCCCTGTTCTAACATCAGCACTACAGACAGGTTTCATCCTGTTGAAGGGGGCTAACGGACCTTTCTAGTAAGTACCTGGTTCCTGGTTCGAGCATTTCTTCTTCCTCTGATAACAAAAAATAAACAGGCAGCAGAGCAGGAGAAAAAGAAAAGATTATGCAGGAGTAAGACCAGTTAGAGTGAGCAGATCCTTCAGAGTCCGTGAACGCCCAAATGCAAGGGCAGCCAGCAAAGGTCTGGGGGGCCTGCCAGCCAGCCTGCGTGGGGTGGGGTTCCCTGAATCTTGGAGCCTTATGGGAGTTTTTTTCAGGATTGCTGTCTTGGATACCAGGTGACATAAGGGCTTTCAGTCCTTGTCAGAGTGGAGGAACAGCATGCATTGAGCCCTTTCCTCACCCCATCCCTGGCTTCTCAACACAGGGGCTCGTTATTCACCAATGAGCGAGAGCCCAGCCAGACACCTTCAGGTTAGCCCAGCTGCCCACACACCTGCAACGCTGGCCCTGGAATTCAGCCCAGGAAACCTCATTCCTGGTAAAAAGCTAATTTTTACCAAGATCATGTGTATCACATATCCTTAGGATGGCCCCCAATAGGATTCTGCCTGATTCCAAACTCCAAACAGCTTCCCATACTTTCCTACCAAACAGCTTGGGTAGCTTGTCCTGGATAGCCACAGGGCGGTTTCTTTTCCTACCCTACACCCTCACCCTAGCACTGAGAACACCTCAGGTAACCCAAAGCTGAGAGAGGCTGGGGGAGGGAGGGCCACAGAGTCAGAATGCCTTCCCAATCTTGCCTGAGCTTTCACTAAGGCCACACTAGGCAGTGTGGGGAGCATGCTCTTTCCCCCCATAAGTGCAGTAGGTCAGGCTCTGGAGAAGTGCTGTGTCCCATCCAGGCTTCTGAGGAGTCGAACTAAGAAATTGGAGAATGTGCATCTGCTAGCGGGTATCATCTGTCCAGCTGCCAGCATCTCAACAACTGAAATTATATGTTGGTTAAACCCACCTGCCTCCCAGAACTGAGCAAACAGCCTGTTCAAATGGGGCTCTGTGTGCAATCTCCTAACAGCTAATGACAATGATAACAGCCAACACGTCCACAGAGCTCACTGGGTGCCAGAGAGTGCTCTGGAAAGATGACATCTCTCAGCTCATTTTTGCTAATAGTATCACACACTGTGAGATAGGTAATTACCATTCTTGTTTTATAGATACAGGGTGAGGACTCCCCCTATACAGGGGCAGACCTCCCAGGCTTCAAATTTTATAATAAAAATTGGGCTTCTTTCTATCTGAGAGGAGAAAAAAAATCAAGGATTCTGAAAAAAAAGTCAATTTAAAAAGGTAGGGCCCTAGCAATGTATTATATAACTCCAGCAAAATTTATCTGTCCTTCTTACCTTGGGGATGCTTCCTTGTCCCATGAAACCAGACCTGAGAAACCTTTTTTCTGCCAAGGGTCATTTGTGGACTATAACATTATAACATTATTTGTGGACTATACAAAATTATTAACTTAAAAATATGTTGTTATGGAAAAATTATCTATTCTCCTAGATTTATTGAATTTCGAGTCCCATCTGCAGTTGTTTTGGCTAGGCCAGACCAAATGATACGGCCCGCAGGCCAGACATTTTCCACCATCGTAAACATGGGATCCCCATGATGTTATTTTATTGGCATTTCAAAGCTGGGAGTTCTTAGTTCATGCAGAATGTTCTTCCAGAAAGCATGTGAATCATAAGAGAAAGTTAAATTCTGTTCAGATGGTGAATAATTGACTATATTACACTGCCTTTTCATTCTCTGAAAGTTAATAATCCTTGAGAGTAAGACCAGGCTGCATGCAAGCTTGTCTACACACTGCCTCCCTCACAGCAGGTGCGCAGGAGTTCGCTGAACTACACTGACAGCATGTAGCATAAGTACAGTGTAACTACACATAAATATAATCATTAAACATATCTCTTTCTTTTAGTCAAATAGTCCCCTGAGGAGGCTGTGCCATGGATCAGTGCTCTGGGGTGTCCCTCTTTGGGGTGGTCTTTTCAGAGCCAGTTCACCAGACCCACTCTGGCATGTGCCGCTTGCCATTTTGTACCTCTGGTGGCATTGCAAAGCCGAGCTTTGAAAGACCAGGGTGTCCATCCGAACACAAAGTTTGGCGCCCCTGACAAAGGCTGTGCTGCAAGCTCCAAGGAAGACTGGCCAGCTGAAGCAATACCATATCATTAGCGTAAGAATGTAGCTGCCCAAGGTGGCCACCTCCAAGGGGCAAACTCTCATGTGGCTGGAGAAGTTCTGATGTGTTTGTCAGGAGGAATAAAGTAGATGACTTGGTGGTCTCAATCATGTAGGAGCTGCCTACTAAGAGACTATTTCTTCAGACAGAACACGGATCTTTCCAACCCTGTCAGGTAAGGGTCAGCTCTTTCCGCGTTCTCACTCATCATCCATTTCTAAAGAGCTGAACAAAGTGAAGGAACTCTTGGGCTTTGTCCCTGTCTCTGAGCATTCGTTCTATATTGTTTCTCCTTTCAGGGACTCCTCTGTCCTGCCCTTCTTTCAAAGCCCCGCCTCATCCTGAAGCCGAAGCCTCCATGCTGTGTTGAGAACTGTTCTCCTTGCTCTGAGCTCACACAGAGCTTGTTTCCATGGGAATAATTTGCCAAGTGCTTGGCTGAATTGCCTTACACTTTCAGCTTTCTGTGTGGAAATCCTCCTGACTGACACTTGAAGCTCCTGGAGGGCAGGGAGAAGAGTTTATGTGCCTTTCAGCCCTGCTCAGCTATGGAGAGGGGCTTTTCCAAGGTGCCAGGTGCAGACTTGGCAGAGGAGGGAGGCTGAAGAAAGACGGACCCTTTTGACACAGCCTCATCCTCCCGTGACCTATGAGATGGCAGGGTGCTCACTCAGGGACACCTTCAGATGTACCCAACAGTACCCCACCTTTTGGTACTCCATGCCTCACTCCCTCTGAGGTATCCTGAAGCAGCACCCGCTGCTCCCTACTTGGGCAGTCTCCCTTGTGCCCCCCTGTCCTTTCCCCAGAACTCAGCTGAGATCAAGGCATCCTATGCCCCACCCCTCTGCAAGTTCTGGGTGCACCTTGAGGATGGAGGATAGAGGGCAGGGGGGCCTCCATTACCCCAAACTGTTAGCAAAGCCCAAGAGCTCTCCTTCCCCCCATTGGACACCAGCCTTCTTTTCTGCAGAAAGTGTCTCCACTGGATGGTGGTAAGCTCTGAAGTAACTGGCAGGGACCCTCTCTCTTTGCTCCCCTTGGCTAATGCTAAGAGTGAGTCTCTCCTTCCTCAGTCTTTCCCCACCTGCTGCCCTGTCAACTGCACCACCAGCTGAATTTACCCAAGCCATTCCATCAGGTGGCCTGATCCTGCACCCTTTGCATCCAAGAAGCAAAAAAAGCGAAACTCATCTAGTTGAACCGCTTTATTTTTTCATTTAAGGTGTAAAGGATCAACAGGGAATTCTAAAGGAACTGCCTCAGCTCTTCTGCCTTCTCCCAAACCACCTTACAAGAAGCAGGATTCTGTCACACAGATTTTGTTTCCTTTGCTGGTATAGTCTTGACTAAAAAAATAAAATCACACTGTTGCCTGCAGGGATTTTCTTTGTGTTACTCCCAACCAAGCTCTTCTTGGGAGACGTGGGTGTGAAGCCAGGCAGGGGTTTATCTGACTATCCCTTCAGCTAGTGAGGCCCACAGTTCTGGAGCAACCGCCTGGGGCTGGCAGGGAGCACCATGCTGGCATCTCAGCCCCACGTGGACTTGGCTATGATCTTACCCCTGAGAATCACAGCAAGGCACTGGTCAGAGACAAAAGCAGCTCTGATTAGAAGCCCTCCCTGAAGCTAAGCGCATGCTGCAGGGAGGAACTAGTTCGCCATAGCGCCAGGCCAAGGGCACAGATGGAAAATTCTGGTAGGTGGGGGCAGGGCTGCTGGCGGAGGGGAGGAGGTGGAGAAAGGCTGCCATTACATTGGGCATATTCGCGGACTCTGCGGCTCCCAACAAGTACCTTAATGAACGCTTCCATACAGCCGTTAAATAGTTTATGGTTACACACTGAGAGAGGCCTAGGTCTCCTCATTTTCTGTGGTTTAGGGGGAAGACAGGGGGGCCTAGGGGAAAATGAACAAAAGAAATCAAGAAAGTAACCAATGTAAACATACAACTGGGAACGATGCTTTTAAAACCCACGACCAGAGAACACAAAATGCAGATGGAAGCCCCTGAACCCCTGCACAGTGGCGTCCAATGCTCCATCGGAAGGCCTTTGGGTGTTTAGGGGATCTTAATTTACTCCATTGTCAGCTGGGAGCAACACTCGTGTAACACAAATGCATTCTAAATTGTAGCCGGAAATAGTATGTGTCTGGGAAACCACTGAACCTCCATCAGAGGCTGTCATCCTGCAAAGCTGACCAAATGGAGGGGGACTCAGGGGAGAGATGGAATCTGTAGCCCGAGAAAGCAAGAGACTTCCAAAGATGATTGGAAGGGTTAATTTTCATTATTTTGGCTTAAATTTATCACCAAGTCTCAACTCCCAACGTACCAGGGCACTGATCTTCCTAATGCCTCTTGGCATTTCAAATGCACTTGACTAATCTTCATTCCATTGATCTAAAAGCCAGGCAATTATTATTCTCATTTTAGAGATGAAGAAACTGATGCCAAGAGGGAGGCTGCAGTTTCTTTGGGGTCCTGGGGTGACCCAGGATGACGATCATATCTTGTCCTTCAGTCAAGTACACTTTGATTAGATCGCTTTCAACTCCATTATCACACTTAACATCAGCTCAATCCTCTATGTATGGCCTCCTTTTAAAGAGGCAAAAACAGACTTAGAGAAGGGAACTGGCAGAGCCAGGCTCCAAACCCAGGTCTCTTTAGCTCCAAGATTTGCCCCACTTGAGGCAGTCATGGAGCCTCAGGACACTTCTTCATTTCCAGCCAAGGACTCGCCCCATTAACCCTTGCCAGTGGAGGACCCATATGGTCAGGTTGAAAGTGTCTTGCTTTGCTTTAGGGTCTCCAGTCCCTGTGCTCCACTCTTGGACACAGGGAGGGGAAACCGCAATACAGTCCACCAGGAACAGTGAAACAGCCACAAACACTGGACCAGTTTCCAGAGTTGCTCACCATGCATATGCCTGGGTTGCTTATTTGCTCATCTTCGCCACCCAAGTTGGCCTGACTCATGCTGCCAGCTTTCCAGGGCAAAGGGCTCTGAGGTTAGGAGGAGGGCCCCCACGTCCAAAGAGACAGTTCATTTTCAAATGGCTTGGTTCACAATTTGGGAAACAATAAGTAGAGACCCAGCCAGGCACAGATAATGTCCACACAGGATGAGCAAAGACCTGGTCCCCAGGTCTTGGTTGAGTTCTGTAAATGGGCAAGAAACTGTATGGGCTTTGGAGCCAATTCAGGCGAAAGAGAGTCATGCTGCCTCTGCCCATTGGCCTTGTACATGTCTCCTCAATAGCCCAGCCATCCTAGAAGTGCTAACCAACTTCAGTGTTCGAGTATTGAGCAAATGCTGCTAGCTCCAGGACATGCATGGGCAAAGACACAGCTGAATCCAAATATCATGCCACCCAAACACTGGAACCAAAATAACAGCACATACCAAAATTTTGAAAAGAAACAACAGGCAAAATTATTTCGAGCCCATCTTGGATCTTTTGCCAATTTGGTTAGCTAAGTCCATGTCATTTCTGTTTTGTAAGTTATTTATTTTTAAGGATGTGGGTATATAGGGCTGGTATTTCTTACAACAGATCTGCTTTTTAATTCCCAAATTTAAGACAGAGTGCCAAAAAATGTGACACAGGGCCATAGGTTTCAAGTCTTGAAATTTGGAATAACTTGAGGATAGCAACTTTGTTAACTTGTCCTCATAGTGTTTTGGGTTTCTGTTTTTGAACATTCTCAGATCATTTCCTTATCCCCCATGGTATTATACCCTCACTACAATGCTGTGAGTTAGGTAAGAATTATTAAACCCACGTTAGATATAAGGCAAATGAGCTGATGAGAGATTAAGAAACTTGCCCTCAGTCATGGGAAAGAATAGGAGTCAGCTCCTCCTGCTCCAGGTTCATGTGTGAGTGCAAAATTGGGAAACTGATTTTATCACAAAACATTTAGAAGTAGCATTAAATTATCTATTAACTCCCATGGCCAGCGAGAGTATAGACTCTTAATGCAGGTATTGGACACCCATATCAAATATCCTGGTGCCCAGCTGGCGGATTTCCTTAAAATAAGTCCTAAGGATTTTTTTCCCTTTAAGTTGATAAAATTGAATAAAGGGAAAATAGGATACTTTTCCCCATTTCTCCTACAAAAATCCACAAAAACAAAGGACTGTTGGAATCACAGGGATTTCTTTCTTTGTGTGGTGCTCTGTGCACTGACTGCAATCTGACAAGGAAACGTAGCTATCCCAACTTTGCATGACATCAAATAGATACGGACTTACTGAAATGCTGGGTGGGGCACAAAGTGGGGAGCAGGGGGGCAGCTCAGCCAAGGAAAGTGGGGCAGCCTAAGCCTTCCATCTCTTCTGCTGCTCAGTTGCAGAGCAAAAAGGAAAGAAAGAAAGAGAGGCAGGGAAAACGAGAACAGAGAAAGCCACAGAGAGGAAGAAAGAGAAACCAGAGACCAATGTCCCCTTTCTGCCTTTCAACCAAGATGAAAATTCACATAAGTTGGCAACACAGCACTTGGCCTCAAAATTACTGTGACCAGAAGGACGGTGATTAGAGTCTTCCCCAGATAACTTAATGTACATGGGTGTCAATGTCCAAATATTGCAGTCCAATGGTGGTCAGGCTCTTGGAGGCTGTGCATGGGTGTGCACTGGGTTGTATCTGTTTGGACAGAAATCTCCAGTGATTTCACCTCTAATCCAGACCACAAGGGCAAATCGACCTTGATTAGGGAAGACAGTTTTTAGTGTGAATGACCAAACCTTACACTTGCATCTGGCTTTGACATTGACCATACACTTTTCAAATGTGTTATTGTATCTGTTCAGCCTAAATTACAGGGCTATTCTAAATATGGGCTCTCATAAGATAAGGTTCTTAAATATGAAAAAAAGCTCATGTGCAAAAACTGGTCTATCTATACAAGGCCAGCTGTGAGTTGGCTGAGGGGACCTGCTCGAATGATTATACACAATGACACTGACCTTGGGCAGGAAACCACAGGAAATACAGAGAGCCACAGTATAGAAACATCTCACCCAGGACCTTTCAGATTAACTTTAAAAACTATTACCAAGTTGACAATTCATTGCACCATAAGTTAAAAATGATTTGTGAAAGTAAGGGGAAGCTTTTAATTTACTAACAAAGTTGCCTTTGACCTTGGCCAAGGACCAGAGCACAGAAGGTTGGGGTTTCAATATAGTGCAATTTGTCTAAGTGGGAGGCCTAGTAATCCTAACTTGGGTTTCCCAGGTACTAAGTCAAAGAGGGTATGGAAGACAACATCTTGGTGGGCTTTATTAAAAAACAAAATATCTCCTCCACCCCCCAAATAAAAAAACAACTCTCAACTTTTCTCTGAGGCAGATCCTGGGACCTGACCAAGGACTGATTACAGCTTTTTCCTGCAACCTGCTAGAACAATCTTTTCCCATGTAAATTCTAGGAATTCACAGGAAGCGAGGGACAGTTCAATTCATCTCCCATCTTTTTCACCATTTGTAAATTTTGGTGTAAAATGTGGCTTCTGTTGTGATGACTATGATAACACCCTCTTGCCAGAATAAATAAATAAGTAAAATAAGTTCCTTAGAAAGTGACCCTGCACATCTGCTGACCCTTGTGCCAGAGGTCCTCGCCTGGCATAATGAATTATCCAGATGTTCCCAGACTTCTGGGCCTAGAGGGGCAGTTGCACAGGCTCAGCTTCTCGACAGCCCTCAGTCTCACCATCCTGGGCCTGGCAAACTGGAACCCCCAGGGTTTTCCAAGCCTCTTCCCAGCCAATTCCCTTCCGGGTGAGGAGAGAGTACAGGGTTCATCCTCCCTCCTGCCAAGTATGACAGCTTTCCAGGGTTCTGGGTCACAGGGAAGAATTTGTGGGGAAGGGATGTGATCAGGTCATCAGGCCCAGGATGAGGCACCTGATGGAAAAGGGCAGGCCTCTAGGTCATGGCTGAATGCGTGTTGGGCAATAAGAGAGCTATTGCTGGGAGCTCCGAACAAAAGGCTCTAAGAACAACCAGGGAAGTGACAGGCCTGCTTATGGTTCTAAACTCTGAAAGTGGAGGAATGGTCCAGGCGCTGAAGTCAGCCGTCAGCTACCAGCTGCTGAGTGGAAAGTGTTCACTGGCTCTGGTCTGCTCAGGGGAAAGCGCAAAGGGTAATGCTGAGCAAGCTGGAGAGAAAGCAGAGTTGCCCATTTGTTATTTTCCCAACAAGGGACTCCCCATCCAAGAGCGGGTGAGGCCCAAAGCCAGGGTTCAGGGCGTCTGTGCACGCTTATGTGGGTATGCGCATGCATATGCCCAGATGTGTGCAGTTCCAGCCAAATCCAAAGCCTTGGCAAATGCGGACCCTAGGCTGGGCCCCCCAGCTCAGCTGGGCAGTTTGCTCAGCAGTCATATAACAGATAGGAAGACAAGTCAATCACTACCACACAGCCTCTGGCCTCTACTGGTTGCCCTCAGCCACTGCAATACATATTACTGCCCCAGTGGATGGCCAGTGCCATGGAGGGGGGATACCCCACTGACCCATAACAGCTCTGAAAACACCCTCCCCATCACCAACTTGCAGGGGGCATGGCTTCCATCTAAGGCTAGAACCAACAGAACAGCCACAAAAACACCATCCCATCAGGACAGTAGGGGAAGAGCTGTCCAGCTCTCAGAAACCCCAGCCCATCTGATCGCTCAGCAGAGTCTGTTTTCCACCTCCCCACACCTCTCTCCTACTCCTCCCACTTCCTCCCCTCCCACCTCAGGGTAATAGTGAGAGAAAACAAGATGCCCAGCTCGTACCTGGTTGTGCCACAGTCTGCTCTTTCCCCTGGAAAGAAAGGTAAATATTGATGTTTAGTTGTTTTTTAACCAGAGACCATTCATATTTTTTTTGTAAAAACAAAACATAATTGGTCTTGATTATTTGTGAAGTGAAGAACTGCCAAAGGTATGGTCTGTTGGAAAGAACTGCCTGTTATCACATCCCAAGTAGCTCTTATTGGTGCGGCTATGTTCACATACATTTCGCGTTTATTGTTCACATACATTTTTTTTTTCAGTGATTCTCAAACTACAATCTGCTGTTTGCATCAGAGTCCAACCTGGGACCCTTACTAAAAATGCAGGTTTCTGGGCTCTTGCGTGGGCCTCCTGAGTCAGAATCTCTGAGATAAGAACCCCTGAATCTACATTTTAATAAGCACCCCAGGGGATTCCCTCTGCACGCTAAAAGCCCGGCGACTGTGCATTGCTTTATATCAATAAAGATTTAGTGGCCCTGAAGTGTATCAACCACAAGATACTTTCCTGTTGTTCCTTAACCCTGCTACCCTCTACCATCCTTGCTGCCATTCATAGCTGAGGACCTGCTCACTTCCTTCTGTGGAAAAGAAAAATCAGTAAGATGGGGTCTTGGTGTTGCCTCCAAGAGACCTGCCCACCTACCTGTACCCACCCAGTCACCTGCTACGTGCTGGTACTCCTGAGGAAGCATCCTGCTTCTGCCAAAGCCCAGGCTTCTCCCTGTGCTGGGTCCCATCCCTCTACCTTTCTCAGGAGCCCTGTTCTTACAAGTGCCTTCTCTCTCTCTCTCTCTCTCTCTCTCTCTCTCTCTCTCTCTCTCTCTAGCTAGCTAGCATTACCTATCCCCTCTCTTCTAGATCATTCCATTCACGTATAGACATATTCTGCATATGTATATGCTAGCTTTTTAACTTTCCTTCTAACTATGTCCACATTTCTTAGCTCTCTGTACAGCAGGGGGCAGTCACTGTCCCTCCTCCCTCCCCAGCTGCAGTGGCTTCTGTCCTCACCACTCCATGGAGCCAGCTCTGCCTCTGTGTGGCTGAGTCCAATGCCCTTTCTGTTCTTATCTGACTTCTCGGCACCATTCAAGTCAGCTCATTGCTCCCTTCCTTTTAGAAGTGTACTCCTCTTGCTTTTCACGGATCCACACTTCCCAGGTTCTTACCTCAGGTGTCCTTCCTACCCTCCAGGCTGTTCCTCAGTTTCTCTCATTGTTACCTCCTCATCTGCCCACATCCAACCTCTGATGTCAGAATGCCCCCAGAACATATACCTGCAGCCCCTTCTCTTCTCTTTCTGTACACCCTCTCTAGGTGATCTCATATGCTTACTGAGGACTCCCTAATCTTATCTCCAGATCCCACACCCGCTGGACTCCTAGATTGCCCCCTTTTTAATTTTGAACAATTTTACTGAGGTATAATTTATATATCATAAAATTCACCCACTTGAAATGTAGACTTCAATAATTTTTAGTTAATATTCAAAGTTGTGCAGCCATCACCTACAATTCAATGTTAGAACATTTCCATTACATGAGAAAGATCCCTTGTGCCAATTCACAGTCTCTCTGTCTTCTCACCTCCAGCCCCTGGAAACCTTGAATCCACTAATTCACTCTCTGCCTCTACAGATCTGCCTATTCTGGACATTTCTTACAAATGAAATCATGAAAGATGTGGCCTTTTGCATTTGGCTTCTTTCACTAAAACTAATACTTTTGAAGTCCTTCCATACAGCATGATTCAGTACTTCATTCCTTTCATGGAGCAGGAGCAGACCTCTAGGCCATTCTGTCCAATGGGAATATGATGCAAGCCATAATGTCTAGTAGCCACATTACAAAAAGTAAAAAGTAACAAGTGAGATTAATTTTAATAATATATTGTATTTAATCTAACACATAAAAACATCATTTCAATACAGATCAACATAGAAATAAGATATTTTGTATTCTTGGGGGGGGGCACTAACTTTGAAATCTTTACACATCTCAATTCAGACTCACCACGCATCAAGCACTCAATAGCCATGTGGTAGTGGCCACCGTATTGGACAGCACAGCTCTAGACTCTAGAACCCCATCCAGCAGTCACACGAAAGGACTTTTTAAAAGAAAGAACAAAGCATTTATTTTCCCTATAGAAAACAATGCTGAAGGAGGCTAGGGGGAGAAATGAGGGGAGGAAGAGCGTAACAGAGATCTGAAAATAGAACAAACCAACACTCAATTCCTTAATTCCTGATCAAAGCCACAAGCAGTCACAAGAGTGACTGAAGCTGGTTGAACTGGAGCCAGTCCAAAGCAGAAGAATAGGAAGTCAGGTAAAACAAACTTGATTGTGTGTCTGGGTGTCCTCTCAGACACCAAGCTGAGGAGAATTTTCATGTGGACCCAAGACCCTGAGTAGGAGTCAATGGCAACCCATGAAAGGACTGGGCCAGTGGCCTGCGCTGACTGTGAAAGGGACCCAGGGGGAGTTTACTGCTCCACATCCTCCATGTATTCCCTGCATCTTTGCAAGTGCTATTCTCTCGGTCCCAACACTCTTTCCCCAGTTTTTCATGATGGCTTCTCCTCTTTTCAGTCTCAGCTTAACTAGCACCTTCCCCTTTGAGGTCTCTCTGATCACCCAACCTAAAGCAGGCCACCCTATTGCTGCCCCCCACCCCAACTGATCTCAGCCCAAATTTTCCATTCATGGCATTTATCATAGTTATAATTCAAGGGTCTCTTCCCCATAAGGGCAGGAACCTTGTCTGTCTTATATACATAGAGGATGGACAGATGAAGGGACAGACAGGGCACGGAAGGAAGGGATCAGAGGATTAGGTCCTGTGATGGAAGTCCAGCACACACTCAGGCAGCCTTTCCTCTGGCAAGGACTCTAATACACACTCAGCTTTAGACCACACCCAAGCTCTCAAGAACCCCATCACCAGCATCTTTTGGAATCTGTTGTCTCAACTTCTAACAAATATTAGAAATAAAAAATGTTCTGCCCTTTACCTTCTGAGACCTGTTGAGATTAAAAAGAAATATTTTATACTCAGTGGCTCAGTCATTTTCTAAAAGGTCAGCCTGCCTGGTCCTGGTGGACACTGTGCTCAGTAATGCACGATTAAATCTTGGCCTGAAAGGTTATGTCCCTTCCCTTTAATAGACAATGAACTATTCATCCTTGAGGAGCTCTAGTAAATTACAAAACCATCTGTATCTTGTATGTAAGCCCTGGAGATTACAGACTACCCAGAACAATAAAAAAAAGTCAAAGATCTAAGACTCGGAGATGATAAACTAAGAATTCTCTGGCCAAAAATACAATAGTAACAACTAAAGGCATATAAGGGAGGGCATTCTTGTTCCCAAGATGTGGCAGTGATATTATTTATAACAAGAATGCCAATTTGTGGGGCACACAGGAACTTTTTAATTTATGTATCTGGAATTGATCGTGTTCAAAAATTCACTTCTAAGTGAAGGTGACCCAAAAGACTTTGTGTTTCCCCTATGAGAATAGAATGCTGGCAACGCATTCAACATAATACTTTATTTCATTTTTAAAAAGCCACACAATTGTATTTTTTCAGGCAAAGTATTCCATTTGGCCCCATATTTCTCCCCCGTTTTGAAAATTTCCATATTGCTCCTCCCCATGCAAAATAACTCTCATATGAAATAAGGCCATTGATGCAGATTTAACCCTCCTCTTGCCCCACCCTTCAAAGGGCTTCCTACTGAATGGAAGCCAATGCACTCAGGTAAAGGTAAACCATCCATTGATACATGAAAGGATGAAATTAGCCAAACTTCTCAGCTCTTTGGCCTGCTTATTCCATGCCTCCCCTTGCCCAATGGGCAAGAACTTTATCAGTCTAAGTTGGTGCAAATTCTCCTGATTGAAAATTCTCCCTTTCACCCAATGTCCTAAGCATCCACATACACCTTTATCATGCACTGGACAACAACAAAAAGATTTGGTCTTGGCTTCAGTTTTTTTTATTAATTTTGTAATTTATTAACTTTAGTTAATAATAATATACCAATATTCATTAATTGTGACAAATATGCTGTACTAATGTAAGGTGTTAATAATAGGGAAAATTGGACATGGAGTACATGGGAACTCTGTACTTCCTTTGCAACTTTTCTATAAATCTAAGACTAGTCTAAAACAAAAAAAAATTATTAAAACGCCCCCCATCTCAGTTATCAAAGGAACACAGTGGCTTCCCCACTGCTGGCTGACTAGAGAACAGGACAGTGGTGAGTCTTCTAGATGGCTCTTTCTCAGCTGCCCTTATACTTCAGAAGCTAAGTTTTCCTGCAGTTTCTTGTTGCTGTACAGCTCAACACTCAGAGGAAGGACTGGTAAATCACTTCTCAGAGCAAGGTGTGTCTAAGGGCTCAATAAACTTGCAATACCAGTGAGGAAGAATCAGTTGTTTATTCGTTTCCTCCCACCCCTCTACATGCTGCCCATCCTGACATTTCAGTATTGGACCAGGTGAGTAGGGCCATATGGATTTTTCTTTTTTGGAGTTATTCCAAACAAAACTATTATTATTAATATTTCATGAAGGCCATTCAGGTTGCATCTGAATGCTAGAGAGAAGCACTTTCTCACCTGGGATCTTATTTTTTTCAAATAATATCTAGTTTTCTAAACCTAGGGCATCTGATCTTGAAATTAAATTTAAGTAGCCACCAACTCACATGGCACACACACACCAATTTCCTCTCTATGACTTTTACTCCATTCCTGCTGTGGTGTTCCCCACACTCCTCAATGGCCCCGCTCACCTGGCCCAATACTGAAATGTTGGGATGGGCAGCATGTAGAGGGGTAGGAGGAAATGAAGAAACAACTGATTCTTCCTCACTCTTACCCCTCAGTCAGTGAATTTTGACAAATATATACACCCATTTATAACCACCACCCAAATCAGGCTACAGAACATTTCCATCCTTGCTCTTCCCCTCCCCCCGCCCAAAGTTCCCCAGCCCTCAACAGAACACACTGAGCTAATCTATGGTGGTAGAAATCAAAGCAGTGGTAGCTTGGAATGACTGCAAAGAGGCACAAGAGACCTTTTGAGGTGATGGAGATGATCTGCATCTTGATGTGAGTGGTTATACCTGGGCGTATATGTCTATCAACACCGATTTCTATACATAAAATGGGTGCATCTTATTGTATATATGTTACATATCAATAAAGTTAATTGAAAATTTTCCATTGGTGTTAGTTTTAAAGCCCTATTTCCAGTTCTCCTGGGCCCGTGGTGATCCCTTCCTCTCCTGTCTCACTGCCCTCAGAATCCATGCTGTCCACTTGGCAATTCATCTAGTCTTTCTATGTGACAATTTTATTGTTATTTAGCTTTTTATGAATTCATGATTTGTTTCCCAGCCAGAGTATAAATACCTTGGGGCTGGCAAATCTATTCCCTCTAAAGCATGGGGGTCACAACTGCTGGAGATCCAGCAGCCCACTTGATAGCTGCTGAGTGGACAGTGTAAGAGAGGTCTTGTATGGCCAGAGCACAGACACTGGGATGTGCACCCACAAGGAGAAAAGAATGATCTAGTAAAGGGCAAGGACATGCTGTGGATAGCAAACACCCAATGAGCCAATGAGAGCCAGCCCTATGCCCCAGCACAGCGCATTTTGTAATGCTTTTCTGACTACCCCCAAATCCTGGTGACCTCTAGGCCTGCTTCAAGCTGTCTCAGGATGTCCTGGCCTCATCACCTTGGAAATTCCCTTAATCTCTCTCATGTTGGCTCCTTGCTTTCTAGAGTTTATGTTTTCTTTCATTTTGGTGGAACACACCCTTCCACTAACAGCCCTCTCCAAACAGAACACAGAGTATATCTGAGTGTGGAGCTAATGGTGCTCCAGGCAGGGCCCAGCAGCTTCAGAGACCCAGTTAGCTCCTCTCTTACAGCTGAGTCTCACATCAGGTTCCAGGTCCACCAGAACTTGCCGTAAAACATCCTCAACCTTGGGTCCTAATTGATGTTTTGGTGACCTTTCCATTCAACATCCGTTCAGTGACTATTAACTGAGAGCCAATTAAGAGCCAGGCACTCTTATAGGCACTGAGGATAAAGTGGTAGACAAAATAAGCAAGGAAGTCCCTACTTTGATTTGAGATGTGATATTGTTAAAGTAGGATGGGGCATGACCAAAGATAATAAGCAAGTGAACAAATAATAAATAGGGTGACTTCACATGATGATGAGTAGAATGAAGAAAATCAAACAGAATGTTGGGACAAAGGTGGTGATTCCTTCAGGTCAGGTGGCAAGGAGAGCCTCGCTGAGGACATGATATCTGTGTTGTCACCTGATGGATAAGGAATCATCCATACTGAGATCTGGAGTAAGGGCATTCTAGGCAGGGGAAGAGCATATGCAAAGAACCTGGGGTAGGAAAAAGCTAAATGAGTTTTGAACAGTGCTGAGTGTCAAGAGCATATTAAGGAAGTAGAGAATGGCAGATGAGGTCAGGGAAGTAGGCAGAGGTCAAATGACATAAGGCCTCATATGTTAGGAGAGTCAAATTGGAATTTTATTCCAACTGTCATTGGAAACCGTTGGGTAAGTTTTAAGCCTAGACCTTGGGCCCCTCAAGGACCAAACCATGCCTTATACATATGGATTTTCCTTTTTTGGATCTAGAATCCTGGACACTCCAATAGTTCTTGGCAAAGAGTATCTGCTGAAAAGCATTAATGAAGACTCCCATGTTTTTGTATTCTCACCCCAATTCCCTACTGGGAGGCCCTTTATCACTTTGCCTTAGAGCCTTCATATAACCTAAATTAAAACTCATGTTTTCTCTCTATTTCTGCAGTTAGACTGGACCCCTCTCAGCATTTGTACCAAGGCTATCCTACCTAATAAAAGAGTAATATGCAAATAGACTATACCTTTGCTACACTCACCAGCCACGCTCACCAGCCAATCAGGAGTGATATGCAAATTAACACCCAGCCAAGATGGCTGCTGCTCAAGGCCAGAGCCAGCCAGTGATAGGCCCCAACACAGGGTGATCGCTGGATGCCCAAGGGCCGGGAAGCTTCAGCCAGAGACTTTGGGCCTTGGGCGGGCCAGAGGGTGAGCTGTCAGTAGGACATCACCTGAGGGCTCCCAGTATGTGAGAGAGGGCAGGTTGGGCTGAGGGACCACCCACTCCCAGTGCACGAATTTCATGCACTGGGCCCCTAGTAGATTATAAACTGTAGCAGCCTACCACCCAGTCCTAGGAGGTAGCACCAGTACCAGGCTTCATTCTGCCAAGTGTCCTTGTCTCAAGCTAAAATGGCTCAAGGGGCCACAGCAGAACCCCAGATGGGAAGACAGCCCCTCCTCACAGGCCTCCACCACCTGACTCACCTTCACCCAGGGTCTGCTTGAGTAAGTCATGCTTGGCCTGCAGCTTAGTGATGAGGTTACTGCCGTTCACATATTCTTTAAATTTCTGTAAGACACAAGGCACAAGGACATTACAGATTGCAGGGCCAAGTCTCCAATCTCTGTCCTGGAATGAACCTCTGGGACAGGGAGGTCAAAGGGAGAGCACATCACCCCAAGGACCCCAGTATGGGGAAAGGGAGGCTCTGCAGCTAATCCTTTGCTCTTCCCCAGCAGACCCCCAGCTCTGCCAAGCAGCTTCCCAGCCCCATGACTGCAGGCATTTCAGGTCAGTTCTGGGACCACAAAGAAAGCTCAGGGGAACAGGAACAGTGAAAGGCGCTGTTGTTAGGTGAGGACTGTGGGAGTTTTGAGTAGAGGGCTTCTTCAGTCATCAAAGCTTTACTGTGCTTCTGGGCCAAGAGCAACAAAGACTGAACGATCCCTGGGGCACACAGCTGAGTGAGAGTGCTCTATCAGACCTGTCAGAGAGGAGCTCGGAACAGGTGTTTCTTCTTCTGGCCCCGCTCTGGAGGAGGAAGGACTCTGCAGGCCCCAGAGACAGTCCTAGTAGAATAACCCCAACTGCATTGGGGAATCTATTTTCTTTCTTTCTTTCTTTCTTTCTTTCTTTCTTTCTTTCTTTCTTTTTTTTTTTTTTTTTTTTTTTTTTTTTGCAGATGAGACAGGTGAGGCTAGCACAGAGAAGTGATGTGCTCAAGCCTCTTGGGACCTCCAGGCTGCCTCTAGCTCAGAAGCCAAGTATAATGCACTCTGAGCAGTGGGGAGGGACATGGCCACCCAGAATAGAAATGCACCTACCAGTCCCAAATTCAGCAGGGCCTCAGCCACACCTCCATACAGATACCAGCTTTCCTGGGCTCTCCACCCAGTATCTCATCACACAAACACAGGGCTGAAGCCCTCTCTGCTGGGGCATGTCTTTGCTGGACCATGAGGTAGGTGTGGTCCTTGCCCAATTCAGAGACTACTATATGCCTAGTATATAGTAAGTGCTGAGAGATTGAGCTCAATCCCTGACTTGATAAAGTTGGCACAGCAGGGTGAGGAGAGAAACAATTATCTAACCAAAAAAGTAAGTGAAACACACAATTGGTCAGATAGTGAAGAAAGCTATGAATGAAAACAAGGCAGGAATGGAGGATTGAAATTTGGGGCAGACCTGGCCGCAAAGCTGACATGTGAGTCAAGGCCTGAAGGAGGTGAGGAAAGGGCCATGTACATCGGTGAAGGAGCATTCTGAGTGGACAGAATGGCAATTGCAAAAGCTCTGAGTATAAAAATATAAGTGATTGCCCAAAATCTTCCAGCTAGTTTCTCACAAGGAAATCCATTCTATTGCCCCAGCTAGAAGGTCAGAAAGGGGTACAGAGGAGCAGAGAAATGAGCTGTAGAGGCTCAGGATTCCCCTATGTGACCTGTAAAGGAGCTTCTGGCACCACCATCTGTGAACAGTTGTAGGGACAAGGCCATGGGGTAGGAGCTGACATGTGCATAGGTATGATTGGGGTCACCTCACACTGTCCTCACCTCAGTGGGTTTCTGCACTTGCTGGGCTGGTGGGAGGCTGTGGTGTCCCCTCACCTTTGCCATGTCCTTTTTAGCTCCTGGTCCTTCAGAGTCATTTCTCCCTTGTATCTATAGAGCACTGGATAATGTCAAATACATCCATTCAGTCTTCACCACAATCTTGGATGGCAAATGGCTGGTGCATTGTAATTTCCATTCTACCCAGGAGGAGAATGGAACTCAGAGCCGTGGCTAGTCAGGTATGACCTTGGGAAGATTATTTATTGAATACTTCTGGGGCCATGGCCCCCTCAGGCTAAAATGAGAGTAGACTCACAGTTATCCCCAAGTGTGGCGCAAGGACCATGGCCTCCCACTGGTTGGAGAGAGGGTCAAAATGCAGATTCCTGCTCGGGAATACTGAAGAGTCTAATCCCTCATTTTACACCAAGGAGGACACCACAGAGGCCCAGAAATGTTCCCCTTTCCAGGGCTCCACCTCGGGGAAGGTGGTAGTCTAGGAAACTAGGTTTTGAACAAGCTTCCCCTATGATTCAAATGCACACTTCAGTTTAATAACTGCTCACCCAGAGGCTTTCTCTGAATGCTTCTGTTAGCAATGCCTCCTAATTCTATCCTGTGTTTAAGAATTCACCATAAAATGCACAGCTGAGGTATAAATAGGTGTTTTCTCTACCATGCCTCACTGCCCCTGGCAGTTGAAGCTTTAATCCCAAACATGTAACTCAAGCCTTAGTAGGTTAGTCACTTACACTCTGGAGTTCTGGGGCTTCTGGACTCTCCCCACTTCTTCCAAGCTTCACCCAAGTTTCACGTGTGACCCATGAAGGAAAAAGTGCCATCAAATTGTACTTATGTGTGCATTAAAAGGAATATTATGCCCTTAATAATACCACAAATAATGTCACAACATCAAGTCATGAGGTCTACTAGCCAATGAGGATGATAAATTGAATGCTAACATTAACATCGATGACCCTTAATGATGGATGTTGATGAATTCCATCTTTTAATTTCAAGCAGGCTGGACCCCCTTTTCTGCATCTGCTGCCAGAATGAATTAATATTCATATACATTCCTCACTTATCTTTGTAACCCATAAATTTTCTGCTGAACCCCAAAGACTGGCATCAGCAGATTCACTAAGACTAGCTATGAATTCTTTTTTGAGAACAACAAAGCTGAAAAGTGTTGGAGAAGATGGATTTTTGACAAGGGATCTGACAAGGCCTGTCACAAGGTGAATGCTATAATTGGGTGGATTTATGACTGGTTAAATGACCATAATTTAAAGATGCTGATCAGGAGGTCAATATTAGCCTACTGGCCTGTTTTGAACGACTCTGTCTTTGGCCTTGCCCCTAACATATCCATTTTATTATTATTATTATTGACAAACACTAAGGTTTGGAAGCCATACTCACTAAGTCTGCAGACCACACAGGGTCTGAAGAGAAAGTATATAATGTGAAGAACGGGATCAGGATCTTATCAGTCTAGAGCTATGCACTGAATCCATGAAGAAGATCTTTAACTGGTGATAAACATAAGGCCTACCCAAGATGTCACCTACTCATCCTTCAGGAGGAGGGCAACCTGGTTTAATGTTGGTGCATAGGGAATAGAGATTTAATTGGTATTAACTTAGCTTTTATTTTTTTTTAAAAAGGAATATAATCTTAGGACACATGAAAAGGAGCATAGCATCTACTGTGGAAGGAGGTGAGAGTTTAGCTCTAGCCTGTGTTGGTCAGACCACACTTCTGGGAGTCTCAATTTGGAAGAGGCTTCGACAGATGGAACGTGTCCAGGATACTGAGGCCTCTCAAAGGGAAAGCTTAGAGGCAGGACTGAAAGAACCAGATATGTCTAACCTGGAAATGAAAACCACACTCCTTGTGACCACATCAAAGATTGTCCTGTAGAATTAGCCACTCTCTGGATAACCCCAGAGAACAGAATCAAGATCAATGACCAGAAATCCCAGTGAAGCAGATTTTTTGAAGAAAACAGACAGACGGGAAAACATTATAATAGCTATAGTCAGCAACAGGCAAACAAAAGGGCTGCAAGAGGAAGGAGGGAGCTTTTCAACTTGGGCTGATCTTTTTGAAGAGATATGGTTGAATGGGATAAAGCATCAGATGGAGGATTTAAGGTTCCTTAAAACCCCAAATTCTATGTTCACTAAAACAGGTTGAACTACAATCCTGATGCCCCCTTATCTGTGTTTCTCCAAGTCCCTGGCCAAGTGGAATGTTAGCCATCTGGAATCTTACAAGACGGCCTGGCAACTCACCGCCAATTTGCACGGATCACGGAGGCCATTGTTTTCAAAGCCTGCACCCCAATTTAAGACAATGCAATTCGACAACCATCCACTAAACTTCAGGGTTGTTACATGGGGCTTGCACTTGGTTCCATTACCATTTTCCTCTAACCCTAACGAACACTGTTTTTTTCCTAGAACAGGAAAGTTGCAATAACCATCAATTCAAGATCAATGCTGATACTATCACTGGTGATTCAATTTCTGCATTTCAGAAAGCCAAGCCAGGCAACTTAATTTGGGAAGCGTGTTTAAAGACCTGTCAGTCTAACTGACCCACGTGGATTCACTGGCTCCCATTAGCTTGGGCTGCTCTTCAGAAGTCAATGCCAGCGGGTAGGCAGACAGCAGGTTCTGGGTCCACTTACTGTAAAATAAAACATTTCTGTCTCCTGCTGGTTGGCTCTCCTTTTGGCAATGTTGATCTTGCTCATGTAGGTCTCAGAGGCAGCCGACTTCACGGACTCTGTGGACCGACTGTGTTGGAAGGCATCAGAGACATCAAAGTCCTCCACGGTCAGCATGTCCTGTAAGGTCTGCATGGTGGCATCCAGGGTTTTTCTCACCTGGGAAAGCATGTCGACAGAAAACCTTTAGCCTTAGAATGCCTTTGACACCTCAAAGTCCTTTTCCTAACCATTACTTTATTTCTTCCACACAAAGCTTCTAGGAGGCAGGCAGGACAAAGATGATCATCCCCATTACATTGATAAGCAAAGTAAGTACAGTTAGCTGGCTGGGGTGAGCACCCAGGTTGACCAACCTAAAGTCATTCTATTAGATTGTTTCAGCCAGGGAGAGCCTTGGAAAATATTGTGACGAATAAGGAACTCAGGTTTCTTGGTTTGTTTCTCTTTACCTGGTTATAAGTTTAGCCCCAAACTACATGGGAGGCATGCCCCTTGAGAAAGGAAAACACTAAAAATACTCTTGGTTCTCTTCAGGATGGGAACAAAGACTGGATAAGGGGAGAGGCCATCCTCCATGAATGAACTCTCCAGCTACCTGCCACCTGAGTCCTTCACAGAAAAGGAACTTTGAGGAAGAAAGATGCCGAGACACCACAGTCTAGTCATTTCTCCAGAATCCTGACTGCTGCCTTAGGATTGAGTGGGACCCCTGGAAGGCTATACAGGCAGGGCCCACGAGCCCTCACCTCACTGTACCCCATCACTGATTTGAGCTTTAACGGCAAACCCTATAAATTATAGAGCATCATTCCATAAACACTCACAGGAGAAACTCTACCTACATTCTCTGTTAAATTACTTTAAATTACTGTTGCTCAAAGTCTCTTGTTACTCAGGTCTCAACTTAAATTTCACCTCCTGGTGACATCAGGCTCCCTGACTATAATTTTTAACTTAGTGCCTACCGCTGTCTAATAATTTACAGACTCATTATTTATTAGTTTTTTTCTTTTGTATTTTGATTACTATCTCTCTCTTCTCAGTAGAATATAAACTCCATGAGAGGAGGTACTATGTTGTCTTGTTCATTCACTTTACTCTGCATTTTAGCACAATGTTTAGCACATAATATGTGCTTAAGAAATACCTGAATAAGTATTCATTGAATAAAAACTGTAATGAATGAATACATTAATGACTCAATTCTTTCTAATATGGCCTGACAGAAGCTCATGTTCCAAATCAAGAATTCCATGACCATGAAGAGCCTCTACAGAGGAACACTCGATCCATTCTTTCTGTGGCCCTAATTTCCAATTTAAATTCCATTAACATTATTATCCATACACTGTTCCATGTAAACATTTTTAAATGCTTTGGGGAAAGATGTAGATCTCCTCTGTCTTCTCAGGTTTGAAAAACAAATATATAATTTGTCTCCACAAAACCTCTCCCCAGGGACTGCTTTGATTCATCATCATCCTGAGTGATAGTCTGTCTCACAACCATGTTCATCCTACTTCTGTCCTTTATGAAGACAGAGTGAACTGCCCCCTCTGCCAGGACAGCCCTCTTGAGATGTGAAGACAGGACCCTGGCTCCCATAGCCTGCTGTGAATGCACTTTTCAATGAAAAACCTGTCCACGGTATCTAGTGACACTTCCCACATCCTGGTGTCCACCAGCTGGTCGACGTCCTCCCCGCATGGAAGCATCCAGGCTGGAATAGAATTTTCCCCACCTAGCCTCATCAGTCCACATCAGAATGGAACCACTACAGCAGGGCTTTCCATTTGTACCCTCCCAGTGGCAATCCTGTGCCACTAGCTGCATGGGAGGTATGCTGACCATGGTAAGATAGAAGTTCCTTGGGGCTCAGAATCCATGACACATTTAGTGTGCCTGGGGTTGTTTAATTGTATACATTAAAATACCTATTATTATTTCTGATGATAAAATAACATAAATAACATTACAGAAAATAGAGAAAAGCACAAAAAAGAAAACAGAAATCACCTATAATCCACAACCCAGACATAACCACTATTTACATTTGGGAGTATTTCCTTCCAGTCTTTTTTCTATGCCTGTGGATACACACAAATATATATATTCACATACTCTAGTCTACCTGAGTTATGATAATACTGTACATAAAATTTTACTTTCTCTTTGTGTTTCTTTAACTCAACATCTTGTGAGCATTCCCCCTGAAAGATTCTTGGTGTGCATGATTTTAATGGTTGTGTAAAAGTCCATCTTACAGATGAACCCTGATTTTTTATGCATTCTTTGGCAAATGTGGACTCTCCAGGACAAGTTAGGCCTTTCTAAGGAAATCCTTTATAGGGCAGAGGGGCTCACTCACCTCCTCATTCTCTATCTTGAGAGTGGCCAGTCTGGATTGCAGTTGGTGGTACCGCATGAGTAATTCTGTCTGGACGGGTTGCTGAGCGCTGACCTGGCACACCTGTAGGAATAACAGCCCCCACCTGCGATCACCCAGTGTCCTCATCATCTGTGTGTAGTTAGGGCAGGAGCTATATCTATCTATCTATCTATCTATCTATCTATCTATCTATCTATCTATCTATCTAAAAGGCTAATATGCTAAGTGTCCTTCCCTCCGTCTGGGTAATGACTTCACATAGCAATGCCCGGCTTCCTCTCCCTAGCAATGACTAGCCTTCTTGCAGTTTCTTCAGCCCAGGAACACTTTAGTCAGGTGGAAACATTTACACTGTAACCAAATGTGTATGCTTCGTCTCATTTGATCTTCACAGAAGTTCTGGAGTAAGTAGATAGGAGACTTGGTGGAATCCTATTTTATTTTCATTAGCCAGAAAACAGATTTAAAAAAATTTAGAAACTTGACCTGACTAAAAATAAGTAAGAAATGGTGGATCTTGAAAATGACATGTTTTCTCACTGAGCAGAATATACTCAAACACTGCTGCCGTTAAATATTTTACCCTTTGTTTTCCCTGCATGATCTACAATAATAATCTGCTTTGTGTTGATATTTCCTGCTGTGTTGCTGACAATTATCTGAAAGAGAAGTTGGGGTGCTGGAAAAAGTTCAGCTACATCAGAAAGCAGGTCTAATTAAGCAAGTTTATTCTACATCTATAAAAGGCTAAGTTGACATGCGCGATACATATAAAGCTCTCACTGGTGCCAATCACATGCATGTTTCTATCTGTCATTGTCAATTGTCAATTTGGCTGATACTTCTACTATAGAGAAAGGGCGAATAGTGATATTAAAATATTTCTTTTAATTAACTTCCTTTCAATGTGCATAAATCCGTGCATCAGGCCACTAGTCACTAATATCCTATCAGATGCTGAGGAAACAGGCTTAGAGAGCTTAAATGACTTGCCATAGGTAACCTGATAACACCTGATGGGAACCAGGGGCCACCCTCTCTAATTGCAGGGTATAGCCTCTCAGTTATGGTCTTCTACACTGTGCCCTCTTGAGGGTTTACTAAGAGCTCTGACATAATCTCATAAAGTGAGACTAGTTAATTTCCAGGCAGGAAGTTATGGTAAGAAAGCAACCACCTAAGAGAAGCCAAGGGAAAGTACAATGAATGGGCAACAATGAGCCAGGTGCTCCTATTTCTCAGCAAGAAGATGCTTCAGAGGCAACTGTGAGGTGATTGCCTCTCACAGACCATCTTCCCCAGCAGGGAGACTGAGTGAGAGGTGGAGGAGAGAAAATGTGGAGAGAAATATTGTTCTCCCTACATCCATTCCACACAGGGCACTGTCACCACCTGCAGTCTGGGCTGCCTGGGGTGACTCAAGTGAGATCACAAGGAATGGCAGGGCTCTGTTATTTATTAGTTATTTACCACTAACTAGGCAACCCAAACTTTGCAGTCATTAGTAGTAATTATGAGGTCAGAATTTTCAAAGCCAGATAAAAGGGTTGGACATGAGGGATGGAGCAGGTGTTGCAGAAAGCCCTACACAGGACTCTCCTTTGCAAATGAAGAAAGTGAGTATAGCCACCTGGAGGTCCAGCAAATGCTCTCTGCTAAGGGGCTTCCTTGACCCTTCCCACCAAGCAAGTTCAGTGGATGGCCCAGCTGAGCTCTCACAAAACCCAGAGGCTGACGGAATCTTGTGCACTATTGGTCTGGATCCCCCGAACCCCCACCTGCATGAGTGGATATGTCTAGGTGGAGGGACAGGGGCCACTAGGACAAAGTTCTGTGCACATATCCCTGGGGTAGAGAAAATGGAGATAGGGAGACAGATATGATGTCTTGTGGCTATTTTATTCAGTTCCAAGACTAAGACCTGAGCCCCAGAGAGAGGGGAGAACTATTTGCATAGAGGATTTTGTGAAACTTGGGTAACTAGAGTGCTTTCTTTGGGGCCAGTGACCAGTGCCTTATCTTCCCTCCCACCCCAGAATATAGGAAGAATCTGAGCAGCACCAGCACTGACGGAAACTTGGTTGGTGGTACTCCTCCTGTAGTGGATGGCAGGTAGTGCCCTTGAGAGGACATTAGCCAGAGTGGCTGTGATGAGGCCCAGACTCCAGTGATCGAATGGAAGAATGTATGCAGATATGGGACTCTGTTGGGCCATTCTAGAGTAACTGGGAGGGATTTTAAGGAGCACTAAGGTCCCGCAATTCTGTGGGTGGAGAATTTGAGCCAGTAAAATTAAGGTATTAGTAGTAAACTCCATGGCTGGGAAAGCCCTTGAACCAAGAACTTGACTCCAGGCCACTGAGATAAACATGCTGCATGTGAATTGGGGGCTGCTGGTCCCCTCCAACCAATGTTCTGGGAGCATGTGGAGGAACAGACGGGCTCCTGGGAGGAACCTACCTCATCCCCCATGTGGGGCTGGAACTCAAACTTGAGTGGAGGACAGAAGACCTGGTTGTACATGTCCATGACAGTGTGCTTGTCACTTCTGGAATCCAGGTTGTCCACCGCATTCTCAATAACATCCAGCCCCTCGTGGCGAGAGGTCTCCAGGTTGTACTCGGCTGAGAGGTAGGTCCGGAAGGTGCGGGCCAGGCTGGCATGAAAGCCCAAATCACAGCACTTGGAGACAGGCACACAACAGAGGGTGCAGGTGAGGGCTGCGAAGTGAAGGTATGGACCACAAGTATTTCCTGTCCCATCATGATGACCTTTCATTCCATAGTCAAAATCTTTCATCCTGGGGGCCCTTGTGCATTTTGGAACCCTACCACACAAACCACATTGAACCCTTCAGGGAGACTTGGGGATTGCAATTTGGGCAACAGCAGAACTTCTCTCAGCTTCCCCAATTCACCACATTCTTTCTCATCTCCAGGCCTTCTCACATGCATTCCCTCTGCCTGGCATACTCTTCCTCTCTCCTCCTGTTTAAACATCCTTCCTTCATGTTTCAGTTTAGAGGTTACTTCCTCCAGGAAGTCTTCCTTGATGTTCTCCCCACTCAGTTTACATCTGATGTCCTTCCTCCACATCTCTCTCCAGTTCCCTCATTGTGACACCTGCCTCGTGGCATTGTGATTGCCTATTAACGTATCAGGGTTATACAGAGTAAGCTCCATGAGGGCAGAGCCACAGGCTTTTTTCTACTGTAGCACCTCAAGACCTAGAACGACCCGCTTCTCAATAAACATGAGAAGCAGTCCTCATTCTAACATAGGTGACAGAGGCTCTTCCTGATGATGCCACCCACAACAGTCTTTCTCCAAGCATGGCTGTCCTTCCAGCCTGTCCTACACAGCTGGTATGGATATCAGTGTTCTATTCTCCTTTTGCTTAAATGGCTTTATTTCTCCACCCATAACATCCCCAAGTAAAGCTGGCTTGTGTATAGTGGCTCCTTAAACAACTGTTTTCATATCCTCACATTACACCAACCGTAGATTGAAGAGAGTATTTTTGATCCAACACTGGGAATCTGTGTAGGAGGAGGGCCAACTATATGCACTGTCCTATACCACCTATCCTACCTAATAAAAGAGTAATATGCAAATTGACCGTACCTCCAATCAAGTCACACCCACATCCACACCCATTAGCTAATCAGGAGCAAATTATGCAAATAAACCCCAACCAAGATGGCTGCCACCACTGAGAGCAGGAGGAAGGCTTGGGTTTCCCTGGCAACAGAGGAAGCCAAGCTTTCTGCCTCCCTAGGCCTCCACTCAATGTTACAAAGTTTCAATGATAAAAGATACAGAAATGGCGGCAGCCACTGAGCTGGAGAGAAGAGAGGCTTGTGTTTCCCTAGCAATGGAGGAAGCCAAGCTTTCAGTCTGCCATTGCTGGCCTAGGCCTCCACTCTAGGCTACAATGTTTCAAACAGAAATGGCTGCCACCTGGAGTGAGCAGAAGGCATGGGTCTTCTACAGGCTACAATGTTTCAATTGTAGACATAGATTAATCCCAGATCCCAGGGCCTCTGCTTGGGTTGCTGGGGGGGCATGGCCAGCCTGCAAACCTCCACAGGTCCCTCGCCCAGGCTGCCCCTCACCCCAAAGGGAACACCCACCCTGATCTGGGACACTCTTCAGGGCAAACCAGCTGGCCCCCACCCATGCACCAGGCCTCTATCCTATCTAATAAGAGTAAAATGCAGATTGAACATCACTCCAACACACAAGAGGGCTGCCCCCATGTGGTCAAAGATCCTGTCCCCATGTGGACACAAGATGGCCACCACAAGATGGCCAGCAGGGAAGGGCAGTTGGGAGGTTCCAGGCCCTGCAAGGGAGGTCAGTTGTGGGAGAATTGGCCAGCAGGGGAGGGCAGTTGGGAGGGACCAGGCCTGCAAGGGAAGGCAGTTGGGGGCAATCAAGCCTGCTGGGGAGGGCAATTAGGGGTGACCAGGCCAGCAGAGGAGGGAAGTTGGGGGCAAACAGACTGGCAGGGGAGCAGTTAGACACCAATTAGGCTGGCAGGGTAGTGGTTAGGGGGTGATCAGGCTGGCAGGCAGAAGCAGTTAGGGGCAATCAGGGAGGCAGGTAGGTGAGCAGTTTGGAGCCAGCAGTCCTGGATTGTGAGAAGGATGTTTGATTGCCCGTTTAGGCCCAATCCTACCAGGATCAGGCCTAGACGGGCAGTCGGACATACCTGGAGGGGTCCCATATTGGAGAGGGTGCAGGCTGGGCTAAGGGACATCCCCCGCCCCCCGTGCATGAATTTCATACACCGGGCCTCTCATTTTATATAAGGGACTTGAGCATCTGCAAATACTGAGAGGTCACTGTAGTTAAGTTTTGAGAGTTAAAAGTTATGTATGGACTTTCCACTGAAGGGGGAGACTGGCACTCCTAACCCCCACATTGTTCAAGGGTCAACTGTAATTCTATTTTCTTTCATGTGTGGTATATGTCTGGCGACCAGACCTGGGGGTGCTGAACATGGCTGTACCATCCTGGGAAATCCTTAGGGCATGAACTATAGACAACTACTCCCGTATCCCCAAACCCAGCCAAGGACCTGGGCTAGAAGAGGGTACTTGGCAAGTGCATGCTGAATATGACTGCCCGACCCAACTCTGTAGAGGCTGCAACAGGCCCACTCCCGCCCACAGAAGTAGAAACTCATTTCCCAGACCCCACATGCCCAATACCCTTCCCCTCCACCCTGGACCATCGGCGAAGGACAGGAGCCAGCCCCTCCTTCAGCTGATGATCTGCACCAGCCGGTGAAGGGCCCTTCTGGTCCCAGATGCCGGGTGCTCACGTCTATCAGGTCGGAGACATCGTGGATATAGTATTTGCTTATAGCTGCATTGGTGGCAGCCAGATTCAGCAAGTAGTCATTCCGGGCCTTCGTGCACTTCAGCTTGTTTTCAGAATACTTTGCCTGCCTCTGGAAGAAGAAAAGAGTAGGTGTGAGAGCTGAACCACTAATGGCAGGGATTTAGGGTTTGTTTGTTTTTGGGGGGGTTTTTTTGTTTTTTGTTTTTTTGTTGTTGTTGTTAATCCTTACCCAACGATATTTTTTCCCATTGATTTTTAGAGAGAGGGGTAAGGAGGGAGGGAGGGGAAAGGAGAAAGAAACATCAATGTGAGAGAGACACATTGACTGGCTGCCTTCCACACATGACCTGACCAGATCGGAGATTGGACCTGCAACCCAGATATGTACCCTTAGCTGGGAATCGAACGCATGACCCTTGGGTGCACAGACTGGTGCCCTCACTACTGATCCACAGAGGCAAGAACTGGGGTTTTCTTAATGGTCACTCCGTGATTAAATGCACTGTACCCCTCTGGAATACATTATTCCATATGCCAGCTTAGTAAGATATGGGCTCTGTACTCAAAAAATTCACCTTCCATTGCCCACATGTAGCCAATGACAGCACTATTCAATAAGCAGCTGCCTGTTACTGGCCTCTACCAGAGCTTGTTAATAAGACTTTTTGAGGCCTACTCACCAGCCCCCAAAGGCTGTCCAAAGTATTATGTGGCCCCTTGTGATCTTCCAAGCCCCTCTTCCTCTAGGCTCTCCCTCATTGCCAGCTTTCTCTGCCCATCCTTTAAGAGGTCAACTTCATTCATGCCTCTACTCAGACTGATTGTTCTCCCTGTCTGGAAGGCCATCCTTCCAAGTGTCAGTGTGATCTGGTCTTTCATGTCAGGTCCTTTAGGTCCTTACCCAAGGTCTACATTGAACATTTTGTGGGACTGAAAAAATGGTCAGATCAGACTCTGATGGCAGCCTTGTCTAAAATGTTGCCAGCTTCTCCCCCATCCCTCCCTCCACCCTCTATCCCTTGCCCTTTTCAATTTTTCTCGTTTATTTAATCTTTATTTCATTTTTAAGACTTTATTTTTATGGCAGTTTTAGGTCTAAAGCAAAATCAAGAAGACTGTGCAGAGACTTCTCATATGCCCCTGCCCCACATATATACAACCCCATCCATTTTCAACAACCCCAGAATGGTACATTCACTATTACCCAGAGTCCACAGTTTACCCTGAGCTACCCTCTCGGTGTCTATATTCTATGGGTTTGGACACCATTATAGTAGCACACAGACTAGCTTCCCTGCCCTAAAAACCTGCTATGCTCTGCCTTTTCATCCTTTCCTCCCTCCAACCCCTGGCAACCTCTAATCTTTTCACTGTCGCCATCATTTTGCCTTTTCCAGAATGTCATATGGTTGGAGTCATACAGTATGTATTATTTTCAAATTGGCTTCTTTCACTTAATCATAGGCACTTTAAGGTTCCTCCATGTCTTTTCATGGCTTGCTAGCTCATTTCTTTTTGTATCTTGAATATTTAGTCAACATCCCATTGTCTGAATTTATCACAGTTTATTTATCCATTCACCTACTGACGGACATCTTGATTTCTCTGTTTTTCTTCAAAAGCAGTTCTTATTGCCCCAAATTATATTTTTTATTTCTTTGTGTACTTGCTGATTTTCAGTGACCCCCCACTAGAAAGTAGGCCCTGTGAAATCAGGGACCCGCTCTGCCTTGCTCAACTATGGACCTGTAACACCATACCAATCCCTGCACAAGACAGTCATTCAGTGGTTTTCATGGGCTGTCTGGGTATGAGAGGAGGAGAGGCAGAGCAGGCAGCCCAGGAGCAGTGTTGGTGAGGAATCCACCTGCCTCCCTGAGGAACTGCTTCTGTTCTGGGCCAGCTGCAGGAAGGAGCAGAATTCGTGGGTCTGAGAGCTATCCCCTTACTCCTTTCAGACTAATGAGTCCCACTGCTGGGTCAATAGAACAGCTCTCCTTAGAGTTTCCTCCTTCATCTAGACACCTTTAACCTTCCTTATTCCAGATTGAGTTCTCCTAGCTTTTTAGTAGAAGTGTCCCAGAGATCCTCTCTGACTTTCCTTTCTCCGGGGTCCACTTATTCTGGGAATTTCAAAAAACACACTTCAGGTAACTACTTCCTGTACCAGCCAGGCATACAACACCCACAGAGAGTTTTGATAACCCTGACCAGTTTGCAGGGGACTACTCTGAACCTGAGACCATTTTTAGCCCTTTAAGGACTCATAAAAGTTTATACCTAAGAAGGGTAGTAAAGGTATCTTAGTTTAATTCATCCATTTTATAAGTGAAGAGATAACTGAAGGGTAGAAGCAGCTTTTCCAAGGACCAAATGGCTAATTTACATACAACTCAGAACAAAAAATTGTTTCTACTTCTGTGGGCAGGAGTGGGCCTGTTGCAGCCACTACAGAATTGGGTCAGGCAGTCATATTCAGCGTGCACTTGCCAACTCCCAGCCAGTATTCTCTCTACCCCTTTAAATATCCCTCCATGTTGTTCTGTAATTCCCTGCCTGATTGTTTTTATAAAATATTTAAATATATATTTTTTATTGATTTCAGAAAGGAAGGGAAAGGAAGAGAGTGATAGAAACATCAATGATGAGGGAGAATCATTGATTGGCTGCCCCCTATATGCCCCTAAATGGGGATCAAGCCCACAACCCAGGCATGTACCCTGACTAGGAATCAAACTGTGACCTCCTGCTTCATAGGTCGATGCTTGACCACTGAGTCAACCAGTTGTGCTAAATATTTCTTTGTTTAGTATATTCACAGAGTTATATAATCATCACTACTATCTAAATTTAGAATATTTTATCATCCCAAAAAGAAATTCTGTATCTATTAGCAGTCACTCCCTATTCTCCTCTGTCCCAGCCCCTGGCAACCACTAATTTACTTCCTATCTATATGGACATTTCATATAAATAGGATCCTACATATGTGGCCTCTTAGGATTGGCTTATTTAACTGTTTCAAAAATTTATCTATGCTATAGCATGAATCAGTACTCCATTCCTTTTTATGACTAAACTAGAGGCCCAGTGCATAAAAATTCATGCACTGGATGGGGGTCCCTCAGCCTGGCCTGCCCCCTCTCACAGTCTGGAAGCCCTCAGGGGCAGGAGGTGACCCTGTGATCAGGGGAAGGCAATGCCCCCTTCACACCTCTGTTGCTGCCACTGCCAGCAGTGCAGGCTTCAGCCAGCCCTGGTTACCTGAGCCTCAGGTGGCCCTGGGTGGCTGAGCAGCTGTCATCAAGGCTTGCCTGCACCTTGGGCTGGCTCTGGGGGGCTCGGGGGCTTAAGGGACTGGGGAGCTCTGAAGGCAGGGGCCCAGCCTTGCTGAGCGCCTGCTGCCCCGGCAGGGCTGCAGGGACTGGGCACCGCCATCTTGTGGCTGTGGGCACGCCATCTTTGAGGGCAGGGCAGTCAATTAGCATATTCCCTCCTTATTAGATAGGATAATACTCTGTTGTGTAGACAGGCCACATTTTATTCATCCATTCACTAGATGACAGACATTTGGGTTGCTGCCGCTTTGGAACTATTATGAATAATGTTTCAATGAACGTTCATGTGTAAGTTTTTGTGTGGATATATGCTTAAATTTCTCTTGAGTGATAGCTGGGAGTGGAATTGTTAAGTCATATGGTAATTTAGTCTATGTTTAAATTTTTGTGGGATTGCCAAAACATTCTCCAAAGTGGCTGAATCACATTACCTTCCCTCCAGCAGTGTCCACGGGTTCCACTTTCTTCACATTCTCATCAATGTTTGTCACTGCCTGTCTTTTTATTTTAGCCATCCTAATGGATATGATGTGGTGTCTCACTGTGGTTTTGATTTTCACATCCTTAATGACTAATGATGCCATGCATCTTTTCATGTACTTACTGACCACTCTTAGATGTTCTTTGGAGAAATGTCTATTCAAATACTTTGCCCATTTTTTAATTGAGTCTCTGCCTGCTTATTGTGGAACCCATTTTTCTTTGCCTTTAGCAATTACTCTGAAGTCTTATTTTATTTGCCTCTGCTTACTTTTCCTGCTTACCTAGGTCCTGTTGGATCTTGTTCCCACTCACTCTCCTAAATTTTTAAGAGCTGTAGGATCACATCATCATAGAATTCATCTCACTGAAGCCTAAATAAACATCTGGCACAATGTTTGGCACATAGAAAGAGCTCAGGAAATGTTTGCTGATTCCACAGACTGAATGGATGCAGATGATTCAACAAGAAATCAGTCTTTCAAGAAGAAATGAACCTTAGAAGTCACCTAGTCTAGGATGACAGAAAAGCAACCTGTGCACTGCCCCCTGTATATTCTGTCTAGGGCAGACATTATTAATTCATCACATCACCATTTTTAGGTAAAGCTGGAAGAGTGCTCATGATCCTCAACACAGAACTCTGGGCAGCCACTACCAATCCATCAGAGTTGATGTGAGAGGGGGGAATTATCTGCCCTCACTGTCAGATTTTAAAACTGAAGTTCAGAGAAGTGTAGTAGCTGTGGCATTTTCAAAACTCAGTCTATCTGACTCCGGAACCAGAGTACTCCTCTCACCATGTCCTACGGAGGCACTTTCCAGCACTGATACATGGCCATTCCAATCACCTGCCTCTGCTTTGGCAATGGCAATATTGGAATGGTTCTTTCTCAAGTTCCCAGTGCTGGTTGGCAGCCCAGTGCTGTTCCCTCTTTTGGGGCCCTCAGTCCCAACCAGTCCCCAGACACCTAACTGACCCCCAGAGCAAGCCCCCACCCCTCACTAATGCCTGTGCTCTGGGCTATGAGTCTCATCACAGTTCAGCTCTCCTGTCAGCTGAATATATCTTCCACCTGTTGACCTGGCACAAGCCAGCCCTGCCTCCTTCATGACACTGACCTCCAAAAGAGCAGATATGGACAGCATTATTCTACTCTCACAACCCCCAGGGTGCAGAGGGAGAGGCCAAGGCTGTCAGGGAGCATGGACCCCAGGGCCCTCACTCGCCTTCTCCTTCATCTTCTCGATCTTCTTCACAGAGCTGCGGCGCTGGGGCCGGTCGTCGTGCCGGAGCAGGTTCATGCTGAGCTCTCCCGCCTTGTTGAACTGCTTCTCCTCCTGCTTCTCAGCCTCCTTCAGCTTGCTCTCCGCACTGATGCTCTCTGCGTGGTACATGTGGTAGGTTTTCATGACCTGGGGACATACAAGTGCAGGAATCAGCAGGCTGTAAGGGCCCAGCCTGGTGGCTCTAGTGCTCTCAGCCCCCTAAATTCTGTGCTCCAGTCTGCTCGGCCCTTCCTCTTCTCATGACACACTCTGAGCTCCCATAGCTCTTTACTTCTGCAAAAACTCTCTGAGGACTGGAGATGATGATTGTCAGTAGCAGCTTCATAGTCATCATAATCATTATCATCATCACCATCATTAAGTCCTTACTAAGTGCGAAGAATGAACTAGCAGAGAGAAAATTTAAAAGGGCAACTACAGTCCCAAGTATTTGGGGTCTCAGAGATGATACGGAAAGTTGCTGCTCTTTCTAGCCTCCCAACCATAATTCTGTGTCCCTGCCCCCTCCCCAGGGTCACTGGGAAAGCCCCTCCTCTAGTACTCTTGAAGCTTCCATGGGAACATCCTTCTTACTCACAAATTATTTTCTGTTTCATTAAGTAAAATTGGCCTAAAAAAGACTGTTCCCAAAAGGAGTACTATTGGGTAACTGAATACATCTAAATACATATTCTATGCTCTCTAAACTCATCCTTGACTGTAAAATGAATTCTAAGGGAATTTATATTCTGTGACTCTTACCATTAAGTCACAACATTGATCTGTGGTTCAGAAAGTTCCCTTTGCCAGAGGTCAGGAGTCAATAGGGACAACATCTATTGTACAACATGGTGGGTAAACATATGGACTCTGGACCCAATTGTCTGGGCTGAATCCTGAGGCTGACATTTAAAAGCTGTACGACCTTGGGCAAGTCCTAACCTCTCTGACCTCTCCCTCCTCATCTGTAAAATGAGGATAATAGCACCTACCTCTAGTTTGTTGTGAGGACTTAAGGAGTTAATTTTTGTAAAGTGCTGAGAACATTACCTGTTGCAGTGTTAAGAACATTAGCTACCACCATTGTCTCCATCCTCCCTGTTTAGGCTGAGGGTTTTCAACCTTGAACTCATTTGACTTCAGGGAAATGTTTGTAAATTCGAGAGAACATCTACTATTGTGAAAAATTTATATATTCTATACCAAGTTTCTCCCTCATTTCAATATGAAAATCTCCCCAAATTTCAAAAAAAATAAATGGCTAAAAAATGCAAACAATTTTTCTTTGTGGGTCTTGGTGAGAAGACCACTTGTCTGCATTCTACCCAATTTACTTTTTATTTTTGCTTATTTGCAGTTGCCTTAAAACCTCTAGAGATCCCCTTCATGCTGATTTCACCCACTCATTTCCACTCAGCCTATTTCCAAACTCAAGGGGCCAGAACGTGTGCTGGATTGGTGCATTCTTGACATCTAGTGGCCAAAAGGACGTGCTGCAGGCTTGTGGATAACCAAGGCAGTTGGCTATTTTTAACTATCTCCTTTGTGCAATGGCTCCAGGAATGTGATGCAGCTAAAAGTTGGTAATGCCTGCTCAAGTCTGTCTCCAGGGCCCTGCCTTTCCCATTCTTGAATATTTCCTCTATCCCTCCACATGGAAAGATATCACTGCTTTCTTTGCTTTTCTACCATGCTTCTGGTGATGTTCATTTCTGGACTCCACCCTTTCTGGGTTCAATCCTTCCTGCTACATCCATTTTTTTCTACTTCAACTGCTGAGATCTGCTTATTTCAGCACTAAATCTGTCATCTGTGTTATGTAGTTCAGAGGAAGGCAGAGCATTTCTATTTGCATCTAGATCTTCCTGTGCAATCACCTATGCATGCATCCATCTACTCACTCAGGTTGAGAGGGGCAGAAATAGAATATTGGGGACCAGCTATAATTACAAGAAATATTAATAATACTCTATTAACCATGATTGTTTTGTTCTGATTGAATAAGGCACATTCTAACCTGGCTGGGAGTTGCACATGGGACCTGGGAGCTCACCTGGAAATTCGACCCATCTTCCCCATCTGGGAGCTGCCTATCATCATCGAAAGATTAACAACCTTAATGCAGATACCAGAGCTGCCAGCCCTTTGAAGACCCCCACCCAGACTTTGGATACCCATCGGCCTTTGCAAGTCTCCAGCCCACAATACCTGTAAACTGACCATTTGGCATACTTTTTGCCTACTTCTCATGTAATCTTTGTCTTTCTACCCAATATAAGCAGCTGGCTTACAGTGGGGTGCAGAGCAGATTTTTGTGGATGACCTGCTGGTCTCCCCTACTGCTCTGAATGATTCAGCTCAGTCTGTGAATTGGCTCAAGCCTAGATCCTTTGATTGTCTGGTTACAGGGTCAGCACCCCACAGGGTGTTCTCAGTTTCTCACATTTTCCTTTGCCCAGTTTTCTACTCTTCTTGAACGATAGAGCACTCTTTCCTCTCTTCAACAAGCCAAACTTCTCAGTGCAGTCTTTAAACTGCATTCCCCAAACCTCATGTTTGGAGAGCACAGCCCTGACAATGCTGGAGCCATATGTTATGTGGTCCAATTGGTAATTCCTGATCCCAAGAATATCAGGGAACTGGATGGGATGGCCCAGGTGACTTATGTCCAACAGCTGCCACAAAAAAGTTTGCCTGAGGACTTCTCTGAATCAGGCCTAAGTACTTATACCCAGAATCCTCTAGATAAGCTGAAACATAGGAGTCAGCCTGAAAGGTCCTTAGTTCATAGCCTAGAATAGTCTGCTCAATATTGCCAGTCTAAGATATGTTAACTAATATTTAAATTATCATTACTTCCAAGTTTGCAAACCTCTCCTTTTATTATCTCCAAGGAGCATTTCATTTAATCCTTATCCCAAATCCTGGGAGGCAATGTGATAACAATAATAATAGCAGCTGACATTTACTGAGCACTTACTACCTACCAGGATTTTATATATAGTAACTCATTTATTTCTCATAAAAAAACAACAACACCCTATGAGGTGGGTACCATGTAATCCCTATTTTACAGATGAGGAAATCACAAAATAGGGACCCAGGAAGCCTGGCTTTGAGACTCAACGCTCCCACCACTGTTGGGTGACCATGGCAGAAGCTTGTCTTCTCTGTGCTACCTGGTGAAGACCAGATGGGAGGTACATAGGAAGATGCTTCAAAAAGTACGACTATAAAGTGACTGGTTGACAGCAGTGCTGGGCTGGGAAGGGAGCAGCATGGATGCAGGCCTTTAGCCAAGGCCCAGTCTCCAATCTGGGATCGCTAATGGGCCCCTCAGAGGCACACACCCAACTTCATGCCAGATGGGGGTTCCTGTCTTGCCCTCTGGACCCTATCAGAAGGCGGCCTCAGAACAAGGCCGAGATGCACGGTCTAGGAATATGGAAGCGGAGACCACTGTTCTTGGACTCAGATTAGTTTCATAGGTGCTTGGAAGGCCCTCCAAAAATCTTGGTGCATTAACCCCTCATTGAAGGAAACTAAAGCCCAGAAATAGCTAGTGTAGTGTTCAAAGTTAGATAGCAAGTTGGACAGTCAGGCCTTCTTAGTAGTGGGCATTGTCTTTTCTGGTATCACACTGCCTTCTGCTGTGTATACTTTGCCTTTCACATCTTCCCAAAGCCTCAGATCATGAAAACAGGAAAGTATTATCTGCACAGCCCCTCATATGCTCTTTTACATGCAAACAAAGGCAAAGGTGATTTGGAAGTTGACAGTATCAATAAAGGGACACGCTGGGGCAGGATATGGATCAATTGTTAGAAAACAGGTTTTCAACAATGTTGTGTAGGTGTGCTTCCTATACCCCAGGGCCATCTTGGGTTATCCTAGAGTTGTGTGGGGGAGACCCTGAGCTAATGCATGTCAAAGACATCCTTGAAAGAAGAGAGAAGTCCCTAAATTTCAGTTTGACCACCCACATTCTGTCTGGCCTACATTCTCCAAAGAAGTTATCATCACTATTTTATTTATTTATTTTGCATGTTTATAAACATCCCTGCTAAAGTTAAAGTACAGGAGAGCCAGAACCCCATTTATGATCATATTCATTATATTAAAGTGGAGATAGATACCCAGCAAGTATCAATATATGTCTGCATGAATGAGTGAATGAATAAGAGTTGGATGGCTGAATAGATGGATAGGTGGATGGGTAGACGGATCGATGAATAAATAGATGGATAGACAGATAGGTGGGTGGATAGGTGGATGGATGGTGGGTAGATGGATAGGTAGGTGGATAAAATAATGGATATATGAATGGAAGGAATAGAGGGAGAAGAGGAGGGAGAATAAAATAGGGGAGGTATAGTTTTACTGCCTTCAATCTGGTAAATATAATTGGGGTGGGACATAGCTATACCTTTAATAATCACACTTTTATTGAACAGGTTATTATGTGCTAGGTACTATACTAGGAAATACCACAGTGTGAAAGACAGACAGGGTCTCTGCCCTCACAGAACATATCCTCTAGTAGGGATACAATTATGTAAGTGATTATCACATGGTGTAATAAGTGCTACGATGAGGGAAGTACAAGGCATTTAAGGAATGCTTCCTGGAGAAGAGTAGCTGTTAGCTGGGTGAAAAGGGTATGGAGTGGGGGTGGGGTGGGGTGGGATATTCTAGATAAAAGGAGCAGTGTGAGCATTAAGCCCAGGAGCAGGAGCCAAAAAAGTTTGAGGAGCAGAGGTTTGAGCACTAGCCAATGGAGCTACTTCCTTATTCTCCCCCAACTACTCCGCAGTGGACATCTGTTGTTTTTCTCTGCCTAGGATCATCTAGTCCTTTTAGAATAGCTCCCCGATTTTCTTTGAAAAAAACCCCCAAATTCCCCTCCCTATTTTCAGTCCATATGGTTGATGGGAAACTAAAACCAGACTCCACCTGAGGGTGAGCATGAGACCCAGGCCTGGCCAATTAATAACCTTATGTTAATCTAGCCACAGTAATTAGACCTCATGATTCCAGCCAGGCCAATAAGAGACAGCCCTGGGCTTTGCTGGACACACTGGAAAGGGCACTTCTCTTCGCACTAGGGGGCGCTAAGCTGATAGAAAATGAACTTACAATGGAGCTGGGTGGGGAGACAATCTCTGTGACCAATAGGAGAAATTTGCCTGATCATGATACCAAAACAGAGGAAAACAAAACCAAAAGAGGGAGGCAGGTTGATTTCCACAGGTTGATGGATGGTGGATAATGGATAGATGAATGGACAGACAGATGGTAAGAAAGGAGGAAAGGAGAGAGAAGAAGGAAGGAAGGAAGGAAGGAAGGAAGGAAGGAAGGAAGGAAGGAAGGAAGGGAGGGAGGGAGGGAGGGAGGGAGGGAGGGAGGGAGGGAGGGAGGGAGGGAGGGAGGGAGGGAGGGAGGAAGGAAGGAAGGAAGGAAGGAAGGAAGGAAGGAAGGAAGGAAGGTAACACATTCCCACAGCAGGAATTTTTAAAAGTAAAAATGCCTAGGGCACCACCCCAGATGTGCAGAATGGGAAGCTGGGGTTTTAAATCACTACATTCCACGGTAATGACCCACTGTCCCTTGGGCACATAGTAAAAAGGCTCAGGGTCCTTCCAGACTTCTGGTTAGCCTCCCTCCAGCTCTGGGCACTGAAGAAAGGAGGCCCAATATCACATGGCAGCGGAGCTGAGCAGGACTTACCGTGTAGAGCTCATTGGTGACCTTCAGAAGCTCCTCATGCATCTGCAGGCCAATCTCCTTGCTCTGGAATGTGAAAGAGCACATGTCAGAGGGGGAGAAGGTAGCTGTTGGCTTTAAATTTCCTTTTCAACCCAGTACGGGCAGGAATGTCCTGGGCAGGAGCTGCAGAAATCAACATAAAACTCATTAATCTAAATTTGAATTCCTCAACTTTTATCCGCAAAACAAAGTCTCCCCTGGCTATGTAAGTTGCGGAACCCTGCTTGGTGATTCACAGAGATATTACCATATTCAAGATTCTGAGAAACCTCACGGCCATCTTTCTTTAATTCTGTGTGTCCTATGTTTATGTGACCAGAATATGTCCCTAGTTCAATAGTCATTAACATTTCATGAGGGTGGGATTCCACAGAACACAGTTTGAGAAATAATGATGTAGCATCTCAATTCATCAGAGCAGTGCAGGCAAACAGACAGCCCTTTGGATCACTGGCAGAATACGGAGGTTCTGGCCTCTGCTGTGTCACCAACTGGCCATGTGGCCTTGGAGACTTAGTTACCATGTTATAAAATAAAAAACTTACACACTTCCCAAAGCATGCTGGCAGCAGAGGAGGGAGGGTGCCACACTAAAAAAGGGGTGGGAGCTTCTGTGACCAAGCATTTGGGAAAAGCTAGTTAAAATAAGACACGTTTTCTTACTGCAAAATTTTTCAGAGGCTTTTATACCCTAACATGCATGAACTGTATGTGAGGGGGGCTGTAGGGTGTAATTTAGTTGACCTCAATCCTTTTTTGCAGTTACATACATGTTCCATATATTGAGGGACACAATTTAGAAAATAACGAACAAATTATCTCCAGGTTCCATCCAGCCTAAAGAGTCTAGGATCCTGTTACTACTACTACTTCTTCTTCTTCCTTCTTCCTTCTTCCTTCTTCCTTCTTCCTTCTTCCTTCTTCCTTCTTCCTTCTTCCTTCTCCTTCTCCTTCTCCTTCTCCTTCTTCTTCTTCTTCTTCTCCTCCTCCTCCTCCTCCTCCTCCTCCTCCTCCTCCTCCTCCTCCTCCTCTTCCTCCTCCTCTTCTTCTTCTTCTTCTTCTTCTTCTTCTTCTTCTTCTTCTTCTTCTTCTTCTTCTTCTTCTTCTTCTTCTTCATCAATATCATCATCATCACCACCCTTCTGTTTGCCTAGACTATCATGTCTTTACCGTATTGAAAATGGGAGCTCTGGTCACTGTTCTCTTACAGCTGAGTCATCCTGCTCTCTTTTTTAGCTCCCTCAGCCTCAAGCATGACCAGCAGCTGACAGGCAGAGACCAGCCTTCCTCTGCCCTGCCCTGTGCAGGTCTCCAGGCCTTGGGCTCAGTGGTAGTGGGGGAGGACTTAGTATCAGGCTCCTTCTCCTCACCCACAGCCTTTCTCTCGGTTCCTGGGCCTAGATTTGCCAAGAGTCACTTGTCTGAAGGCAGCCCCTGAATTTACCAGATCTCTTAACAGACAGCAGAAGCTCTGGAGCAATTCCAGGGATCTGCTTAGACTTCACTCCAGTTCTGGTGACTAAAGAAAAGGGACTCAATCCAACAGCACAACAGAGTCTCAGCAGAACTGTCTGTACAGAGCTCACAGGGAGCCTTCAGTGCCAGCCCATGCATCTACATGGTGTGCAGTGAACCCAACTAGTTATCCCCATTTCCTTCTATTCTCCGTGATTCTCAGTCTGTGCCTCAGTTTCTCCTGTGGCCCATCCCTCTGATGTTTGCCCCACTGCTGACCCCGTACTCTGACATCCACAGTGGTTCCTCTCAGTGCTCAGTCTCACCAACATCCCTGACACCCAAGACCCAGTATCTTCTGACTTTATTTTTATGATCTTACTTTTTTGAAGGTACTAAGTGCATGTGGTTAAAGGACCCAGCAAAGTAAATGTGAAGAGTAAGTCTCTCAGGACCCCCGACCCCTGCCCTGAGTCAACTGCTATTCAAAGTTTCCTCTGATACCTTCCAGAAACAAGCTATGGATACACAAGCATGCATTTGGATAGCGTATGTTCTTTTTTAAACACCTTTGCATCTTGTTTTTTTCTACCTAACAACATACCTGAGAGATTCTTCCTTCACAGCCTATGTAGCTCTTGCATCCTCCCTTTTTGACAGCTGCTTGGGGTTCCATATACCAAATGTATCAATTAATTAACCAGTAGCATAGTGATGGTCATTTAGGATGCAGTGAACATCCTCATACTCTATCACTGTGTACCCTGTCACATAAATTCCTAGAAGCAGCTCTGCTGGGAAGAGTCCTGCCTTCAAAACTCCCACCAGCCTTGCCTTCTCCTCCTCTGCCCCAGCCAGCTCCCCACACACTACTGATTGCAGCTCCCACTTCCCAGTAATCAGCCTCCATGTCTACCATCTCCATGGTCCTCTCTCCTGGGCTCTGCCCTCCACCACCCTGAGCCCAAGCTCAGAGACCTGTATCTTCAAATGTTGCCAAACACTACAGTCTGAATGTTCCCTCATCACACCAAACTCAATTAACGAAAAGCAAACTCCTAAACTTTCCTCCATCTCCTTGAATTTGATCAATGGTGCAATATATTCCCAGGCATGGCAACTGGGAAATCTGGAGTTTTGACCAAATATATATATATATATATATATATATATATATATATCCCTCCTCCTTAATCCAATCTGTCATTGCCTCCTTCCTTCTAACTGCCAAATACTTTGCTCTCAGTAGCAGTGATGCTAGTTCCCTCCCCAGCACCCATTCTTGCCCTTCCTGTTTCCTAAGAGCTATGAATTTTTGGCCTTGCATTCAGCCCTCCAGTTGAGTTCTTCCAAGGACATGACTCCATCCCTACTTGAGATAACACATTCCGGTATGTTGTTAGCCCAGGGGTATGTGACTTAATTGGATAGAAGAGAAGAACTCAGATGAATAAGAGGAAAGTTTTAGCTTTTCCACTGAGTGCCAACAAAATAACCATGAAGCCCCAAATGTTATCAGCAGCCTTGGGTGGCAGAACAAAAGAATCCTGGTTCCTTAAGGACTCCCTGAGAAACTGGTTAAACTGAATCCAAAGCCTGCCTCCTAGTGAATAAATCTATGAATGGATGAAACCTTAGTTTCCTTATCTGTAAAAGAGAGATGATGTCACAAGGGTCATGGAGTCCCTGTGAGGATGAAAAGCGGTAACACATATGGCAGCACTTGGCATTGATAAAGAGCTTGGGAAATAATGCATTGCTGAACTGACATCCACTGATACCAGGGACAAAGCTAGGAAGTTGCTCAGAAAAGGAAACACAGTTGAATTTTTTTTTATTAAGTTGTCCCTTAAGAATTACCTAGTTTGGCAGGGTTGAGAGTCAAGAACCAAATAATTCTAAGGCAGGAGGTGGAAAGGGCCACAAGAGTAACAGATGAGGTGATGTGGGATGAAGTGATGAAGAGGATACAGGGACAACCACTAGAGCCACCTCACCTTGTGTGAAAGGACAGAGACGGTATTTGAGAAATGGGCACAGGCTGAGCAAAGAAACAGAGACTAGCACTAGGGAAAAGCTTGGTTTGCAAAGAGAGAAGCACAGCAACAGGCGAGCAGAAGATGAGCTTGAAACGGAGCTGGGTCACACAGGCTATGAAGTACAGGTTTCATTGAATGGAACTGAGAGCCTCTGAAGGCTGTGATCAGAGGTGTGCTTCTTCAGGAAGATGAGAGAGGGTGTAGAAGAAGAAGGCAGGGTGGACTGAACAGGGAGGAGCCGGAGGCCTGGTGCCTGTGTTTCCTCAAAGGCACAGTAAGTCACCAGAGGGAACCTGCCTGCGTCTCTGCTCCCCTCACTCTGAGCACTAAACACAGCTGGCCACAGAGTGAGTGCTCAGCAAATAGTTACTAAACTGCACAAAATTCAAAGGAATTTTATTTTTCCATGGTTGGGGTTGGTTGAAAAGGGAAATATTCTCAGCCACAGTTCCAGAAACTACTGAATGAGGAACCCAAACCAAACATTCCACTAGGAACAGAGGCCAAAACCCTGATAATCTCTAGCAGACCATCACACCCAGTCCTTGGGGATCCAAGTGGCAATGCATTAGCACTCTTTGTCCACATTTCTCACATGACTTCCATGCCTGCAGAGGTCAGGGATGGCAGGGTGCTTCCTTCATGCACAGGAAGTGTGTGGACTGTAGAAAATAATTACATTGGACCAAGTAGGGCTCAGCCATGGCAACCATGGTTCTTCTGAATTGAAAGAGTGCAACACTATCTGTCTGACCCAAATAAGTCTGTAAAATCAGGCGACAGATGGACCAGTCCTGTCTCTTTCTTCTGCCCACAGCTAATGCCAGTTAAACTCTAATAGGGGCAGATAGCTCTTTAATGGGGGTGGGGGGCGTCCTGGGCATTGTAAGATGTTAGCATCATCCCTGGTCTCTAACCACCAGATGCCAGGAGCATTCCGCACCTCCACCCCAAGGTGTAACAACAGAAATTATCTCCAACATGGCCAAATGTCTCTGGGGGACAAAACTGCCCCGGCTGAGAACCACTGCCTTAGACCAAGGGCTCCAAATGGCAGCTTCACTGGTCTACAGATGTGTTTCACTTGGCCATTCAGTGTTTTCAGATAATTTGATTCTTTTCCCAGCTTTTTAAAATCAGGAAATTCCCCTTACATATCCAGATTTTCAGCTTCTCTTGATAAAACTAGAAGATCCAGTAATAATGCCCCCCCCCACTTCGGGCATCATGGCCCTTTGGGTAGAGTTTGTGCTCTCAAGTTGGCTGCAGTGCCCAGCATCTCCCTTCACTGGCCCATGGGGGCATTTTAGTTTAGGACCCAGAGTCTAGTGGGGTCTCACAGGGAGTAGCCGTCAGAATCCCTTGGCTCTTGTCAATGACAGCCATTGCTGACCTGTGAGAGTGCCTTTTTAACCAACGTCCTTCTCATATCCCAACTTTGAAGGCCACTGAAGCATCCGCTTCCTGAGACCGAAGCTCCTGGTTCCAGCATGGACCCCAACAGAAACAGCTTGCGTAGAATCTCAGCATGGCCTCCTGCTGACACTACCTCTTCTTGTTCCTCTGTGGCCAATTCCTCACCTAGCTTTGATTTTATTTACCCCAGCACTTACTGAAACCTACTGGATACCAACTTCAACTAGGCACCGAAGACACAAAGCTGAAAAGGATGCAGCCCCAGCTCAATCAAATCACACCTAGCATTTATGGAGCACTTTCCATTTGCTGAACACTTTCCAAAGCACTTCCATACATTATTTAATTTAAACCTTTAAGGTAGGTAATAATATTATGTCCACTTGATAGATGATAGCTGGAAGCTCAGAAGGGCTGAGCAACTAGGCCCGTCGCATAGCTAGGAATTAGCAGAGCCAGGATTCAGCTTTTAGTTGGTCTGACTCCACAGTTGGAACTTGTAATGACTTTCTGTTGTTTGTTTACTTAAGGCCTAGCATGATATGCAGGCACAATGCTACAAGAGAGATGAGTTCAGGCCACAAAGAAGGTATAAGGAGAACATGCCCTCTGGACATCACCTGTCTGTCCAAGCCACTTTCTCACCACCTGTGCAGAAATCTGCATCCTTGTCCCTTGCCCCCACTTGCAAGCACAAGTCCTTGGCCTGGTCCTTCTTCGCCCACCTGTCCTGTTAGGAATAAATCACCACAATGGCCCTCTCTGATCTCTCCCTTCCTCCTGCTGATAACGGGTGATGAAATATGAGGGCACTGGCCCCTGCTTGTCTGGTCATGGGATCCAGTGTGGCCAGAGTGCACTGGCTCCACATGTCCAGTGATTGCATCAGGGATAGAAATATATTCCAGGCAAAGCCAATCAGAATCTTTCCTGGGAGCTTTCTAACAACCACATTCTCAGATCATCTCTCCTCTGGCGTATTCCAGGCAAAGCCAATCAGAATCTTTCCTGGGAGCTTTCTAACAACCACATTCTCAGATCATCTCTCCTCTGGCGTCCTGAGCTAGGATGTCAGGGGTCTTGGGCTGCTCATCAGGACAGTAGCACTGGAGTCCTGGACCTTGAAATATCTAGGTAAGATACCTTTGTACTTTCCAGCTTACAAGGTCCAGCGAATTTTCATTTTTGCTTATGTGAAAAAATACTGATATAGTAAGTGTTATGTCAGTGTGAAAGGAGCATGGAGGTATGAGCATGGAGGTACATAGGCTTCTGCAAACCCTCCACCAAGCACCAGTTTTCACACAGCTCCTGCAAAAGGACCAAGTTCCAATCAATTAGTGGACACAGAAGCTCCTTCATGACTTGTACTCTGGCTTCCAAGAGTGCAGATCACTAAGACTTGCATACACAAGCCTGTGCATGAAACCCCACACAGTCATATCAAGATGGGACTAAAATTTTTTTACACAATGGTTCCTGAATTAAATTTCTTCACCATGAAAATAATCTTACAATGGGTTGCTTGATTTAGTTTTCAATACAGGTTAACAATGTTTTTAAAGGAAAACCCTCAAAACTAATACTATAAGTCCTGAGGCTTTATAAGCTATATTATTATTTTTTTAATTTTGAAGGAGAGAGAGAAACATCAATTTGTTGTTCCACTTATTCATGTATTCATTGGTTGCTTCTTATATGTGCCCTGATCAGAAATTGAACCCGCAACCTTGGCATATCTGGATGATGCTCTAACCAACTAGCTACCAGGCGAGGGCTTGAACTGTATTTGAAAAGTTCTGTTCTTTAAGGGCATGTCTCTGTCTCCCTCAAATGAACTCAGAAGTGGGTCATTCCCATAGCTGAAGTCACTCTTTACATCTAGAAAATAATGCCGACTTAAAATTTGTTTTAACGACAAGATTCCCTCTTCACTTCTCCATAGGAGACCATTCTTCATGCAGGAAATAAAGTGGAGACTTCCTCAATCCCCAGTTACCCATGTGGGGCCTTCAGGCCTCTTATCCATCTCACCAGACTCTGCTACAGCAAGGTCTCTCTTTTCTGACTCTTGCTTGACTAGATATTCTCATGTAGGATTGGTTACCTTTGGGACATTCCATGGTTTTCCGAGTTCTGGGGTTCCAAGCAAACAATGGGAAGCAAATAAACCAACAAAACTAAATAAAAATAAAAACTCCTGTCTCTTGTATGTCTAAATCCCACTGCTTTTCCATTCTCCAGCTTGTTTTCTCATCAAATAACAAAAGTTGAGACCCACAGATGTTTCCTATTTAAGTATCTGGTATATGTAAGCACTGGCCATCTCCCAAAGTAGTTGTGTTTTCATTTCCAAAGCAAAGGCTTTAAAGGCGTGTCTCAGAGGAATGGGCTTCTTCAGCCTGTCCTGGAAGGTCAGCTTATCCCTGCACATGGCAGCCTGGACAGCTAGCTGGCTGGCTGTTTCTTCTGGCTGTGTCCTAGCTTGACAATAACTGGGCTGCCTGCACTCTGTCATGTCACCACTCCTTGCCACCCAACGTCATCCTTAGCCTACACTCTGCTCCACCTTCCATCTGGACCCTTGTTACTCCTCCCCTTTCCCTCCTCACCTTCTTTCTCTCCCTGCTCCTGGACACCTCCCTTCTTTTCCTCCCCTTCCCAAAATAATTTATGTCTCCTGTTGTTGCAACTCCAAACGCTGTCATCTGCATGTTGTTTTTGCAAGAAGCTGGAATGCAGACTTGAGGCTTGAACTCTTCTCCCTGTTGCTGTGGCTGGGATATTGAGCTGCAGGAAAATAGGAAAATCCTGGAACCACACATCATAGGTTCTTGGCAGTGGTGGGCCCCACTGGAGCCCAGCAATGAGCTGAGGCAAGAAGCCTGCCACCCTCTTCCCCCTGTAATTACTTCCAGTATTTCTCTTGGATTCTGTTTGTACGAAAGCCTTTATTTTCAGAAATGCTTAAAATAATATCTGAGGAAGCCCAAAGATACTTTGGGATGTCTATGAACAGGTGACCTACTATGGTCAGGCTGGGTGTTTCTGGATCTCTACTAATAATATGAAATATTAATAGTAATACTTATCATTATTAACATAATGTTTGGTACTATAACAATAATAGTTAACAACAACAATAATAACTATTGTTTTTTTATATCGGCATGTGTCAGGCACAATGATAACTGCTTTACAGACAATACTGTATCTCACGCCAGCCTATTGTCAGCCCCTTCATTGGAGGCAATATTGTTTACCCCACTTTAAAGATCAGGATACCAGGGCTCGAGCAGGGTGAATAAGCTGCCCAAGATCATAGAGCTAGTAAATGTGATTCTCTCAACTAATCCACTCTGTTGCCTTCACTGGGAGAGAGAGCACTCTGCACACCTTTAGAATTTTCCCCCAAACATTCCAAGGTAATTATAAAACACAGACCTCCTTGGCCTTAGCATAAAAAGCATATTGATATTTACAAGGTTCTGCTTTAGATCATTGTAAGTATGAAGTAACACACAGTGCTCAGTGCCATTTTTCAGAATCTCCTGTTATCAGTGACCAAATTCCAGGCCCTCCTCCTAGCCTTCTGGCCCAGGCAGAAGGAGTTGGTCAGGACCACGGGGCTGAGTCTCTGCAGAGGCAGAATATACTCAGGAGTAATCCTGCTTGACTATGTCCCTAGTGTTGGCTTGTGTTTTGGAGGGTTTTTGCCTCAAATTTCTTACAGATAAGGAGTGAAAGATTAAGGGGGTGAGGGAGAGTCTATGTCCTGGGGAACATGACAAAGCTGTCTTCTTGAAAAATCAATATCCATAAAAACCTGAGGCCACTAGGTTTTGAGATGTTTTCTCCCTCCATTACCTTCAAGGGGGATATGGTTGTTGTCTGGCTTATTTGTTGGATTAAAACATTATTGATCACATTGCTGAATCATTGACCTGAGACATCTCTTTAAACTTCTTGTCATTATATAATCTGATCTTCAATTTCATTTGCATTGTTTGTGAATAGGATGTAATGAGGGTGGCACTGGCATTTCAAAAATGTCTACAGCCATGTATCCACCCATCTGTTCATCACCTTCCCATCCATCTACTCATTCATCCATCCACCCACGGACCCACCCATGTACCTAACCATTCACTTTTTCACCCACTCACCTAACCACCATCCATCTATCCCTTCCTTTCTCTATATCCCCATACCAATCTCCCTGATCTAGGCTCCTACTGTCTTTCACCACTAATCTGAATATTAGTGTACATCCTATCTAATAAAAGGTCAATATGCAAATTGACCATCACTCCAACACACAAGATGGATGCACCCTTGTGGACATAAGGTGGCTGCCACAAGATGTCCAGCAGGAGAGAGGGAAGTTGGGAGGGACTAGGCCTGCAAGGGAGGGAAGTTGGGGGCAATCAGGCATGCAGGGGAGGACAGTTGGGGATGACCAGGCCTGCAGGGGAGGGCAGTTCGGGGAGGAGGCAGGTCAGCAGGGGAGAGCAGTTATAGGGAATCTAGGCCTGCAGGGGAGGGCTATTGGGGGGGGCACCAGGCCTGCACGGGAGAGCAGTTGGGGGGAACCAGGCCAGCAGAGGAGGGCAATTGGGGGGACCAGGCCAGCAGGGGGGGCAGTTGTGGGTGACCAGGCCAGCAGGATAGAGCAGTTGGGGGGAACCAGGCCAGCAGGAGAGGGCAGTTGAGGGGAGGGAACCAGGCCTTTAGGGCTTGGCAGTTAGGGCCAATGAGTCCTGGAAGGGAAGGCAGGTAGGGGAGATCAGACTAGCAGGGGAGAGCACTTAGGGGCAATCAGGCCTGCAGGGTAGGGCAGTTAAGGGTTACAGGGCTGGTAGAGGAGGGCAATTGGGGGGAACCAGGCCTGCAGGGGAGGGCAGTTGGAGGTGACCAGGCCTGCAGGGGAGGGCATTTGAAGGTGACCAGGCCTGCAGGGGAAGGCAGTTATGGGTGGCAGTCTGGCAGGGGAGGGCAGTTAGGGACAATCAAGCTGCTAGTGGAAGAGTTAGGCATGAATCAGGCTGGCAGAGGAGTGATTAGGTGGTGATCAAGCTGGCAGGCAGAATCAGTTAGGGGCAATCAGGCATCCAGACAGGTGAGCAATTGGGAGCCAGCAATCCTGGATTTTGAGAGGGATTGATAAGGTTGGGACTAAATGGGTAGTCAAGCATCCCTCAAGGGATCCCAGATTGGAGATAGTGCAGGCTGGGCTGAAGGACACACGCACACATTCACACACACACACACACACACACACACACACACACACACCTGTGCATGAATTTTAGGCACTGTGCCTCTAGTATATTAATAATATATAACTTCTCCCCCTTTTCAAAGCCCTAAATACACCAAATTAACCATCCCTAATCTTGGCTCTGATCATGCCATTTCCTATTCAAAAACATGCAATGATTCTCCAATGTCTAGAAAATAAAGCCCAGATTCTCATTCTGACACCCAAGGGCCTTCTTAATCTGTCTTCACACCCCTCCCCACTTTGATTTCAGGTCTCCAGTATTTAAATAACTAAATATTAATTGTCTCCAATATTTGAAACATGCAGAAGAGTTGAAAAAATAACAAACATCCAAGAACATGCCACCCAAATTAGGTAACTATTAAAATTTTCTCATTTTTGTTTCAAAATTACTCTTAGAAAACAAAATGTTACATTTACAACTGAAGTGTTCTTTGTCACCTTTCTTACTCCCTCACCCCTCAATCAATATTCTGAAGTTGGTATGTATTCTTACACAGTCCATATTTGGACAGCTATATATCAGATGTCTAACAATATGAACTATTAACTTATATTTAAAATTGTATAAAATATCATAGTGATTCTCGCTTTTTTCCATCTGACATTGTGTTTTCAAATTTTACCCACCTTGATACATATGGATCTAGTTCCACCATCTTAACTATTGTATAACATTCCACTGTATGACTATCCATTGCTTACTTAGCCATTCTCTTCATGATGAACATTTAGATGACTTTTCTTTTTTTTAAATTTCTTTATTGATTAAGGTATTACATATGTGTCCTTATTTCCCCATTTCCCCCCACCTCCCATTCATGCCCCCACCCTCCCTGTTGTCTGTGTCCATTGATTAGGCTTATATGTATGCATATAAGTCCTTTGGTTGATCTCTCCCCTTTATTTGTCCCATCCCCTACCTTCCCTGAGGTTTGACGTTCTGATTGATGCTTCTTTGTCTCTGGATCTATTTTTGTTCATCAGTTTATGTTGTTCATTATATTCCACAAATGAATGAGATCATGTGATATTTATCTTTCTCTGCCTGGCTTATTTCACTTAGCATAATGGTCTCCATCTCCATACAAGTTGTTGCAAATGGTAAGAACTTCTTTTTACTGCAGTGTAGTATTCCATTGTGTAGATGTACCACAGTTTTTCAATCTACTCATCTGCTGATGGGCACTTAGGCTGTTTCCAAATCTTCGCTATGGTGAATTGTGCTGCTATGAACATAGTGGTGCTCTCTTTATTTCTGTACTGCGAACACTACTGCAGCAAATATCTTTTTACAAGGCTCTGTGTGTGTGTGAATATCCTAGAACATCTTTAGGTTACACTTAGCAGTAGAATTGCTGGGTCACAGGGTATCCCCCTCTTCCTGCACTTCACTGTTACTAGATACTGCCCAACTGTTCTCAAGGAGTTGGAAAAACTTATAGGTTTTTTCAGGAGGACAGGAGAGCCCTTGCTGCTCCTCATTGCCAGCACTTAGGACTGTTTTACCAATCCACTGGCCCTCAAACTGTGTCTCAGTTTATTTACTCTCTCCTGTTACCAGTAATTATGAACGTCTACTCTTATATTTTTAACCATTTAAAAATAATTTTCTGTGATTTACCCATTTATATCTCTTACCCATGTTCCTATTGGGTTGTTTGCCCTTCTCTTATTAATTTGTAGGAACTGATTTTATATTCTTGGTATTAACCTTTTATGGATTTTGTACAAACCCAAATATCTTCTTGTCTCATTTGTAGTTTCCCTTATTAGCTATTATTGTAGGAAGATTGTTATATAATCTTATTAATATTTTCCTTATGGGTTATGCTTTTTTATTTTTCTAAGCAGAAATAAAACTATCTTTTTATGTTTATTTTCCTACCTCAAGGTTTTAAATATCACCTCCCATTTTATCTCCCAAAAGTTTTAAAGTTTTGCTTTTTATCTTTAGCACATTAATCCATGTAGACTATATTTTTGTGAACTAAGGTGGAGGTCTTATTTCCTTCATATAAAAATGTGTGTGTGTGTGTGTGTGTGTGTGTGTGTGTGTGTGTGTGTATAAAATCACTTTCTAAAACAACAAGACAAGGATGACCAACCAATGTAATTGGCTCCATTCATTAAATACTCTGTCCTTTCCCAGATCTGTAGAGCACCTTTGCCATGTGCTATGTTCCCACACGGAGAGGGCTGTTTCTGGGCTCTGAGCTGTCCTGTAGGTCAGTTAACCTGGCACTGCTCTAGCACAACCTACTTTATTATCACGTTAGGGAAGTCTTGGTACTCTGACAAGGCAAATGCTTCAACAAAAACGTACAGATCTTGTTTAAAAAAATGATTATGGTGGAATAAAGTTAGAAATTAAAGGCAAGTGAAAGCTTTAACAAATGTTTGAAACGAAAATAAATCTAATTCTGAATAATTCATGAGGCAAAGAAGAAACTGTAATGCAAATTATGAAATATTTATATCTAAATGACAGTGAAAGCATTACTTATCAAATCTTTTAGGATGTAGCTAATTTGTAGCATTAATGGCATTAATTTTCAGTCATTCTTATTTTCTAATGTATGCATTTTTAAATTACATTTTCTAATTGAATGTGGTAGGGACACAGGAACATTATTCATTTTTGTATATTGATCTTGTAGCCAGCCATCTTGCTGAGCTCTTGTCAGCAGCAAGTATGATATTTGCTGTTGGTTTTTGGTAAATATCGTTTGTTAGACTAAGGAAGTGCCTATTTATTTGTAATTTTCTAAGAGTTTGTATCTTAAATGGTGAAATGGCAGAAGCATGCCTTTTAAAAGCCAAGACTACCACTTCTCTCCCATTTCCCTTCACACTGTATCAGATAGAGGTCCTAACCAATATAATAAGACAAGATTAAAAAAATAAGAGGTTATCAAAGAAGAGATAAGACCACCATCATTTAGAACTAATCTGCGAGTACTTTCCTGAGCACATTTTCTTACTTCTGACTCTTTATTTAACGTGTGTGCCATGAATAAAATATTCCTTTATTTCACCTCTAATCTTAACTCTCACTATATTCTTTCTCAAAGACTCAATAATCATCCCAAGAACAGCTAATATTTATGAACTGTTTACTGTGTACCAGGTAGGAATTTTATATTGTCGTTTTTTAAAAATCTTACAACATCACAAAGGAAGTTATCATTAGCTCCGTTTTGAAAATAAGGAAACTCAGAGGATCAAGGAACTAGGCTGAGCTCGCATGGCCTGAGAGTGGAAGAACAGAAATTGAGCCAGAGAGTCTGTCCATAACCCTAACCACTGCACTAGACTATAATACGGCAGACCTGCTCATGATACAGGCCCCAGACTTTTCTTCCCATGGGCCTTTCCTTTGGTCTGGAATCCCATTTCTCCCTTTTCTCGACTCCCTGAATATCTGCTGTGGACACAGTGAAGCACCACCCAAATCCCCTTTAGGACTGGAGGACTTATTCCCCCAAGTGTAAGGAATGCTGCCAGCAGACCCTCCTGGCTGTCAACCTTATTTGGAACTTTCTCAGCTAAAGAGGCACATGCCCAAGGCCACATTCCCTTCTGGGAACAATTTGAGGTATAAAAGTCTGCTCAAACTCCTTACTACAACCCAGGACAACTCGGAAGGGCACCTCAGCTTTAGAGCTCCCCAAGGAGTCATTTGAGGCCTTTGTTGCAACTGCACCAGGCCCAACTTCTCCCCTGGCTGACTCCTGCCTCTCTCCCTTTCCTTCTACAGGTGGGAACCCCACTGGTACTTGCTAATATACCCTGGCATTGTCATCACTGACCCAGAATCTGCTTTCTGGGGAATCTACTGAGATAGAGACTAGTCCTTCAAGGATCACTTCAAATGCTGCTTCCCCAACATAAAACCTTCCCCAAACTCCCTCATACCACCCCACCAGGCCAGATACGAAGTCTTCTAAACCAGCTTTCCTCTCCTCTCTGCTGCATTTGAATCACTGCTACACATCTGTCTACACTCTGAGCTCCTTGGGAGAGGGCATCATTTCTCTTGTCTTCTTTAGCATATGCCTTTACCACTGGGCGCTAGACTCAGACAAATCTAGATTCCAATCTGAGCTCCACCTATACCAGCATCAGCATTCTCATCTGTAAAATTAAGTAATGACAGCATCACTCTCTAAGAAGTAAATGTCTAAAGCATGCTTAGCCCAGAGTCTGGCACACAGTAAGCTCTCACTAATTGTTTGTTATCTATAATTACTGTTTACCTACTGTCATGATAGTACTAATATATGTCTATTGAATGAGTTGGGAATGCCTGATAGTGACCAGCTCAGCAGGCTGTACTAGCAGAGTGAACATCCAGGACTTCAGGAGAGATGGTAGAGACTGGCTGAAGTTCCCTCATACCATGGCAGTTTACCCACTTTGTCTCTCTCTCTCTCTCTCTCTCTCTCTCTCTCTCTCTCTCTCTCTCTCTCTCTCTCTCTCCAGGCTTCATAGCTGGACCCTCCACCATGCAAGCCCTCACTCTTTCCTTCAACACAAGAATAAAAAATAAATTTGGCTTTGAATCCAAGGCCATTGGTGCTTTTGATCTTGGTTACAAAGCAAAGCAATTATTGCACACAAAAGCCCTGATTTATTTATGAAATGCGACAGACATCTTCAAGGCGGGAACGAAAAAGCTCACTGAAGACCAAGCCCTTATTGCCACACAGTGAATGGCTGCTTTCAAACACAAGCCCCCACAAGCCTCCTCTTCTCTGCTAAGAGTCTTTCCTCATTAGTGCTTCCTCCAGAACACCGCAGCTTCCAACAATCAAATTCACTTCACTGCTCAGCAAGTAATTAAATTCTGCAGGCATCAGAGCATAGAATAATGGGTGGCTATTGTTAAGGAAGCTGAGGTTGGAAATGAAATGGGCTTCAGTGTCCATTCTCAGAAATGGTTGGGGCGGGAAGGAGAGCAATCAGGATGCAGCTGGACCTCCCACTGGTGCACCTCACTGGGTAGTGTGTTCAGTTCCAGACCCAGAGTCAAAACCTGTGCTTGGAGCCAGATTCTGCGCTTACCAAAGGTGGATAGGGACCCTCCGTTTCCTTACCTGGAAAACAAGGAGATGGACTAGGTAAGTCATTCTCCATGTGTGGTCTCCAGACCAGTAGCATCAATATGGCCTGGAAACTTGCCAGAAATGCAGATTCTCAGGCTTCAGACCTACTGAATCTGAAACTGTGGAGGTGGGCCCCAGCAATCCATGTTTAACAAGCTCTCCAAGTGATTCGAAAGAATTTACAAATCAACCACTGGTAGATAATGTTTCAAGATAAGGCCACAAATCTAAGTAACAAAATAAACTGATGAACAAAGTGGATCCAGAAACTCAAAGCATGGAACAGAGTACGGAATCTCAGAGGGACGGCAGGGGAGGGTGGGTGGGTAGTACCAAAGCCCTTGTATACATATATGCATAACCCATGGACATAGACAATAGGGTGCTGAAGACCTGAGGTAGGGGATGGGAGTTGGAGGGGGGCTGAACGGGGTCAATGGGAGAAAAAAAAGGGGACATACGTTATACTTTCAACAATAAGGAATTATTTTTAAAAATAAACTAAAAAAAAGTGACTATTGATATGTAAAAAAATAAAAGATAAAGCCACAAACTCAAATAATAAAGGGCCAGGGATGTAAAATAAAGGAGGCAAGTAGGTGTCATACAATGGACAACAGCAGGGACCATGGGGCAATGGAGAGAGTGGGCCCTGGCTTAAAGGGCCAGCAGCTACTTAGTTCCAGCCAAGTACTGCCAAGTGTGAACCCTCATGGATCTGGTATTGGCAGAGCTTCTGGTTTTTTTAAGAGAAACACAAAATCCCAATTTTTACATGAAATCATGCAACTTTAAAATGTTGATTTAATTTTAACATAGTGAGGGCCAAACAGACTGCATCCCCCAGCCATAGGGCCTGGTCATACCCTTGAGAACCAAATTCAGCTGTGGACCACCATTTTGCAGCTCCCATTCTGAGCTGCCTTGGACTGCCCACTGTGCTCTTTGTCTTTCTCCTAATACTGAACTCTCAACTTCCTTTCCTGACTTGGCAGACTCCTACCCATCCTTTAACACCCAACTCAAGAGTCACCTTAAATGTAACTCATTCCCAATTCTCTGCTCCACTTTCCACCTCTCCAATAAGAATGTAAAGAAGAATAAAAAATAGGGGCAAAGAATTGACATAAAAAGAAGGAAACACCAAGAAGAAAGACATGGATAAGTTATAGAACAACAAAGGAGGAATTAGAAGTGCTTGGAAAAGTTACCCCATTGATGCTTGAAAAATCAGTTAAAGAAGAACACTGATCCCATTTGCCTTAATCAAATATAATAACATTTTAAAGGAGCAAATATAAGAAAAAAAACTAAATGCAGAATTCACAGGCTAGATTAAAAACCAGTTGGACAAAAATACCTGGGAATTTGAGCTAAGAGTTCAATGAGTCAACCATGCGATGAGACTGTCATGAGAAAGACAAAACACCTTCATAGATTGCATTATTAGAAATGAAGAGTCAGCACAGCCCTGCTCTAATCTCAGCTGGCCAGACGTCCCTTGAGTGTTCTGCATGGTCCTAAATATTAACTTCTGTGGGTCAGAGAAGACCCGGAGAATGACTGAGGAAGAGTATCCCACGTGGAGAGGAAAAACAAGCCAAATCACAGAGCGACAAGTGAAGGAGCCTGTGATGTTTACCCAGAGCTGGCAAAGACCTGGGTGGGAGATCATGATTTCTGTGTTGGAGAAATTCACAGGTTTCCATGTGGATCTGATCTATGTGGCCCTCAAGGGTATGACCAGGCTCTGTGAGTGGGAAACACTGTAAGATTTCATCTCAACATTGGAGAAAATTTTATATTGATCACAGTTGCCCCCAAATGAAATGAACCACCCTGCAAAGTAATAAATGCCCTTTATTGAGGGTGATCTAACATAGTGAGGATGATCACTCTTACAGAGGATGATAAAGGACTGGAACAGAAAGCCTAGTAGACATTGAATGATTTATTGCACCTCAGTTTTTCCTGGAGAACCACCCCTCACCGATTCTCTGTCCCATGCCATCAGATAAAGCTTAGTGTACATTTGGCTTCGGGGGTAGTTGTGTTTCTCAGGCCTGGTCAGTCCACATGCATCCCCCCCGCAGGCATGTTCATGTGACCCACACTGAGCCAATCAGAGCCAATAAGACCTAATTCTGGAGGAAAGGGAGCTCTCACTTCCTTTTTGAAGCCTAAAGCTGCAAGGGGCCATCTGGTCATCACATGGAGAGAGACTGATTACAAAAAAGCCCTTTACTGTCTCCCCTAAAAAGGGGGAATTGGAGCACAGTTGCTAGAGAAACTGAATTCCTTTGTGCCCTCGAAGCTCCCTATGCCTGAACCAGGATTGGCTTTAGAGAGTTGGTAAATCCCCCTTTTCCCTCAAGCAGGTTGAGCTGGGGTTCTGTTGTTTGCAACCATAAGAGTCTGGATCCCTACAATGACCTCCAAGATCTGGTCCACTTCCATTATGCTATGGTGGATCTATACCTTACCCTTAAAGCAAGGGTCACCTGCATGCATAAGTCCATTTAACCAGACCAATCCTAAAATGGCTTCTGGAATTTGAAGTGTTATCTCTAGTCATAAGAATAGAGTCCACTACAAGAGGGAAGATGGAGAATCAAGAAAAGATAGTTATCAAGTTAAACAGCATCTTGCCGTCAGCAAGAAGCTGTCAGTCAAGGCAGCTCTCCCAGGCATGAGACCAGGAAGGACTCCTGGCTTACATCTACTCTTCAAAACAGGCCCCTGGTGGAGACATCATCACCATCTCCACTTCCCAAGTGAGAAAACTGATGCTCAGGGACACTTGCCCAGAGTCACAAGTCAGTGAGAGGCATTTCTGAGACTGCAAAGCCCAGCCATACTGCCTCCTGTCAGTGATGACAACAGGCCCAAAATTACTAAATCTGGGTTCTCCTTGCAGCTTCTCAAGCTTCACCTCCTCATCTACAAAGATGGGTGAGTGACGAGCCCATGCCCAATCTGACCAGAGACCAGCCCTGCAGTCATTTTGAGGCCTGCAGGAACTATTATTATGTAAGGAGTGCCATCTCGGTGCCGAGATTATCTATAACTGATGTGACACAAAGAGGCCGTGCTGTGCTAGCTCAGCCAGCGAGGCCCTGTCCCCATCTCTCTCCCGGCCCACGGGGGCTGCGGTGCTTCCTTTGTTCCACAGGCACAGGCCTGGTAACAAGGCATCCAGGAGCTCAGCTGTAGACATTTTTTCATTATTTTCCACCCTGTTAACCTCCATCACAAGTGAGGCTGCTGTCAGCCTAAATGAGAACTGAAAAGATTTATCTCACTTGTCCCCTCAGCTCAGCCCGGGGGTTGGGGGTTGGGGGCGACTTCATTTCCTAAAGGCCCTGATGATCTTTTCTCTTTGAGTCACTCCCACCCAGGAAAAAAGATGTGACAGTGGCAGCAGGCAGAGGCTTGTGATGGGACCAAGTGACCTGAATCACTTCAGTGTGGCTTTGCAAAGTGCTGTGTGAATTTTTTTTTTATAGACTGTATTTGCCATTCTAATTATGTTTGCTTATATATATATTAAAGTTAGACTATGTTTCATTAACAGAGCCCCGGAGGACACTAGAGTACACTGTGTGGAGGAGGGGAACTAGCCTGTGAGGACAGTCATCCTCAGGGTGGACAATCCTAATACAGACCATTTCAAACCAGCTTGTCCTCTTCTTTGTGCTCCTAGCAATCCCAGGTCACTCAGTCCCTAAAATCGGCACCTGGCAAGAAGAGATGAGCTAGATTTTTTTAGTAGGAAGTGTCTCTGACATTCCTATAACGACAGCCAGCTTTCCTAAGCACTTAGCCGCTAGGTGCTATTTTCCATGCTTTACGAGGGATTAAAAACCTTCTTAATCTTCCCACTTGCCCAGTGGGTATTTCTATCCCTACCTCACAAGTGAGGAAATTGAGGCACAAAGAGTATAAGGAACAAACCCCAGACTAAGGATGGAAAACTAATGATGGGACCAGGATTATGACCCCGGGAATTTCAAGAATTGTGGGCCCAAAGATCTACACCCTGAACCACTTCTCAACACCCTCCCCCCTTCCCATGCATTGTTTCCTTTAACCCTCTCACTGCCACTGGGAAGTAGTGGATCTCCAACCCATTTGCAAGACAGAAAGGATGAGGCTCATGAAGACTAACTGACTTGCCCACTTCACAATGGAGAAAACTGAAGTTCACAGAAATGAGTTCAGTGCCACAGTCATTTACACAGCAGCTGGTGCTTGCTTGGCATTGTGCAAGGGGCTTGGGATACAGAGGCCTGGGGCATAAATTGTGACTGCTCCTTCCACTCGGCTTCTGGGCCATAAATCTGGGTGAATCCTTTCTGAAAGCTACTGAGCAGTCTGTTAAAAACTTAAAAATAAGTAAACTTTGGATCCCAAAATCCCCATTGTAGAAACTGATCCTAGAAAATAGCAGGGAATGTGACAAAGGTGTATATACAAGATTGCTCACAGAAGCATTGTTTAGTAGAGTAAAAGAATGGAATAACTCGAGTGTTCAACAATAAGACACTGATTGGTGAAATAAGTCAGAATACATTAAATAATGAAATATTCTTAATTATTCAAAATATTACAGAAATATGTTTATTGACATGGGAAAATTCTGTAATAAAGTGTTATATAATTTTTAGGTGACATAAGCAGATAGCAAAATCATATATGCAGGCTGACCTCATTGGGGAAAATGCATATGTATACTGGAAAATTTGTAAATATGAACACTCATAGAAATACCTATGACCCCAAGTGACTACTTCTGATAGGATTGCAGGTGATTTTAATTTTTGTTTGTACACAGGTTCATTTTTCCATATTTCCTACAAAGAACATGTATTACTTACTTTATCATGAAAAGGTTTTTATTTCTATGATGGTTGCTGAAGTGGCTAAGCCACCATTCATATCCAGGATTCAAACGCAGGACCTGGGATGCCAAGTCCAGCCCTCGGTCCCTTACATCCTCAACACAACTGACCTCCTGGTCTCATGTCCCCAAACCACATCCCACCCTGGATAGCACAGAGTTGCCATGGCCAGCCTGGGGGAGAAACCCAGGCAGGTCAGGTGGCCTGCTTGCCCACCTTTTTGAAGAGTCTGATGACATCCTCACTGATCTGTGAGAGGCGGACGATGACGTTGTTCATGAAGATGTCATTGAGGGTGGCATGGTCTCGGCTCTCCCGTCTAGTCTGATGCAGGACCAGATACCAGCAGTTCACGGGTGAGAGGAGGTACTGGTCTTTCCTGTGGAAACCAAGACAGTTCAGGTTGGCTTCGGTGGAACTGTCATCCAGACCGTGTTCTGCAGTGTCACTTGCCATGGCTCTCTGACCCTCAGGGGGTCCTTCAAGCTTGGTTTTATTCTAACACATTCACAGGTGGGAAAATGGATACTATGAAAGCTGAAGTGATTCTCCCAAGGTCACAGAACAATGCTGGGGCCAAAACTCAGGTCTTTGTCTCTGAGCCCTACCCCATCTACTCTCCCGTTGCATATGGCATTTGCTACATGCATCTCTCCCTTCTGGGAAGAAGCTGCCCTCCCCAGGGCTAAGGAATATGAAACCAGTTGTGTTTGAAATATTTGTCTGAGTTCTAGAACTATGCAGTTGAAAGAACAAAATATGAACACTTGCCTTTTCCTTCTTCTGTATTTGGGAGGAGGGGTTAAGGAAAGCTGCTTTGACTAAAGTACATACAAGACAAGAAAATCTTTGTCCTGTAATTATGGACAGATTCTTAGTATCTTCTGGCTGGGCATTATGCTAAAACAAGGTTTCTCAGAGTGTGGTCCTCAGACCACCAACAGCAGAAGCACCTGGGATCTTGTTAGAAATGTAGATTCCCAAGCCCCACTCTAGACTTGCTGAATCAGAAACTCTGAGGATAGGCCCAGCAATGTGAGTTTTAACAAACCTTCTAGGGAATGCTAATTCATACTAAAGCCTGAGAACCAAAGATTTATATGCCACTGTTTCCCAGAATTTGGAAATGGGAATGTTTCCAAAAAACAAAATGAAGGAATATTTCTCTCAAAGACCCCTCTGTTAGCCTTAGTGTATGTGTATATGTGTGTGTGTGTGTGTGTGTGTGTGTGTGTGTGTGTGTGTCCTTTACTAAGGCTAACAGAGGGTCTTTGAGAGAAATATTCCTCCATTTCATACACACACACCCACACACACACACACACACACACACACACACACACACACACACTAGAGGCCCAGTGCATGAAATTCGTGCACAGGGGTGTGTGTCCCTCAGCCCAGCCTGCACCTTCTCCAATCTGGGATCCCTCTTACAATCCAGGACTGCTGGCTCCCAACTGCTCACCTGCCTGCCTTCCTGATTGCCCCTAACTGCTTCTGTCCACCAGCCTCATCACTCCCTAACCACTCCCCAGCCAACCTGATTGATGCCTAACTGCTCCCCTGACAGCCTGATTTCCACTAACTGCTCTCCCCTGTAGGCCTGGTCCCCCCAAACAGCTCTCCCCTGCAGGCCTGGGTCCGCCACAACTGCCCTTCCCTAGCAACTTCCCTCCTCTGCTGGCCTGGTCACCCCTAACTGCCCTCCCCTGCAGGCTTGATTGCCCCCAACTGCCCTCCCTTGCAGGCATGGTCCCTCCCAACTGCCCTCCCCTGCTGGCCATCTTGTGGTGGCCATCTTGTGTCCACATGGGGGCAGCCATCTTTAACCATATGAGGACAGCCATCTTGTGTGTTGGAGTAATGATCAATTTGCATATTACACTTTTATTAGATAGGATATATATTTTTTTTTCTTCACAAAGAAAAAAGGAACTGCAATTACTACAAAGTCAAAATCAAACCCATAGTCCCATGTTACCATCTTGCCTTTTGACTCTGTCCCTTCCCTTACTCTGCTTTCCAGGGTGGGAAGGAATGTTGGAAAGGCAAGATGTGGGGGGAGAGTCCTGTCCTCCACCTGAGGGTGGTCAGCTCAGGGTCCCCCAGGCCTGCCTTGTTCCACATGTGCCCTAAGGGTGGGGCACCAATGAGGGTTGGCCATGGTTATGCTCTCAGCCTCCCTCTATCAGTGTTTTTGAGGAGGGCAAGTTTGCTGATTCTTACTATGACCACATCATTGATTCAAAGCCAAATGCAATGCTGAAGGATGTAACCTGAGGGCCGCTGGGCTCCAAAAGCACCCTGCACCCTCACCGGGCCCAACGCCTGGGTTTGGGAAGGGTAGGTGGAGCCCCTGCCACTCAACATAGAGGCATTTTCTTTCTGTTACAAAGTGGACTAAAAATCTGTGAAGTTGCAGGAATTTGGGAGCAGGGAATAGATATATTGGAATCTAAGAAAAAGGGAGGAGACATACTGCTTAGGAGAAACAGATTTCTCCTTTGCTTATAGCCTAGAGAAAAAGCCAGAACGCTAAAATTCAACCACCCAACCCAAAGCCCTCCGCATTTACTTCCTGTCAGTCCTCAGATGGGCTTGGACAGGATGTGACACAGACCTGCCTTGGAGAGTCTCCTTGTCAAGTGATGGAAGCAGAAGAAAAAGGTTACAGTGGAAGGTGATAGAGTGTGCATTCTGCATGAGAAGTTGGAGAAGCTGCTACCCTCCTGTGCTCTCCTGGCTTTCCGAGCTCTTTTCCACCCTCTTTTTCACTCACACTGCTCCCTCCATCTGGAATGTGTTAGCCCCTACTCTTGTCATGACTGGCTCCTTCTCTTCCTCTAGATCTCAGTTTAAATGATACCAGAGAGCACACTTGTGCCCACACTCCAAGACACAGGTTCTCAAAGTGTGATCCCAGGACCAGCAGCATCAGTTGGGAATTTATTGGAAAGCAGGGCCATTCCAGACCACCTAAGAAGAAACCCTGGGATGGGCCCAGAATATGTGTTTTAACCAGCCCTCTAGGTGATTCTGATGCACACTCATGAGAACATCTACCTCAAGGAGTTTCCATTCCTGCTCACCTGTAAATTATTTCAGAGTAAAGATTGTTTCTGTTTTAGTGATCACACCCAGCAATGTACTTGACACAGAGAAGATACTGTGGAAGAGAGACCCATATGAAAAGGTCACCTTCATGGGTCTTTAAGAATGGGTAAGAGTTGCAAATGGTAAGAACTCCAAGAGTTCTTACCATTTGCAACAGCATGGATGGAACTGGAGAGCATTACACTAAGTGAAATAAGCCAGTCAGAGAAAGATATGTATCATGGAATATCATGAACAAAATAAACTGAAGAACAAAAATAGATCCAAAGACATAGAAACATCAATCAGACCATTAAACCTCAAAGGGAAAGTAGGGAAGGATGGGGGTAATGGGAAGAAATCAACCAAAGGACTTGTTTGCATGCATATAAGCCTAACTAATGGACACAGACAACAGGGGAGGGTGTGAGAGCATGAGTAGGGGGGGAGATAGGAGTGGTAATGGGGGAATAAAAACACATATGTAACACCTTAATCAATAAAGAAATTAAAAATAAAAAAGAATGGGTAAGAGTTTTCCAAATAGAGAGGCAGAGAAAGCTGGAATTATAGACAGAGGCAATCATGGATACAAAGAGAAGTAACTCAGTAGAGTAAGAATTCCAAATGCAGTAGGAAAGGATTGGCTGGGGAGACAGGTTAAGGACTTGATGGGAGGCTTGGGGCATTGAATTCCAGGAAGGATGATGGGTGGGCAGATGGATGGATTGATGGATGGAAGGATGGATGGATGGATGGATGAATAAATAGGTGGAAGGGTGGGTTAATGGTGAGTGGATTGATGGGTAGATATATGGGTGGATGGGTGAATGAATGAGTAAATGGTAGATGGGTAGATGGGTGTGAGCATAGGCTGGAAACAAGGGGACCAGTCAGAAGGTGAACTTAGTCCAAAGGAATAGAGATAATAGGGCCTGGGAGGTGGCCAGAAAAGGCTGAACTTCAGAGACTCCTCAATAGGAGAGCAGGTGATCTTAGATTCATCCCGGGAAGAGAGTAGGGGCTATGAGGGAGGGGTAGATGGTGCTCTTGAGGTTCAGATCTCAATGATTGGGTGGATGCTGGTGACATGAACTAAGATAAGAAATGCAAGGGAAGAAATAGATTTGGGCAGAAACCTATTTACAGATCCCATTTTTCACTGCTTTCTAGGTGGTGATGGAAATGGGAAGATTAAAGGAGAGATGAGATAATTAAGCCGTTACCTAAATTACTTTGGGGGCTTATCTCAGCCTGAGATTTGAGAACTGAAAGGCATCAGGGAATTAAATGTGCACAATTTATGGAAGTCACAGCCAGAAGGTGAGCTTTGGGGGTGGAGGAAGGAAAAAGATCTTTAAATGGTGCAGAAGTTCAAGGATAGCTCAGGGGCCATTAATTTAGGCACCTGGTCAGGGATGTTGTGTGAGAGAAAGAATAGAAAAGACAGTACTTTCCTCATGAGAAGTTGGGCAGGAGCAATGCAGCCTTAGATGAAATTACCAGGGGAGGCAGAATGAGTGGGGGCAAAGAGGAGAGAGCTACCCAAAAGCAACCAAGAATTTGTCCAAGTGAGCAGTGGCTGAGAAGATGAAGGTCCGGTTCATTCAACCTTTCAGTCATGCACTGTCTGTCTGTGTACATGTGCCAGGCACCACTGGATGCTGTGGATGCAGCAGACACCAGAGCAGGTAAGACCCTGATCCCACAAGCCTTCCACTCAAGTGAAGGGAACACACAAGGAAACAAGCCGATAATACAGTCTCATTCATGTAGTGATGAGAAGGAGGTGATGGTGAGGTATGCATGGATGGCTTCCAGAGGAAGCAGATTCTAGGCTGAGAACTGAAGACTGGAATAGTTTTATAGGGCAGAGCTTTTAGGGTAAAGAAATATGAGAACAAAGGCCCCCGATGGAGCATGTTGGTGAGCTGAACATAGCTGAGGGGGGCTTCAGCATGGTGTTCTGGGGTGGGGGTGGGGACGGGTATGATAAACAAGGTTGGAAAATTAGGCAGAGGGCAATAGCCAAGGGCCTTCAAGTTCAATCAGAGAGTTTGGGCTTTGTTCTGAGATTGGTGGGGAGCAGGGGAGTGAAAGAGTAAAATTGAATTTTCACCCTCATTCTGGCTACCATGAGGAGGATGGGCTAGCAGGAGCCAAGAGAGAAGGTGAAGGGTCATTGAAATTCTTAGGTGGTAAACTAACTGGACTTGGAGACTGAATGGGGTTAGGGTTGCAGTTGGGAGGGAGACCACTCCCAAGTTTTCCAGGCATGGCCCTGGGGAGAGAAGAAGTGGCATTTCTGAGAAGAGGAGAAGCAGGTCAGCAAATGGGTCGGGAGAGAAGACGATGAGTTTTATTTGAACAGGACGAGTCCATAGGGCTTATGCAACATCCAGATGGATATGCCTGGACTAGAAAGACAAACATGGAAGCCAACATGGAGCTCACAGTCTAGTGGGGGAGGTATAACCCTCAGAGATCTCAGCAAATGTGTGTGTAAGTTAAGCTGCAGAAAGAGCTAGAGAGAAAAGCATGGTTCCATGACAGCCCATGACATGTGGGGCCTGACCTGACTTCATGGGTCACTGAAATGTCCCTGAGGAAGGAGTCTTTTGGCTGGGCTCTTAAGAGTTTGAGGGAGCAGGGGAAGGGGTTCATCAGCATGGGCCGAAGGGGAGTGAGTCCCAGGCAGAGGGAACAGAATGGGCAAAGGCTCACTGAAGGGTAGGAAGCTCAGTGAATTCAAAAAACTGAATAAAGGCCAGTGTGGCTGGAACTCAGAAAGCAAGGCACAGAAGGGAGCAGATGCAGGGGCTTGCACCTACAGGACCAACACATTGATTACCATCCTGTTGGTCTTATGGGTTATTTGTGAAGCACAGAAAGAAGCACCCAAGCCACAGATGACAGAGCCAGACACTGGCCTTTGGGGACATTCAGTTTTGTCCTTTCCTTTTCAGGAGGTTACTTGTTCTTTTGGAAAGTGAGACCCCTGGACCTGAGAGCCATTTTTTCCTGCTGTAGCCCCACTCTTGGAAGACATCAAAATGAATCTGGACCTGCGCTCTCTCTTCTGAGGCACATCTTGAGCAGCCTTTCTACTTTTCATCTAGCATGTGAGCAGCTATGCAGCAGGTGGAAGCTGCTGAGCTAAGGCATAATGCGAGAACTTTCATATATATATATGCCAGAAAATAGCAATGAAATTTTCTGGTGAGTCACAGCTTTCTTTCTTTGGCTGGGAGAGCTGGGTCTGAGGCTCCACGAGACTGCAGCTAGAGGAGTGAGGGCTTGCCAAGCTGGTGAGCTAGGAAAATGAAATTAGCAGTGAGCCAACTTCTCTAGCTTCTCAGCTGGGGGCTGGAAAATTCTGCTTAGCCAACAGAACCCATTTCCAGGCCTTCAGAGCCCCACATTGCAGATGGATCCAAGTCTACTGGTCTGGGATCGCAGACTCTCAGGAAGGGAAATGAGTTCCTGCAGCTGACATTGTCCCCTAGACACCAAGTCCCTGCCTCTGGCTTCCTGCTCCCTTTCAGAACATTCTTGGGCTTTCCATTGGGCTTGCTTGGGCGTTTGCCATCAAAGCTGCCTCTGAAAAGCACTTCCTCATATACTTCCAGAACCAAAAAGGTATGTTTAACCTCTTGCTACCTAAGCTGCCCAAGCAGAAAAGGGAATTCATTGCTCTATCTCGAAGCAGGAATAATCAATTCTGCAAGTATTGAGTGCCATCTATTGTGCCAGGCAGTGGTAAGCAAATAAGCATGCTCCTTGATGCAGGGAGCTTGGAATCCAGTGGGGGGCCTCAGGTGTCAACCAAATAGTCACATATATTGGTAGGAAATTGCAACAATGGTAGGGGCTTTGAAGGAAAAATGCATGGTGCCTTGAGAGTACCTGGGGCAGGTGGAGGTGGGTGTCAGTTCATCATGCTGGTCCTTCTTGTCACTAAGACCTTCCTGAGATGTTTCTAGTCATAGCCTATCCTGACCCCAGTTCCCTCCACCCCCTAGTCTCTAGCATACCACCCCATTTCATGGTCATTACAGCACTACCACACCTGAACTTTGTCCTATTCACTCTTTGTTTCTGGTCTTTGACTCCTCTCTGGCTTACATCTGCCCTGTTCCCCACTGGGTCTCTGGTACCACACAGTTGGCTAAATAGGTTAAAAGTGCCCAGAGGATGAGCTGGGACCAGAGGATGGGTAGGTTTCAACATAACACAAATAAGGGAGAGCATTCCCAGCAGCAGTGTGAAGGCTCCACAATGGGCACCTTCTAGAACTGAGAGGAGGTAGTGTGGCCTGAGGGCAGAGGGGAAGGTGGGGGCTGGAGATAGGCAGGCCAGAGAGGTTGTAGGAGCTAGTCCTTGAAGGACAGGATGAGCACCTGGGTTGGTACTGCTGTACGCAGGGCAGTTATAACAAGGGCCACAATTGGGTGGCTTAAACAGCAGAAATGTATTACCTCACAGTTCTGGAGGCTGGAAGGCTGAGATCAAACTGTTGGCAGGATGGTTCCTTCTGAGGACTGTAAAGAGGACTGTTCTATGGCTTTTCCCTAGCTTCTGTGGTGTTCCTTGGCTTGTAGACACATCACCCAGATCTGTTTTTATGTTCATGTAGTATTCTCCTTGTACGTTTGTGTATGTCCACATGACCCCTTATTTTAAGGACATCAGTCATGTTTCAGTACAGCCCACACTAATGACCTCATTTTTACTTGATTACTTCTATAAGCCCCTTGAAGGCAAAAACAATCTCTTTTATTTCCTTGTATCTTTCCATTCCCCTTGGCAGAATCCAATTCATTCCTTCACTCTTGTAATACTTTTTGTTTCTGCTATGTGCTAGTTCCCATGCTAGTCACAGAGAATTAAAAAGATGATTGGATATGCATTGAGAAGGATCACAATCTAGTAGATGAAAGCAACACTAACCTAGGATTATGGCTATTGGTCAGAAAAACTTTTGCTGAAGCAACAGAAATAGGTCAGACCTGCTTAAGCAAAAGTGATAGTAATGGGAAGAGGAGAAATTTAAAGGATCAAAAATTTTAATTAAAAAATATAAAGAAATAGGAGGTGGTCTCAGGCAAAGCTGGATCTCAAGATGTCATCAAGACCTTGAATTCTCTCCATCTACTGATTCTGCTTTTCTCTCTCTGTTAGCGTCACTCTTAGGCAGGCCCTCTTCAGACCAATAATACCCCGACTGCTAGTAATCCCCACAGAAAGAGAGCTTTTCCCCAGTTGTTCCACCAAAAGGCCTTGGATTGCATCTCCCTATATTAAAGGTCTGTGGCCAAGATAATGTACTTGGTCGCAGGCTCACCATTGCTCAGGGATGATTCCCCAGAAGAAAATCTAGATGTTGTTATCAAAGGAAGTGGTAAGATAGGCTGCAGAGGAGAGTAATAGATGCCTACTATGTATGCTCTGTGAAGAACTAGATCCAAGAGGAGTGAGGGGGTGGTTAATTTTGTCTTAGGATAGAGGGAGAGTCACAGGAACATCTGCACTGGGCTTTAAAGTACTTACAATTGTAGAGTTTGCTAGGTGGAAAGGCAAAGAGAGATAAGAGCATATTGCAGTCAAAGGGAAATCTGGCTGTGAAGCTGTGAAGTCAGACATGGGTTGTTCCCAGGTTATCTGAGTAGGACAGGTGTGAAGCAGGGCACAGTGGAAGCAGAGGCAGCTTAAGTGGGCCAGTGATGTGACCATAGAGGCAGGAAAGCCAGGTGGGAAGCAGAGCAGCTGCCCAGGAGAGAGGGGGGAGTCTAATGTAGGGCTCTGCCTTCAAGCCACGCGGGCGACAACAGGTCCGAGGCTTCCAGGCAAGGGAGCTCCTTAATGCCAGTTGAAATCTACTGACTTAGAAGCTGCCTTTGGCTGATGCCAGCCCTGAGACAGAGTAATTCATCAGGTCACCTGGCTGAAGTGGGTTCTGCTTACCAGGCTGAGGTGCTATGGAGTCAAAGCTGGAGAGCAAATACCAGTTCTGTCCCTCTGCAGTTGGGTAAACTTGGGAAGTTAGTTAAACCTTTTCTTTCCTTATCTATAAAATGGGTTGATAACACTTATCTCACAGTGGCACTTTAAGGATTAAATGAGGTAATTCATGGGATGCTATTAGCATCAAATCCAGCATATAATAATAATTACTATTATCATCACTAGTATTACCACCAGCACCTCACTAGGTTGTTGGGAAAATCCAATGACTGGTGTATAATGTAGATGTATGGCCCATGGTAAGTTCTCTACAAATGTTGGTTTTCTTCTTCCCATTACTACCTTCCTCCCTACAAACTTACTTGTATTGAAAGGCCCAGTGCAAATGGTACTGTAACTCCCCCTCCACCCTGGGGCAGAATTATCCCCTCACTCATTTGTTCTTCACACCTCAAAGTGATGGCACTGGTGTATTATCTCTGAGCTTCCCTTGGAGTTGCTGAATATATTCTTGGTACCAGAATGAAAATCCCTGCCTCTAGGCAATGCCTAGCCAATCTCATCTTCTCTTTCCCTCCAAAGTCCCTTTTGCCTTCGTTTATCCTCCTGCAAAATGGGTGCATCACCTGGTATGTACAGTAGTAGGCAGAGGAAGGGCCCTGACCCATGGCTCCTCAGGCAGGAGACAAGGATCTTAAGCCAGGCTCACCCTGGTTGGCCTGCAGGTCCTTTGCCTGTCAAGTGGGAATGATGGCATCTTCCCTGACAGCCTTCAGTGCCACAGGATTCTTGGGAAGATTTAAGCAACTAAAGGCTAGGAAGGCACTTTGCAAAGTGTAAGGTACTGTATAATTGTCAAAAGTCATTATTATCTTACTAGTGACCCAGTGCACGAATTCATGGACATTGAAAGGAAACTGATTAGAAGAATTATTTTAATATCACTATTCGCCCTTTCTGAAATAGAAGTGTCAACCAAATTCACAATTGACAATGACAGATTGAAACACAAGCATGGGTCTGGCGCCAGTGAGAGCTTTATATGTATCGCGCATGTGCGAATCAACTTAGCCTTTTATATATACAGAATAATTAGATCTGCTTTCTGATGTAGTTAAACTTTTTCCAGCCCAATGAAGCATCCCAACTTCTCTTTCAGGTAATTGCTAGCAATACAGCAGGAAATATCAACACAAAGCAGATTATTATTGTAGATCATGCAGGGAGAACAAAGGGTAAAATATTTAACTGCAGCAGTGTTTGATTATGTTCTGTGTGGTGAAAAAACCTGAAGTCATTTTCAAGGTCCACCATTTCTTACTTCTTTTCGGTCGGGTCAAGTTTCTAAGCTTTCTAAATCTCCATTTTCCAGCTAATGAAAAGGAAAATAGGATTCTACCAAGTCTTCTATCTACGTACTCACAGACTTCTGTGAGAATCAAATGAGATGAGGCATGGGGAAACACTTCACAGACATTTGGTTAAAGTGTGAAATGTTTCCTCTTGGCTAAAAAGCAAGTCACGTTCCTGGGCTTAAAAAACTGCAAGGAGGCTAGTCGCTAGGGAGAGGAAGCCAGGCATTGCTATGTGACATCATTACCCAGAGGGACACTTAGCATATTAGCATATTAGCCTTACTTATTACAGCTGGTTAAAATCTCCTTTATTACAACATCTACTTTTCATTTCATTTTATTTTTTAAAATATATTTTTATTGATTTCATAGAGGAACAGAGAGGGAGAGAGAGATAGAAACATCAATGATGAGAGAGAATCATTGATCGGCTGCCTCCTGCATGCCCCAGCTGGGGATCGAGTCCACAACCTGGGCATGAGTCCTTGACAGAAATTAAACCTGGGACCTTTCAGTCTGCAGGCTGACACTTTATCCACTGAGTCAAACTGGCTAAGGCTACTTTTCATTTTAGAATAAAATTTAAATGATATGCTTGTATCACATGTATTAAGCATATCATACATAAATAAATCACGTCCTGGTTAATACTTTGAAAGTCAATGATTATAGTCTATGAGGACCCCAGGAAACCTGGGGTGGAATTTGAGAAAGTACCAGAAGGAAAAACAGGAAGGAGCAAAAGGAGCTGTAGCCATTGCAATGACCACTTTTTAGGCCGAGCCTCCTGCCTTCAAATCCCTCCCAGCAATGAAAAGAAGAAGTTGGAGGATAAAGATATCCACTTTCTAGGAAAAGCTGGGAGGGGCTCAGGGGTATCATGCTGGCTTCAGGACTTTTGCCATTCCCACACACCACCTCCCTGTAAGTTGTCCTTTTTTACTTAACTGGATTTATTTATAAAGGATTTTCCCTAGTCTTAGTTAAAATAACATTTAAAAAACCAGCTTCTCTTGGCATAAATAAAAGGTAACTGAAAAAATAAGTGTAAGGCAAACATAACCACATCACCAGTCCTAGGCAGATGCTGATGTCTGAGGTCTGTCCTCACTTTGTAAAAAGAGAGATTAGAGCAACACACTAGTACCAAACTGAGACTTTCTCCTTGAGACAACCACAAAGCTGGAAAGGGAACTGAAAAGATAATTCGATATTTATGGTTCATGTGCTATCAATGATCCCTCCCTCATTTTGAGGAGCATTACTCTGACAATCCATCACCTTACAGAAATGCACTCCATACTACTCACTCAGTCGCCCCAGGCCCAGCCTTGAGTATGCACCTGCACAGATTGGGAACTCACACCTTCCAAGGCAGCCCTTGGTGTGCTGAACAGCTCTGACTTCTGGAACGTTCTCAAGGTTGAGTTGAAGTCAGCTTCTCTGAAAATGCTATTTTGGACCTCATGTCTCTCCTTTGACAGCCACACAAAATAAGTCTATTTTCTTCATGTATTTGAAAAAAGCATTTTGTTGTAATTTGGACTTCTCAGTTATTCATTAAAAAACCTTTGATAGAGACATCAAAATTACAACTTAACTACAGAACAACCATCATTCAGAATCACCTGAAATCAAGCTGAATGAAAGCCCTACAACTGGGGATTTAAAGAAGCCATGTTGAGACTGGTAGGGGGAGAGAAGGAGATGCAGAACGGGCTGGTCCCACACCCATGTATAGTAGATAAAAATTGGGAAGGATATCTTGATATCTCAACTGTAAAGGTTCCCACTGAGGAGGGAGTGGTCCCAGTCCCACACCAGATCCCCCAGCCCAGGTTTCCAGTGCCAGGAAGAGAAGTCCCCATTACTTTTGGCTGTTAAAACCAGCGGGGATTATGGCTTGGAAAAATGGAGGTTTCAAAAGTTCCAGGCATTCCTCTTGAAGGGCCTATACATGAACTATCCCCTTTCAAGCTCCAGTTGCTGGGGCAGCAACTCGAAAGGCACCAGAGATAAACAGGGAGGAAATGAATTGTCTATCATCAGGAAGAGACCTGGAGCGGGGCAGCTTTCTCACAGAGAGAAGTGCTGGCAGAAGCTATTGTTCCTTTTCTGATTCCTCTCACACCGCCTACCTTCTACCCCCGCAACACACACACAGAGCCAGCAAATGGGTACCATATCTGAGTCTCTGTCAACCTGGCTAAAGCTGTTACCTGGCCCTGGTGGGCCCCTGAGGCCCCGCTGTTTCCAGTGGTTTTTCCATATGAATGAACTGACTTAGCCTTTGTGTACTCCATACCACTAAGTAGCCCCAGGCCTGGCACTAGCAACAACCAGCCTTGGTTCACAGATTGGCCTTGCCTGGGCACGTCCATGCCCAAAAAGGTAACAGCCATCTGCAGATCACTTTGTAGCTCATGTTGGATAGCCCTTGCCTTCAAGCAGCTAGCAGACTGAAATTGGAAAATCAGACTTACGAACTGGAATATTCCTTGATAATCAGCCTCGAGCCCTGTAAGAGCGACATACAGATTGCTCTGGGTCTGGGGTCAACAGCAGATCTCCCAAATGAGGCAAACCCTGAACTGGCTCTGATGGGATAAGCAGGAACAGACTAGCAGGAAAGAAGGGAACCTCTGATGCCAGTACAAGGACAACATGGTCTAGACTGATGGGTGACTCTCAGGAAACACTAAACCAGCCCAGAGAGGTGAAGGGACACACCCAAAGTCATGCAGATAGAAGCAATTTTGCATTTTGGAGCCAGATGACCCAAGATCAAAATTTTAGCTATGCTACTTAACCTGCTCTAGCTGTCCCTCTGGACAAATTACTCAATGTTTTTAACTAGAAAGACAGAGATAAGACCTGCCTCAAAGATCACAACATTTACTGTGAAGGTTAAATGAGGCAATGCATGAAAAACATCTGGCAGAGTCATTGGCATGTGGTAATGTGGACGTGGAGGTGTTTGAAAGACTAAACACCTGCACAGCAAGACTCCAAAAGATCAGGAAAAGTCTGTATTGCACACCATACAAAGAGAATAGCAGCTCTGGAAAGTATTATGGGAAAGCCATTACTTGTGTGATAGTCATCATAATAGTAGTAGCTAGAATGGAGAAACAAGCCCCACCTGGAGGGCCTACCCCATAATCCTCACCTCGTTCTGAGAAAACCTTTTCATTCTGAATCCTTTGCACATTTATAGGTTCAATTTACCAGCTACAAAAGTGTTTCTCTGCTTAGAATTCACCTGTAGGGCTAAGTCTAAACTATAGTATCCTTTTAGGAACATGCAACCTCTGAAAAAAGTCTGTGATGCTTTATGTCCCCCCTCCCACACACAAAAACACAAAAAAGTACATTCTCAGCAATCAAATTAGTTGTTCACTGGAATCCTCCCTCCCAGCTGCTCTGGATGCTGAGAGATGCTCCAAACCTCCTTTGCATAGAATATTAAACTTTATGCATTAACTAGCCAAGCACCTCCCAGCTCTTTCCAAATTTGACTTCCCTTATTTTAAACATATTTGAATAGAATTCCCTGTTGCTTCTCTCTCTCTCTCTCTCTCTCTCTCTCTCTCTCTCTCTCTCTCTCTCTCTCCCCCTCACTCCCTCCTCCCTCCTCTCTCTCTCTCCTCTCTCCTCTCTCCTCTCTCCTCTCTCCCTCCCTCACTCCCTCACTCCCTCCTCCCTCCTCCCTCCTCCCTCCTCTCTCCTCTCTCCTCTCTCCTCTCTCCCTCCCTCCCTCCCTCCCTCCTCCCTCCTCCCTCCTCCCTCCTCCCTCCTCTCTCTCCTCTCTCTCTCTCTCTCTCTCTCTCTCTCTCTCTCTCTCTCTCTCTCTCTCTCTCTCTCTCTCTCTCTCTCTCCTTTCTTCCTTTCCACCTGTCCAAACAGCAGCTGCCTACAGTTCTAGAGAGACCATTTTTACCAGGTATGTCCCCTGGAAGCTGAGGGTTATCCAAACTGAGGACTCAGAATAGCAGGGCTCTGTCACCTCACCTGTAGAGCACTGTTTGCATGCAGCGCTAGTATCCAGAGAGAATCTGGCATTTGTCTAGAACAGATCTTTTCAAACAAGGAGTGCTAGTTTGGGGAAATATTAATCAATATTATGGGGGAGGGAGAATTCTATGCTCAAGTAGCATTCAGAAAGAGGTCAACAGCCTTATTTATTGCAAAACTTTTCTTCTCATTCTCTCTCTCTCTCTCTCTCTCTCTCTCTCTCTCTCTCTCTCACACACACACACACACACACACACACACACACACACACCTCTTAGAGAACCAGTGTACTTTAAGAAAACACTGCTCTGGAGGAAGAAATAGCCTTAGTCCCAGAAAACCTCTGGCTTCCTAGAACCATCCAACTTGATAGAGAACATCCACCTTCCTCAAGAGGCAGGTATTGGCTTCCTGTGTCCGTCCCGCCACCCCCCTCACCCCCACACACATACACATACTGCTGCTCAGGAAGGGCTTCCAGCTCCAGGACAAGCCAGACTCAGGCCAGGGCTGGCCAGGAAAGGCAGTGGAATATGGATTTTTATGCTGGGATAGGAGGGGTCAGGAAGGCCAGCATGACCTGGAAGTAAGTTGTAAAGAATTTATCATCTAAAATCATCTTTCTGAGCAGCTCTTAAATATGAATGGTCATAAGAATTCCTGGGAGGACTTTTTAAAACACAAACTGCTGGGCCCCACCCCTGAAGTTTCTCATTAAGCAGGTCTGAGGGGCAGGGCAGGTTTGCTGTTGTTTAGGACCACACTTTGTAAACTAGTGCTCTGACCTCTGTGGTCCCCATGCCCCAATCAGGGAACCTACATTCTGTCCTCTTACACTGAGTCAGGCTCCAAGCACAGAAGAGGGTGGCCCTTAGCCCAAATGGACTCTCTGAGCTCCCAAGGCAGCCAGAAGGTAAATGTCCTTTCCCTACCTCTCACCACCCCCACCCCAGAGCAACTCTAATTTTCACTTGACCTTTATTGATTAATTCAGCAAGCATTGAGTGAGTGCCAACCATATGCCAAAACTGGGCCAGGCACTAGGGACTCTAGGTCAACAGCCACCATTTCTGTTACTTCAAAGCATGTAGCCCAGTGGTTGTCAAATGGGGGACAGATAAGAAAAAGGACTATTACAAAACAGGGTAGAGGCTTTTGCCTCACCCTTCTCCTCAAATCCTTCCATTGCTAAACCGAGACGTGGGAGACATCCTTGATTCCTCTTTCCCCTGATTCTACCTCAGAGAGATTTCTCAGCTTCTGTCCACTCCTCTTCATCTGCTCTGTTGTCTCTCAAGTGGCCATTGCCAGCTGCCTGGAGAGCAATACTCCCACCCATACCACTGGTCTCCTCAGCTGCACTCTATCCCCCTTCAATTCGGGGCAATCTTTTAAAAATAGAAATTGGATCATACTACTTCCTACTTATGATGCCTCAGTGACTTCCCATTCCACTCCCATCACTCCACTGGGCTCTCTCCCCCTCACACTGTCCCATGGCTATTCCTTCTCATCCCTCAGGTATCTGCTTAAATGCCACTGCTCCAGAAATCTTCCCTGACTGCCATTCTAGCTCAGTATGGAGGACTAAAGAGGGTTGCAAATCTTCTGACATTCCTCCAACTACAGGTGAGCTTTGTTTCCTAGCCCCTTGATGCTGAGCCAGGGCTGACGGTGATGATATGCCCATTCCAGGCCTGCCTTGAAGAGGACTACAGCTTCCCCGTTGCTCTCTCTCCAAGCTCTGGGGTACCATGTCTGAAGCCCAATAGCTGATTGAAGCACTAGTTAGAGGGGCCCTGACACCATATGAAGAGGGAAACAAACCAGCCGAGCCCAGCCTTCTAGCCATCACCACAAAAGCACCAAGTATATGGGTAAAGCCATCTTGGACTTTCCAGCCCAGACCAGCTGCCAGCTAAATATCGCCATATGATTCCAGTTGATGACACAGAAAGCAGAAAAATCACCCAGTTGAGCCTGTCCAAATTCCTGACTCACTAAAGCATGAATTATGTTAAGTTTGGGAGATACTGCTGTAACACTGAATTGATAACCAGAACAAAGCATATTACATTTACTTCCATCCTAGCAATCATTGTCTTTCTTTTCATTGTTTATGTTTGATTCTTCATCTTTTTGTTACACTGGATGCTAAATTCCACCATGGCAGGAACCAAGTCTACCCTGCTCACCACTGTAAATCAGGGCCTGGCACATGGCAGGGGCTCAAAAAATATTAGAATCTAGTAATTCAATGAATAAGCAGATCAATAGGTATATAATATGATAGGCACACACACAGAGGAAGCACCAGGTCAGACTCAAGGTAACTTTCCAAAGAGACAACTAAACGCTGAGGCCTAGAGAGCAAGCAGGTGGCAGGTTCAAAGCAGAGAGCCACAGGGTTTGGGGGCCTGTCCTAACCATACCAGTCATGGGCACTCCCCAAACTAGGTGCTCCGACTCTTGAGAGGAGAGAATATCTGAGAGCAGGGACTGGGTCTTGTTCATCTTTGTGTCTTCAGCACAGGACACAAAAAAATAAGAGGTCCTCATTACATGCATTTCAAATAAATGCACGACTGGCATGGCTTCCTATAGAGAGGAGCCTGAGCTTGGAAGTAGGAAACTGGGTTTTCCCACTCAACAGCTTGCTTGGGGTCCTTTGTGAAATAAGCCATTCGGCTTGTCTGGTGCTCAGTTGGCTTGAGATAAAACCACTGACTCCTCTCTATGCCCTTGGCTTAACATCAGGATTATAAGAGGGCAAAGATGGCAGGGTTCTCTGAAAAAGGATGAATATGGAATAGAAACATGTGATGGTATTATTCTCTCAATAGTCAACCTGCCCCAGGTAAACCCTCAGAGCCATCATTCGAGCCTTTCTTTGAACTGCAGGCCACCCAGGTAAGTCTATCCCTGGATACAGCACCTCCTGGGCAACTGTAAATGTTTTTATTGTCTAGGTCAGTGGTCGGCAAACTCATTAGTCAACAAAGTGGCAAACCACCGCATGTGGCTCTCTCGAGCTGCGGTTTGCCGACCACTGGTCTAGGTGGGTAGGGAGCAGCTGAGGCTCACAGCAAAAGGAGGAACACTGAAGTCAAGAGATCTGAGTTCCTATTATGTCCCCCAAAGGTCATGTTAAAACCGTACCCCCAATCTGATGGTGTTAGGAGGTGGGGCTTCTGCAGATAATTAGGATTAGATGAAGTCATGAGGGTGGAGCCCCCATAAATGGGATCAGTGCCCTTATAAGAGTCACTAGAGTTTGCTTCATCTCTCTGCTCTCTGCCACTTCAGAATAGAAGGAGAATCAGCAGTCAGCCAAAAAGATAGGGGTGGGGCGGAGGGGGAATTACAAAAACCCAGAACCCAACCATGCTAGCACCCTGATCTTGGAATTCCAACCCCCAGAACTGTGAGAAAAAGATTTCTGTTTATAAACCACCCAATCGATAGTGCTTTTTTCTAGCAGCCAAATAGACTAAGATGGTTCCCATCCCAGTTCTGCCACTAATTTGCTGTAAGATCTTGAACAAACCAATTCCCTCTCTGAACCAACCCTCTCAGCCAGAGTGGACTTTATAGATTGAGTAAATCCCTTCCCTCCCTTTCTTCCACTCATTGGCAAACACCCCATCTCTGCCCAGCACTAGGCTGATTGCAGTGGGAATAAAATGACAAGACCTGGACCCTGCCCTCAAGGCTCTGAGAGGCCACCTGGAAGACAGAGAGAAACTCTCAAATGAAGTATCTGTGAGACAGAAAGACAGCAATTCTCTGAAAAGCCAGGACTAAGACCCTATGTTTGGCTCCAAAGAAGAGACAGCCAGGGGGTCAGTGCTGTTTGGCCCTGGGGTCAAAGGGCAAGTCCCAGATATACCCTAGAGACTCCTGTTTCCAAAACCCACTGGGGGCTCTGCAGTCACATCAGCATCATGCAGAAGCCCACACCAGCTGCACTGGCCTGGCCCACTCCCTAATTAGACTTTCATACTCTGTCAAGCAGCCTGCTTAGCCCGACTGCCAGCTGGGGCTCCTGTTCCGTCTGGTGGCTCCGGTTAATGAACCCATGAGGGGTTGGCCAAGCTCATTACAGGCAATGCAAGGGAACAGGCGACCCCGCCTTTCCCCTCTCCTCCCTGTTCACACTGAGAATGGGAAGGGATCTGACTCCAAACCAACAGGAAGGAGAGGGGGCAGGAATGGATGCATCCACACAGGCCTGGATGGCTCCAGTGCCAGCCCAGCCTGAGACCTGGGCTTCCCAGCGTGTGCCTCCCAGTGCTTGGTGGTGCCTGTGGTTTTAGGGGAGTGTTTGGATTCCACAGCTGCTCCCAGGCTCCACCCAGGCCCTTTCCTGTCTCAGGGTGAGGAGGCAGAACCAGAGTGACAGTTCAAATCTGTCTCCAATGGCTGGTGACAGTGAATTTTCAGAATTTCACTGTCCTCATCTGTAAGATGAGATAGTAATACCCACCTGGCGCAAAAAAAAAAAAAATGCTCAGTTAACACGCTCAATAAATTATTGTTGCTGTAGTTATTAGTAAAAGACAGGTGAGAAAAGGCACCAAAATGTGTGCAGTGGTTGATTCTGACCATCAGGACTGTGTATTTTTTTCTCCTATTTTTCTGTACTTTCTAAATTGTATACAATGAGCATTTTACTTTTGTCACTTGGGGGGGGGAAAAATCACCATAAAATTTCTCCAAAAAATATATCACAAAAATGAGATTCTGTATGTGAAAAGACCTTGACAGAGCCTGGGATAAAGTTATTAATAAAAGCTCCCTTCTGCAGTGAACATTTAAAGAGATGCAACCGAGTAGAAAAACAAGCATGATATTTGCAAGAGAGTAATGAATTTTTGCCTTTTAATAAAGCCATTTCTTATTCCCAAATGTCAAGAGAAAAAGGCACCAAAGCAAGTGTTCAAATGCTGTGGCCCAGACTGAGGAAGATGTTTAGAGGGGTTTAAAGGACGCGTGCTCTCTGCCCAGAGTGGAATGCAAAATTACAAAGAAGGGCAAAAGCAACCCAAGCATCCAACGACAGATGAATGAATAAACAAAATGTGGTCTGTACATAAACAGAACACTATTCGGCCTTTAAAAGGAATGAAATTATGTCACATGCGGCCAAATGGATGAACCTTGAAGATATTATGCTAAGCAAAATAAGCCAGTCACAAAGGCCCTATATTGTGTGATTCCATTTAAATGAGGTCCCTAGAGTAGTCATGTCCACAGAGACAGAAAGTAGAATAGTGGTTGCCAGGGGCTGGGGGACAGTGGTAGAAGAGGACAGTGAATATTGAATGGGTACAGAGTGTCAGTTTGGGAAGAAGAAAAGTTCTGGAGATGGATGGTGCTGAAGATGTAGAAATGCCACTAAGGTGTACACTTAAAAATGATTAAGATGGTAAATTTTATGTTACATATATTTTACTACAATTTAAAAATATACAAAAGGGAGAAAAGAGATTAAACACAGAGGCAGAAGGATCAGGTCCAGTGTGTTGAAGTAAGTCTCTGGTCTCTGGGGGCTGAGGGCCATTTGCTGGAGAGATGCTCTGAGGAGGGAAACATCTGGGGGACATGGCAGAGGAAAGGGCTGCAAAGTGCTGCTGCCTGCAGGTGAATGCCTCCCAGGGAGGGTGTGGCTTCTGCCTGCATTATGAGAGTTTTGTAGCTGGAAGACTCAGAGTCCCCACAGATCTGAGAGGACCAGGCTTCCAGGAATGCAGCATGTGGGGTGTAAGGAATTAAAACACAGAGTCTATGTGTCTCAGGTAAGTAATAAGGCAGCATGGGTCCCCAGGGAGTAAGGAAGAGAAATGCTTGAGCATCAATTCCATGGAGAAGAAATGCTGATGTTCTTGTGCTGAAGGAATTTGGAAGTGGGCTGGCTAACCCTGAAGTACAGAAGAACTGGTTAGGGCCAGGTTGCTCTAAAAGGAGGTGGGGAGTCATCTTGGCCATAATGGAGGCTAGCTCCCACAGTGCCTAGTCTGATGAGAGTGACAGCAACAATTTATTGAGCACTTACTGTCTGTAAAACAGTCTTCTTGGGTTGCTCATTTATTCCCTACAGCATCCTTATGTGGAGGAACTACTCTCTTCACCCTCCACCAAGGAAGAGAGGTTTGGAAGTGTAGTGTCCTCCAGACCCAGGGCCTCAGAGACAGCCATCCCCCTCCGATGAGTTTTTGCCTCTGTTCAGCTTTGTGGCCAACCGCCCACCCACCCCAGCGCTGCCTCCCCTCGCCCCGGACCCTGGCCCCTTCTCACTTAAACTGGTGCTCCCGGGAGCTGCGGATCTTGGAGGAGAACCGCTCAGCCAGCTTCTCCAGGCTGCGGGAGTACTCGAGCTCGATCTCAGCTTTCCGTCGGAAAAACTCCTGGAGGTCCTGTAGCAGCTGCAGCCTAGACTCCGACTGCTGCTCCAAGCATTTGAACTGCTCCACCAGCTGCGTGCGGATCTCTGCAGGCAGAGGCAAAGAACGGATGGGACGTTAGGCTGGTGAGGACCACCCAGAGCCTCTTGGGTTATTGGCACAATGATCTGGCACTTGCCAGGGTTTGCCACATGGTCTAACCCAAAGTCAAACCACTGCATGTTGCCTCCAGCACTGTTATTTCTGCCATATCACCTAGTAAACTGGCTCACTTTTCTTACTGAAATGAGATTATTTTAAATGAATAGTTTTATGTCACTATAGTAAGGGGAAACGAGGACCACTTGCCATGCTGATACACAGAAAATTAATTCAATGAAAACAAGTATTTTGTAAAGACTAGAGATGACTGCTTCTCAAAGGCCATAAGCCTAAACTGCTCGCTACCAACAAAAGAAAAATGGGAACATGAATGGTGTTAAAGAAAGATGTTCAGGGCTGAGAAAGGGCTGGGAGGGAATGCCTTTTGTTCTTGAGTTTCAGTGTTACTTAAGGCCATGCCGGTGTTCCACTCTGAATTATCTTGAGCTCCATGCATAAACTTCTCAGGTACCACTAGAGGAATGCAGCCCACACTTCAGGAAATACTGACAGAGCAAAGTGGGCAAAAGTTCAAAAGCTAGGGGTGAGGGTAGGGACTGGAGGGTGGTGGAGATAAAAATCACAGCCTGGGTATCCCAGTAACCACAGCCAACCTTATTGTCAAGCCCACAGTGTTGTCACTGCATGAACTCTTTCCCAGTCATCCATGAGCTGCTTGACAGATCAGTCTCCCCATAGCACTCTGCTCAGGCAAAGGGGGCCATGGGCTGGTGTCCTGCTCAAATCAGCCCATGGCCCCCTTTGCCTGAGTATTAAATCTAACTCCATAGAATGGATTCAAGGCCACCTACCACCCAGCCCCAAACCTAACTTATTGGGCTTTGCCCCAGTACACTGTAAAACCATCCAAACCAGTCCCCGAAATGTCCAATCCTGCCTGCATTAATGGACACCCTGTCTGAAAGGGTGGTGGCACCATCTTAGCATCCTTGGGAGAAGTGTTCTTCAAAGGGGCAGCCTGACCCTTTGTACACGAAGCTCCCCAAAGAGCCTCGGGCAGGAAGAGCTTAAAGGAATCAGCTGTTTCCATCGCCACTCTTCTGCTCTTCCTGAGAATGTGGTCCGTCTCGATGACACCACCCCTCTTTTCCCACTTCTCTCTTCATAGCAGGCCTTCTCCCTCCTTGCAGAAGACCAACTTCTCCCTCATGCAGAATCTGACTATGGTGCGGTGTTCCTAAGTGTCAAGATGTCTGGGCACCAAAAAATGGACTATGGAGACTGCTGGTGTTAGCGACCTTTCATCTAGGGACCTTGCTACTCGAAAAGCAATCCATGGGCCCACAGCATTGGCAATGCCAAATCTCAGGCTCTAACCCAGCCCTTCTGCATCAGAATCTGCATGTTAGCAGAATCCCCGGATGTTCCTCATGCACCTTAATGTAGGAGAAGCACTGCCATCAATCTCTCTAGTCCCTGCATTATGAGAAGTGTTTCCCATACTATCTTACTTTTTATGTTTAGTTGTTATTTATCAAATTATAAAACATTGATGTTATTTTAATGAGTTGTATGATAAATCAATCTAAAAGAAAGATAACTTAGAATTTTGTGGTCAAAGGAAATTTTTAAATATCCATTTCCATTCACATACATACTTTGGGTAAGAAAAATTATGATAGAGTAATCAATAAAGTTTTTCAAGCATGAAGATATAGTAAGATAAAGCTCTATGAAGGAAGTAGAAGGAAATTATGAGTTCAAGAAGGTTAAGAAAAAAACAATGAAAATTTCTGACTTGTGCAGGTAGTTTTTGATGAATGGTGGTGGATACTAAATGTATTCTCATGTTTATCCTATGACCTGTCAATTACACTCTTGGATACATACCCCAAAGAAACCAGTGTTTATGTCCACAAAACATACAGACAGAAGAAAAGTCACAGTATCTTTACAGCCAAATGTTAGAAACAACCCAAAATGCCCATTAAGAGTAGACAAGAGTTTTTAACATGAAATATTCATTCAATGATATGCTGTGCAACAACAAAAAAATGAACTACTGCTACCTGCACTGACACGCTTTACTCTCACAGACCTCATGCTGCTTGAAAGAAGCCAGAACAAAGGAAATAGTGCAAAACTAGTTTATGCTGGTATATATGATGATATAGTGATAATAGAGTTCAGAGAAATGTCACCTTTTAAGGGGAAATTGACTGGGAGGGGGCACAAAGCTGCCTCCTGGAATGCTGCTACATATCCACGTCTATCTGGGTAGTCAGTACACTGATAAAAATTAATTAAGCTGCATGCTTAAGATCTGTTCATTTTACTGTATATAAATGAAATTTCAATAAAAATGAAAAATTAAAAATTGCTATGGTATTTAACTTCCATTTGATGCATGTAAGAGAGCAGTGTAATTTTATTCTACAAGGTCAATATTTACAATATGGCAGACATTATATCCTTTGTAACTACTTAAACTTATAATGAAACTTTTCAGATGTCAAGTTAAACTGTGTAAGGCAAAGAGACTTTTTTCTATGAAAGTTCATTTAGAGGGTAGGCAAGCAAAAAGTTTTAAAATCAAAATCATTGCTTCAGAGTCCATGTCAAACCCTGCTCTTCCCAGGCATTCAGGACTGCTCAGCCCTGGTGACCCTCCTCTGAACTCCCCTGGTACTTAAGTTAGTCTCAGACCACCTCCTGCTGTTTTTTAACTCTTTCATGTACATGTCTTATCTGCCTGGGCTCCTCAAATGAAATTTAAGCTCTGAGGGTGGATTCTCCTAGCACATATGGGTCATCAGGATATAAATATCTGTACAGCAAATTACTATTTACCGTTACTAAGTGCTTTTACCCAAGAAAATTAAGTGCTCTGATTATGGGAGTCTTTCCCAATACAGACACACATACACACTCCTACACACACCAAACACACATATACCACACCTCACACCACACACACTCACACATACACACCATAACCACACACATCATATAATACATACACCACACTCACACACTCACACACCATACACACACATTCACACACCCAATACTACACACATACATAACACACACCACACATACCACACATCACTCACAAATACACATCACACACTTACAGCACACATATACCATACATACCAGGTGTCCCACACACCAGGCCACATACCACATACATACACACCACACATACCACATACCACATATAAACATTACATAATACACACACACTCAAGCACCCCACACTCATATATCCCAAACACCCCACACACACATTCATACACCCTACAAACCACCCACACTCGCATACCCCACACACAACACACATACATACCACACACCACACATCACTCATACATACACATCACACACTTATAAACAGCACACAAATACCATACACACTAGATATACTACATACCACACATCATGCCACATGGCACAGACATGCACACTATACACACTCACATATACACACCACATACTATATATACATTATCATATAACACACACATACAGCTCACATCACACACTCGCACACAGCACACACTAGACATGAACATTATTGTTATCCATTTGTACAGATAAAGAAACCAAGGCTCTGTGTAAACCAAGATCAGGAGCTTGTCCAAGGTCACATTTTGTTCTATGAACTGTAATGAACTATGCAGGTACACCTATGACATGGCCTACTTGCAGAACTGGATTGAGATGCCTTCGTTCCAAATGCAAACCCTGCCGTATCAACACATAATTATAAAAATGCTTCCCAAATAGTTTCCCAATCACTTTGAGACCATCCACTCTTTGGGTCTCAGAATAATCCTAATAATCCCCAGCACTTCAAGAGCACACATCTGTTCCAGCCTGTGCTGAGTTCTTCAGATGTCCCTCTCACACTCTGCACAGCACCTGCTAAGGTGGGAGCTAGTGTTCCGCTTCCCTCCAAAGATGAAGGAGTGGAGGCTCAGAGGTAAGTAGCCTCTGGTCTTAGCAGCTGGTATGTGGCAATTAAGCTAGAAATCAAGCCCAGAGCCTTCAGGTGGGAGCAATAACCATCCCAACACCCCATTAGATGCATTATTAAAAAAAAAAAAAGACTGTAATCCATCTGTAGTCAACCTCTTGCACCTTTTTGGTAACAAGATGGTGGTCTAAAGAGATAGTATTTATCAGAAATGCTGCAGCCATTGCCTTCTCCATTACAGGACCTAATCAGGAGCCAACATTCTCATATTTTGGAGGAAAAGCTCATAAATCACATTGTGATGACAGGAGCTGATTTGGAAGGAGCAGAGGAACCTCCCCCAGTTCACACAACCAGCTGGAGCCTTCCAGGCGGAGTCGCATAAGGGACCTCTTGCAGCTTGGACGCCTCAGAGTCAAGTCTTCCTAGCAGGAAGGGGTCCTGGCAGGAGCCATGAGGGGATTTAATTACCCATCTCTTTCTTTCTAACTCCCTTCCAAGTTGCTCCTCCTTGTGTCGGCAGGCACAGATTTGGTTTTTCTCCTTGAAAATTTCAACAGGAGCAGAAAATAAAATAAAACAAAATTGCTCGCAAGGCACAGACTTCATTCAGCACACATTCCCCCCGGGAGCTGTTCCAGTCACAGAGCAACATTGGGTGGCAGAAAAATAAAAGAGGGGTAGAGGTGGGGACAAGGAGGAGGCCGATCTTGGAAAGTCCAGAAAGGCTTTGATCTCAAAACCTTAGAGCTGAAGATGACCTCCTTGAAAGTCTAGGGCAGACTCCTGGGTTACAGACAGAGGCATGAGGCCCAGAGAAGGGGCAGATACCTAATTGTGAAAAGCACAACTTTCCCCATGTCACTCTCCTGATAAAATTCTCCATGGCTCCCCATTGTTAATAGAATCAAGGCCAAACTCCTCTGACATGCTTCATAATGCTCCTGCTTACTCTCCAAGCAACAGTCTCATCAAAGACCACTGTGCCTGCGTCAGATCTGCCACTCATGACGATACCCAGGGCAACCCACATTACAGGAGAACAAGTTTCCTTGCACTTCCTACCCCACACACAAGTACAACTTCACTGGCAGAAGGCACAGGAAGCTTCTTCAGAGGCAAGGTAATGAGGTAATTTTTTAGTTAATAGACTATTTTTTAGAGCAGTTTTAGGTTTACAGAAATATTAATGAGAATGTAGAGTTCCCATATACCCCTTTTCCTTCTTTTACACATGTCCCTATTATTGACATTTTATACTGTTGTACCACAACAGTGTAATTACAACTGATGGACAATATTGATACATCATATTATTAACTAAAGCCCATAGTTTACATTAGGGCTCACTCTTTCTGGTTTATATTCCAGGGTTTGAACAAATGCATGTATCCATCACTATAGTATCATACAGTGTGTTTCCACTGCCCTAAAAATCCCCAGTGTGGCACCAACTCATCCTTCCCTTCCTCCTCTCCCCAACATCTGGCAACTACTCGTCCTTTTACCATGTCTTTATAATGTCATACAGTTGGAATGGTACATTATATAGGTTTTTTTAAGCAAACTTCTTTTAATTAGCAATGAGCATTTAAGGTTCCTCCATGTCTTTTTGTAGCTTGATAGCTCATTTCTTTCTATTACTAAATAATATTCCATTGTCTGGAATAATATTCAGATAGTCTATTCGTCTACTGAAGGACATGTTAGTTGCTTCCAATTTGGGGCAATTAGAAATATTTCGTGTAAGTTTTTGTGTGGACAGAAGTTTTCAACTCACTTGGATAAATACCCGTTTATTAATTAATAAACTATACTTAAGAGCAGTTTTAGGTTACAGAAAAAAAAGAGAATTTTTGATTTAGATAGGAAATACAGGACAACTCAAAAGGTAGAAGGGATATTAAAAGAAAAGTCTTTCTCCCACTCCAATCCACCAGCCACATGATCTGCCTGTAGCAAGGCAACCCAATCACCAGGTTCATGTGCATCTTTCCTGAAATAATGGCATATTTCAAGTATATTACTTCTCTTTTTATGCATGTTACAGGGTATCACTCATAGCGTTCTGTACCTTACCTTTTTAAGACTACACTGGGGAGATTAGTCCATTAGTCTTTTGTAAAGAACTTCCTCATTCCTTCTTACAGCACTATAGAATTCCACTGTAAGAATGTTTAACCAGTGCCCTTGGTTGAATGTTGTTGTTGTTTTTTTTTTATCATCGTTTACTATCCCAAATAATGTTGGACCGAATAACCACACACAGCCTCATTCTGCACATGTGCAGGCACATCACCTGTGTAAAGTAGAAGTGCCAGATCCAAAGACCCTTGCAGTAGGATTCTGAGCCTGCTAAACTGCCCTCTTCTGAAATAGTACCAATTTGACTCCCCCCAGAAATTTATGAGGGGGTCACAGAGACTATTTAAAAGGAAGACATGCTAGAATTCGCTTCAAAATAACCTTGGGTAGGGGGCAAAGGGGTGGTAGGATTATGGGCAACACAAGGTTGGTCTTAAGTTTTGAATTTTAATTGTAGTGATGAATATGGGAAAGAGGCTTGCTATATATACTATTCTCTACTTTTGTTATGTCTGAAATTTTTTCATAATAAAAAAGAGAGAAAAGAAAGGCAGACAAACTTGACACAAAGCCTGCGGCTCTGGTTAACAGGCCTGACCAGTCAAGAATGCCAGTAACTTGTCCCCAGAGGCCTCTGTCCCCAGCCTGTAAAGGCTGTCCCAGTTAGAAAGAGGGGCCCAAGTATGACCCTGAGAGCAATTTTAAATGCTGTTTCCCAGGCCCCAATCAATTCTAATTCTCGGAACCTGTCCTGGGAATGCAGTAGCTTTTCTGACCCCTCTTGAGATGGTGAGTCTGTATTTGTCCTGAGGATCACGATCATGTGAGCATTTGGCCCCTCTGTCCCACAGAGGCAGCTGGTGTATACTCCCCCATGTAAAGTTTCTGGAGATAACACGGAGAATGAACCATATGGTAGGTTACAAACTCTCATCACGTCTATGCACAATTATACCTGACTAGGGGCCCGGTGCACAAAATTCGTGCACTGCGGGTGGGTGGTCCCTCAACCCAACCTGCCCCCTCTCACATACTGGGAGTCCTCATGGGATGTCCAACTGATGGCTCACCCCCAGCCTGCCCAAGGCCTCTGGCAAGGCTTTAGGCCTTGGGCACCCAGCCATTGCTCTGCTCAGCTCAGCCCCGGCTGCCTGCGACCACCCAGCCCTGGGGACTGGGTGCTCACCGCCACTTCCACTCACAGCGCCTAGGGGCCAGGCGCTCTCTGTCGCCACCACCACCACCGCTGCTGCTGCCACAACTTCCCCTCACAACAGTGACAGGGGGCTGGGCGCTCACTGCCGCTGCCACCACCATGGTTTCATCTCTACCCCCAGGGTCCGGCGCTGGCACCACTTGGCCCCACCCCTGCTCCTGATTGGCTGGTAGCATAGCCAATCAGGAGCGAAGGTGCAGTCAAATTTAAATGTTTCTCTTCTATTATATAGGATTATCACCACATCCAACAAGGCGGGACTATCATCATTCCTATTTTACAGATGGAGCCATTGAGACTCAAGGAGCCACAGTGATTTGCCCAGGATCACCCCGAGAGTGGCAGAGCCAGGGCTCACATCTGGAGTAAGAGGCAGACAGGCACTGAGATTACCCAGTTCCTATCCCACTCCACCTCCTATCTCACCCTGCACTCCATCCGTCACCTTGGCATTCTTACTGGTCCTAGCTGTCATCATATATCCCTGTGCATCCTAACTTTGACCTCAAGCTCTCCTGTGGTGGAGGGACACATCAGCTTGGTCACACAATGTAGCAGGCTCTGGCTTTACCTGCCCAGGGGTTCAAGTTCTGGTCCTTCCACATGGTCAGCTGCACAAACTTGTTTCCTCATTTCCCTGGGACTCCGTTTCCTCTGTAAAATGGGGATGATAATAATCTATCTCGTTGGTGTGAGGATGATAACTAATCATTCGATAAAGCTCTCAGTACAGCACTTCAACTATTTTTAGCTTGCATTGTCCAACACAGTGCCCACTAGCCAAATGTGGCTATTTAAATTGATTTTTTTTAAAACGCATTCCTAAGTCACACTTGCTGCATTTCAAGTGCTCAAAAGTACATGTGACTAGTGGCTACTGTATTATAGAATATTGTAATCGCTGGAGAAACTTCTATTGGACAGCACTGTATTACAGGCTTAATAGAGTTTAGCTGTAATTATCACTTATTGTTCTTGCTTTTTATGGCCATTTTTCATCTCCTCAAATGGAAAACAAGGTCCCGAGAGCTCCTGGAGGGGCCCATTGTTGCCCAGCTCCAGGCATAGGGGAGGGCAGTTGTGTGGCAGAGCGGACAGATCCACAGAGCCTGGACCAGCTGCTGCATGAGGTGAGATATCATCTCTGCCAGGTGAGGTCTTGGGCAGGCAAGTCATTTTCTCTGAACCGTTCCCCACCACCTCCCTCCATAAAAGGCAGTTAACTATGCTCATCCTGCAGAGGTACAAGGATCAGACTAGCAATAATGTAAGTAACAAAAAAAAATAATGTAAGTAACGTGCCAGGCACCTAGGAGACCCTCAGCAAACAGCCTCCACAGAGAGGTGGCATATACACCCAGGCTGTGGGGACATGAGAAGGGCATATGCTCACAGGCTTTGGGGACATGGGAAGGGCACACGCTCACAGGTTTTGGGGACATGGGAAGGGCACATGCTCACAGGCTTTGGGGACATGGGAAGGGCACACGCTCATAGGTTTTGGGAACATGGGAAGGGCACACACTCACAGGCTTTGGGAAATGGGAAGGGCACATGCTCACAGGCTTTGGGGACATGGGAAGGGCACACACTCACAGGCTTTGGGGACAACAAGCCTGGACTCCAAACCTGGTTTTACCCTCTTAGTAGAAGTCACTTCAGCTCTAAGTCTGTTTTCTCATCTGTAAAATGGGGAATAATAATACCTTCCTCTGGGTTTGTCAAGAGACTGGTATGCATATCAAGCACCTGACATGATGCCCAGTGCAGAGTAGATAAGCAATAAATAGCAGGAATGAGCCAGCACGGCTGCGGTAGCCAGGCAGATTAAGCACGGAGCAAGCTGGGTGTTTCCCAGGCCCCTCTTGTTCCCTCCCTCCACAACCCCGGAGGGGAGGGCTGAATTACTTTCCTACCCCTGGCCTCTTTGGCTGGGTCCCCTCCTCCTTCCCCACACTCTTAGCAAGCTGGGCCCACGTTCCATTCCTTCTCTGGGCTTTACACAAAAGGCTACACATCCCCGCCCCTTCTCTCAGGCTCCCGTGTGTGAAGAGATGGTCTATTGTGGGGGCCCTGTGCCCCTGAAGGTTCCTGGACTCCATGCCTTGCAGGAGAGCATCAGCTGGCAGACCAGGCCAGACACAGCCGCCACACGCCGTTTCCCTGGCAACCACTGCCCACCCAGCCACTGTCCCTGCTGCCTCCACACTAGGTGAAGCCAGTATGGTAACTGGGAGCAAGCTCCTCCATGTGTCCTCTCTGCAGATGCCAGCGGTTCCTGGACCCTTGTATTATTTAGCTCAGAAGGCCGAAGACCTCTGCCAATGGCATTGGTAATCCTTTATTAGTCTTGACCAAGCTAATTCACATACATCATTGCTTCCACCTCAAAAGAGGGCTGCAGGGAGCGGGTGGGTATCACACCATTTTACAGGTGGGGAAATTGAGGCCCAAGAGAAGAGAAAGGACCTGCTTGAATCATAGGATTCCAACTTCAGCTGGCTTGACCCTGCCAGGCACTGCCCTGGTCCAGCTCTGATCCCGTGGACCAGAGGGAGTAAGCCCCAGCACGGGATTGTTAAATGGGTGTCTGAGTGCCAAGAAAACAGACTTGCTGAGCTGAGAGCCTGGCCGTGAAGCTGTGTGACCTTCAACAGGTCACTAACGTTTCTGGGCCTTGGCTTTCTCATCTGCAAAATAGAGAGAATAACAGCAGACATTTATGGCACCGAGTGCTTCCACAGATTGTCTCCTTAACAAACTGTTAAGCAGAGCAGTGAATATTATGCCACAGTCTTAGGAGGAACTACACTGTTATTCTGTTTGCAGAGGAGGACACTGAGGCAGAGAGGTAAAGTGTCTTGCCTAGCTTCACCCAAACATTAACAGATTTTTGGGCTCCAAATCTTGTTCCTCTTGCCAGGGATGGTGTTCCTGTGCACTTGCCATGTGTGCTAGACCAAGTCGGCCAAGTTTTTACAGTCTCTTTAGCTGTCTCACAAATACTCAGGGTAGCAAAGGCCAGGCTTAGCACAGATAACCAAAGCATATCAACTCCCGATGCTTCCCTGAAGCAGATATAATCTGCTTCCAACTTTCTTGAGGGGTGGGGAAACAATACCCTGGGAAGAAGCTGGGTGAAATGACTGGCATTTCCCCTCTCCGCTCCTTACCGCCACTCCCTCCCCTCAAAAGGAAGCACAGTATATGGGCTAGTGTTGTTTTTTGTTGTTGTTGTTGTTTTTAAATATATTTTATTGATTTTTTTATAGATAGGATGGGAAAGGGATAGAGAGTTAGAAACACTGATGAGAGAGAAACATAGATCAGTTGCCTCCTGCACAACCTCCTACTGGGGATGTGCCCGCAACCAAGGTACATGCCCTTGACCAGAATCGAACCTGGAGCCTTTCAGTCCACAGGCTGATGCTTTATCCACTGAGCCAAACCGGTTAAGGCTGGGCTAGTGTTTTGAAAAAATAAGAGTTATTTAATAATAGTGATCATGATGCTGTCAACCAGGAAAATCTTCCTTTAGGTAAGAGGAAATGACCTGAATCCAAACACACTGACTAACCAGCGCTGGATATACATTCATGGCTGAAGAGATGGGAGACAGGAGGTTCCTACCTCCCACCATGGTCCAAAAGCAGAGACCCAGCTCTGCAGCCCCAGGAGCACCCCACCTAGATTGCTAACCCAGTTTCCTTTGAGCAGAAAGTGAAAAGCAGTGTGTGGGGGGAAGAGGCTTTCCCCACAGCATCTGTGCATGTCCAAATAATAACCATTACCTCTCAAACAGAAACCCGAAGTCCCCTTCTGCCTTCCTGGTATTTGGTGAGATGCAAGGAAGGATCAGAATAAGGCCACGCCTCCTCCTACTAGAAGCTCTGACTTAAAATGGGCCATGATCAATTTCAACACAATGTTAATATTCACAGCGTTGCTGCCCCATGGTCCCTGAAGGATATGATGCGTTGAAATGGGAAAAGATCAGAATTCATTAATGCTGAAATTCCAGCTGCATCCTCTGACAGAGAATGCTTCTTTTTATGTTTTCAATCCTCACCATGCTCTGGAAACATCTAAGTATTTCCCAAACTTTAGAGCCATTTTCACGTGTCCTCTCTAAAAATCATTTATTCTGTATCTATTTAATATGTTTCTTTAAATCTCCTTGCATTTTACATCAGATGATTCATAGTATTGCTATAACTGGAAAAACACGAATCACTCACCATTTTTAATGGAAGGAAACTGTAAAAATAAATACAATGAACACAAAATAATGTTACTAAATTCTGCCTAGATTCTGTAGCCTGAGATCTACTTTCTTTTTGATAGGCATTACTTCCCTAATATGGAGAGGAACAAGAAAAAAATTTTAATGTCAATATCAGTGGGTCTGGGAAGGCCATGGTTGGGCCATAGTCAGGTAACATCACCTGTAGGGGGGATCACCTCAAATAGGCAGATACCAAAAATGTGATTAGAGAGACCTGGTATAAAATAACACAGAGAGCACAGACCAAATATATTCAAATTCCCTCTGGAATGTTAATGCTATATCTGCAAAACAAAAACAATATATAAACCTCAAACTTAATGACTCCAGAAAACTCTCCCAGCAAATGTTACTTAAAGTAGTTAATGCCAGTCCTACTGGATTCAAACCCAGAGCAGGGAAGCCCCGACTCACTCTGCCTCAGCTGTCCCCAACTTGACCCCATTAACTCGTGCTGAAATGACCAGCCCAGGCAAGAGCTGCTGATCTTTCTTGAGAAGGTGCCTCCGGCCATGTATGCATTCACCTGACAGTAACAGGATGCAGGATGAATTTCCCTGACCTTCTGATGAGAATGTCACATGAAAGAATATCCAAGGCCACAGTGAAGCTCAAATATTTCATGCACATTGCAGCTACTGCTCAGAAGGCTTGCCGTGGGATGGAAAGGCACTACCTCAGGAATGATTTATATTCCTGAAAGCCACGTGATTTATTGGCCATTACTTCATCCCTGTAAATTTGCAAATTATTGCCAATTGATTTTGGAAAGGAGATGAAGGAGAAACAAAGAGTCTGATTTTGGTGTGCATGTGTGCGTGTGCGCGAGTGTGTGTGTGTGTGTGTGTGTGTGTGTGTGTGTGTGTGTGTGTGTTTAAATTTTCAAGGAGATCAATGAGTGGGGGGCTAGCTCTTTGAAGGGGTTTCATTTTTACACTGCAGGGCAAGCAAGTCCTTACAATTATCATTATCAATTCTGTTCTCAATAGGTGAACCTTCAAGAGACACCTTTCAGGAGACTCTTTTTGCCTTTGAGGATAGATGAAGGGCAGCAGGACATGAGAAAAGGTTTACAGAGAAGTGCCTTCTCAAATGTTGTATCCAACAAACTTTTAGGAAAAAACCTCAGAAAAAAATACAAAATCGTTTTAGTTGCCTAATGGCTTAATAACCGGTTACAAGTCTAAGTGCCGATAATGTACATGCTGTGGTCTGGAAACTATTTCATACTCAAACATGGGCTTAAAAAAATAAGTTCTGGGTTCATTCCAGCTCTGCCTCAAGGCATTATTAACCTCATCCATAACCTGGGCTTAAAGATACCTACCTAAGAATTGTGGTAAAATCAAATCAGGAAATACATACATTCATGAAAGAGTTCTATAAACAGTAAAAAGTTTTACAAATGGGCATGATTGTTCATCATGGTATAATTATTATTCATTACCTGCAAATTAATACAAGGTGTTGCTTGCACATCACTGACTGCAACATTGACACAAATTAACCAAAGAGGAAAAGGTTGCAGTCCCCTTAGCAGATCCAACATTCTCCCAATGTGGTAGCAAATTTCAACGCTCAGGCTGGAATCCAATCATTCATGTTTGGGTTCAGAGTGAGCACTTATTACCCCAGCATAAATCTATTTGTCTTTTTAATGTAATATGGAACTCTTTGCCAAACTCATATTTCATGTCTTGACCAAAGAGGAAAAACACCTTGTGTTTATTATCTTGCCACTAGCAGCATAGTATAGTAGTTGTGTGTGTTTTTCTGTGCCCTACTCAAAAAAAAATTATATATATATGTGTGTGTGTGTGCATATATACTATATATATATGTGTGTGTGTATGTATGTGTATATATATATATATATATATATATATATATATATATATACTGTGTGTGTGTGTGTGTGTGTGTGTGTGTGTGTGTGTGTGTGTGTGAATTTATTGGGACTCACAAGGCTTGGGGAAAATAGCTTTACTAATCTTGGTGAGTTGGCCAGTGGATTGCTGTTGTGGTCCTACTCTAAACCAAGCTCTGGGCCTCAAATTCTGCAGAAAGTGGGGTCATTGGATTAAAGTCTGTTTCAGCATTAACAGCTTATTGGATGTCAACCAAATGAGCCATTTCTTAGTCTCAAACACCTCTGTGCCCCATTTGGACATAAATCAGGATATGTGCTCAACAGTCCCATAGGAATCACCTCGCAGCCAAGGTGCCCGCCACCTGCACCAACTATGTGGAAATGAACTCTCGCCCCTAGCCCTTCCCCTTCCTCTTCCCTCTACTAATTTCTCCCTAGCACTGAGGTGAGCTGCTGGTGCAGCCTGCTCAGGCAAAATCATAACAATAACAGATTCTAACTTGCAAAGCACTGCCTGTTCCCATCTTTTCAGCTCACTTGCATTCTCCCTCCTAATCGAAGGAGGTGGCTATGCGTCAGCTCATGGGGAAAATGAGTGGATAAAATGCCATCTAATTTTGCATCCCAGTGTCTAGGACCCGGCCTTTTGGATCCTGAAAGTAGTTCATAGTAAAAAATATATAAAATATTAACAAGAAATGTAGCAGGGACAGGCCAGAGATGCTGATTCCTTTCCAGTGTGTGCCTTTTCAAAGGTTGAGGAGCTGTGGGCAAAACTACAATTACCACAAGGCTGAATTTCCTGTCTCCCACAGGAAATGGATGTAAGAGATCTACAAGCACCATTAGGGAGGGTGGTGGTCCTGATGGGGTCCTAATTTCTGAAAATTCTAGGAACCTTAGTGATCATCAAAGCCAGCATTTATCCCAGGGAGTTCCACAGACCCCTGAGCCCGTGAGATGCCCCCCATTTCTACCCTGAAACTTGTCTCCCGACCCTGAATATTCCCTATGTGAGCAAAAGACACCTCTATTCCCCTACTTGGTTGGACTAGAAACTGGCCATTACCTTACCTCTCCCTTATCTCTAGGTCTCCATCCCATCCATCACCAAGTCCTTTCCATTCTCCTGCCCTGACATTTCTAAATTCATCCATTCTCACCACCCTAGTAAAAGTCCCCATCATCTCAGACCCAGACAACCACAACAGCCTCCTAAACCAGTGCCTACATCACTTTTGCCGCCCCCCTCCTTCCAATACTTTCAAATCAATCCTTCGTTGGAAACTAAAAATCAAATTCATGCCACCACTCGCAAGTCCCTATCCTCCCCACTCTCCACCTCCAGCTTAAAATCCTTTGATAGATTGTCATTCCTTTTAGGATAAAGATCAAAACATTAAAATACTTTTAGGATAATAGACCAAGCCTTAATGTGACCTATAAGACTCTACATGATGCAGTCTCTTTATGCCTCCGTGGCCTTATGTGGTCTGGTGCTTGAACATACCAAGTTCTTTCCTGCCTCGGGGCCTTTGCACATGCTATTCTTTTACTTGAGATGCCTTTCTCTTCTCCCACTTATCCCTCCTATTCCATCTTACTTGTATTTATCTTCAGGTCTTAGGTTTGAGGAAATTGAATGTCTCATGGTGTTGCCAAGGGCATTAAATGAGATTATGTATATAAAGTGCTTGGCACAGTGCCCAAGTATTCAATAAATGTTACATCTATATTATACATGTTCAAATCTGAAACTTCATTCTTATTCATATCCATGCTTTCTTTCTTCTCTAAATCAAAAGCTTTATCTTCCACTCTAACAAGCCTTTCAGAATGCTCAGAGGTGAGTTAAGATTTTTCTTGCTTCTACCTCGTCTTAGAAATCTCACAGCTACTTTCCTTTCTATCTCATATAAGCTTTATGCTTCACTCAAATATTCAAAACCCCCCTTCCTCTTAAGGCTGACTTCAGGTCTCACTTTTTATTTCCATATTCAACATTCATTTATATATTCAGCAACATTTATTAACATCTGCCAGGCTCTGTTTGAGGGCAGGAGGACTCGGCTATGGTGATGACGTAACACCTGTCCTTGTGGAATTCAGCAGAGACTCACATACACACACAAAATCACAACAGAAGTGCTGACGTGCACACTGAGGAGGAAGCAGGGACCTCTGCAGGGGAGATGGTACAGGCCAGAGAGATCAGAGAGGCTTTCCTTGGCGTCTGAGCCTGGCCTTGCAGGGTGGATAGAAGCTCAGCAAGTGGAAGGAGGGCAGCAAAGGCAGCAGGCATAAGTGAGCGGACCGAGGCCCTGAGGTGTGGACGCACATGGCATTTTCAGGGACAGGCAAAGGGTTCAGCAGGGCGATAAGTGAAGAAGTTTGGAGGATGCAGGAGACGCTCAGGCGGGAGGGTTCCTTGGAGCCATATGGTGAATGGCCCCAAAGGCCAAGGGGCTTAGACTTTACCCCAAAGTCAATATTAGAGAAAACCCTGGTGGCAGCATGGGGACAGGTGGATTGTCGCCAGAGAAGACGGGACATAAGGAGATGAGTCAGGAGGCTGCTGTGTACCACAGTCAGGGACAGGGAGACACAGCTGAGATACATTTATTGAGTTTCTTCCACAAAGCAGGCATTTCATGCAATGACAAATCCTGGTTTACGAGCTTTCTCCAGAGGCGTGTGGTGCCACAAGGCCAATTTCAAATGCTATGTTCCTAGTGGTGGAGGCCACAGAGAACCTTTCCAGTGTCCAGCTCAGAGTCCTGCCCTAGTGGTTGGTGGGATAAAGGCAGTGAGGTGCTGCTGCCGTCACAACGTAGGCAGTTCCTAGCCTAGGCTAGAGGAGTAGGGCAGACCATCCAGGATCGATTTGCATAGTCAGTTTCATATACCTATGAAAAGGAAGTCAGTCTGGGAGAAGAGGTAGCTTTTAAGTAAAATGTAAGTGTTACATGTATCCCTCACCTGGTAAACTCATACATTAAGGCCCAATTCAGATGTGCCACGGGGGACACCATGAGATTTCGGCAGAGTGGGAGGGAAGGGTTTCTTCCAAACTTTAGCTTAGAACAGGGATGGCTCTGGGACAACACAGACCAGAGGGAACACAGTGGCAGCAGGAAGGATACAACCTGAAGAGCACCAGGACCAGGTCCTGGAGCAGGAGTGGTAACCCCGGGAGGGCGCCCCCAGCGGGGGACAGGAGATGGTGCTTCACTCCTGAGTGCCCGGCAGGAGGCAGACATTAACTGCAGCACAAGTAGACTTGCTCAGGGCACACGTGAGATACCTTCTGGAAGTTGAACCCTTTTGGGCCCCTGCCTGGATGTTCCCTTCCCTAGAGGACATGAACATGGAGTCACAGCAGCCACCAGAGAAGTGGGGTGAAGGATCAAGGGTTGTTCAGTCTTGACTCAGATTCAAAACCCATCTGCACATGGCAATTTCATACACCTAGTCTCACCTGATGCTGACCACAAACCTAGAGGAGCTCGTGAGTGAGAAAACTAAGGCTCAGGTGATGAGTTCCCCAAGGCCGGTGGCATATGCTGCAGCCAGAACCTGAGCCGAGGAGTGTGGGAGTCCAATAAGGCCTGTTTCCCCTGAATCTCAGCCTCCTTGGCTTGTCACTCACCAGTATGCCAGAATCCCCAATTCTGGGGACAGAATCCTTAGCCAGATAAACGCTCCCCAGGAAGATTCCAGGCACAGTGATTCATGAGAGAGGGAAGAGGAAAAGAACAATGTGCTGTCAGCGAGCAGCACTCGAGCGCTTCCTTTTGCGCTTTGGAAATTGGACCCTCTCTGAGCCAGGTGTTTCCACACAGCCAGCCAGAATGATGATGGCCTCAGGAGAGACGGGAGACGTGAAGCCTGAGAAAGAAAGGAATGCAGCCTGCACTTGAGCCACAAAAACAGATGACATGCTGTGAACCAGAATCCATGCGGGCTCAGATGGGCGCCCAGGCCCTGAGAATTTATTACCATTCTCTGGACTCTCCCTCCCAGCCTGTAAGACCTATCTTTCAAATAATCTCCTCTTTCTAAGTTTGTTAATGGAAGACCTTGAGCCCCGCCCCCAACCCACCCCTCCTGTGGCTATCTCTGGGACAAGAGAGGGGCTGTTGTTCTGAGGGGTTTCCCACCAACACCAATGAGAGAAACGCCCCCAGATCCAGCTTAGCTGGGTGGGGTGCTCAGGTGAACTTCCCATTAGCATTTCGGAAATGTTACATTTGAGATGCCTGCTTCATTTCCAGAAACACAGATTTTTGTCTGAGGGGATGACCAAGTAGGACTGGAAAAAGAAAACACCCCAGGGAAGCACCAACCCTAGGATTTCTCTACCCTGGGCAGGCAATAGAACCTTGGGTACATCACCAGCCATTCTACAGGCAAACTTCATGGTGCTCATGCAGAAAAAGACTACAGAATAAGTTTTGCTTGTCATTTTCTTGGTCTATGGGGACATATTTACACAACAATTTGCTCCCAACTATCTCATCTCCTGGGGAGACTGAGAAAGTGCCATGTGGTAAGGCCAGACTTGTCAAATAGCTACTTTGGCAAAGATGGTCCTGTATCTAATAATGTCTTACGGCCAAATAATCCTTGGCATTTTTCAAAACCCATTTACATCCATTATTTATTAGGCCTCACAACAGCCTTTAATTCACAATGGCGAACCTGAGATGTTGGAAGCCTAGAATGTGGGGGTGGCAGGTGGGTTCCTGTTTTGCCATCCCCCCTCTCACCACTTCCCCACACTTCTTGCCAGTTCTGTTGGGTGAGTGCCCATGGAAGAGCAATCCTGCTTCCCACATCACAGCACTCTGCAGTTTATAATCCTTCCCGAATTCTGAGTGTGGCTAAAGAAGGCAAAAAAAAAAAAAAAAAAAAAGGAACAAATTCCTTGTAATTATGTAAGACTAGAGGCCCGGTGCACAAAATAAATCTATTTACCCACCCCTTGAATCTGAGCTGGCCTATAACTTGCTTTGGCCAAGAGAAGATGGTATACTGGATCCAGCCTGGGCCCCAAAAGACCTTGAGTATTTCACACCCTTACCATAACCAGGAGCACATGCCTGGTCTAGACTGTGGGAGGATAAGAAACACAAGGAGTGGAGCTGTGTTGCCGTACTTGCCCTAGTCACCCCAGGCAAAAACAGCCAACTTCAGACAAGTGAATGAGCTCAGCCCAGATCAATACAGCTGCCTAACTGACCTCCAGATAACTCCAGAAACATGAGCAATTAACACTAGTTACCCAATGTCCCTGAGGTTATGGGGTTGTTTGGCATGCACAATTCTATGGCAGTGGCTAACAGATACATAGCACCAATTTTCATCCATTCATCCACCTATCCATCCACTTATGTCTCCACCCATTGATTCAATATATTTGCTGAAAAGCTTACTATGTGTCCAGCACTGTGTAAGGCACTAGAGATACAATGGTGACCCCTGCCTTCATGGAGTGTGCAGATCAAGAGGATGAACAAGTGAGATGAACACTGGGGACATAAGATAGGTGAACTTGACTGAGATGGGTGGGTGATGGGCAGTGAGGAGGGCTTCCTGGAAGCAATGATATACATGTGGAAATTTAAAGACTGAAGAGGAGCCTATGGGATTTGGAAAGGAGCGTCAGGGAGAATGTTCCCAGCAGAAAACACAGTCTGGTAAAGGCCTGATGAGGTAGGGAACTGGCTGGCTGAAGCCCAGAAGTAAGAAGATGGGACAGGAGAAGGGAGTCCAGAGAGGTTAGTACCGTGAGGACCCAATCATTACCCCAGGCACTTTGTCCATAATTATTTTCAAAACCAAGTGAATCCAGAAGAAGAAATAGGAACCATTTCCATGCACAGAAGAAGAAGTGAAGGCAAAGGCCATGGAACATTTCCAATGCACACTCAGCAGGGACAGTGCCTGGGGACAGCCTTCTGGGGCATCAGGAGGAGTTCTTGCATTTCAACTATGAAGGACATTTGCGACCTGCCTAAAGCTCACAATAGGACCTGAGTCAGGGAACAAAAGCTGGAATCACACCACTGGGCAAAGCAGCCAACCTGGGGGCGGGGCAAGGCGGGGAGACAGCACAGGGTTGAGCACAGAGGTTGGCAAAAGTAGGTTTACAGTTGTGAGTATGCAAAAGAGTTACTCTTGTATTATTATTATTATTATTATTATTATTATTATTAACCTACTTTTGCCTTATCCCTAAATGCCTCACCTTTATGGAGAAAGATAGGGAGAGAGAAAATCCCAGTGAGGCTGTATGTTAGTGGCATTCATTCATTCATCCATTCATTTGTTCAGCCAGCAAGTACTCTCTAACAGACCACATTCTGCAAGTCCCCAACCACATGCCATGGAATTCGAGGAGTTCACATAAGAGTAAGATGCCCATACCTGGCTGAGTGAATCTGGCAAGGCTTCTAGAAAGAAAGATGAGTGAAGAAGGACTGAGGAAACTAGGGAAAAGGAGATGGAAACCGCTAAAAGGCATGGAGGTAGGAAGCCTGGAACCCACCTGGGGACTCATCTGAATACGGGGATCAACAAGATGGGAAACGTGGAAAGTCAGCTGGAAAGGCAAGCTGGAGCCAGATCAAGGAAGTCCTCAGAGGACAAGAAAAGGAGGTAGAACTTTATCAAGAAGATAATATTGAGTCAAACAATGTGACATCAGGAGTGCATTTCAGGAATATTAATTTGGCTGACTAATGAAATGGGTTGGGAAGGAGAGACTAAAGCCAAGAAGAGCAATTAAGAAAATCCTGCCAAAACTGGTGGGAGAAGAGGAGACAGATGTGAGAAACAGACTCCAAACAACTTGACTGGCTGGATGGAAAGAGCAAAGCCTTGGGTCATTCCAAGGTCCCACATCTGTGAGGATGACTGTGAACTGTGATAGGAAAAAGGGAGGGGGCTGTCAGACGTGGTCAGGTTGAACTGTCTGAGGGGCATCGGCAAGGAGCTTGAAGGAGAGCAGAGGTAAGAAAAGGTACTACTGTTCTTGAAAGACAGAACAGGTTTGGAAGGAGAAGGAAGCAATGGGGAGGGGGACAGTTGGAAGGAAATGAATTAAACTGCAAGAGAAAGAGAAGATAATGACAGAACCAGGTTCTGAGAGGAGTTCCTCCCCATATCTTCACATGTGCCCTAAGAAAATGATGTTCTAGACCCCAACCTCTGTCTTGGTCAGGGCATATTGATTTCTTCACAGTCACTCTGTCCTAAATAGAATGTGCTCTCTGAGGGCAGGGACCCTTGTTGGTTGGATTTGCTGCAGTATCCCCTATATTCTGAAGGCTGTCTGGCACTGCAGAGGTGCTCAGTAAACCCATGTTCAGTATCCCATAGACATATATTTATGGTGCCTGCCCAGGCCACAACCCCTAGAAAATGGAGGAATAGCATGATCCCATCTCCCACCTCCAGAGACTGGGCTGAGAATGAACAGTGATCCAAATGGGAGGTGGAGAGAGGGTGTTGTTAGAAACAAGGCCAGCCCCCACATCAGGGGTTCAAATAGAATACAAACACTTGGGAGCCAGGCAGCAAGGCAAACATATTTACTTCTACATAGAAGAGTGCACACATATGGTCTAGAACTGCATGCACACCTAGCAGATGGGTCAGCTCAGCTTTATAATCCCTGATGCACATGACCGGTCCTTTGCTCTTGATTGGAGCTCAGGCACAGTCTTTCACGATTGGCTAATTCAAATGGAGGGGTTGGCCCTTGCAATTTCAAGATGGTGGCCCCCAGATGAGTTTATACACCATGTGGCCAACATGGTAGCTGCCAAGTCACACAGTCCAAAATGGCGGCTGTCTAAACTGTTCTTTGACAGAAAAGATGACTTGTTTATTCTCACAGTGTCCACTCATAGATTGGTCTAAGCCAGCCAGTCTCTCTGTCTATCTCTCTCAGACATTTTAATAAGACACAATGGTTAAGGTCATGAGTGAGTCTTGACTAGACTGATGGTACCCACTTTTTAAAAGTCCATTTCAATTGTGGTGATTCCTCTTTTTGTATTCCCAAGAGCACTTTCCTGGTGTTTTGCAAATGATTGCAATAGGAATAATAACATTTATTTAACAAATACTTTGTGCCAGGCATTGTTCGAAGAGTTCTATAAGGATCATTTAACCCTCACAATATCCCTATGATCCCCGCTATTATCCCCATTTTATAGATTTAGAAAGAAAACAACTGAGGCATACTTTTCCATAAGAAAGAGCAATGTCAATATGAAAAGCTAGGACCTGTGTCCTTAACCACATTCAACTCCGTCTCCTGCATCACTCAATTACAATATCAAAGAAAGAGTCCATGATTTTGAGCTAGATGGGCACTACAAATTATCTGGGCTGGTCATTTTTTTTACTGAGACCCAAATGGATGGGGCTGTGTTTTTTTTTTATGCTCAAGGTCATATAATCCAGTTGCAATATATGAACATTTAACTTTCACAAAATCAAAATATACATGGGAGAAAAAAAGAGAGTGATAAAAAAATCATTTAAATAACATAATTTTCTCCATAATAAGTCATCTTGTTTTATGTACTCTACTCACAGCACCTTACAATATACATTATACATATTACTGCATCATGTGGTATACTCTCCACCATGTACATTATGTCTGAAAGGCAATTTCGAGGACGGACATTGTCTGACATGCTGACATGGGAATCTAAACCTCTGTAAGATGAGATCTGCCTCTAAAGGAGCTGATGGCAGGGAGAGAACTGGGACCCAGGTCTCGGACTCATGATCCAGCGTCCCTCCACCTCTTCCACTTATGTCTCCTCCCTTTGTTTATTTAGTTTATTTCAAAGAAACCAAGCTGATTCAGAGCATTTCAACAATGCCTTTTAGAAAAACTCAAGCTATTGAGAAATCCATATGAATTGCCACACTGCAGCCATGCTTTCGAGATCACTGTTTCTAATTAAAGGACTGACTGACACATTACGTAGCTTCTTGGGAAGCATACCATCACACCACACATTCCCCCAGATGTCCCTCCTTCTTGCCTTTTTCATCGGCATTCTCACCCTCATCACCAAGTACTCTTCCTTTATTCACCACTGTCATCCCAGGGGAATGATGTAAGACACTAAACAATGTGACAGACCAGCAAATTTACCGGCTTTCAGATCTTAAAGATATAAAACAATATCCAAACATCTCTGGCCCCAACCAACCTCACCTCCTCCTTCCAAGTGCCACGCCCCTCAAATTCCTTATTTTCTGAGCCACTCCAAACGCTTTCATATTCTGTCTCCAGTGCCCTCTCCACTTACTTAAATTCCATCCTTCAATTCCCAATCCAAGTACAACCTCCTATAAGAAGACTTCCCTGCTCCTGTGAGAGAAACCAGAGAGCCAAAGGGACACTGAAGTACTGCCTATACCTGAAGTCATCAGTTGTAGGCTGAATGGTTGGCTAAAGTTTTATTTGATCTACAAAGTATTGAAGAGCCTGGCATGCTAAAAGTTTCTGGATTTATTAAAAGTCAAGAGATTACACATAAAAAGTTTTGGCTTTGTGGCTTGTCTTGAAAGACCAGTGATCTGGAAACATTACTTCCTACAAGGCAACAATCTCAGATGAAAAGGAGTAGAAACTGCCCTCTCTGTAACTTTTTTGTTGTTGTTCAAAAGTTTTGGTTTTGCTTATTTTTTTAAAAAAACAATCATTGGTTATGTAAATTTGCAACTGACACAGTTCACCAATTTTTAGGCTTAGTCTTTTTTTTTCCTTTCAGCTTTTCATCTTGATATTTACTTTTCTTCAGGATAAAGTTCATCCTTTAGTATCTCTTTAAGTAAGCGTGAATGTGTACTAAACTTTCTCCTTTTTATATACTCGATGCCTTTATGCCATTCTCACTCTTGAAGAGCTAGCTTGGCTGAGTGCAGACTTCTGGGCAGACAGTTATTCCTCAGCACTTTCAAGGTACTTCTTCATTGTCTCTGGCAGCTATTGTTGCTGATGAGAACTGTATCGTCAGGCCAGTTGTTCCTTTGCAGGTAATTTGTCTTTTCTTTGTGGAGCTCTGAACAGTTTGTCTATGTCCTAAGAATATGTCTAGGTGTGGATTTATTTTTATTTGTCACTCATGATGTTTTTTCATCCCAGAACTCGTGTCTCTTCAGTTATGGGAAAAGATACATTCACCATTATCAAATATTGCTTCTCATTCATTTCCTTAGTCTCTTCTTCTGTAACTCTGACATACACTGGAGCCTTTTGGTTTATTCTCAGTGTTTCTTAACTGCTCTTCCATATTTAAATTTCTCACTCTGAGTTAGGTTTCTGACGAACTCCATAGTCCTAACTTCTAATTCACCAATTATTTCTTCAGTTATGTCCAGTATCAAGTCTATTGCTTCTATTGAGGTTCCACTAAGAAATTCAAAACTACATAGAGAGTTGACGCTAGCGTAGCAAACACCTGTATTAAGCAATTTTTAAATGATTTCTGATGTGGTATAGGCCTTCCTCTACCAATTAAGAATTGAAAATGTTCTCTCATTTAAAAAAATCAAAACTACATATTTCCTAATTATTTCTTTTTATGTGCCTGTGTTCTTCTTTTATTTCTGCTTACTTTTTATTTCATTATTTCTAATTGTTTCTTTTTATGTGCCTGTGTTCTTCTTTTATTTCTGCTTACTTTTTATTTCATTATTTCTAATTGTTTCTTTTTATGTGCCTGTGTTCTTGTTTCATTCCTGCTTAATTTTTATTTCATTATTTCTTTTCTTTTCTTTTTATTTCATTATTTCTTATTCTTCCTTATAGATTCTACTAGAGGCCTGATGCACGAAATTCATGCAAGAGTAGGCCTTCCTTCCTCCAACTGCTGGCACCGGCTTCCCTCTGGCACCCAGGACTTCCATCGAAGTCCTGGTTTCCTCCAGAAGGTCATCTGGTCTAATTAGCATATTATGCTTTTATTATTATAGATTATTATAGATTCCTTTCTTCAGCCTTTTGAGGATGCTCATCTTTTGCTCTTATTTCTTAGTCTGAAGTGAATTAATCTCTCTATTGTTGATTGTGCTGGCTATTTCTCCTTTCCTTCCGTCTTTCCTTCTTTCCTCTAATCCTCTTTCCTTCCCTCCTTTCTTTCTCTTTCTGTCTTAACAATGGTTTTCCTCCAGTGGGTTTTATAATTTGGAATCGTAGGCTCATCTTGAGTGGAAGGTTTGTATTATGTTGTTGTATATTCTCTCTCTCCCTCACTCTCTCTTTCTAAACCCTCCCCACTGTGAGCTTTGCAGTTGACTTTTCTTGGCCCACCAGAGTCCCTAGTGTAGGATAGACCCCAGCAGCAGAGAGTAATTAACATAGTTATACTGGGGGATATTGAAGGTCTTGCCACTGAGTTGCTGGATGACTTACCCAGTACTGTATGCAATGACATGTTGGTGAATCACTTTTATTTGTCATAGCCTTAGATAGCAATCAAGAGAAGCTTTTTGCTCTAGAGCTTCATCCCATACTCCAGAAGGTAGGGAGTTTGATCCCCAGTCAGGGTGCAGGCAGGAGGCAACTGATCAATGTTTCTCTCACATTGAAGTTTCTTTCCCTTTCTCTCTCTCTCCCTCCCACCCCTCCTCTCTCTATGACCAATTTTTTTTTAAGAGAGAGAAGCTTTTTTCCAACATTTTTTCCCAGATGAAGGAACCCTACTACAGTCTCAGATTTCAGCTATTCACCTGGGTCTGGAACCCTGACCCCTATGGGGAACTTTAATAACCTGTTTCCCTCCTCATAATGTATTCCAGGGGGAGCCGACACTTAGTATTGTCACTAGAGCACTGAGGCTCCAGCCTACGAGTGGGGAAGAACTGCATTAGCCACTGGAGAGCAAGATCTGTTAACATCTTTCCCAAGGGACTTTGACTAGCTCTGGGAAAGTGAGAATAGCAGGGAATGTTATTCCCTGGAATATGTTTTTCAACAAACAGGAAACAGCCAAGCACAGCAGGAGATAGCATCTCAAAGGAGCATCCCCTCACCCTTTATTTCCAAATAAATACAAATACGTATCAGGACCCTACTTCATACCCACAAGTACCCTAGCTTTAATATTCTAAGTATGGATCCAGGGTTTTAACCAAACCTTTCAAGATGTTTATATTTCTAGGAGGTATATTTTTCTTGAGGGTAAGAAATACTGTATTAGCTACTTGGAAAGAAAAAAAAAACCTCGACACTTACTGAGTGTTCACTATGCACCAGGCACCATCTAAGTAGGTTACATACATTAGTGTCTTTTGGCCTCAAAACAACCCACAAGGCAGCTACTATTTACCTTATTTTATGGGGCGGGGATGAAAGTTTGGCCATTACAGTGAATCTTCTCTAAATTACACTGGGGAACACCAGGAATTAAAGTAAGAGAACCCTAAAAGGAAAATGAAACCCAGGCCAAATAATTATACATCTATAGCCCACACATATCGGATGTCCCCAAAAAATACATACAGCTGGTAACTCATTTAATTTTCACTCCTTTTCATGCTTAACTGATTTGAAATAATGGGTGAATCCAGAGTAAGCTTTGAACAAAGAAAATGTAACCTAAAGTGCCACTAGACTTTTTTTTAATGGCGATACGTAAAGGATAAAGTTTACAGTTCAAAACTGGCAACAGTCAATGAACTGAGGGCACACAAATGCCCAACGAAATGATTCTTGATGTTTGCAATTCCATTATTTTACATTATCAGCAGTGCCTGGACCAGAACAGTCTCAGTGTGAAAACAGGCATTAACAAAAAAATTATTCATTTCCGTAGAGTCTTTTAAATTTTGAAAACAAACTATGTTAATAAACACTAACTTTATAATCATTCAAAGTGTGTATACATTTTCTTGGAACACCCTATATGGACACATTGAAAATATGCACTTCTAAGGCATGAAGGATGTAACACAGGAAGTACAGTCAAACCTTGGTTCTTGAATGTCTCCCATCTCCAACAATTTACTTCTCAACCTAACCACCTCTTCATGCTAATACCTATATGATCAGTCTCTCAGGCAACAAACAAAGGAAAGAATTTGCAAAGATGAGTCAGTTTACTGCTAAACCTCACGTGGTTAACATCTCAGAAAAGTGTGCTGTAAATATTTTCCTGTGTTTTGTTTTTGTTGTTGCTTATTATTATTATTATTATTATTATTAAATTTTCATTTTTTACAGTACATTCTATTTCCTTTTTATTAAACTTCCATTTATACTTCTGTCCTTTTGTTTTTAAAGTGTTTACAGATTAAACAGCATTAATCATGTACTGCATATAAGGAAGTTTAAAACGGGGAACCATTGGGGGGATCTGGAATAGATTAATTCAATTTACATTATTTCTAATGGGGGGGAAAGGATTTGGTTTCGAAGAGACTTCCGCAATGAATTAAATTCCACAACTGAAGTTCCACTGTAATTCCAGAGCAGTATTTTTAGGCTTGAAGGAAAATACTTCAGGGGGAACTCAAGATTGCTCTAGCACCATTCAGTGAGTAACATTCATTGTTATTTTCACCTAATTCTTTTGTTATCTCTCTGAAAGTCCAACTAAAATAACTCAGATATTATCAAAAAGTATGAAGCCAGTCTGGACACCAGAGCTGTGTGAGAAAAAAGCCATTTCCCACCAGTTCTGTCTGGCTCTCTTGTCTGCTCAAACCAAGAGGGTTCCGTATGAGACCCTCACAGAAGACAAAGTTGCAGGTGGGGAGGAATTCTAGTAAAATTGGAGGATTTTCTTAACCAGGTTCTCCTTGAGTTTTTGTTCTATGAGCCAGAGAAGGGCAGTGCGTCATTTCTGTAGCTCCCCTGTGAATACAACTGGGACATCAGGTTCCTATGTAAAGAGGGGTCCACTGATAGTATTAAAACTTTCCAGTTCTCACGGGATAGTTTATTTCACAGTACTATTGCCTTAGGTTCACATACCACATTGCTGTTCAAAAAATTATATTCACATGTGTGATTGAATTTATTCTCTCCAAAACCCCAGGAGGTAGGTATTAATTATTTCCATGTCCCCGATGAGGAATTAGTCACCTGTCTAAGGTCCCACAGAAGGAAGTGGCAAAGCGAGGGCTCAAATCACAAACTTAAACCTTCCTTGTTGAGAAATTTAGATGCTATTTTATCTCATTGCACAGTACAGAATTTCAGACAGGTTTCCACAGGGGCCATGTTCCTTGGGTCCCATTTGCAGTGTAGGTTCCGAGCTTCTCCTAAGAAATTTAATACTAAAAACCCCTTGAGAGCAGGGTCACCCTCACTCCAATATATGCCATAATCTACAATTTGTACATATGAGCTCTAGTCCTAGAGCTAGAACTCTAGCCTGCCCACCTAGATTTCTGATGCTGCCACCTGCCCACCCTAAGATTTCCCTGCCACACCCCTCCTGACATCTAGTACATTCCTGTCCTTGAGCCTTCAGACCATTTTTTGGTGCTTGTCAATTTTGTAGATCCTTATAATACCTCCTTGGCTATTAGCCTCTGCTAACTCCTACCTAATCCTGCTTCCTGGGGCCAGATGCTTCATAACATTCACCTCCTCTGGCAGGCTCTCCTGGCTTCACCACATACCTCCTTCTTATCTCTGCCTCCAGTGCCATGATGGGGCACCATCGTGGTATCTATCTGTCTTTTGTTCACTTAACAATCACTAAGGAAAGTGGTGCACCCTGCTATGTGATGAGATATAAAAGCGCCCAAGACACAACCCTGGGCCTTGCTGTTTCATTGTTAATTACATGCACGCCGAGTCTTACATGATTTCATGTTTATATTCTTGTTTTCCAAGTAGGCAATCCTAGGGTAAAACCCATACTGTCCCATCTTCTTCTCCTACCCCACCTTCAATACAGGTGTGCCACACCAAGCCTTCCCCCAGTGCTTTTGCCAGGAAAAAGAGGCTAGCACCACCATCCTGCCCATTTTATAAAATTATTATTTACACTGCTTTTTTCTGTCTACCTCTAAAATGAACAGATGGAAAGCACCAGGTGGAAAGACAAGCCTCCTGGCTGCAGAGTGAGGAAATGGATCTGCATGCAAGCCCTACCTGGAAGGCAGCTGGACACTCACCTCTCCTATCATCCTCCTCCCTGCTGTGTGTTGCCTTCAGAAACTGGCTTGGATCATGTTTGTTTCTCCTCAGATACCTTCAGAGATTCTCCATTTCCTTGGTTCAGCTTAGCAAAGTATTCAAGGCCCTGTCAGATCAGGTAGTGGCTGAGAACAGAGGCCCGGGAGCCAGCTGCCTTGGTTCAAATCCCAGCTTTACCAATGGCTGGTTTGTGACCTGGGGCAAGACAATTATTATTCAGAGTAATGCCAATCTTACAGGGATATGGTACAGATGAAAGATTTAATAAGAGTTCATATATTTTGTGGTAGGTTTACAGTACTACCACAAATTCCTTGATTTCCTCTCTTCCAGGGGGGCCTATGAGCATACTACACCTCCCTTTAAGTGTGGGATATATTCAGTGATTTGTTTCTAATGAATAAAATGTGGCAAAAGTGATAGTGTATGTCTTCCAAGACCAGGCCACACAAGGCGTTGTGGTTTCCTCCACGCTCTTCTATGTGGGATCACTCTCACTGAATGTTGGCTGCTGTGTTGTGAGGAGACTCAAGCAGCCATATGGAGAGGTTCATATGGAGAGGAACTGAGGCCTCCTGCCAACAGCCATGTGAATCAGATGTCGTCAAAGTGGATTCTCTAGCTCCAGTTAAGCCCTTAGCTGACGGCAGCCCTTGCCAAGATCTTGACTGAATTCATGAGAGACACTGAGCCAGAACCACCCAGCTAAGCCACTCATGATTCCTGACCTACAAAAACTCTGGGAGATAGATGTTTGTTGTTTTAAACTGTTACATTTTGGGATAATTTGTTTCTTGCAATAAATAAAAATTACATGTGTGAAGAATTAATATATGTTAAGAGTTAATAGACTAGAACAGTCCTAGTCATGTAGAGAAGGTTCTATATTATTATTACTTTATATTATAACTACACTTGGCTATTTACTACTATTCTCCAAGCTTATCAGATAGTTTAAGTTAGAGAAAAACAATTTAAGCATCAAAATAAATAATGATTATTACAGAGATTATAACCCAATGAATAAAATAGAAATTCATGAAGCTGTGCTGATCTAAATGGATGAATAAATAAACAAACAGATAAATAATGAAGAAAATCTCTACCTGAAGTAGAATTCCAAGTAATAAATTTAGAAGGAATGATGAAATTATAAAATCATCATTCGGCTAAATATAATGCTAAAACTACACGATGAAAGCTTGATGAGGAATAGAATATTTATATAGTCCTAAAGTAGCTCCCACAAAATGCTTATTAAATACTAATTAATTAATGAGTATAAAACACTTGTAATTAACTTTGCAATAGAAAAACCTGGCAAATATCATCTTAATCAACTGATACATGTCAATATGACCAGCAATGGGACAAGTCAACAGCATGTACCTCTATTTTTCTCCTCTTGTTTTTTTTTAAATTTTTCCTTTATATAATTAAGGTATTACATATATGTCCTTATCTCCCCATTGCCTCTCAACCCCCGCCCCATCATGCCCTCACTCCCCTGTTGTCTGTGTCCATTGGTTAGGCTTATATAAATGCATACAAGTCCTTTGATTGACCTCTTCTCCTTACCCCCACCCTCCCCTACCTTCCCTCTGAAGTTTGATGCTCTGAACAATACTTCTCTTTCTCTGGATCTGTTTTTGTTCATCAGTTTATATTGTTCATTATATTCCACAAATGAGATCATGTGATATTTATCTTTCTCTGACTGGCTTATTTCATTTAGCATAATGTTCTCTAGTTCCATCCATGCTGTTGCAAATGTTAAGAACTCCTTTTTTACTGCAGCATAGAAATCCATTGTGTAGATGTACCACAGTTTTTAATCCACTCATCTGCTGATGGGCACTTAGGCTGTTCCCAAATCTTAGCTATGGTAAATTGTGCTGCTATGAACATAGAGGTGCATATATCCTTTCTGATTGGTATTTCTAGTTTCTTGGGATATATTCCTAGAAATGTGATCACTGGGTTAAATGGGAGTTCCATTTTTAGTTTTTGAGGAAACTTCATACTGTTCTCCACAGTGGCTACAGCAGTCTGCATTCCCACTAGCAGTGCACAAAGATTCATTTTTCTCCACATCCTCGCCAGCACTTGTTGTTTGTTGATTTGTTAATGATAGCCATTCTGACAGGTGTGATATGGTACCACACTGTCATTTTGATTTGCATCTCTTGGATGATTAGTTACTATGAGCACGTTTTCATATGTCTCTTGGCCTTCCTTATGTCCTCTTTTGAAAAGTATCTATTTAGGTCCGTTGCCCATTTTTTGATTGGGTTGTTTATCTTCCTTTTGTTAAGTTGTATGAGTTCCCTATAAATGTTGGAGATTAAACCCTTATCAGTGATAACATTGGCAAATATGTTGTCCCATGCAGTGGTCTTTCTTATTGTTTTGCTGATGGTTTCTTTTGTTGTGCAGAAGATTTTATTCTGATGTAGTTCCCTTTGTTTATTTTCTCTTTAGTTTCCATTGCCCTGGAGCTGCATTGGTGAAGATATTGCTTTGGCATATGTCTGAGATTTTGCTGCCTGTGAATTCCTCTAATATTGTTATGGTTTCCCATCTTATGTTTAAGTCCTTTATCTATTTTGAGTTTATTTTTGTATATAGTCTAAATTGGTGATATAGTTTCATTGTTTTGCATGTATCTGTCCAATTTTCCCAGCACCATTTATTGAAGAGACTATCTTGACTCCAATGTATGTTCTTGTCTCCTTTGTCAAATATTAATTGAGCAGAGGGGTTTGGGTTGATTTCTGGGTTCTCTATTTTATTCCATTGATCTATAGGTCTGTTCTTGTGCCAGTACCAGGCAGTTTTTGAGAACAGTGGCTTTATAATACAGCTTGAAATCTGGTATTGAGGTTCCTCCTACTTTGTTCTTCTTTCTCCGGGTTGTTGCAGCTATTCGGGGTTTTTTGTTCCAGATGAATTTTTGGAGAGTTCATTCTAGGACTGTGAAATACGCCATTGGTATTTTAATGGGGAGTGCATTGAATCTACAGATGCTTTGGATAGTATGGACACTTTACTTATGTTGGTTCTACCAATCCATGAACACGGTATATTCTTCCATCTGTTTACGTCTTCCTCTATCTCTTTTTTCAGTGTCCTATAGTTTTCTGAGTAAAGTCTTTTACCTCCTTAGTTAATTTATTCCTAGGTATCTTAATTTATTTTATTTTATTTTATTTTTTTGGTGAGATGGTAAATGGAATTTTTTTTTTTTTTTAGTCTGTCCTTCTGTAAGTTCACTATTGGTGTATAAAAATACCATAAATTATTTTGGTGTTAATTTTGTATCCTGCTACATTGCCGAATTCATTTAAGTCTAATAATTTTTTGATGGAGTCTTTAGGGTTTTCTATGTACAGTATCATCTCATCTATGAATAATGACAGTGTTTTGTACCTCCTGATGTCATGCACTGAGAACTCCCATGAGCCAGAGCCTGTCTTGTTCATCTCTTTATCCCAGCAGTGCCTGGCAGAGGGCAGCTCCTGTTTCCTGGGAACTGTGTGCCAGACACGCATCAAGAAGCACTGGACACATGTCATCTCAATTGATCCTCACCGTGACCGTAGTCTGTAGGCTCTGACAAGTGAAAGAACTTTCTCAAGGTCATACAACCAGCAAGAGGCCGAGGTAGGGCACAACCTCTGCTCTGTCCATCTCCGAGTTGGGCTGGCTCCCTCAGGCACTTGATAAATGTCGAATCCCGTCCTTCCTGCAACTCCAGGAGGTTTGTGACAATTGCCCCCAAACAGAACTGAATTCTCATCCTTCCTCTAATAAACATCAGAGGAAGAAAAGATGCTTCATATAGAGTCTACAGGCTGCACTTCCAGCTCTGGCCCTCCTATTTACAGTACCTTACTCACACTTTTTGGGTGTCCATCTCCCCCAAATTTAGACAGAACAGTGGTTTGCAAACTTCTTTTAGCAGCCAATATCTTTTCAAGCAAACTTTTCCACAAAACCTCAATAAATGATAGCCCTATTATTGGCAAAAGGTTTGGAAACAACCCACGTGTCTAGAAACATATAAATGGATAAACAAAATGTGGTATATGCATACAATCAGTATTATTCAGACTTAAAGAGAGGAAGGAAATTCTAACACTTTCTACAAAATGGATAAACCTTGGGAACATTATACTAAGTGAAAGAAGTCAGTAGCAAAAAGACAAATATGTACTGTATTATTCTATTTATCTGAGGTCTCTAGATGAGTCAAGTCCATAGACAGAAAGTAGTGGTAGTTGTCAGGGGCTCTAGGAGAGGGAATGGAGAGTTAGTGTGTAATGGGTACAAAGTTTCCGTTTGGGAAGACAAAAAGTTCCAGAAGTGGACAATGGTGATGGCTACACAACAATGTGAATGTTGTTAATACCACTGAACTGTACACTGAAAATGGTTAGAGTGTAAATTTCATATAATGTGTATCTTCCTACAATTAAATAAATACCTCAATATATGCAATAGATAAAGCAAAAATAGGAATGAGGTATTAAGATCCTCCTGAACACCTTCCCCCAAGATGACTACAAAGGCTCCCTACCGCTGAAGAGCACATGGACCATTTCAATCCCAATATTTGGAGCTCTGAGAGCAGTGTCTGTTCCCAGAGTCTCCTGTCTATAATTTCACATCCTGGGCAGTCCCTGCTCCCTCTATTGCACTTGCAGGCTGCTGTGATGAAACCCACAGGATAATCCACAGTGACAAGTGTTCCAGGATCATCTGGCCAGTAGGAGACACACAGGGCAGCTGGTTTGGAGTCGGCAGGACTAGGAAGCATAACGCTATCACCTAGTGAAAAGGCTTGGATTCACTATCCCAGGGTTTCTTGTCTAGACCCTCAGCTAGTCAATTAACTGCTCTAAGCATTAGAGGTTCCTAGCACAGTAAATGATTCAAAAAAGGGGACACTGTATGACAGAGGCAATGTCCTGTAGTGGTCCAGGGTTGCGCTTTGGAGGTGGGATGAATGAATTTCAATCCTAGCTCTGCCACTTACTAGCTATGGGATTTTGAGAAAGTTACTTGCCTTGCCTGTGTTTCCTAATCTATAAAAAGAGAGTGATCCTCCTACCCACTTCTTAGGTTATTCAGAAGATTAAATAGGCTGATGGAGGTAAGACTGTTAGAACAATGCCCGGTACTTAGCAAGTGTTCATCTGTCCCAGGCCTGTCTGCCCAGGCTTCCTAAGGCAGCAGCCCTGGCTGAGACTGAGGATGGAGCCCCCATAAGGAGGCTGGTCTGTCTGAGCCAAACCCAAATCAGACCCGCCAAACCAAACACAGGCTGCAGGGTCCTGCTCCCACAGTCTAGCGCCCCACTCCCAGTGTACAGAACACTTCCAACAGGCTGCTCCAAGCCAAGGCTGCAGGGCCTGGGAACCCCCTCAAGGGTGTGTCAACTGAGGAAGCAGAGGAGAAGGAAATAAGATTGTTTTCTAGTTTTCCCTCAAAAACAAGCTGAGGCATGGGCCCATCTGTGGGCTAACATTTGCTCTGTTTATGGTCGTGACCAAAGGTATTTTGAAAATGTGGCTGCCTCTTTGCTTTCCCCTTGGTCTTCCTGTGGCTCACCACTGAAGCCAGAGGGCCAAAATTAGGCCACTCTGCCTGTCGGGCCCAGCAAGGAGGCTGCCCTCAGGGCAGAGGGCAGGGGAGGTGGAATGCAGGGGTTGCACAGGAAAAATGAAGCAGATACCACCAAAGGGCTTCCGGACACTGCCGGGATTAGGCCTGGCCTGAACCACTGCAGGGTTGCACTTGCCCCACCTGAGGCAAAGTTGTAGACCTGGGGCCTGAGCACAAGCTGGGTCGGGGTGAGTCAGAGACCCCGGGATCCCGACAATGGGAAACACTCATAGGAAACTCTGACATTCCCCCTGAAAAACCCTTGTCACTGTCACCACTGGGATAGACACAGCTCAACTCTGCAAATGAGGAAGTTGAGGCCCATTGTTTCCATTTTAGGCACACCCACTACACCAGGATTGTATGAATCACCTTAGATGTGGTATCTCCTTTAACTCCCAGCAGCGACTATTATTTCTGTGTAATTGTAAGGAACACAGCTAATAAATGGCTCGGCAGGATTTGACACTAAGCTAATCTTTTTCAGAATTGTGCATTTAAACACTGTCACCTACCATATAAACTGGGGAACTGAATTGCTCAAGATCACCCAGCAACTACTGCTGCTACTGAGCTTGAACTCCAAATCTCCTCTAACACCCAGATCAATTTACACACACACACACACACACACACACACACACACACACACACACGGATTCTGAAAAACATCTCATATGGAGATATTAGGTGTGAACACCATCATCTTTATTGCCACAACAATGTAGGCATTTTGGGTGAATGTCAGAGGCACTTCATACTCAGATAGTCGGTATTATCAGTGTCCGCAATGTTCGTGCTTCACCGTACTGTTAGTTGATCTCCCCTTTGATCCCTATAGAAACCTTATTTTACAGAGAGAAAAACAAGGACAGTCCCAGGCTCAATAAATAACCCAGATGGAGGTTCCCTTGTGGTTCCAAACGCAGCACCCAGCCCAGCTGGATTCCCTGCCCAATCACTGGGCCCACGAGCCTGGCCCCCCAGTGAGTGGAGTCCCATGAAGCTATCAGTTTGGGAACTAGCCCTGTGATTCCTCTCAGGGGATTTGGAGATAAGCTGGGGTCAGCAAGGGTGAAAGGCCAGGACTTGGGACCTGGAGAAGCCCTCAGGGCCTGGGTGCTGCTCAGTCACCAATGCTCATTCCAAGGGAGAAAGGGCTCCAGCGGAAGGACATTCCCCCATAGTCTTCTCCTTCAAGGAAGGGAGGGTCATACCATCTGGGAAGGGGCCAGGCTGGGGTGAGGTGCCCACCGTGATAGCCAGCACATTAGTCAGTCATGGAGCCCTTCCTGGGGAAGGCCCAACACGCAGTTTCACACCCCAGTTCCAGATAGAAGTCTGAGGTCAGTGAGCCCATTCTCTGTCCGTCCATCTGCTCAACTCCTCACGCTTATTGTCCAAGTGAGCCATAGATCTTACCCAAGACATCCCTCTGTCCACCCTGTTCTCTCAGCCTTCTGACCCCTTTCTAATCCTTCTCCTGTATCTTCTACTTTTCTGCAAAGACACAGCTCATGGGCTTACCCTTTGTAAGGTTCTGTTCATGTCAGTCCTCCCAATTAAAACTGTGGCTTCCCTTGCTTCTTATAATAAAGGCCAAAATCCCAACAGAAACCCAGGCCCTGTGTGCGCTTGTCCCTGATAAGCTTTCCAATGCTCCTCCTCCCCACCACCCCTAGCCTGCTTCAGGCACACGGGCATTTTTCTGTCCCTCCATCCCCATGACCTTTGTATATGCTATTCCCTTGATCTGGCATGCTTCTTACCTGGTTAATACCCTTTCAAATAGTCATTTCTCCTTCCCTGAACCCTCTGTCTGGGTCAGATCTCTGTTAAAAACTCTCACAGATCTAAATTCTAAAGCTTTATCTCAGGTTGTAATTATCCATCCCATACATATGATTAACTGATTCATAAGGAAGAAAACCCCATGAGAGTGGGCACTGTACCTGTTTTCACTTATCACCATCCCCATCATTAAGTATTTGATGAATAAACAATGAATGAATGAGAGAATGAATCTTCCTCTACCTGCTGCCTAAGCCTGAGTCCACCCTTCCTTGACACCACTTTTCCCTTCATAGCCTGTTCTTGTGAAGCTGCCCATCTCTAGGCTCTCACATGTTTCATCTACAGCTGTCACTCAATCGTGTTATTTCCTTCTCGAAAGATCATACCACCCACTAAGCTGTGAGCTCCATGAGGGCAGCATCATGTTTGTCTCCTTCACCTCTGTAACCCTAGTACCTAACAAGTAGGAGATCCTTAGTAAATATTTGTTGAATGAATGGCTCCCATCCTTAAAGCTCTCTGTGCCAGACTGCTAAATGGTCCCACAAATTCTGTTCCTTCCTTTGTCTGTAGAGACAGAAAGTTAGCCAGGTTATATATATATATATTGCAGAGTATGATAGAAATGCCCCAGATAGAAATTCCTTGGCCTCTCTTGCAGCTAAGGGTAACCTTGTGACTAAGTGCTTTGCAATGGAATATTAGCCCAACATCAGCATGCAGACAAATGCAACATCCTAGGAAATGGCAGAGCCGTGATACAGAAGGAATTCATTCAACAAAATGACCTCACAGCTGGAGTCAGTGGGACTGTTACGTGAAAGAGAAATCAACATCCATAGAACTTAAATGTAGTATATGTGGGTATTTCTGCCCTAACATGTTATTATTTACAGAATTCTAAGCCACACCCACAGGAGCAAATGTTTGACTTAATTATAGGTAAACATCTTCATGACATACACTCTTCCCTTTGCCTAGGGCCATGTCAGCATTCATACTGCTGACTAATCAATTATCACCCTGACTTCATTTCTTGGTCTTCACTAATCTAAAAATCTTACATTCCACCCCTCTTCAGATCCCATTCATATGGCCCCACCCTGACCTTCTCAACTCCCAGGAACTGCCTTACCTCTCATTCCTTTACATGGCACTCAACACATACTTGTGGAATGAATAGAGGTATGAATAGTTATGCAGCATAGATGTGATTTGGACAAAGTATATGCTGGATGGAGAGGACGTGGAGGTGAATGTGAGCGTGAAGCAACTGGCAGACAGCAAAGAGACCAGCCTAAAGAAAGGATTTAAGCTGTCTCCATCCTTGGAATGTGCTGGTTTTAAGGAACATCCCCAGAAATCCAGGACGCAATGTAAGGAAGAAGATTCCAGCTCCCAAACTCAACTTTGCAGCATCTGCTGAATATTCACCATCAACTTTCCCACTTCAGACTGAAAAGAAAAAAAAAACTCTCCACCTCCAAACATGAGCCCCACATTAAAAGTCTTCTAATCCTCAGCACATCTTTCTTCCCACCCTTAACACCACCTCCAAGTCCACTGAGCAGAGGTAGCTGGGAACAAAAATGCCCCCAGAGAATGGTAAGAAAAACTACCTAATGACAAATAATAGTAGTTACCAAATCTGTACAGGCCTTTCAAATTCCCAAGGTATTTTTTCATAAGCATTAGCTTCTTGACTCCTCACCACCATACTGTGGAGTAAGTAGCATTCTCCCCACTATTGCTGGGGAGCAAATGGAAGTCCGGTGAGGGTAAAAGACCTGTTTGAGGATGCAACTAGCAAGGCAGGCCTCTGTTTCAACAGATGTTGCAAAGGCAGAAGTCAGAACCAAAATGCACAGCTTGACTTCTCAGCCCAAAAAAACCACCGAAGAGAATGTTGTCCCCAGGCCTCTCCAGTTCCTTGCTTTGATGTGAACAACTCATCCTAAAGCTCCATTTTTGTCTAAGACAGAGGTCCAACCATCAGCTCTGCTGTTCCCAGCTGCTGCATGTATGCTAGGAACGTCACCTGGTTGAGCAGCAGGAAGCCCTTCCTCCCATGAGGATCCGGGCTGAGACCCTGCTGGAGAACCCAGTGTTCCTGCACCAGAACTGGAGCCAGCACCCAGCACAATGTCTGTGAGCAGAGTGTGCAATTCTTACAGCTGGTTTCAAACCAAGCCTGTGTTTCAGCTCACCCGTGACTTTTGAACAACTGCTTAAACAACTTTCAAAGGTCTAAAGGTGGCAGAATGAATTTACTTAGAAGACACCTGTGTAACACTCAGAGCACCAAATGCAGACCTCTTTCTGGGTTTTCAGCCATTTCTTTGTACCTGCTAGGAGGCAAGCCAACTAAAAGTTGTGCTTCTTAAAACCAAGTACCATGTTAAGTGGTGGCCTGTTTCTGCAGATATGAGGAACGATGAAAAGGGAAAAGCCTATTGGTTTATAATCTCCCTTTTCATCCGTTTGGGCCCTACTCTGTATCTGACACTAGTCATGTGAATCTGCATATTTAAATAACAGTGTGTTGCAGGGGTTAAGAGTGTGAACCCTGGAGCCAGTCACAGCTCTGCACCAAGGTGAAAGTAAGAGTTCAACTATACTGACCCCTCCCCCAAATGCCCTGTGCAGTGTACAGCCTGCCAAACTGTACATAGCAGCACTGATTTCATTCCTGCCTCTGCTACCTACTGTGTAACCCCAGGCAAGTTTCCAAGCCTTTCTATGAAGCTTTAGCTTCATCTAGGAAATAAGGATGGTAGTAGTATCTATCTTATAATGTCATGGAAAATTAAATGAGAAAATATGTGGAAAGTGGTTAGTGTAGAACCTGGCTGCAGTGAAGCACTTTTTAAGCACCATCCTATATAATAAGGAGGTAATATGCAAATTGACCCTCACATCCTCGCACAAGATGGCCACCTCCATGTGGTCAAAGATGGCTGCCACAAGATGGCTGCCACAAGATGGCTGGCAGTTGTAGCTGATGAGGCCTGCAGAGGAAGGCAATTAGGGGCAACCAGCCAGTAGGTAAGGGCAATTAGGGGCAACCAGGCTGGCAGGGAAGAGCAGTTAGGGGTGCCTGGGCCAGCGAGGGAGGAAAGTTGGTAGCCATCGAGCCGGCAGGGAAGGACAGTTGGGGGCAATCGTGCCACCAGGGCAGCAGTTAGACATCAATCAGGCTGGCAGAGGAGTGGATAGGGGGGTGATCAGGCTGGCAGGCAGGCAAGTGGTTGGGAGACAAATTGTGAGAGGGATGTCTGACTGCTGGTTTAGGCTTGATCCAAACTGGCAGTCGGACATCCCCCAAGGGATCCCAGATTGGAGAGGGTACAGGCTGGACACCCACCACCCCTCCTCCCACCCTGTATTTCATGCAACGGGCCTCTATTTATTATTATAAGGCCTTATGGAGTTTACAGTTTGGTGGGAGAGGCAGACTATAGAAACACTGCATCTATTTATGACTAGGATTGGGTGAGAGGAGTGGCAGGACATGAGTCAATAAACCACTCTTGAAGGATGAGTAGAAGTTAACCAGGCTGAGAATAAGAGGTGAGGATTAGGATGGAGAACATTCAGGGCTTTGAGAACAGTATGTACAAATGAAATGAGGCATTACATGTCATTGCATGTTCTGGGAACAGTGAGAAGTTGCCGCACTATTAACTACTAACTATTAACTATTAACTATTAACTAATTATGAATTTTTGCTGAGATCAGGTGCACATAACTGAACAAATAACTCTCTCTGGGTGCCAAACTTATGTGTCCAGACCCTTGACTTTGAAACTCAAAGTAGCTGTACTTTGGGTCATTTAAGCCAAAGCCATTTGAAGTAGCCAGGGCTTGAATTAACCAATACCACTTTCTCTAGGTTTAACTGGGACCTGGGATGTAACTGTAAGAGCATCGCTGAATCAGGGCTCTTGCTGATACCCAGTGGCCACCTACTAGCAGCAATTCAGTGTTTCCCTGACAGGGCAGCAGGAAAAGCCATGGAAGTCAGGACACCTGGGGTCCAGTCCCTTCTTTTAGGCAAGTCACTGTCCTTCTTGGGCCTCAGTTTCCTCACCTAGATGATGAAGGGGCTGGTCTAGAGTTTCTTCAGACAGAGAGACAGTGTGCCGTAACTGCTTAGAGCCTGTTTGACATTTAAGAGCATAAAATGAGGATTTTAATATATACAATACACATTTCACACAGTGGCAAACCTATAGGAAGCACTGAAAAAAGGATAGAGGTTTTTGATCACTGCCAGTGAAACAGTGCTGGTATGTGGCTGTGTCCATAAATGCATCAGAAAAAACAGCCCCTCAGTTTTATCCTCTCAAGTTAACAAACCAAAAGTCTTCTGACAATGGAGAAGTTTTCAAGCCTGCAGAAGTACTGTACCAGGGCAGTGAGACAAACTCAACAACTTCAAACTCAAACTGTTTGGCTTGAATGGGTTTTCCAGATTTTTTTACATAGAAAACACATGACAACCTCAGAATGTGGTGGCAGGGAGGGTGCAGGGAGGGATGGAGTGGAAAGAAACTCTCTGGTGATAGAAACTGCAAGAGAACTTGAGTCACACTCTGGCACTATAAAAGGGGTCAAAGGGGGAAGAGTGGGCTTTCTTTTTAGGAATCACCATGGTTCTGGATGGCTCTTCATGGGCAGAAGGAGTTATGACATTCTTCCCAAAAACGCATGGCACATTCACTATTATTATTATTGTGAATAACATTGAGGTCAACCATTACAAAGTGCTCCCACCATATCCTTCCCTCCTTACCTCTGCCCAGCAAGGTGGATGCACTCATCCAGCCATTTCACAGGTGTAAGCCTTGACTCTCCATGAGATTAAGGGACTTGCCTGAGGTCACACTCTGCAGAGACCTAAATTCAGGCCTCTGACTTCTAGAGGGTAGCAAGCACTTTCATAGCCCTGAGGAGTGCTATGAAGTGGCCTGGGACCACACACCACCATCATTCCCTGGCTGGCTAAGGGTCAGGGCCGGGTGACTTGCTTTTGTCCAGTCCCTCTGCAGGAAGACAGCTGGTTATCTGATGAGTCCTAATCCCACCCTGAGCAGCCGGGTCTCACCTGAAGCCTCTCTCCCCACCTGCTGTACACTGCTGCAACAACCCCATCATGACCCACTCTCACAATGGACTGCTCTAGCACAGTCACAAGAACCCGAGGGCACCGCGGCTGCCATGACCCCCTGCAAGAAGGTGAAAAGGTCCTGGCTGGCTGATGTCTCCTCTGCCTGGCTCCTGAGAAAGGACCAAAAGAATGTGTTACTCCTCGGGCCATCAGGCAAGGGCTCAGCTGCCCTTGAACCAGCACCTGCTCCAAGTTCAGGGGCAGCTGAGAAGCATGGAAAGAACATGAGACTAAAGTCAGAAGACTGACATTTAAATCTCAGCTCTGCCACTTCACACAATTATGGAACTTCTGTGATGTTCTGTTCTCTCCTCTCCAAAATGGGAATCTCACAGTCTAACCTCCCTGTGAGATCAACCTAAAATAGGATTATAAATAAGAAAGCCTTTATCAACTGGAAAGCCCTAGAAAAGTATAGAGGGATTGCCTTACCCAGTTCACATCCGTTGGAAGGATATCAAAAAGATCCTTATTAGAATCTCATTGCAATTCTCATTAGAGTCTTATTCAAGGTTTTTATTATTTTTATTATTAAAGATCTTTGCCTGGATACCACAAAATAACCCCTATGTCTCCAAACTAAATAAGATCTGAAGAAACCCAAGAGCTAAAGCACACTGTTCCATAATCAGAGGTGAGAGGCTCTGACAATATTCAAATATTACATTCGTTTCCTGGGGCTGCCATAACAAAGGACCACAAACTGGTAGCATAAATAACAGAAATTTTCTGCCTGTTCATGAGGCTAGGGTTCTGGCCTCTCGCCTAGCTCCTGGTGGTTTGCTGGCCATTTTGGCATTTTTTTATTTATACATGCATCCTTCCATCTCTGTCTTCATCTTCACATGGCATCCTCCCTGTATGTATATTGGATGAGGGCCTACCCTAATGACTCTTCCCTTAATTTGATCATCTGTAAAGACCCTACCTCCAAATAAGGTCTCATTCACAGATACTGAGGAGTCAGGACTTCAATATTTGGAGGGACACAATGCAACCCATAACCAACACCTTCCCCAAGCTTTCCAGGAAACTCAAAGCCCGGATCCCCAGCTTCTGTCTGCCTCCCACTGACTATCTCACTCATCGGTTTTCAGTTAAGCTCTGGGCTAGGCTGCTCACTATGCAATGTTCATCCCATGACTTCAAGATTAACCTCTTTCTATGCCCCAAGAGCCAGTTACCTCCTGGGCACTTGATGGAGGAGCCCCAGACACAACAACACAGGTATAAAATTAAGAAGTTCACAGATCCTCCTTCATGATGGTAGAGAATGCTGGGGAGGGTGTGAGGAGCCTGGGCAAGGAGGGTTAGCCAAAGATAGCACATGATCTGGAATGAAGCCACCTGGAAGGGACCACTGCAGGGGCTGTGTATAGTGCAGCATATTAAACTTGAGGTGGCATGGGGACGCCACAGGCAGGGAGGCCAGAGAGAGATATAAACAGAAATAGTCATGTGAGAGGAAGCTGGTAAGCTATCAACACCAAGAGCAGAGGCAGTGGGGCATGGCTTATGGCCACCAACATCTGAGCACTGTGCATTGTGGCCCCGCCAAGTCAGCTGGACTGGTACAGCGACTCTGGAAATCTGCAGAAGGGGGAAAACACTGCTGCGTTGCCCAGCCATAGGCAGGATGCTTCCCATATTCCCTGCTTAGGAGGCAACAGTGCAGGAAAGCTTCAGCCAGCTGAAACAGACACACTGCACAGTGACGGGTCCAAATGTGTGGCACATCCTGGGAGAAAGCACAGAGGAAAGGCTTCGATGTTGAGTCAGATGTCCTAACGCCAGTTCTATGTCCAGCTCTGGCAGGCCTCAGATGGCAGCAGGCTCCTTGTGTAGATGTTCTTGGGGTACTGCCAGGGAAACTGCTGACTTCAGGGAAGTATCTAAGAGTTGCTGACACCTACCAAGATATGCAAGCACGCCCCCCAAATAAAATAAAATAATGGTGCCTGCACTCAAGTATAGCTCACTAGCTAAAACAGCTGAACAAAGGGGCAGTTTGAATGAAATGGAATAAGTGCCAGCTGAACAAAGGGGCAGTTTGAATCAGATGGAGAAAGTGATGAAGGAGAAGTAATAAACTGGGCCTGGGATTTGGGGAGGCTCCTAGAGAAGGGCACAACCAAGTGACAATCTAAGGACATCTTTTAGCTCTTCCAACTCTGTCTCTCTTCCGTAGCTCCATACAGGATGTTCCTTCTGTCTCAACCTTCCCCTTCTTCCCTCCCTTATTCTTCATCCTTCAGGCTACTTCCTGAGACCTCTTCATCACCCTGGCCACCCACCTCTACCTCCACCACCACCACCATTATTCTCCCTGTTCTTTATCTTCATAGGACACAGGGCAATCTGATGCACTTACTGGCTTGTTTGTTTGTTGTTTTTTAATATATTTTATTGATTTTTTACAAAAAGAAAGGGGGAGGGATAGAGAGTTATAAACATCAACGAGAGAAAAACATCCATCAGCTGCCTCTTGCACACTCCCTACTGGGGATGTGCCCTCAACCAAGGCACATGTGCTTGACAGGAATCTATCCTGGGTCCCTTCAATCCTCAGGCTGATGCTCTATCCACTAAGCCAAACTGGTTAGGGCTGGCTTATTTGCTTTTTTACCTCACCCAAGAGACTATAAGCTCCATGAACAGTGGAACTGAGTTCATTCCCCTCAGCAGCCACAGCACAATGCCAGATATATGGTAATGCTCAAAAAGTGCTATCAGTATACTCATGTCCGCATCCACAGCAGCATGATTCACAAGAGTCAAGACATTGAAATGACCCAAGTGTCCATCAACATATGAATGAATGAACAAAATGAGATATGTATATACAATGGAATATTATTCATCTTTAAAAAGGAAGAAAGTCCTGACACATGCTGCAACATGGATGAACCTTGAGGACAATGTGCTTAGTGAAATAAGCCAATCACAAAAATACAAATACTATGTGATTTCACTTATATGAGGTCCCTAGAGTAGTCAAATTCAGAAACAGAAAGTAGGATGGTAGTTGCAGGGCTAGAGGTGGAGGAAATGGGAGTTCGTGTTTAATGGGGACAGAGTTTCATTTTGGGAAGATGGATGGTGCTGATGGTGGCACAACAGCATGAAGTTACTTAATGCCGCTGGACTGCACTTAAAAATGGTTACAATGGTAAATTTATGTTATGTATATCTTACCACAATTAAAATAGAAAACAGTGTTTATTAAATGAGTTAACAAGGAAGTGAGGATGAAAAGGACAAGGGGAAGAGAGGGATGAAAAAAGAGAAGGGTTGAGGGAACAGAACAAGAGCAGCAGGAGCAACAACCAGCTCCAGGCAGTAAGCTCTTCCACACCAGGCACCACACTAAACCTTCACATTGATCACCTCAGTAAATGCAACAGCAGAAACCTAGAGGCAAACAGCCCAAGAGGCTTCAGGGTCATGAAAAAATTCAGGTCCCGCCTGACCTTGCCTGCTGGCACTAGAGCAAAGCAGGAGGCTGAAGGGGCCATAATCCTCTGCTTCTCCAGTGGGACTCCTGGGGTCCCTGACAGGTCCTTAACAATGTGTGACATCTGTAAAGCTCCTCCAATTACTTCATCTCATTTGATCCTCCCAACCACATGGAAGGAGGAATCTTGACTCCCATTTGATGGATAAGAAAACCGAAGTCAGTGAAATGAAAAGTCCATGCTTGCCTCTGGGGGCTTAGGTGACTAATCTGAGACACCAGGAAGATATCCTTCTGTTGGCTGGAAGGACAACATGCGGGGCAGTGGGGAATGGCATTCTGTGTTGCATAGGCATAGTCAGCAGCACAACCGGAGGGAGCCCAGTGAGGCAACACCTCATTCCCATGTCCCTCACTGCCCATGGGGCAAGTGGGCAGGAATTCCCTGGGATGCTTCGGAACACATGGATGCTCACTGCTGTCAGCCAAACATCTGGCCTTGCCCTTCGACCAGATGTTATGGCATCATTTAGGCATGAGCTTCAATCCCAAAACAAAATTAATTTGGAAGGAAGGAAGGAAGGAAGGAAGGAAGGAAGGAAGGAAGGAAGGAAGGGAGGAAGGAAGGAAGGTAGGTAGATTGGTTCTCAGAACTCCCACAGCATGCTGGTATGCATCTCTAACGGGGCACATCTCAGTTTGTCAGGAATTCTGATTTATTATGGTTGCCTATGCACTGATTTGCCTTCCCCAATGGATGTCTTGGGAAAAGAGACATTATTTTATTTGCCTCCATATCCCCAGTCCCCAGCACAGGTCCTTGAGCACAGAAGGCCCTCAATAAACATTTATAGGATGAATGTGCATTTTGCTCTGAACTAATTCATGGATATGACTTGGGGCAATGCTCCACTGAAAGGAGATAAAACTGAATAATCTGAGGTTGACCTGGAGGCAAGTGGGTCCTGGGTGGGACAGCTTAGGAGCATGACTGGTCTGTTATGAGGACAAGTGGAACTACTAGGCACCCCTGGGCAATGAGGATGTGGTTTTGTACCCATGTTCCTGGCACTCCTAGCACCACGCCTGGCACAGAGGGTGCTCCATAAATACTTGTGGGATTGAGTCTGTGCCAAGCCTACATTCTTCTGGTCTTAGTTCTACTCAACATGACTCAACATTTGACTAGTGTGTCCACAACTTGTTCTGATCCTGGAGATCTTCTATGTGTTTGGAGAGAAAAGAGGTTCCATTATCAATAAATATGAATTAAACAAAGATAAACTGGTCCTGCCATAGGATTTCTCACACTTTCAGTGATTAAAGAGATTGGACACACATCAGATTGCCAAGGTTTGCGTTCCAAATCTATCACTTCCTAGAAGATAGTTTGGAATTCTTAACCCCTCCTATCATTCATTTATCTTCTGTAAAATGGGATGATGATGGCATCTATCACACAAGGCTATTATGAGATTACATGTGAAAATACATTCAAAGAACCTATTAAAGTACTTGGCACATAGTAACCCTCAATAAATTGTAGTTATACTAACAATAACTTTGAAAAATATGTTACTTTTATTAATGTAATTTTGAATGTCCAAGAGGAGTATATGTTAGATTAGACAGTGTTTTCCAACTTTATTTGACCACAGATGTTTACCCAGAACTCATCGTCCACAAGACTCCATTTAGGAGACATCAGTTTGAGTAGAAAAAGAAGAGATGATCAGAAAAACCAGATGGGGATGGGAGGTGGGGGAATCCTCATTTGCATGTCCCTGATTTAAATGAGCTGATAGCCAATGCCTTGATTTTTCCATTTTTTATTCTGTGGTTTTTAACCTCAGGTTCAGAGACTGACTCTAGAAAGCTCTAGTGCCACTAGGAATTTCAGAGCAAATTGTGTACATAAGAACATTCACTCATGTACTATCTGGCACCAACTATGTGCTAGACATTCTACTGGGTGCGATGGATACAAAGGGGAGCAAAACCAGCTCCCTTGTTCACGCAACCTCCATTCTGGTGGCAGAGACAGACAAAATAACCAATTCAAATTGCTACTGAAATAGAGACCTAGACTTATCTAGGCAAGGAGAAGCAGTGAGAATGTACACAGAGGAAGCATTAACTAGGTCAGAAGGCATAATCAGCAAGTTCAAGGCCCTTTAAGGGAGGCAGCATGGTGAGTATAAGGAACAGCTAGGAGGCTGGGTGGAAGCAGGCAGGCAGAGGCAGGAGAGACTGTGCAATGCCAAAGAGGCCATGCTAGGGAGTCCTCACTTACGTGTCTTTCTGGGAAGAGGGCATTCTCAAAAGGTCTTATGACCTAACAGTTCAGAGAAGTCCCATTGTCAGTGGCTTCATTGAGAGATAGTCAGACCAGCCCTTGGATGGTGAGGCCATCTGCAGTTTTTGCCAGCCTATTCTGGGATCAGCACTTCTATGTTCCTTTGGAGAAACCATCCCTTCCCATTCTCACTCCATGTAGTTTCTGGGACTAACTGTAGGGAAGACCATGTGACCACAGTCTGATCAATAAGAGATGGGCATTTCTTGCCACAGGAATAGACACAGAGATGGGCACAGGACCAATGATCAGGCACCCTAGCACTTCTGTAGGAATTGCTAACAGATCCTCAGCTTCCATGGGTAGAAGGTACACCTGGAGCACCTGGCAGTCACTCTGAGATCTTAAAGGATGAGCTTGTGACAGAAGACATCACAGAGGACAGTACAGCCAAAAGATGAAGAGAAATAGACACCTGGTGATACCATTTGAACCTCCAATCCAACCTTCCCTAGAATCAGAACTGTACTTTCCAATCACAAGTCAAAAATCGTTGTTTTCAGTCAGTCCATTTGCAATCAGTTCTTACTGATACATCTCTCAAGTCAGTTTGGAAAACTGAGGCCCAAAAGAGAATCGATATTCCAACTACACAAAGCTCCACAGGAGCAAAGCTCCTGGGTCTCTGGACTCCTAGGCCAGTCCTCCTACAGCTTTCAGGTACAGGCCCTCCTGTCAGCCTGCCTGATCCTCCTGACACCTCCCTGTGCCAGGACCCTTCCATCCTCCTCCTCCTCTTCCTGAATCTAGGGGGAAGCAGCTCTGTCCTTCTTCTTTTCTAACCTCAATGCCCCCCAAAGAGAAACAACAAAAAGTGCATGATCTTTGATCCACCCCAAAACATGGGTACTAATTTCCTTTGGTGGCAGGGCCTGGGCAGCTGTGCTAACCCTCAGGTCACAGCTGCAACGGTTGTTGGAACCATTCAGCTCCTCTGCTGCACTTAAAGCCCTATTATCTCCACTGCTCCCCCAAATGCACCCCCTAGCCAGAATCCCCTCCTCAGCTCCCTTCCTTCCTCACATCCCCTCCCAATCCTTTCCCAGCCTCTGCCCTTCTGAGCTTCAAGATCCACTTTCCCAATAACTTCAGGCTACAAGAAGCCCTCTTTTTCTGATGCCCTCTGTTCACTGCGTTGGCCACACCTCTGTGTATGGGTGTGGGCAGAGTACAGCCTTGCCTACTCGCTGGTATGCTTTCTGGTTATTTTGGGCATGTCAAGTAGGAATGCCCAACTATATATGCAGATAGCATGGAGATAAGTCTAGGCTCAGGAGTTAGACACACCAGAGTTTGAATCTGCCTCTGCCTCTTCCTCTTCCTTAGAAAAGTGACTTTTGACAAATGACTTATCCCAGCTGAGCCTCAATGTTCTCATATGGAAAGTGGAGCATATTTATAATAACAGGCATGTTTATAGCCTAGAACTGGGCACATAGTAAGCATTTGATGAATGTCAGTTATTAATGTTGTTGCTGAAAATGTGTTAAACACTGTCACTCCTGGACTACAGCTATACAGTAAAATAGAAGCCAACAATGAAGAGGTCGTGTCTGTTCCTGCCCCTGCTCTCCAACCTCTCTGAGGCTTCGCTTTCCGTCTGTGAAATGGGTTTACAAATGCTGCTGCACTATTTCATGAGGTTACTGAGAGGATCGAGTGAGAAAATAACGAACAATATCACCTCCATAGGGCTTTATAGTTTACTACACATTTTAAAGGGCCATGTCAGTCTTTGCAAGACATGACTGAGACACAGAGGTAAAGTGACTAGCTCTGGATCACACAGCTAGCAAAGGGTGGAAGCTGGCCCCATACAGGCCCTCCAGCTGTCTTGTTCAGTGCTGTGTCCCTGAGGGCTAGCACAAGGCTAGGCACATAGCAGGTGTTTAATAAGTACTTGTGTTCTCTCCACAGTGCCATGCTGCCTCCCCAGGTAAAGCCTGCTAGGCCAGTATTTCTGGGGCACCCCCACAGTGCTTGTGTGTTAGAAATGACTCGTGAACTGAACAGCGCTCCAGGACATGGGGGGGGTGGAGGGGGGGGGAAGCAGTGGAGCCCAGCAGCCTTCACAGCTCCTGAGAGAGTTTTGGCTTGGGAAAGCCACACTGTAAGTCACCTCAGCCATTCAGGGAACAGACAGAGGAGGGAACAGTCCAGGTTCAAAAAGGACAAGTGGAAATGACTGAGGAACCTTTAACTGGACAGATGACCTCAGAAAAGCAGGCCGCTTGGTTTCCACCCACAGAAAGCCAGAAAGTTAGTAAGAGTTACAGCGGGTTAGCAGAGAAGCCGCAGGAAGTGAGGCCAAGCAGGAAGCTCTCAGCCTCTATTTCCCTTACCCTTCTTGCTCTCCCACCACTGTTCTTTTGGCTGCAGAAGCAGTCAACCGCATGGTGTGCTCTCAGCCACCACGATGGACTTGGAAGTGAGGTGGGGAGGGCAGAGGCCTGGGGTACACTCACTTCAGGTTTGACCCAGTTCCTGCCAGCAAGTTTCACCAAAGCAACTGGAGAGAGAAGGCGTGGGCTAAAGACATACCCTACAATCACGCCAGAAACCCAAACCCAGCCATCCTCTCTAAGCCCTGCTCGTTCTCCAAGTCCTAGGGCAGATCTCGCCTCCTTTGTGAACCCATCTACTAGCCAATGCAACTCCTATTGAGTTTTCTCTTACCTAAACTGAAGTACAAAAAATTCATCTCACTTCCCACTGTGGACCCTGAATTGAAAAAGGCATTAGGAGGCATCTGCCAACATCCTTCCACGAATAGCAAGGATTCCTTCCTCAGCATCCCAAGTAAATTATCCACAGCTTTTGCTTGATCATTTCTCAGCAAAAGGAAGCTGCAGCCTCACAAGGGGGCTCGGACCACTGGGCAGCCCTAATTGTGTTCAGACAGGTGATGTTTTGGGAAACGGAGGCAGCAGTGGGCTATGGCAAGAAGCACATGTGATTCAGAAGCAGGAAGCCAGGCTTGTAATCCCAGCTCTGTGAAGTTCTGGGAAAATCACTTACTTCTTTAAAATTTGGTTTCCTCCTCTGAAACTGGAGAAAATAATCTCCCGATATCTCACAGAGCTGCAGAAAGGAGTAAATGAAATTTTTGGTGAAATACATTGGGAACTATCATGTTCTGCACAGGGGGGTGGTATTATTAAAGACCCATGAAAGTAAACATATGGCCCCAAGGAATTTCTAGCATTGGCCATTTCATTAGCGTATGGCTCCGAAGGGCCAGTGAAATGGGAAGGTAACTGTATTCCTTTTATATTGCTGCTGGAACAAATTTCCACAAACTTAGCAACTTAATATAGTACAAATGTACTATCTCTCAGTTCTATAGATAAGAAGTACAAGCTGACTCAGCTGGCTTCCTGCTTAGGGTCCTGCAAGCTGTCGGCTAGCTGAGCTCTTACAAGAAGATTCTGAGAAGGATCCACTTCTCTGTGGACTGTGGTTGCAGCAGAATCTAGTTCCTTGCAGTTGTAGGATGGAGGTTACAACTTCCTGGCTAGCTGTCAGCTCTGTGTGGGGGTGCTTAGCTTCTAGAGGCCTCTCTCCAACCTTCCCAACCTTTGCACTTGGACAGACTCCTATGTTTCTGAGCCAGGGCTGGTGCAGTGTGTCAAGTCCTCCTGGCTTTCCCTCTGCTGCACTTCTCTTCTGCCTCCACCTGGAGAAAGTATTCAGCTTTTAAGGGCTCATGTGATTAGATTGGGCTCATCACCCACAATAATCTCTATATTTTAAGATGGTTATGGATTGAATTGTATCTCCCTCTCCCCCCCCCCCCAAAAAAAGATATGTTAAAGTCCTAAGTCCCAAATATTTCAGCTTACATTAATTGGAAATAGGGTCTTACAGAGGTAATCAAATTAAAATGAGGTCATTCAGGTAGGCCCAATCCATTGTGTCTGATGTCCTTATAAAAATGGAAATTTGGACACAGAGACCGACATGCACAGAGGGAAGGTGGCCTTGAGACTGGAGTGATACAGCAGTAAGCTAAAGACTGTCAAGGATGGCAAGCAAAACCAGGAGCTAAAAGCGGCCAGGAAGGATTCTCCCCAGAGCCTGCAGAGCGAGCAAAGCCCAATGACACCTTGACTTCAGATTCCAGCCTCCAAGAACTATAAGACAAAAAATGTCTGTCGTTTTAAGCCACCTAGTTTTTGGTGCTTTGTTGTGATAGCCCTGAGAAACTTATACAAGGGTCTTACTCGTAACTTCCGTTACATCTGTAAAGTCCCTTTGCATGTAAAATAACATTCACAGGTTCCGGGAATTGAGGCACAGACATCCTTGGGCCCAGAGGAAAAAGCAGTGATTGGGATCCTGGGAGAGGAGCAGGAGGTGAAGGGGCCAAGAAAGTGGCCCAGAGCAGAAGCCAAGTTGCAAAGAGAGCTAATATAATCCTGCTTTGTTATAAACAACACATACATGGCTAGCAGGGAAGTATAAAAACTTGAAGCACATTTTCACCCCTTCGCACCTCACTGTCTCACTTTCCTCACCATTTCAATGGGAATTATATTAATATCTAACTTCAGAGAAATGTAAGAATTAAATCAGGTAATGAAAACAAAAAACACCATGCACTTATTTAGAACCTAGCATCTATATTATACAGATGTTTAATTACATTTATATAAAACATAGTACACACACACACACACATAAATGCACATGCACACACACACATACATGCATACAAGACTGGAAGAAAACACTCCACAGTATTAACAGTGATTACTTATGATGGGTGGCAAGAGATTCAATGTTTTATTTAGAGGTTTATATATTTCTGCATTTCAATTTTTACAGCAAGTATGCATTACTTTTATATTTTTAAACTATTCTTAATTAAAAACACGTATCTCCCTGGGAAACTGTTAAACACATCCTTTCACACCCATATAGTTGTGCTCTAATACTGAAACATGAATTTGCTATCACACACGTACACACACACACACACACACACACACACACACACACACCCCAGAATGTTTCCTAAAGACATTCTCACTCTCATCAGCCTTAACCCCCAGCCCAGCCCCTGCCCCTCACATTCTGCAGTTGGTCCCCCAGATGAAACTCAATCCTCTGTGGCTTGTCTCTTTTGTGGAGTCAGAGCAGCAGTAACTCCAGCAAGGCCCCCCTCACCACCCTCACTGCTGTGAGCTCCTCCTCTTGAGGAGCTGGGTTCTGAAAGGCTCTTTGTTGCTAGGCAGACTGCTTTGAAGGGACTGTTTGAAAAACACTCTCTGCAGACATTTCCATCTGATCCCAGGAGTCTCCATGCTGAGGAACTCAAGGAAGCAAAGGGCACTAGTCCAGTTGCACAACCCCTAAATCTTCACCTCCCAATTCAATCAATTAATTCTTGTACAGAGATTACTGAATAAGGGGAGCTGGAGGTCCAGGTTACTGAGCAAGGGAGGCAGGAACGTGGTAATGCATTGCACAGTCACTGCATTTTACAAAGAAAGACTCATTTCAATGAGTTGAAATGACTGCATTTCACAGGATAGCACAGGGATTTAAAGTACAAACTTTGCATCAGACTTGATTTGAATCTGAACTGCTAGTTAGTAGTTGTATGGACTTCAACACTAGGTTTTTCGTTCTTTGAGTTTCAGTTTCTTCATCTGTCAAGTGGGGATAAGCTTGCTTCAATGTTTTAAAGTTAGGTTGGATGACTTATACATGTAAATCTCCCAGTACCTAGAGGAAGTGCTCGATAAATGGGTGTTGTTGATGCCATTATTATTATTAAAAATGCAGGCATGGATTCTGCCCTCCAAGAATTTATGCTCTAGATGGGAGCTAGGCAGAACCACTTGGAAGTTCAATGAGGACTTGGCTGCAATATGAAAGAAAGGCATTTGGAGGCTAAGGGTCAAAGAAATAGTAAACAGCTAGTTAGCTGCTTTATAGGAGAGGTTAGAAAAGGGAGGTTATCCAGCAAACCCTGGTTCCTTACTCTTGCACTGAACGATCCCTACCAGACAGGAGTATGAATCAGCTCAGGCCCCACTCTTTAGTTCCCACACCATGCATTCCAGCAGGACAGCCAGGACTCCACTTTGTCTGGGCCCTCATGTTCATGTTGCTGCAGCATCTGCCTGATGTATCCTGCTCTTACCACCTTCCCTCCCCAGACTGGGGTCTCCTCTATGAGGCTCCACCCTGGATTCCCAAGGGTCCCAGGCCCAGACTCCCATTTCAAGTATTCCATCCACCTAATGGGAGACTGTGATTTCAGAAATACTGAAAGTCCCTTGGCCTGTTTGAACTCCATATTCTCCCACAGGACACCATACCATGCCTTTTCCACCAGGTGGTGCCTCTCTATCCCACAGATGCTTACCTCACCTAGACCAAATTCCAGCCCCTCTCACTAGCTACCCTGAAGTGGCCAAAGATTGAGAATCAGGGAAAGGGGCCATCTGTCAACTGAGATGATTGAAGGTGAGGAGAGCATACCAATGACACTTCATTTATAAGACAGTCACTGGGCAAATGTTTTGAAATATTGATGTCCAGGGGAAAAATATTAGAAAACAGACTGTAATGAGACTTAGATGCCATGGTTGATCCTTCTCTCCCAAAAGGCTCCTGGAAGGATTAGAAGGAAGAGAAGGGTATGGGCAGGCACATATAGTTTAGCAAAGCAGGGAGCACTCCACTTTCTACCCAAACCAGAGAGCTTAGGAATTCTCCAACCACATCACACCTCAAACCCCAGGGCTAGTGGAAATAACCACCAGCCCATTTCGCTCATGCCACACCACACTAGTTTATGCTTCCTCAAAGAGCACCAGGTTGTCTCAACCTCACTGCCTTTGGACTCGCTGCCTCCTCTGCCAGGAGTGTCTTTTCTCTGTTCTTCTGCCTTCAAGGTCTAACCTGAGACACTTCTCCTCTAGGGAAGCTTGTCTGCCTCTCCTAGAGAGAATTCCTTGTCCTCTCCACCATGTTCTCACAGAGTTCTGAGTGCCCCTCTATTACAATATTTACCACATGGCCTGTTATGAATCTCTTTTTTGCTATATTGCCAGCTTCTAAGAACAGGAGTCTTGCATTGTTCATTCTATAATATCACCTGGAAAACTCAATAAATGCTTTATTGTATTACTAGGGGCCCGGTGCACAAAATTTGTGCACTGGGGGGTGAGTGGTCCCTCAACTCCCTGCCCCCTCTCACATACTGGGAGCCCTCAGGGGATGTCCAACTGACGGCTCACCCCCAGCCTGCCCAACGCCTAAAGCCTCTGTCGAGGCTTTAGGCTTTGGGCACCCAGCCATCGCCCTGCTCAGCTCAGCCCCAGCTGCCTGCCATCACTGGCCCAAGGGGCAGGGCACTCCCTGCTGCCGCCACCTCTCTCACAGCGCCCGGAGGCTGGGCGCTCACTGCCACCACTGCTTCATCTCCACCCCCGGGGCCCGGTGATCATGCCACTTGGCCCCGCTCCTGCTCCTGATTGGCTAGTAGCATAGCCCATCAGGAGCGAAGGTATGGTCAAATTTGCATGTTTCTCTTTTATTATATAGGATTATTAATACCACCTTTTGTCAAATGCTTACTACATGCCTGTATGACATTAAGTATGAGAAATAGAAAATCTCATTTAATCCTCATGTAATTCTGCAAGTTAAGTATCACCCCATTTTACAGATAAGGAGCCTATCCTTTGGAAAACCTCAGATAAATAAATGTCAGGTGAAAATATGAAACACCTTGAGCAGGTCAACTCTACCTCTCTCTAAACCAAGCTCAGACATCTGTCTCTGGGAATAATTATGCCATGTCCTTAGGTAGACCAAAGTAGATGTTTGTTTCCAGTTATTGAAATCTATTCAGTTTGAGTCAGTCCAATCAATAATCTGCTCTTGAATAAACATCAGGGGCATCTGTTATTCTAGAGGAGCAGCTTGTCATTTGGACAGCCCCAGAGCAAGGTTAATTAGACCTTTCTAGAGAAGGTAGTACTAAATTCTCCTTATATCTTACTATTTCTCCTGCAAAAAGAGATTTAATGACGACCTCTCTAAAAGGCAGTGTGCCTCCAAGATAAAAAGTGGAAGAGAGGTGGCCCAGCTGGTGGATTAACTGAGGAAGGGGCCAGACAGGATTTAATCATTATGCCCAGCAGTAAGAGGTGATTCGGAAGAGAACCCCACTAGCACACATACAAACTCTGTGCAAAGTGTTTTGCACCTATTTTTTCTCCACATATCACCTCCCTTTTACCTCTTCAAAGAAGCATCATCTTTGCCAACCTCCTAATCACAAATCCAGTGGCCTGTCTCAGCCCTGGTCCTCCTCATCCTCTCTCTTCCCTGCCTGAACTTGCCACCCCCATGCTCTCACCCTTGACCTCCTTGGCTTGTATGAATCCAGTCTCTGCTGCTTCTTTTCCTTTGTTGTTCCTTCTGACAGCATGTGCTCCATTCCGCCTCACTCTCCCCTTCCTGTCTCCTCTTCCTCTGACAACCTCTCCAATCAGGGCCCTGCAGTCAGCCTCTGTCTCGCTTCACTGGATGACTGCTCCCTGGAGATTTCATCCAAGCCTGTGTGAGACAGGCTTAGACAAATCAGTGACGCCCTTAGAACCCCTGCAAGCCTTTCCATTATCTGTAATGGTGATTAGGACAGCAAACCAGGTCCAGAGCAAGCCCCCCACCCCTCCCCACCTCATTTAGCAAATAACCCCCTGCGTCAGAGCCCTATGGAAGCAAGAGATCTGGGACTCTTGTCCCAGTCCTTTTCAGTGTCCATCCAAAATTAGAAGAAGGAGGAGGAGAGGAAGAGAATACAAGAAAATAATCATAAAAAGCAAGAATCAAGCTATATACTTATCAAATGTACACTTTTCTGTATATGTTTTAAGCTTTATAAATGTAAGTTTTGAAAGACCCAAATAAAACGAAAAGCAAACAGCTGAAAAATTCTATGCTTTGGTTGAAACAGGAGAGAGATATAGAAATATTAGTTCACTTTTCCTGTTCCTAATAATGTCCATAGGAAGACTGAACAAGGAAAACCTTATGGATTATGAACAGATAATTAGTGTGTCCATGTGTAACGTTATATAATTATAAATCTTCAAAAATACTTTGACAGATAGTTGTAGGCCTAGAGGGAGGGCCATGAAAGGTTAACTAACCTGCCTTTTCATTTTATAGATGAGGAAACTCAGGCTCAGGGAGGGAAAGAGTCTTGCCTCCACTACTTTCTGATCTACTGTGATACTGATCAAAGGTGTGACAAACAGGGCTACAAGAGTTTTAGAAGAGCTCAGGTGCACCTGCTGACATTTCCTGGGTTAGACAGAGTAAAGCTCACAGTGGCCTGAAATGGACACTTCCAACAAAGTGCATCCCATGGCTTTAGTGCCCCATCTTTTTTCCCTTTGATGTATGATCACTTAATTCCTTCCTTGATTGCTTTTCAAAAGCAATCTAAATTAATGCGAACTCACAAAGGGCAAGGCTCTCTATGAATAATTAGTGTGTGATAATATATGCAAATAGAGAAAGATGCAAAGTTGGGCTAAGAACTAGTGCTCCCAGCTTCCTGACCCACTTGCTCTCTTCTCATTGGGAATTCTCTTTACACCATTTTTAAAAAGGTTTTGAGGAAACTTGAGAATGGGTGGTATTTCTAAATAGGCTGTTGGGTTCACTGAAGGACAGCCAAAGGAAAAACAGAAGCTGAAAGAATCAGACCAGTAATTGCTATGGGTCTTTTCCTTTTTTGTAGCTTCTGCTGGAGACAAAACACTTGTCCAAATTTCTGCCATTTACATAGGAAATATCATCATAGACAGGGACTCAACCATCACTTAACCCCATCCATGCAGAGTTTCCTTCCACAAACCTTTAATTCCAATCTTGTCTCCTTTCTGTCTTTGCATAAAGCCAGTGACTCCCACCTATAATCTTTAACTCTTGCTTTGCCTCACCTGGAATGCCCCTCCCTACTTCCCATCCCTTGACATAGTCATATCTTATACATTTTCCAGAGCCCTTCTCAAGCCCTTTTCTTTTTTCTTCCTTTCTTTCTTCTTTCTTTCTTTCTTCTTCCTTCCTTCCTTCCTTCCTTCCTTCCTTCCTTCCTTCCTTCCTTTCTTTTTTTTTTCTTTTCAAGGCCTTTTCTGACAACTCCACTCCACTTGGAAGTCTCCTGTTAATCCAGGGTGTGTGGCAGAAATTGCTAGGGCCCATCAACATCTGCAGTTCTTCCCTATTTTCTGGCCACACAGCTAGACTACATTTCCCAGGCTTCTTGCATTCAGTTGGGGGCATGTGCCTGAATTCTGGTCAATAAAAAGTGAGTTCCGTAGTGCATGCCCCTTCCAAGTCTAGACCATAAAGAATCCTCAGGCATAATCCTCACTCTCTGCTGGCTTACTCTGTCTATAACTTAATAGAAAGGATTCCACAGGCCTCAAGAAGGGACAGATGGAAGAAGACTGGGTTTGTGAATGCCTGTGTGGAGCAGACTTCCCTACCAATTTAAAAATTAAATTTGAAATAAAGTTTTATTGTGCTAAGCTACTGAGATTTTGAGATTTGTGACATCTCTAACTAAAACAGAATGGCATATAGGTTTTATCTCACATGCCAACTCTGACCTATGGTAGTGGCTGCTTGGAATTCCATGTTGAGAAAGATTATTGGGCAGCATCTGAGGTTAGTAGGGAAGAATGTAGTGATTGATCAGTTATGTCTGCCATGGGCATAGTGATGCTGTGTTTTCCTATCTCTGACCTATAATATAAGTTTTAGTACTTAATTTAGCATCTGATTGTAAACAACCCTGTACTATGTTCTCTCACTGCTCTGTATACTTCAATCCAATCCTATAAAGTTAAAACTTCTTCAGGGCAGAGGCCAAGCCTTGTCCACATTCACCTAAAAGAGAACATATAAATGCAAATACTTATTCAATTAACTTAAAACAAATTCAAAGGTGGAAATAAAGTTTATTCGGGCCTTCAGTAGGACTGTCTCGAATATTATGCCAAGAAAACAGAAGTCTAGAAAGTGCTGCAGCCAATAAGGCAAGCCCCTGCTTTTATCCTCAGTTAAATGGTTCACAAGACTTGCTGAAAGTCTGTTTTTATTTATTGTCATACTTAATGGGTAGAGTTATATGGAAGGAGAATCAGCTACCTGTGGAGCCTAAAAATTGGGCTCCACACACCCCTTTATTTAATAGTATACATGATCAGAACTGGGATATCATTTAGCCCAGGGACAAAACACAGATTTCAAATTAGGTGTCATCTGATCAATTTATAACAGCTGGCCTAGAGACCTGTATTCAGAATATTCTGAGGTCATAGATGAGACTGGTAGAAAGTAAGTGAGAAAAACATCATAAATTCTACAGCCCTCCTATATCTTTCATTCCTGATCTAGTCTACCCTCATCATTCTATTATGACCAAATTAAGTTCTAAGAGGAGATGCTGGCTTACTCTGTGATGCTGGGTTAGTCACAGGTAGGAACCAGGATTCAAACCCAGGTCTCCCCACATTTCCTTTTATTCCAGGTTCTATGATAGGAGATACACCTGAGATTACAATTTGGAGATATGGGTAATCATAATACTCATAACCAGTTATTAGTGCTTATATATGCCGAGCACTGTTTTAAGTGCTTTTCATACATAATCCCATTTCATCCTATCAGCAAAAAGTGCTATATGTAATCATCCCCACTTTACAGATGAAATTGAGACACAAGAGAGGTTATTACCTGCCCATAATCCCAGCACCAGTAAGTAGCAAAGGAAGAGACTTAAACACAGAGAGAAGGAAAAACTTAGAAAAGAACAAAAACAGTAACAACACTGGATTTAGAAATATCCTTATATAATCTATAGAAGATTCTGGTAATTTCACCAACACATATAAAACTCACCCACATTGAAAACATACCCCATGGGGTTCTGGTGATTTTTTCAAAGCCTAAAAGCTGTGGAATTGGGTGTGAAAAGCCTTGGTTACAGTGGCAAGGAGCAGCAGGGAGTGATTCAGAAGACAGGAGATGAGGACAAGTGAGTCAGAAAAACTCAGGGAAGACACTGATCTCTTGGCATGCGCATGCAGGTCTCACCATGATCTCAACCATGACAGGTTGGCCCCTAAAGGTCCCATTTTGCTTAAAAGACTCTCCCAAATTAAAAATGTGGTATAGTGGAATAGCGCTGGCTGGCTCTGATCCCTAGGACTTGCTGCTTGAAACCAGAAAGATGTGCCAATTGATGTGTTTATAGGCTTAAAGCTGGCATGCAGTTAAGCTACCTGGGTTGTTCGACATCTGTTTTAGTGCACATATCTCCCAATTTTTTGTTTCACTAGGTTTTAATCAGCCAGCTATTTTGAGCCTGAATTACAATTTCACACATATCAAGAGCCGAATGACCAAAAATAAATAAAAAAATAAAAAATAAAGAAGACCCATAGCCAAAACAGAACTTGGATCCAGCAGCTTGGCAAGGGCAGGCCCCTGGGAACAAACCCTGCCTGGGATCAAAGGCATCCAAGTAGCGTGTCACATCTGAGGATTGGGGATTCTGGGGGAAGGGGAGCCCCACAGGCTTGAGCTCAGCCAGCCCAGACTGCAATTGCCAGTCACCTGCCTTTGTTCTGTGACCTTGGCCTGGAAACTTCTTCCTTCCCTAAGCAAAACCCTAAGTTCTTTTAAGGCCTAGCCTAAATGTCAACTTCTTTGGGAAGTTTTCTCTTACTCCATCCCTATTTCATCTCTACTTCCTGCATTTAAAAAAAGAAAAGTTACTCTTTCTCCTCCACACTGCGAGCACCTTTGTTTGTGGTACTTTCTCACGCCCCAGCAAGCTGTCTAGTCTGTCTCTCCGTCTCCCCGTCTCCCCGACCACACTGAGCTCCTCAAGACTAGTGGGGAGGGAGATTAGGGGAGGGGTATTCCCTCAACTCTATGGCCTCAGCTCCCAGCCCATTCCACATGTCTCTGGAATGAAGAGAAAGGAGGATAGGAGAGAACACGGGTGTGGACCACCCTCATCCACAACTTTAGAGAGATGTAGGCAGCATCAGGCAGCAACTTGGAGGCAGTCAGGCCCTTTGGTTGCAAGGCTTTGATGTGGAAAGCACCGGAGAGAAAAAAGTTGAAAAGCAACATGCTGCCCCAATATTTTACCATGAGTAAGTATTATTTTTATAACTGGAAAACGTAAACTTTTTTTTTAATGGACTACTTGTTTCCTACTCTAACAGTGCTGACAGTGTTTCCCATTGTGTGGGAAATAGACACAAATGACCTATGAATAACAGGGGTATTTAGACTACTTTGAGGGTACAGAAGGGAGAAGCTCAGCCTCCCTGGGGGCATCAGGGAAGGCTTCTCACAGGACAGTGTGCTTGCCCAGAGACTTGAGGATGAGTGAGAGTTTTGCAGGTAGACTAGGGCAGGAAAGGTGGAAGGGAATTCCAGGCAGAAGGAACAGTACATGCAAAGGCACAGAGGCAAAGTACAGACTAAATAATATGGCTGGAGTGTGGGGTGCATAGGAGAGAGTAGTAGATGTGAGATTGGAGGGTGTGCAAGAAAGAATTAACTCAGCGGCTCCGCAGTGTTCCAATCCTGCACATTCCAAAGGAAAGACTGGTCCTTGACCAGCTTCTAAGATAGTGGTTCTCAATCTTTCTAATGCCGTGACCCTTTAATACAGTTCCTCATGTTGTGGTGACCCCAACCATAAAATTATTTTCATTGCTACTTCATAACTGTAATTTTGCTACTGTTATGAATCATATTGTAAATATCTGTGTTTTCTGGTCTTAGGCTCTCAACCTGTCGCGATCCACAGGTTGAGAACCGCTAGCAGGGTCACCTAAGGCCATCAGAAAACACTGATATGTACAATATGATTCATAACAGTAGCAAAATTACAGTTATGAAGTAGCAATGAAAATAATTTTATGGTTGGGGTCACCACCACATGAGGAACTGTATTAAAGGGTTGCGGCATTAGAAAGGTTGGGAACCACTGTCCTAGGAGACAACCTCTGAGGTCTTGGAATATCCTGCCTGAGCATGTATTTGTGTACATGGGGCTCTGGGCCACACCAGAGTTTATGCTAACAATGGTTTATGATGAAGGCCTGTTTTTGTTTGCCTGGGTGACTCTGGGAGTTCAAGACTGAGAAGCTAAGGTTAGTCACGCAGGTGATCCATGCCTACGTGACTGACACCAATAAAAACCCTAGACAACCAGACAGTGAGCTTCAATGTGTTCTAACACAGCACTGCTGGGACAATGAAGCACTGTCCATATGATTCCACTGGGAGAAGACAACTGGCAGCTTATGTCTGGTGTCCCTGGACTCCACCCTATGTACCTTTTCCTTTGCTGACTTTAATCTGCATCCTTTTTCTATAATAAATCATAATGAATATAAATCTTTTGAGTTCTATTGAGTTCTTCTAGTCAGTCATCAAACCTACAGGTGTCTTGCCCCCCCCCCCCCGCCCCAATCACAGAGCAAGACCTTTGCCCAAAGCTAATGAGTTAGAATTTCACCCTGGAGTCAATTGTTATGAAACTGAAGGGTTCCAACTTGTAGGGCAATGATGACAAGGTCTACTCTTTCTGGGAGATAGGAGACTGATGGGAAGAGGAGATAGGGCTGGAAGCAGGAAAACCAGGGAAAGACTGCTAAACCAGCCTAGGTAAGAGCTGGTGAACCCTTGGGAGTGGGCAGTGGGCCATGGAGAAAAACTAACATCCAGGAGGTCGATAAAACAAGTCTTGGTAACCAATTAGACTCTACAGTGAAGGAGGAAAGTCAAGGATAATACCCAGGTTTCTAGCCTGGAAGCTGGATGGATGATGGTATTGGGAAATCCCGAGGGGAGAGTTTAGGGGTGTCCTGAATCCCAAGCCCCGCCTGGCATCTTTCACTCTCTTCATTTCTATAATCCAAAAGTAAACAGGTTGCTTCAATCACTGGTTTTTCTCTTCTTGAAACCATCCTTTCAGCTGTCTCCCTTCAGTGATCGCTTATAGATCACTCCTGCTTAAAAAACCACAAAAAGATGTTCTTGGCAGATCTCCCTGACCTCGATTTCCCTGCTGGCAGAATCACAAGAAAGGCATTAGTGCCTCATGTAAAATTAGTGGTAGGCAGAGGAGACACCCAGAAGCCTAAAGAAACAATGAAATCTCCATGTGGAGATTTCAAACACCAAGGTGGGGTCCTAGGGCAGACACTCAGGTGAGGCTCAGGTTCCTGTTACACTGGAGTAGGTTGGAGGAAACTGAAAAATAAAGGCTCTTTGGTCTACACAGAAAATCTCCCCTTGGCCTGGTGCTCAACTATACTTTATGGGTTTCCAGGTGGCAAGAAGTCAGTGTGAAATGTGAGCTCTCCTTGCTTGGCCCCAGGACCAGACATCACAAAAGAGTAGCTAGGCTTTCTGGGTAAAGGATATCTTGACTCTTTGGTAAGTCCAAGGGTGAATGTAACATCTCCTGGCTGTGTTCTGACAGCTGCAACAGCCCCGAACAGCAGCTCAGCATCTGCAGTGCCTCTTCCAAGCATCACTGGGAAATGTTCATTATGGACCTCCTTTGCTCCTTACACCCCATCACTGTGCATCCCAGACAAATGGCTAAGTGGACAGCTGGATTCCATCCCCCTGGCCTTTCTCCTATATTTGCTTATTCAACAGTTACAACGGCCTGAGCTGCCAAGGGGCTTACAACCCACTCTACCCATAAGAGGGCCCAGAATAAGAAAGGCAGGGAGTAGGAGGAGAGGGAATGGAAACAGTCAGTCTCCAGGTCTCAAATGAGGACTCTGACATAGCAAGAGCCTCTAACAAATTTTTCCCAATAAGGGGAGATGGGAAATGGCTGAAAGCACAGGCTATGGAATCAAGCAGACTGGGGTTGGAATCCCAAACTGAACATTAGCTGTGTGGCTAGTTAGTTAACATTTCAGATTCTGTTTTCTCATCTGTAAAATAGAAAGGACAAGCAAACAAACCCTATATGATATATAGATTAGATGAGCTAATGCCTAAAATGCCATGTATGTACTAAATGCTCAATAAATGTTACCTAATTTTACTGTTGGCTTCCTAAACCTGGGGATCAGAAATGAAAACTTTGAGTGTTGAGTCCTATAGGAAATACAGTGAGACAAAGTTCTCATAATATTCCAAATTCAGGCCTGAGTGGCTAAGAGAATCACCTAGTCTGAGGCTGTACTAAGCTGGAAGCCTCCCAAGAGATCATTTGATCCCCCCTTTCATGGGTGAGGAAACAGAGATGTCTAGTAGCTCTCCCAAGGCCACACAGTAAGGTAATGGCAAAGCTAAAACCAGAATCCAGAGCATCAGACTCCTGTTTCCTTGTTCTTTCCTCTCCATGGAAACTTATAAAAACAAAAAGAGAGGATGCCACAACTCAGCACATGGACAAAACATCAAATGACTTGCTGCGATAAAGAGGAAATTGTTGGTGCCCTGTCCAAATCCCTTTTCCCAAACCCTCTGCTGCTGTGAGTGTTGGCTCCCAGTGGCTCCCAGTTGCCCCTTCCTTTGGACAATGCCACCCTTCTGTCCAGCTGATGGCGGCTGCCTGACCAAGAGATTATATCCAGTGCTGTGCTGGCAAATGTTTAACAACCTGGTTTGAGTGTCTGCCACTTTCCGTACTCCCATCAAGACTGATTTCAAGCTACCAACATGGCATCGCTGAATGCGGAGCTGCGAGGAAACGCACAGTAGTTCTTTATCACATGGTGTTTCTACCCTAAAACTATGACAGACTAAAAATAACCAAAAGAACATTGATAAATGAAAACTTTAGTACAATTATTAAGAAGTGGTGAGTTTTGAACATTTATTACCACTATTTTTCATATTATTTAATTATAAAATTCCATAACTCATTTTTAATAATAGCTCACAAAACTTCTAATAATTTGACAATTGGCTCCTGTTAAGACGTAGGGGACAAGTCAAGCACATCACTGATTTACCCTCTACCCCATTCTCAACAGCCTGAGGCCAGTGACTGACAAAGGCTGCCCCCACCCATCTCACCTAGGGAAAACTCCACAGTATGATAAATTCCAGAGCCACCAGTGACATGGGGCTACTTTCTCCTTGAATCTCCCTTTCCTATCCTGATCCCCTCACCCTTTACAGGTTTTTTCTGAAGGACACTCCTTTAATAAATCACATGCACCCAAGGCCCAGTCACAGACTCTACTTCTAAGAAACCCAACCTAAAATGTTTGTACAGGGTAAAAACTTAGAGAAAGAGTAGCTTTGGAGGGATCCCAAGAGGCTCTCTGAAGGAGGTGGGATCCAAAGGGTGGATGGATTTAGGTTTGTAAAAGAAAGGCCAGAAAATACTCCAGTTAACAGATCCATCTACCAGGCTGAGCAGGGTTCTCACAGGGACATGGGCCCTGGGGTCACCCATTAGGGACTGCCAAAGTTGAAGGAGGGGTGTTGCCATGGCAACAGTGTGATAGAGAAAGTTAAACTGTGGGTCAGTCAAGATGTGTGGCTCTCTGGCAAGGACACTATGGCATTCTAGTCCGCACTAGAAACATTGTTTGTACCAAAACCTTTGAAACTAGAAGGTGCTTTTTATATCATCTAGTGCTACTGGTGGATGAAAAATTTGAGGCAGTACAAGGAAAATATTATTTATGTTAATAGTTATATTTTCTTTGTTTTAGATTTTAAAATTTTTTTAATTGTGGTAAAATATACATTAACATAAAATTTACTGTCTTAACAATTCCTTGCTTTTGTTATTAAAGTCACCTTCACTATATAGCAACAATGTTGACTTTTCATTTGCAGAACTATGTAATGCTTTTCTTTAAAATAACTTGTACAGAATATATCTATTTAAAGAAAAATATGCAGAAAATAATTAAATAGGTGATACACATATGGAAAATTCACAAAGATCACACACACACACACACACACACACACACACACACAAACCACTTCATTTTGCAAACTAGTCCACACTCTTATTTGAACCTAGAAAGTGTAAGGGAACTGCCAAAGATATGACTAGTTAAATACAGAAACAGGACTAGAACCCAGATTTTCAAACTCCTGTTTCCATGTTTTCCACTGTGCCCTGCTTCTCCTTTAAAGACAGAAAAAATATATTGGTTTTATCCTCCCCGTAAAAGATAGTAACAAAAGAAACATTCAGGTTCTTTTTCATTCATGACAGGAAAAAGTCACCTTCCCTTTTTAATCAACCTCACCAATGGCTTTCAGAGTAGGGAGGGATTCTTACAGCTAACTGGGTGTGGCAGCGTGGAGAGGACACAAATCCTCTTGAAATCTGCCTCCTCTGATTTCATCATCCTGCTAACATCAGATGTCAAAGCTAGAGAGGAAAGGAAAGTTGGCATTTTGATGCTAGCATCCGCCTCCAGCTATTCCATGGTGTATGCTTGTCAGAGAGGGAGCCTATCTGTTTCATAAACTAAATCTGTGAGCAGAGTTGGTTTAAAATGCATCTCGATAAGAACTGTGAATTAGGGGACTGCCTTTGCCATTTAATGGCTCTAAACAACAGATTACTTCTTAACCTCTTTAGGCCTCAATTTACCTACTCTATAATGGAGACAATAGTTCTTATTTATTTCAATATAATCTCAATAATCACTAAATGTTTTTGCAAAACAACTTAACAATTGACAAAATGTTTTTCAGACCTAGTGTCTCTTTAACCTGTACAGTTGTGTGATGTGGGTGTTATTTAACGCGTGGGGACCATCTCTGAAATAGGTCATGTAGCTTGTTCATGGTTGTGAGGAGGTCTCAAATCCAGATTCTGTGACCATGGACCACCCACCTTAAAATTTAGAAGTATATCACCAATGTTTCTCAAAACATATTCTTCAGGATCTCAGATATAGATAGGTAAATAGGTAGATAGAGCTGCGATATATATATCTGCTACTTATTTCTCTGTAAAAGAGTAATCAAATAATGTTGTGTCAAAAGTGTTAAGGGCTTTTTGCTGCTGTGGGACTTCCATAAGAATTGTAAATCTCCAGGAGAGAACAAAGTTAAAAGCATCTCTAAAACTGACTTGTCAAATTACCCAACTGACGTAGGGTAATTAATTAAAATTAATATTCTAGAGGCCAATTTGGGGAATGTGAAACTACCCTATTATAATTACTCTTAGTTCTATTATTACTTTGTTAGGTGTCTATTGCTTTATAGAAATGCTAGACTCTACTCTGTTTTACCAAACAGAGAACAGGTCTTCCTTATAAAGGCTGTCTTTCAGGCCTATAATAATTAGACTGATCACAACTTATGAATTTGTTCCACAGGACAAAACTTTGGGTTGAAAAGCTTTCTATCATCATACTTGATTATGTCCAGGTGTGTTCAGAGAAGCTAAGCATCCTGTACATGTCTCAAGCAAGCAATACTTATTTAATATTTATCTTGCCTCTTACCTGTGTTCTATTCTCTCTCTATGTAAGACCACTGAGTCAAAGAAGTTACTCCCTTCTTCTGTCTGAATCCCACACACAGTGATAAGGAGGATTAGGGCAATAGGGAGGAAAAAATCACAATGAGGTGCTCTTGAGAAACAACCACAGGGCCAGCTTCCTGGTGTGCAACCTGTACACATACAAACTACATGGCACACATCTCTCAGAAGGGTGGTCTGCCATATTTTTAATAATTTCTGAATAAGGGGTCCTACATTTTCATTTTATACCAGGTCCTGAAAATTATGAACAATCAGTATTTAATTATAAGCTCCACAAAAGACAATATCTGTCTATTCCCGGCACTTAGCACTGTGTCCAGCACCAGAAAGAGGCAAACTATTTATGTACTGAGCAAATAGGTACAAGAAAGGGCTGCAAAGAGGTGAGGCCTGGTCCTTCCTCTTCCCAACAAGGCTTAAGACACCCTTGTATTTTGAAGTCAGAAGGAGTCACCAAGTGAGAATGAAAACTCACACACAAACAAGCTGGAGGAATAGGCTAGCCCTGTGGTTGGCAAACTCATTAGTCAACAGAACCAAATATCAACAGTACAACAATTGAAATTTGAGAGCCAAATTTTTTAAACTTAAACTTCTTCTAATGCCATTTCTTCAAAATAGACTCACCCAGGCCATGGTATTTTGTGGAAGAGCCACATTCAAGGGGCCAAAGAGCCTCATGTAGCTCTCAAACTGCAGTTTGCCCACCATTGGGCTAGCCCGTGAAATTAAAACCCAGCCTGTAGGAATGCAAACAAGCAAAAGTCAGGAAGCAGGCAGACACACTGTCCTCTCCTCAGCTAATGGGACATTTTCCACTGCTTTTCCGGGTGACAGCCAATTTCAGAAACCAGCACTAACCTGAGTGTGATGTATTTTCCTTCTCATTCCCATCCAGTATTTGCCCCCTTTCCTCTCCTTCCTAAGCCAGCTATCTCCCATCCCCAGCACCTCTCAGCTGCTAACAGCCTGAAAGGTTTAATCTCTTAAGAAGGATGCTCCAGGGCTCTGTTATCAGAGTTACTTAATTCTGCATTCACCACGGGCTTAATCATCTGCATCAGACCACACTCCTGTGACTCACGCGCAAGTACACACTCACTCTCTGGGAGCCAAAAGTTGTTCTCACTTCATCAGCACCTCAGAAGCATTAATAAAGTGCAAAAGTGTAGTGACAAAGGCAAGGGAGGGAAGGGTGTTCAGTTTTGTGTTTTTGTTTTCAATTATATTGATATTCTAGCAACATTAAAATAAAAATAAAACCATGGCATTTCACTCCAACCACCAATTAAATGGTATTCATTTTGCCGTGTTTCCTTCTTTATTCATTTTGTATCACTGCCATAACTAAATACATTAAAATGTTGATACATCACTTTCAGAGGCCTTGTTTCTAATATTCCATCAAATGGTTGTGACCATCTGTTATGGACTAAATGTGTGTGTGCCACAAATTCATATGTTAAAGCCTTAATCTTCAGTGTATTTGAAGGCAGGGCCTTTGGGAAGTATTTAGATTTAGATGAGATCATGAAGATGTGGCCCCAATGATGGGAATTCTCTCTCTCTCTCTCTCTCTCTCTCTCTCTCTCTCTCTCTCTCTCTCTCTCTATCACACACACACACACACGCACGCACGCACGCGCACACACACACACACACACACACACACACAATATGAGGACATAGCCAGAAGGCAGCTGTCTGCAAGCCAGGAAGAGAGCCCTCACCAAGAACTTAACCATATTGAGACCTTCATCTTGAACTTCCCAGACTCCAAAACTTTGAGAAATAAATGTCTGGTTTTTAGTTATCCAATCTGTGGTATTTTTTTAATAGAAGCCCAAGCTGACTAGGATGCCATCCAACACTTAACTATTATCCTATGTGGCATTACATAGATTTTGCTTTTTTTGTTATTAGAAATAGTGCTGCAACAATAATTTTTGGGATGAATTTTGAGAGAGTATAACTGCATTCGAATTTTGGCTAAGTCTTTTACTAGCTAGGAAGATCCTAGAGGGGAAATAATAGTATTCGCCAACTTGAAGCATTGCTGATAGGAAAGTGGTATATAGACTATATAGCACTCAACAAATTTCATTATGACTGGACATGCTAAGCCTGTCAAAAAAAATGACAAACATGTGGTCTCTGCCTACTGGATACCTGCCATTCAGACAGAAACCAAGTTGAGCTATTAAATAGAACTATGACAAAGAAGTGGGAGATGAATACCACCATAGCCATTCAAGTATAGATGTTTAAGAAAAAAAATCAAGATTTCAAAAAGGATTTTAAGAATTAAAAATGCAATATAAGTTGTAGGTTGAATAGTAACCAGAAAAATGGCTTTTAAAAGCAAATTGATTAAAGTAGGAGTTGATAAGCATGGCCATTATAAGCAAGACATTATTTGTGTGCTTGGGGGGAAAGCTATAGCCAGAAATATACTGTGTCCTTTGGGGATTAGGGCCATAAGTCATGAAAAGAAAATGTATTTGTCCTTTAAATTGCACCAATACATATTAAGATAAATAAGCTATATTTTCATGCCCTGGCTAGTGTGGCTCTATTGGTTGAAGCATCATCCCATGTACCAAAGGATCACCAGTTCAGTTCTTCATCAGGCACATACCCAGATTTGGGGTTTGATCCCCCCAAATGTCAGGGTGCATGTGGGAGGCAACTAATCAATGTTTCTCTCACACACTGATATTTTTCTCTCTTTCTCCCTCTTGCTTCCTCTCTCTCTAAAATCTATTTTTAAAAATATATTTAAGATAAATAAGCTATGTTATCAAAACTAAAACTGTCTATTTGAATATACTTAATGAAGACTATCTATACAAAAAGAGTATGTTATTAAAGGGGTTGACAAGGATTCTTTTGTTTAGTCAATAAATATTTATTGGTGCCCATGATAAACTATTCTGCTATATTCTAGGGCAGGGGTGGGGAATCTTTTTTCTACCAAGGACCATTTGAATATTTATAACATCATTCATGGGCCATACAAAGTTATCAACTTAAAAATTAGCCTACTATATTTGGGCAAATATTTTATTAACTCACTCCTAATGCCTTGGCAGGACCAGACCAAATGATTTTGAGGGCCTTACACAGCCTACTTGCTGGGCATTCCCCTTCCCTGTTCCAGGACAAACAAAGAGATGAAGATGATGAGCTCAATGCCCTCACGGAGCACATAGAAGCCCAAGATAAACGTACATTGTGCTGTCCTATCAAAGTAAAAAAGGACCTGCAAAGTGCTATGGAAGCAAAAGGAAGAAGTATGCAATTCTACCCGATAAGGGGTATTCAGAAATGCCTCACAGATGAAGTCACTTTTTATCTAGATCTTATTGGATAAGTAGTTTCCAGGCAAAAGAAGAACATGAACATGTGTGACATCCCTGGGATAGAAAGCAGAAGAAACTCCAGATCCCCAAAAAGACAGGGTTCAGGCCACATAGTTCCTAATAGTCTTAAAGTTACCTGTATTGGCACTACCTGGGGTGCTCATTTCTTTTTATTAAACTTTTTTTTTTTTAATTTCAGAGAGGAAGGGAGAAGGAGAGATAGAAACATCAATAATGAGAGAAAATTATTGATCAGCTGCCTCTTGCACACCCCACACTGAGGATTGAGACTGCAATCTGGGCACGTGCCCTGACCTGGAATCGAACCATGACCTCCTGGATCATAGATTGACACTCAACCACTGAGCCACACCAGCCAGGCTGGGGTGCTTATTTCAAATGCAGATTTCTGGGCTCAGACCTACTGAGTCCTATCTGGGGTCCTATCTGGGGTCCAGAAGTTTGCATCTTACTACTCTTGTCACTCTGACACATGCCAACATTTAAAAATCAATGGTACTAACAACAAAACGGCACTTTCCCAAGTACAAATCAAGTCACAACTGCCCCCTGAGCTGTCAATGATCTGGAAATGCACCAACAGAGGCTATGGGGAAGGAAAGGGGTGAGTATGTAGGCACCTCCTTCAAATCACTTCCAATGTTTCACCCTCCAACTCCCCCTTAACAGTCAGCCAATGTTGGTCCAGATGGATATGTCCCCTAATCAGGCCAACACCATTTTGTTGGCTTAAAATTGGTTTTCCAGCAGGAAGACTCCGTGATAATAAACCAGACATGAAGGACAGTGACAGGAGTCAACCATGCCCCACTCTTGTCCCCTCTCCACCACGACCTCTCTCAGAAATCAGACTGGTATAGCCCAGCCTTGAGTAAGGAAAGGAGAGAGAGCTCCTCCAACACCATTGGTGATGGAACCAGTGTGGAAGCTCAGGTGATGGAAAAACCTGGAAGCCAAGGCAGATGTTCAGTCAAATTAAGTGGTTCCAGAAGAAAACGAAAGCTTGCCTGCTGAGACAGCTGGTGTCCATTAACCTCCTAAGCAGAGCTGCAGCAGATCCATCTGTTGGAATAGACTCTGGAGGCAGGGAGCTTCCCCCACCTCTGTGTGCCTCTGCATGCTCCCAGCAAAAGATCTGGCCTTAAGAAGGGAGAGAACTACGACACAGGCCCATTTGCCTTCAGGGTCCTAGAACTAATTCCTCCGAAACTTGGGGGCAGCAAACAGAATGGTCAGCAGACATTCTACACGGCTGCAGCCATAGGACTTGATGTTTGTCATTAGGGAAAGTAAACTGGCATCAAAAACAACTTATTCTGTATTAAGTGCATGTGACACTCTGAGAGACACTGTACAAAGATTGCGAATACTACTGGTGAATGTGATTTTTAAGTGGCACAACTGACAAATTATAGAGGAAAGAAATGAACATTTAATGAGGACCGACCATGAGCCTGGCAGTAGGCATTTTCAGATACAATCATCTCATTTAATCCTTGTAACAACTCTATAGCCTATGTATCATTATTTACATTTTACATATGATAAGGCTGGGATTCAAACGCAGATCTTCTAAATGTCTAGAAGAAGAAAAAAAAAACACACCAATGCTTCTTTGAGAGATGGCTGTGCCACAATTAATCCAGTTTTTTTGGTTTGGAGGATGAATGGGAGGGGTGGGGGAAGGGCTATAACAAAAGCTATTTGTGGGACTGTAACAAAAGATTATGCATGGATGGGGGTTTGCTGCCTTTGATGCTTTTGAAGATGACCAGACTGAGGCTTGAAATGTATCCATGGAAACAGCTATGCTGGGAGCTGTGGCCAAATTAGCTCACCCTTGAGGCAGTTAGGTTGGGGACTCTGGAGACTATTCCTTGATGGAGAGAATAGTGTCAACTCCCACTTCATTTTTAAGCCCCTGCCTCCCTATCCCTACAGCTGGACCCCCTGAAGGCTCAGTCTCCGCCCAACACACCAGCCAATCCAAACACCAGGCTTTCTGTAAAGCTGAGCCTTAATCAGCCTCTGAGGCCCCAGTTCCAGGGGGCTGAAAACCACTCTGTTTTTCACTAGGTCCGCCCGCCTACCCCACCCTGCTGCAGCAAAGACCTGGGCCATCTGTACCCAGGAGCTCTTGTCTGGTGCAGAGGTTTACACAACTGTTCAGGCCTCCAGGTAGAAACTGCCCCAGCTCTGTCCACCCCGTAGAAACTCTTCTTTCACTCAGTGGGAACCCCTCAAGCTGACACTCAGCCTTATTTTCCACTGAGCCTGCAGGCCTTTCACTTTGTGCCTCACAGCCTAGACCTCTGTTGGTTCTCCTGCTAGCATCCATTCCCCATGCCAGGACCGTGGTACCATTCCCCAGCTGCCCACAGCCCGTCAGCTAAGCCCCTCTCCAGACATGCTCTAGGCTTCTCCAAAGGTTACAACCCCTTTTGGGGGAAAACCAACTCCAGTGACAGGTTGATGTGAGGGTATAAAATTCAGCCACCTCCCCCAGTTTGTGACAACTCTGCAGGCCAGACCAGCTTCAGCACTCCCTGTGAGATCAGCAGAGGCTTTTGATGTGACCACATCGCAGTTGAGTTTCTCTTCTCTTCTGCTAAGTCCCGCTTCCCCACCTTCTACATATACATTGATCCTGAGAGCAATCCCCAATAAACTTACTGCACAGAAGTCTCCAACTCAGAGTCTGTTTATCAGGGAACCCAACCTCATAATGACATTTTTGTCCTCATTAACTGAAGGGTACCATATTCCATGTCCCTACCAGCTTGTCCCTGAAGCTGTCGCTTATACGTATCAGTAACCACCAGCCTCCCTCCCAAGCTCAGAAGAACCATCCTGATGTTTGTTCTCACTCTGCCACATACTGCTGGACACCTTCAGGAATTACTTAACTTCTCTGAGTCAGTTTCCTATCTACAAATTGATAAATGAACACTGGGGCAGTTATCCTTGTAGTTCATAGCACTTTTAATTATTTTATTCACTCAACAAACACTAATTGAGAGTTGGCCACGTTTTCATCCCTCCAACTACAGCTTAGAGGTCACTTCCTCCAGGAAACCCTTCCACTCCCACCCCCAAAGCTAGAATAGATCATGTTCTTCTATGTTCCTGCAGCTCCTGACTTATCCTTCCTGTACCTCTTACCCCTGAATTGTAAATAACCTGCTTTTTGCCTTTCCCTTTCATTGGACCATTAGCTCCGAGATGACAGGGAATGTGTTTATTCACCTTTATATTCTTCGTGTCTTGCTCGGGGCCTGGCCCATGATTAAGGATATAAAAATATTTGTAAACTAGACTTCTGGGTGTTGCAGGAAAAGCAAAGATAATATCCCACATTCACACAGCCATTTACAATGTGCAAATTGCTTTCATATCCAGTCTCGTTTGAGCCTCATAAGAACACTGCAGGGTGGAGGCTGGAACCATGTTCCCATTCTACAGATGAAGTGACAAAGACCAAGGTGTGCTAAAGCAGCTTGCCCTCTGCTGGAGCCAGGTCTCCTGCCTGCTCAGTGAGGATCGCTCTCTAACCAAAACAGGTCCCCACCAAAACAGGAAGAGGCAGGCCTCGCATACACAGTTTGACATCTCTATAGAAGGGCTGGCTTCCACCAATCCCAGCCCACTCTTGGGATCTATGCTTTCCCTCACTGTGGACCACGACCCTAACAGTGAAAGAAGAAAGCCATGAAACATCCATTCAGCTGGGTCCCACCTTAGAAACTATTTAGAACCCAAGTGACAGAATTCCAAGGGAGCAGGGCTGTAGTTGATACAGGAAAGCTGGAGAATGCAGAGGCCTGCCTGAAATGCCAAGGGAGTGAAAGCCTCAGGAATGCTCTCTCAACTCTGGGCAAAGCATTAGGTCTGTACCGATTAGAGAACAGGGGAGAGTGTATTGCTGAACAAGGCCATACCCCCAGGCTCATCTCGTTCCCAGTGCCGTCTGCTAGGTTCGGAGCTAGATTAGTGCCTCTGCTTCCACTGGCTTGGCTCTGAACTTATCTCTATTTTGTGTTGAACACTTGCTGTCTCAGCTCCTTGAATATCCTGTTAGTCGGGAGATAAAATGAGGGAAGAAGGACAGTCCTGCACACAAAAGCTCTCTTCCAGCTGGAAAAAAAAATCTATACCCAAATACAGTACCAAATGGACCTTAACTCTTCCTAAGGTTGGTGTGTGTTTTTTTAAGTCCTAAATGGTTTTTTCCTAAAGAAACTGTGGTAATACAATTAGTGATACACAGAGGCCTTAGCTGAGAAACTGTGGGCCCTCCCCACCTAGCAGCCCAGCCTCTTAGGAGTTAGGCTTTGAAATGAAGAAATCTATTGTTGCTGGGGAACACAGGGCTGAATCACAAATCCCAGCAGTGGTGATGCTGAAACCTCCCTTTGTGGAGGGAATGGGGAGGCTGCTGGTAATGGCCTCATATTATTTGCAGCAATGTGGAGCCTATTCTCTTGGCTTATTTAAGCTTCCATAAACATTGATCACCACTTAGACTGCAGCACCTTAGTGATGTAAATCATTTGTCTGCCTGAAGCTCTAGAAGAGAATCTCCTTCCAGACCCCAACCAACCCAGGAAGAAACACCCAGAAAACTGCTGATTATGATTCAAAAACATGTGGTGAGCTCCAGACCAAAGCTATCCAATCCAAATATGAAGCAAGCCACACCTGTCATTTTAAATTTTCTAGTAGCCACATTAAAGAATAAAAGGAGATAAAATTAATTTAATAATATATTTTCTTCAATACCTAAAATATTATTTCAACATGTAATCCATACAAAAAATATTACTGAGATATTTCACATTCTCTTTATTTTGTACTGAGTTTTCAAAGTACATGCATATTTTACATTTATAAAATGTCACAATTTGGACTAATCACATTTTTTTATTTAATTGCACTTTGCTTTATTGTACTTCACAAATTTAATTTTTTAATTAAATTTGTTGAGATAATATCATGTAAATTTCAGGTGAACAACATCATAATTCAATTCAGTATCCTCTATTATGCACTCACCACCCAAAGTCTAGTTTCCCTCACTTACCATATATTTAGCCTCCTTAATCCCCCCAGCTGCCTTCCCCTCTGGTAACCACTATTCTGTTGTATGTGTCTATGAGTTTGCTTTCATTTGTTTTGTTACTTTATTACTTTTTGTTTTATATTTCACAAAGGAGTGAAATCAAACAGGTTTTGTCTTTTCAGTCTGATTTATTTCACTTAGCATAGTACTCTCAATATCCATCTATGTTGTCACATATGGCAACATTTCTTATTTTTTCTGGCTGAGTAGTGTACCATTGTAAATATATATGTCATACCTTCTTTATCCCTTCAACTGTCAATGGACCTTTAGGTTATTTCCCTGTTATGGCTATTGTAAGCAATGCTACAATGAGTACAGGGGTACATTTATCTTTATGAATTAGTTTCAGTTATTTCAGATAAATACCCAGAAAGGGGATTGCTGGATCATATCATAGTTCTATTTTAATTTTTTTAGGGACCTCAATACTGTTTTTCATAGTGGCTGCACCAACTGGCATTCCCTCCAACAGTGCACAAGGGTTCCCTCTATTCCACATCCTCTCCAACACTTGTTATTTCTCAGACTAACCACATTTCAAACGCTCAGTGGTCGCATGTGGGTGGTGGCTATAGTATTGGACAGACCTGCTCTAAAGTTTGCAGAATATATCTAATTTGATACTTTCAACAAGCCCTCTGAAATAGGCATTAGCATCACCATTTCATAGATGATATACTGAATAATTGAGTTGGTCTCATGCAAATCCAGAATCTACATCTCCTGCCTCCCCATCCTAACCACCTATCATTTCCCCACACAAAAACCAGGCTAAAAATTATGGCAAAGATAAAGCAAGTGCTTACAAAACACAGAGCATGACTCACAATAGCCAGTGGTGAAAGAAACCCAAATGTCCATCATGGACGAATGTATAAATGAAATGTGGTATATACAATGGAATATTATTCAGTCTTTGAAAGGAAAGAAGCTCCGATACATGCTACAATTTGGATGAACCTTGAGGACATTATGTTATGTGAAATAAGCCAGTCACAAAAAAGACAAACACTATATGATTCCACTTACGTGAGGTCCCAGAGTAGTTAGACTCATAGAGACAGAAAACAGATGGTGGTTGCCAGAGCCTTGGGGAGGGGGAAATGGGGAGTTAGTGTTTAAATGATACAGAGCTACAGTTTAAGGAGATGAAAAAGCTCTCAAGGTGGATGGTGGTCATGGCTGCACAATAGTTTGAGTGTACTTAATGCCCCTGAACTGTACACTTAAGAATAGTTAAAATGGTACATTTTATATTTTATACAAAAAAATCAGCTATAAAAATGCAAGTATTAGCCTAAACTCTATGAGTATTATCACATTTCCTTCTCACAACATAAAGTCGGTGCTGTTATTATCTGTTTTACTGATGGGGAAGCCAAGGCTTAAACACATTAAGCAAATTGTACAAGATCCCATGGCCAATGAGTGATGGAAACAGGATTTGAACTCAGGGAGTCTGATTCCCAAGACTGTGTTCTTAAATATGACGTCCTCCATGAAACCTCTCTGATGTCCTCAGAAATAGAAATAGAAATAGAATCCAGAAAGAAAATGGAAATGACATTTATTACGATCTATTCTCAGAACAACAGTCACAAAACCCCCTTTGAAACACAAACTTGATCATGCCACTTGCATTCTCCAAACTATCTTGCCATAAAACCCAAATTCTTTATTTCTTGCCCCTAGGCCCTGCAGGATTATGGCTCCTGATGCCTCTCCAATCTCATCCTCTCCAATCTCTCCTGTTGGCTCATCATGCCTCTTCCATCGACCTCCTTCATCTTAGATCTGCCAAAGTTCAGGGCCTTGCACATGCTGTTCCTCCCTCCTGGAATGTACTGCCACTGACATCTGTGTGACCATTCCTCCTTTCATTCAGGTCTTTAGCCAACGGACTCTTATCCCAAAAGACTTCTTCGTTCCCTGTCTCTAAAACACAACACTTCCTCACCCTAAGCCCATTTCCCTCTTCTCTTATTTTTCTATCATAACCACTGCCACTGCTTGACTATAGTATGTACTTGTTTCTCTATTCATTTGCTGTTTCCTCTCCCTGCTAAAAGCAATGCTGGTCCATAAAGTGGTACTTGACTCAGAGCAGACACTCAAAGAACATTTGTTGAACGAGTAACTGAATGGATAAATTCATTGAGTGCTTCAGTCAACCTTCATATAGGGTGACCAACCACCTGTTTCACCAGGGAGTACAGAGGTCCCCAGGATGTAAGACTTTCAGTGCTGGATCGAACAAACTCAGATCCAGAGATTAAGGCTGTGGCCACATGAACTTTCAGTTCCCTTCCAGCAATCTGATGTTATAATCCCGTGGTTTCCATTGCTTGAAGTCACACATCTACAGGGTGGCAATATAGAAAGGCTGGGCTTTGAACACAACTACACTCAGTTTGAACCTGATATCTGCCACATAATGCCAATGGGTAAACCACTCAACCTCCCTAAATCTCAATGACTCCACCTGTAAAATAAAGTAATCCCAGCCCAGGGATCTAACTTGAGGTCACAGTCAGATCACCGTGTGTCACGAATTGGGCTCTCTGGAAAGCAAACTCTGAGACATAAATCATCACACAGGAGTTTTTTAGGTTGAGGTGCTGGCCACAATACAATCTCAGTGGAGGTGCTAAAGCTGAAAGGGCCCTTCATAGTCATCCCAGGTTTGGGGGAAGGGGCTGGCCTTTACACGTGGAACTGTCAAGGAGCCATAATCTTGGGCTAGGCAGCTCTGTGTATCCAACAGTCCCCTAGGACTAGGGATAGACCCTTCAATCCTGAAGGAGACCTCCTGGTCCAGCACACTAGGCAACACACATGCTCAACAAATGATACTGTTGCTGCCATAATCACAGAACACAATTCAAGGCCAGATCTATTTTGCTGTGCCTCCCAGTTCTTTGTCTGAACCTCCCATGTTACCACCCCTACCTCAGTTCAAGTAATGTCTGAACAGCTCTCATTTCCCTCCCCAGACAGTGAGTACCCTGAGAGCAGGCCCAACAACTGATTCATCTTTGTCCCCCTCCTGCCCTGGGCAGCCTAGGCTTCATGGTAATGAATTAAATGAACAAGAGTGTGTCCACCTGGATCCCCAATATGTTTATGGATTTTGCCCATAACCTTTCTAGGCCTTCAATAGTCCCATTCCTATCCAGATTAGTCTACAGCACCACCCCTGGTCAAAACAGCCCAGGCAGAGCAATGTTCACCTAGAAACCATTTTGACTTCAGAGGAGGGGCTTGAAGCACCTCTCTTCTCCAACTACCCCCAACCTCCCTCTATTAGGCCAAGTTCAAATTGCCAAAAACCAGCTCATGTCTGCCATGTAGCAAACAGAAAACTCAAAAGGGTCTTAGGGACTTGTCCCCTCTTTCTTCCCTCGCTTGCCAGACTCTGCTGCAAAAGCATGCCTTCTCTCTTCATTAAAAGAGTCTGGGGGAGTTAAGACTGCAACCCACAGATCTTGCCAGCCATGTCCAAGTTGGTGGGTTTCTCACTGTAACACCTGTCACCTTCCTAGGAGAATCCTCATCTCTTTCTAAAGCCCTCCTGAAGCATCCCCTTATTGGTCAATTCGTTTAGTGCTTTAGGAAGGCAGGGTAAGTCCCAGAAGCAGCATCTGCTAGCTGTATGACTTTGAACAAGTTATTTGAAGATCCCAATGTTTTGCTATAGGGAAATACTTATTTCATAAAGTGATTATAAGGGTTAATGGGAACACATGGCATATAGTATGCATTCAGTTAATGTCAGCTGTCATAATTATTACTAGCAAGAGGTTAAGAAGCAAAAAATATCTAGTTCTCAGGTTTCACACTAATATATGGAGACTGTGCTTACATAACACCAAAACAACTAAATAAAAGGGTGAAAAAAAATATTTTAACCATCCAGCTGTTTGGTAGATGAATCACAAACAATATTCCTCAGCTTTCTTCCCCACCAATATTTTATTCTCTTCACCTCCTTGTGAGGCTATAATAACTACTTATAAAATGTTCAGCCGAGACCGGTTTGGCTCAGTGGATAGAGCGTCGGACTGCGGACTGAAGGGTCCCGGGTTCGATTCTGGCAAGGGCATGTACCTTGGCTGCGGGCACATCCCCAGTAGGAGGCATGCAAGAGGCGGCTGATCGATGTCTCTCTCATCGATGTTTCTGACTTTCTATCCCTCTCCCTTCCGCTCTGTAAAAAATCATTAAAATATATTTTTTAAATGTTCACAGATTTCCCCCCTGATAGATATAACTACTTAAAGATGTAAAACAACTATATAGCACAACTACCATGAGCAAATTTTTAAGAGGGTGTAAGGCGGACAAACTGAGAAAGGTAAATGTGTAGTACATTTTATAAGCAAAGAGCTAATTTCCTAAAATACAAGGAGTTGTTTCAAAGCTATCGGAAAAGATCAACAACACAATAGAAATTTAAGAAAAGGACATACAAATGATCAACAACCTCTCTAATAATGAAATAAATACCAATTAAAATGACAATGACCCCAGCCGGTGTGTCTCAGTAGTTGAACAACCCATGAACCAGGGGGTCACATGCCTAGTCAGGCACAAGCTTGATCCTGCAGGGGGCCTACAGGAGACAGCTGATCAATAATTCTCTCTCATCATTGATATTTATATATATCTCTCTCCCTCTCCCTCTCCCTCCTTCTCTCTAAAATCAATAAAAACATATAAAAATGACAATGAGACATTTTTTACTTATGAGATTAGAAAATATTAATTCTTGCTCACATTAACAAGTACGTGGGAAAACAGTCACTCTCATGGGCTGCTGGGGGTGGGAGCTACAAATTGGCGCACCTTCTCTTAGATGGTAATTTGACACTAGTTATTGAAATTTCAAATGTTTATATCTGTTGACTCAGAACGTCCCCTTCTAAATATATATCCTTCAAAAACATTCACCCATATGCACAAAGATTTACAGACAGTCCTTGACTTACAATGATTCAACTTAACTATTTTCCTACTTTATGATTGTGTGGAAGTGATATGCATTCAGTAGAAACCATATTTCAGATTTGGAATTTTAATCTTTCCCCAGGCTAGCTATATGAGGTATGACACTCATTTATGATAGTAAGCAGCAGCAGTGAGATGATTTTGTCCAAATGTGAACTAATTAATGTATGTGTTCTGAGCATATTTACCATAGGCTAGACTAGTGGTCGGCAAACTCATTAATCAACAGAGCCAAATATCAACAGTACAACAACTGAAATTTTTTTTGAGAGCCAAATTTTTTAAACTTAAACTTTTTCTAATGCCACTTCTTCAAAATAGACTCGCCCAAGCTGTGGTATTTTGTGGAAGAGCCACACTCAAGGGGCCAAAGAGCCGCATGTGGCTCACGAGCCACTGTTTGCCAACCACTGGGCTAGACTAAGTTAGGTGTACTAAATACATTTTCGACTTAGGACACTTTCAATTTACAATAGATTTTCAGGCTGTAACTCATCATAAGCCAAGGAATATCTGTATGTACAAGTTTGTACAATACAGTATTATTTATTCATCCAAAAAATCAGAAACCAAGTAAATGGTCACCAGTGGGGTTAGCCATAAAAAAGGAACTCTATACAGGCACTCAAAAAGAATTAAACAACCGAACCGGTTTGGCTCAGTGGATAGAGCGTTGGCCTGCAGACTGAAGGGTCCCAGGTTCGATTCCGATCAAGGGCATGTACCTTGGTTGCGGGCACATCCCCAGTAGGAGGTGTGCAAGAGGGAGCTGATCGATGTTTCTCTCCCATCGATGTTTCTGACTTTCTACCCCTCTCCCTTCCTCTCTGTGAAAAATCAATAAAATACATTTTTAAAAAAAGAATTAAACATATATCCACACAAAGATTTGTACAAAAATGTTTGTAGCAGGATTATTCACAATAGCCCAAAACTGGAAACAACCCTTCAATCCTGAAGGAGACCTCCTTGTCTAGCACACACATCAGGCAACAACCCAAATATCCACCAACTGGTAAATAAACAGAATGAGGTATATCATAAAATAGTTCTACTGAAAAGAAACAAAGGTCTGTCACATGCTATAACATAAATAAACCTAAAAAACATTATACTCATTAAAAGAAGCTAGACACACACACAAAAAAAAACATATTTATGATTTCATTTATATGCAAGCCCATAAAAAGCAAATCTACAGAAGCAGAAAACAAATTTAAGTCGTTGCCTGGTGAGAGAGATGAGGATAGGGTGACTACAATGGGCACAATGAATCTTTTAGAGGTGATAAAACTTTTCTAAAATTGGATTATGGCATTTGTTACACAATTCTTAAAATCTGCTAAAAAGTCAATGAAGTGCATACTTAAATGAACTGTATGGTATATAAATTATACATCAATAAACCTATTTTTAAAATAAAATGTGATAGATATAAATTCACACATACAAAGATGTCCAAGATAAACTGTTAAGTTTTTTAAAAAGCAAAATAGTATTAATAACATTATATGAGTATTAAGACAGTCATAATAATATATGTTAATATAACAGAGAAAAACTCTGAAGGACTATACACAAAATGTTGAGGAGAAAATGGGCATTACTTTTACAATCTAAAAACACACAATGCAAATCTACACTAATAAAAGAGAAACATGCAAATTAACCATCACTCCATTACATCCACCAGCCAATTAGGAGCGAGTATGCAAATTAACCCAACTAAGATGGTGGCCACCATGGAGCTGGAGCGAGCAGGAGGCTTGGGTTGCCCTCAGCAATGGAGGAAGCCAAGCTTCCTGCCTGCCATGGCTGGCCCTGGCCTCCACTCAAGATTACAAAGTTTCAATTATAGAAAATAAAAAAATCCCAGATACCTGCTTCCAGCTGGCCTGACCTTGGCACTAAAAAGAAAAACCCCCTTACCGAGGCGGGCCACACCCTCAGGGGGTGCAGGTCCCTGCTTTGGAGCTTGGTCAGCCTGCAAAAAGCCATTAGCCCTCATCCAGGCTGGCCAGGCACCCCAGTGGGGACCCCTACCCTGAAGGGGGTGTGGCCAGCCTGCAAACAGCCCTTAGCCCCTCACTCAGGCTGGCCATGCCCCCATGGCCCAATCCCTGTAAACAGGCAGTTGAATATCCCTCAAGAGGTTCCAGATTGGAGAGGGTGCAGGCTGGGCTGAGGGACACCCCACCCCCAGGCACAAATTTCATGCACCAGGCCTCTAGTATACTTAAATGAACAATATGGTATATAAATTATACATCAATAAAATTATACATCAATAAAGTAAAATAAATACATCAATGAACGTTGTTTAAACTGACTCTGTTTTGTTGATACTGCTCAGTTAAAGATGCCACATCTGGTCAAAAGATGTATGGAATCTCTCATTCTCCTGGCTTTACCACAGACCGAGGGTTGGGGGCGGGAGAAGAGAAGGTAGATATTTGAAAACCTCCAACTCTGTCTTTCTCTCATTCCAAGCTCCCCAAGCAAACTATAACTAATTCTATTTCCCAGTGACCTTGGAGCTGGGGAGAATGAATGCCCTGGAGAGGTGTTAGTCTGTCTATGAATACCATGGCTTATAAAGCAATTTCTTGTGAGTTCAGCTGGCAATATATATATATACACACACACATATATATGTATATGTATATATATATATATATTTCCCAAAGGCTAATAAAATAGTATAATTACTCATTAAGTTGAAGAATAGGGTAAAGAGCCTGTGGACCCTGTCAATATACAGAGACCCCAGAAAGGCCAACCCTATATGCTCGAACCACTTCCCTGTCTTGATTTCTTTAAGTTCAGACCCTGGCAGCTTAGAAAACTCAAGTAACATTTTCTTAACTACTTATTCAAGTGCAATAAACATATGAAAATGTGTACTTTTTAAAACAGCATTTTTATGAAAACTCTCTCAAAGATAAATCTTACCCTTTTCCAATAAAAACCATAGTGCCACTTTTTTTTTCTTCTCCTAATCGAAGATAAATGAAGAAGCAGAGCTAGTAAGAGTCCACATTCTCATTGGTCCCATCTCCCTGAAAGTCTGGACTAAAATGCATGTGTGTTATGGATGGTGGTCATTATTTCCCAACCCCAAGAGGTGCTTTCCAAGTCAGGTGCCAACATCTCATGTCCCAGAGAACAGGGGCTGAGATCAGCTCAGGCTTGCCCAAAAGAAAGCTCTCTGGCTGCCAGGAAGAAAGACAGATGGAATCACCTCCATGAGACTATAAGCTTTATGAGAGCCAGAAGCATGTCTGCCTGTTCATCAGTGTAAACCCAGTGTCTGATGCAAAGTAGGTACAGTTAAATATTTGTTAAAACAAATGCTGACTGACTGGAACAAAGAAGGGGAAGTCAGACCCTGGAAACTAGGCCACAAAACAGAAACCCTAAGGGTTTGGACAGGGCTACTGCTAACCCAGATGGGGACTTTGTGCCAGTTAGAAAAAAGACAGCCCTTTCTCCCTGAGGATACAGCTCCACACCAGGGCAAACTGCTTAGTGTGCAGAGCCTGTACTGGGTTTCAGGCCCCACTTCTCAGCCAGGTGCCCTTCTGTAGGGGATAACCTGCACCTGCTATATTGGTGGCCCTGTGCTGGTATCGATGCTGCTGCTTGTGCCATTGAAAATACAAACCATGTAGACTATTCCTTGCCAGGCTTCTGGGCAAAAGCCCAGTTTGTCCCCAGGAAAGTCTGATCTGAAGTAGAAACCACAGGCCTAGAAAAATCTTCCAACAGTCAATAAATGCTTGTTGACTAATTACAGGACCATGTAATCCCAAACCCTGTCTCATCTGAAAAGGAAATACAGAATGTTCTCCTGACCACTTCAGCTCCCGGCCTACTCCTAAGAGAGAGCAAAGCAGATGGGAAAAAGCAAAAGAGAGGATGTCCTACTTTATACCAGAAGACTGCCCTATACATCTGAAAACAGTTACATGAACTTCATATCCAAACACCTCAAAGATGACTTTATCTGTACTTTTTCTGGTGAGCATGCATCATTTCCTCCCTAGACTTCTGCAATAGGCACGCACTGACCTCACTGCTTTCCTTCTTGCTTACCAACAATCTATTTTCCACATTCTAGGAGGAAGGATCTTTCTAAAGGAGAAAATTGATGATGTCATTCATGACACATAGGATAAAATGGCACTAGGATAAAATATAAGCTCTTAACATGGTCCATAAGGCCCTCTATGACCCTGTTCTGGCCAACCTCTCCCACCAGTTCTTATGACATTCTCTGTTTTACTCACTTTGTTCCTGCCATAGCTACTTTCTTACAGTTCCTTCCTCTTCTTTCTTTTTTTTTTTTAATTCTCCAAGCTTGCTGTATATGCCCCAGGGCCTTTGCACTTACTGCTCTCTAGTCCTGGATTCTCTTCTCCAGCTTTTTAGGTGACATTCAGATGACAACTTAGAGTGGCTTTTCCTGACCTTTTATCAAGAACACTGGCACTCCCCCATCCTTAATTCTCTATTCCATTACTCTGTTTTATTTTCTTGGTAATAATTACCACTATCTGAATTTATCTTGTTTATTAATCTTTATATTACAGTCTCCCTGCCTTCCCATATTCTCCTACACTACTTGCCCCCCCAAAACACACACACACACACACACACACACACACACACACACACACACACAGCATTTCCCTCTCTATCTCTGGTATCTAGAACATACACACACACCAAAAAAAAAAGAATTAGAAAATTGAGGGAGGAACCAAGATGGTGGCATAGGTAAACATCTATACTGCTGCCCTGCACAACAATTTCAAAACTACAACTAAAAGACAAAACCAGCATCATCCAGAACCACTGGAAAGCTGGCTGAGTGGAAATTCTACAAATAGAAGGAAAGATAAAAGGACACTGAGACTCAGAGGAGCTGCGGAGGGCAGAGTTGCAAAGACGCAGAGACAGAGGTGCGGAAACGTGCGCAAGCGGAAAGGGCAGGTGGCTGAATACCTGGCTGGTTTTCTCGAATGGCAAGAGAGACAAAGGCTCCCCAATGCACTGATCCCCAGTTCCAGTAGAGTCTTGGGGAACCCAGACTCATATGGGGTGAAACCCAACTGTCAAGAGGAAGCACACTGAAACTCAGGAGCTTGCGGAGAGGGTGTGTGGCTGGCTCTCTCATTCGGGAGGGGGGAAAAAACCCTCTGACTGCATTGTTTTTCAATTCCGGGAGAGACTTTGGGTATCCACACTCATTTGGGGAGAAACTGGACTGTCTGGAAGTGGGCAAAACTTAAGGGCAGCTTTCTCTCAGAGGTGTGTGCAGCCATTGCCATGGGACTGAGAGACCCAGGTGCTGCTTAGGGCGGGGCTATTGAAAAACCAAGGCTGACTGCTCAGCCCTGAGACTCCACCCCATCCAAGCTGAGCACAGAGGTTCTCCCAGTGTAGACACAGCTGATTCTCACAGCCAATTAGCCTGGAGGTCAACCCCTCTCAGTAATACCAACAACAATCTAGGCTTAACTACAATAAGACTGTGCAACCCATAAAGGGCTGCACCAAGAGTATCCACCTCAGGTAACTGGGGAGGCTGAACCACTGTACCCTAGAGGACACCTACCACACAAAGCTACTCAATCAACTCAGGGAAGCAGCCAAAATGCAGAGACAAAGAAACAGATCACATTTGAAAGAAATGGAGGGGAAAAAATGACTGGACATAGAGTTCAAAACCAGTTATAAGGTTTCTCGAGAGATTCCTAGAAAAGGCTGATAAATTTAACAAGACCCTCGAGGATATAAAAAGGGACCAACTAGAAATTAAGCATACACTGACTGAAATAAAAGATATTATACAGAGACTTAAAAGCACACTAGAGGATTGCAAGAATCAAGTCAAAGATTTGAAATACCAAGAAGTGAAAAACACCCAACTGCAAAAGCAAAAAGCAAAAATAATCCAAAAAATTGAAGATAGTGTAAGAAGTCTCTGGGACAACCTCAAGCATACCGACATCCAAATTGGGGGGGGGGGGGGGGGCGGGCGGGGGGGGCAGAAAAAGAGAGAGAGCAAGATACTGAAAACCTATTTGAAGAAATAGTGACCAAAAATTTCCTCCACCTGGTGAAATTAATAGACTTAAAAGTCCAGGAAGCACACAGAACCGCAAACAAAAGGAATTCAAAGAAGACCACACCAACACATCATAATTAAAATGCCAAGAGCAAAAGACAAAGAGAGAATATTAAAAGCAGCAAGAGAAAAACAGTTAGTTACCTACAAGGGAGTACCCATACAATTGTAAGCTGATTTCTCAACAGAAACTATGCAGGCCAGACAGGAGTGGCAAGAAATATTCAAAGTGATGAATTGCAAGAACCTACAACCAAGATTACTCTACCCAGCAAAGGTATCATTCAGAATTGAAAGTCAGATAAAGAGCTTCACAGATAGGAAAAAGCTAAAGGAGTTCATCACCACCAAAATAGTATTATATGAAATGCTGAAAGGTATTCTTTAAGAAGAGGAAGAAGAAGAAAAAGGTAAAGATAAAAATTATGAATAACAAATACATGTCTATCAACAAGTGAATCTAAAAATTAAGTGAATTAAAAATCTGATGAACAGAATAAACTGGTGAATATAATAGAATCAGGGACATAGAAAGGGAATGGACTGAATTCTTGGGGGGGAAAGGTGTGGGAGGTGCAGGAAGAGACTGGACAAAAATAGTATACCTATGGATGGGGACAATGGAGGGAAGAGGTAAGAGCAGAGGGTGGGATGAGTACCGGGTGGAGGGAAGCTATGAGGGGGAAAAAAGAGGAACATTGTAATAATCTGAATAATAAAGATTTATTAAATTTTTTTAAAGAACTAGAATAATTATAATTGTAAGGCTCTTAGTTTGCAAAGTATACTCATATTTATTGCCTTACTTAAACTTAATAACAGCCCTATGGGGCAGATAGCACAACCTTCATCTTACTGGTGAGGAAAACAGAGGTTTAGAGAAGCTGTGCAGCTTGCCAAAGATCACACAACAAGGAATAAGTTTAATTTGCACTCAAGTCCAGGTTTTCTCCCTCCAATCCAGAGTTCTTTCCTCAATATGCAATTAACATTCAACTGTGTTTCCCACCCACTAAGCAAAAACTTTACAACACCAAGATTGTTAAGCTCCAAGACAAAGAAAATATAAGGCTATGAAACCATTTTGGAAATCATCAAAATAGACAATTACGTAAAATGAGCCATCACTGAAATTCACAGATGGAAAAGTTGCAAGTTGTCCAGATGCTACATCTCAAGTTTGTTCTTCTTCTTATAGAATTCCCTGATTCAAATGAAGGACAGGGAACTTAGGAGTTAGGAACATAGGAGAGATAAAAAAGACTGTATCTCTACCCAAGAGTGGCAAAAAGAAACTATGACTAATAGGGAAAATTCACTGTAGGAAACTAACCACACGAGACAGGAGGATTGAATTTCTCACCCTTCAGGCCAGAAAGTTAAAGGCATAACAATTCAGACATGTTTAAAACTTTCTTCTCAATCCTAGGTCAAAGAAAATAATAGTAAAATTTATCTGGGAGATAAAACTGAAGGAAAGGGGAACCAGGGGTTGGGAGGGAAATGTGCTTTCTACTATATTTAAAATACTTTATATGAGTGTCTACATTACATATTCCAAAAAAATGAGCTAAATTTAACCAAACAAGTAAATCAAAGAGAATAAAAAAGGTTATGGAAGCAATTTCAACAGGTCTGTTCTTCCAATCTGGCCTCCTTACCAGATCTCATCTTTTCCAAACCAAACAAGGGTAAGCAGATCTATTTCTCCCTCTTCATAACATGACAGGTAGACAGCTCCTCCTTTGGTCTCACTCATATCCAAGCCATTTCCCCTTCAAATCCTGGAGCCACAGCTGAAAAGAACCATCCTCTCCAAATCCTTCATTTTACAGATGAGACCCAGAGAAGGGAGGAGATTTTCTCAAGATCCCACAGCTAATTACCAGCCAAGTTGGAGCTTGAGTGCAGAGCCCTTGCCTGCAGTGCTGCTCCCCTTCTGGGACACCACGCTCCTTCTCTGTTCAACACTCAGAGGACTCAAACCCCAACTGTGAACATGCATAGTGTAGGAGAATCAGCCAACCAGGCCATTTCCTGCAGCCTTCACTTTTCCATACTGTAGTCCCTAAGGCCTCAGGCCATTCCAACAGGCCATTTTCAAGCTGCTCTGCCCTGGAGAAATTACCCCCACCCCCCCAAGAGGAATGCAACACTTGGCGGGTATATCACAGTAACTAGGTAAGCAGTACCAACATTTAGTAGAGAGGGGCCAGGGGTGCAACTCCCCGACCCCATCACCTTTGCAAAGCCTCTGAGTCCTCTCCAAACCTTTAAAAGGTGAATGTCCACAGAGTAGATAAATGTTAGCTGAATGCTATCACAAGTAACTACAGTAATCCAGCATTTGATGGGTCCTTGCAACTAACTAAGGTTATGAACAAAATTCACAAGCGAAGGAAAAGGACACAGTTGTTCCCATTTAACAGATGAAGAGACCAAGAAACTGAGGGGCTCAGTCACTTGCCAGAAACATGCTAAAAATTGACAAATCCACAACTGGTCAACTGAGTCTGCCAAATCTAAATTTTACTCTCCTTAAAGTGTACTGCAGACATAAGGGCCTAAATGAAAACAATGCACCTTTAAAATAAACTGGGCTGTGGGAAATGTAAACTACTGAAAATCCTGTGCCTCAGTACCAGACTGTGTTTTCCAGACTCAGCCAGGAGGCGTATGGAGGAGTTCTGATGGGCCTCACCTTGAACAAGGCTATATTTTTCAGACCAGATTTCACAGTCCAAAAATCTCAACTCCCCCCCGACACACACACACCACACACACAAAAAAAGAGACCAAAGGGTCTACAAAGAGTGGCCAACATTTATTAGTAAAGGCATTGAGGGGAAATTAAGAAAGAATAATTTTGCCCAGCCAGTGTTGCTCAGTGGTTGAGCATTGACAAACCAGGAGATCATGGTTTGATTCCCGGTCAGGGCACACACCTGGGTTGTGGGCTCAATTCCTAATCAATGATTCTCTCTCATCACTGATGTTTCTATCTCTCTCTCTCCCTCTCCCTTCCTCTCTGAAATCAATAAGAAATATTTTTTTAAAAGAAAGAATTTTTTTTCTCTCTTTCTCACACACATACTCCAGAAAGGAAGGACATAATTTAGAATAAATAGCAGGTATTTACAGATAGTTAGCTTTATGAGAAAATCCTTATATTTCTTATATTGCTTTAAACTGGGGTACACTTCAAGGACTGACAGTGGTCCAGGGACCTGTAGGACAGACAACCTCATTGTGGCAGAGGGGACTTATTGCCTTTGGTCCTCACTGTGCTGGCTGCAGGATCTAGCCTTGTTGAAGCCAAACCACCAAGAGTTACAGAAGTGGGAGGGACAGGGGCTCAGAGAACCATGGCAGCAGGGCCATTCCCCAGCTTATGCTGAAGTTCTTCCCTCCCCCCCCCCCCCCCCCGCCCCAACAGGAGCCATATGAGAAGGGAACAGAGCACAGCGGGCTGGCACAGTAGGGGTTGTCTCTGGTTCTCCTGCCCTTCCTCCTTTCTCTCTTCAAGCCCCCTGCTCCATCCTCCCATTCTTTTACCCTCAGAATCAGAAGCAGAGTCTCTGAGCTACCGCTTTACCAACAGAGAAAAGGCTAATGCAACTTTAAGCCGCATTAACAGGATCAAGAGATGTATGATTAGTTTCGATGGCCTCCATATTGTCCAGAGTACTTCTGAAAGATGGTGCTTAGCTTGGGCTCCAGATTTTAAAGGATGTTAATAATGTGAAGGTTTATCAGTGGGCTGCAGACTCAAAAATGGTCCTCATCTATTTGGGAAGGCTTCCCAGAAAACACTGCTCTAAGAGACCCCAGCCCAGCTAGCCAGATTGGTTAAATCCACCGTAGAAATAAATTAGGTGAAAGATGTGGCAGCCAGATGGCTTTTTTAAATGTTGATAAGCTGAAATGTGGCAGAAAAAAGAGGCCAGAGGGTGAGAGAACAAGCCACCTAAAGCATAACAGAAGAATTTAAGCCTGAAAATGCTTAGCAGAGAAAACAATTGTATACCATCTCTGCCCACCCCCCAGCCCATGGCAGATATGTTGCTGCTTTTCCTTCCAATCCTAGAAGATAACCTCAGAATCCTTCTCAACACAGCCCTCCAGCAGCTACTAACAATCCATCACAGCAGGCCCATCAGATATGAACTATTCCCCATCCCCAACTTAGAAGTACATGAAAGCAGTTTTCAAATAATAGAAATGTTACTACGAGTCAGCCAGCTTAGACTTATTCCAGGTTGCTCTGAAGGACAGAAATGTCTTGCAGTTCTTTCAAGGAAAACCTTCCTAAACCTTTCCAACAATAGACAGTCTGACCTCTGAGGTGGTCAGTCTCTCACTGCTAGAAGTTCCAATCAGGAGCTTCACAGCTGTCAGGGTTTCTATGTGGAATGGGTATTTGGACAAATTCGGTGATTCTAAGTGGGGTAAGTCCTTTATGTGTGGCAGGAATGGGCACACAAGCTATCATGGTGGATAATGTGAGTCTCCATATACAGAGAAGGCCACTGCAGTTCAGGGGGATTGAGTTACTTCACATAGGGCCAGAGTGGTAGGTCAAGAATTCAAATCCTCATCTGGTGACTCCAAGCCCTGCATATTTTCCATTCACTACTATTAGCTGCAAACAAACACCAACACAAGGGCTCCTCTGAAGCTAACCAGTCTTCAGATGGAGCCTATGCTGGCTGCTTTTCTTCCCTAAAGATGCTAACTCGTTATTTCGTGGCTCCATATCTGCTGCTCTGTAAGTGTTCGGCTCCTCGCTGCTGGACAGCAGGTATCTCGTTTGCTCATTCTATTCCCAAACAAGAGTTCTCTCCACAAAGGAACACAGATGAAATCTTTGATGTTTTGCCCAGTATCTTTGTCCTAAAACCCCAGGCACTGTCTCTTTCTTTTAAGGCAGTTATGGCTTCTGTTCCAATGCAAAAGTCCCTAAAATGAGGTGACCACTCCAGCCACATTCATCACTAACTCCCCGGATGATTAGCTTATCATCAGCTATGAACCTGAGCATCAGAAGGGAGAATAGGAAAGTTTGAATGTGGAAAAGGGAAGAGGATAGTTTAAAGAAAGACAAAGCAACTCCATTCTCAATGTTAGTCCTACTGTGGCCTCATGGTTCATTTCAGATTCCTGGGGATTATCTTGTACCCCAATCCCCATTCTCTCAAGTAATGCTTGTCCCATCCTTCCAACAATAATATGTCTTATTCCCAGTGCCTGGGTCTTATCCCTGAATTACCCAGCCTCATGGCCAGGCCCTGGTTTTTGCTCCATCTAACTTGCTAGTACTGGGGAATACCCCCATTTCAGACACTGACAGTCCACTTTTATAGACCTACACCTGACAGCTTGAACTTCCTCTTACCTGTGTGGAGCTGGGATCTTTCCCCAACACACTTCCTCACCCAGGGATGTGTAGTCCTAGCTTCCAGCCCCTCCTGTTACAGCCCCACCAGCCCGCTCCTGCTTCAGTTAACCAGACCACAATGAACTGTGTGCCCAGCACTGTTTGTACTTCCTACAGCTCTCTAAAGTTACCTCCCTGATCTTGTTAAGGAGGCAGACCACATTTACATCTATCATTCTATTCTTTATCCATGTCCTAATCAGAATTTTTTGCTTCCACCTGCCCTGGGAGAACACATATTTGCTTCTGGAAGGCCATCCTGGTGCTGTCAGCCCACACAAGTCTTTCCTGTTTCTCTCTTTTTACACTCAATGTCTGTACAGCAAAATTGGTCCCTTTTTATACTAGTATCTTCCTGTCTAATGAAACAATTTAGCTCATCTGACATACTCATCAATATTATGCATTTGTTTTACTTTCCAACTAGTTTATAAATATCAGTAGATAAAAATATTCTACTTCACTCTGCACCTGCTCGGCAGGCACCTAGCCAGAGAAGGGCTGTACTAGATCCTCTTCTATGGAAAGTGTCTGCCCCACCAATAGGGGTAGGATCCTGGCTGGCACAGTTGTGGTGTTAAGCCCGCCTCACTGGCCATAACAACTATGGTTCAGGAGCCACCTCAGATGGGCCAATCCGAGTCCCTTCCCCAGCAATATTGAAGTGAGGGAAGGGGAGAAAGAGATGAGGAGGAAAAGGAGGGAGGACAGGAGAAGGAGAAGAAGGAGAATGTCTTTCCATGTGATCACATCCTACTGAAGCATGAACTTAGAAACTGTGAGCAACTATTGTCTACCTGCCAGGTAGTAGTATCAGAAATAGCTGGTTTGACGAAAAGGAAGAGTGAAGCAATTGTGCAGAGAGAAGCCAAAATGAAAGAAAGTACACCAGTAGATATCTGGAACAGACCAGGTTCCCTAGCACTCGGGCTCCTGGTCCCAGGCCATCCTGAGGCCACCTGCATTTCCTCATCTGGGTTCCATAGAATACCTTGCATGTTTACAATAAATTCCTGCTTTTCACTGTCACCTGCTTTAGCTGGTTTCTGTTGCTTGCAACTAAAAGTTCTAATTAAAGCAAGGGCACATGTTAGGTATTTAGTAAATTCTTGCACATTTATTGAATATATCCCTGATTTCTTGCCATAAACTTCAAATAGCACTAGTGAATCTCTTTAGCATCTTCCATTAGGTGCTCTGAAACAAAGACCTCTAACTGGATAACTTATCTATTGGCCACATTTATGCTTAATAACACAAACACTGTGATCACAGTCAGACCAACTTGCATACAAACACCCAAATGCACCTGCATGCACATTGCCTCAACTACACATAGCAGCACATGGTGTATTTTGCCCCTTTCCCAGGTCTGTTGCTCCAAAGGAACAGAGAACAATTTTAAAAAAAATAATTTATAGTCAAGAGCCTGACTGATATCTCTGTGACAGCACTTAGCAACCAAATACCTTAAGCAAGGCATTCAACCTCTGAGCCACATTCCATAAATCATTGCCACCTATGCCAACTGTTCTGATGGCTGAGAGTAGAGTCCCTACCTAGTACTCTCTGGACACTTCAAGAGGCATCTACCAAAGAATGTTCTGCAAAATGCTTGTTCTAGAACAGGATTGGTGAACTACAACCCATGAGTCACTCAAATCTTCCCACCGCCTATTTTTGTAAATAGAGTTTTACTGGGGCACAGTCATACCCCTTCATTTCTCTTGATCACTGGCTGCTTTTGCATTCAACAGCAGAGGTAAGTAGATGTGACAGAGACCATATGACCCACAAGCCTGGGATGTTTATTAGCTGATCTTCTACAGAAAACATTTGTACATCTAGAACAGGGTTGCATCATAAATTAAAAAAATAGTACCTAGGTTAATGAGGTCAGAAAACAATGGATTAAAGAGATTTTTTCCCTACAGGACTTATCAGAGCCTTTAATAAATGGACGCATGCTAAAAATTCCTGAGAACATACTAGAAAGCTTCCCATACTTATTTGAACAGAGAGCCCTTTTTATAGCAGACATTTTGAGGGGCTAGTATTCTATAGAAATTCCTCATCTGTAAAATAGAGATAATAATAACCCCAACTCCATCTGTATCACAGGCCTATTAGTGAGATCAAATGCAACAATGAGTGTGGGCCATGCAAACAAACCATGAGCAAATGAGAATTATACCTTTAACCCAGTAACTTGAAGAAGGGATTTTCTCTCCATTTCCCTCCAGCCACTCAGAGGAAAGACACAAATGGCTTCAAGGATCGACTGTTTCCAAGAACCTGCTGATTCTGAAGAACTCCCTGGGTCTTTATAGAAAAGTGCATGACTGTAAGCTAAATGGGAAAGGTTGCTGAGAGATTCAATTTATTTCCATTAAAGAACATCAATTAATCTTGATTCTGGATGGAAGACAGGCATTTCTCCTCTTGAAGTTTTGATTAGCTTCCACACTACACAGGAGTGTCATGGGCTCCAGACAGACTGTTTCCTCATGCAAAGCCATTTCACAAGCCATGGGGGACAGATGCTCCTGCAGAAGAAACATCTGATCTCTCCCCCCTTCCCCGTACCCTCCTCGTGCTCCACACATACAAACCACTTAGCCCTTCCACATAACACCTACAGTACCAACCAGGTTTTGTCATAAAGTATTACCCAAGCCCAGTTAATAAGACAATCACTGAGACACAAGGCCCCTCTATTTGTGACTCAGACCCATGGAAGCACCCAGGGAAGGCTGAATAGGTCAGGGGGAAAATGGCCAGCATCCAGCAATGACATTATGCTGAGATTTATCCCTTTTACATATGAATGCCACCATTTCCTTCTCCAAAACAAGAAGTGGGAATGGAGGTGGGCATATGGAAACACCACGCACCCACCCATCCACCCACCATCCTGCAATCCTCACTCTCTCCATGCAGTTAAGATGGTGCTAGCCATCTTTACCCCCTTCTCCATACAGACTTAAGTTCTTCCAGATGCCAAGTATATTTATAGGGAGTCCCTGCCATTCTCAAGAGATAACACTTTCCTGGAATTCCCACGATTCACAAACACCACCCCTATCTGTGGAAGAAAGGGCAAATCTTCTTTTTAACAGCTTCACTTTCCCCTTTAGGGAAAGGTGAAAGGGAAATAACACTCAAAGGATGACTCAATAAAAGGATTCATGTGGCAACTACAGTAAAAACAAAATTGCTACCAGATGGCTGTACCATGGAGAGTCAAACAAGATCTTTGTCTGCACTAGAAGTAACTCAAATCAGAAGGGCATTTCCTAAGTAATAAGCCTGAGGTCTGCAGGGAAAGGTCCAACTTCAAAGTGGTGGTACTGGAGAGTGGCCCTAAGAGTTTTGAAGTCCGAAGTTGGCCAATTTCCTGTCTGTAAACCTAAGAGCAGGGTGACAGGAGCAAGCAGGGTGAGGGTCTAGCTTGAAGTTTTGATTACCACTGTCTTGACACCTGTGGCAAATTCTATCTTGGGGTGGAAAGCCCACCAATAGACCTACAGATAGGCCTCACTCCCCTTTACTCCTAGCAGCCATCAGACATTAAGCTAATAGTCCCTGATCCCTCCTTCTAGTGAAGTTCTTGCCACTTCTACCACCAATACCAAAGCTTCATGAGAAGAATCACTTCTTCTTGGTCTGCCCCAGGCTCTGACAGCTGACAGAGAGGTTCTTGGGCTTCCAAGCTGAAGCCACCCAGCTCATGACCCACTTGATGGCAAGACTGTCTCAACCATCTCCATTAAATGTACCTGGTCTCTCTTTGTCCTGACCCTCACTCCACTTCCTCAGAGCAAGGATTGTCAGCCAGCTCAGAGGTAAGGCCACTATCTGCAAATGTCTGTAAGTGGTGCTGAGGAAGAGGAAGCCATTGTTCTGCTCAGTTCCACAACTGACTCAGAGTGGAGAAGTCACAAGGATAAAGATTTGGGTCAATGTAAGGAAGACTATGGTAAGTGTTAGACTAGTTCAAAAGAATAACTGGGGCGTCCACTACGGTGCAAGAGTTAGGGCTGCTGGTATATGATCCATGGATACTTTTTAAAGAGCAGCTATAAAGGCATCTCTGCTCCATCCACCCTACCCCAACCCTCTCCTGTGGACCCTCAGCTGCCCTCCCCACACTGTTGGGAAGATGAACATAGTCCGGGACTGCACCTTAAGGATAACTCTGACCGTGCAATGCATTTTGATGTAGCTTTGAAAACAAACCAGTGCCTAATGTATTATCCGTGCTTAAATAAACACAAACTCTCTTTTCTTCCTTAGACTCTAAGGGTTAGAGTGAAACACACCGTATAGAGTTAGCCCTGGCAGGATGGCCTTGAACAGGCTGTCAAGCTACAGGGGGAGGCTTGGGTGGATGGGAGGCAGATGCGGGGGGAGATCAACTGAAGGACTTGTATGCATGCATATGAACATAACCAATGAATGAAAGACACTGGGGCGGGGAGGGGGGAAGCTGGGGATATGTGCTGGGGGGTGAGGGAGGCTGGGGGGAGGATAAGGGGGAGGGGGAAGGAAAACATGTACTACTATTATACTGCAAAAAATCAATAAAAAAATTTAGAGTTAGCCCTGGGAGAAAGATTTCGATTAGATGCTCATGCTGCTGTTGTCTACATTCTTGTTCTGCACTGTCTTGACACCTGTGGCAAGTCTTTCTGTGATACAGATGCCTACTTCTCTTTGAGGTACCCCACCTAACCAGCTTCCAAAAAAGTGAATTCCAAAAGCTATTTTTGAAGTCAAACCATCCCAAACATGATATTTCCTCAAAATTAATTGGTGGGAAAATTAATCAATGACTTTTATATAATGAAAATAAAGTTCAATGACATTTTCATTTAAAAAAAACAACACCACCACAGCAGGAGTAACTAAGTCCAATACCTACTGAGATCTGGGGAACTAGTAGAGCAGGTGAGGTTAGGGGAATGTGAACAGTGGCCAAGTGATCTCAGATCCTGTCAAAGAAGGGCAATGGGGTCAGCTCTGGCCACTGCTGCCATGTGAGAACACAGGCCCAGAGCTGCCAGACTTTTTGATTTTTTAAAAAGGTGCTAGAAATCCAGCTTTTACATGAAATCTCCTCATTTTTACATGCTGGCATCTAATTCACATTTTTCAAAGACACAGTACAAGCCAAACCAAACACATCTGAGAGCTGGATTTGTCTGTGTGCCGTCAGTTTGCAAGCTCTGCATAAAAATTCAGCTTAAGTAAATTACCACCAGTAATGTGCAAAACAGATCCTTCTCCCTTACTCCCTTCATCTCTGAGAACTGCAGCAGGGGACCAGGGAAGCCACTGCAGGTGAGAAGAGGTTCAGGGATAAGGTAGGGTCAGTGCCATCTGTTGTCCAAATTACTACATAAGAACTGGAAGTTTACATTCCCATTTGGACAGAATCTGATCAAAACAGCCGCTTCCAATCAGCCTCTTCAACATGTCCTGCTTCCCTCCATCAGAAGGCAAGATTTTTACCTTTTTATGAAAATTATCTTCTTTCACTGGGCTGCTGAAAACAGAATCTTAGGGTTGGCAAAGACTCTGTATGTCACCTAAAACAGTCACCTGCTGATGCCTAGATCCCCACTAGGACAATATTTTCCAGGGACATAACACCCAGCCTCAAACACTGCTGGGGAGTTCCAGAGTTCCTGAGGCTGCCTGTTTGTCCCTTTAAAACAACTCTGTTAGAAAGGTCTTCCAGACACTAGACTTCTATAAACCCATCCCAGAAATCAGATTAGATTGTTTTGGCAGCTGCCTCGCCATGACTCACACCACTTACTGTCCACGAGACCCTTAAGTCTTTTTCACAAGTGCTGCTGCTAAGCACAGCTCTCCCTAAGCTGACTTGGCCAGCTGAGTTTCTAGACATAAGGGCAAGACTTTACATTTTCTTCTTACTAAATTTTAGCCCACCTCCATGTTGCTATGAGGAAGCTATCCGTTCACAGGTACAAATTTTTTTGTTTCCCACATTCTTTTAAGAGGACTTTGACCTACCTCTGCCCCATGGATTGCTGGAGCTGAAGGCTTGCCCTTAAGCGATAACACAGATGGCAGTGGGACATTTGCCATTAAAACGACCTACTGACTACCTTCTCCAAAGCCTAGTTGCTAAAAATATTTATGAAGGATTGAATGAAGATTGATCCATTTCTCCAGATCAAAAAGCTCAGACAGCCGAAACCGGTTTAGCTCAGGAGATAAGAGTGTCAGTCTGTGGACTGAAAAGTTCTGGGTTCAATTCCAGATAAGGGCATGTACCTTGGCTGTGAGCACATTCCCCGTAGGAGGTGTGCAAGAAGCAGTTGATCAATGTTTCTCCCTCATCAATGTTTTTGACTTTCTGTACCTTTCTCCCTTCCTCTCTGTAAAAAATCAATGAAATATTTTTTAAAAGAAATTTTTGACATAACCAATGAATGAAAGACACTGGGGCGGGGAGGGGGGAAGCTGGGGATATGTGCTGGGGGGTGGGGGAGGCTGGGAGGAGGATAAGGGGGAGGGGGAAAGGAAAACATGTACTACTATTATACTGCAAAAAATCAATAAAAAATAATTAAAAAAAAAAAAGAAATTTTTGACATAACCAATGGCAATATTAAAAAAAATAATAATAAAAAATAAAAAACTAAAAAAACACCAACAGGAGCTACGCAGGCAACGAAAGAGTGAAGTGGACCAGGTGGGCCCTAGAGCAAAGCAGAGCCCAGGCCCCTTTGGAAGGAGGTAGCCAATTTGGCCTCTGTCTGAGAATGGGGACACAGTGTTTCTAGATCTTTCTATTTCTTAAAAAATGCCAGGATATTTTATTTTTATTTGAATTCGCCTGATTTTCTTTAAAACTTTCTTGATTTTTTAATGTTGGAAACTAATTTTCTTTTATAAATGTTCCAAAAGACAAAAAAAAAAAAACACCAGGAGGCTACATTTACCTGCAAGCTGCTGGTTCTGCTATAGATGTTCTAAATGTCACTCTTTGATTGAATCAAACCCCTCAAATCTGGGTAGGAATAATAATAGAGAGCACTTATTAAGTGTGGCCTGGGAGAAAAAAATGGCGGCAGAACAGACGGACATGTTCTGAATCTTGTCCCAGGGCAGATGGAGGGAGCAGCTGAGGGTCGCCCGGGGAGTGTTTTTTGGCAAGTTGGGGGACAGCTGGGCTCCAGAAGAAGGAGGGAGTCTGCTAGATTGGCCTCCCCTCACCGAACGGACCCCAGTGCTGCTAGGTTGTTTTGTGGAGCCACCAGCTTGGAGGCGGACTGCGCCACCTTGAAGGGGAAGGGCCTGAAAATATACAGCTGCAGTACCCACTGGATGGCTGAGAGACCCAAAACACTGGTTTCCAGTTGGCGCAGACGCGGACTCAGAGGAGCTCTGCACTCTGCCACAGAAAGGTCAGATTTCCCCTGGGGTTAGGTTGGGCGGGCAACCCAGGGACCTGGCAAAGCGGGGAGATCTACGCCTGAAAACAAGTCCATGGCTGTTGGAGCTGGTAAATGTGGAAGAGGGCCCTCAGAGCTGGTGGCAGAGGGGATTCCTAGAAAGCAACCCATTTGGACCTGACAGAGGACAGCCCAAAAATTTTGGGAGGGTCCTGGCTGCTAAACCCAAGGGGGGAAGGGAGTTTGCATAGACATTTCTGCAGAACCTGAGTTCGCGCACTTGCATTTTTTCCTCTCCTAATCTGAGCTTCTGAGTGCTAAGCCAGGAACCTGGGCTCACCTGGTGGGGGATACCCTGGGAGACTGCAGGGGAGAGCTGTTTTTCTGGAACCTGGGGATCACAACAGGCAGTCACTATTAGAGAAGCAACTCTGGGGCAGCCCATTCCCACAAATCAGTATTGAATACCACAGGGATGGCGGGATTTTAGTTCAGGCTAGAGAGAACCAATAGACCTGGAGGTCAATCCAGAAGCACTGCCACCCAGGGGCTGAATCACAAATTGACTCTTAATTTGGTAACACAAATTAAGGAATCAATTTTATTTCTACTACTATTTCACCTTTATTTTTTTTATGTGCCATTTTATTTTCTCTTTATTCTACTTTGGGATTAGTGTTCTACACTCTATTCTCATCTACCCTTTAGTATCTTTTTATTGTACTTCAACTTCACCTTTATGCCACCACTCTCTTGCTAACCTTTCCCTATTTAGTGTCTTGTTTCCCTTACACTTTTCCTGCTTTATTCTTTTTTTTACCCCCTGTTAAAATTTCACCCAACTTATATATCTAATCTCCAACCACCTACTGCAAGTCCATACATACCTCTCGTTTCTCTGACTTCACTATCCTAAATTGTTTTTCTCACTGTCCTGTTGTTGTTGTTTACTTGACTGTTGATTATATCGATATTTTATGCATGTTTGTGAGATTGGTATGTTCACTCTTTTTGTTTGTTTTGTTGGGGGAGGGTGGCATTGTTTTTTGTTTTGTTGTTGATGGCATTGTTTTTTTATAGATTTATGCTTCTGTGTTCCTTCAGCTCCCTTGATATTAGTTGTTGTATGTAGTTTATATCAATCTCCAGGTACTTGTTGCTGGCTTTTGTTGGGATTAGCGGCTGTCATATAGGAGTTTTCACCCCATATTTATAGTTTATTCCTCTTTTCTTTCTTTTTACTTCTTCCCCTTTTCCCAATTTCATTTTAGCATTCCTTTTTTTCTTTTTCTTGTGTGTGTGGGTGTGTGAGTGTCTGTGTGTATGTGTGTGTTTTCTCTTTCTCTCTTCTTTCTCACCTATCACCTAATTTGCCTTTCTCTGGCAATCACCTTTAATTTGGAGATAACAATACCATGAATACATTCCTGTGCAGAGTCTGGTGTGTTGCACCTGGTTGTGTTGTATTTTGTGCCTTTAAATCAACGCAGGAGAGTGAGAACGACATAACCAGACACACGGAGAAAAGAGACTATGGGAAGACAAAGAAACAGCCTGCATATGAAAGAAAAACAAGCCTCACCAGAAAAGGAGGAAAATGAAATGGAAGAAAGCAACCTGTCAGAGAAAAAATTCAGAGAGATGGTCATAAGGTAGCAGAAAAGAATGGAAGACAAATTTGACAATATGAGTAAGAACCAAGAGGAATTGAAGAAGAATCAAGAGGAAATGAAGAAGACCCAAGAAGAAATGAAGAAGAGCTGAGAAGAAATAAAGAAGAGCCAAGAAGAAATGAAGAACAGCCAAGAAGAAATGAAAAGTGACATCGCTGAGGTAAAGAACTCAATAGAAAGTATTAAGAGTAGACTAGAAGAAGCAGAGGACCGCATCAGTGAGCTAGAACACAAGGTAGAAAAAAATACCCAAGTAGAGCAGCTTCTAGAAAAGAAAAATTAAAAAGCAGGAGGAGAGCCTAAGGGAACATTGGGACAACATGAAACAAAACAACATCTGCATAATAGGGCTTCCAGAAGGCCAAGAAACTGAGCAAGGAATAGAAAACCTGTTGGAAGAAATAATGACAGAAAACTTCCCTGATATAGGAAAGAAAAAAACCACACAAATCCAAGAAGCTCACAGAATCCCAAGCAAAATGAACCCCAAAAGACCTTCACCATGGCACATTATAATTAAATTGGCAAACGCCAATGACAAAGTAAGAATCTTAAAAGCTACCAGAGAGAGACAGAAAGTCACCTATAAAGGAACCCCATCAGACTAGCAACTGATTTCTCAACAGAAACACATCAGGCCAGAAGGGAATGGAAAGAAATATAAAAAGTCATACAAAGGAAGGGTCTAAATCTTAGAATACTGTACCCAGCAAGGCTATCAATCAAAATTGAAGGTTAAATCAGGATCTTCACAGACAAAAAGGGACTAAGGGAATTCATTACCACCAAACCAGCAATGCAAGAAATGCTAAAGGGTCTGCTGTAAAAAGAAATATGAAATGAAGAAGGAACACAGGAGTAAAGAACAAAAATGGTGACAAACAAGTACCTATCAATAATAACTTCAAATGTAAATGGTTTAAATACTCCAATCAAAAGACATAGGGTAATGGACTGGATAAGAAAACACGACCCATATATCTGCTGTCTACAAGAAACCCACCTCTGAAAAGAAGATGCACACAGACTGAGGGTGGAAGGATGGAAAAAGATTCTTCAGGCGAATGGAAATGGAAAAAATGCTGGGGTAGCAATACTTATATCCGACAAATTAGATCTCAAAGTGAAGGACATAACAGGAGATAAAGAAGGCCACTTCATAATACAAAAGGGAGCAATTCAACAAGAAGAAATAACTCTGATAAACATATACACACCCAATACAGGAGCACCCAAATACATGAAAATATAGGGGGAGATTGACAGCAATACAATCATAGTAGGATACTGTGGGGGGCAGCCCCAGGCAAGACACCTTGAGCATTCTCTAAATCTTTGTGCTGGCTGAATTCAAGGGGCCTGGAAAAACCATGTCTTGGAAAAACACATTCACCAATGTTATCAGCTTGACCTCAGGTGTCCGGGAGAGGGCCTTGATATGTAAATGCAGGCTTGCCCTGGGAATGGGTGAATGAATAGGGCCTGGGCTCACAGAAACTCCTTTGATCCTAATGTTGGAGAAATCCCTTTGTATTGTGGAATATAAATAAACACAGCTTCATGGGCTCAGGCTTGTGGCTGTTTCTCCATGAGAGGGAGAACAGATGCCCACCTAGCCCCAGCTTTTTAATCCTACTTCTGTGTCTTCTCGTCTATATTTCATTTTTCTTCATCCTCAGCTCCTCCACTGAGAAACTGAACCCAGTCTCTCTCCATGCTGGACATGGGAGAGAGAGAGAGGAAAAAACACCCCCAATAGGATACTTTAATACCCCACTATCACCATTGGACAAATCCTCTAAACAAAAAATCAGTAAAGAAACATCAATCCTCAATGACTCAGTAGACCAGATGGAATTAATTGACATCTTCAGATCATTTCACCCCAAAGCCACAGAATATACATTCTTTCCAAGTGCCCATGGGTCATTTTCAAAGGTAGGCCATATGTTGGGTCATAGGCAAAGTCTCTCCAAATTCAAGAAGATAGAAGTCATATCAAGCATATTCTCAGATCACAGTGGCATAAAGCTAGAAATCAACTACAATAAAAACAATCCAAAGAAATCAAACACATGGAGACTAAACAGCATGCTATTAAATAATGACTGGGTTACCAGAGAGATCAAGGAAGAAATAAAAAAAAAACATCATGGCAACAAATAACAACAATAACACAACAATCCAAAATCTATGGGACACAGCAAAAGCAGTTTTGAGAGGGAAGTTCATAGCTCTACAACCCTACTGGGGAAAAAAAAAAAAAACAATGGTAATAAATTATCTAACCCAACAACTCAAAGAGTTAGAAAAGGAGCAACAAGAAAAGCCCAGTATAAGCAGAAGGAAGGAAATAGTAAAGATGAGAGCAGAGATAAACGACATAGAGACCAAAGAAACAATACAAAAGATCAACAAAACCAAGAGCTGGTTCTTTGAAAGGATAAACAAGATTGATGAACCTCTAGCCAGGCTCACCAAGAAGCAAAGAGAGAGGACCCTAATAAATAAAATCAGAAATGGAAGAGGTGAAATAACAACAGACCCCATCGAAATACAAAGGGATTGTTAAAAAATACTATGAACAACTCTACTCCAACAAACTGGACAACCTAGAGGAAATGTATATATTCCTAGAAAAATATAACCTCCCAAAACTCAATTTACAAGAATCTAAACAGCTCAATAGAACAATAACCATGGAAGAAATTGAAACAGTCATCAAAAAGCTTCCAGCAAACAAAAGCCTAGGGCCAGATGGCTTCACAGGGGAGTTTCACCAAGCATTCAAGGAAGAACTAAAACCTATCCTCCTCAGACTATTCCAGAAAATTCACGAGGATGGAACACTTCCAAACTCCTTCTATGAAGTCAGCATCACCCTAATACCAAAATCAGATAAAGATGACACAATGAAAGAGAATTACAGGCCAATGTCCCTCATGAATATAGATGCCAAAATCCTCAATAAAATTCTAGCAAATCGGATCCAGCAGTACATCAGAAAGATACCATGACTAAGTAGGATTTATCCCAGGAATGCAAGGATGGTGCAAATCAATAAACATGATGTATCACATAAACATATTGAGAGATAAACACCACATAGTCATATCAATTGATGCAGAAAAAGCATTTGACAAAATCCAACACTCTTTCTTTTTTTTAATATGTTTTATTGATTTTTCACAGAGAGGAAGGGAGAGGTATAGAAAGTCAGAAACATCAATGAGAGAGAAACATCGATCAGCTGCCTCTTGCATACCCCCTGCTGGGGATGTGCCTGCAGCCATGGTACATGCCCTTGACCAGAATCAAACCTGGGACCTTTCAGTCCGCAGGCCAATGCTCTATCCACTGAGCCAAACTGGTTTCGGCCCAACACTCTTTCTTGATAAAAAACTCTCAACAAGGTGGGAATAGAAGGATCATACCTCAACATAATAAAAGCTATATGTGATAAACCCACAACAAACATCATACTCAATGGGCAAAAACTACAACCATTTCCCCTAAGAACAGGAACAAGACTCTCCACTCCTGTTTGACATAGTACTGGAAATATTAGCCATTGCAATTAGACAAGAAGAAATAAAAGGCATCCAAATTGGAAAAGAAGAAGTAAAGCTATCCTTATTTGCAGATGACATGATATTGTACATAAAAAACCCAAAAGACTCCATAAAAAAACATTTATTAATAGACTTAATAAATGAGTTCAGCAACGTAGCAGGATACAAAATTAAAGCCAAGAAATCTATGGCATTTCTATAACTTACAGAAAGAGAGACTAAAAAAGCAATCCCATTTACTATCACACCAAAAAAAATTAAGATACCCAGGAATAAACTTAACAAAGGTGGTAAAAGACCTATTCGCGAAAAACTACAGGACACTGAAAAAAGAGATAGAGGAAGATGTAAACAGGTGGAAGAATATACCATGTTCATGGATTGGGAGAATCAACATCATTAAAATGTCCATGCTACCCAAAGCAATCTATAAATTTAATGCACTCCCCATTAAAATACCAATGGCATATTTCACAGAACTAGAAAGAACTCTTCAAAAATTCATCTGGAATATAAAAGACCCCAAATAGCCACAGCAATCCTGAGAAAAAATCACAAAGTCGGTGGGATTTCAATACCAAATTTCAAGCTGTATTACAAAGCCACTGTTTTCAAAACAGCCTGGTACTGGCAAAAGAACAGACATATAGACCAATGGAATAGAATAGAGACTCCAGATATCAACCCAAATCACTATGCTCAATTAATATTTCACAAAGGAGGCATGAACATAAAATGGAGTCAAGATAGTCTCTTCAATAAATGGTGTTGGGAAAATTGGATAGGTACATGCAAAAAAATGAAACTAGACCACCAACTTACACCATACACAAAAATAAACTAAAAATGGATACAGAACTTAAACATAAGATGGAAAACCATGAAAATACTAGAGGGACCCACAGGAAGAAAAATCTCAGACATATGCAGAAAGAACTTTTTCACTGATACTGCTCCTAGGGCAATGGAAGCTAAAGAGAAAATAAACAAATGGGTCTACATCAAAATAAAAAGCTTTTGCATAGCTAAAGAAACCATCAACAAAACAACAAGAAAACCCACTGTATGGGAGAACATATTTGCAAACGTTATCAGTGATAAAGGTTTAATCTCAAGCATCTACAGGCAACTCATACAACTTAATAAAAGGAGGACAAATGAACCAATAAAAAAATGGGAAATGGACCTAAGTAGAATCTTTTAGAAAGAAGACAAAAGGAAGGCCCAGAGATACATGAAAACCTGCTCAAAGTCACTAATTATCCGAGAGATGCAAATCAAAACGACAATGCGGTACCATCTCACACCAGTTAGAATGGCTTTCATCAACAAATCAACAAACGACAAGTGCTGGCAAGGATACGGAGATAAAGAAGCCCTCGTGCACTGCTGGTGGGATCGCAGACTGGTACAGCCACTGTGGAGAACAGTATGGAGTTTTCTCAAAAAACTAAAAATGGAGCTCCCATTTGACCCAGTGATCCCACTTCTAGGAATATATCCCAAGAAACTAGAAACATGAATTTAAAAGGATATATGTACCCCTATGTTCATAGCAGCACAATTTACCATAGCTAAGATTTGGAAAGAGCCTAAATGCTCACCAGCAGATGAGTGGATTAAAAAACTGTGGTACATCTACACAATGGAATACTATGCTGCGGTAAAAAAGAAGGAGCTCCTACCATTAGCAACAACATGGATGGAGCTGGAGAGTGTTATGCTAAGTGAAATTAGCCAGGCAGAGAAAGATAAATATCACATGATCTTACTCATTTGTAGAATATAATGAATGCCATATACTGATGAACAAGAACGGATCCAGAGCCTGAGAAAAGTCCATCAGAATGTCAAACCTCAGGGTAAGTGGGGGGTGGTGGGAGTAAGGGGGGAAGTCAATATATTTGACCTCTTGAACTAAGGTAAGTAATTTGTGTTTTTACATCCCTGAAAAAGTTTATATAAAGTTATAAAAAAATTGGCAGCTAGTTTGAGATTGAATTGACACGGCCTAGAGCTTGTCATCTCCTATGGACACCAGTCCTTAGGCTAGGCCCTCCTTAACCTCCCGTGACACCATAATCCCTTACATGATATTATTCTATAATGTCATTATAATTTTTGATGTTTCACAATAGCATATTGTACAATTATCCCAAAGAAACTTAGAAATTAATTCTTTAAATGTTTGGCAGCCATTTAAAAAAGGACAGGAAAGTAATTAATCCCTTTCAGAAGGAATTAAGGCACTGGGAAGGCACTTGAATATTCTATATTGGCCCCTCTTGCCCTTTTTGCCAAGAGGGACCCTCTTCCCACAATCCAAGTGCACACAGCTGTTGCCTGAGCTTTCAGTTCAAGCTGTGGCTGAAGCCTCTGGGTGGCTGGCACCATGGATCTGTCTCTCGTCCAATGGTGTGAACTGGGCCCTTCCTGGAGAAGAAACTTGAGTCTCCTGAGATATATGATCAGTAATGGGATCCCGCCAGCAGGCGAGGGGATCCCAAGGCAGGTGCTGGGCATGGAGGCCATGGGGGCATAGACTGCCAAGGAGACAGAACTGAACCTCCCATCACCCTGCTTATCCCCAGAGGATGGCTGGTTAGCCAGAGACAGGTAAGATTCCTCAGGGAAGGAACAACCTAAGACAGGCACAGTTGCAGAGGGGCCAACAGGAGAGAACTTAAAGGTCAACAGAGGTGGGGCACAGACCCTCACCCCCTAACCTTGCAGGGGCCTGAACTCTCACCTCTTCTGAGAGAGGTCTCCTGCCCCCACAGCTGCTTTGCCTCCCATGCACAGCTCAGATCAGGACCCAGATTACAGACAGAGACTCGGCCAGCAATAGCTGCCCTATATCTAAATCTAGTCTAGTACCAGGAATGCTCAGGGCCTACTCAAGAATGCAAATAATCCTTTCCACTAATATTTACAGGGTAAACTAAGATTATTGTTTGAGTATTAAATTTGACAGTAAAATAGTAATCAAGTTTTCGTATTAATTTAAATTGGCCAAGTGAAATAAGTGAATACTCAAGAAAATTTTAGTGTACTGGACAAAAAGCTTTTCCTAAAACATTAACTAAAATATCTATTAGTAGTTCATCTCACTGTAAAATTGCCTAACATCCAAAGAACCTAAAGCAGTAATATTTGTGTGCAAAAATTAAAATGTAAAATTACCAAGACTGCAAGATAAAATTTCCAAAAGCCCCCATTAACCAAAAAAAAGGGGGGGGGGGACAGTGGGGTAATATCATGTAAGGAAAAATATCCTATAAGTAAAATACATGTAGAAAATTCTTACTCCAGAAAAGTAAATTCCATTTGTAAAACCAACTGCAGGACACCCATGAAAAAACACACATGGTGTCAAAATAAGCCAAAGGAAAATCATTTAGGCAAAAATAAAAAGAATCCCAAGTCTATTTTGCAGAGAGGATCCCTTTGTTATCTTTTGGTCGAGAATGTTTTTGTGTGTTTGCAGAGAAAAACTCCAAGACCATGTGGGTTCCTGAGACAGTGAGGAACTGACGGGTCTGTTCCAACCACGAGGATGGTCCAGAGATGGTGGACGCTGACGACATCTTGCCATGCTAGCAGTTGGCAGCTGTGCGTGGCTGCAGGCAGCCCAGGACCATACCAGAGAGGATGGATCTTGCATTGCCACGATGTGTCCACCATCTGGATACCATTGCTGACATGTACACATGAAGAACTATTTGACATTGAAACTGGGACTCAGAACAGTTGGACATTGAAACTGACACTCAAACATTTTTTTTGTTTTGCTCTTATACGTTTGTTTCTACTATGCAGAGGCAAGATATTTTTGAAGAAAAGAAGCAGGGGGGAGTGATTGATATAGAGGCAGGGTGGCCTTGAACAGGCCGTCAAGCTACAGGGGGAAGGCTGAAGTGGATGGGAGGCGGATGCTGGGGGAGATCAATGGAAGGACTTGTATGCATGCATATGAGCATAACCAATGAATGAAAGACAGTGGGGCGGGGAGGGGGGCAGGTGGGGACATGTGCTGGGGGGTAAGGGAGGCTGGGGGGAGGATATTAGGGGGGGAAGGAAAACATATGTACTACTATTAAATATAAGTTATATTGTAAATAAAAAATAATTATTAAAAAAAAGTAAATAAATAAATAAAATAAATAAAGTTACCAAAACTGCAATATAAAAGTTCCAAAAGCCCTCATTAATAAAAAAAAGTGGGGGGGGGGTGTAAGGAAAAATATCCTGTAAGTAAATTACATCTAGAAAATTCTTATTCCAGAAAATTAATTTCCATATGTAATGCCAACAGCAGGACACCCATGAAAAACACACATGATGTCAAAATAAGCCAAAGGAAAATCATTCAGGCAAAAATAAAAAAGAATCCCAAGTCTAATTTACAGAAAAGATCCCTTTATTAACTTTTGGTCAAGAATATGTTTGTATATTTTCAGAAAACAACTCCAAGACCATATGGATTCCTGCAACAAAGAGGAACTGACAGGTCTGTTCCAACCCCGAAGACAGTCCAGAGATGGAAGACACTGACAACACCTTGCCATGCTAGCTGTCAGCAGCTGTTCATCGTTGCAGACAGCCCAGGACCAAACCAGAGAGGGTGGAACCTGCATTGCCACCATATGTCCACCATCCAGATATCATTGCTGACATGTACACATAAGGAACTATTTGACATTGAAACTGGGACTCAGAACAGTTGGACATTGAAACTGAGACTCAAACATTTTTCGTTCTTATATATTTATTTCCAGTATGCAGATGCAAGATCTTTTTAAAGGAAAGAAACAGGGAAAAGATTGATACAGAGGAAAAGAAGCATTGAACAAACTTCAAACTATAGGGGGAAGGCAGGGGAGAGTGGGAAGGGGACTATAAGAGATCAACCGAAGGACTTGTATGCATGCATATAAGTATAACCAATTGATTCAAGACACTGGGGCGGGGGAGAGGGGCAAGTGAGGGCATGTGCTGGGGGGCAGGGGAGGCTGGGGGAAGGACAATGTGGGGGGGACATATGTACTACTATTTTTAATACTTTAAAGAATAAAAAAAGATTTATGATATCAAACATAAAAAAAAGTGTACCCTGTATTCCAGAAAATAGGCTAAAAAGTGTGGATTATCTCATTTAATCCTCACAAGAGTACAGTGAGGTATCCATTTTACAGAGGTGGAAACCTAGTAAGTGATAAAGCTGGCATTCAACTCTGAGTCTGGCTGTCTTCAGAATCCAATGCAGAGTTTGTGGAGCACATTGTTTGGACAGAAATGCTGTAAATGAATTGTGCTTTGGTGTTCAAACTATCAACTGATAGTGAGGGATTTTTAACTACTAAAAATGTGTTATAATCACTACTAAGGCCACACCTGCCCCATCTCAGGGTTCTTATGGGCTTCAGCAGCTGAAGGACCCCCCTTCCCCTGTTGCCTTCAAGAACAGATCAGAGGAAAACATCACAGCACCTCTCTTTGGGGGAGATTGTCTTGCTCTTTACCCCAGGTTTGTACTTATTCTTGAGGAGAAGTGAAGGATTTACTTAAAATAGTGCCAGGGAGTCTCTATTGTAATGCAAGTCTCATCGAACAACCCTACCTGATGAACATAATTTGAGACAGAAGATAGAATATAATTTATTGGCCTTATCCAAAAATGGCAAACCCAACTAACTGCCTATAGAAGCCAGGAAGCTTACCTTAGGTCAATGAGTGAAGCAGTCAATGTCAAATAAGAAGGTGTGGGACTCAAGAGCTCCTGCCCAGAAGTGGATGAGACTGAGAATACATGCTTCATCTAAAAAATGGCAGCTTCTACTCAGCTCTGGCTGATGGGCTAACATGTTGGAATGGCGACCCAGTGCAGCCAGGTTGTCCAGCTTGTTCTCAAAGAGTCAGAAATGCAGATTTTTCTATGAAGTTGCCCTGTTTTATTGTGCATCTCAACCAAATACATCACTGGCCTGCAGAACATCACTTGCTTAGTGATCAATGCTGGTCTGGGAGAAAATAAGTTGAATTTTAAATTTAGTCTTGAGATACTTTGAACATCTGAAGAAGGAGAAGGACTCAAAGAGGCATTCTTAAATCCTTGGGGCCTAAACTACCCAGCTCTTGACTTCATGGAGCAGTGCTGGGGATGCAGTCTGAACATCACTGATTCTCCACTGATTTCTTCCACACAGGGAGATAGCCACATCCTGAGTGGATCATAAGCTTGGAAGTTAGTCATGGAGGCATTAGAAGAAAGGTCAACAAAAATGGGAGGGATAGGGGTGTTGATCTCTACTTAGCTTAAGACCAACTCTATTCATTCCTCGAAATTTAGGGTCACAATTAAGGGCATGGAAATATACCCATTGGAAGAAAATGATATCATGGACTAGCCAGGCTCTAGAGCACATTTGTGAACCAAAATTCCTAGATGTTGTACTTCCAAGGAGGTCAAAAGTCAAGTCTGGGTGCGTGCAGACTTCTAACTCTTCTCTTGGTGGCTGGTTAGACTTGGTAGCACCTCAGAGAGAAGTCAGGGCAGTTATCCAAGTTGGTCTCTATAGGGGTTTGAGCTCCAGACCAGCTTTTGTTACCCTGGAGCAATAGAACCAAGACTCAAGAATGGGTTTGGAAGGGAGACCTGTGTGCCCAACCCGCCAAGGCCAAAGAAACTCTGCAGGTGAAGATCAGCCCACCAGACTTTTACATTAGGGTATTGAGCCACAGCTTCGGGACAGACATTCATTTCCCAGAGAGTGGCCTCTATCATCTACTTCCCTCTGGATCCTCTTAGGGAGCTGCCAAGTGCCACTTGGACAAGGCTCTAAGGTCTGATATCCTAATCAAAGGCCAATTTGTTATTACTCTATTTACATTTCTACTTATTCATGGTAAAAATTCCTCTCAAGGCTCAATATCCTTAAAGGTTTAGTTTCTCTTGAAGAGTTGGTGGTGTTCTCTTAAAGGTATTACTAAACTGTACATTTTTAGAGTCAATGTCTTATCCTGTTCTGCTAAGACAGTGGTCGGCAAACTATGCCTCGAGAGCCACATGTGGCTCTTTGGCCCCTTGAGTGTGGCTCTTCCACAAAATGCCATGGCCTTAGGCGAGAAGAAGTTTAAGTTTAAAAAATTTGGCTCTCAAACGAAATTTCAATCGTTGTACTACTGATATTTGGCTCTGTTGACTAACGAGTTTGCCGACACTGTAACGATATCTCTGCTTCCTGCCGAAACCGGTTTGGCTCAGTGGATAGAGCGTCAGCCTGCGGACTGAAAGGTCCTGGGTTTGATTCTGGTCAAGGGCATGTACCTTGGTTGCGGGCACATCCCCAGTAAGGGGTGTGCAGGAGGCGGCTGATCGATGTTTCTCTCTCATTGATGTTTCTTTCTATCCTTCTCCCTACCTCTCTGTAAAAAATCAATAAAATATATATTTTTTAAGATATCTCTGCTTCCTGATTCTATTTACCACAGAATGTGCTGTTTCTCTTAATGGTAACTACTGTTTATAGAACATCTACCATGTGTCTGTTCTGACCTGAATGCTTTACAGAAATGCCCAAGGGAGGTATATTGTTCCTGTTTTACAGAGGTATAAAGAGCTGAGCCTCAGAGAGGTTAAACAATTTGTCCACAACTAGCCTTCAGAGCTTGCAGTATTACTTACAGTCATGATTACTAATAACAACAGCTAATACTGATTGAGTCCTTACTATGTGCCTAGCCCTGTGCAATGGGCTTTACATACATTGTCTCAATTTAACCACCTAGATAACTCTTTGAAATTGGATTACTATCTTCACTTTACAGATGGGGAAACTGAGGCTCAAAGAGATAAAAAGACTTGCCCAAAATCACATAATAAGAAAGTAGCAGAGCTGGGCTGCAAGTCTCTAACAGTTTGATATTAACAACCATGTTCCCAATTACTAAGCCTGCCTTCCTTGGTTTCCTGACATTCTCAAACTGGATGGGCACGCTCATGTTTTCATCCACTCAGTGGAAACACCTAACAGGGCAGAGTCTTTTGGCAGGCCACTAGAGACTTCACCTAGGCAACAATGGGTCATGCAACAATCACCACTTGTTTGGACAATTAGAACCCATCTAATGATGCCCCTAGACTGACTTGTGCTTAGGGAACTGGTGCAGGAGAGGGAAAAGAAAATGTGGCTTCTCAAGAGTAATAGAGAAGAGTCCAGAGGCCCGGTGCTGAGATTGGTCTCCTCCTTCCTAACTGCAGGGCTACATGTTTCTAGGCTTGGCTCCAGGCCTTCCCCCACCCATTCAGATGATAATTATCTGGGTTTTAGAGGTATTGGAGCCCCCAAGTTGAGCCTCCATAATCCTTCCAGTTTTGTCAAGCAACTGGCCATTTTCCCACTTCCAGGGGAAATAAGGGATTTTATGGTTTACAGGCCACAGTCTGGGGTAGAGGCCAAAGAGGGTCTTTGTCTGAGGAGCCTGGAAAAGGCTTATTCCAGGGTTCTGACAAAGGAAACTGGTAATTCAGGGGCATTCTTGTTTCTTGGGAGACTTTTTTCCAGGAGTATCAGGATTCGTCTTTTCTCAATCCCTTTTCATTCATCTTGCCCTCCTTGGAACCAACTGTCAGGTCTTTCTTTGACAGTAATGAGGATGGAAAGATGTGGCTCCGTCTCTTTATAAAACTGTGCAATTAAATTTTCCTTAATGAAGCTATTTACTTTCTCCCAGCAATATCATTTCTGTTGTGGACTTAGCTGATTTCTTTTTAAATACCTTTTAAATAGAACTAGAAGGCAGTATTTCCTAGAAGAGCATCTTAATATTTTCATAAGCCTAAAACTAACTGTGTATATATTTTTCTGTCCTTGATAGCTATTCCAGAAGTTTGCTTTGAATGCCTCCTGTGTGGAAGGCATGAGGCACAAGAATTCAGAATGAATAAAAGAAGGCCCCTGCACTCTGGGGGCACTCATAGGGAGACAGACACATAAACAACCCCACGGTAATAGCAGTATGCCCTGGGGAGGAGCTAGGCAAAAATAGAAATAATTAACATTTCTGCAGAACTCTAGAGTTTACTGCCTCACACACCACCTCATTTGATCCTCATGGCAACTAGCCTTTAGGGTAGGTAATGTCTTATTTTACAGATGAGGATGCAAGGATGCAGAATGGAGAAGTCCCTCATTCAAAAGATAGATCAGACGGGTTTTATGACTAAATCCAGACTCTGGACACAGCAGTACAATGGCTCCTGATTTTAACCCTGTACTTTAATGGTTGGACTTGACTATCCCCAACCCCACACCCCATACCCATCTCTTTGAATTTTAAAAGAGCAGAGAAAAGAAAACATCTTCCACACTGCCCATGGGGTATGGGAGGAGGGGAAGGGGGAGAGAATCCAGTAAAGTAATACAGATAATTTCAACAGTCATTCTTACAATACATAATGAACACCACAAACAAAACTTAAAAATCTTTTGCAGGTATTTTCCTTCCTTCCTCCCTCATTCTTTCCCTCCCTCTTTTTCTCCCTCCCTCCCTCCTTTCTTTCCTTCCTTCCATAATGCAGTTGATGTCTGAACGTCCTCCATAGCAGAAAAAATTGTCAACAAATACTTTTATTGCCAACTTGGTGGGTTTTTAAATTAGAAAAGTAATCACAGCTGAAGCCGGTTTGGCTCAGTGGATAGAGCGTCGGCTTGCAGACTGAGAGGTCCCGGGTTCTATTCCAGTCAAGGGCAAGTGCCGTGGCTGGGGCACATCCCCAGCAAGGGGTGTGCAAGAGGCAGCTGATCGATGTTTCTCTCTCATCGATGTTTCTGACTTTCTATCCCTCTCTCTTCCTCTCTGTGAAAAATCAATTAAATATATTTTTAAAAAAAGAAAAAAAGAAAAGTAATCACAATCACTATTTCAGAAGTCAATCAAAAATAGAAGAATATAAGGGGAAAGGTATCCTTTCTACTGTTCCCTGTCACTACCATCCTGCCCCCAACCCCACCTCTACTCGATTCCTAAGTTCCCCAGAGAAAGTATCATTATCAATCATTAAGAACTATGAGACTCTTTTTATACACACCCAAATATATAAAGACACTCATTTTTATTTTTTTAAAATAGGATTGTAACACAGAGACTTACATATACTGATAGTTTAGTCTTTTCTTGGAAATAAAAGATTTATCCAAGGTCATTCAGCTGATAAGCTATAAGCCAAGACTCAAACCCAGTTCTATGCAATTTCATCCTGGGCACTCCCTACCCCAACCCAGCCATATCACAGCTGCCTCCTTCAACAATCCATATTCTTGCCTCACTTACTTTCTGTGATAGTTGCCTCACTTACTTTCTGTGATAGTTACTTAATGTAACTATCCAGCCAGGATGGATTTCTATCCTCCTCAGTTGATCCCTGGCTTTCATTTCACCTTAAAAGCACATATCCCATTATTATACTTATCTTCTTAATATAACTACTATAAAATTTCTTTTCTGAAACCATTTCAATCTTTTATACCAGAAGTTGTGTGTTTCTCTTAGAAGTACCAATTTTTCTGACCCCTTAAATACTTTGATTGCTTCTGACCCTTCTCTAAATGAAAAGGTGGTTCCTAAATAGCTCAGGAAATAATGTGGTGAGGTAAGTTTGACCAATCCAGCTTTACAGGTCAATATCAGAAATCACCTAGAATATTTTCAACAATTTATATCTAGTCATTATAAGTTCCTCCAAGAACTCTATACCATCCTTTCATAACACTTAACATTTTTATAATTATAAGTTAAAATATGTCTTCCTCCTATGGAGTCGGGGAACATAGTAGAAACTAATAAATATTTGTTAAACTAAATGAAAGTAAACTGGCTCACCATGTTCTCAACATTTCTTTCCCACTATTCCCAATAGCATATAATTCTGTTTCTAGCAGAGAGAGGTGGCGCCTCCATCATTATTTTGGTGTAGAGTTTCAATGGTGATATTATGCCAAGTATGAGATCCAACAAGACAGATATATTCAGGGTGGGGCCTAAAGCAAGAGGATTGGGCCATACATTAGACTAAAGCCCTAGATGAGCTGAGGGTCATGAGACAAACTCAAAAAACCACCACCAGGCAAAAGGTCAGGAGTCCAAATGGCCAGGGTAGGAGATCAAGAAGTATTTAGTTACCAGGTATTAGAAGCCAGGGAGTGACTGTTTTCTGCCTCCATTTCCCCAAAATCATATATCTTCAGGAGATCCAAAAATATTGTCTGGAAAGACCACTATTCCAAATAAAGCCCAGGTAAAATAAAAAGTAATGTACTGGCCAACTCTACTTGGAAACATCCTACTGAGATAACAATTAGAGGACAGTCATGCTGCTCAGCCTGTGTGCATTCTTTATTACAAATAAAATCAGAGGTGCCACATCTACTCTTTGGTGTTCTTGAAGGTGACCAAAGTGTTTTATTGTAACATGTCTCCTATGTCCTCTCTTCTCTCTTCTCTTCCCTTCCCTTCCCTTCCCTTCCCTTCCCTTCCCTTCCCTCCCCTTCCCTTCCCTTCTCTTCCCTTCTCCCCCCCCCCCCTCTCTCTCTCTCCCTTTTTCTCTTGTTCCTTTTAAGGCACTCTAAGCTATAGAAGGTCCCCCTACCTCTGAGCTCTAACCTCTCAGTAAGAGTTCTACATGCCTACAGGGCTTTCTGTCTGACAAAAAGTTGGAAAACACACTAAACCATAGTAAACTGTATTCTGAAAATACCCTCACCAGCCATTATAAGCCAGGAGAAAACAGGTTACCCTGTTGGGAACTAGCAATTGGGAATCTCAAAAGTTCCACTAATGACCAGGAACTCCAGCACAGAACAACAAAAAAGTTAAATCAGAGGGAAGGTGCCATCAGAGAGGGTAACCTGCTCCTGAGATTAAATCCTTTGCTTTAGACAAGACTCTCTTTTTAGTACTTCCGGCCAAAGTACTTCCTGGGTACCAACAGGGAAGTGAGACTATAAGGGACTGGGAAGGGGGAAATTTTAACTGAATGTGGCTGGAACAGATGTGGGGTTGGTTGAAGTTCTTGATAAGTCAGCTCAGTTTCCCCCCATTTTACAGATTTGTGGGGATAGAAGTGGCCAACACAAGCCAGCTACCACAATCCCCCACCCTAAAAGGACCATCCAAACACATGGAAGCTCAGGCTTATTGACTGATGTTCTTACTTGGCAACATCTGTTTATTTTTAGGCCATACTTTGTCTATTTCAGCCTAGGTCTACCGACCTGTGATGATCTGTTTATCAGTTTTAATTTTATAACTTTTCATAAAAGACCTACTAGTATGATCCCATTTTTTGTTACAGAAGATATAAAAGAGATTTAATAGAGATATAGAACCTGGAAGATAATATATTGAATGTTTATAGTAGTTATCTCATATATCAGTTTCTAGATTCCTTTTTTATATTTTTCTGTATTTTCAAAACTTTAAAAATAATAAGCATGTACATATGATTATGGATGTGTACATGCTTATTATTTTTAAAGTTTTGAAAATGTTATTTTAAAAAATGGCTCTTACCCACCATTTCCAAGGTCAAAGACTCATAAGATCCAATGGTTAACAAGAACTTCAAGCTCCTCTCATTTCAAATCTCATCTCCCACCACCCCTTCATTCCATCTACTATGAATTTCAGCCACATCAAATTTCTCACCATTTCCCAAGCATCCAGGCTCTTTCATGACCATCCCATACCTTTGCCCAGGCTGTTCTCTCTTCAGGAAATGCTTTTTATCATTTTGAGAGCTTCTACCCATCCTTCACAGCCCTACTCAAAAGTCCTCTTTCCTATAACAAGTTCTCCAGCTCTTCCAGGCAAAGCTGACATACTCTGAATTTTCACAGTGTGTGATTCCAGTACTACTTCAGCACTTACTGTATTATAATTGATTAATATATGTTTGTAACTATGTCTTTTAAAGACAGGGATGGACCCATTTTGTGTCCCCATATTAGATACATACGCAACTAATAAAAAATATTGGATTCCCTGCAGTACCCCTGCAAGTAGCACCTGGTCTCTCTACCTCATTCCCTCTAAGCCATCAACTGGATTGCTCTGCATAGATACAATTATCCCTTCTGTGGATTAATTAAATCTCAATCAGGGTTTGGCGAAAGCCTGGCTATGCTTCATTATGTGCTTCTAGACAGCAGTTCCTACTTGGATCCCATGGACCCCAAAACAAAATATCTACAAGTGATTGTGTGCAAAGTCCATCACAAGGACATCTACATTCATTCGTTTAATCAACAAATATTAGGATCACCTGTTATATACCAAGTGCTATTACAGGTGCTAGCAAAACAAAGAAACAAAAGTCTTGTTCTTACAGACTTTCAATTTTAGTAGAGAGAAGAAATAAACAAAAGGAAAATATCATATAGTCATAAGTGCTCTGCTAAGAATTCACATCAGCAGACCCAGTAGTTACTCCATGGCTACTTAAGATCGAGTGGTCAGGAATTGACATGCAAGCTGAAAGCAGAATACCTAGAAGAAGCTAGCCATGTGACAATCCAAAGGAAGAAGATTCCAGAAAGCAGGTCCAAGCTTGGAGAATTCAAGGAACCAGGAAAGTGGACAGGTAATGTGGCCAATGTAGGCAGAGCACAGCTTTGTAAGCTGAGGTAGGGTTTTGGATTGAATTCTCATGTAGTGAGATACTACCAAAAGGTTTGGAAACCAATAGTAACATAATTAGATTTAAACTGTGTAGGAATTACTGCTGGTTGCTGTGGGGAGAACAGACTATGAGGATAAGAGAAGAAGCAGGGAGACCATGTAGGACATATCTTTAAACTGGGGTCTATTTTGATCCCCCAGGGAACATCTGGCAATGTTTGGAGACATTTTTGGTTGTCACAATTTGGGGAGGGGACTGCTACTGGTATCTATTGGGTGGAAGCCAGAAATGCTGCTGAATATCCCACACTGTGCAGGGCATTCCCCCCTCAATAACAAAAAAAAAAAAAAGATCCAACCCAGAATTTGAAAAGTGCAGAGATTAAGAAGCCCTGAGTTAGGAAACTGTTGTCCTGGTCCCAGCAAGAGGTGATGGTGGTCTGGGTCAGGATGGTAGCAGATGGAGAAGGGAGGAAACTCACTGCAATTAATATTTTGAAATATTAAAGGTTTTCTTCCATATTTCCTTAGACCTTTTGGGCCCAATTCAGGCAGGGAAGGCATTCTGTGTTCATTGCCTCAGAGAAAGACAATACAGAGAAAGACTCAATTCTTGGCTTTTGACTTTCCAAAGCCTAGCCCTCAGGGAGAATAAAAAGAAATGTGGATTACGGACAATAGCTGTGAGAGAATGTTTAATGACAAAGTGCCAGGTTATCACCCTTCTTGCCCTCCTTTCTCCTTCCAGGCCTACACATGAATAAAGATTTCAGAGAGTCAGGTGTATACATATTTTATGCATGATGTTTGTGTCACCTCAAACATGCCCAGGAACAGAGAGGAGCTAAGCCACTTCCCCAGGCAGAACCCCAGGGAGACAGTGGAGAAGAGAGTGCTGGGCGTGGCAAAACAAGCCTGAGACAAATGTCCAGTTCCTTACCATCATGGAATGTGGGCCCCAGGATGACCCGATGCCTGCAAATCACATGGAAGGAGATAAAGGGGAGTATGCAAAGGAGCCTCGGGATTTGAAAAAGGGGGATCACTGTCACAGACTGACCCATGAATACCCAGTAAGAAAAAGAATAGACCAGAAACGCCAAATCAAGCAATTGTCCTTAGTGCTGCCTGTTTCAACCTGAATTTGGGATACAACACTAGAGGAAACGAGAGAGGAAACCCAAATTGACTTGGATTTGTTGCTGCCACCTCCAACAGAATAGAGATGTGAAATGAATTAAGTTACAAAATATAAAGAAAAGCATATTTCTCTTGCACCTGGATTTTTGGCTGAGATTTGTTCATTCTGACATGCAATAGGCCATGGGCTTCTGTGTGTTCATCTGCACCATTATCACCTGGCACTAACTGCAATCCCAGGAGCCGTGCCTAGGCCCACTCAAGGCACCTTGAACACCGCCTGCAGTCTAGTGCACCCCCTTACTGTCATGCACAGATGGGCACATGTGTACATGCCATGCATATTGATCAGGGTAAGCTGTCACCAAATTGCCATTTAAATCAATGGCTGAGTGCTCTGTAATTGGAAATGTCAAAACCAACATTTTCTAAGTGACCTCAAAACAGCACACTGATATCACTTAGCTGAGCTAGATATGCTTTTGTCTTACCTCTTTCCTTCTTCAAATTGCCCTCTGAGAGAAGTATAAAAATTAGGGAAATGGGCAAAAGGCAAAAAGAGAAAGAATTTGGATAATCCACAAACCATGTACATTTCCAAAATGTAATCTCAAGAACAGAGTCTTGAAAGATGTTGCATGAAAAGGATCTACAGATGGAATAAGTTTGAGGAAGGCCCTGACACTTTTGGAGACTTCCACCACTTAATACATTCAAGGTTCCCAGAAGTCTGTGGCAAACAAACTTATTTCATTCAATTTATGCTAAAACTTCTGAAACCTATTCGACCACAAAAGTATTTCTTCCACCCAATGCCTCCAGTCTCATGGAATACACCTAAAGAAACACTACTCCAAACATAAATTGGACTAATAATTAAACAAATTAAGCGAACAGCATCAAAATCCCACTCCTGGCCAGTTGGGATATTTTAGAAATAGCAACAAGCCATCACGAATGAAGCATTTACAAGTGCACTTGAGCCCAGGACACAGCTTTCTACTTCCTGTGTTAGGCCAGAGGTTCTGAAATTCAGCATTTTTAGAAGGTCAACCCCTGTCACTTTCGTGGCACTTACAACTTCTTGGCACTTACAAGGAAAGGGCCAGTTTCTGAACCAGCCTAACCTCTTCTCCTGATCTCTCCAATCCTTAACCTGTCATATACTTGCCTCATTCTGTTTTCCAAAGCACCACTCAGCTCTGCCTCCCAGGAAACCTCTTCTTGACAGCCAAGATATTTTATAAACATCAACAAGCCATCAGGAATGAAGCATTTACAAGTGAAACCACTGCCAGGGCTTGCCCCACCCTCCAGAGCAATTCAAATCCATACATTTATTGATCACCAATTAGATCCCAATAAAGACGCTATAGCAATAAATCAAGCAGACAGAGCTTTTGCCCTTCTGGAAATATGGTCTAGAAGTGTCTGCTAGCCAAATCCTTCTCTGAACATCAGTTTCCACATCTGGGAGGAAAAAAATAGGAGACTTGGACCAGAAGACACCTAAGATTTCTGTTTTTATATTTCTAGGTTGATGGAGGTAGAGCTGTCAGCCACTGTTAAGTCTATAGGAGTGTTTCCAGTCAGCTAGTTTCCCAAAAAATGACTTCCTATGGTGGGAAAGGACCTAACACAGCTAGGGGACATCAAGTGGGTACTAAGAGAGGTTGGATGAGAAGATGCATGGAAGTGTTAGGGAGGATAGGAAGTCAAAGATTAAGACCCATCCCAGACTGCCCCCTCCAAGGAAGAAATCCTTGGGTTTCTGCCCCCTCCAAGGAAGAAATCCTTGGGTTTCAGAGCCATGTTGCCTTAGTGTGCATCGTGCCTTCCTACACATCAGAAGTCAGGAAGACTAGTTTAAACCCTAGCTCTGCCACTATTTGCTATGTAATCATATGCAACTTACTTTGTTCCCATGAACTTTAGACTTTAATCTATAAAAAGGCACTAATAATTACTATCTCTCAGAATTATTGGGATCACAAAATTAGATACTGACTAAATGACTGAGATCTAGGACTAAATAAAATTTAATTACCTCCCACTGCTAAATAAAGCTGTATAGCCTGAAGCATGGCTTATAACAGTCACTGAATGAATGAATGAATGAATGATAGAGGTTTCTGCTAAGAAAAGGTCATCCCTAACAAATAAATGTTTGTTGTTAAGACTCCAGAAATGGCCAATATCAACTTCCAGGTCCACTGACTCCCCAGACTGGAAGGCAACTGAAGTACAGTGCTCTGCAGCCACACCCCTCCCAGACTGTGACAAACATCACTTCATCAAACATCACCTTGGCTTTCAACATGTCAGCCTGCACTAAGTCCCTACTAATAAATGTCTCCCCTATCAGAGACAAAGAAGGAAATTCAGCAAACCAATAAAAGCCCTGCTTTCAATGGAATTGAAAGTATGGGTATTATCATGGGCTACATGTTTATGTTACCCACACACAAATTCAAACGTCAAAGGCCTAACCCCAATATGATGGTATTTTGTGGTGCGTGTGGCCTTAGAGGGTTATTAGGATTAGATGAGATAATGGGGGTGGTGCCCTCCATTTGGACTTAGTGCCCTTTTAAGAAGAGAAAGACAGAGGGCTCACTCTCGTCACACATAAAGGTAAGGCCATTTGAGCACACAGCAAAAAAGCAACCACCTATCTATAAGCCAGGAAATGGGCTCTTACCAGAAATTGTATCTGCTGGCACCTTGATTTTGGACTTCTCAGTCTCCAGAATTGTGATAAATAAATGTCTGTTGTTTAAACCACCCAGTCCATGATATTGTGTTATAGCAGCCTGAGCTGACTAAGTCAAATGTCAAAGAAAATAACTGGTTGAGCCATAAGTTATAAGAGTAAAACTTATTAGTAACTTATCAGCCACTTCCTCAACCAATTGTGTGCCAAGCATTGGGGAAACAAAGATGATCATAAGTATTTATGCCCTCAAGAATTCAAAGGACTACACACAAAATTGTAATAAAGGATAATAAGGCTCAGAATAGAAGGTCAGATGTGAGAGAACCACTAATTCTGCGTAGGAGAGTTAGGAAGGCAACATGGAAGAGGGAATCACTTGAGCTGGCACTGAAGAATGGTTAGGAGTCGGTGAAACAAAGAGAGGAGGGATGAGAGCAGAAAATGGGGCAAGAATTGGAAGTAGAAAAGGATATACAGAATCCAGAGATAAGGGATGTGGTTGTAAGAGCAGGCAGGCCTATTTATAGAGAAAACAACTGAAGATAAAACAGGAAAATTGGCTGAAAGCCCATCACCAAGACTTTTTATGGACTTTACCTTGTAGGCTAGAAGTTGCAAACTGGTGGGCCACGAGCTAAAATTGTCCTATTATCAGGTTTGTTCAGACACTGTAGTGTTTTTTAAATCTGAGTTATCATTTAAAAATCAAGAGATTGTCTTTATGGCCTTAGATTTGGCAAAGAATTTTTAGGTGTGACACAAAAAACATGAGGGAAAATAGAAAAATGGATACTCTGAACTTCATAAAAATTAAAAACTTTTGTGCTACTAAGGACACCATCGAAAAAGTGAAAAGACAACCCACTGAATGGAAGAAAATATCTGCAAATCAAATATGTGATAAGGGACTTATATGTAGACTATATAAAGAATATTTATAACTCAATAATTTTAAGAAATCTTAAAAATAAAAATCAGGCAACTTTGTTTTAAAATCAAGTTTCACTTAAAACACTGAAAGAACTGACCACTTCTAGGCTCACATTTCATGGCAATGACAAACTGCAGCTGCGCAATGGCTGCCTCCTCTATTTGCTATGTAATCATATGCAACTTACTAGGTAGCTCCCTAATCAGCCACAGTACCCATGATTCCTCATTGCTTCCCCAACCTAGCCTGCATTCCTTATTGAATCCTGTTGAAGGCAATCAGGGTTCCAAAGATGGTTGTCCAATCACTCTATGGCACAATCTCTTTAAGACTGAACTCATCTGGCCCTCAGTTGGAAATTTTGTGTTTTGTGTGTTGTTGTTTCCTTCACTGATTCTTTTCACTATGTTCCAAGAAAACTGTTAAAAAGCAAAGAATATACCATATACTTTGCATCTCTCAAAACACCCAGCACAAGACTAAGAACAAAGTAGTATTGAATGAGTGCATAAATGAATGCATTCTCTGTGATCTTCTTCAATACCTGCTTTTCTTCCCCAAAATTATACTTTTGTTATTAAGATAGACTAAAATGATGAGAGGCATGTAATAAAAAATAAAACACTAAAGTCAATCACTGCATTTCTATTTCAATTTTCCATTAGGTTGAAATGGAAATGGGAACTCTAAATAAATGTAGAACAGACCATTATGTCTGACAGCAAGATGAATTAGAGCCCAAGATACTGAGAATGCCTGCAAATAAGATTACCAAACACTATCAGTGGTCTTTGAGGGAATTATGAAAAATAGGATAGGTGCCAAAAAGCTGTAGATGGGCAAATGTTGTTATAACTTCAAAAGGGGAACAAGTTATAACTTGCCAGATCCTGACTAGAGAATATGCTGTCACTCTTAGGCAAGATTCTTGAACAGATTTGTAAAGGGACATTTGTGAATACATCAGTCAGGAAGCAATGTCCATTTGGAACCAGCACAAGGTCACCAAGAATAAGTCATATTAAATTTATTTAATTTTCCTTCTCTCTGACAAGGATCCTAGCTAGTGGATTGAAGAAATAGAGCAGATATAAATATATATGTTTGCAATGAGGGGTTGGGCAGTGAAAAGACTAATTGAACCCTTGGGCTATATTAATAAAAGCATTACATACAGCATAAGAGAGATGATAGTCGTTTCCTTTCTCTGATCACATCTAAAGGATCTCATTTAGAACTTAGTAACACTCTTGAAGATGGCTTTTGGTAGTGTTATCTTTTAGAGATCTATTTGGCAAAGTCTCTTTAAAAGCATAAAGCTCTACTTCAGATTTCTGGTATCTGTTGAAAAATGGAAAGATCTGGCTATGCCTCCATTCCTAAATGGTCAACTGGTTGAATCCAGGTAGTGATTGCCCTTTTGTGCAGGACATGCAACCTCAGGCCCATCATAATCACTACCACCCATTCTTATATTGTCTTCGCTGAGGTAGTGGAACACCTGTCACAAATCATCTTAGTTGGCCATCATCACTCATTTATTCTAGGTGCCAAGCACCCAAACACACTGGAGTTTGCAACCCAGGATGCAGTAGAGTCAAAGGAGCATGAAGATAAATAAACAGCAGAGAGTTATTGTAAATCAACAAATGTGGATAATCATAGTCTAGGGGCTATGAACAGAGTCTCCAAACATCCAATGGGGAGTCATAGAGAAGAAGCATCTGTCTTGTTCTATGAAGTCCCAAGAGGCAGATACTATGGAACCAATAAATGGATGAGACTTATTTAACCCAACATACACTTACAACAAAAAAACACTTACAACAGCCAGAGCTGTCCAAAGGTAAAGTATGTCGGCTTTGGAAGTGGTGAGTTTCCCATCACTGGAAATGAACAAGCATATGGTATACTACTGCATTGCAGGTATTTAATCAAAGGAATTCAAGTATCTGATGAAGCAAGAAAAGACATGAGTCTGAAATTTTTACAACAGGAAGAAAAATTGCTTTAAAACATTTCCTTGGTTGGCTCAATAAATTCTCTAAGAAGAAATATAAGAAAGTGCGTTTACAAAGAACTCAGTATTATTTTTAAAAATCAAAAGTTCCCCTCATAGAAGTCACAGAGGCAAAATCTGTATAACTAGGTGATGTGTTTGCAACAAATTTTCAACTGCTGCCCAGGGAGAAAGATAACTGGCATCAGGCATTATTTTTGGTGATTGGTCAAACATTCTTCAGAGGCAAGCAACAAAGGCAAGGGATCAAAGTAAGAGGGAAAACAATGGAATACCACAAAGAGGCAGCCATCCCCACCACAAAACTGCCATCTGCTACTGACATCAATCCTTCCAGGGGCAGCTGCAGGCAAATAATGTATCAGGGAACACTGGGCCTGGCAGAAAACCTGCTGCCTTCACATTTCAGTCTTGTGACCTTGGGCTAGTCATTTAACATTACAAAGCTTCAATTTCATAATCTCTAAAACCGAGTTCATGTGAGCCCTTTCTGAACCTTGTGTAAACCAAGAATGGTGATATCTGGGAGTGACCCACAGAAACTGTAGAGCCCTGTACACAAAACAATAATGATGAGGAACAAAGAATTTTGAAAGAAAAGATTCCAGATGGTTTGGGGCACGGCAGCATCCTGACCTTAATTGTGTAGATGTCAACACTAAAGGAATAAATTTAAACTCCTGTAACTAGAATGCAGAGGCGTTTAGAGTCTGGAAGGGACAAGATCATTTGGGCAAATTTCCTGCTGAAATGCATTACCTTGTACTTGCAAATTAGTTTTTAAAATAAAGGTGAAATGTAAAAAGTAAAAGAATCAGCCAGAGCCGTAAATGTTTAATAGATCTTCCAGCAGAGTTCACTGGCCCAGTGGTAGCAATCCTTCAAAGTTATCAGCACATATCCTACCAACCTGTCCAAAACTCAGTATCCTCTTCTCTATTATGGCTTTTTTCAAGGGAACCTCCATTTATTTTTTTTAAAAAACCTCACTTAATTTAGTCTTAGAAAATAAAACTCTCTAATTTACCCGAGCAGTTGGATAAATTCAATTCTCTGCCCAGGGCTTGTTTCTAAATTTTCAGCAAAGCGAAGCATCATAAGTCACCATTTTCTACACTGAAATGAAAACTAAAGGGGAGGAGAACAGAGGGTTTTCTGCTTATTTCATCCTGGGGTCTATCCAGAGGTGATTAGCATGTGAGGTTTGACCAGAACTAAAAGGCACAAGACAATTGGTGAGACTGGAAAAAAACTAAGGTTCTCCCCTGATGGCTGCTCCCCTCCCAAAGTTTCCCAAGCATCTGAAGCGTGTACAGCAACTGTGACTGTCCGGCCTTTGGCCGTTCTTGGGGAGGCAACTGCCTTCCTGGGTCACTGAGTCTTGAGCTGCAGCAGCACCTAGAAGCAGATATGGCAACCTCAGATCAGCTGAGCTCCAAATAACCAACTTGCCCAACAGTCTACTCATCACCTCAAGGGGAGGGAGGGACCAACATCCACTGAAGAGGTATCCTGTCTTTACTCTTTCTAAGAGAGACCACAACACACCCATGTCGCAACAAGGAGAACTGTGACCAGAAAGAAAACAGATGCTAAGAGGGACAAGGCCCCAGCTTCCTGAAGAGTATATCCTCAGAGAAAGGGTGAGGAATGGTGCTTTTAGGTTTTCCTTGCCAAAGCTAAGCCTAGAATTCGTGAGGGTGGGAGAAGCCTGGGCTATATGTCTATGCAATTGTGTCCAGTGTCCTTTTTCGCCTTGTTATTGTGGATTTAGGGAGGGGCTTCTGAGAGGGGTGTGCACCAAAACTGGAACACTCAGCCAGAGGTCATCTCACCCTCCTGGCTGGCTTCCCCTGGCACCACGGAAGCTAGGCAGCATCTACCAGTCAACACAGTGCACTGAGCTGTTGGCTTTGAATGAAAACTAATGACCCTAAACACTAGTGCATGGAAGGTGACTGGGGCACACTGCAAGAGAATATATTTTCTGCAACAAGCTCCCTCCTTACACCTAAATGCCTGCATTAGTTTGGATCAATATGCCTCATAACAGTTAATCCACGGCAACCCCGGCCAACTGAGACTCTGACAAAGCAGTGCAGCCTCCCTGTGCTACTTCCCTGTGCACATGCATGTGAATTGCAGCCCAGAGAAAGACGCAGAGGCAAAGCAACAGCAACATAAAGGAGAAAGAAAAAACCATAGTAGACCGTAACAAATAGACACCATATTAAGGGACTTTCAGGAGGCCTTCGAGTGACATGTCACAGCCAAGATGATGGAGTATCTGAGACACTCCTAAATCCGGGGTCGGATCCTCCTCGCACACCTGCAATGCAGTGATCGCTACCACTTCATAATCCATACACCCAGCACCAGCGCTCTCTGCAGTTGAAACCAGTCTGGACTTGTACAGCTGCCACTGTTTCTCCTCACAATAAGATTATTGATGCATAACAACATTTCATCATGGCAGGGAGGAAAAGGGGGAAAAGCTGAAGCAAGGGAATAAGAAAGGGGTGGGGAGGCATGAGTCCCCAGCCCGCATCTCACCTTTTATTTGGGCTTCATATTCAGCAATGATCTCTTTGTCTTTCTTGAACTTAGTTTGAGATGACATCTTCCAATGTGGCCAAAGGCACTGACAGGCTATTTAATTTATATCTCCTTTTCTTCACGTATTCTCTCTCACACAGCTCTGGTCGATTTCACAGATTTAGGGGCTAATCTCTTTCACTTGGCTGCAGAGCCAGAGGGGGAAAAATCCCTCTCCAGGAAGGAAAATTCTCTGTACTCGCAGAAAAATGTCTCTAGTAGCTTGGTCTGGTCAGCTCCTTTTGCAAAAGAAGAACCACTACCCTAGGAGCACAGTAACCTGCCCCAGATTTTCAAGATTTTTCTTCCAAAAAATAAAAACCAAGAGCGTGTGTGCGTACACACACACACACACACACACACACACAGTCACGCATGCACTCGCACACTCATCTGGACACGCACACACACAGTCTCAATGCACACACACACCCTCACTCACACCCACTCACACACACACCCTCACTCACACCCACTCACACACACACAGACACATCCACAAGAGGTGCGGCGCCTCCGTGGTGCTGCAGTCAGTCTCTGGCTGTCTTTCCAAGGCTCTGCTAAGGAGATGGTCAGGTTGCCAAAGGGCCAGTCATCTCGCATCCTCCCTCCCTTCAGCGCCTCTGGTCTGATGTACAGTGAGGATCAAAGCCAGAAGAGCGAGAAGGAAGTTCTGCTGCAAGGCTTAGGCTCCGTTGAAGCCAGAGTAGGACTGCTCGCCCTGCAGGGCTGGCTGAGCACTCCCCCACCAACCTCGCCCTCGTCACTAAGCTCCACCTCCCGGATTTTATAACAACTGACACATTGTACCCTACAGGAGAGCAGAACTCACTACAAGCAAAAAGAGGAAGAGACAGTCACAAAAGGGAAGGCAGCAGGAAAAAGAATCGGCTAAGAAAGCCGGAGAGGCCCCTGCAAACTCCTGCCATTAGCAGTGGGGTTAGGGAATTTTCTTCCAAAATCTCTGAAAGGTCCACCTTTTCTTTGCATTGTGCAATTTATCCAATTTCTTAAAGCAACAGCTCTGTGACAATTTGTCGCTCTGTGAGAATTGTCTAGCAGAGTTGAGGGGCTGACCCGTGTAGGCATATTCATTAATTTACTTATTTTTTGAGAAATTGTGGGGTAGCAGGGACAATGCCAAGTGTTTCAGATATGCAGTTTTGCAAACTCTTTGAGGGCAAGCAGGCTGGAAACACGCAGCTGCTTTTGTCTCTCACTGGGCTTTAAGCAAATAATTTACTCATTGAGCCTTATTTTTCTCACCAATAAAATGGGCTTTGGGGGCTTTTTCATTCAACAAATATTTATTGAACGAGTACTATAGGTCAGGTGTTGTTCTGGGCACAGGGATATAGCAAAACAGGCAAGAAAATCCCTGCCTTCCTGAAGCTCCAAGGTCTCCACATCACACAACTCCAGGAAGTCACTACGTTAATATTCTCAGAGCAGAATTCAGAATGCCCTGTGAATGATGCCTGTGGAATTGTGCAAGGCAAGAGACCCTGGGAGGGGCAGATGAAAAATAAATGAAATGAGTAAATTATATAATATGGTAGAAGATGATAAGTGCTATAGCGGAGAAAATATTGCAGGGTAGGGGACTTCAGGAATGAAGGAGCTCTTGGGAAGATCAAATAAGAATGTAAAGCCAAGCTTAGCACAGTGCCGAGCATATAAGAAGCACTTCATAAATGACAGCAATTATTATGGCCCTACGATATCCCCCCAACACCCTAACAACAGAGTATAAGTATCTCTCTTTCACAGATGAAGAACAGAAGCACAGATATGGAAAGTGACTTACCCAAGGTCACCAGCATTCAAACCTAGGCTGTCTGACACCAGACCAGATTCTGCCCATGCAAATGCTCAAAATATTCTACTAGAGAGCTGAAACCCATATCATGGGCCTTTAAGGTAGAATAAAATTGAAAAATTAAATCAAGCACTCTATAGGGTCACTGACCACTGGAATTTTTCATGTTAAGATTATCTTTATCACGTATTATCCCGAGTATGGTATTTTCACAAATTTCTCAAATAGTCTTCCATTTGCCTTTTTTTGAATGTATAATTAATTACCTGACTCAAGTTCAGAAATGAATAGATTACCTATGCCAATCCATTGAGGTTTCTTTGAGAGGGTGGAGCTGTAATGGGTCTTCCCAGGTAGGCATGGTGAGGGGAGTGTGGGCAGCAGGGCACTCCTTTGGAGCAAATAATATGAGCTAAGGTCTACAGATGGGAATACACAGGAGCTACTTGGAGAAATCACAGGGAAAAGTCCAGCTGGTGAATCACAGGGCTTATTCCAGCTTTGTGCCCAGAGATAGGAGTCTGCAAAGTTCATAAATCACAGCTGGCCCATCACCCACTGCCTCACGCTTCCCATGGACATACTCAGACCCTCTTCACTTCCCCTTTGGACTAGTTTAAAAAGGGAACACCACACATGTTACCTGAGGAAGATGTGCTCAGATATTAGCATCCCTATCTCAAGCCTAGACTCTCACAGAAAAATGGGAGTCAACACTGCACACTTTGGCATGTGACAGACGGAATCCCCTGCCTGGCTCTGCCACTGACTAGCTCTGAGAAGGAAAGCAAGTTGACTTAACCTGCTTGTTGCCCATTTGAGACAGGAACCAATAAATGTCAGCTATTCTCTTCATTACTAAAATTTTAAATCCACTACTAAAATTTTAAAGCCATAAATATTGCTGGGAGAACCATATGTAGGGCCCTGAGCCACAGGAATTCACAAAAAAACACATGAATTTGAAGCAAAGTATGGTACAGAGCTATGTGCTAAATGGCAGGAGAAGCTGGGTTCTGGTAAAAGACAGATGGTGATTTAAATCTTGACTCTGCCGCTTACCAGCTTGTAGGGGCCCTTCTCTGAGCCTCAGTTTTCTCATCTACAAAATGATCTCACTCATTGCACAGGATCTAATGCAACTGGGGATTTAAAGTGCCTGGCATATAGCAGAAATCCCACAGATGTTTTGTGTGTTTTTTTAGGGCGCAACTATGCTGGACCTAGGACAAGAGTTGGGACCCCCGGACACACAGGTTAAAACCAGGAAGAGAGGAAAGAAAAAACATGGGGGGAAAAAAGAAGAAAAGGGCTGTGCCCTGGTAAATATATCACTGCACACAGTGAACCACACCATCCAGAAGCTTCTGTCTCCAAGAACAAGTGATGCGACCTGGGCAAGCACCCTGGCACAATGTTCTCACCCTTTTCCTTCCAGTCCTTCCTGCAGCTCACCCCAGTCTCCCAGCTGCCCTTCTGTGACACACCCCTCTTGTGGCCACTTCTTCCTTACTATATGAGAACCAACTGCTATTCCTGATGTTCACCCCCCACGTGATAGTAACAGAAACCAGATTTCTCCCCCAAGTAAATGTGCTTCGCCTCAAGAAAAGGGGCTCTACCAGTGATCTGTGCCAACCCCACAGGATGGGAATACCTGCTAGAAGGGTATATTCCATTTCCCTTGGGCTCATCTTATGAATTTTCTTAGATATTCCTGAATTATACTAATAGCTAGTATTCACCGAGCCCTCATTCCATACAGGCACTGGACCAAGCACTTTATATAGATTGTATCACTGATTTCTGCTGTAACACATTAGTAAGGTGCTGAAATCATTCTTGCTTTACATGTGGTGAAATAGAGGCACAAAGCAATCTGTCCAAGATCACACACTAGATTACTAACTGAATCATATTCAAGCCAAAATCCAACCTACATCAGGGTCCAAGGACTTAACTAGTACACAATTCTACCTCAGAACCATTATCAGACAAATAATTGCTGTCGAATACTGATATATTTTTTTCAATCAATAGTGTTCAACCTAAAGCTTGCTACTTTAAAAAATAATAATAATTGGGGCCTAGGCCAGTGTGGCTCAGTTGGTTGGGCATTGTCCTGTGCACCAAAAAGTTGCTGGCTCAATTTTTGGTCCAGGCACATGTCCAGGTTGTGCGCTCAATCCCCAGTAGGGGGTGTGCAGGAGGCAGCTGATTGATGTTCTGCTCTTACATTGATCTTTCTCTCTCTCTCTCCCTCTATCTCTCTAAAATTAATAAAAATATTTTAAGAAAAATTATTTGGGGTTAAAAATACAAGAAAAGCATGTCACAAATGGCCACTGATGAGGTTTAAATTATAAGTACAGCTGAATAACACAAAACCCACAGAACTGGTTTCTTTTCTTAGCAGAAAAAAAAAGACTACTTGAAGGAAGAGTGACCAGAATAGTTTTACATCTAAGGCAATTTTATTTTTCTGGTCAAATAGAAACCCTCCTAAGATGACTAATAAAAATTGACATCTTTTGACATTCTCCATATTGCTACCAAGTAAAGTATCCATGAGCTGCTCAGTGAATAATTCTGCCCTTCAATCTCTGCTCTGCAAAAAGAAAGCAAAAACAACTCAGCTAGTTAGCGCCAGAATCTGATACAATTAATAGCGATGATGACAACATGCCTTTTGTGTATATATTGCTTTATATTTTAAAAGCCCTTTCATATCATTTCTTATTTGGTACTCATAGTAACCCTGGGGGATAAGTAGGGCTGTTTTTAATCCCTGTTTGACTGATAAGGAAATGAGTGGATAAGTGGAAGCTTTGATGGGAGAATTATTTTATAACCTCAAGTATAAAGATGGCCTTCTTAACTGTGTCACAAAACCCACTTGGGCAGGTTCGATTACATTGCAATTTTTTCAGAACTCTACTTGCAAAAGCCGCCATGAGCCAAGTCAAAAACAAATGGTAAACTGAAATACAATATTTGCAACACCTATCATAAGCCAAAGACTAGTTTCTCTGATATATAAAAATATACTAATTTCCCTGATACATAATTCAAAAAATACGTGTACATGAATATTCATAGGAGAATTGTTAATGATAGCCAAAAAAGTGGAAACAGCTGAAATGTCCATCAACATATGAATGAATAAGTAAAACATGGTCTATTCATACAATGGAATGTTATTCAGCCACAAAAACAGAATGAGGGCTGATGATGCTACAACATGGATGAACCTTGAAAACATTGTGCTGAGTGAAAGAAGACAGACACAAAATGTCACATATTGTTTGAGTACAATTATTTGAGATATTTAGAATAGATAGACCCATAGAGACCAAAAGCAGATGAATGATTGCCAGGGGTTGGAGGAGGTGGGGAATGAGGAGTGACTACTTAATGGATATGGGGTTCTCTTTGGTGATGATGAAAATGTTTTAGAACTAGATAGAGGTAATGGTTGCAAAACATTATGAATATGAATATGCTAAATGCCACTGAATGTTGATTGTTCATTGTGAGTAGTTAATTTTATGTTATGTGACTTTTACTTCAATAAAAAATAAATATTAAAAATGTTCCTTCATATCTATAAGAACACCAACAAACAGTCCAGTAGAAAAATTAGTAAAGGATATGAAAGGGAAATATATATATATGAAATGTTAATCAACCTCATTCATAATGAATATAAATCAGCATGGTTTATATTTAACAATGTCAATAGGACATTATGTGTCTTCCTCCAACTCTCCCTCATGCTTTCCTCTATGTTAGCAGGCTCTTCCTATAAAACGGCAAAGTGGCCCACAACAGCTCCAGGCTTACATTCTCCCGGTTTGGCAACTCCAGCAAGGAAAGCAGGTCATTCCCAGGAGTTCTAGAAAAAGTCCCGGGAATAGTCAACTGGCCCGGGCTAAAGTGAACAGCTATCTCTAAACCAATAACTGTGAGCAGAGAATGGAATATTCTGCTTGATGAGGCCTGGATCATGGGTTTTTCCCATGGAGCTATGGAATGGGGTCAGTCCCTAACAACCCTCATAGCCAGAGAGATTCCCAAAGGGAATCAGAGTGCTATCCCAGAAGGAGGAAGAATGGATGTTGGATGGGTAAAATCAACATGTGTCTGCTATAAAAAGGATGTGGGGAAACCCTGGCCAGGAAGCTCAATTGTTTAGAGCATCATCCCAATAAGCCAAGGTTTCAGATTTAATTCTAGGTCAGGACACATACAATGAATACATAAATAAGTAGAACAATATATCTTTCTCCTTCTCTCTCCAAACAATAAATTTTAAAAAATGTTAATGTTGGAAAAAAGAGAAGGGAAATTCACAGAAGTGGTCCATGGGAAATGTGATAAAGCAGCTTGAAATTATCCAGCTTTGATGCTTAGAAAGCACCTTCTCATCCATCATCTTGATCCTCACACAGCTCTTTGGGATAATTTTACTCCCATTTTATAGATGAGAAAATACAGGCATGGGGAAGCTGAAGGACTTCCCCACTGAAAAACTCACATAAGAAACTGGGACACCTGACCTTGTATCGGATGTTCTTTCCCCTAAACACATAGGTGCCACATCCTACTGAGAAGCACTGCGATGCACATAGTAACTCACAGGCACCTACCCTCTTGGCTCTGTTAGCAAAAGTAAAGAAATCAGTCTCTTAGCAATCAGAACCTGTCACTAGGACTGAGGAGAACTACCAGCTGATGCAGCAGAAGTCCTCTAGCTTTTCAAGAAGTGTGCTTCCAATTATATAGCCCAACTGTCCCTTTGCCCAACCACAGGGACAGTGATTCAAGCTGGGCCTCAGAACCCTAATTCTGAAAAAAAAATAGAAAGAAGAATGTTAAAACACCCAACCCCTTGATTCCATTACCAGCAGTTTGCTCACTTTCAGTGATTATGAGGCCTTTGGCTCTCAGCTTCTGTAGGGCCCAAGGGAACACTTATTCTATCTAGTGAGACCTTAGCAAGATGAACACTCTGGCCATTATCCCTTCTGTCACTCACTCCTCTCCAGAGGAGGAAAAGTGACTTAGCCAATTCGTGAATTGAGGAGAAGAGACTGAGTTCACCCTGCTGATTGGTGTTGAACTGGGGAGAAGAGACTGAGTTCATGCCTTAGCCTTTTCTTTTTGGAATTGCCTGCTCACAGGATAGATGTGTTTGGTTGTGCTCTCTCCACCTTGCAAGAGAAGGAGCATGCTGGCCAGCTCTGCCCCTGTGGAGAACACCTATGGTGGCTCCAACCAGCTTGGAGAGTCTGACTCATTCAGGGTTGAAAAGTTATCTCGCCTTTTTGGACACACACCTAAACCATACCCTTCAATCTAATTTTATCATAATAAAGGTTACATTTTGAGAAGCAGAATAATAAATTTCTGGAGCTAGTTTGGAAGCCTGGCTCTGCCACCTACTAGCTGCATGACCTTGAGCAAGCTGCTGGCTGGCACCTAGCAAGTACCACATAAGTGTTTCTTCAATAAATACAAAATCTTCATATGTATGTCTCCTTCATCTGCTCTCTGTTGGTTTGAAACTTTGCCCTATGAAAGTCCAACACTAAAGACCTTCTACGTGGTGATTTGTCTCAGCCTCCTCATAATATGAGTTCTTAGGGTTCCTAGAAGGATCACATGAGACACTGAATGAGAGATCTTATCATATAGATATGAGGAATTATTAAAGTGCCCACTGAGCTGGTGTATGGAGTTAACAAGTGTGTCCTGGTCACCTTAAATGCCTTCTATGAAGTATTGGGAGAAACAGAGATGATGTGACTTAATCAAGGTCTTATAATTCATAAATGTGAAGCTGAGTTCTAAACCTAGGTCATCTGACTCTACTTGTCATGCAGGCCATCAACTGCCAGTAGATTCATAAGAGATCTAGAGATCAGAATAAGAAATCGGGAACTCATGTCAAATTCTCACCGTATGTCAGTGTTATGGACTGAAAGTTTGTGTCCCTCCCTAAATTCTTATGTTGAAGCCCTAACTGCCACTGTGATGGTATTTGAAAGTGGCGCCTTTGGGAAGTAATTAGGGTTATATGAGATCCTGAGAGTGGGCTTTATGGTGGGATTAGTGCCCTTACAAGAAGAGACACCAGAGAGCTTGCTCTTTCTCTCTCTCTCTGCCATGTGAGGACACACAGGAAGGTAGTCATCTGCAACCAGGAAGAGGGCCCTCACCAGATCACACCGTGTTGACCCCTGTGGGAACACAAGTGTCTCTGATGCCCAGGTCCCAGTTCCTCTCATCTGGACAACTTTAATAGCCTATCTCTGGCCCCTCTGACTCCCTACAGCTCATAATCAACTCAGGAGCCAGAGTGAGTTTTAATATCAGATCATATGACCCTTCCCCTGGTAAAAAAAAAAAATCCCACAATGAATTTCCACCACTTAAAGAGTTAAATGCTCAGTCTTTTCCATGACCCAAACCATTAAGACTCTATCTTACTCCTAACCCCATTTCATACTGTTCTCCCTCTGGCTCCCTACTCCAAAACATAGTAACTTCCTTATACTTCAGAGAGGCTCCAAGGACTTGCTGTCACTCAGCATCTTCCAGGACCTTGGTCAATGTGTCATCTTCTCTGAGAAGGCTACCCAGAACATTCTGATCAAAGGGCAACTCTAGCCCCTATACCTATTTTACTTTCTTGCCTGCCCAGATAATAAAGTACTACCACATCTGAAGTGATCTTATTAATGGACATGCTTGTTCAGTTAATGACTGTTGCCAGACCCTCCACACCCTACCCACAGTAGACTAGTCTGTCTGATAAAACTTTCTGTGATGGTGGAAAGTGCTCTATATCTATGCCATCCCATACAATAGTCACCAGCCTATTGAGCACTTGAAATGTGGCAAGTGTGACTGAACAACTTAATTTTTTTAATATATTTTATTGATTTTGTACAGAGAGGAAGAAGAGGGATAGAGAGATAGAAACATCGATGGGAAAGAATCATTGATCAGCTGCATCCTGCACACTCCCCACTGGGGATGTGCCCAAAACCAAGGTACATGCCCTTGATCAGAATCAAACCTGGGACCCTTCAGTCCACAGGCCGATGCTCTATCCACTGAGCCAAACCGGTTAGGGCAAGAACTGAATTTTTAATTTGACTTTGCTTTAATGAATGCAAATTTAAATGTAGTGGTTATTGTACTGTATAGAGAAGCTCTAGAGTGTAAGCTCTCAGAAGGCAAGAGACCATGTCTGTCACCATGTCCCACATGCCTACAGCAGTACCTGATATTTAGTAAGTGTGCAATAAATGATTCTTGAGTTAATGGACAAAGATAAGAACATGGAAATCCCTTCTGACCTCCTCTTGGCACTGTCCTCCCACCTCTCACTATAGGCCCTGAGGTCTCCCTCCACCCGGAGGGGAGGGGGGAAGTTGTTTGCTGCAGTGATCTCAGGCATTTGGCAGAAACACCAGGTGCCAGGGCAGCAGAGTCAATTACTCCCTCCACTGCACTCCACTTGGAGCTGAACACCCACTGTGAAGAGGTGGGATGGTAATGAAGCCTTACCAGGCCCCAGTAAATACTGCAGCTGTTTCCTATACAGTCATTTGGGCTTTATAGAATGTGGAAGTGGCTCAGCCTATAAACCCACGTGGATTTCTTTATTTGTCTATTTCTCCTCCTCCTCCTCCTCCTCCTCCTCCTCTTCCTCCTCCTCCTCCTCCTCCTCCTCCCTTGTCTAATGTTGGAAGGCACTAGGATAGAGAACCAAGTCAGTGTCAGGTCAAGAGGCTGACTTCAATTAAAATCTTATTTGGACCCAATCTCTTTTAGGAAATGAAATCAAGATTGGGCTGAATAATATATTTTTTGCAAGTTAGGATCCCTCCTGGGCTCTGTTTAGGCAGAAAGATAATTCAGAACAGACATTCAGTCTGGTCTTATTTTTACACAGTGAGGATTAGGACATCTACATTATCCGGTGGCAATAAAATAAAGTTATACTTCCCCCGTAATAGTCCCAAATAATTATTAAGAAAGATATGGCTCCCAAGGTCTCTAAGAAACACTGCTTCACCTTATTAACTGTGCTCAGGATCAGATGGAAAAGAAGCAGACACTGACGCTTTGAGGTAGTAACAAATATGAGACATAGAACAGACAACGGTTTCATGACAAGACAAACAGATCAACTGCACAAAGGTGGCTCTCGTTGAACTTCCTGGAGAATCATGAACAGGCAATGGATGCTATAAGGGAACTGACTGGTTTCCATTGGTGAGAAAGAAAACTCTTGTGCCTACTCTGTGAGGCTGATGTGGAGGAACAACAAAAAGTTTGACTACGTCATGCTCCATGGCACATCTCATACAATGGCCAATCACCTCATCTGAGCTGCTTCAGGAAAAGAGCTGTATTTTCTCTGTAATTTAGAAATCATCCGTTACCTGGAAATGCCTCTGTGGCATAGCAGGGGTCTGGGCAGGAGGGAGGGTAGAGGGATGGGAGGCATATCTCCAACCGCTATCTGGGACAACTGCTAGCTTCCAGAGTATCAGAAGCCCTAAAAATTATAATAGTAACAATAGTTGCATTTAGGAAAGCCTGACATTGTGCTAGCCTCTGTGCAAAGCCATTTTCTACAAAATCTCAGTGAGTTCCCATAACAACTCTAAGATAACTATAGCCATCCCCATTTTACAGGGTGAAAAAAAGCGAGGATTCAGAGAAGTCACCTGCCTTGCTGGAGAGGCCCACATACTAGAAGGAACTGAGGGTGGCCTTCAACTAACAAGCGACAAGGAAGTGAGGCTCTCAGTCCAACAACCGTGGATTTTGTCAACAATCACAGAAATCAGATACTGTGAGATAAATGTATATATTCTTATACCACATTTTGTGGGTGATGTTTTTACTCAGCAGTAAAAAACTCACACAGTCACACAACCCATGAGTGCTTCAGCTCTGATTCTAAATCAGGTCAACCTGGTGCTAGAATCTACTTATTTTTGCATTCCCTCACATTGCCTTCCATGTTTTCTTCCTTCCCTTTCCCCAGAAGTACCAATTTCAGGTGCCTACTGCTCTGAAATAATCTGATGCTGCTTCTTTTCCTGCTGCCCTGTCCATAAAGGATAAAAACAAGACCATGTACACTCCAAGAGGCAGCAACACAGAGTGGAAAGCAGGCAAAATCTGGAATTAGGTGATGGGACTAGAATTTCAGCATGGTCAGCACAAACCAACTACGTGACCTTGAGTAAGTAACTTCTGAAATCTGAGTCCTCACAGGCCATCTCTTGCAAGATTATTTCTTGTAAGATTACTAGAAAAGCCTTTATGTGGAGGGCTATACTCTGGGGACAATTGTGGGTAAGGTCCCTTGCCCTCCTCTTTCAGCCTAATAAATATCATCTTGAGACAAGAAGAGTCAGTGGGCATTCTCCAAGGTGGACCAAAGTTAAGTCTGCCAGTCTGAGGACACAGTGCTCCCCAGCAGTGCAAGAGAGAGAGTTATTGTTCACCATGACCAAGGGACCAGACAGTGTCCCCCACAGAGCCACAGTCACCTTTCCATCAAGACATCTCCTCTGCCATTGGCATGGTTGTGTCTGCCTACCTAGATTCCTTAAGACTTGATTCTTATTTGGGAACTACAAATGTCAGCCTTCTGTGTCATTTGCCTGGATAAAATTGTTACTTGCCAGTTCTACATGACAGAATTCACAGTTGTTGGACAAGATCTTTTGGTAAATCTTCACAAGTACAACTGGGAAGTCATTCTACCCAACACACTTCTAGCATCATTATGCTATATGGTGATGACAGCAAGTAAACAGTCCATTAATTTGTCATTTTGGGAAATAATTATCCCAAGAGAAGGCAAAAGCCAAACAGGCCACAGTTAGCCTCATTACTACACTTAGAGATCACACAAAATTCTTTAGGTAGATAAGTTAACTCATTACCTGTCATGACAAGGTATTGCTTCTAATAAATTGTTACATGTAAAGACAGAATGTAAAAATGTGAATACAGTATGATCTCATCTAGGAAATAAAAAGAAAAGGAAATAAAAACAGTACTAGTACAAGGAAATGGTTTTCAAATACATCCTAACTAATAAAAGAGTAATATGCAAATTGACCGTACCTCCGATCAAGCCACACCCACCAGCCAATCAGGAGCAAATAAACCCCAGCAAAGATGGCTGTGGCCACTGAGAGCAGGAAGAAGGCTTGGGTTTCCCTGCAATGGAGGAAGCCAAGCTTTCCACCTGCCCTTGCTGGCCTAGGCCTGCATTCAATGTTACAAAGTTTCAATAATAGAAGATATATCCCAACAGAAATGGCAGCAGTCATGGAGTTGGAGAGAGCAGAGACTAGGGTTCCCCAGGCAATGGAAGAAGCCAAACTTCTGCAGCCCTAGCACCTAGGCCTCCACTCTAGGCTACAAAGTTTCAATTATAGAATTTAAATAAACCCAAAGAGAAATGGCTGCTGCCATGGAGCGAGCAGAAGGCTTGGCTCCACTCCAGGCTACAAAGTTTCAATTGTAGAACATAAATTAATCCCAGATCCCAGGGCTTCCACTTGGGACACTGGGGGGTGTGGCAAGACTGCAAACCTCCACAGGCCCCTTGCCAAGGCTGCCCCACGCCCCAAGGGAACCCCCACCCTGATCCGAAACACCCTTCAGGACCAACCAGCAGGCCCCACCCATGCACCAGGCCTCTATCCTATCTAATAAAAGAGTAATTTGCAGACTGATCATCACTCCAACACACAAGACTGCAGCCCCCATGTGGTCAAAGATCCTTCCCCCATGTGGACACAAGATGGCCACCACAAGATGGCCAGCAGGGGAGGGCTGTTAGGAGGTTCCAAGCCTGCAAGGCAGGGCAGTTGTGGGCAATTAGGCCAGCAGGGGAGGGCAGTTGGGAGGGACCAGGCCTTCAAGGGAGGGCAGTTGGGAGCGATCAAGCCTGCAGGGAAGGACAGTTAAGGGTGACCAGGCTGGCAGAGGAGGAAAGTTGGGGGCAAACAGGCTGGCAGGGGAGCAGTTAGACATCAATTAGGCTAGCAGGGTAGTGGTTAGGGGGTGATCAGGCTGGAGGGCAGAAATAGTTAGGGGCAACAGGGAGGCAGGCAGGTGAGCAATTTGGAGCCAGCAGTCCTGGATTGTGAGAAGGATGTCCAACTGCCCATTTAGGCCCAATCCTACCGGGATAGGGCTTAAATGGGCAGTTGGACATCCCTCAAGGGGTCCCCGATTGGAAAGGGTGCAGGCTGGGCTGAGGGACATCCCCCACCTTCTGTGCACAAATTTCGTGCACTGGGCCTCGTGTGTGTGTGTGTGTGTGTGTGTGTGTGTGTGTGTGTATGTATATATATATTAGAGATACCAGGAGGACTTTTTTCTTTTTTACTATCAGAGAGCATGTTTTATTTATTCAGAAAGTGAAACTGTGCTATATAGTCTTCTGACTTCTTAGTTGTGCTTAAAATGTGCTCCCTCCTGTATTCTGTTCTGGAAAAATGAAGCTTCTTATTTTGTTAGAACCTCACACCCTGAAATGGGCAGTTATTATGATTACATACACACACAGAGTGATGCTCAATTTGAGGTTTTGAACAGCCACTCATATAAGTTGGCTTTTCTGTGCATTTGTATCGAGGTGGATCCAGCTCAGGTTGATGTCTGGGAACCAGTGAGGCTCTCGCTTAAATCTATGGGTTGAAAATGGCATTTTGTTATTGTAGCTTGTATCATATGTTGTTTCAAAGTAGTGTCCAAACTGGGAAGGCAAGGGTTTGGGCTGTATTATATTTCTTAGATCATATCTTTCCTGGTTCCAGTTGCCTATCAGGGTACGATCTGAATAGGTATTCTCATTAGTGGTGCATCTCCATCCAGACTGGAAAAACTTGGATAAATCATTCCAATCTGTCCACACTTCAGCATGGCCGTCTGCATTGGTGAGGCTGCCATAGTGCGGGTTTGTAAGGAAACAAGAGAGGAACTCTCTCTGGAGACATTCCGAGCAGTAGAGACAATGGCCAGCAGCCGTTTCGGATGAGACCAAGACTTACAAAATCCCCTGTGGCAGGAACGAGCAGAACACAGCCGATTTTAACCTCTCGTCGGCCCGAGTCCTGCCCCGCTTCCTTCACTCAGAACTCGCCTCACCTCGCCTCTGCCTCTGGCTCCCGACTGTTTGTGACCTCATGCTTGTGACCAAGTCGCTCAGGGGCGCCCTCGGGCTCAGAGGATTTTCAGACTCTCGAGGGGGTGCGCGGAGTAAGGGGACGGTGGGGACGGCGTGGTCGGTGTCTCTGTTTAGCACTCATTGTTATTTTCATCCCTGGGTGTTGCTGTACTAGTTTGTCCCCAGGAGGACTTTTTAAACATATTGCTGGGCCCCACCCTTAGCGTTTCTAATTCAGCAGGCCTAGGATAAGAATGGAAAATTTGCATTTATAATAATTCTCTGATGTTATTAGTCTGGACACCCAAACTTTGAGAACAACTATTGTAAGAAAATATATCAAGATTCATTGCTTACCTATAGGAAGTGGGTCTAAAAACAATCTTTCTTTTTAATTCTCACCCGAAGGTATTTTTCCATTGATTTTTACAGAGTGTGAAAGGGATGGGGAGAGACTGAGAGAGAGAAATATCAATGTGAGAGACGCATCAATTGGTTGTGTTCTGCACACGTCTGACCAGGCCAGGAATTAAACATGCAACCAAGGATGTGCCCTTGACCAGAATTGAAACTTTGACCCTTCAGTTGGCAGGGTGATGCTCTATCCACTGGCTAAGACAAAAAAATCATTTTTAATGCTATATATTATTATTCTATTTTATTGAATGTTGATAATAAAGGATATATTCTTTATAATCGGGGAAAATACATGAGTAGTATTAGAGAAAGGGGAACATATATTTTTTAAACGTGTATATCAAAAGAGCTATCCTCTCTGTTCTCTTTCATGTAAAATTCAAAATCAGACAAATCTAATCCATGGTGATAGAAATCAGTCTTGGCAATCGCTTTTTTGGATATGATACCTAAAGGAAAAGTACCAAAATAAACATTAACAAGTGAGACTGCATTAATCTAAAAAGCTTCTGCACAGCAAAGGAAACCATCAACAAAATGAAAGGCAACCTACTAAGTGGGGGAAAGTACTTAATAAAGAATTAATAGCCAAAGAAAAAATATAAAGAACTCATACAACTCAATAGCTGGGGAGGGGTGGGGGAGAGACACACAAATAATCCAATTTAAAAATAAGCCAATGACCTGAATAGACATTTCTCCAAAGAAGATATATATGCAAATGGCCAACAGGTATTAAAAAAGGTGTTTAACATCACTAATCTAAATGGAAATGCAAATCAAAATCACAACAAGATATCACCTCATGCCTATTACAATGGCTATTATCAGAAAGGCAAGAGATAACAAGTATTGGGGAGGATTCCATTATATACAATGGAATCCTTGTGCAGTGTTGATAGAATTATGAAATAATATAGTCATGATGAAAAACAGTTTTAAAAGTTCCCTAAAAAATCAAAAATAGAGTTACTATATGATCCAGAAATTTCACTTATGGGACTATACCTGAAGAAAATGAAAATACAAAATGTCAAAGATATATGCTCCCCATCTCCATGTTCAAAGCAGCGTTATTTACAATAGCCAAGACTCAGAAACAGCCTAATATCCACTGACAGATGACTAGATAAAGAAGCTGTGGTATTTACATACAATGGAATATTATTCAGCCATAAAAATAAGGAAATCCTGCCATTTATTACCACATGGATTGACCTTGAGGAAGGGTGGGCAAGGAAACTGGAGGAAGGTAGTCAAAAGATACAAACTTCCAGGTATAAAATAAATAATTACTGGGGATGCAAAGTATAGCAAGCATGCTGATAGTAAACACTGCTGTTATATTTGAAAGCGTTAAGAAGGTAAATCCTAACAATTTTTTCTAACTATATTTGATGACGGATGTTAACTAAATTTATTGTGGTAATCATTTCACAAAATATATAGGTCATCATGCTGTACACCTTAAAATTATACAGTGTTGTATATTAATTAAATCTCAATAAAACTGGGAAAATTTTTGAAAAGAATATCAGAACAACCCTGGCTGGATGGCTCAGATGGTTGGAGTGTCATCCCATATACCAAAAAGATTTTAGATTTGATTCTTGGTCAGGGCACATACCCAGGCCTCGGGTTCAATGCCTGAGCTGAGTGCATGTGAGAGGTCACCTATTGATGTATCTCTCTGACATCGATATCTCTCTCTCCCTCTCCCTCTCTCCCTCTCTCCCTCTCTCCCTCTCTCCCTCCCTCCCTCTCTCCCTCCCTCCCTCCCTCCCTCCCGCCCTCGTTTCCTACGGCTCTAAAAAAAAATCAATAACAAGTTTTAAAAAGGATTAAGAACAGAAGTTGCCTATGGGGTGGGGATTGACAGAGGGAATCACTGGGGAACTTTTTTCTTTGTTTTTTGTTTTTCATTAATCCTCACCCAAGGTTATGTTTCCATTGATTTTTAGAGAAAGTGGAAGGGAGGGGGAAAGACAGAAAGAGAGTAACATTGATTGATTGCCTCCCAGATGCGCCCCAAGCCTACAACCGAGGTACATGCCCTTGACTTGAATCAAACCCAGGACCCTAGAGCCCATAGGCTGGCTATCTATCCACCGAGCCAAATCGGCTAAGGCTTGGGGAACTCTTTAGAGTGATAGAAATGTTTACCTTAACTGGAGTGGTAGTTACCCAGGTGCATACATTTATCCAAACTAATTTAATTATACATTTAAAATCTGTACATTTCTCTGTGTTTAATTTAACTAATTAAAAAAAGCACACTGTGAAAAAAATTGTAATGCTTATATACAGACTAGTGGCCTGGTGCAAGAAATTTGTGCACATTGGAAACAGATTAATTAGAGGAAATATTTTAATATTGCTATGTGCCCTTTCTCTATAATAGAAGTGTCAGAGATGAAAGAAAATTAGTAAAAATGTGTATGAAAATCTTCCTCCTGTCAGAGTCTGGGGCGCATCATGAGACCCAGCCAGAGTCAAGTTCCCTCCCACCCACATTCGCCTCAAAATCGCATGAGACTCAGACCCAAACATGCCCCACCCCACCCCCGAATTGGGCTAGATCCAGACCCAGCCGGTCCCACCCTTGTCAAGCCCCGCCAGGTGAGGGGCACAGCCTCAGGTCCCCTGGCCTGGCACCAAGGAAGGGCGTGCAGCCTGAAGTCCCCTGTCAAGCCCCAAGGGGTAGAAGGAGAGGGAGGCGCAGCCTCAGGTCCCTGCTGATTGCTCATTAAGGCTCATTACAGGAACTCAGCCTCCGCTGTGGGTAAATAACATAGTAAACACTCAACTCATTGTTATTATTATTATTATTGCTCATGCACATTGACTTTAATTCTCACAAAAAATCATGCAAGGTAAATATTATTCTTCCTGACTCATAGGTTTTACAGAAGAAAATAGAGTTTAGATAACTCAACTGACTTGCCCATGATTATAGAGTCAATGAGTGGTGGAAACAAGATCTAAACTTGGGTCTGTTTAATTCCCAAACTGCATGCCATTTCCCACTTGTCAGGCCTCCTCCAAAGGCAACTACCTCCCAGGTATGAAGTGGTCAATGCTCCTTGGGAAAAAGTAAAGGACAAGAGGACTCCAACTGAGGCAATCTCTCTTCATGGCATATTCAGGAAGTAATTGAGAAGAATGGAATGAATATGAAACCAGACATAAAATAAGCAGCTGTTTTGCCACTAGCTAATTGCACGTGTAACCAATCCTCAACAACCTCATCTGGAAAATGGGAATGATAATACTTTCATAACAATAATAATAGCCCTAAGCTGGGAACACATGGTGAGAGCAGTGAATTGGTGTGTGATGTAAGTTATGTAAAAGTACTCTGCCTGCTGTGAAATGTGTCACAAATATAAGGTTACTATTCAAAGTCAGCATGGCATAATGAAAAAGAGATAGTCTTTGGAGCCAAAAGAAATGGGGTCAAATCACAGTAGGAAGGTATCCTAGATAGGTTATTTCACTTCTTGGAGCTTCAGTGTCTTCATGAATGGGGATATATCAGATTCTTTCAGTTGCTAGTGACAGAAAACACAACTCAAACAGGCATTTACATAAAAGGATTTATTCTTACTCAAGTACTTGGACTATAGTAAAGGCATGCAAATAATGTCACCCAATCACCACAGGCTTTCTTTTGACCTGTTAATTCTGTTCTTTTATGTTTTTTGTAAGTTAATTTTATTTTTTGTTTATTTTTATTTTTTTAATTTAATAAATCTTTATTGTTCAGATTATCACAACTGTCCCTCTTTTTTTCCCCCTTAGCTCCCCTCCACCCGGTTCCCATCTCACCCTCTGCACTTACCCTCCCTGCACTGTCTCCATCCATAGGTGTACAATTTTTGTCCAGTCTCTCCCCACACCTCTTTCCCCAGAGAATGGTCAATCCACTCACTCCCTTTCTATGCCCTCATTCTATTATATTCACCAGTTTATTCTGTTCATCCAATTTTTTATTCACTTGATTTTTATTTTTTTATTTTTAAATATATTTTATTGATTTTTTACAGAGAGGAAGGGAGAGGGATAAAAAGTCAGGAACATCGATGGGAGAGAAACATCAATCAGCTAGCTGCCTCTTACATACCCCCTACAGGGGATGTGCCCACAGCTAAGGTACATGCCCTTGACCAGAATCAAACCTAGGACCTTTCAGTCCGAAGGCCTATGCTCTATCCACTAAACCAAATTGGTTTCGGCTATTCACTTGATTTTTAGATTCACTGGTTGATAGATAGGTATTTGTTGTTCAGAATTTTTATCTTTACTTTTTTCTTCTTCCTCTTCTTAAAGAATACCTTTCAGCATTTCATATAATATTGGTTTGGTGGTGATGAACTCCTTTAGCTTTTTCTTATCTGTGAAGCTCTTTATCTGACTTTCAATTCTGAATTATATCTTTGCTGGGTAGAGTAATCCTGGTTGTAGATTCTTGCTATCATCACTTTGAATATTTCTTGCCACTCCCGTCTGGCCTGCCTAGTTTCTGTTGAGAAATTAGCTGACAGCTGTATGGGTGCTCCATTGTAGGTAACTAACTGTTTTTCTCTTGCTGCTTTTAATATTCTCTCTTTGTCTTTTGCTCTTAGCATTTTAATTAGGATGTGTCTTGGTGTGGTCCTCTTTGGATTCCTTTTGTTTAGGGTTCTGTACACTTCCTGGACTTGTAAGTCTATTTCTTTCACCAGGTGGGGGAAGTTTTCAGTCATTATTTCTTCAAATAGGTTTTCAGTATCTTACTCTCTCTCTTCTTCTAGCACCCCCATAATTCAGATGTTGGTACACTTGAAGTTGTCCAGAGGCTCCTTACACTATTTTCATATTTTTGGATTCTTTTTTCTGTTTGCTTTTCCAGCTGGGTGTTTTTTGCTTCTGTGTATTTCAAATCTTTGACTTGATTCTTGCAATCCTCTAGTCTGCTGTTGGATCTCTGCATATTATTTTTTACTTAAGTCAGTGTATGCTTAACTTCTACTTGGTCCTTTTTCATATCCTCAAGTGTCTCGCTAAATTTATCAGCCTTTTCTAGAAAATTCTTGAAAAACCTTAAAACTATGGTTTTGAACTTTATACCCAGTCTTTTGCTTTCCTCCATTTCTTTCATTTGTAACCTGTTTCTTTGTCTCTACATTTTGGCTGCTTCCCTGAGTTGATAGAATGGCTTTGTATGCTAGGTGTCCTATAGGGCCCAGTGGCTCAGCCTCCCCAATTACATGAGGTGAACACTCTTGGTGCACTCCTTTGTGGGCTGTGTGCACAGTCTTCCTGTAGTTAAGCCTTGATTGTTGTTGGTATCACTGGGAGGATTTGACCTCCAGGCCAACTGGCTGTGAGGATCAGCTGTGTCTATGCTGGGAGAACTTCTGTTCTGGAGACACCTTTATGACACAAGACTTGCAAAAGCTTCTGTGCTCAACCTGGATGGGGCAGAGTCTCAGGGCAGAGCAGACAGCATTAGCTTTCCATCAGCCCTGCCCTAATAGGCCCCTGTGTCTCAGTGTCCCACGGTAATTGCTGCAAGCACCTCTAAGAGAAAGTCACCCTCGAGTTTTGCCCACTGCCAGACAGTCCAGTTTCTCCCTGAATGAGTCTGGGTCCCCAGAGTATCGTCCAGGACTGGAGTTCAGAGCTGTCAGGAGCTTTCATCTCCCTCCTGATTGAGAGAGCCAGCCACATATTCAGTTGCCAACCCTCTCCGTGCACGTGCCTCTGTACCTCTGCCTTCTGCAGCTCCTCTGAGTCTCAGTGTGCTTTTCTCTTTCCTTCTAGTTGTAGAATTTCCACTCAGCCAGCCTTCCTGTGATTCAGGATGATGGCCATTTTGTCTTTTAGCTGTAGTTTTGAAATTGTTGTGCAAGGCAGCAATTTAGGTGTTTATCTATGCTGCCATCTTGGTTTCTCCTAATTCTGTTCTTGTCTGCATTGTTTCTACTCCTTAAATAGAGCCTCCCCCTCAACACATCAGGATTACATCCAACCCCCTGAACAACCACAGAGCAAAAAATTCTCTGCTGCAAAATTTCCAGAATTAATCTTAATTTACCAGGTTCAATCATCTAACTGTCCTTGGATCAATGATTGAAGCAGAGAGATAATAATATTTAGGTTAGCCAGGAATAAGAAGGCTGGAATGAGAGCCATTAGAAACCTATAAACTGAGTTGAGTCAGTGGAGTGGTTCCCCAAAAGACAAAATGCTATTACCTGAAAAAGGGAGAATAGATGCTAGGCCTGCAGCAACAAATGTCTCCTGGTGGAGTTGTCTCCAACATTAAATGAGCCCTGAATATAAGCAGGTAACTGTGATATTTACAGAGGAAGACAGGGCTCTGTAAAGTAAAATTCGAGCTACTGAGAAGGCAGTTCAACAAGAAGCAAAACAAGGCAAATGTGGAAGGTCCTGAGAAAGCAGTAAGGTAGTAGACCCCACAATGTGCAGGTACACGGGCAAAAATCAAAGTCAGTCCCACAAGCAGGGAGGTTTAGGGCTTAGGATATGCAGGTGATGAGATATGGCTGGGACATGGCCAAAAAGCCAATGCTGGCAGAACTGTGCCTCTGGCTTTCGGTTGAGTGGATGGACAGCTTGTCCCCTTAAAAAGGCCAGGCCCAGCAGGCAAAGGAAACCATAGCAACCACAAGTTAAGGAAGAAGGATGAAAAGCTTGTAAACACAGCTTCCAGCCATGTGGCATAGCTTTGGACTCCTAAGAGACAGCCACATAAAGACCAGTCTGGCTCTTGATGACCAGGCAAAGGGGGCTACTTCCGGGCCCAAATGTGGACTGATGCAGAGTCTGCAAACTAGGCAGACTAACAGGCATAGCAGACATGGCTGCAAAAGCAGAGTCTTCGTGTGTTGTACTTCTAGTTACTTATATGTGCCAGGTGGCCAGGTTTTCTCTTTTTGCCCATACCAGTTTACATACACCTTCCCTTCCCATCTCTGTGCAAACTTCTGACCCAGCCTCAGCACTAGGTGGCAAGTGACTATGTACATAGTGGCAGCAACTAGGAAACATACTAAGGAGTTCTCTGTTGCTCAGTCATAAATAACCAGCTGTGTCATGCAATTTCCTGAGCTGCACAACTGGCAATGACAACCTGCCTTTCCATCCATCATCAGGCAGTGATTGTGGGTCCTCAGCAAGATGCTGATAACAGCATTTTTTCAAGGTCGTGGCCAAGCCCACTCACTTTTCACCACTGGAAAGTTAATACTCTGCAATACTGGGTATGACAGTACCCACCCAGAACAGACACATTTAACAAGATATAAAATCTGCTTCCTCTCCGATCTGATTTTCCAAAAAGAAAATAGAAAATCAGCAAACTCTTTTTGCCTGATAAATTCTTGACATTTTAGGTGCGCAGAACCCAAACAGTAACTATGGCAACACAAGCCACTCCAATAAGACTAACACATTATTTCCAGCACAATAGCCTGGCTTGTGCTCAGAAAGCAGAGGTAATGTTAGCTGAAAGCAATTCCTGAATTGGGGGTTGGGGGAATAAATTCCTCTGGCAGTGGAAGCTTCATGCTTAGGTTTCCGGTTTCAGGCCTCTAGGATTCAGTGGCCAGATGAATTCACTACGGGATTAATATCTTACCTTTCCACACTAATGAACTAGCAGCCTCTCATCTTTTTCTTGAGCTTCTTCACTTCCAACACAAAGCTATTCAAACCCCTGTGACAGCACTGAGAATATGGGTTATAAAAATTACAAAATCAGACAGCTTAACCATACATTAGGGATCACCCATACTAGGAACCTCTTAAAGGCAGAAGAATGTTCTACACAGAGCTGAAGACCTCACCATGATGAGTGAAGTTCCATCTAACTTCATTTGTTTTATACAGTGGGAAACTGAAAACCTGGACACTTAGGAGACTTGGCCATGATCACTCAGAATCAAGAGATGACATGAACTCCCGGTTAAGGCCTCTGGCTATGAAGCAGGGCAGAATGGATTTGCATCCTGGTTGTTACAGGTATTTATCACATTTATTATGTTGAGGTATATTCCCTCTTTTCCCATTTTTTTCAGAGTTTTTATCTTAAATGGATGCTGAATGTTTTTGCATTTATTGATATGATTTTATTATTTTCATCTTCATTTTGTTTATGTGGTGTATCTTGTTAATTGATTTGAAGATATTGAACCAAACTTGCATCACAATTACATAAATCCCACTTGATCATGATGTATGATCTTTTTAATGTATTGCTGAATTCAGTTCGCTACTATTTTTGCATGTATGTTCATCAGGGATATTGGCCTATTTTCTTTTTTAAAATTTTTAAACATTTTTTTATTGATTTCAGGGAGGAAGGGAGAGTTAGAGATAGATAGAAACATCAACAATGAAAATCTTTGATTGGCTGATTCTTGCACACCTCACACTTGGGGATCAAGCCCACAACCTGGGCATGTGCCCTGACCTCTTGTTTCATAGGTCAATGCTCAACCATTGAGCCACACTGGCCGGGTTGTTTTCTTTTCTGTATCGTCTTTGTCTGGCTTTGGAATCTGGGTAATGCTGGTCTTTGTAAAATGAGCTTGGGAATCTTCCTTCCTCTTCCATTCTTTTGGAACAGTTTTAAGAAAGATTAAAACAAAAAAATTAATGAGAACAGTGGCATTGTTTTACATTTATGCAAATATCTTTAATGTCTAGCTTGATAGCTCATTTCTTATATCTGCTTTTGCATTAAATCTATTCTGATTTGTTGTTTAAATTATATATGAAGAAAATATAATCACACAGATATGTACTAGTCAGAAAAGGGAAAAATATTTTAATAGACTAGTCAGATAACTATGAATTTTCTTCTTGGATACTACATTAAAACTCAGCAAGTGGTAGTTTCTTAAAGATTAGATGTGTGTGGAATCTGAAAACATATGAATAAACGTCTCATACTTGTTATTTTAAAATCTATTAATCTATCATGCACTTTGGTTTTTTTGTTTGTTTTTTTAAATATATTTTATTTATTTTTTACAGAGAGGAAAGGAGAGGGACAGAAAGCCAGAAACATCCATGAGAGAGAAACATTGATCAGCTGCCTCTTGCACACCTCCTACTGGGGATTTGCCCACAACCAAGGTACATGCCCTTGACCGGAATCAAACCTGGGACCTTTCAGTCCGCAGGCTGATGCTCTATCCGCTTAACCAAACCGGTTTTGGCAATCTATCATGCACTTTGAATGGATTTTTTAATCATGCATGATCTTTTAATATCATGTATTTGTCTTTTGAAAAATACTAGCTCACTGAGTTATTCATATCTTTCAAATGTGGTCACATGTCATACAAAATCATATTCATTAATATCACTACCAATTGCATGAGATAAGTCTTTTAAGTATTTGGAAGCTGTAAAGTTCATAGTGGCAAATATTCTAATTTTCACTTGAAAGTTTGGATTTGATCTTTGGTAACAAATACTGTCAGTATTTTCCTTGACACGCTCATTTCAATTATTTTTTGAGAAATTTTCTGCCACATACTCAAACTGGAGTAATTACCATTTTTGTTAAAAGATAATTTTTTAAAAGATAAAACTGTAACTATCATACAGATATAAAATGAACAAATGTTAAAGATTATATTTAACTCATAATGAGGGAGCCAGGCAGATGTTTTAACCAGTTCAAAGGAAAAGTCGAAGATGCACAAATTTATAATGAATAAAGAAATGTCTAAATAAATGTGCAAATGGCACAAAAATGGCTTTTTAATAGTCGGGGAAGGGGTAACCTCCACCAGGCAGAATTGATTTGCATGTCTATAGACAATAATTATTTTGCATTGCTATCATTTATCTACAATTTACAGTTGTAAAATAGCTTCATAGAATCAGAATCAGCTAAGCATAGGCTATATACAAGGCACAGTTTTCCTTTAGCACAAATCTTTCCTACAGTCATCTGTCATTCATTTTGGGAAAAAAAAATGGTGTTTTGTAGGTGGGTGGGAAAGCAGCTGTTTACCTCACAACTAACAGTTGCACAAGTGCATTTCCTGAGATGATTATCGTGCTTTGGTATGCAACACAAGTAACACAAATAAAATGTGGTGCTACTGCCTTGATTTCTGCTGAGGCTACCTTTGCTTTTGCACCATTAGTTCAAACATCGACACAGTGAAATGGCAAATGATAGTCTTCATATTAATCTAAAAATAGTTTTGACTTTGAGGATACCCTGACTAGAGTTTGGGGGAACCCTAGAAGTCTGTGGAGCATACTTTTAGAGCCACTGTCCTAAAGTATGCCGTTGGTCAAGGAAATGACCCAAAGAAGAAAGAGTGAAAAGAAACAAAGAGCCAAATAGCTGCAAATTGAATAATCAGACTTCGCATGGGGAGGGAAAAGTTATCAAAAAGAATCTAGAAACAGTGCCATAAAGTTGGGGGAGTTAAGTTAAAACACAATAACAAAAACCCACCAAATATGGTATGCTTTGTTGTTACTACAGACTCGCAATTCCAAACAATGTCGATGATAAAATACTCCTCCTACATGAGCAGACCCTTACCATTGCTCCCTACTTGTACACCACAGTCCAGAGTATAGGCCTGAGTAAGACATAGGAGTCCAGGAGCATTATAGCCGCAGATCATATAGGGAAGAGATGGCAACCATTCTATTTCTGTTCTTTTAGTGACTATCTTAGAAATGTTAGCCTGGATGCTTGTCAAAACCCAAAATTGATCTCAGTCCTCCTGTGCCCCCTGCCCCCAAAATAAGGATTATAACTCTTCAACTTTAGTCATTTCCTCCTCCAAATTTTGAGCCATTGTTATCATATACTTTGGTTTTATCTTCATTCTTTTTAACCTTATAAGACATTGTTGCCCTGGCAGAATGACTCAGTGGTTAGAGTATCAGTCCACACACCAAAGAGTCACAGGTTCGATTCTGGTCCAGGACATGGATCTAAGTTGCAGGTTCGATTCCTGGCCCTGGTCATGACACATGCAAAAGGCAACCAATCAATGTATCTGTCTCACACTGATCTTTCTCTTTCTCTCTCTCTCCCTCCCTCTCTTCCCTCTCCTCTCTCTAAAAACCACTGGAAAAGATATCCTCGGTGAAGACTAACAAACAAAAAAAAGTCATTGTTGTCTTTATAGAGTTGATTATTTTTATCCATCCACGTATTTAGAACTTTCTTTGCTCTTCATTCCTTCTTGCATCTCAGACCTGCCTTCTGTCTAAAATTTATTTTTTTGAAATTTCCTTGGGTGATAGCCTACTGGTGTTTATTTCCCTCCGATTTTATCTCCTAATGTATTTATTTCCTATTTATTTATTTATTTATTTATTTATTATCCTCACCCAAGGATATGTTTATCCATTTTAGGGAGAGAAAGGGCGAAGAGAGGGAGTGTTAAAGAGAGAGAAAGAAAGCAAGAGAGAGAAAAGGAGAGAAACATTGATATGAGAGAAAAATATTGATAGGTTGCTTCCCATACGTGCCCCAAATGGGGATCGAATCCACAACCTAGGTATGTACCCAGATCAGAAATTGAACCCACAATCTTTCAGTGTACATGAGACAGTGCTCAACCAACTGAGCCACACCAGCCAGGGATATTTTCTCCTCCTTTAATAAATATTTTTGCATGCATATACAATCCTAGGTTCACAGTAACTTTCTCAGCACCTTAAAAATATTTCAGTGGTTTCTACTACTGCTGTTGAGAAGATTAACTGTGATTGCCATTCTTTAAAGATAATCTGTCTTTCCCTATGGTTGCTTCAATATCTTTTCTTTGTCCTGGTGTTCTATAGTTATATTTATGTTGTATGCTAGTATGGATTTCTTTTTATCTTACTTAGCATTTATTGGTCTTCCTAAATGTGTGAACAGGTATCTTTTGCAAATACTAAAATATTCTCAACTATTACCTGTTTAAATATTGTCTCTCCAACATTCCTTCTCTTCTCTTCTTCTGGAACACCAATTAAACATGTAGTTGATTATTTCATTCTGTTTTCTAGATCTCTTATCCTCTCTTTTGTATTTCCCATCTCTTCAGCTCTATGTGCTGCATACTGGATTTTGTCGCCCAGAACTGTTTCCTAGCTTACTAATTCCCTCCTCAGCTGTGTCTTAACTAATTGTTGAGTCCATAATTTTTCATTTCTAGAAATTATTTTTTAATGTATTTTTATTGATTTTTTACAGAGCGGAAGGGAGAAGGATTGAAAGTCAGAAACATCGATGTGAGAGAAACATCGATCAGCTGCCTCTTGCATGCCCCTCACTGGGGATGTGCCCGCAGCCATGGTACATGCCCTTGACCGGAATCAAACCCGGGACCCTTCAGTCCGCAGTCCAACGCTCTATCCACTGAGCCAAACCGGTCTCGGCTAGAAATTATTTTTTTAATCTGTCATTTTTATAGTCTGATTATTTATTCCTAATTTTATTTAATTATCTTAAAATATTTACGTTGTATTCTATCATTTGATAATTCTACAACCTATAGTTTTCATGGGTCTGATTCTGCTGTTATTTCTGCAGGCTCAATACTGATGTTGCCTGGCTTCCTCATTTATTTCATAATTTTGGGCATGAACTGAAATTCTTAAAGCTCCATCATGAAGGATTCCTTGAGGCCTGTGAGAAGACAAGTTCCTCTAAGGTTATATGCATTTGGTTCTACTAAGCATCTCAGGAACACTTACCAACCTAGCATCACTTCAGTTGGGTGAATTCATGTTATGGATCATCGTAAGGGCTGAATTGTGATTATAAATTCTCAGGGAAGGTTTTTTAAAAACTTGTTCAGGACAAGCAATTGTTTTTATCCCTCAGGTGACAGGTGTATTTCTAAATCACCCTTGAACTAAGGTATGGCCATCGAGATCCTAACTTTATGGGAGGGGTCCTATTATACGCCTATCTTGGGTAGGTTATGGGTTTCATCTCCTGTCCCTGTGAGTAAGCCTATGAAAAACCAAAGCTCAAAAATCACCTGATTCAGCAAGTATGTATGAGGCAAGAGGCAGTTGCTTATTTTTCTAACTTATTTTTTGGCCTCCGAGGATTCCTTGATCACTTGCTGAGTCATGAGCACAATTCTTTAAAAGGCTTTTACATGTTATTGAGCACATGAAGTTCTTTCCAGCAAGAGGATCAGTCAAGGCAACTATTCCATCCTCCTGCACGAAGTGAAAGTTCACATGAAAGCATGTGGTGTGGCTCTTTGGTCAGGCCTGTCGTGCCAGCGGGGTGGGCAAGTGTCATGGTTTTCACACTGCCAGGGAGCTTTGGAGGCATCAGTGAGATCAGAGGTGGCATGATAAACAGTACAAGAAAGTTCATTTGGGGAGAGCCCTGAAGGCCAACGCTTTTGGAGGCACTTCCCATGCAAAGGGAATTGTACTGGAAAAAGTAGGGGTTAAAGCCAAACAGCCAAATACTGCCTTTAGGAAGTATGTTAGAGGCCAAATGATCAAGAATGGCAAAAAAAAATCAATTTTAAAAATCACAGCCTGGTACCCAATGATGGTTGTTTGAATTTTACTGAGGAAAATGAAGAAGTTCTGGCTGCTCGATTAGGCTGCAGAGGTCATGCATGCGGTTGGTGACATTCCTGGTGTCCACTTTAAGGTTGTCAAAACAGCCAATGTGTCTGTTTTGGCCTTACACAAAGGCAAGAAGAAAAGACCAAGATCTTAAGTTTTGATGGTGAAAACACAGTAATAATAAATTTTCATATGCTTAAAAAATGTATGTGGTGTGTAAATGATGAATGACCTGATATGGTTTGGTTATATAGAACAGGAGTGAGAGAGGGCAACAAGATTACAGCTGGTAATATACCCAAAAGCTCAACAGGGACTAGCCAGTGAAGGAAGGGCCTTGAATGTCATTGTGCATTTTGAACTTTATCTAGCAGGTAACAAAGGTACTTTCAAATTTGAACCACAAGATCCACAATTTTTTTTCATATACTAATATTTTAGGATTATATTACAGTTTCCCTTTAAACCTGTGTTTCTTAAATGGTAGCCAAGTTTTACCTGAATCAGCATCATCTTATTCACTTATCAAACCTTGCAGATTCCCAAGTCCAAACCCTATTGAGTAAGTCTCCCCAAAGAGGAAGGGTAAGGAAGGGGGACACCCAAGACCTGGGAGTCTGAAGTTTAACAAGCTTGCAGGTAAACCTTATGCACATTAAATTTAGAACCTGTGGGTGAGAGAGTGCTTTTCAATCCACTACTGAGACCACTGGTGGACTGGAAAATCATTTTTCAATGAGATAGAATAGAGTAAAATCTCACATTGTGTTTCCTGCTATCAAGATGATTATTACTGCATTAAACCTTTGTTTAGGTATTACAGTGTGTGTGTGTGTGTGTGTGTGTGTGTGTGTGTGTGTGTGTGTGTATGTGCGCGCACGCGTGCGCGCGTGAGCCAGCTACAAAATGTTTCATGTGTTGAGGCTAAAAAAGTTAAAGAAGCATTACCTTTGAGGATGCCCTATTTATGTCATTTTTAATCAGGCTTTATCTGTAATTAAAATGTGAGGAAAAGGAATTCAGTATAATTTCCCAATGACTAACCCTGCCGATAGCATACTGGGACACATCTATGTTTGTTCATAAATCAATTAATTTTGGCACCTCTTGACTCCAAATGAAGTGATGAAAAAGCATCTATATAAACTTGGTATGGATGGAAGCATGCAGTTAATTGTCACCTATTCAAGAACTGTTTTCTTACTTCCCTCAAGAGACTACAAAGCCTATGTTCCAACTCTCATTACATCTCAGCAACCTTATATTTAAGGAGATGAAGTATTACAAAATCCTGGCACAACTAACTCCAAAGTACTGAGTGGGTCCCTTTACTGTGTAGGATTTTGTTATACTGTATATTGGTCACTCCCACAGTGGTCCTAGGTTGTAGCCTGGAACACCTTTTACCATTTGGATACTTTTTTCCTTGCACTGGTAATCGCTTCAATTGAGTCTGTAACTGTGGCCTATTCTTCCAAAAAGAAAACAATAAGCAAAAACAAACACAAATCCATCCAATCAAGCATCACACACAGACGTCTTGAATAATATTTCACAAATTTCAATCATTCACATAATGCATTTATTATGTTTTCAATTTCCACATACCTCTGGTCCTATTATTTACCATTTTTCTATAAATCGAATGACATTTTATATTTAAAAAGTTCTCATAATGAATACATTATATCCTTTCCATAAATGGAAAACTATCACTTGCCAAAAGAGAAGGTAACTGTAGAAATAAATGTTAGGGAAGGAGAACCAAGTTATCACACTCAAGTTAAATTCTGTTGCCTGCCAAGGCTCTGAACCCAAATGAAGCCTGTTCTCTTTGCTTGAACAAAAAAGAATTAACCCCTGGCTGGTGTGGTTCAGTTGGTTGAGTGTCATCCTATAATTCAAAGGTGGCCAGTTTGATTCCTGGTCATCCTATATAATAAAAGCCTAATATGCAAATAGTCCCCTTTGGTAGTCATTCAAGCAGGAGACTGGGAGTTCGACCACTCACTATGACATGCACTGATTACCAGGGGGCAGCACGGAACATGGCAGACTTTGGTGATGCACTGCAAACTCTCGCAAACTACCTGGGAGTGGGGGTGATGGGGACAGAGGTGTCTGCCAAGCTCACTATCACTCCCCCTGCTAACCTCTCCCAGGATGCCAGGGGCCAGGGCTCATGAGGCAAGGAGCCTGCCGCATCCGTGTGGCCTCTTCCGGGTGAGCTGGTCCCAGACACCAGGACTGCAGGGGACAGTCAGGCTCCTCGTGGGTTCACACAGGAGCCGGTCCGTCAGGCCAGCCAGGAGAACGTGCTGTCCACCTGGCTTCTGTACAGCACTGCTGGGCATCCCAGCGGCCCATGCTGCTCCCCAGCCCACAGTGTCGGGCCTCACTCACCACATCTCTGCGTGGGGACTCAGGACCATGACTCAGGTGGATGGGGGCGCACAGGGGCCCAGGTGCTGCCCAGGGCCCAGAGGTCAACTGGGACCTGCCCTTCCACACCAGACGCTCACACTTCAATCACCGGCCAGGCCTAGCAACTGCACCCATGCACAAATTTTGTGCACCGACCTCTAGTAAAACATATCTTTTAAAAAGAGAGAGAGAGCCGAGACCTGTTTGGCTCAGTGGATAGAGCATCGGACTGTGGACTGAAGGGTCCCGGGTTCGATTCCAGTCAAGGGCATGTACCTTGGCTGTGGGCACATCCCCAGTAGGGGGCGTGCAAGAGGCATCTTATCGATGTTTCTCTCTCATCAATGTTTCTGACTTTCTATCCCTCTCCCTTCCACTCAGTAAAAAAATCAATAAAATATAACTGTAAAAAAAAAAAAAAGAAAAAAAGAGAGAGAGAAAAGAATCCCAAGTCTAATTTTCAGGAAAGATTCCTTTATTAACTTTTGGTCAGAATATGTTTGTATATTTTCAGAAAACAACTCCAAGACCATATAGATTCCTGCAACAAAGAGGAACTGACAGGTCTGTTCCAACCGCAAAGACAGTCCAGAGATGGAAAACACTGATGACACCTTGCCATGCTACCAGTCAGCAGCTGTGTGTCACTGCAGGTGGCCCAGGACCAAACCAGAGAGGGTGGAACCTGCATTGCCACCATTTGTCCACCATCCAGATACCATTGCTGACATGTACATATAAGGAACTATTTGACATTGAAACTGGGACTCAGGAGAATCAAGATGGCGGCATAGGTAAAACACCTATCTTGCTGTCATACTCAACAATTTTAATACTACAACTTAATGAAAGAACAAACACCTTCCAGAATCACCAAAAAGCTGGCCGAGTGAAAATTCCACAAATAAAAGCGAAGATAAGACACTGTGACTCGGAGGAGCGGCGGCGGACAGCATTGAAAGATTCCCGCGGAGAGAGGTTTGGAGCGCGCGCCAGCGGAGAGGGCGGGCAGCTGAAAACCAGCTAGTTTTCTCGAACGGGGAGACAAAGACGTCCCACTGGACTGAATCTCCAGCTTTGGGCGAAGTCCAGGGAACCCACTATCATACGGGGTGAAAACTGGACAGTGAGAGGGCATGCCGAAGCTCAGGCGCTGCAGGGGTCTCCCGGCTTGTGGAGAAGGCAGCTTGCGCAAACAGCTCGGCTGCGTGACTGCGCAGAGAGTGCTCTGCGACTTGCTTTCTCATTTGGAAAACCGTCAGTCTGCTTTGTTTTACGAGCCTGGGTGAGACATTGGGAGTGTAGATTCATTTGGGGAGAGTCTGAATTCCCCGGCAGCCGGTGGAGCTCGACAGCGTCTCTCTCTCAGAGGTGCTGGCAGCCATTGCCCCCAGTACAAAGTCCTGGGGCCGCATAGGGCGGAGCTAATGCTGTCTGCTTGGCCCCAAGACTCCGCCCATCCAACCTGAGCACAGCTGAGCTTCACAGACAATTGGCCTGAGGTCAACCCCTCCAAGTGCTAACAACGATTAACTGAGCTTAACTTCAGCAAGACTGTGCAACCCATATCCACCTCTGGTAACTGGGGAGGCTGAGCCACTGTCCCTAGTAGTGGGACACACAAAGCTACCACACAAAGCTAATTGACCAACTCAGGGAAGCAGCCACCATGCAGAGACATGGAAAGAAATCATATGTGAAAGAAATGGAGGAAAAAAAACGACTGGACATGGAATTCAAAACCACGGTTATAGGGTTCTTCAAGAGGCTCCAACAAAAGGTCGAGGCCTATAAGGAAATAAGCAAGACCTACAAGGAAATGAACGAGACCTGCAAGGAAATTATCAAGACCAACGTGGAAATCAATGAGTCCTACAAGGAAATGAACAAGACCCTCAAGGATATGAACGAGACCTGCAAGGAAATGATCAAGACCAATGTGGAAATGAAGGAGACTCTCAAGGATATAAAGGAGACTCTCAAGGATATGAAAAAGGACCAACCAGAAACTAAGCATACACTGACTGAAATAAAAAATATTATACAAACACCTAAAAGTGCTCTGGAGCACCCCAAGAACCAAGTTAAAGATTTGAAATACAAAGAGGTAAAATCCACTCAGCTGAAAAAGCAAGTAACCAAAAGAATCCAAAAAATTGAAGATAGTGTAAGGGGCCCTCTGGGACAACCTCAAGAATACCAACATCCGAATTATAGGGGTGCCAGAAAAAGAGAGAGACCAAGACAATGAAAACCTATTTGAAGAAATAGTGACCGAAAACTTCTCACACCTGGTGAAAGAAATAGACTTAGGAGTCCAAGAAGCACACCGAACCCCAATATATAGGAACCCTAAGAGGACCACACCAAGACATATCATAATTAAAATGCCAAGAGCAAAAGACAAAGAGAGAATATTAAAAGCAGCAAGAGAGAAACAGTTGGTTACCTATAAGGGAGCACCCATACGATTGTCAGCGGATTTCTCAACAGAAACGATGCAGGCCAGACAGGAGTGGCAAGAAATATTCAAAGTGATGAACAGCAAGAATCTACAACCAAGATTACTCTATCCAGCAAAGCTATCATTCAGAATTGAAGGCCAGATAAAGTGCTTCGCAGATAAGAAAAAGCTAAAGGAGTTCATCACCACCAAACCAATATTATATGAAATGCTGAAAGATATTCTTTAAGAAGAGGAAGAAGAAAAAGATAAAAGTGTAAACTAGGAACAACAAATACACATCTATCAACAAATGAATCTAAAAATCAAGTGAATTAATAAGCTGATGAACGGGATAAACTGGTGAATGTAACAGAATCCCGGACATAGAGAGGGAATGGACTGACAACTCTTGGGGAGAAAGGGTGTATGTGAAGTGCAGCAAGAGACTGGACAAAAATTATGCAACTATGGGAGAGGACAGTGGAGGGGGGTGAGGGTGGAGGGTGGGATGGGTACCAGGTGGAGGGGAACTATAGGGGGGGAAAAAGGGAACAATGTAATTAATAAACTGAACAATAAAGATTTTTAAAAAAAGAAACTGGGACTCAGAACTGTTGGACACTTAAACTGAGACTCAAACATTTTTTGTTTTTATGTTTATTTCTAGTATGCAGATGCAAGATTTTTTTAAAGAAAAGGAATGGGGGAGAGATAGATACAGAGACAAAGAAGCATTGAACAGACTGTCAAACTACAGTGGGAAAGCAGGGGAGGGGAGGGGCGGGGGCTGTGGGAGATCAAGGACTTGTATGCATGCATATAAGCATAACCAATGGATACAAAACACTGGGAGGGCAGGTGAGGGCATGTGCTGGGGGATAGGGGAGGCGGGGGAAGGTTAATGGAGGGAAAAGGAAACATATGTACTACTATTTGTAATACTTTAAAGAATAAATATATATATATTTTAAAAAACTGAAAAAAATAAAATAGAGATTTGAATGTTTCTTGTTAAAGACCTACTAGAATCCAATTAAGTTTGTGTGTGTGTGTGTGTGTGTGTGTGTGTGTGTGTGTGTGTGTGTGATGTTATCAAAAGGCATAAAGATTGGAAAAGGAAATAACAGTGATTTCATTTTGTCTTAAGGCTGCACATGTACTACTTAGAATCATCTCCTGTTTCATCAGTATCTGAAACTTTGGGGAATAACAATATAGATTCTCCCAAATCTATATTCTCCTGCTATCGTGTGCATTAGAATCCCCTAGAATTCCTATTAGAACAGATGGATAGGCCTCTTTCCCAGAGTTTCTGATTCAGCAGGTGAGGCTCCAGAATTTATCTTTCTAGTGAGTGTCCAGGTGGAACTGAGCTGTCAGTGCACACCAGACTTTGGCGGCCACTGTACAGATAAATCCCATACATCTTTCACAACTCTGACTAGGTGAGTCGGTCCTCTGCCCTCCAGGAAGCCGCCTCTGCCTTCATTAAACTTTTCTGTTCACTACTTGCCCATCTCTCTAATTTCCAGTCTTTTCACTGAACCCATGCTTTAAAATCTTTTCGTCTTTCAAACCAAACACATATATCAAGTAATCGTTCATTTTTCTCAGGTTTTATTAATCAAAGACAAGGGTAACTGCCAATCAGAGCTTCTAGGCAGTATGGGGTAACTGGTGTTTCTATACTGAGTTGATATAATTCTAGCCCAGAGCAAAGAAACCTGATGTTTCAGTTTAATTAACATCTAATCTTTGGTAAATATGAGTTCTTTTGGTCTTTTTGAAATACTGAAAATAGCTCACAGGCACCCTTCCTGTCTCCTCCCATTACTGCTATTTAAGACCACTGGGGGCTGGGAAGCTCAGGTTGGGACCACAAGTATCTCTCACTCTTTTGGTAATTAATCACTGATGGTCTTGTCATTTCTTCTATTGTTCTTTAAGAGCACAAGGAGCTATCTCTGATACTTCTCTGTTAATTGTATGCTCTATGCTCAGGACTTTAGAACCACCACACACACACCCTAAAAAAAAAAACCATCTATTTATTTCATCTGTATATTTGACTATACCACAATTATCTCCAGGTGGAAGCAGCATACAAAGAATATTTGCAGTAAAATACACCAACATTATAAAAGGAGAGTTAAACTCAAAAGTTACCCTTTGGAAGAGGAAAATGAGTCAACAAAGTAATTTATTTCCAGGGTTGGTAAAAAGACTTGAAAATAAATACTAAGTTCACTAGGATATGATTCCACTGGATTGCTCTGCCTGGTGCCTCCTGAAAGGCTGGTTAGGGGGAAATGTTTGAATATGTCAGAGTGAATCAGAGCAAACTGAGAATTTGGGGCGATATTAAGATCTTAATAAATCTGAAATATTTGCCTTCCTCAAGAGTATGTGACTTCCTTTTTCCAAAACTCTACTTAAAACTCTTGTCCTCCTGGAAGCTATCCCTGGTATTAATTACCACTACGCTCCCCTCTACTCCCACCTGATTCTAATCACATTTTATTCTGAATTCCTTTAGCAATATGGACTCACTGCATGTTGCACTGGAACTGCTACTGAAGCTTTTTCAAGTGTGAATGTAAGTGTGTGTTTGTGTGTGTGCACATTTGGGAAGGTGCCCTTCTTCCCTCCCAGAAATAGCTCCCCACCCACCTGTGACAAAAACCTAAAACTTAACTATTACAATTTATTTATTTGATAACTATGCTTATGCAGTCATCTTCTACGAAAATGCCATCATTAATATGTTGGTGTCCTTCCTGCCCTTTGCTGATTAATTGGATGCCCAAATGTTATTGCTAATACTGCATTGAATAGTTCACCATGGAAATGCCAAGAAAGCCTTTTTTGACTATGGATGACTCATAAAGATGCAAAAAGCAAGATTTTAGGTTGTTGTTTTACTCATTCCAAAGACTTATTAGATTTAGCTAATTATACAGCTTATCAAAAAGATCTTATGGGTGCCATGTGATGGTCAACCCCATCATTCATGCCTGATTGAATAACATGGTTAAAACCCAAGGAGCTCTTCCTCTAATGAAGTTCCTGCTCTGGTCCGTTGCTATGGCAACTTAGGGCTGTAGTCCAAAATGACAGCAAATATATTAAATATTGAAGCAAATCCATTTTCTCCATGCTTTAGTGACCTCAGAGCCAAAACTGTGTTTGCTAGCACACAAGTTTAGAAAGAGTATTGTGCCTGCTACTTTTTTTTAACTTGGAAACCAATCATATTTATATTCTCCATAAAAATGCAAAAAGAAAGTAGCCATCCATGTAGCCATTCATGTAGCAGGCACTGAAAAAAATATTTGAGGAGAGTTAGTTATATATGGTGGACTGACCACACACATTTATTTCCTATTTTTCCTGAAACCATACCAAAATGACAGTAAAAGAATAAAAAATGAATATGTTCACATAAACAAAGAGAACAGGAAATGATACCATAGTAGTAAGAGATTTCCATTCCTTTTTAGCTCTTTTTTTCTTGTAGTAAAATATCCATAACATAAAATTTACCATTGTAACCATTATTATGGGTATAGTTCAGTGACATTAAGTATATCCACATTATTGGGCAACCATCACTGCCATCAACTCCAGAATTTATTCATCTTCTCCAACTAAATCTCTGAACTCATTAAACACTAACTCTCCATTCCTCCCTCCCCTCAGTCCACAGTAACCACTATTCCACTTTCTGTCTCTATGTTCTTGACTACTTCAGGACCTCATATAAATGGAATCAGATAATATTTGTCTTACTGTATCTGGCTTATTTCTCTTAATATAATGTCTCCAGGCTTCATCCATGTTGTACCATGTCAGCATTTCATTCTTTTTTCCCCTATTTAATCAGATTGTATTTAATTTTCAAATTTATTGTGGCATAATCGACAGAATTTCACTTCTTTTTGAGGCTGAATAATATTTCATTGTACAGATATATCACATCGTGTTTATTCTTTCATTCACCAATGGACATTTTTGGTTGTTTCTAACTTTTGGCTATTGTGAAAAATGAAGCCATGAACATTGGTGTACAAATATTTATTTGAGACTCTACTTTCAAAACTTTTGTGTGTATATCAAAAAGTGAAATCACTGAGTCAAACAATAATTCTATCTTTAACTTTTTTTTAATCCTCATCCCAGAAATGAGGATATTTTTTCCATTGATTTTTAGAGAGAGTGGGAGGGAAGGAGGGAGGAAGGGTGGGAGGGAGGGAGGGAGGAGGAGGAAAAAGAGGAGGAGAAGAGAGGGGAAGGAGGGACACATCGATTGGATGCCTCCTGCTCATGCCCCATGGGGGCTGGGTATTGAACCTGCAACTGAGATATGTGCCCTTGACTGAGAACTGAACCTGTGACCCTTCAGTCTGTAACCCAACATTCTAACCACTGAGCAACCAGCTAGGGCTATGTTTAACTTTTTGAGAAACCATCAACTACTTTCCACAACGGCTGTACCATTTTTACATTCCAACCAACAATTCACAAAAGGGTCCCAATTTCTCCAAGTCCACCACAACACTTATTGTGGGGTTTTTTATAATAGCCATCCTAATAAGTGTGAAATGATATCTCCTTGTGGTTTTGATTTGCATTCCCCTAATGATTAATGATGTAGAGCAGCTTTTCATGTGCTTATTGGCATTTGTTCCATTCGTTTTGAAAAGATGGAAAGCAGATGGAGGAATTATAATCATCTTAGCAGAGCAAGGGGAGTTACAGATGAGAAGAAAACTGATTTGCCCCACAAAAGCTCTGACTACGATATTCAGACTACGATGGAAAAAATGAACCAGAGCAAGGATCAGGGATGAAAATATCCTTTGCCCCAACAGCCAAGCAGTTATTCTTCACCCAAACAGAAGAAGGGAGGCTTAATCCCTGGGGAATCTGAACTGGTGAGGCTCTAGCTACCAGCCCAACTGGAACAGTAGCCAATAGGAGTGAGAGAAGGTCTAGAAATGGGGAGACTCCACAGTGGGACCTCCAGTCCTCTTTCTTAAATCTATTCCCAAATGCAGGCAATGTGTTTTACTCTGAGGAAGAACATGAGAAGATTCTTCTCATAAGAAATTGAACTTTGGAGGAACCAAGATGGCGGCATAGGTAAACACCCATCTTGCTGCCCCATACAACAATTTCAAAACTACAACTTAACGACAGAATGAACATCATCCAGAATCACCAGAAAGCTGGCTGAGTGGAAATTCCACAAATAAAAATAAAGATAGGACACTGTGACTCAGAGGAGCAGTAGAGGGCAGAGTTGAGGATACATGCAGAGTCAGAGGTTCGAAGCCATGTGCACACGAGTGGACAGGATGGGTGGCTGCAAACCCGCTGGTTTTCTCGAACGGGGAGACAAAGGCATCCCACTGCACCGATTCCCCAGTTCTGGGTGAGGTCCAGGGAACCCACACCCATACGGGGTGAAACTGGACAGTAAGGAGGAAGCACGCTGAAACTCAGGTGCTGCAGAGGTCTTCGAGCTTGCGGAGAGGGTGCGTAAACTTGGGAACTGCAGAAGCGCGCAGAGAGGACCTATGCTCTCTTGTTTGGGAGAAAAGAAAGAAGGGAAACCACTGGACTGCATTGCTTTACAACCCTGGGTGAGACTTTGGGTGTGCAGACTCATTTGGGGAGAGGCTGAATTGTCTGGCAGCAGGTAGAGCTCGGTGGCAGCTTTCTCTCAGAGGTGTGTGCAGCCATTACCACCAGGCACAGAGACCTATGTGCTGCATAGGACGGAGTTGACGGGAAATCAAGGCTGCTCAGCCCAGAGACTCCACTCATCCAACCTGAGCACAGCTGATCCTCGTAGCCAATTGGCCTGGAGGTCAAACCCTCCTAGTGATAACAACAATAATGTAGGCTTAACTTCAACAAGACTGTGAAACCCATAAAGAGCTGCAGCAAGAGTATCCACCTCAGGTAACTGGGGAGGCTGACCCACTGTCCCTTAGAGGACATCTACCACACAAAACTAATCGACCAACTCAGGGAAGCTGCCAAAATGCAGAGACACGGAAAGAAATCAAATGTGAAAGAAATGGAGGGGAAAAAATGACTGGACATAAAGTTCAAAACCACGGTTATATGGTTTTTCAATAGGCTCCTGGAAAAAGCTGATGAACGTAATGAGACATTCGAGGATATGAAAAAGGACCAACTAGAAATTAAGCATACACTGACTGAAATAAAAAATATTAAACAAAGACCTAAAAGCAGTCTAGAGGACCATAGGAATCAAGTCAAAGATTTGAGATACAAAGAAGCAAAATCCACTCAGCCAGAAAAGCAAGAAGCAAAATGAATCCAAAAAATTGAAGATAGTGTAAGGAGCCTCTGGGACAACCTCAAGCATACCAACATCTGAATTATAGGGGTGCCAGAAAAAGAGAGAGACCAAGAAAATGAAAACCTATTTGAAGAAATAGTGACCAAAAACTTCCCCCACCTGGTGAAAGAAATTGACTTAAAAGTCCAAGAAGTGCAAGGAACCCCAAACTATAGGAATCCAAAGAGGACCACACCAAGACACATTATAATCAAAATGCCAAGAGCAAAAAACAAAGAGAGAATATTAAAAGCAGCAAGGGAAAAACAGTTAGTTACCTGTAAGGGAGCACCCATACGATTGTCGCAGATTTCTCAACAGAAACTATGCAGGCCAGAGGGGAGTGGCAAGAAATATTCAAAGTGATGAATAGCAAGAATCTACAACCAAGATTACTCTATCCAGCAAAGCTATCGTTCAGAATTGAAGGTCAGATAAAGTGCTTCACAGATAAGAAAAAGCTAAAGGAGTTCACCACCGCCAAACCAATATTATATGAAAAGCTGAAAGGTACTCTTTAAGAAGAGGAAGTAGAAAAAGGTAAAAAAAAAATTATGAACAACAAATACATATCTATCAACAAATGAATCTAAATCAAATGAATTAAAAATCTGATGAGCCGAAACTGGTTTGGCTCAGTGGATAGAGCGTAGGCCTGCAAACTGAAAGGTCCCAGGTTCGATTCCGGTCAAGGGCATGTACCTTGGCTGCAGGCACATCCCCAGTAGGGAGTGTGCAAGAGGCAGCTGATCGATGTTTCTCTCTCATCGATGTTTCTGACTTTCTATCCCTCTTCCTTCCCCTCTGTAAAAAAATCAATAAAATAAAAAATTAATTGATTAATTAAAAAAAAAGAAATAGATGACAGTAAGAACAGAAGAAAGCTTCAAATAAAAATTATAATTAATACCCCCAGAGAGTTAGAGAAGGTAGTATATCCATCAATTTAAAAATAAACAAACCCAGCCAGTGTGCCTCAGTGGTTGAGCATCGACCTATAAACCAAGAGGTTGTACTTTGATACCCAGTTCGGGCACATGCCTGGGTTGTGGGCTTAATCCCCAGTGGGGTGCATGCAGGAGGCAGCCAGTCAATGATTCTCTCTCATCATTGATGTTTCTTTCTCGCCTCCTTTCTCCTCTCTAAAGTCAATTAAAAAAAAATTTTTTTTTTTAAAAAAGGTTTGTTCCAGTCCATATAGTAGTATAGCCTCGCAGGCTTGGCTCAGTGGATAGAGCATCGGCCTGCAAACTGAAGAGTCCCATGTTTGATTTCAGGCCAGGGCATATGCTGTGGTTGTGGGCTCAGTCCCCGTAGGGAGCATGCAAGAGGCAACTGATCGATTCTCCCTCATCATATGTTTTAAAAAAATATGGCAGTGTAGGTAAATGCGGTACTAGTCTCCTCCCACTACCACATCAGAATTAAAACTAAACTACAGAACCATCATTCAGAACCAACTGGAATCTAGTTAACCAACAGTCCTACAACTAGGGAATTAAAGAAGCACATGGAGACTAGTAGGAAGTGTGGAAAGGCGGGGTGCAATCATGGACCCTGCTGGTCCCACACTCAAATGTGGTAGTTTAGGAGGAACACCAAGATGGCGGCATAAGCAAACACCTATTGTTCTGCGCCGCGCAACAATTTGGGAACTACAACATAACAGCGGAACAGACAAGCACCCAGAATCGCCAGAAAGCTGGCTGCATGAAAGATCCACTAATAGGAGCGGAGGTGGGACACTAAGACTCGGGACTGGCGGGAGCGCAGCCTTTCAGACGAAAACAGGTTAGGAGCCGCCCTGGTCTCGCGCACGGGCTGGGGCTGGAGCAGCGACCCCCGGCCGGATTTCTCTGACGAGGAAGGGCGGAGGCGTCCCACTACCCAGATTTCCCGAGCCGGGCAAGGTCCGAGATCCCGGGAACGGTAAGAGGTCCCCCTGCACAGATTTCCCGGAACCGGGCGAGGTCCGAGGTCCGGGGGGCGCACCCTGGAAGCAGGGCGTGGCAGAGGCTCCTAGTCCCAAGGGTCTCGCAAACCCGAGACTTGCCCCCGGGAAACTTGTCTCCTGGTTCCGGAAACCATCTATTTTACAGCCCTGGGCTGGACTTTTGGTGTGCAGGCACATTTGGGGAAAGGCAGAGTGGTCTGGCAAGGGGAAGAGACTAGCGGCTTTCTCTTGGAGGAGTCTGCAGCCATCCCCATCCAACAGAGACCCGCGCGCGCGCAGCATAGGACCCAGCTGCCGCTGCCGCCGCTGCCACGCAGCCCAGAGACTCCGCCCATCCAACCTGAACACAGTCTCCCTTCACAGCCAATTGGCCTGGAGGCCAAACCCTCCTAGGGCTAACAACAAAAAGCTGGGTTTAAATTCAAAAACACTGTACAACCCATAAAGGATTGCAGTAAGAGTACCCACCTCAGGTAACTGGGGAGACTGAGCCACTGTCCCTTTGAGGATATCCACCACATAAAGCAGCCACCGTGCAGAGACATGGAAAGAAATCAGGTGTGAAAGAAATGGAGGAGAAAAGACAACAAGACATAGAGTTCAAAACCACGGTTATAAGGCTTTTCAAGAGGCTCCTACAAAAGGCCAATCAACTTAATGAGAATTACCAGGAAATAAACAAGACCAACCAGCAAATGAATGAGACTTACAAGGAGATGAATGATACTTACAAGGAAATGAATGAGACCCTCAGGGAAATGTACAAGACCTCTGAGGATACGAACCAGACCCTCACGGATAAAAAAAAGGACCAACTAGAAATCAAGCATACACAGACTGAAATAAAAAATATTACACAAAGTCCTAAAAGCAGTCCAGAGGGCCACAAGAACCAAGTCAAAGATTTGAAATACAAAGAACCAAAATCCACTCAGCTGGAAAAGCAAGAAACAAAAAGAATTCAGATAATTGAAGATAGTGTAAGGGGCCTCTGGGACAACCTCAAGCAAGCCAACATCCAAATTATTGGGGTGCCAGAAAAAGAGAGAGAGCAAGTTAATGAAAACCTACTTGAAGAAATAGTGACTGAAAACTTTCCCCACCTGGTGAAAGAAACTGACTTAAAAGCCCAAGAAGTACACAGAACCCCAAAATATAAGAATCTAAAGAGGACCACACCAAGACATATCATAATTAAAATGCCAAGAGCAAAAGATAAAGAGAGAATATTAAAAGCAGCAAGAGAAAAACAGTTGGTTACCTACAGGGGAGCACCCATACGACTGTCAGCGGATTTCTCAACAGAAACGATTCAGGCCAGACGGGAGTGGCAAGAAATATTCAAAATAATGAAGAGCAAGAATCTACAACCAAGATTACTCTATCCAGCAAAGCTATCATTCAGAATTGAAGATCAGATAAAGTGCTTCGCAGATAAGAAAAAGCTAAAGGAGTTCATCACCACCAAACCAGTATTATATGAAATGCTGAAAGATATTCTTTAAGAAGAGGAAGAAGAAAAAGGTAAAAATATAAATTATGAACAACAAATACACATCTATCAACAAATGAACATAAAAATCAAGTGAACTGATAGACTGATGAACAGGATAAACTGGTGACTATAACAGAAACATGGACATGGAAAGGGAATGGACTGACAATTCTTGGGGAGAAGGGTGTTGTTGGAAGTACAGCAAGAGATTGGACAAGAATCATGCAACAATGGGAGAGGACATTGGGGAGGGGAAGGTGAGGGCGGAGGGTGGGATAGGTACAGGGTGGAGGGAAGATATAGGGGGATAAAATAGGGGAAACAATGTAATTAATAAACTGAATTTAAAAATAAAAATAAAATAAAATAAAATAAAATAAAATCCTCTCTACGGGAAAAAAAAAAAAAAGTGTGGTAGTTTAAAATCAGGAGGGATATGCCGAGACCGGTTTGGCTCAGTGGATAGAGTGTCGGCCTGCTGACTGAAAGGTCCCAGGTTTGATTCCGGTCAAGGGCATGTACCTTGGCTGCGGGCACGTCCCCCAGTGGGGGGCATGCAGGAGGCAGCTGATCGATCTCTCTCTCTCATTGATGTTTCTGACTTTCTATCCCTCTCCTTTCCGCTCTGTGAAAAATCAATAAAATATATTTTTTAAAATAAATAAATAAAATAAAATAAAATCAAGAGAGATATCTTGGCTGTGGAGGTTTCCTTGAAAAGCAAGGGGTCCCAACCCCACGCCAGGCCCCCAGCCCAAAGTTCCAATGCTGGGAAGAGAAGTCCTCACAACTCCGGCTATAAACACCATAAGAATTGTGACTGGGTGACATGGAGGTTGTAGGAGTCTAAGGCATGCCTTTTAAAGGGCCTGTGCACTGACACACTCTGACTCACTCCCTCTGAGCTCCAGCGCTGGGGCAGCAGCTTGAAAGGAAACAGGAACATTCAGGGAGGAACTAACTTATCTGGAATCAGGGTGAGAGCTGGAGGGGCAGCTTTCTCCCACACAGAAGTGCTGGCAGAGGCCTCTGTTCCTTTACTGAGCCTTCTCATCACAGAGCCAACAGGCAGGCACCATATCTGAGTCTCCATCAACCTCACTTATACTTTTTGCCCCACTGTGGTGATTCCCTGAGAATTGCCCCTCCCTACTTGCAGGCTCATCTAAACCATTTCCAGTGGCTTTTTCATACAACTGGCCTCTCTTGCCTCATGCTTCAGACTTTCTTAAAATCTCTCAAACAAGCATCAGCTGGCCTCAGAGTGTCCCATAACTCTCAATAAGTGGTCCCAGGCCTGGCATTAGTGGCAGCCTGCCTTGGTTCACAGATTGGCCTCTACAAGCCCAAAACAAGTAGCAGCCATCTTCAGATTGCTTTGTAGCTAATGCTGGGTGGCCCTGGGCAGGGCACAGGCAGTGGAGGACTTTGCACCTCCCAGGAGTCCCCAGAGCCAATGCACCTGGTGGTCAGATTTGACCATACTGGAATACAACCCTACTACATCCACAAGCAACACACTCAAGTGAGTACCAAAGCCCCACTGAAGCAAGTCCTGCTCCATAGGGGCAGCACCTACACAAAAACTCTTCAACTGCAGTTGCAGATGATCCTTGAAACCAACTGATGTGGGCCAATCCCTCCCAGTGATGCCAACAACAAACAAGGGTCAACTACAATAGGATAGTGCACACAGCCCACACAGGGTGCACCTGGAGTACCCAGCTCAGGTGACTGGGGAGGCTGAGCCACTAGACTCTACAAGACACCTACTACACAAGGCCACTCTATCAATTCCATGAGACATAGTTAATCTATCTAATACATATGAACAAACACAGGGAAGCAGCCAAAATGCAGAGACAAATAAACATGTTGCAAATGAAAGAACAGAATAATCTCCAGAAAAAGAACTAAATGAAATGGAAGCAAGCAAACTACTAGACACAGAGTTCAAAACAATGATTATAAGGATGCTCAAGGAACTTAATGATAACTTCAAGAGAACATCAACAACATTAAAAAAAAAAACTAGTCAGAAATGAAGGACACAGTAACTGAAATAAACAATAATTTACAGGGAATCCATAGCAGAGTAGAGGATACCTAGAATCAATCAGCTATTTGGAATATTAGGAAGCAAAAAACACCCAATCAGAACAACAAGAAGAAAAAAGAATCCATAAATATGAAGATAATGTAAGGAGCCTCTGGTACAACTTCAAGGATACCAACATTCACGTCATGGGGGTGCTGGAAGGAGGAGAGAGAGAGCAAGAAATTGAAAACCTATTTGGAAAAATGACAGAAAACTTCCCTTATCTGGTGAAAGAAATAGACTCACAAGTCCAGGAAGTCAGAGAGTCCCAAACAAAATGAACCCAAAGAGGCTCATACCAAGATACATCATAATCAGCCCTAACTGGTTTGGCTCACTGGATAGAGCATCAGCCTATGTACTTAAGGATCTCAGGTTTGATTCCAGTCAAGGGCATGTGCCTTGGTTTCGGGCACATCCCCAGTGGGGAGTGTGCAGGAGGCAGCTGATCGATGTTTCTCTCTCATCGATGTTTCTGACTTTCTGTCCCTCTCCTTTCCTCTCTGTAAAAAATCAATGAAACATATTATTTTTTAAAAAGAAATATTCAAAGTGATAAAAAGCAAGGACCTACAACCAAGATTACTCTACGCAGGAAAGTTACCATTTAGAAATGAGGTTATTTAGAAAAGAACTTACCAGACAAGAAAAAGCTAAAGGAGTTCATTACCACCAAATCAGTATCACATGAAATGTTAAAGGTACTTCTTTAATAAGAAGTAAAAAAGAGATAAAAAAAAAAACATGAACAATAAAAATAGCAATAAATACATATCTAGCAATAACTAAATGTAAATATCAAATAAATGAACAAGCAGCACAGAAACAGATTCATAGATACAGAGAACATTTTGACAGTTGCCAGATGGGAGGGAGACTGGGGAAATGGGTGAAAATGGTGAAGGGATTTAGAAGTACGAATTAGTACTTATATTGTAATCCTGGGGTGTAAAGTACAGTAGAGAAAATATAGTCAATAATATCCTAATAACTATGTATGGTGTCAGATTGTTATGAGATTTTTTAGTATGATCACTTAATAAGTTTTATAGTGTCTAATCATTGGGGTGTTCACTTGAAACTAATATAATATTAATTGTCAACTGTAATTGAATATTTTTAAATCCTTATAACAAAAACAAACAGGATATTATGAAAAATAAAGAGCCATTGGAAAATAAAAATTATGTCAATATTAAAAAGTTAATAATTTGGAAGTAAAAAAGCAAAGATAAAAGATTTAGGAAATAGACTGAATTTAATGTCCAAATAAGAATACATAGCCCAAACTGGTTTGGCTCAGTGAATAGAATGTTGGCCTGTGAAATGAAGGGTCCCAGGTTCAATTCCGGTCGGGGGCATGTGCCTTTGTTGTGGGTGCATCCCCAGTGGGGGGTTGTGCAGGAGGCAGCTGATCAATGTTTGTTACTATCTCTCCCTTCCTCTCTGTAAAAAATCAACAAAATATATATTACAAAAAGAATACATCGAAGGAGAAAATTATTAAGAAATAACTTAAGAGAATTTTCCTGGAACTGAAGGACATGAATATCCAGTTGAAAGCACAATAAATGAGAAAAGGCAATGCAAGTTTCAGATTATGAATGATACAGAGAAGAACCAGAAGTGTCCAAATATATAGGTTACATACAAAGTAATAGGATTTGAAATACTTGGTAGTGCTGGACTGCTCAAAAATGACACTGGAAGCTGAGAAGACAATGGAATGATGCCTTCAAGGGAAAATAATTTTCAATCTGAATTCTATGCAACAAACTACAAATCCACAATAAGGGTAGAAACAGGGGTTCCAACATAAAAAGAAAAGCAAAGAGAATTCCCAGAATAACAACTAGTAAAGGTCTAAGAAAAAAACCTATCTATACTGGAGCAGGAGGGCTTCACGGAGGAAAGCTCACAGAGTATACAATTTATTATGAAAAACTATTGATAGGCCATGAAAGTTCTCCTGGAAAAGGACAGGTACAGAGAAAGTAATTCAAGTAAAACAAACTAACAAAATAACATCATCAACAGGAACAACAAAAAGTTATACTAGGAAGTAAATATAATCACCATACACTTTTTGGCTTTGAAATGTATAATAATTATATAAATATAATAATCAATGAATGTTTGTTAAACAAGAAATAATACTTTGATTATAGGAATTTATGGGAAAGGGTAGGGGATAAGTACCAGACAGACATTTTTATCTCAGATAATATCAAGTCAATAGATGATTTCTAAAACTGATAAATCAAGAAACAGTATGAGTATATTATTTTGATATGCAGCAATAAATATCTTGATGGTTGCAATTAGAAAATTTTTGGAAAACAATGGTCTAAGGAATCTTCTGACTCAGGATTCTTTTTGTGGAAATGGAATAGGTTCATTCTTCACCAGGTTCCCAGAGGCTGTATGGAAACATAATACTTAAGAGTACAGGCTCTGAGAAAAACCAAGACTATGGCATAGGTAAACACCTAAACTGCTGCCTCGCACAATAATTTCAAAACTACAACTAAAAGACAAAACAGACATTATCCTGAACCACAGGAAGGCTGGCTGAGTGGAAATTCTACAACTAGAAGGAAAGAGAAAAGCACACTGAGACTCAAAGGAGCTGCAGGAGGCAAAGGTACTGAGACCCCATGTGTCCACTGAGTGCGCTGCTGGTTTTCTCAAGCAGAAGGGAGACAAAAGCTCCTGACTGCACTGAACTCCAGTTCTGGACAAGACTCTAGAGACCCAGACTCATTTGGGAAGAAACTGGACTGTCTGGCAGTGGGCAGAACTTGAGGATAGCTTTCTCTCAGAGGTGCTTGCAGCCATTACCACCAGACACTGAGACACAGGGGCCTATTGGGGCAGGGCTGATGGGAAACCATGCTGTATGCTCCACCCTGAGACTCTGCCCCATCCAAGCTGAGCATAGAGACTTTTGCAAGTTGTCTCATAAGGGTGTCTCTAGCACAGAAGTTCTCCCAGCGTAGACACAGCTGATTCCTACAGCCAATTGGCCTGAAGGTCAATTCCTCCCAGTGATACCAACAATAATAAAGGCTTAACTACAACAAGACTATGCACACAGCCCACAAAGGGGTGCACCAAGAGTGTCCATCTCATGCAACTGGGGAGGCTGAGCCATTAGGCCCTATAGGACACCTACCACACAAAGCCACTCTATCAACTCAGGGATGCAGCCAAAATGTGGAGACAAAGAAATAGATCATAAATGAAAGAAATATAGGAAAGCAAATAACTGGATATAGAGTTCAAAACCACAGTTATAAGGTTTTTCAAGAATTTCCTAGAAAAGGTTGGTAAATTTAGTGAGGATATGAAAAAGGACCAACTAGAAATTAAGCATACACTGAAATAAATATATATATATCCAACAGCAGACTAGAGGATCATAAGAATCAAGTCAAAGATTTGAAATCAAAGAAGCAAAAAACACTCAACTGGAAAAGCAAACAGAAAAAAGAATCCAAAAATATGAAAATAGAGTAAGGAGCCTCTGGGACAATTTCAAGTGTACCAACATCCAAATTATGGGGATGCCAGAAGAAGAGAGAAAGTAAGATACTGAAAACCTATTTGAAGAAATAATGATAGAAAACTTCCCCCAGCTGGTGAAAGAAATAGACTTACAAGTTCAGGAAGCACACAGAACCCCAAACAAAAGGAATCCAAAGAGGACCACACCAAGACACATCATAATTAAAATGCCAAGAGCAAAAGACAAAGAGAGAATATTAAAAGCAGCAAGAGAAAAACAGTTAGTTACCTTCAAGGGAGCACCCATATGACTGTCAGCTGATTTCTCAACAGAAACTATGCAGGCCAGATGGGGAATGGCAAGAAATATTCAAAGTGATGAATAGCAAGAACCTACAACCAAGATTACTCTACCCAGCAAAGCTATCATTCAGAATTGAAGGTCAGATAAAGTGCTTCACAGGTAAGAAAATGCTAAAGGAGTTCATCACCACCAAACCAGTATTATATGAAATGCTGAAAGGGATTCTTTAAGAAGAGGAGGAAGGCCAAACCGGTTTGGCTCAGTGGATAGAGCATTGGCCTGAAGACTGAGAGGTCCCGGGTTCGATTCCGGTCAAGGGCATGTACCTTGGCTGCAGGCACATGCCCCAGTGGGGGGCATGCAGGAAGCATCTGATCGATGTTTCTCTCCCATCGATGTTTCTGACTTTCTATCTTCTCCCTTCCTCTCTGTGAAAAATCAATAAAATATATTTTTTTAAAAAGAGGAGGAAGAAGAAAAAGGTAAAAATAAAAATTCTAGACAACAAATACATATCTATCAACAAGTGAATCTCAAAATCAAGTTAATAAAAAAATCTTATGAACAGAATAAACTGGTGAATATAATAGGATCGGGGCATAGAAAGGGAGTGGACTGACAATTATCAGGGGGAAAGGGGTGTGGAGGGTGTGGAAAGAGACTGGACAAAAATTGTACACCTCTGGATGAGGACAGTGGGGATCAGGGGTAAGGGCAGAGAGTAGGGTAGGAACCGGGTGGAGAGGAATTATGGGGGGGGCGGGGGAAAGAGGAACAATTGTAATAATCTGAACAATAAAGATTTATTAAATTTTAAAAAGAAAAAAAAAGAGTACAGGCTCTGAGTTTAGACTTCCTGAGAGCTCAGCTTCACTCTGCTACTTCTTATTAGGAGCACAAATTTGAACAGGTTAATTCATCACTCTGCCTCAGTTTTCCCATATGTAAAGTAGGAAACATAATAGTACCTACCTAATAAGATTACTGTGGGAATTAAATAATGCATTCTGCCTAACATATTGTATACATTCATAAAGCATTAGTGACCATTAATATTATTCCCAAGTATGGACCTATCAGCATATACCACCTCTGCCACCTTTTAAAGTCCTTTCAAAAAGATCATTTTGACAAAATTATAGGTGAAGGATACAAAACAAGCAATTGGAATTCAATCCCCTGTTCCTCAAGTTATAAATAGCTTTCTAGCTATTTATGCAAAGCTATGCAAACTTGTTACCATCCTCCAACTTGCTATTTTTCTGCTTGGGACAAGAACTGAAGACAATTTTTGGAAATAGTGTAAGAAGTCATTAATACAGAAGCATGAGGTCAGACTCAGGTTAAATTATGGCTTCCCACCTATTAACTATATGAGCATAAGCTAATTACTTGATTCTATGGGCTGAATTATATCCCCTCAAAATTTGTATGTTGCAGTTCCAATCCTCAGTACCTCAGAATGATACTATATTTGGAGACAGGATCTTTAAAGATGTAATTAAGGTAAAATGAGTCATATGGTTGGTCCTTAATCCAACATGAAAGTGTCCCTACAAGAAGAGATTGGGACACAGATACACACAAAGGAAAGGCCATGTAAAAACAGGAAAAAGATGGCCATCTGCATGCCCAAAGGAGAGGCCTCAGAAGAAACCAACCCTGCCAACATCTTATCTCAGACTTCCAGCCTCCAGTACTATGTGGAAATAAATATCTGTTGCTTAAGCCAACCAGTCTGTGGTACTTTGTTATGGCAGCCACAGGAAACTAATACACTTCACCTCAGTTTTCTGAAATATAAAATAGAGATCATTGTGAAAATTAAATTGGGTAGAAAAGTACTTATTACAGTACTTGGCACATAGTATATGCTCAATAAATGTAGACTAATATAATTACTGTGTTATTATTACATAGTTACTCTGGTCTTTCCACAGCAACAGAAGAGAGAAGCTGAGTAACCATTTAACCAAACTTATTGAAGTGATAACTAAGACTTCATAATTCATCTTCAAATTTTTATTTTTTCCCTCTTCAATCCACCGCCACAATGCTACCAGAACATTCTTTCTAGAATAAAAATATGGCTGTGATTCTAGTATCTAAAGATGATTTCAAACAATTCCACCCCTCCCTTGTGAATCTGTACTGTTTCTATGATCACTTTGCCCAGCACAATATAGAGGAAATTACAACTGGGATTTCTGAGTACTGGCATTAAGAAGGTCTGGCCTACCAGTGAAGAAGGGGAAGAAAGAAAAAGGAAGAAGGAAGAAGACAATAAGAGGAGGAGGAGGAGGAGGAGGAGGAGGAGGAGGAGGAGGAGGAGGAGGAGGAGGAGGAGGAGGAGGAGGAGGAGGAAAGGGAGGAGGAGGAGGAAGAGAGGGAGAGGAGAAGATCTAGCAGCTTCTGAATCACCAAAAGAACAAGCTACTCTGCTACAGTGGGTAGTTATGGGAAAAGGCCCAGAGGAATGGAGAAAGAGATGTCACATAAAGGAACACCATCATGTAGACATCCAGTACCAAGCCACAAACTTACTGCACGAGAGACCCCAAGCCAGACCAGTATAGGAACTACACAGCTGAACCCCAACCAATCCATGGAATCAAGACCTATAATAAAATGATGTTGCTTTAACTGATAAATTTGGGATGGTTGATTAGTCAGCAAATGATAACTGAGACACTGACCATGACACTGCTCTTCTTAAAACCTTTAGTTCTCCATAACCAAATTTCCTTAACTTTCACAGTCTATGAGACTTGGGCAAGTTACCTAATTTCTCTGTGCATCATTTTTCCCAACTGTAAATTAGAGATAGTAATAGTCCTCCCTCAAATGAAGATTAAAAAATAATATATGTAAGACACTTGGAACAGCATCTGACTTATAATAATAGGTGTTCAATATATGTTAATCTTTATTATCATCATCATTTCCTTTTCTCTCTCTTACCTCCTCCTCCCTAACCAGGTGCACTGCAGGGTACAGGCATACTAATATACTTTCCTCCAAAAAAATATCACACTTCACAACTCTTTACCTTTCTACATTCCATTCCTTCTGCCTAGAATGTCCTTCACCTACCATCTGCCTGGAAATTTGCCATGTCCTTCTATGAAGCCTTCTTATATCTCCCCAGTGAGTGCAGTGTCTGTCTCTGTGCTCCTAAGAGCATCTAGCTCTTGTCTCTATGGAGGGGTTTCCCATACTTTGCCACCTGTGTGGCCCTGTCTGTCTTCCCAACTCTGAGTCCTTTGAGGACAGAGCACATGCTTCATTCATGCGTCAACAGAGCATGGCTCATAACAAGCTCTCACTACATGTTTCTGGAAGGGAAAGAGCCTGCTTTTAGAGCACTGATTCTCCACAGGCATGAAGGAACAGGAATGGGGAGCAATTTTGTCTTCCTGGAAATGGTTGTGGTTGTCACACAACTGGTGGTATGCTACTGGCATCTAGTGAGTGAGTAGAGGCCAAAGATGCTGCTAAACATCGGACAATGCACAGGACAGCTTTCACAACAAGGAATTATCTGGTTCCAAGTGCCAATTGTGCTAAGGCTGAGAAACTCTGTTTCAGAGACTTATCACACTCTCAGGAGAGGGCCAACTGAATGGATGCATTATTCTCAGAAGCCATATGCACATCCCCACGCTGCCCCAGCTCAGCCCTCTTCTCAGCACTTCTGGAAGCTGTGGCTGCCAGCAAGGGTACTGAGGACAATAAGGGCTCAAATCTGGTCACCTTCCTTCCTTCTCAGTGTGATGCCAATCAAGACTTTTCCCCCATTAGGTTTCTGTTTTCTACATTCTGTGGTCCCTTCCAGTCCCGACTGACATTCTATGATTCTGTAATTGTAGATTGGTGCCTGCTGTTTCTTTCTTGGCAAAAATACGTCAGTGCCACACAAGTTCTCTCATGTGCCAAGAAAGAAAAAAATCCCAGATATGCTGGCCCGAGTTACTGAGAACTTGTGTGACATCCTGGACCACCCAGAATTTGGGTGAACTCACGTGCCTGAGATGCAAGCGCCCTGCCTGCCCAGGTAGGAGGCCTGCAGGCTACAAAAGAAGCAGGATGGGGGAAGGTAGTCCTTGAAGGCTGTGTGGCTATCTGAACACTAATCTGAAGAGGACTCTTTGTTGGTCAAAGCATGTTGTGTCTCTTTGCTGTGAAATCTATTCCTTTAACCCCCAGAATAAGAGTGGAAGAAAACACTCCTGACAGAAGAGAGAGGCCCTGCAGAGATGCAGAGTATAGCTGATGCCAGGGGCTTCAGTTACTTTTAATTGACTTCAAGAAGAGGTCAGTGTAGTCCAGCTGGTGTGACTCCATGGTTGAGCATCGGCCTATGAACCAAGAGGTCACAGTTGGATTCCTGGTCAGGGCACATGCCCAGGTTGTGGGCTTGAACCCCAGAAGGGGCATGCAGGAGGCAGCTGAGCCATGATTCTCTCATCATTGATGTTTTTATCACTCTCTCCCTCTCCCTTCTTTTCTCTGAAATCAATAAAATCAATAAAAACATATTTTTTAAAAAAGAACAGGTCAGTCTAGCTAGCTGTAAAAGCCTCATCAGACAAGCCTGAGAGTGAGTTGCAGTTCCATCACTTACTGCATGATCCTAAGGAAAGGATTTATGTTTCGTCTGACCTTCACCCTTGAGATGTAACAGTAACAATATCTACCTAATAGGGCTGTTCTGTGAATTAACTGAGATAATGAAATTGTAGGCTTAGCATACTGCATAGCATAATTGCAAGTAAACAGCAGTTATTATCAGGAAGGATGTTATGGGATGAGTGAATAAGTAAGGAATATGATGAATCATGCTGTAATTCTCACATCCAGATAGGATGCTGATGAGTTATAATACCAAGAGTTAATTTTTTTTTGAGGGAGAGAGAAAGGAAGGGAGAGGGATAGAGAAAGAGAGAAACATCAATATGCAAGAGAAATATTGATCAGCTGCCTCCCGCATCCACCCCAAATGGGGATTGAACCCACAAACTGGGGATGTGCCCCAATCTGGAATCAACCAGTGATCCCTCGGGGCACAGGACAATGCTCAACCAACTAAGCCACACCAGCCAGGATAAGAGCTAACATTTTTATAGCTTTTACCATGTACTTACAACTGTTCCAAGTGTGTTATATATATTAACTCAGTCTTTTGCATAGGTACTTTATTATTCCCATTTTATAGGTGGGAAAATAAAACACAGAAGTTTTCTCAAGGCACACTGCTGGTAAATGAATAATGAGGTTTTGGACAAAGGTGGTTTGACCCCAGGATCCTCATCTTTGGCAGTGCACATACTGCCCCTGAATGATTCTGGAGAAAGGTAAGAAGTGGGAGGGAGGAGGCCTCCTCCACGCTACCTCAAATCCTTGCCCTACTCCCAAACACCTTCTCCACCCCCATAGAGCAGACGTTACAACTGCCCAACAGGGAAGTACCTAGCTCTACAAGTAAGAGTCCAGAAGTGGCTCTGCGAGTGGGTAAGGGGTACCACATGGCGGTAGGAAGCAAATGAAATTCAGAATTGGGTATATTGGGACTCCACCCCAACACCACCATGTGGCCATTAATAAATCTGGGCCCAGAGTTATACTTTCTCAGAGCTTTATTTCTTTCCCTCTAAAACAACAATTTAGACACACTCAAAATCCATGCTAGCTCTAGAATGCTAAATACTTCACATGAGAAAAGGCTAGTCCTCTGCTGGGGCCTGGGTCTGATCCTAAACCGTGGGAAGAGCGCCACCTAGTGAGGCACTCTAAGAATGTCCCAGAGTATAGGGCGGGGCCACAGACCTGGTTCCTATTGCTCTGCCCATATCCAGGGATGTGCAGCCTGGCAAGGTGCTTTGCTCTCTGAATCTCAGAATTCTGATCAGTAAAATGACACCAAAAAACTAGCAATTGTGATAATGTTATAATAGCAAACACTTTGCCCACACACACATATTTTCACCACTTTATTTTGAAATAGTAATTGGTTATAAACCAATGTGCATATATTTAGAAGTGATATAAAAATTGTTCTGGACACTCTGATAAGTTTTGTAACATTGCCTCTATTTTTTCCTATATACATTTTTTCCTTCACTTTTTTTTTGTTTTGATTTGGGTCTGGGGAGGGCATTTTTTTAAATTGTGGTAAGAACACATAACATGAGATCTGCTCTCTGAACAGATTTTTAAGTGTATACAATATTGTTAACTATAAGCAGTGTGTCATAAAGTATATCTCCAGAACTTATTCATCTTGCATGACTAACACTTTATTTAGCTAACACTTTGAGTATTTATTACATGGTTGGCCCTGTTCTTACATCCTATCTAATAAAAGAGTAACATGCAAATTGACCATACCTCTGCTACGCTACCAGCCAATCGGGGCAGGGGGGCGGGGCAAGGGGCATGCCCATCACACAGGGGGCGAGGCCAGCAGAGTCATGGCCGCAGTGCAGTGAAAACAACCACCACCCTATAAGGGTGGCCCACAAGGTACTTAAGGGCTGGCCCTCCTTGTGCCTGAATCACATGCAAATGAGCACCCAGGGTCCCTGCACGCACCCCAGCCAAGCACCCATGATGGGAGTGGGAGGGGGCTGCTACCAGTCTCTGAGGTGTGCAGAGACCCCGGTGGCTACCACCAAGTGGAGAAAATTCACATTGCTCTTGGTTCGTGCAGGGTATTGTGAACACGAGGAATTCTGGGAAATGTAGTTCTGTTGACAGACCCACTGTAGGAGTGAGTTTGAAGTACTGAGGGGGGGATGTGGAAGCGGCAGGGTGGGGCCGGCGAGGCCGGGCCGAGGCCGGGCCGGTCGGGGGCTTTAGGCCTTGGGCTGGCAGGCGGCGCAGGCAAGCGCAGGGCACAAATCTGCTGGGAGGCTGACACCCAAGAGCCCCTGGATCAGGGACGCAAACCCACAGTGGGCCGGTACCCAGCACCCACAAAATCTGCCACCCAGGTGCTGGAGCTGTAAAGGCCAAATCAGAGACATAAACCTGCAGGGAGGTCATCACCCAGCAGCCCCCAGATTGGAGATACAAACCAGCAGGGAGGCTGGCACCCAGCAGCTGCAAGCCCCGCCATGGGGGCGCTGGGGCTGCAAGGGGCTGGATCTGAGACACAAACCAGCAGGGAGGCCAGCACTCAGCAACCCCAAGCACCGCCACCACAGACCTGGGGCTGGGGGCTGGGAGGCGGGTGGACTGGAGATACACACCCGCAGGCCTGGCAGCCAGCAGCCCCAAGGCCTGTTGAGTAGGCACTGGGGCTGCTGGGGGGTGGGCGGCAGGCAGGGGCAGCTGAGACTCAAACCCACAAGAAACCTGTGGAAAGGGAGATAAACTATCATAACTTTATCTCCCTTTCCTCAAGATGAGAAAACTGTCCCTGGATTATTTAGTGATGTGGCCCACACCTTTCTACATACACAGGGTATGTGATGACCACTCCCAGAATGCCGTCTCCAGGGAATAACCTACTGTGGCAAATCATCTAAGAGAGGAAACAAGCTTTTGTTGGGTTTATTCTGAAGGTCAGAGAACATGCCACCCCCAACATATGCTTTATTGTTATATTAATGATCTTGAGCTGCAGATTCTTGAAAAACTGCAAGTGCATGCAGAGGATTTCACTGAAGTCTCCTGATCTATCTAAAATTGAAACCCCCTAAAGGAGCTTAAATGTCATAGGTCCCCTTGATGGGAGAAGTGTCATCAGGCAGAGAAGACTGACTCCTGTCACAGGACATAACACCCAAACTTTGTTATAAACTATTTCTCTCCACCCCCATTCATCTTTCCTAAAAATCATTTACTCTCCTCTAGGAGGCCTACATCTCCCGTTCCCTTTCCCTAGGAAGAAGGTATTTAAATCTCCATTCTAAGCCAGCTTGGGGAGTTATTCATTTTTCCCTGAGCTCTCACACATATACACGAGGTACACATGTTAATGAACTTTTGTTTTTCTCTTGGCGATCTGTCTTTCATTACAAGGACCTCCACTAAGAACTCAGAAAGGTTGAGGAAAACTATTTTTCTTCCTCCATAATTCTATCTCAGGAAATCAAGTCCCCAGCTGCACAATCAGGTTGGCTTAAGTACCAAGCAATCTTGGCTGACAGGAGGGAAGCTTCTAGGGAGAAATCAATGATATTGGCATCAAAGTGGGTGGACGGCACCCACATGGTTGATGGTGGGAGTTTAAAGTGGTTCGACATTTTTGGAGGGTGACTTGGCAAATTTAATAAAAATGTTCAAGATATATCCAAGAGTCTTCTTCTAGGAATCACATTTGCTGAGATAAAGCACAAGCACTTAAGCCCTGGTCAGAACCCAGGATGCTACTGCGGGCTCCCCTTCCATGATAGGAAAACCTGGGAACAACCTGCATTTTTAGGACAAGGTAGCATCTATGCTAATAAAAGGGTAATATGCTAATTAGACTGAACATCTTCCTGGCGACCTTCCAGATGTCCTTCTAGACATCCTTCCCAACAAAGCCATGTTGGCGGGGCAAAGGCAGAGGAGGTTAGAGGCAATCAGGCAAGTAGGGGAGAGCAGTTAGGGGACGAGGCCAGCAGAGGAGAGCAGTTAGGGCAAACAGCTGTCAGGGGAGAGCAGTTAGGGGGATCAGGCTGGCAGGCAGGTAAGCGGTTAGGAGCCAGAAGCCTAAGGGGTCCCAGATTGAAGAGGGTGCAGGCTGGGCTGAGGGAATCCTCTACCCCTCTCCCCCATGCACAAATTTCATGCACCAGGCCACTAGTAGTTACATAAATCCATGAATGATCATGTCGGCAGAATACCAGTTCTCTGGTTTTATCTCAGTTCCTTTCAAATCCAGGTGAAAGGTATTGATTCACCTGATACATTCACTAAACTGCATTTTCTTTTACTTACAGGGTCAGTGATAACCACAATTTATACCTAGATGAAGCATAAAGCAGCAGTCTAGTTGGGGATTTGGCTTTGGCTTGTTCTGAAATTCTACCTTAAATAGGACTGAGATGATGCTGATTGTTCCTATCAAAAGAAGCAGAGGGTGATGGAAATGACAGGGAACTATAGTTTTCTCAAGTGACCTCTTGGCTTTACCAAAGGACAAAGATAGTCAACGAAATCACAGGAATGTGGTCAACATTCTTGGCCTGGCCTCTCCCTACTCCAGCCCAACTCCCACAGCCTATCAATCACATACAACTTTGCCCGATTTTTTCAATAGGTTTGTTTAGAAACCAGGATCCCTGGGCCTCTATAGGAGGCCTCCAATGAGCCTCACGTCCTCATATTCAAATCCTTATATGTGGTCCCACACTGACACCAGGCCTGGCCATATGGCTTGCTTTGGCCAATGGAACATTTAAATGTAATCCAAACAGAGGCTAGATACACAGTTGCACACTGGAGCTCATCCTCTTGAAATGCTCCCTTTGGAACCCAATTGGTGCATAGGAAGGTTAGACAAGACAAGTGAATAAAGAAAAATCACATGGTGGAGAGGGGTCCAGCCATCCTAGTGTCCTGCCTGAGCAGCCACATAAAGGACCTCAAGTGACACAGGCAGAAGAATTGCCTTGTCAAATCACAAAGTTTTAGAGTGGTTCTTTATGCAGAGGTAAATAACGGAAATAGCCCCTAACCCCTGTCAGCTCAAATACCCTCTTTCCTGGTTTACTTCATGTACTTCAGATAACCTTGAGAATAAATGTCCCTTCCTGCTCAGTTCCTTTTTGCCACCCCCAGAACACTTTCCTAATGTTACATCACTGTATCCTTCAAACCTGGGCTCCAGACGAAATCCAATAAACTAAAATCAATGCCACTCACCTGAATTTGAATGGAATAGAGAAAAAACTACATGCAACTGTTATTCTGCCAACATGATCATTCACTGATTCAAGCAACAAATATTTGCTGAGGACCTATTACGGGATAGGCACATGGCATTACAATCATTAAAAACATTCCAGAAAGGACTCCAAAATCTATTCACTGAGTCTCATTTAACAATTAATACTATCATAGAATTTTTTTAGCACTTTCCTATTACAAAGATAAGAAAATTGAGGACCAGAAAAGTATATGATTTCTCCAAACTCATTAAGCTAATGAGTAGCAGAGCCAAATGAGGACCAGGTTTCCCTTTTCTTCATAAAGGGCAAGTAGAAATAAAAAGGCATTTCCCAGAATGAAAATGGGTAAATATCAAGAGTTGCCCTAGATCAGAATCGGGGATCATTTTTATAAATAAGCAGAAAGATAGGATGCCCAATTTAGTGGTCCCTTTCCAAGCATCCTTTCCCCATACTTCCTGCCAATAGTCTCCTTATTCCTTGGCCTCCCCCATACAGTTTGAGTGGGTTGGCCAACCTCTAGCTGCAGAGCTGGATACTGGTTGGCATAAGCTAATTCATGTATCCCTGGGCTAATGATTAGCCTATGATTGGGCATGCAATCCAATCAGGGTCAGAACCACTCAGGAGATGTCTGTTGGTGCTTCTGAAGAGGAGCCTCTGCAGGAACTATTGAAAGAGACATCCTCCTTTCCTAAGATGGTATGGTTTAATACTACAAAATCTGGAACTGCTCTAACCAGTTGGTAGCATAAGAAAAGAACCTGGAGTCACCAGGTAGAGCTTAAGACTGGAAAACTCAGTAGCTAAGGAGAGGGATGGATCTAACAGGTAGGTCCTCAGAAACATCATCTGAGTGGTTGGCTCAGGCCTTACCCGAAACTAGTGCTAACCCTGGACATTTTGGTTATAAAAAGTTACTGTTTTAAGTGTGGATTTTCTGTTACTTGCAATCAAAAGATTCCTGAGTGATGCCGGGACCGGTTTGGCTCAGTGGATAGAGCGTCGGATTGCGGACTGGGAGGTCCCGGGTTCGATTCCGGTCAAGGGCATGTGCCTTGGCTGCGGGCACATCCCCGGTGGGGGGCGTGCAGGAGGCGGCTGATCGATGTTTCTCTCTCTCGATGTTCTAACTTTCTATCCCTCTCCCTTCCGCTCTGTAAAAAAATCAATAAAATATTAAAAAAAAAGATTCCTGAGTGATAGAAATAGTAAACAAAACAAAAACAGTAATAAAATAAAAATAAATAAATAATGAAATATACCTTTTATGGTTAAATAAAAATCAAAGTTGTACAAAATATACTTAGTATACAAAAGATTCCTGAATGACACTTCCAGATTTATAAAGGACTAGAGGCTCAGTGCATGGATTCATGTACCTCAGCCTGGCCCTAGGGGATCGGGCTAAAACAGCTCTTCAACGTCCCCCAAGGGGTGCAGACTATGCTGAGGGACCTCACCGGGGCACGATTGGGGCCGGTGAGGGACTATGAGAGGGCTCCAGGGCCTGTGTGATCTATCTTGCCCAGTCCTAATGGGCCAGACCCCAGCAGCAAACTAAGCTACTGGTCGGAGTGTCTGCCCCCTGGTGGTCAGTGTATGTCACAGGGACTGGTCAAACAGTCAGACACTTAGGATATTAGGCTTTTATTATATTAGGAAACCTGAACTTTTAGTTTGTTAATAACTAGATGATTATGATAAATTCTAAGATGATAATTGCAAAAAGGTGGGATACTTGGAAAAGAGGCCAGTAAATTTCAATCTGTATAAAATACAAGGTAATGTACTTAAGGGGAAAAGAATCTACACTCATAAAATGTGAGCTATTAATGACAACTTGGGAAAGAAACCTTGGCATTACTATAAACCAGGGGTCAGCAATCTCTGCAAAGGGCCAGGTAGTAAATATTTGAAGTTTACTGGCTACATATCTGTCGAAAGTACTCAATTCTGCCATTGTAGAATGCAGCCATATGAAACTGAATGGATATGGCTACATTAAAATAAAGTCCTATTTATGGACACTAAAATTTGATTTCCATACAATTTTTACATGTCACAAAATAATATTCCTTCATTGTTGTTATTTTTTCAACCATTTAAAAATGTAAAAACCATTCTTAGCTTGAAGACTATACAAAAATGGGCCAAACCTTAGCTGGTTTGGCTCAGTGGATGGAGCATCGGTCCATGGACTGAAGGGTCCCACATTCAATTCCAGTCAAGGGCACATACCTTGATTGCAAGGTTGATCCCCCCTGATCTCAGGGCCCCAGTCTGGGCTATGCGGGAGACAATCAATTGATGTGTCTCACATCAGTATTTCTCTCTGTCTCTTCCCCTCCCTTCCATTCTCTCTAAAAATCAATAGAAAATATATCCTCGGGTGAGGATTAACAACAGCAACAACAAAACAGAAAAACGGGGTCAGGCTAGATTTGGCCTACAAGCCATAGTTTGTCTAACCCTGCTATAAAGGGTTTCCTAAAGTCAATGATGCTGGGGTTGTATGGGAGACATGAGAACTGAGGTGGGGGAGCACCCGTGAACTGCCATAACTTACCCTGTTGAAATGTCCAGTGTCTTACACATGTCAACTCTCCCATTGGAATTGAGTAGAAAGTAACCATAACACTCTACTGTTTCTAAAATAATTGACACGAATGTGAATTCCTCCATTTACCAATGCACAGAATTCAGTTGGACATGTCACTGGGGGTTGAGCAATGTTATGATTTTTTGGCTCAAAAAATTGAACACCAAGTCATAGAAACTGGCCTCAGGCACAGGGCTCACGTAATGTCACTGGGACCAGGTTTCTCACCTTTCTCAGGACTATCAGCAGCAGGGTTGGCTTCATCCACCCTCAGGCTCTTCGGAGGCCTCCAGCCTCTGCCACCAGACTCAGGCTTTCACCTCAGGGTGTCAAACTGTCTGCAGTACCTCTTAGACCCACCTTCCTGCAGACTTAAGTACCAATGGCAGAAAGGCAACTACCTCTCTGCTACTGATTCCAGAAAAGACTTGGCTACACCATGTGCCTATCCCTAAACTAATCACTGTGGTTAGTCCCCTAAGAAAGGATTTGATCATTTGATTGGCCAAGTAAGAATCATATGTTCCTGACCTGGAGCTGAATGAAAGTGGAGCCTCACAGATATCACACGGCTGAGAGGAGAAAACACTTATCTGGGATGGAAACAAAAGGAAGGGGAGGTGCTGAAGGAGCAAAGTTCTTACGCCAAATTTAGCTCCACAGCCTGGCCATCAGTAACCCAGCCAAAGAGATAAATAATCACCCTTGAATAAAGAATGTTTTATACCTTCTGCCACATTCTGTAAAACTTAAAAATAAATGATGGAATCATATCTTTCATAGTTAATTAAAATCAGAGTTGTAAAGATATACTTAAACCATTGAAATATAGGGGTCTAAATGATGATAATGATTTTTCAATACAATTTGCTTTCAGAGTTTATAAAAAAAAAGAATGTAATGGTATTAACATATACCTTTAAAAGAACAGAAAAAGCAGAATGAAATTAGGGAAAGGAAAACAGATATGAAAAACCCATTACAATAGACTCCAAAGGCTGTCTGAATTCCTCTCTGGTAATGCAGTTTAGAGCCCAGTTTAGGTTGTAGATTTTTTTTTTTTTTTTTTTTTATGGAGAGACTTGTCCCATATGATTTTTCTTAAAGCTAGATTTTAAAATTGACCCAATACTTTGATCCATCTGAAGGAATGCATCAAATATATTTGCTTAGAAGTCAACTATTCAGGCAATTTCTAAAATTTTTAAACAAACATTTGATTTAGTAATTGTTCTGCCTCTTAACTACTCCCTGCTAAGCATCTTAAAGCTGGAGAGGAAGTTGGAGGAAGGTTTTGTGTGTTTTTTTAAAGCTTGAGAAACTGGGACTTCCCTCCATTTCAAAGCACAAAGACCTATTATTCAAGAAAAGGGCCAGGGAAGCAGAGTGATTCAATTTAGTAGGTCACCGGGTACTTCTTCCTTCCTCCTGCCAAATCAAGGCTCACCCCAGTCCCAAGCGGCCAGTAAGGGGGCAGTCCTCTGAAAAAGTGAAAGTAGTCGAGGAAAAAGAAAATGCAGCCAGCCAGAAAAGCCTGGGGAGCACTCATTATATTTGAACAGAGCCAGTGAAAGGGTCCTTTGCTGAGGCCCTGGGTGGGGCCACTCCATTACGCTCCCATTGTAAATTCCATCTGTGTGCTATCACTTCCTGACCCAGAAACAAGAAAATGCTTCAGCTGTAAATTTCCCTAGGACCTTGGCTGGCCACAAAATCATTCCTTCTGAAGTTCACCAGCTCCTTCAAATTTCATAAAGGTTTGAGAATGTTTGCCTATGATTCCCCCTCTCCATTTTCTAAAGGGTCCCCTCCCCATCTCCAGCATTTCCTTCCAGAAACTGGATCCTCAGTGAAGTAAAATAAAACTGGGATGATTGTGAGGAAAACTCTGGGGGAAATCAGAAGTTCTTTTGTCCTTATATGAAAAGCTTAAAATATCTGGCTGGCCCAAAGCTGATGACTATGTTTAAATAAGCCGGGAAAACTGAGGATGTAAGCAGGACAAGAAAACAGAAATAACGTAGAGCAGTGGCTCTCAAACTCTAGCATGCACCAGAATGACCTGGAAGAGTTTCCGATTCAGTAATTCTGGGGTAGGATCTGAGAATGTGCATTTCTCATGAATGCCCAGTAGTGCTGGTGGACCTGGTGCTGCTGGTCCAAGGATGGTACTTTAAGAACCCCTGTGAGTGGTTCTTAGTGAGTGACTGTCCCACGCCTCAGACATAAAGCAGGACATTAGATACAGTCAAAGACTCAATAACATCTGGATTCAGACTCCATAAACATATTCTGGCACTTGCATATAAACACAGGCTAGGTACTTTTTATGGTAATCATTATGGCTCTTGAATCTACCATACAATTATACACAAAATAATCCTATCTAATAAAAGAGTAATTGCAAATTGACTATCACTCCAACACACAAGATGGCTGTCCCCATATGGACACAAGATGTCCCCAACAAGATGGCCAGCAAGGGAGGGCAGTTGAGGGTGATCAGGCCAGCAGAAGAGGGCAGTTGGGAGGGACCAGACCTGCAGGGGAGGGCAGTTAGGGGTGACTGGGCCAGCAGATGAGGGCAGTTGAGGGGAACCAAGAGTGCAGGGGAAGGCAGTTAGGAGGGACAAGGCCTGCATGGAGGGCAGTTAGGGCGACCAGGCCTGCAGGGAAGGGCATTTGGAGGGGGCCAGGGCTGCAGGGAAGGGAAGTTGGGAGAGACCAGGCATGCAGGGAGGGCAGTTGGGAAGGACCAGGCTTGTAGGAAAGGACAGTTAGGGACAACCAGGCAGGCAGGGAAGGGCAGTTAGGGGCAATCAGGCAGGAAGGGGAGCAGTTAGGCATTGATCAGTCTGGCACGGGAGTGGTTAGGGGGTGATCAGGCTAGCAGGCGGGCGAGTGGTTGGGAGCCAGCAGTCCTGGATGGTGAGAGGAATGTCCGACTGCCCATTTAGACCCGATCCCACCAGGCAGTTGTCAACCGAAATCACCATCACCTTGTGTGATAGGCTTCAATCCTTACTAATCACCTTGTCTAGCCTATAGTCTTCAGTCTTTACTGATCATCATTGGGATGTCCCAAACTGTATGACCTCTTCCAGCCAACACCATGTCTGGGTCACATTTGGGAACATGGGATCTGCAAGCCATGTCCTTTCTGCTCCCAGGGCTTTTACCCATAAAGCAAGAAAGAGCCCCTCTCTCTGTGGGACTTGGCGCATATCTACTTTCATCACACACCCTCTGTCTCTCCTTCTTCTCACCCTACCCCTCTTCTCTGCCCAGAACAGTGGAATCTTAGCCAGTTGGAAGGAGAGTCTCTCTCTTCAAACCCCTTGCTCTCACTCATTTTGGCCATGTTCAGGGTTCAGTGTTCCCCTAAGGGCTTTAAGCTTTTGAAAACCAAAGCCAGAAATATTTCTATTTTGTTTTTCTGCTCTGACATTTCCTTCCCTTAGTTTATGAACACAGAATGGCTTAGCTACTTGAATGGGAAGAACACATAAAGGGAAAATTCTTAGAAGAGAGGAAAATAAATTAATTTTAAATTAACGCACACATTTTCATTTTAGAATTATTTATTATTATCTTGCAATATCTACGTTCTCCTATTTAATCTTCAAGGCAATCCTATGAGGTAGACAATATTCTACCCATTTTAAAGATGAGAAAATTGGGGCTCAGAGAGACTAAAAATCCTTGCCTGAAGGCATATATGCCAGGTTTTGAATTCAGAACTTCTGGTTCTGAATCCAATACACTGTACCCCAGTTTGTCCTCCAAAAGAAGAAAGGAAAAAGGAGGTCTGTCAGTGAAAAAAGCATAGCCCATCACACTGACCAGTGGATGTTAGAAAATCGCTTGGCCCTTGATATACTATTAAGCCACGACTTGCTTAGTAACAAGGCAAAGTACTAAAATAAACCAAGAGACCGGATGCAAGGGAAGTGAGGAGTTAACACGTTTGTAAACACCACAGACTAAGGAATCAAGAGGCCCAAAGTCAAAGCTACAGGAGTAATCATTTCCTGCCTCTGAAAGACAGGTTAAAAGTCCAGAAAGTTAAGACCAAAATCAAAGTGCTCTATGCCCCTCAAATCCTTAGCAGACCAGGAATGCAGGGAGTCATGGAAGCAAACTAAGGTATCAGCAGTCAGAAGTTAGTCCTTAAGACTATGAAAGGTTGTATTGGTCCTTAAGTTGTCCTGGGAAACTCAGAGGCTACACGTGGAGGAGGAATGGTTGTGAGAGTCAAGAGAGCTGAGTGAAAAGCCAGGATGAGAATGGGAGAGCAGAGATTAGAACATGTCCTCAAGGTCAAAGGTATGTCATCTGTTGCCTTTGCCTAGCATGCCCTCTTCTGCAAATAAAGCCCATCTCATTCTTTTGAGGAACAGATTACCCCAATATTAGCTCTTAGGTTCAAGAGGGACTTCTGCCCATGAGCCAGGCCAGGATTCTATGTCACAGTGATGGACTTATGGATGAGTTTGTGGCCCGGTGTAGGTCAATCAGCATTGCTGCAGCCTGCATGTTTGCACACACCCCCACCAAAAAAAAAAATTGATATGTTAAAATCCTAACCTTTTTAGATAGTTTTAGTAGGGGGGACCTTTTGGGAGGTGCTTAAATCATGACTTCATGAATGTGACTAGTATTCTTATAAAAGAGACCACATCGTGATCACTTGCCCTTCCATCATGTGAAGATACAGCAAGAAGGCATTGTTCATAAACCAGGAAGCAGGCCTTTACCAGCTACCACAGCAAATCTGCCAGCACCATAATCTTGGACTTCCAGGTACCAGAACTGTAAGAAATAAATTTCTATTGTTTATAAGCTGCCCTTTGTTACAGCACCCAAACAAACTGTGGCAAGTGTCAACCTTGGCACTTTCTGGAGCTATAGGAAAAGAGGCAATTTGGTCTACTGGGTTTAAGAACCCAGTAGAATGTAGGCTTGGAGCTGATGCTGTCCATTTGGACTGCCTCCTGGGGACAACTCACCTGAGACTAAAGTCAACAGAGCAGGAAGTAGGGTTAAAATACAGAGGCAGACCAAAAGAAACTGTATTCTAAATATTCTCTGAGACCCTGGATCCTGTCATAACAAATTCATTCCCTTGAACTTCTCAATTAAGTGAATCAATAAATTCTTTTTTGTTATTTGTTATTTTCTAAAAGAGTCCATGCTAATTCACTGTGCATAAAAATTTGCAGTGAATAACGAAAATATGGACAGAAGCACTGGAGGCATAATAGTTTTATGGGATTACGCACTAGGAATAGACCCTAAACGTACTTCCCTCAGCTTTTTTGTCAGAGGTCTTATTTCTGGGTCCTGCCAAACCTCTCATTGACTAAGGGAAGTTGTCTTTAAGACCCAAGGAAGGGCAGAAAGGTTAAGATCCCAAGGAAATCCTTTCCCACCCAGCACATATTTGCTCTGTGTGTGCTGTGTATAAGATTCTGAACAGAATTAGCTCCCAATGCTAGCAACACAAGACTTAATGCCAATACATAATTATTCATAGTGCTATTTGAGACCCACAAAAAGAATATTGCAAGATGGCGGCATAGGTAAAACACCTATCTTGCCGTCATGCTCAGCAATTTTAATACTACAACTTAACGAAAGAACAAACACCTTCCAAAATCACCAGAAAGCTGGCCGAGTGAAAACTCCACAAATAAAAGCGAAAATAAAACACTGTGACTTGGAGGAGTGGCCGCGGACAGCGTTGAAAGATTCGCGTGGAGAGAGGTTTGGAGCGCGCGCCAGTGGAGAGGGCGGGCAGCTGAAAACCGGCCAGTTTTCTCGAACAGGGAGACAAAGACGTCCCACTGGACTGATTCTCCAGCTTTAGGCGAAGTCCAGGGAACCCACTATTATACGGGGTGAAAAATGGACAGTGGGAGGGCACGCCGAAGCTCAGGTGCTGCAGGGGTCTCCCGGCTTGTGGAGAAGGCAGCTTGCGCGAACAGCTCGGCTGCGTGACGGCGCAGAGAGCGCTCTGCGACTTGCCCTCTCATTCGGGAAACCATCAGTCTGCTTTGTTTTACAACCCTGGGTGAGACATTGGGCATGCAGACTCATTTGGGGAGAGTCTGAATTCCCCGGCAGCCGGTGGAGCTTGGCAGCGGCTCTCTCTCAGAGGTGCTGGCAGCCATTGCCACCAACACAGAGTCCCTGGGGCCGCATAGGGCGGAGCTAACGCTGTCTGCTTGGCCCCAAGACTCCGCCCATCCAACCTGAGCACAGCTGAACTTCACAGACAATTGGCCTAGAGGTCAACCCCTCCAAGTGCTAACAACGATTAACCTGAGCTTAACTTCAGCAAGACTGTGCAGCCCATATCCACCTCAGGTAACTGGGGAGGCTGAGCCACTGTCCCTAGTAGGAGGTCTACCACACAAAGCTAATTGACCAACTCAGGGAAGCAGCCACCATGCAGAGACATGGAAAGAAATCAGATGTGAAAGAAATGGAGGAAAAAAAACGACTGGACATGGAATTCAAAACCACGGTTATAGGGTTTTTCAAGAGGCTCCAACAAAAGGTCGAGGCCTATAAGAAATTAAGCAAGACCGCAAAGGAAATTAATGAGTCCTTCAAGGAAATGAAGGAGACCCTCATGGATATAAAGGAGACTCTCAAGGATATGAAAAAGGACCAACCAGAAATTAAGCATACACTGACTGAAATAAAAAATATTATACAAAGACCTAAAAGTGCTCTGGAGCACCCCAAGAACCAAGCTAAAGATTTGAAATACAAAGAAGTAAAATCCACTCAGCTGAAAAAGCAAGAAACCAAAAGAATCCAAAAAATTGAAGATAGTGTAAGGGGCCTCTGGGACAACCTCAAGCATACCAACATCCGAATTATAGGGGTGCCAGAAAAAGCGAGAGGCCAAGACAATGAAAACCTATTCAAAGAAATAGTGACTGAAAACTTCCCACACCTGGTGAAAGAAATTGACTTAGGAGTCCAAGAAGCACACCGAAACCCAATATATAGGAACCCTAAGAGGACCACACCAAGGCACATCATAATTAAAATGCCAAGAGCAAAAGACAAAGAGAGAATATTAAAAGCAGCAAGAGAAAAACAGATGGTTACTTATAAGGGAGCACCCATACGATTGTCAGCAGATTTCTCAACAGAAACGATGCAGGCCAGACGGGAAGAAATATTCAAAGTGATGAACAGCAAGAATCTACAACCAAGATTACTCTATCCAGCAAAGCTATCATGCAGAATTGAAGGTCAGATAAAGTGCTTCTCAGACAAGAAAAAGCTAAAGGAGTTCATCACCACCAAACCAATATTATATGAAATGCTGAAAGATATTCTTTAAGAAGAGGAAGAAGAAAAAGATAAAAGTGTAAATTATGAACAACAAATACACATCTATCAACAAATGAATCTAAAAATCAAGTGAATTAATAAGCTGATGAACAGGATAAACTGGTGAATGTAACAGAATCCCGGACATAGAGAGGGAATGGACTGACAACTCTTGGGGAGAAAGGGGGTGTGGGAAGTGCAGCAAGAGACTGGACAAAAATCACGCAACTATGGGAGAGGACAGTGGAGGGGGGTGAGGGCAGAGGGTGGGATGGGTACCAGGTGGAGGGGAACTATAGGGTGAAAAAAAAAGGGGGGGGAACAATGTAATTAATAAACTGAACAATAAAGATTAAAAAAAAAGAATATTGCACAGACTCCATGTAATGTCCAATATGTGCTTAAGTCTGGTGGTTTTAAAATATGTTCACAAATTACTTGATGCTCCTCCCTTTGAAAAGTGGAGAACAGCCCTAGCCAGTTTGGCTCAGTGGATAGAGCTTGGCCTGTGGACTGAAGGGTCCCAGGTTCAATTCTGGTCAAGGACATGTACCTCGGTTGCAGGCTCAATCCTTGGCCCTGGTCTGGATGTGTGCAGGCAGCAACCAAACTGATATGTCTCTGTCACATGGATGTTTCTCTCTGTGTGTCTCTCTCCCTCCTTTCCATTCTCTCTAAAAAAAAAAATAAAAGGAAAAAAATCAATGGAAAAATATTCTCGGTTGAGCATTAAGAACAATAAAATACATAAAAAAATAAAATGGCTGTACTATTTTTTTAAAAAAAGTGAAGAATAACTTACTGCCCCTTAAAAATGGCCAAGACTTAGTGATTCATTTCTAAGAAATAGAATGTGGCAGAAGGGATGCATTGTGATGGCATGCACTCTCTCAAGATTCTAGCCTTTAGAATCAAGGCATCACATTTTTAGGAAGCCCAAGTCACATAGCGAGGACAAATGAGGATATTCAGACTATCGCCATAGTAAGTCCTCAGTCAACAATCAGAATCAACCATTAGACATAAGCCTTCAGATGACTCAGCCAAGCCTTCATGTCTTTGAACTGAATATGCTCCTAGGCATGGGGGAGCAGGGACAGCCATTCTGCTGAGCCCCGTCTGAATTCTGGACCCATATAAATTGTGATTATAAATGATTTTTACCATTTTTAAGCCATTGTGTTTCGGAGTAGTCTGTTACACAGCAACGGATAACTAATATAAAGTCTAAGAACAAAGAAATAAATGGTTGTTAGTTCAAATGCTAACTCTCGTCAGCTGATAGTTGTCTGGAGAAAGTTACATCTGGCTGAGCAAGTAAAAGAGGATGAAGTGAAATCAGTGACATTTATCATGAGTGTGGAAATGGGAAATGACAGCACTTGTGTCTTTTACTTGCCAATCCGGATCTAAGGCAACTGCCTGCAAATGGGGGAGGTAGGGAGACATTCAAAGAGGGAATAGCAGGCAGAGGGGGTAGTAGAAAAAGCACTGGACTTAGAATAAGACATAAAGGTTCAAATCTCACGTACTTACCAGCTGTGAGAACTGGGAACTCCAGGTCCTTTTACTTCTCTGGGCCTCATTTTCCTCATCTGCAAAATCAGGATTATTGTAAGGGTTAAATTAAATGAGATCATTATACAAATATCTGACAAAAGGTTCTCAACAAATGGGAGTGTGGTGGAAGTCCTGGCTGAACCTAAGTAAACTCTGGGTGTGTGGGATGAATTTTAGGTGGATTTGACTTCCAAAAACAGCATTAAACTCCAGCATTCAAGACCTTCCTAAAGCTTTAGTTCCCAAAGTGTTTTCTGTGGAATACTAGTTCTATAGGAGACTGTAGTATATTCTGAAAATTATTGGTTATGTAGATTCTTAAAACTATAAAAATAGTTTTTTGTGTGTGTGTTTTGTTTTGTTTTCTGGCTAGCATTTTTTCTTTTATAAAAAAAAAAAAAACTTACTGGCCTGAAAGTTTTTTGTTTACCACCAAGTTGTGGGGTGATTAGTTAGACAGCAATAGCTAACTGATACAATTTGAATTTCTCTCAGGTCATTGAGGTGCTTGTGCTGGGTCCATGCCACAAAGAAATGCTAAAGTAACACAATGTGGTTAAAGCCCTTCCACTGAGTTCCTCTTCATTTCTTTTCCTAATACATAGATCAAGCCCGTACTCCATGCCCAGAGAGTGATTATAGATCTCATACTCTTTCCAAGTAAACATAGAAAAAAAAAGGAAAGAAAAAAAATAGAGAGCTCTTTTTATGTGAAAGCAAGGAATTGTTTATATAGGAAAATGTGGACTGAAACCCATTAATTTTTTTTTCTTTGCTTTTACAGCACATTAGGTTTTTCATCCAAGATTTATTGTCATGAGACATATTAACTGTGGCAGGCTGAATTTCAATTAAAGATAGAAGGCAAGAGTCATTTACCTACAACTAAATTCTTCTTCTGAATAAGAACAGACTCATGAGCAAAAGGAACTTGCTGCAAGGAGGATATGACAAATTGTTACCATAGCTGTCATTTTCATTCAGACACAAATGGCCCTTGACCAGAAAATCATATTAGCTCAAAACATGATATAAAATCCACTGCTAATACCAGAAATGTTTCTTGCATGTGGGGGATTCTTTATTGAAATCAGCAACCATGATGATAGGCAAAAAAATACCTGAGTTTCTTGACTTATTATCTCTCTTGACAGGATGACTTGGCATATTTCAGTTTTACAAAATAACAAAATGCTATCATAAATTAAACTCTGAAAATAAAATTACAGTCTACATTTTAAAAGCAATACCACCAATAAAATACTGCAGTCACATGTGGGGTTCAATGATGACAATCCTTTTCAGAAGAAAGTGTCTCACAGGAGAAAGAATACAGATGGTATTTTGTGGCTCCTCCACACCAGGTCACTTTGCATTCCTTACTCTCTTTTAAATGCTATCGACAGAGCACCCTCTCAGCCTTTCCTTCCTCTCCATTTCTCATATTTCTTGGCCCGTTCACTTTGCTGATTTTAATCACTTGGCCCCTTCTAATTCCTCCTTTCCTTCAACCGTAGTCCTCTCTTTTCTGCCTTACCTGATACACAGAGTATAACTGCTCCTCACATGACAGCCCTGCATTTCTCTGGTGTCAGCACAAAGAAAGAATTCTCTCTCAGACAGGCTCCAGTTACCCTGCTATTTCCCATGTCTTTCTTTTCTCAAAGATACAAGTCTCTCTGGCCCTGTTTCTGTCTTTCCAAGGCATCCCATGCATGATAAAAGAGTGAGAGTATATTTGGTGTTCAGACAGAATGAAAGTAGATTTAACCATAAGCAACTTTTAAACAGCTCTTTCAAATATTTCCCGAGAGTGGTAACAAATGCAGCTTCTAATATATGGAAGTGGACACTCAATTCAAATCAACAATTACTAGCTTTTACACCTGCCACACCTCATGCTAGGCACTCACATAAGGCTTAGGCTCTGCCATGAAGGTGAAGACTTTGCAGAAATTATAAAAAAAAAAACAAAGAATAACAGTCAACCATTGTGTTTTGTTGTTGATCCTCATCCGAGTGTATTTTTCCATTGATTGATTTTTAGAGAGAGTGAGCGGGAAGAGACAGAGAGCAACACCAATGTGAGAGAGACACATTGATTGTTTGCCTCCTGCACCACCCCAGCCCGAGATCAAGCCTGCAACTGAGGTGCACAGGCTAACGCTCCATCCACTGAGCCAAACCTGCCTCAGGGTAAGAGTCAACCGTTCTGAAACCAGACAACCAACGGGTCTGGGCTGCCTGTCACGACTTGAGTCAATTAAGTAGAGACAGGGTTGAGTCATATATGAGCATTTATTCCTATAACGCCAGCAGTGTAGGAGAGCAGCAGGTCATCCATGAAAATCTGCTCTGCACACCCCCATAAGCCAGCTGCTTATATGGGGTATAAGGAAAAAACTACAAGGGGAAGTAGACAACAGGAATAAAAATGGGTAAAATGGTTATAGATTACAGGCAATGCGGACTGGGGGTTTGCAAAAGGCAACGAAGGAGCCTCCAGTTTCACCACAAGGTTGTTAATCTTTCCATGACAATAGGCAGCTCTTAACTCACTGGGGCATACAGCTCCCAGCCAGATCAGAATATGCTTTCTTTAATCAGAACAAAACAATCAGAGTTAACAGAGTATGATTAATATTTCTTATAACTATAGTTAGTCTCTACTGTTCTATTTTTGCCGCTAACAGTTTGATGGAAAACCTAGTAAATATCAGCTGAGTATCACCAATTGATAGAAATTATCAGGTATTATGAACTTCTGTTTCCCCATTTTTAATATGGATATAATGATATCCTATATAATTAAAGCCCAGCAACCAAAAAGCAAAACAAACCAGAATGATCGATCAACCAGTCGCTATGACACGCACTGACCACCAGAGGGCGGACACCCAATGCAGGAGCTGTGCCCTGGTAGTCAGTGCGCTACCACAGTGGGAGTGCCGCTCAGCTGACTGGGATGAATGGCTGCTACTGCTGTGAACCCCAGGCCAACAGGCAGGAACCCAGGCTGTAATCATTGCCTCCTTGCCCCAGGCTGCTCCTCCTCACTCCTTGCCACCTCCTCCGGATGCCCAAGCAACACCACTGCTGGGCTCATAGAGCTGACCCCAGAGGCTGGGAGGCGAGTTTGTGGCTGCTGTGGGGCTGAAGCCTACTCCATAGCCTCTCTGTGCTGTTGTCCCAGAGCCCGGCCCCAACCGGGTCCCCTGGAGAGGCGAGTACACTGGCTCCACAGAAGATGCCAAACCAGGAAGCAGCTGCTCAGAGGGTGGATCCACAGCTGCTTGGCAGACCAGGATGAGTGGCACTCCCATAGCAGGCCAATCCCCACAGACCATGCCCTCCACCAGTGCACGAATCCCGTGCACCAGGCCTCGAGTTAATAATAATACATGTTTTATATGATGATTATGTATCAAATTAGAATATGATTTAATGTATCTTGCAACTGTGCAATTGAATTTCAGTTACATTCAGTGAGCATTATTCGGCACCTACCTTGTGCCAGGTTCTGTGCTAGAGAGACTGAAAATAAAAAGGAATCTATAATCCCTTGAAACTATAGCACCCAAGGTCTAAGGGAGTAGAGAGACATGTAAAAATATATAATACAATGTGATTAAGTGCTATAATAGAGATAAAGATAATATACCAGGATTTAGAGAAAGATGAAATTTTCCAGCCACGAGTATGGAGAGTAGGGAGGAAACAGAAAAGGGCATCAAAGGATGCTATAGAAACAGAATAGATAACAATAATAACTGTCTCTCATTAAGCCTGTTCTATGTACTAGTCACTATTAGGTACTTTATTGACAATATTCTTTTTTTTTTCATCATCACCCAAGGATATTTTTCCCATTTATTTTTAGAGAGAGTAGAAGGAAGAGGGAGAGACAGAGGAAAATACCGAGTAATTGGTTGCCTCCCACATGCCCCCCTGACCAGGGCCAGGAGCCTGCAACCAAGTACATGCCCTTGACCGTAATCTAACCAAGGACCATTTAGTCCACAGGCCGACACTCTATCCACTGAGCCAAACTGGCTAGGGCAACAATATTCTTAATAAGTAAAGACTAGATAGAGGGTTCCCCTTCTTGAAAACATTGTATCCTGTTAACATTGGCCATATAGTGGCTATCAAGTCTATTAGTCAGCCTGGAGAGATTAACAGCCGATTGCTCAGATGGAAGGAGGGGGCAGGGAAAGCACTGAAATAAAAGTGAAAAGTGATCCTACTCTGTTGCTATGTAGCCCTAGGGATATCCCTTAGCTCCCCTTAGCTTGCTAGTCTTCAGTTTTCTCATCTACAAAATGAAAATTTAATACCAACTGACCTTGTAAGGTTTGGGAGATAATGAATATGCAAAAGGCTTTCAAGTTGTTGAGTGTTCTTCAGGCAAGGCCCAGGCTGGCAATTCACTTGCTAACAGAGGTCAGAGAGGTAACAATTTAGCAAAGCAGGGTTGTGGGAACTCTGCCAACTATTGTATCAGTTAGCTATTGCTGCATAACAAATCACCCTACAATTTAGTAGCTTAAAAATAGTATATTACTTGTCACTGTTTTATAAGTTTGCTGGGTAATTTTTCTGCTGGTTTTGACTGGGCTCACTCATATGGCTATGTTCATTTGGAAGGCTGCCTGGAGGCTGGGCTCATTTGGGATAGTAAGGCAGCTACTTTTTGTTAATGTTCAATATTGCCATGTAGAAAAGTGGGCCCCTTGCTGCCAACCTATTGTTCTTGAAAAATTGAAATATTTGTCCATGTGTGTGCATGCATGTGTGCGTGTAAATGTGTGTGTATACAAGTGCATTAAGTCCCTGACATTTAAATGTTATTTTCCATTTTTAATGGAAAATGTTAGACCCTTCCAGAGCAAGGACAGTGGGCCAGGTACAGAAACTCACCATCAGGATTTTTAAATGCTTTTCAAGTGACTAATTTGCAGCTATGGGATTTCACTTGGGCCTGGAAACAAGGGAGGAAAGAAACTGGTAACTGTAGATGTCTCTAGAGAGGAAAGCACTGGGGAACGAGAAGACTGGGAAAGATTCTCACTTTCTTAAATTCTCTTTTACGGTGGGCACTTCTTGCCGGTCTTCCTTAACTTCCAGCAGATTAGCATTCCAACCACTTACCACAGAGCACAGTGCTCAGAGATGAACGCAATTCAATGCTCTTCAGGACTTTTTTTTTGGGGGGGGGGGGGTGTTATTTTTTAAAGAATTACAAAAGTAGAGAAGGGGGAGGGAGAGATGAGAAAAAGAAACAGAGCTGGGTAGAACGTGAATGTATAGAGAAAAGAACAGCTGTGTTCTAAACAAAAGAAACACTGTGGACAAAGGCTGGAGGTGAATTCTGTAAGGGGTCTTTACAAATAATAAAAAGCCAGTTTACCTGGAGCATGGTCCCTACAGCTTTGGAGCTCAAATCTTACTGGGTTGTTTGGAAAATCAAATGAAATGATATGTACAAATTATAAGGCATAGTGGTTCCTGCATAGAAGGAATGCATAGAATAAGTGCTAGTTTCCATCTAAAGCGTAGTAGGTAAGTCACCCCCAAATATGCCTCTTTTGCATATGGATCATTTTGAGCTAAAGGCAGCTGAGAACCATCCTTTGTCTAGCACAGGATGGTATGTAAACCTCAAGCATCTGTCTACCTCCTTGAGTGTTATTTTTTTGTGAAACTCCCATGTGTACCTATGCAATTTAAACTGTTTTTTCTTTTGTTAATCTATCATCAGTTTGATTCCAAGGCCCAGCCAGTGAATCTAAGAGGATAGAGGGAAAAACGGGTGTTTCTTCACCTGCACCTCCTTCCTATAGACCACTGGTCAGCAAACTGCAGCTCATGAGCCGCGGTTTGCCTTTCTGTTGACTAATGAGTTTGCCGACCACTGCTATAGATCATGAGACAAACTCAAGTGCCTTTATGTGATCCACTCAGCGCCAGCCAATAGTTTCCAGGAGGGGATGCAGGTCGAATGTTCCAGATCTTCCAGTTTTAAAGAGAAACAATGTTAGCAACTGAATTCCTAATCCTGGCTAGAGCAAATAAATATAACCCACCCAGGGGCTGTTGATTTGCAACTTCTGTTACAGACTAACTCCAAGAAGGCAGTGCATTCAGATAACTCCCAGTTTTAAGCACCCTTTGAGGCATTATGCAGGAAGACTAAGGGACCTCCAATAAAATCCTTATTTCACTCCAGGTCAGACTCAATCAATCAGCCTAACTCTCTTCACGCTCCAATGAAACAGCAACCTGGTGTGACAGGATCATTATCACCAGAGGAAGGGACAATCTCACCACGGGTCATCAGTTTGCATTATATAAATGAATCTAAGGGCTCCATATGAAGAAACAATGAAAAAGCACTCAACATGGCAGTGAGGCACAAAACAGTCCAGGAACCAAATTGTGCTGATGGGACTACAGGGCCAATCATAAATACACAGGGAACATTCAGTCAGCACTTTCAGGTGATATTTTCCCAGTGGCTACGGCTTTCATATTTCCTTTATCTCTGACTCATTCTTTCTGGCTCAATGTATTTTGTTTATAGATTTAATATCTGGCACTATTCCTCCAAAGAGCTCATAATTTTCTTCTGTCTTCTCTTCCCCCTCCTGCTTCAGAGCAGAGCAGATGGAAAACCAATAATAAACTATGACACATGTACAAAAAGATATGGATATGTATGTTGCTTCAGTTTGGGGCCCCAATGAAGTTGGCCTTACAGACACAAGATTGGAGGTGCCTCATCCCTACCAGAAGAGGCTAAATTTTGTTGATGGATATACACTTTGTTTATAAAATGCAGTATTTATAATTCTGTGTTACACACCCACACTTCCCCCTTTACTTTGTTTCCTAAGGGTAACTGAGCATTTGTCAGTCAGAAATGACCCTAACAGACTTGAGTCATCTAGAAGTCTAACTCTGAAAAGACCAACATCCAATAGTCTTCTTACCTATTGGAAAGGTTTGGTGACAGTGAAACTGTTAGCGAGACACATTCCTTGAATGTGTATAGACACAAGAGCCTTATGGGAGAGATGTTGAATACAGCCCACAATTGGGATATACTATACCACCCTATATGACAGACAGGTGAGCTCCTTAAAAAAGGCTGGACTATTAGAAGAGACAATAGGGCCAAAAAAATCACCATAAATGGAGTTTGGTAGGATGGATGACTCAGTCACCTCAGGCTGCCGTTAACAAAATACCATACCTAAAATAAAATATTTTTATTATTATTTCATGAGAATAAAATTAGTTTCTTGGGGCGGGGGAAGTGACTTTCTTGGAACCTGAGCTTGGTGGAAGCCCATATGTGTGGTTGCAATAGCCTCTAAATTGCCAAATGTAGAGGGAACTTTCTAGCATATATAGTATCTGGCATCTGATATGGTTGACAATTCTTTCCTTGAAATTCTGTCCCCCGTTAACATCCTTTCCCTCCAAATCCTTCTGGCCACTGTTGGTATGTCATGGCTGAGCCTGGAGCGGCAAGGAAAGAATATACAGAGATGTGCCTATGGGACAGCAAGGAATTTCCATAAGTGGTAGCAACTGGACCCTTGAGGGCTACCATGCCCTTCCCCAACCTGAAGAGCAGTTAGTGGCAGATCAGACTTGTGAGAGACTGTGCTGAGCCCTGAATTTTGGTCACATGTCCATAAGGAGCAGAAGAAACCCAGAGTCCATCACTCACTTTCATTCTTATTTCCTGTGCCTGCTGCAGTGCTTGCTTGCAGAGTTGGAAGTAAGCTCAAATGAAAACAACCTTGAACTTGTCCAACCAGTCATTCTTGCCAGGCTTTGAACCTGGATTAATATACTGCAGGCTCCTCAGTCTAATCAGTGACCTTCTCTTCCTTGTCCTGCCCTGAACTGTTGTGATTCAACGGGGGTCCCTGTTCAGTCTTTTTCTCACTGTTCTCTCACCACGCAATCTTAAAAACCACCCAATTTTAATAATTGCTCATATACTGATGATCTCTAATTCTGTATCTGGTGACTATATCTGAACTTCAGACTCATGTACCATAGTTTAGTACATACCCCTCAAACTCCACATGTCCAAACTGAATTGATACTCTCCGGATACAATCCAGTACTCTTACTTTCTCTTTTTTGGTCAACTAGACCTCTATTCATTTCACTGAACAAGCCAGAAAAGGAAAATTCTGTCATCAGAGCTGGCTCTGAGTTTCTTTAAATATATATTTAAAGGTACTATAGAGATATAAATGAACCATGTTGGATCTTTTGAAAAATCAATTATTACTGACTTGATGGTATGGTATGTGTTTATAGTTCTCATAGGATTACTGAATATGTCTTCAATCATTTTTCCCTTCTCTAGCCAAATTGCCAATCCTTGGTTCCTACTTGCATTGTGTTTTTGCCTGAACCACTTCAAAAACCTCTCATCCAATCTTCCTCACTCATATTCTTCTAACCACTGCTGCAAAAATGATCTTTTTGTTTCAAGAATATTTAAGTATCTTTTTTTAGTCCATAAGTAATACATGTTTATTGTAGACATTTGAGAAAAGCCCTCCTATATATATAAAAGGCTAAGCGACAGTCCAACTATCCGACCATCCAACTGGCTGGTAGATATGATGTGCACTGACAACCAGAGGGCAGATGTTCAATTCAGGAGCTGCCAAGCTGCGGTGACTTGGCAGCAGTGGTTCTCAGGTGACACAGCTTGGAACCAAAGAGGAGGGAGCCCGATACCTCGTGGGGCACACAATTCCACCTTCAGTCATGTATTATATTGTTGCTAGGATACTGTCAGCCCCAAATATGGTTTACTGCCAAGCTGTGGTGACTGCAAATACCCTTTGAGCCACTGCACCACTCCAGATGCAGCTGGCTGGGGAGGAAGCACAGGAGGTTGGCTCCAGGGCATGTCTAACCCCTCTCACCCAGTCCTGCCCTGCTGGCCTTCTAATTAATTTCTTTTCAATGTGCACGAATCCTTGCACCAGGGCACTAGTAATCCTATCTAATAAAAGAGTAATATGCAAATTTGACCATATCTTCACTACGCTACCAGCCAATCAGGAGTGGGAGGGGGTGGGGGCCAAGCGGTGTGAGGGGCAGGGCCAAGCAGTGTGAGGCAGGGAGTGGAGCCGAGTAGCGTGAGGTGGGGGGGCAGGGCCAAAGCGCACAGGAGGCCAACAGGGGGCAAGGCTGCAGCACATGGATGGGAGGCCAGTGTAGTCGCCACCAGGACTAAGGCCTGGTCTGGGGGGGCGGGGCTGAGGCATCCGGCAAGCACAGGGTCCCCGGGACTGGGCGGTCGCTGGGTGGTGGCCGGGAGTTTGCCAGTGGCTGGGGCTAAGACCAGGGCCAGGTGGGCGGGGCTGAGGCAGCTGGGGCAGAGCCAGCCATCAGCCCCATTGCAGGGTGATGGCTGGGTGCCCAAGATGTAAAGCTTCGGCCAGGGGTGAGGGGTCAGTAGGACATGCCCTGAGGGCTCCCCCGTATGTGTGAGAGGGCAGATTGGGCTGAGGGATCACCCACCCCCAGTGCACGAATTTCATGCACCAGGCCACTAGTACTATATATAAAAAGATAATCTCTATTAATGTGGTATAATATAAACTTGCAGCTATTTTCTTCTCTCAAAATATATTTTATTGATTTTTGACAGAGAGGAAGGGAGAAGGATAGAGAGTTAGAAACATCGATAAGAGAGAAACATTGATCAGCTGCTTCCTGCACACCCCCCACTGGGGATGTACCTGCAACCACGGTACATGCCCTTGACCGGAATTAAACCTGGGTCCCTTCAGGTTCGATGCTCAGGCAATGCTCTATCCAGTGAGCCAATCCAATTAGGGCCTATAGATATACACCAAATATTTTAACATATGCTGTAATAAACATCTTTGTACATGCATCTTAGTTCATAATATAATTATTTCTTTACAAATGGAATTGCTGGGTCAGCAGAGATACATATTTTTAAATTTTGAACTTGTTGCCAAATAGTCCCTGGAAATATTTTAGCTATTTATTATACTTTTGCTAGGGAAATGATCGTTTTAATGTAGAAATCAGATTGTTACTCAACAACTTGGAAGAAAGTTGTAGGTTGAGCCAAAACCGGTTTGGCTCAGTGGACAGAACGTCGGCCTGCGGACTGAAGGGTCCCAGGTTCGATTCCGGTCAAGGGCATGTACCTTAGTTGCGGGCACATCCCCAGTGGGGAGGGGTGCAGGAGGCAGCTGATCGATGTTTCTTTCTCATCGATGTTTCTGACTTTCTATCCCTCTCCCTTCCTCTCTGTAAAAAAATCAATAACATATATATTTTTTAAAAAGTTGTAGATTGAAGAACACAAGACCAGAGAAAGCTCATAAGGATGTCATAGTCATTTAGGCCAGCATGTTTCCAAGTACAGTTCTGGCCCACTAGTCTTCCTAACAACCATGGAAAGATCCAAACAGGCAAGTTCTTTCTTCAACTCTTAGAGCAAATGCCATGCAAGACCAGGTGACCGTCTGACCATCTGACTGGTAGCTATGATGCACACTGACCAGGGGGCATATGCTCAATGCAGAAGCTTCTGAGCTGCTATGACTTGGCAGCAGCAGTTCTCAGATGACACACCCTGGAACCAAAGAAGAGGGAAACCGATTCTGAGGTAAATTACCTGAGAACCACCCTCTCACATTCCAGGACCTCTCGGGGGATGTTGGAAAGCCAGTTTTGGCCTGATCCCCGCAGGCCAGGCTAATGGACCCCACCTGCCAGGGGGAACCCGCTCATTCTATAGACACCCTTCAAGCTGCAGCTCCACCCCAGATGCAGCCAGCCAGGGAGGGACCATGGAAGGTTGGCTCCAAGGTGTGTCTGGCCTGTCCCACACAGTCCCACCCTGCCAGACACCTTCTAATTAATTTCCCTTCAATGTGCATGAATCCATGCATGAGGGCACTAGTTTGTATATATGACTACATAATTTAATAGCTTCCTTCATTAATTATTTTTTAAATATATTTTATTGATTTTTTTATAGAGAGGAAGGGAGAGGGATATAGACATCGATAAGAGAAAAACATTGATCAGCTGCCTCCTGCACACTTCTTACTGGGGATGTGCCCACAACCAAGGTACATGCCCTTGACTGGAATCAAACCTGGGACCTTTCAGTCCACGGGCCGAGCTCGATCCACTGCACCAAACCAGTTAGGACCTTCATTAGTTATTAAGATTAAAATTTATATTCACCCCCACAAAATGTACAGTACTGACAAGTATTGAAAACTTGGGCTGCCATAGAAAGTCTGTCAATGATGCAAATTTCCTGCTGTACATGTGACAACATAGGTTGATGGAATTTCCATAATTTTCAAAAAGGATGCTTTTTTTTAAGGACTTACAGAGTTTCTTGAGTTTCAAATATAGCCCTAGTATGTGCTATTTTTGATTACTTTGTTCATGCATAAGCATTACGATGCTGCCATCTTAGATCACTATTTTGCTCCCAATTCTCTGTTATTATCAACTTCTTTTCTCACCAGAAGTGGAATGGATAGGGGTACATCAGGTGTACTGCAGAGTCCTTTATGCAAATTAAGTTAACATGTCTGAGAATCAATGGTCTGAATGCTTCAAAATCTCCCTACCCTGAGTCTAGTTTGCTTTACTAGATTGGTTAACTAGTAAAGAGGCCTGGTAAATTATTACCTATACAATAATCAGATGTTTGGAGGAAGGGGGAAAATTACAGTGGCTGTAAGCAATTTTGAGAAAAGGTGATAAGGGACTCAGACTCACTCTTTCTCCTCCCAACACTCAGGTTTTTAAAAATTGGTCTTATGTGACAGAAGAATATAAGCAAGAATATATGTTATGTGGCTAAATAACAGGACTTTGTTGAACATTAGCAGGACTAAGAGCTCTGAGCTACCTATTAGCCTAATCTATATATACTAGAGGCCCGGTGCATGAAAATCGTGCACAGGGGCATGTGTCCCTCAGCCCAGCCTGCACCCTCTCCAATCTGGGACCCCTTGAGGGATGTCCGACTGCCCATATTACTCTTTTATTAGATAGGATAGAGGCCTAGTGCATGGGTGAGGGCAAGCTGGTTTGCCCTGATGGGTGTCCTGGATCAGGGTCACCCCACCCCCACCCCCAACGACCCAAGTGGAGGCCCTGGTATCTGAGATTTATACTTCTACAATTGAAACTTTGTAGCTTGGAGCAAAGCCAAGCCTTCTGCTCTCTTAGTGGTGGAAGCCATTTCTGTTGGATTTATTTATCTTCTATCATTGAAACTTTGGAGCATTGAGTGGAGGCCTGGGCTGGCAAGGGCAGGTGGAAAGCTTGGCTTCCTCCATTGTTAGGGAAACCCAAGCCTCCCACCTGCTCTCTATGGCTGCACCCATCTTGGTTCGGTTTATTTGCATATTCTCTCCTGATTAGCTGGTGGGTATGGCTTTGTGGGTATAGTGGAGTTAAGGTTAATTTGCATATTACTCTTTTATTAGATAGGATAAAAGCCTAAGTGACTGAATGAATGACTAGTTAACTGGTTGCTATGACGTGCACTAACCACCAGGGGGCAGATACTCAACGCACTCCAACAGTGGGAGCACTGCTCAGCTGCCCTACAGGCACCAGATGCCAGGCTCATGGCTGGCAAGCACATCTGTGGCAGCCCAAGACTCTCCCACCTCCATAGCAGCGCTATCCAAGCGACTGTGGTGGCAGGCGCAGCAGTGCCAGAATGAGCGAGACCAGCACAGTGCCTGACCCAGGCTCAGGCTCCTCCCCAGCTGCCTGCTGCTTCGCATACTACTACATCCCTTAGGGGATGTCTGATTGCCAGTCTCAGCCCAATCCCTGCAGGCCACACCTCAGAGGATGTCAGACTGCCAGGGTTCAGGCAGAAACCAGCAGTCTGACATCCCCTGAGAGGTCCTGGATTGTAAGAGGGCACAGGCCAGGCTGAGGGACCCTGCACCGGGCCTCTAGTTGAATATAGAAAGGCAGCCCTAACTGGTTTGATTCAGTGGATAGAATGTTGGTCTATGGAATGAAGGGACCCAGATTCAATTCCAGTCAAGGGCACATGCCCGGCTTGCAGGCTTGGTCCCCAATAGGGGGCATGCAGGAGGCAGCTATGGGTCAGTAATAAAATCCTGAAGGGATTGCCTGATCAGTGTATGTTGTTAATTGACCCCATGTTGACTGCACAACCTTCTGCAAAAGTAAAAATATTTGCCTTGCAAAAAAAAATTTTTTTAAAGGCTGCATTGCCTGGTCAGTATGGTTCTGTGGTTGAGCATCAAGCCATGAACCAGGAAGTCAACAGTTTGATTCCCAGTCAAGGCACATGCTCCAATTGTGGGCTTGGTGTGCAGTAAGCAGCCAATCAATGATATCAATGATTCTCTCTCATCATTAGATGTTTCCATTTCTCTGTTCCTCTCCCTATCTCCCTAAAAATCAATAAAAAAATTTTTTTAAAAGGCTGTGTTAAGAACAGCATCAACACTCATTTGTACTCAGCCCAAGCTACCCAGCCTTTGGCCTGCAGATTCATGAAAGGATAGCCAAAAAGAGAAGACAGATCTCCATACATGAGTGAACATCCAAGGAAACTGAAACATCTGGATAATTGTTTCTGGTAATAAGCCAAAGTTTCCTTTTTTCCCTTCTAGCCCTGAAAAGTCAAGATTTTAAACTTAGTGGATTTACCTTGATAAACAGCTTATGAGAGAATATGGGAATTTTATTTCTACCAGTCCAGCTTGCATTTCAACAAGAATTTCAAATGTTAGCATCCTGAGAAAGAACTGGTCCACTGTGTCACAGTACATTTTCATCCCCTTACAGAGAAAAAGGGGGAGGAAAAAATTGGCTAAATCAGTTCAACTTGCTCTGCTCACATTTCTACTGCCAATAACAGCATGGCTACTCACCAACAGACACTAGAAACACCCACATGCTCTGAAACATGAACAGTCAGGCATTTGGTTATAATTCAATAAGCCTGCTATTTTCCATAACTTAAGCCCTAAAATATTCAGTGGCACCAGAAGTGGACTCACCTCAATGGCAGAATTTTAGGCAAACACCTAAGTCAGCTACAAATCACAGTTAAATTTCATCCAGTTCCAAAATCTTTTCCTGCACATCTGCTGAGGTAAGACAAAACAACATCTAAGAGGGTCCCTGGAAGGCCACAAGTAAGGGTAAGAGAGAAAATGCAGTGACAAAAAAGAAAAGAAAAATAAGGGGAAAGAGGAGGAAGAGTAGGAAAGAGGAAGAAGAAAGGCACGACGACTGGAAAGGAGACTAAATGTAATAAAATACTTTAGAGATAAATATGAATGCCCTAGCTCAGTGTTCGGCAAACTTCGGCTCGCAAGCCACGGTTTGCCGCTCTGTTGACTAATGAATTTGCCAACCATTGCCCTCGCTGGTTTGGCTCAGTGGATAGAGCGTTGGCCTGCAGACTGAAGGGTCCTGGGTTCGATTTGGGTCAAGGGCACATGTGCAGGTTGGGGGCTAGATCCCCAGTGGGGGGCATGTAGAAGGCAGCGATCAATGATTCTCTCTCATCATTGATGTTTCTATCTTCTTTTCCTCTCCCTCTCTGAAATCAATAAAAATATTTTTAAAAGATAAATATGAATGCTCTCATTTACTACAGTGTTGAACTGTCATAGATTATATTTATTGAGCACCATCTACTTTATGCCAGACATGTTCTAAGTGCTTTCGCATGCATTATTTAATTCATTCAACACACATTCATTGCATATCTTCTGTGTACCAGGCACTGTTCTAAGCAAAGAATGTTCCTTAGAGAATGGATGAAACATCTCTTCCTTCCAGGTGTTTACATTTCAGTAGGAAAGATCTTATTTAATCATCACAATAAGGAGAAGAGATAGGAAAGGCATGGTGAGAAGGGAAAGGAGATATATATACAGGGGGAAAAAGAGGATTTAGGAAAGAGGACATGAAGTGAAAATTAAAGTGTCTTTCTCTGGGCTTTGGTATGCTAGGCTGAGGGACCCTGCACCAGGCCTCTAGTTGAATCATAAAAGGATAAGTCTCTTGCCAAAACTGGTTTGGCTCAATGGATAGAGCATCAGCTTTTGGACTGAAGGGTCCCAGGTTCGATTCCAGCCAAGGGCATGTACCTTGGTTGCAGGCACATCCCCAGTAGGAGGTGTGCAGGAGGCAGCTGATCAATGTTTCTAACTATCCCTTTCCTTTCCTCTCTGTAAAAAATCAATAAAATATAAAAAATAAAAAATAAATAAAAGGATAAGTCTCTGTTGAGGCCTCAAATCCTCCAATACAAAGGCTTTGGAAGGGCCCACCATAACCAAGTTACTGAAAAGTCTGAATTGTAAATGTTTGAAGAAATATGCTTCTAAATTATTTCAAATGTACACTGAGTGGCCATATTATTATGATCTCTGAATGCATAATATTCTGGCCACTCAGTGTGTGTGTGTGAGTGTGTGTGTGTGTGTGTGTGTATTAGAGGCCCAGTACATGAATTCGTGCATGGGTGGGGTCTGGCCCAACCCAAGGGGAAAGGGACATGGGTGGTTGGCTGGCCTGCCTGCTGGTCAAACTCCTGGTCAAGGGGCAATTTGCATATTAGCCTTTTATTATATAGGACTAGAGGCCCGGTGCATGAAATTCATGCACAGGGAGCGGGGGATGTCCCTTAGCCCAGCCTGCACCCTCTCCAATCTGGGACCCCTCGAGGGATGTCCAATTGCCCATTTAGGCCTGATCCTACTGGGCCTAAATGGACAATCGGACGTCCTTCTCACAATCTAGGACTGCTGGCTCCAAACTGCTCACCTGCTTGCCTCTCTGATTGCCCCTAACCGCTTCTGCCTGCTAGCCTGATCACCCGCTAACCACTACCCTGCTAGCCTAGTTGATGTCTAACTGCTCCCCTGCCAGCCTGTTTGCCCCCAACTTTCCTCCTCTGCCGTCCTGGTCACCCCTAACTGCCCTCCCCTGCAGGTTTGAACTCCCCCAATTGCCCTCCCTTGCAGGCCTGGTCCCTCCCATCTGCCCTCCCCTGCTGGCCTGATCATCCACAACTGCCCTCCCTTGCAGGGCCTGGAACCTCCCAACAGCCCTCCCCTGCTGGCCATCTTGTGGTGGCCATCTTGTGTCCATATGGGGGCAGGATCTTTGACCACATGGGGGCATCCCTCTTGTGTTTTGGAGTGATGGTCAGTTTGCATATTACTCTTTTATTAGATAGGATAGAGGCCTGGTGCATGGGTGGGAGCCAGCTGGTTTGCCTTGAAGAGTGTCCTAGATCAGGGTAGGGGTTCCCTTGGGGTGAGAGGTGGCCTGGGCGAGGGGCCTGTGGAGGTTTGCAGGCTGGCCATGCCCTCCAGTGACCCAAGTGGAGGCTCTGGGATCTGGGATTAATCTATGTCAATAATTGAAACTTTGTAGCCTCGAGTGGAGCCAAGTCTCTGCTTATTCTGTTTGAAACTTTGTAGCCTAGTGTGGAGGCCTAGGCCAGCAACGACAGGGTGAAAGCTTGGCTTCCTCCAATGCCAGAGAAACCCAAGCCTCTGTTCTCTCCAGCTCAGTGGCTGCCGCCATTTCTGTATCTTTTATAACTGAAACTTTGTAACATTGAGTGGATGCCTAGGCAGGCAACGGTAGGTAGAAAGCTTGGCTTCCTCTGTTGCCGGGGAACCCCAAGCCTTCCTCCTGCTCTCAGTGGCAGTAGCCATCTTGGTTGGGATTTATTTGCATAATCTCCTGATTGGCTGGTGGGTGTGGGTATGGGCGTGGCTCGTGGGTGGTGAAGGTACTGTCAAACTTGCATATTACCCTTTTATTAGATAAGATATGCACTCAGTGGCCAGATTATTATGTGTTCAGATATCATAATAATCTGGCCACTCAGTGTATATGTCAATTTGAAATGTTAACAAAATCTTTTTAAGTTGATATCTAGCAATATTCTCTTTTAATAAAAAGACAAGACACATTTGTAACATCTGCTTATATAAGCCTCATTTCTTCTAGCCTATTCCAGTGAAAAGGGGGAAGATATCAATGGCCTAAGAAAAGATCACCCAAGTATTTAGCTGAATCCCTCACCAGCACCAATTATAATAACATTTATTGAGGGCTTTCTATTTGCTGCATAACAAACTATCTCAAAACTTGGTATTTTAATGCCAAAACTGGTTTTGCTCAGTGGATAGAGCATCTGCCTATGGACTGGAAGGTCCCAGGTTTGATTCTGGTCAGGGGTATGTACCTTGGTTGCAGGCACATCCCCAGTAGGGGGTGTGCAAGAGACAGCTGATTAATGTTTTCTCTCTCATCGATGTTTCTAACTTTCTATCTCTCTCCCTTCCTCTCTGTAAAAAATCAATAAAATATATATTTTTTAAATGTGGTATTTTAACTAATTATTTTTGTGTGTGTGTGTGATTCTGTGGGTTCTGGTCTTGCTAGGCTCCCTCCAGCAGCTCCATTCAGATGATGAGCTCAGCTAGATCACTGGATCCTTGCTGGCTCTTTCTCCACATGGTCTCTTACCATGTACGAGTCTAGGCCGGGTTTCTTTTTACTGGCACTAGTGGTCCAAGAGAGAAAAAATGGAAGTTGCCAGGCCACTTAAGACCTATGCTTGGAACTGGCCAAGGACACATTTGCCACATTACTGAATTGTCAAACGAAGCCATAAGCCCAGCCCAGATTCTAGGGGAAAGAGGTTCCACCTCTTATACTTAAAAAGGACGAGAAAACTGTTGGCAAGCAACTATACATTACTTATACATTAATGACACTCTACATTATCTCAATGAATCTTCAACAGTCTGCATTAGCAACTTAATAGTCTGCATTTTATCCTTGTTTTACAATTAAGGTCATTCCCAATATGTTAAATAACCTTCTGCAAGTAGGCCCAGATCTTAATCATCTTAAAATTCCAATTCACAACCATTCTCAGTATAAGGGTCCATAGAGTTAGAGTGGTTGAATCTCCTATTCCCTCTTCCTGAAGGAAACAGTAAAGTATGATGGTTAAGAGCTCAGAGCCTGGGGTCAAACCATCTTGTTCCAATCTTGGCTCAAATCTTATTAGCTCTGTGACTTAGGGCTAGTTAGCTTCAAGTTCATCATCTGTAGAATAGGGCTCCTAATATTTACCCCACAGGACTATTAAGAAATCATGCAGATAAAGCACTGCCTGGACAGAGTATGTGCTCCATAAATGTTAATTATGTATCCTGATTGGTTTACCTTCCATAAAGCAGTACTGCAGTCCCAAGACCATGGTTTCCAGAGCTGTTGTGTTGCAGACTAATGATCCTGAGTCTATGTGACTTAATCATCATTGTCCCTGCTGGCCTTGCTTCTGGACCCATGCTACTGCTGCACTGACCACTACTGAGGTCCTGCCTCACAGTGGTCTCTCTTTGCTCATTTGTTGCCCTTCTTACTTCCTTCTGGAGTTGCTACTTGTTGCTAGAGATCTGATGGCTGTCCATGTTCACCTACATTCTCCCTTTGTCAGTGCTCTGTTGATTCTTCTGAGCAGCTCTCAGAGACTAATCCCATGAACATCTTGTTTTGTCTATTTACAAAAGGTTCACTAACATCCCTTTCTAACATGGGAGGAGGAAATGGGAGTTTCCCAGTTTCATACATTGTATTTTTCCTGTACTAACTCAATTCATTATTGGCTGTATGTGCTTTGGAAGAACTAGTGTTTCAGAATGAGTAACCACTAGGTGGCAGGGATGTTTCACTCCTCAGCTCACTTCCTTCTTGTCCCACCTCTCCCCTCCAGGTAATCTGTTACATTCAAGACAGTTCCTTTCAAAATGAGTAAGTTGCTTTTAAATCAACTATCCACATGAAGTTCAAGGTGGACAATAAATTTCATGTACACTCTCTTGAAAATTCGTTGTAATGCCACTAATTCCATGGGAGAGCTCTCACAGGAGTTACATTACTAAACCAGTTTTATAACCTTTGGCTTGAAAGGGCATGGGAAAAGTAAATAAACCTCAGCTTGTTTAGGGCATGGCCAAAGCTAATTGTTTTCCCTTCTAGTTGTTAACACCCAAAAGGCCAAAGGCTGATTGAGTTAAGAGTTCATGGACTCTTAGGCTAGCATTTCTTTAATAGGACTGTAGACACATCTCTCATTTCCCAATGAGGTCCCAAAAGGTTTTCTTGGAACAGATGGAATTTCAGTAGCTTCTTGAGGGAGAAGCAGATGTAGGGGCATCCCTTGTTTCAATTACATCCCCACAGAAATCCAACCTGCCAAGTGGAATGCTCTTTTAACAAAATAGATTGGGAGGTATGAAGAAGGGAGGAAAGATAAAAGAATGGCCAGGAGTGCTGATAAAACCCTCATCTTAAAGTGTGGGAGGGTCAAGAGATGCTGTCCAGAATTGATAAAACTAGAAAATGTTTAATATATTTTATTTTGTAGATGAATAAATTATACTGGGTTATAACTTCAATGGGAGAGGGGAAAGAGAAATAGGACAATGGGGATGTTATAGGGCCTAGGCTAAATCTCAAGTACCATGGAGAGACTGTAAATAATCCTTAAAATTAAAAGAGCAAGAAATAGCACTACAAGCATGTTATTTAGAGACAGGGAGGAAATCGCCATGAAAGGCAGAAATGGTTAATAATCTTTACCTCTACAGAAGAACACAGGAAGAGGGAGGGCTGAGGAATGACTGTACTGTTGGACTTTCTAACCATGACTTTGTTTTACTCTTGAGACTAGGCAAGGAGCCCTGGCTGGTTTGGCTCAGTGGATAGAGCGTTGACCTGTGGACTGGTCTCAGGTTCGATTCTGGTCAAGGGCACATGTCCAGGTTGTGGGTTCGGTCCTCAGTGGGGGGCATGCAGGAGGCAGCCAATCGATGATTCTTTTTCATCACTGGTATTTCAATCTCTCCTTCTTCCTTCCTCTCTGAAATTTATAAAAATATATTTAAAAAAAAAAAGAATAGGCAAGGATAAAAAACCATGAGGGTAAAATAGATTATCTGGGTTCATAGGCACAACTACCACTGAGTAGTTCCTCATTTGTGTCACTATAGCTGACAGGAATTATCAAATTCAATTCTTTGCTTGTTAATATAACACTACTGCCAATTAAAAACAAATTAGGGCTGAAACCGGTTTGGCTCAGTGGATAGAGCGTCGGCCTGCGGACTGAAAGGTCCCAGGTTCGAATCCAGTCAAGGGCATTTATCTTGGTTGCGGGCACATTCCCAGCAGGAGGTGTGCAGGAGGCAGCTGATCGATGTTTCTCTCATTGATGTTTCTGACTTTCTATCCCTTTCCCTTCCTCCCTGTAACAAATCAATAAAATATATTTTAAAAAAAATTAGGGCCTGGCCAGCGTGGCCCAGGAGGTTGAGGTTCAATGACCAGTCAGGGTATATGTGGGGGTTGTGGGCTCGATTCCCAGTGTAGGGCGTGCAGGGAGCAGCTGATCAATGATTATCTCTCCTCATTGATGTTTCTATCTCTCTCCCCCTCTCTGAAATCAATAAAAAATATTTTTTAAAATTATCGTTGACACTATTACAGATGTCGTTCATTTCCCCACCTCTTCCTTTACCAACCTCCACCCAGCCCCACTCCCTCTGGCCATCACCACATTGTTGTCTGTATTCATGGGCTATCCATATATACTCTTCGGCTAATCTTTTCACCTTTCACTCAGGTCCCTCCTACTACTCTCCTCCCCCTGACCACTGGCAGTCTGTTCCATGTATCCACACCTCTGGGTCTATTTTGTTCGTCAGTTTATTTTGTTCATTAGATGCCATACATAAGTGAGATCATATGGTATTCATCTTTCTGTCTGGCTTATTTTGCTTAGCATAATAATCTCCAGATTCATCCATGCTTCCCTTTTACAGCTGCATAGTATTCCATTATGTAAATATACCACTACTTTTTATTCACTCATCTACTGATGAGCACTTGGGCTGTTTCCAGAGTTAATCAATAAATTCTGCTAAATAACAGATCTAATGTGATACTACTGATAGATAATGTGTCTTTAGAACAATGTTTCCCCAAGTGTGAGACTTGTTTATGAAGATGATTTTAAATAGTCAAAGGTGTGCATTAAATAACACTGAATCAGCCTGGCCAGTGTAGCTCAGTGGTTGAGCATTGGCCTATGAACCAGGAGGTTGCAGTTTTATTCCCAGTCACATGCAGTTTCGGTCTCAATTCCACAGTAGGGAGGGTGCAGGAGGCAGCCAATCCATGTCTCTCTCTCATTGATGTTTCTATCTCCATACTTTTCCCTTCCTCTCTCTCTAAAAATCAATTAAAAAACATATTGAAATAACACTCAATCAGGTGAAGAGAATCTTGATTCTTGTTTTAATCCCTCTTATTTTGTCAAGAAGGTCTCATTTAGTGCACCAGGCCTCCAACATCCCCCAAGGAGTCCTGTATTGCAAAAGGGTGCAATCCAGGCCTAGGGATTCGTGCACCAGGCCTCTAGTATGCATATAAGATCTTTGGTTAATCTCTTCCCGCCCTCCCTCCTCCATCTTCCCCTCTTCCCTCTGAGATTCATCAGTTTCCATGCCTGTGTGTCTACCCCTTGGTGGTCAGTGCATGTCATAGCTATTGGCCAGTTGGCTGGTTGCTTAGACTTTTACATACATAGATAACATTCCATTGCATCGATAGATTACATTTGCTTATGGATATTTAAGTTGTTTCCACTTTGATGCTATAAAGATACTGTTAAGACACATTCCTGTACAAGTATTTGCTTGAACATCTATTTTCAATTCTCTTGGATATACATACCTGAGTAGAAATGCTGCTTCATATGGCAAAACACGTTTAACTTTTTGAGAAAGGCCAACCTGTTTTCCAAAGTGGCTTTACAATTTTTAAAAGCATTCCCACCAGCAATGTATAAATGTCCCCATCACTCCACATCCTCACGGGTTCTTGGAAATGTACGTTTTTCAAAAATTTAGCCACTCAAACAGGTATTTCATTGTGGTTTTCATTTGCATTTTCCTAATGGCTAGTGATGTTGCCTATCTTTACATGTGATTATTGGCCATCTGTGTACTAATATATTCTTTGGAGAAATATATAAGCCTTCATTCATTTTTAAATTGGGTTATCTTTCTATTGTTGAGTTTTAAGGGTTCCTTCTAAAATAGCCTGTTAAAAATATTTTTTTAAGTATATTAAATAATAGTACAATTGGGCAAAGATAGGGAAGGCAATATAGTAGTACCCCCTTTTCTGCGGAGGATATGTCCCAAGAACCCAGTATTTGCCTGAAACCACAGACAGCACCAAATCCTACATATACTATGTTATTTTACTATGCATATGTGCCTTGATAAAGTTTAATTTTTTTAATTAGGTATAGTAAGAGATTAGCAATAAGCAATAATAAAATATAACAATATACCCTGGCTGGTGTGCATTGGTGCATCCTCCCATGCACCATGAGGTCATCGGTTCCATTCCAGGTCAGGGCACATACCCAGTCGGGGCACATACCCAGTCCGGGCACATACCAGGATTTCAGGCTTGCTCCCCAGTAGGGGAGGGTGCAAGAGGCAAAAGATCAATGTATCTTTCTCGTAAGTGTTCCTCTCTCTCCCTCTCACTAAAATAAATGAAAAACATATTTTAATATATATATAACAATATACTGTAACAAAAATTATGTGAATGTGGTCTCTCAAAATGTCTTATGATTGTATGTAGTGTGTGGATACCTTGGACAAAGGAATGATTCATATCCTGGGCAAGTCGGGGCAGGATAGCACAAGTTGCTACTCAGAAAAGGGTGCAACTTAAAACTTATTATTTCCGGAATTTTCAATATAATGTTGTCAGACCAGCGTCGGCCAAGGATAACTAAAAGAGCAGAAAACAAAACCACGAATCAGTGTGCGGGTGTAGGAGGAGGGGCGGAGGGAGGAAGACTACTGTATATAACTCAGGGACTTATTTGAGAAACACTAACTCAGATATTAACAGCAAGAATTCTGGCCACATCATCCAAATTCAGATCCCAGCTCTGCCTGGAAAGTGCTGTGCCTGACATTTTAGTCAAGGTATTGAACCTCTCTGAGACTAAGTTTCTCCGGCTTTAAAACGGGAACGGCCACATCAGGCAGTTGTTGGAACAAATGACGCCTGTGAGCGCTTACTCAATGCTTGGGACGGATAAGCACTCTATAAATGCTAGCCATTACACGACGCGACGCGGCCCGCAGTTCCACAGGCTCAGCGCGCGGTCCCCAACTGCAAGACCGGAACACTCCACATTAGCCGCCACCGGGCACAGACCTTTTTGCGCATGTTCCTCTTTCCACAACCTTGTGCCGCCGCCCTCCCTAGCTCGGAGCCGCTAGCACTGCGCCACCGGATTTCCGTTTCCGGGGTTGTCGAGAGTCTGCTTCCGGCTGCGTGATCTGAGCACGTGGAGTCGGCGGCGTGCGGGAACCGGAAGGGTCTGTGCTGCGGGCCGGTAAACAGGCGGCGGGTGGGAGTGGCTGGGTGTGGAGTCGCTAACCCTTGGGAGGGAGGGGCGGCCTTGGTCTTGATATTTGGGGTGATGCCGGGTCGGACTTCAGCCTGGTGTCAATTTGGAGCCCTTGTCGCTGTCTCTTCTTGACCTTTACCGCCTCTCGCGATTCCTGTAACGAGGGCCCTGCGGGTGGGTGTCCGGAGACGCGGCTTTCTTTCCAGCCTGAGCCGCTGATAGGCCTTCTGACCTTGGACAGGATGTGTCCTTTTACGGACTTGGATCTCATTTATTTAATCAATCAGCTTTAAAAAAATTTTTTTGTTATAGATTTCGGAGAGGGGGGAGGGGTAGAAACATCCTTGAGAGAGAATCATTGATCAGCTGCCTCCTGCACGATGGATCGTGGATCGAGCGGCAACCCGGGTGACCTCCTGGTTCGTAGATTGGCGCTCAACCACAGAGCCACCTCTGGCCGTGCTAGCCTCCTTCTTTAGAAGCTGGAGCTCTTATTCACAGTGATTGTGAACTCATTAAGGGCAGGAATTGACTTTTATTAGTGTCCGATACTGTCGCTTGACCCTGTACAGAACAAGGACAATGTAGGTACTCGGTGCCTACTTCTAGGTTGCAAAACCTTAAAAAATCTGGTGAGAGCTATTGATCTCCACTTCCCACTTCTCTAACCCCAAACCCATCCATGCTCAGGTATCGGGAATCTGGTTTACTATTTCAGATATTTCATAGATGTCTTCTGATGCCCAGTCATGGGTTCCGGAGCCTGGTCAGTAATAAGCATTAAAAATTTGTAGTCAATAAAGTTAAGTTTATCGTTTTTAAACGCATGAGTCACTATCTTCTTCACAGGAGGAAGGTAAATATATTAGAAAGTTTTAATTATGGGCCTGGAAGTATGCTATTCTCACTTAAGTATCCCAACAACTCTAGAGAGAAGGTATTCTTTAATTCCCATTTTTCAGATGAGGAAGTTGAGACATAGGAAAATAAACGTGTTTTCTGGCATTCAACCTATGAATGATGAGGGCAAGAAGTCAAATCTATGTCTGAAATTCCAGTTCCCATTTCCTTAACTGCTATTTAAAAAACCAAGATGCAGAAATGTATTTTAGAGTGTTAACTATTGTAGCTTGAGGTGGCAATTATCAACATAGATGATACCAAGCCAAACATTGTGTGCTGTGAAAATTCTTTTATGTGTCTTTCTTTCTTTCCATAGTATCTATATTGCTTATTTAATAATGTATTTTACATCTATGCCTGTGTTATTCAATCCTTTTATCTTTAGTGAATACTGATTCAGGTGAATATGGCTATATCAGTTGTGTGCCTTGTTCTAGCCCTCCAAAGCAGATGTTTTTACTTATAGTTGATATATGAGATGGTAATGTTTGGAGATTATTTTTTTCTTTTCTGTACTGCTTTTGAAGAATCTTGGAAGTACTGCCAACATGTCTGACGTTCAAGAAGCCACTAACCAACTTTTGCATGTGAACCTTCATGAGAACCAGAGGGATAGATACGTGACAGAAAGTGTCCCCAGAAGTGAGTCCGAGCATCTTCGAGTCACTATTGGAGCCACTGTACCAACTGGTTTTGAGCAAGCAGCTGCAGATGAAGTGAGAGAGAAATTGAGGTCATCATGCAAAATCAGCAAAGATCGGGGCAAGATATATTTTGACATTTCAGTGGAAAGTTTGGCTCAGGTGTGAATGAAGTAATATTTAAAATAGTTTTCTAACTAGATAATTTTATGGGTATTGCCTATTGTATATTGTATTGGGTACTGATTTATAAGTTTGGTAGGTTTGTTATATTTTTAGAATTGATCCTAATATTTCCTGAGGATGAATTCACTAGAAGAATTTCACATACCTGAAGTAATTCTGGATATCTGCTACACATCTTTGAATTTATGTACTGTAGCATCTAGCTGAAGTTTAGATTTTGGGGGTGAAGCATAAAAGATTTTTTTTTAATCTATTTTAAAAATACTTGCTCAAAAGTAATTAGGAATCACTGCAAGTGAGAAGTGAAGGTTAGCAAACTGCCATCCCATTAAAATAAAACAGCTAAGCTATATCTCATTATCACTTAAGCAATATGAGGACAGGGATTGTCTTTTTTTAAGTCTCCCAAGCTCTTAGTGTCTAGCATATAGTAGAAACCCCACACTCCAAATGTGTGGAATGAATTGGTAAGCAGGTATTTTCCATCCAGTATTTTAGTTAATAACCTCAATAGCTTTGTGAAGATAGGCATTATTATCCTTATTGTCATTAGGCTTAGTAATAAGTAATCTATCTCCCCAGCGTTGCTCAGCTAGTAATCATAGAGCTGGAGCTCAAGCCCTATGCTCTTAACCCCAATATATAGTGTATTCCAGAGAGCTATAAGAAATATGATGAAGCTTCTCTTGACTGTCTTTGTATTTTCCTTATTCTCTAAATCTGTGTTGCTCACATAACACACTTAAGCTTCTATTCTTTCATCTGTCCTCCTTCCTTTTCTCTGGAGGAATAGAAAATATTACCATAGATAACCAAAAAAATGGGAGACTGGAAATGGGAAAAAATTTAAATGCAAATTATAGGCACAGTAGATTCCCACTCCAAATCCATGGAGAGACATTTCAAAACCCCCAGAATCTTATATATACTATGTTTTTTCCTACATATACATACTATGACAAACTTTAATTATGAATTAGGTGATTTCATGGATATAAGATTGACTTTTGCCATATATCTTAGAAACCTCAGCATACAGCAAAAAGTTTTTTCTCATTCAGTCAAGAACTTTCACCTTTTCGCCGAGACTGGTTTGGCTCAGTGGATAGAGCGTCGGACTGCAGACTGAAGGGTCCCGGGTTCGATTCCGGCAAGGGCATGTACCTTGGTTGCGGGCACGTCCCGGTAGGGGACGTGCAAGAGGCAGCTGATCGATGTTTCTGACTTTCGATCCCTCTCCCTTCTGCTCTGTAAAAAATCAATAAAATATATATTTTTTAAAAAACACATTTAAAAAAAAAAGAACTTTCACCTTTTCACTTAAAGGAAACATTTTACTGCTTCTCTTGGGCATATTCAAATTGCTAGCATCACCACTCTTGTACCATGCTTAAGTAAAATAACGGATACTTGAACACAAATACTATACCATGACATGGCTACTAAGTGACTAATGGGTGGTTTAGCATATACACTCTGGATACACTGGACAAAGGGATGATTCATGTCTTAGATGGGACAGCATGAGATTTCATCAAGCTACTCAGAAAGTGTACAATTTAAAACTTAAGAATTCTTTATTTCTAGAATTTCCCATGTAATATTTTCAGACAGTGGTTGACCACAGATGAGAAGGGATTGCTGTATTAGGTGCTTTAAAATCTTTGTACATCATTTTTATGTTTAAATGTATAATAGCTTGTGTGATTCAAAAGCTTTCTCAGAAATTTGTTTCTGACATTTTTTTCCTCACCAGGTTCATCGTCTGAGATCAGTTGATAATTTATTTGTGGTTGTTCAGGAGCTTAAAGATTTCCAATTCAAAGACACAAAGGTGAGCTATCCCAACCAAACATGGTAGCTGATATTCAGCCATTATCCCCCAAAAGATTATTTTTACTTTCATACTCTATCCTTTAGCGCAGTGGTCGGCAAACTCATTAGTCAGCAGAGCCAAATATCAACAGTACAACGATTGAAATTTCTTTTGAGAGCCAAATTTTTTAAACTTAAACTATATGGGTAAATACATTGTTATTAACTTAATTAGGGTACTACTTCAATCGCACTGTACGTGGCATGCCCACATGTGGTATTTTGTGGAAGAGCCAAACTCAAAGGGTAAAGAGCCGCATGTGGCTCGCAAGCCACGGTTTGCCGACCACTGCTTTAGCATTACTGCTGCTTTTATCATATAGAATACTGGGAAACTTTTTACAAGAAAATCCAGAGATTTATTGACAGTCAATCCCAAAAGTTGTTTATAAAACTTTTTTATTGATTTGAGAAAGAATCACTGGTTGATTCTTGTATGTGCCCTGACTGGGGATCAAACCCTCAACCTTGGTGTATGGGGATGGCATTCTAACCAACTGACTGTTTCGCCAGGGCCAAAAAATTGTTTCTAAAAATCAGTATTGGAGGAGGTGGAGAATGGGCCAAATGAGTGGAGGGGGTCAAAAGGTACAAACTTCTAGGAATAAAATAAGTAATTGGGGTGCAATTTAAATCACGGCAACTATAGTTAATACTACTATATAGCATATTTGCAAGTTGCTAAGAGAGTAGATCTTAAAAGTTCTCATCACAGGAAAAAAGTTTTTGTGACTATATGGTAGCAGATGTTAACTAGACTTATTATGATGATCATTTCTCAATATATACAAATATTGTACACCCAAAACTAAAATGTGTCAATTTTACCTTATTTTTTAAAAAGATGAAAGAATAAGAAGATATAAAAATCAATATTGAAGACATCAAAATTTATAAGAAATAAATTGTTTGACTTTTTTTTTTTTTTACTGTTACAAAAGATAAATACCTTAGATTAGCTTTGCTGATATATATGGTTTCAAATAGAATTGCTTCCCACTTGTGAACCAAAGAACAAATGACAGTTTGTATCATCTACGAATAACACGTTCCCTCACCATTGGGCTTTTGCCTGGCTTTTTTCGCTAAGTTTAATTTTTGAAATAAAGCCAAAGTACTATCGAAATAATCCTTCAGTTGTTAGGACAACAGCTTTGTCTCCAACTTGTATTTAGCATCTGGTTTGTAAATATTGAGAGGCTGCCGAAGCTGAAAGTTGAAAATAGACCTCAGTAATGCTTTAGTATTTTTCCACATTGCTTTTTGGTCAGGTTTCCAGAATCAAATGCTTGAAAACTTTTTTCCATTAGTTTTATTGCCTATACGAGAAATAACCTGTTTTTTAAAAACTATGATATGGTGCTTAATTCTCTAATTTTTAATTATTGGCAACAGGTTGATTTCCAAAATATCATTCAAAAACCAATCAGCCCTGGCTGGGTGGCTCAGTTAATTTGAGCGTCAGCCCGTACACCAAACATTGCAGGTTTGATTCCCGGTGAGGGCGGGGCAACTGATACAATGTTTCTCTGACACTGATGTTTCTTTCTCTTTCTCTCTTTCCCTTCCGCTCTCTAAAAATCAAAAAACAAACAAACAAACAAACAAAAAAACATATTCTGGGGTGAAAATTAAAAATAAAAATACACGCACCAAAAAACAAAGTGGTAGGAACCACACCCTAAAAAAAATTAAAACCAAACCTGAAAGAATTCAGATTGAAAATAGATAAAAGTTGTAATAACCAAAAATGTAACTTTCAACACTAGTATTGTATCACTTCAGACTTCTGATAGTCATTACCAACTGAATGGTTATCTGTAAAACTAGTAAATAATAGGTTACTAAACATTTTGCCGCTAAGTATTTCAAAATATTAATAGCTACAAATAAATGTTATCAGGCATTTAAAAAAACTAGACTTTAAAATTTTTATTTAATTCTTGCTTCTAACTTGGTGGGTCCTAGTAAGACAGTGGAACCTTGTTTCTCAAATTTAATTCCAGAAGGCTGTTAGAGAAACAATTTGTTTGAAAATGGAATAATTTTTTCCTATTAGAAATAGTGTAAATTGAATTAATCCATTCCAGACCCCAAAATGATTCTCTGTTTCAACCTTTCTTATATTCAGTTCATGCCTAATGTACTGTTTAATCTATAAATAAACACTTAAATTTATCGAACCACCTCCTACTAGCCTTAAAGGAATTTTTCATATAATGCTGCCTCCAAAATGCTATCACTGGCTAACTGCTTTTCCTTTATCTAATCAACAACAGTTTTTCTTCCTATTCAATTACCTGAGATTGCTGTTTTGTGAGCACTTTCACACTCTTAGCAACATTAGCACTCTTGATGACCTCTTTAAGTTTTAAAATTTTGCTAATTGCCAGAAACAAAAGGATTGCCTGCAAGACTTTTTTTGTCACGCTGGAGGTATCCACATGAAAGGGTTGTTAGGTCGAAAACTGAAGTTTTGGACAACAGTGGAATCATTTTTTTCTGAGAACAACTTAAGAGAACCAAATTGTTAGAGATGAGAGATGTTCAAGAAACGAGGCTTGACTGTATTCTCTCAATTCCTGCATTTTTTTTACATCTTAGAGTTTGTATTATTTTGGTATTTTTGATCTCTAATTGGTGGTAAATCTGACATGTAATGGTTCTATGTGAACCAGGTTTTCGGGGTTGCTTTTAAGTTAAGTACAAAAGATGTTGCTGGTGAAGATCAAGTATTATTTTTTTAGATCTGTGCATTGATGACTTCTGTTGTTTGTGACCATGAAAAATTGTTAAACCCTTCACTTTGTGGACTTCAGTTGCAATATGCCCCAGGAAAACATTGCTTTTAAACATTCTAGCTTTTATTCTGTTGACCATCAATTTTATTCTTTGTAGCATTATACTTTCCCTTGTCTTGTTAGTTTAAGGATTTTAAGGGGCATTTTAAGTATTCAGATGATGTCATGAATTTATAGCCTTTTTTTAAGGCTAGCATCTGTGAGTTATTTCTCTTTGAACTCTACAAGCTCCTATTCTTCTGGTGGCTCATCCCCTCTTTCTGCTTGTCTGTCTCTGCCTTGAGCTTTTCTCTTTTTCAAAGGTGCTTATATAGTCTCATTACATTTTTTGATGCTATGTCAATATGTTTGATTATAGTTTTCAGCTGCTCTTTGGCGTAATCTTTCTGGTACTTGTTTTTTGTTTTAATCTATTTTTATGTTCCTTTCCTCCTTTTTACGTCCCTGTAAACATTATGCTGATAGCATTGATAATTGCTCACTTAGAGGAGGTTCTCCTGGGAGAAGCCAGAAACTGTTAACACAGGTCAGCAAGAAATCCCTCCGGTTTGCTATGAAGTTCCTTCTGACAAAGGGCTGTGGGTGAATGAGTTATCTTTTTTAAAAAATACTTTACTGAGATATTTTTTTAAAATATATTTCAGAGAGTAAGAGAGAGGCAGTGAGAGATAGGAACATCAGTGATGAGAGAGAAAATTGATCGGTTGTCTTCTGCACACTGCCTGCTGGAGACTGAGCCCACAACCCGGGCATGTGCCCTGACCTGGAATTGAACTGTAATCTCCTGGTTCATAGGTTGATGCCCAACCACTGAGCTGTATTGGCCTGGCAAGATATAATTTCCATACCATTAAATTAGTTCTTTTAACTGTTACTTAAGTATTAGCCTAAAGAGATATGCAGCTTCAGGTTTATTTACTACATAGAGTACTGTTCCCAGTTCTGCCTTACCAGTAAGTAGACTGCTTTCAGCAAATAGAACTTGTCTATGAGGTTCCTTGTTCAGTGTCCACTTCTTTCCCCTGCTTCTTGGTACAAACAGAGTCCAGTGCACATACTTCTTTCCTGTTGTTCCCAGGAAGAGTTTATTTGCTGCTACTATGCAGACTGGTCTACCCTTTATCTGAGATCTATAAGCATTCTTCCTCTGTGTCTTACTGCACCCGTTTGACCTTCACTGCACATAAGAATTCCCATGTTATGGTTCAAGGTTAGGGATATCATGCAGATTCTATTAAGATAGAGTTGGTATTACTGTTGTTTTTTTCTTTTATAATGGTTTCTGAGAAAAGAAAGGGACTGTACCAGTATTATTCCACCATGTTAAACCTAGATGCCCTTTATAGGAAAATTATTTGTAAATGGAATTAGATCTGCCAAACCTGAAATTTACTATTATTTTATCAGGTTTCAAGTAGTATCAAAGCGTTCACTCACTTCCATTTCAAGTTTTAGTTCCATCAGCCAGCATTGATTTCGTTCTGCTTTGATCTTCTATGACAAGTACTGTCTACCAGCACTCTGCAGTAGAGCTTTGTAATGGAAATGTTCTGTGACTATGCTGTCCAACATGATAGCCACTGGCCACCAGTTTGTGAAATGTGACTGAATTTTACATTTTAAATCATTTAACTATTTGGCTACATGTGACTGCTGGCTGCTGAATTAGACAGCTCTGTACCAACATTTAATCACATGTTATCCAACAGCTATTTATTGAACATCTTTTGTGTATATCAAGCACTTTTCTATGCCTGTGGCTTATAGCAGTGGTCAAGACAGGTAAAGTCCTTCTTCCCACCCTGCACTTAATTCTGGGAATGTTAGAAATGCTCTCAACGATGTGGCAGGAACGAGACAAACACAAACTGGATTGGCAAGGCAGATTTACTCCTGTAGAAGGGTGTTGTTGCCAGCTGGAAATCTTAGTCTCTTCAGGGTTTTATTTCCTGATGCCGGTTTGCTCTTCTTTTCACTCTGAATTCTGACTTGATTGGTCAGGACTCAGAGCTCAGGTTCCCATTATTGTGCAGTTGGCTAATTCAGAGGAAGGGGAGGGGTAAGATGGTGGCCCCTGAGAATCTGAAGGTCATATAAAAATGGCAGGACCTAAGAAGGCAGTGAGCTCCTTTCTTTGACACAAAAGATCGCTGGTTCACTCTTACAGTGAACAATATATTAACCTAGTAACTTTAGATAATGCTAAGCTCTCTAAAGAAAATAAATGAAAGAGAAGACTTGCGAGGACTAATGTTAGTAGAGCAGGTCTCTCAGAGGAAATGCTATTAAATAATGAGAAGAAAGCCAGCAGTGAAGAGACCATATGAACCAAATAACTTCCAAGCAGAGGAAGTAAGGGAATGATCCTGAACTGATGTATGAGAAGTAGGCAGGAGTGAGATTATGTTGGGCTTGAAGAATTTTGATTTTTTTTATGTGCATTGGGAAGCTATTGACAGACTCTAAGCAAGGGAGGAGCACAATCAGATTTACTTTTTTAAAAGATGAGTTTAGATACTACTTAGAAATTGCATAGATAAATTTTTAACTGCTCAAAATTTTTTTCTTTTAAAAAATAGTTAACAGTGGTCCTGGCTGTTATGTCTTGGTGGTTGGAGCATCAGCCCTAGCATGGAAGGGTCTCAAGTTCAATTCCCATTCAAGGGCATATACGTGGGTTATAGGTTTGATCCCTCGCCCTGGTCGGGGGCAAGTGTGGGAGGCATCCAATGGATGTATCTCTTACATCACTGTTTCTCGCTCCCTCCTCCCTCCTTCCCTCCCACTCTAAAAATCAATAGATTTGATTTGGTGAGGATTAACAAAAAAAAATCTAGTAGGTATACACAGCACAAAATTCAAAAAGTAATTAGTGAGAGAGGTTAGGTTGCCCTCCTTTTCTTTCACCCACCCACTTCCCCTCTCTGGAGGTAACCACTGTTTTTTTTTTTGTTTTTTTTTTTTAATTTTTTTTTATTGTTCAGTTTATTAATTACATTGTTTCCCCTTTTTTATCCCCCTATATCTTCCCTCCACCCTGTACCTATCCCACCCTCCGCCCTCATCTCCCCCTCCCCAATGTCCTCTCCCATTGTTGCAAGATTTTTGTCCAATCTCTTGCTGTACTTCCAACAACACTTTTCTCCCCAAGAATTGTCAGTCCATTCCCTCTCTATGTCCATGTTTCTGTTATAGTCACCAGTTTATCTTGTTCATCAGCCTATCAGTTCACTTGATTTTTATGTTCATTTGTTGATAGATGTGTATTTGTTGTTCATAATTTATATTTTTACCTTTTTCTTCTTCCTCTTCTTAAAGAATATCTTTCAGCATTTCATATAATACTGGTTTGGTGGTGATGAACTCCTTTAGCTTTTTCTTATCTGCGAAGCACTTTATCTGATCCTCAATTCTGAATGATAGCTTTGCTGGATAGAGTAATCTTGGTTGTAGATTCTTGCTCTTCATTATTTTGAATATTTCTTGCCACTCCCGTCTGGCCTGCATCGTTTCTGTTGAGAAATCCGCTGACAATCGTATGGGTGTTCCCCTGTAGGTAACCAACTGTTTTTCTCTTGCTGCTTTTAATATTCTCTCTTTATCTTTTGCTCTTGGCATTTTAATTATGATATGTCTTGGTGTGGTCCTCTTTAGATTCCTATATTTTGGGGTTCTGTGTACTTCTTGGGCTTTTAAGTCAGTTTCTTTCACCAGGTGGGGAAAGTTTTCAGTCACTATTTCTTCAAGTAGGTTTTCATTAACTTGCTCTCTCTCTTTTTCTGGCACCCCAATAATTCGGATGTTGGCTTGCTTGAGGTTGTCCCAGAGGCCCCTTACACTATCTTCAATTATCTGAATTCTTTTTGTTTCTTGCTTTTCCAGCTGAGTGGATTTTGCTTCTTTGTATTTCAAATCTTTGACTTGGTTCTTGTGGCCCTCTGGACTGCTTTTAGGACTTTGTGTAATATTTTTTATTTCAGCCTGTGTATGCTTGATTTCTAGTTGGTCCTTTTTTTTATCTGTGAGGGTCTGGTTTGTATCCTCAGAGGTCTTGCACATTTCCCTGAGGGTCTCATTCATTTCTTTGTAAGTATAATTCATCTCCTTGTAAATCTCATTCATTTGCTGGTTGGTCTTGTTTATTTCCTGGTTGGTCTTGTTTATTTCCTGGTAATTCTCATTAAGTTGATCGGCCTTTTGTAGGAGCCTCTTGAAAAGCCTTATAACCGTGGTTTTGAACTCTATGTCTTGTCGTCTTTTCTCCTCCATTTCTTTCACACCTGATTTCTTTCCATGTCTCTGCATGGTGGCTGCTTTATGTGGTGGCTATCCTCAAAGGGACAGTGGCTCAGTCTCCCCAGTTACCTGAGGTGGATATGGGTTGCACAGTCTTGCTGAAGTTAAGCTCAGTTAATCGTTGTTAGCCCTAGGAGGGTTTGACCTCCAGGCCAATTGTCTGTGAAGCTCAGCTGTGCTCAGGTTGGATGGGCGGAGTCTCCGGGCCAAGCAGACAGCGTTAGCTCCACCCTATGCGGCCCCAGGGGCTCTGTGCCGGGGGCAATGGCTGCCAGCACCTCTGAGAGAGAGCCGCTGTGGAGCTCCACCGGCTGCCGGGGAATTCAGACTGTCCCCAAATGACTTTGCATGCGCAATGTCTCACCCAGGGTCGTAAAACAAAGCAGTCTGACGGTTTTCCGAATGAGAGACAAGTCGCGGTGCACTCTCTGCGCCGTCACGCAGCCGAGCTGTTCGCGGGAGAGCTGCCTTCTCCACAAGCCGGCAGACCCGGCAGCACCCGAGCTTCGGCGTGCCCTCCCACTGTCCAGTTTTCACCCCGTGTGATAGTGGGTTCCCTGGACTTCGCCCAGAGCTGGAGAATCTGTCCATTGGGACGCCCCTGTCTCCCCGTTCGAGAAACCTGGCCGGTTTTCAGCCGCCCGCCCTCTCCGCGGCGTGCGCTCCAAACCTCTCTCTGCGCGCGAATCTTTCAACGCTGTCCGCTGCAGCTCCTCCGGGTCACAGTGTCTTATATTTACTTTTATTTGTGGAATTTTCACTCGGCGGGCTTTCTGGTGATTCTGGAAGGTGTTTGTTCCTTCGTTAAGTTGTAGTATTAAAATTGCTGATTATGACGGCAAGATAGGTGTTTTGCCTTTGCCGCCATCTTAGTTCTCTTATCATTAAACTTTTAGATGAAATCGAGGTAACCACTGTTAATAGTTGCTTATTGCTTACATTTTAATCTTGAAGCTCAGCTTATGATCTATTAGTCTGTCTTGTATTCTTCTTTATGTCTTAATTTTCTTTTCTTTTTTTTTTTTAATCTTTATTGTTTAGTTTATTAATTACAGTGTTCCCTTTTTTTCTGCCTATAGCTCCCCTCCACCTGGTACCCATCCCACCCTCCGCCCTCACCCCCCTCCACTGTCCTCTCCCATAGTTGCATGATTTTTGTCCAGTCTCTTGCTGCATTTCCCACACCCCTTTTCTCCCCAAGAATTGTCAGTCCATTCCCTCTCTATGTCCGTGATTCTGTTACATTCACCAGTTTATCCTGTTCATCAGCTTAATTCAGTTGCTTTTTAGATTCATTTGTTGATAGATGTGTATTTGTTGTTCATAATTTACAATTTATCTTTTTCTTCTTCCTCTTCTTAAAGATTATCTTTCAGCATTTCATATAATATTGGTTTGGTGGTGATGAACTCCTTTAGCTTTTTCTTATCTGCGAAGCACTTTATCTGACCTTCAATTCTTAATGATAGCTTTGCTGGATAGAGTAATCTTAATGATAGCTTTGCTGGATAGAGTAGATTCTTGCTATTCATCACTTTGAATATTTCTTGCCACTCCCGTCTGGCATGCATTGTTTCTGTTGAGAAATCCGCTGACAATCGTATGGGTGCTCCCTTATAGGTAACTAACTGTTTTTCTCTTGCTGCTTTTAATATTCTCTGTTTGTCTTTTGCTCTTGGCATTTCAATTATGTGCCTTGGTGTGGTCCTCTTAGGGTTCCTATATATTGGGGTTCGGTGCGCTTCTTGGACTCCTAAGTCAATTTCTTTCACCAGGTGTGGGAAGTTTTCAGTCACTATTTCTTCAAATAGGTTTTCATTGTCTTGCTCTCTCTCTTTTTCTGGCACCCCTATAATTCGGATGTTGGTATGCTTGAGGTTGTCCCAGAGGCCCCTTACACTATCTTCAATTTTTTGGATTCTTTTGGTTTCTTCCTTGTATGACTCATTCATTTCCACGTTGGTCTTGATCATTTCCACGTTGGTCTTGATCATTTCCTTGCAGGTCTTGTTCATATCCTTGAGGGTCTCGTTCATTTCCTTTTCGGTCTTGCTTATTTCCTTATAGGTCTCGACCTTTTCTAGGAGCCTCTTGAGAAGCCCTATAACTGTGGTTTTGAATTCCATGTCCAATCATTTTTTTCCCTCCATTTCTTTCACATCTGATTTCTTTCCATGTCTTTGCATGGTGGCTGCTTCCCTGAATTGGTCAATTAGCTTTGTGTGGTAGACTTCCTACAAGGGACAGTGGGTCGGCCTCCCCAGTTACCTGAAGTGGATATGGGTTGCACAGTCTTGCTGAAGTTAAGCTCAGGTTAATTGTTGTTAGCACTTGGAGGGGTTGACCTTCAGGCCAATTGTCTGTGAAGTTCAGCTGTGCTCAGGTTGGATGGGCGGAGTCTCGGGGCCAAGCAGACAGCGTTAGCTCCGCCCTATGCGGCCCCAGGGATTCTGTGCCGGGGGCAGTGGCTGCCAGCATCTCTGAGAGAGAGCCGCTGCCGAGCTCCACCGGCTGCCGGGGAATTCAGACTCTCCCCAAATGAGTCTGCACACCCAAGGTCTCACCCAGGGTCGTAAAACAAAGCAGTCTAAGGGTTTCCCGAATGAGAGAGCAAGTCGAGAGTGCTCTCTGTGCAGTCATGTAGCAGCACTGTTGCCAAGTTCACACGTACTCCGCACACGCTTGCCTTCTCCACAAGCCGGCAGACCCATGCAGCACCTGAGCTTTGGCATGCCCTCCCACTGTCCAGTTTTTACCTCATATGACAGTGGGTTCCCTGGACTTCACACAGAGCTGGAGAATCAGTCCAGTGGGATGTCTTTGTCTCCCTGTTCGAGAAAACTGGCCGGTTTTCAGCCGCCCACCCCTATCCACTGGCACGCATGGCTCCTCCAATCCTCTCTCCGCGTGTATCCTCAACGCTGTCCGCTGCCGCTCCTCCGAGTCACAGTGTCTTATCTTCACTTTTATTTGTGGAATTTTCACTTAGCCAGCTTTCCAGTGATTCTGGATGGTGTTTGTTCTTTTGTTAAGTTGTAGTTTTAAAATTGCTGTGTATGACGGCAGGATAGGTGTTTTACCTATGTCGCCATCTTGGTTCTCCTCTATGTCTTAATTTTCAATGAGACTTTTATTTCCTCAATTTTACAACCATTATTTTATTGACTCTTGTTTTGCACCCCTACCATCTTTAACAAAATGATTGATGTCATCTGCAGGCAAAGTAGGAGTTTATTTGTCTAATTAAAGTGGTGAAAAATTAATGGATTTTATTCTCTGTTCCTTCTAGGAAAAAGTCCTAAAGGATTTTGAAGAATTGGCTGGGAAGCTTCCATGGTCTGACCCTTTAAAAGTATGGAAAATTAACACCAGTTTCAAGAAAAAAAAAACAAAGCGCAAAAAGTTAAATCAGAATTTAAGTAAAGAGAAGGTTGATAATGGACAAGACAAAAGAGAGGAGAGAGATGTCAAAAAAGAGTTGTCTAATAATGCCTTCAATTCACATATTTTAGACTACTATGAAAAACCAGCCATCAAAGAAGAGATATCAACATTAGTAGGTGATGTTTTGGCATCTTGCAAAAATGAGACTGATGAGAGCTCAAAAGAAGACACTGATTCCGAAGTGATAAAGTTTAGGGTCACATGCAACAGGGCAGGAGAGAAACATTGCTTTTCCTCAAATGAGGCTGCAAGAGATTTTGGGGGTGCTGTTCAAGATTATTTTAAGTGGAAGGCTGACATGACCAACTTTGATGTGGAGGTAGGTACAGGCTCTGATTGTGATGATTCAAGAATGCCATTATAGATTTGTAGAATTTTCAGAGTAACTTAATCTATGAATGATTAGAGCTAATAGTGTGTGGCTAATAAGAACATGGGCTATGGAGACTGATCTAGATCCCAATTTAGATTTTGTACTGTGTAACTGAACAAAATATTCTCGCTCAACCTGTTTTCAAATGGAGCCAGTAGTAGTATATACCTCTAAGTGTGTCCTGAAGGTTAAATTAGATAATACATTTTAAGTGTTTGGTGTAATACCTGGTATATACTATGAGCTCGATAGATGAGAACTATTAAGACTTGAGTGTTCTAATTTAGTACTTTGTACAACATTACATAGACTTTCAGATTATAAAATTCAACTAGAGTACCTCTATTTTAGAGGAAAAGAATTTAATGTATTTTTTCTTTATTGATTCTAGAGAGAGGAAGGGAGAGAAAGGGAAAGAAAGACAAAGAAACATCAAGCAGTTACTGTTGCACAAGCCCCCAACAGGGATTGAGCCCACAACTTGGGTATGTGCCCTTTCCAGGAATCAAGCCTGCCACCTTTTGGTGTACAGGATGATGCTCCAACCAACTGAGCCATACTGGCCAGGGCTAGAGAATTTTTATAAGAGTTTATTTCAGCCAAACTAACAACATATTCTGGGGATCAATTGATTATTTTTTTAGATAGAAAGTAGGGGAGAGGGGGAGAGAGAGAAACATTAATGATAGAGAAACATCGATTGGCTGTCTCCTGCATGCCCCCTACTGGGGATTGTGGTCACTGCCTGAACCAGCAACCTCTAGGTGCATGGGACAATGGCCAGGCTGGAGTACGTTTTTAAAACAAACCTCAGATCTCCTAAAATCAGGACATCATTGTTAATACTCATCCTAGAACCAGCTCTCCTATTGCTTAAATTCCACTAGATTCTCAAACCCACATATCTCATTTTAACATGCTTACTCTCCTTAGTCTCAGTCTTCTATTACATGGGTGATGCACATGTGAACCATACTAAATTGTTTTTAAATCTCTAACAGCTTAAAAGGTCCCTAGCAACTGATATTTTTACCAAGAAGTCATTTTCTGTTGCTTTTGGGACACTTGAATCTGGGGCAAGCTACTTATTATCTCTGTAACTTTTTATTTCATTGCATATCAAATCAGAACAATAATTCCCCATTCCTTTTTTTCCTCATAAGAATAAAGAGGCTAACTAGAACACTAATATCCAAAAGTTAGCAAGGAGGCTCAGAGGACAGAGCCTTACTACCTGGGTTCAGATCCTAATTTACAAGCAGTATGATTTTGGGCAAATAAGCTGACATCTTTGTGCCTCAATTTCCTCATCTAAAACAAGGAAGATAACATAGTATCTAGCTCAGATGATGTAAATATGAAATGAGATAATAAATGTAAAGTGTGTAGAACACTGGCTTGCTTATAGCTAGATAAGTGTCAGCTGCTGCTACTAAGATCATGATGAGACATTTTATTTTTGTTTTGATAGTTTATATTTAGTGGCCCAGTGCACGAAATTCATGCACATTAAAGGGGGATTAATTAGAGGAAATATTTTAATACTGCTATTTGCCCTTTCTCCATAATAGAAGTGTCAGAGATGAAAGAAAATTAGTAAAATGTATATGAAAATCTTCCTCCTGTCAGAGTCTGAAAGAAAATTAGTAAAATGTATATGAAAATCTTCCTCCTGTCAGAGTCTGGCACGTGCTGTGGGACCCAGAGTCAAGTCCCCACCCACCCGCAGCACCTCAAAATCACGTGAAACTGAGACCCAGCCAGCCCAACCCCCATTGGGCGAGGTCCAGACCTGGCCAGCCTAAACCCCTTCAAGCCTACTGAATGGGGGGCGTGGCCTCAGGTCCTCTGTTAAGCCCTGCTTGGCAGGGGGACACAGCCTCAGGTCCCTGGGCCTGGCACTGGAATAGGGGGGCATAGCCTGAGGTCCCCCATCCAGCCCTGCCAGGCAGGGGGTATGGCCTCAGGTCCCCAGGCCCAGTGCCAGGGCAGGGGGCGTGGCCCAAGGTTCTGCTGATTGCTCCTTCAGGCTTGTTACAGTTGTGGGTGCAGTCATCTTTGTGACTGTGTGATGGTCAATTTGCATATTCCCTCTTTATTAGATAGGATTATGTAAGAAAAACTATAGAACAGAAAACATTTCACAGACATTGAGTCAAATTTTTAAAAACATTAAGTTAGAAAATAATAGGTGATAAAGCAGATGTATTAACAATTACTTAAAAGTTAAAAATTTTTAAATGTATATTAAGGCTCTACCTGTGTGGCTCAGTGGTTGAGCATCATCCTATGAACCATGAGGTCACAGTTTGATTCCCAGTCAGGGCACATGCTCGAGTTGTGGGCTCGATCCCCTGCAGGAGGCAGCCGATGAATGATTCTCTGCTATCATTCATGTTTCTATCTCTCTCCCTCTCCTTTCCTCTCTAAATCAATTAAAAAAATATTTTAAAAAATGTATATTAAGAAGCCCTTAGACATTCAAAATATGTTTATATTATAAAAATGAAGGGGGCATGGTTATAACCAACTTACAAATACAGGAACTGAATAAAATAGATGTTAAAGTTTTATATATATTATAACTTTTATGTTATATATGTTATTTGACTTATATGAAGTTCAAAACAAGATAAAACTAATATATAGTAGAAGCAGTCAGATTAATAATTACTGGGAAGGGCAAAGGGGAGCATTCTAGTGTGCTGGAAATACTGTATATCTTTATTTGAGTGGCAGTTACAGTGGACACATAGGTAAAAATTCACTGCGCTACATACTTAAGATTTGTGTACTTTATGTGAAGTATACCTCAATAATAAAGTAAAAAAATTAATAAAGCCTAAAATGTAAAAATCCTAGTAATCAGTGCAGTTTGAATAAAACTATTTGTTTTATCTTCTTTATTTTAGGTGCTTTTGAATATCCATGATAATGAAGTCATTGTGGGCATCGCATTGACAGAAGAGAGCCTCCACCGAAGAAATATCACACATTTTGGACCTACAACTCTAAGATCTACTCTTGCTTATGGGATGCTCAGGTAAGAGAAAGGGTTTACAATCTAGCTTAAAGTGGCAATTTGGTTTCTGAGTAGAGAAGCTGGGGATTGAGAAATAAAAGAAAGACTAGAGGACACAGAAATAGAAATAAAAAGCTGGGGCTGGGTGGAATCTCTTTTCTCTCTGATGGAGAGATAGGATTCCAAACCCAACAGCATCATGTTTGTTTATACCAAAATACAAAGTGGTTTCACCAGAAAAAACTTAGGTTCAAAGGAGCTTAAGTAGGCCTAGGTCCTACTCATTCCTGGGGCTAGGCTGAATCTACATTTCATGGCCCTCTCCCTGATACCTGGAGCAAGTTAAGAGTCACTACTGATAACACATCCAGTCTTCTTGGTGGATGTGTTTCCAAGATGTGGCTCTGCATGGATCCTTGGATTCAGCTGACAATGATTTAAAGAAATGCTCAGGTGCCTTCCCTGAGGGCCCTCTACAAATTACTATATCAGTTTTATTGATTTTAAAGTGGGAAGATAGTTTTCATCTACCTCGTGACCACATTGTTTAAAAAGAATATACTGTAAGTTGGGAAATAGAGAAAATTTTACTTTGTTTCATTTCTGTCAGTGAAGCAGATGGAAGAGATTTTTTAAAAATGTCTAATGTGTAAATGAACACAGAGAGCTTTTATTTATATTTTTAATTTTATAATCACTGCAACCGAGGACTCATCGTGGAATTTTCCACTTTCCCAAATGTAAAACTCAGCTTGCTTGCTTCCTTTCCCTGTTCCCTTTTTTATTGGGTGCTTCTTTCCACCACTCAAGACACATTTCTTCTCTAGGTTTCTATTTTTTAGAGTGAAAAACGGGTTTGCTGTGAGTCTTTGGTTATTATTAATGAGGAATAAATGCAGAAACATATGCAAAATACCTGTTATATGCAGTGTCTGGCATATCCTGGCAGTCCTCTTTTACCTGCTTATCCATGGAGTCACAGTTCAAATACAGTTAGAGCTTTATCAATTCGATGACAATAATAGAAACTGGAGACATTTGATTAAATCTTTATTTATTTAACAAACATTATCTACTGCCAGGCTTTACGGTATAGGAGCCTGGGATATGAATAGTTATTTTGAGTGCAATGATTAGAAACCTAAGTAAGCTAGTTTAAGATTTAAAAAAGTGTTGATGGTATGGGAAGGGGATTTAATGGAAAAATACTAAGAAGTCTTGGGGAATACACAGGAAAACTGAAAGTCATGTTTCAAGAAGAGTAGGAACCAGATCTTGGAAAACTACCTAGACAGTAACTTTCGACTCTCCTAGGGATTTGTGTGCTCTTTTCTCTGTTCATCGGTGTAAATGGCTGCCCTGTCATTCACAGTTGTTATGTATTCCCATTTTCAAACAACCAACTCCCTATTGCCTGGGGCTTCTAGTTCTTGGAAGAGAGAATCTGATTGATATAGTCTTGGTCAAGTGTTCACCCAGACCCTGGCGGCAATGGCTGGGAGTACAGTGTTGCTTACTGCAAATGGTTGCTAACAATTCTGTTGCCATATGTGGAAGGGCAGGAACAGGGAGGTAGAGCTGGACATGTATTAAAACAAGAATCCAGTGTTATCTCCAAGAATTTCAAAGTTTTGAGAGGAAGGTAAATAATTACCTTACATGTAAAAATACCATAATAGAATGTGGAAAGATTAGAAGGACAAAAGGAGAAACCTAATGACCTGTCTGAGGCGGGGGTGCTTCAGAGAGGGGTAACATTTAAGCCACTAACAGTAATGTTTCTAATCCTAACTCTGTCACCTATTAGTTTTGTGTCTATGGACAGGTTTTGCATCAGTTTACCTGTAAAATTAGAATAGTAATAGCGACCTAACTTAGAGGTCTATTAAAAGGATTAAATGAGATGCCTGCAAAGTGTTAAATCCAAGCCTAACAAATACAGCAGGTCCTCAAATAACATTGTTTCTTATAGCATTGATGAGATGCCAGAGATGGTGTAGAAACTTAACTCTTGTTTATACCATTAGCCTATGATAAAATTGGTTCCTTTACATGTCATTTCACTTAAAAGTTGCAGAACCTATCAATGACATCAAATGAGGAATTATTGTACTACGTACTCATAGTAAAGCAAATATTTTTATAGCAAAATTATCATCTTTAAAATTTATAAGGAAGGCAAAGAAGCATTGAATAGACTGTCAAACTACCTTGGGAAGGCAGGGGAGGTTGGGGGGCGGGGGCTGTAAGAAATCAACCAAAGGACTTGTATGCATGCATATAAGCATAACCAATGGATACAAGACACTGGTGGGGAGGGCAGGTGAGGGCATGTGCTAGGGGGTAGGGGAGGCTGGGAGGAGGTTAATGGGGGGGGGGGGGGACATATGTACTACTATTTGTAATACTTTAAACAATAAAAAAAAATTTTAAAGGAATACCGAATGTCTAATTGCCACTATTTGAAACATGTTTGGGCTTGTTTTATGATGTACCAATACAGGTTTATATGCAAAATAGTGTGTTTTCTAAAGGCATACATGTGTATTAAAAGATCTAGAGACTAGTGTCATCTGTAACGAAATGGGATTTTGGTTAATAGTAAAAGGATACTTTTTGTTATATGTAATGCTTTTTTTTTTAACCACTAAGATATAGAGTCAACATGTACAGCTGAAGCCTCTTCACATAGGTTGTTTCCTTTTCTCTAGGCTCTGTTCTCCTCAACCTTCTGATATAATAGTTGATCCAATGTGTGGAACAGGGGCAATACCAATAGAGGTAATACCTTTTCTTTAGCTTTGAATAAGCAAAAGTTACATTCAGAATGTTCTAGAACCAATGAGCATATAAGGCTTAATGAAATCAAAGGCCCCTTTCCCTCAAAAAAAAAAAAAAAAAAGTTGGAAGCACTTTCATGAAAGGGTAGACATGAGAATGTAAATTTAGAAAAACCTAAGCTGATATGTGATCAAAATGAATGAAATTATCAAATGATTTGACAAGTTATGTATCTAGATTTGTTCACCAAAGTATAAAAGACTTGATTAAGAATACTCCCCTTAAAACTGGAAGTATTACAAAACGTGTCTTTTAGAGACTAGAAATCTAAATAGGTATTGAAGGAAAAAATGAATGTTCGGGAATCAGTCATCTGAAAAGCTTTCATCCAACTCTAGGTCTCTTTTACATTCCCTGTACATCACCCCTCCACATCACTCTCAAGTGTCTGGGCAAAAGAAAAAGCTGTGAAGCACTGTGTTCATGGATGAGGGGATATTACCATTTACAAAGAAAGAGGTGTTTGTTACTCATCCCTTAAACAGAGGTCAAAACTTCCCCTGCCTTCATGTCAGAAACCTGTTAATCTGCACAGAACAGCCGAAACTGGTTTGGCTCAGTGGATAGAGTGTCGGCCTGCGGACTGAAGGGTCCCAGGTTCGATTCCGGTCAAGGGCATGTACCTTGGCTGCGGGCACAACCCCAGTAGGGGGTGTGCAGGAGGCAGCTGATTGATGTTTCTGACTTTCTATCCCTCTCCCTTCCTTTCTGTAAAAAATAAAATATTTTTAAAAATCTGCAGAGAACATTGTTCAGGCCTAGGGGAGTATGCCACCTTATTCCACAAATATGTACAGCTAGGTATTTACATTGTGCTGACATGTTTTTTACCTAAAATTACAAAATCCTTTCATGGATATGGTGGTTATCTTTCAAAAGCCTATATATAATGGAGATTGCATTGTATTTTGAAATTCTCAAATATTCTAATATATCAGATTATGCAAAATCTTATCATCACAAAAGGATATAGTTTAGTTTTAGTTTTTTCAAACTACATTTGTAATTAAGGTCTGTAATGCCTATTATAGTGTGCCAGATACTTCTGTGTGGGAGGCTGAATAAAATACTAGACCTGAGTTCTCAGATTTGTTCAGAGTCAGATAGGCATAGAAATAATTTAAAACAGCACAGTGCAGTGACAGACATGTACAAAGTACTCTGGTGAGGTGCAAATGAGGCAGCTTGGAAAGTTAGGGTTTATGCACACAGCTAGGTCTTGAAAGATGAGTAGGAGTTCAAGCAGAAAAGAATTAGGAAGGCATTTCAAATGGGGGTTTAGCAGAGTTGATAACATGCAGGGTTTTACGATTTTAGAAAAGCACTTGACTATTGGATCGGATGTCTTATTTGTTGACAATTGAAATGATTTTTTTTCTTTAATCATTTTTTTGCAGTTGTGACTTCTGTTTCAGTATATACTCTTGTCTTTTAGGGGGCTACTGAATGGTCTAACTGCTTTCATATTGCTGGTGATAATAATCCATTGGCTGTGAATAGAGCAGCAAATAACATTTCATCTTTACTGACCAGGAGCCAAATTAAAGGGTAAATTTTTTTTTCAATCCTCACCCAAGGATACACTTACTGATTTTTGAGGGGAAGGTGAAAGAGGGGAGAAAAACATTGATGTATGAGAGAACATCGAGTGGTTGCCAAAGGGGGGGTCAAACTCACAATCTATACATGCCAGTGCTCCAAACAACTGAGCCACACCAGCCAGGGCAAAGAACGGCAAACTTATTAAAGTATCTATAGCATCTCTAATACTTAGATAATGACTTTATATTATGAATACCCCCAGTTATTGTGACATGATGTAACCAAAATAAACATATAGAGACTCCATTTAAATTTTAAACAATTGTTTTTTTATTGATTGTAAAGAGAGAAATGTCAATTTGTTGTTTCACTTATTTATGCATTCATTGGTTGATTCTTATTTTTCTATTTTCTGAACATTTTCTTGTTTTTTTAGACCCTCTATTTCTTACCTAGATTTTTTTAAAGATGTTTTTATTGATTATTGAGGAAGGGAGAAGGATAGAGAGATCAAAACATTGATAATGCAATGACTGGCTGCCTCCTGCACACAGTCTACTGGGGATTGAGCCATCAACCCAGGCATGTACTCTGACCAGGAATCAAACCAGAAACCTCTTATTTCCTGGGTTGATGCTCAACCACTGAACCACACCAGCTAGACTTTTCACCTAGATTTTACATATATTTTTGTTATTTTGTTGCAGTTATTGGTGCTTGTGATTGAAAAACTTTTTTTTCAATGTGTTTCTCACTCCCCTCCCCACTATATCATTTTTCTTAAATCCTTCATTATATATCAATAGTATAACCATTTATGCTCATATTTTGTTTTCCTGTTGATTTTCTTAAACCAGTAGCTTTGCCTTAATGGGATTTAAATCATGCTATTATTATATTTTGTGATCTATATTAATATATGACAAAGGGAAGGAGAGAGAAACATCGATTTGTTGTCCCACTTATTTATGCATTCATTGGCTTATTCCTGTATGTGCCCTGACTGGGGATCAAAAAACCTTCAACCTTGGCATATGGGGATGACGGTCTCACCCAGGGGTGGGGAACACCCAGCTGGTGGCCGGCAAAATCATTTGGTCTGGCCCTACCAAGGTAATCAAAGGTGGGACTCAAAATTCAGTGAATCTGGGAACTTTTTTCATAGCAACGCAAATTTATATTAAGTTGAATTATATTAAGCTAATGATGTTATATTCAAATGGCCCTTGGCAGAAAAAGTTTCCCCGCCACTGCACCAATTAAAACTATCCGGCCAGACCATCCTGTTTTTTTTTTTTTTATCTTACATTTCTTTGCTTCTTATTTAATAGTATAATACAAATACTTGTTTTTAAATCATAAAGTACCTCTGTATTCACTAATTTTACATTATCTGCTTTGGGTCTCCTATTATTATGTAGATTTACCAAACTTTACCTTTCAGATATATCACCTCACTTTTTTTCCCTCTTTAGCACTGATCCAGTGTCTATTTTATCTGTTTTACATCATCAGTTACATAATTTACTGTTGCAAGTTGTCTGTTACAGTTGTGTTGCAATCTTGTTTTTCCCCTTAATCCTTTTTCTTAAATCGTAAATGAAGCAGATGTAATCTTTTGCATGCCAACTTAACCATTAAAAATCACTTGGTCATTCTTATAAATTTGGTTTTATTTTGTAAAATTGTACTTTTCTACATTCTAATTTAAAATTTTTGATTATTGATATTATCAACATCAATTGATATTTTAGTATTTCATACTTTACAGCAGTCTCTTCAGATAAAAATTTTAAATCTCATTCTGCAGAATATGTTGAAGCATCTTTCCTTTGTCCCTATAGCAAATTGTCCTGGGGCTTGCCCATTGATGCTACTCAGTGGGATATCTGCAATCTGCCATTGAGAACTGGCTCTGTGGACATTATTGTAACAGACATGCCATTTGGAAAAAGGTGGGACCATTTTTTTTTTTTAAATCTGAGCTTTACCTTCACTTGTTATACTAGTACCCATGTGTCTTTCTAAACCTGTTGTATTTTCTGAGTTTATGCAAAAAATCTTTCATTTCTTTAAGCAGACTGTCAGCAGAGCAATTTTCATTTAAGCCTTATAACAAGACTATTCGTGCACAGGTGGGGTGGGGGCAATTGGGGGTGGGACTAACCAGGGGGAGGAGCCGCAGGCAGTTGGCCAGCACAATTTGCATAGTAGCCTTTCATTATATAGGTTATTAGATTCACCCTTTTTTTTTCCCTTCTGAAAACTGAGTAATGTTACATTTAATCCTGACCATCACAGGAAGTTCATCCTCTTTATAGACCATTGTTGAATTACAGAATTCAAAAAGGTTGAGGAAAACTTGGTTCTATTTCTCAGTATAAATTATTTTTAATCACTGATTTAGTTCCTACAATTGACTGCTCATGCTCATTAAGAGGGCAGTTTATATGCTTTCAGTTCTCAAAGTTCTTTTCTGTAAACTGATTAAAGCCTGCAATTTTAGGTCTCACTGCTCATTTCATTGACATATTGCTCTAGCTTCTGAATGGCAACTGTTTTTCATATCTCAGGATGTTACTGCAATGAGTTTTTCTGTTAATTCTTAACCGATTATATTTGTCCATTGATTTTTTTTTAAAGAGTGGGAAGGAGAGGGAGAGAAACATGAGACACAATGATTGGTTCCTCCCACATGAGCCCTGACCAGGGATCAAGCTGCAACCAGTACTTACTTACCTTTGACTGGAATTGAACCCAGTACTCTTCAGTCTGCAGGTTGACACTACCCATTGAGCCAAACAAGCTAGGGCTGCCATGAGTTTTTAATAACTTCTCAGTCTTAGTTTTTGCATGTTAGACTCACTGGGCCTTCTTTTATAGGATGGGTTCCAAGAAAAGAAACTGGAACCTTTACCCAGCTTGCCTATGGGAGATGAGCCGTATCTGTAAACCAGGGACAGGCAGAGCTGCACTACTTACTCAGGACAAGAAATGCTTTACCAAGGTACAGTGCAATATCTCAAAAACTCAGCCAGAAGACCCAGGGATAATAGTTTGAACAGGATTTGTGTTCCCTTTCCATGTTTCTTATTGGCACCGAAGACTTCTGATTGGCGTAGAACAGGCTCACAAAATCATTTGGTGGCGAGTCAAGAATGTTAAAGTTGACAATTTTGTATGGACTGCAAATGATAGAAAAAAAGTTCCCCACCCCTGGTTTAGAAACAGGCAAATCATTAAAGCTAATTACTCTCATGCCTTTTGTGTGTACACAGGCATTATCTGGAATGGAACATGTATGGCGCAAAGTGCACACTGTCTGGGTGAACATAGGTGGTCTTCATGCTGCAGTTTACCTTCTGAACCGTACACCTCAAGCTTTTGTTCATCCTTCTAAGTGCAAAGAATGATTAATAGTATTTGTGCTTCTTGACACTGGAAATGCCAGAATTATCTTGCTTTAAGAGAAAACCAGTATTTAATATTAACAAAAGTACAGTTTGCTGTTTAAGTTGGTCTAAAGCTCTTTACCCGGGTTAGCAGTTATGAATGTAATGTCATGGAATTGAAAGTCTTATGAAAGAAGAACATTTCACATTTCTTCCTCTGTAGCTGTTGTGAAGAGGTAGCCGAGCAATTGGTACTTTTCCTAAAATGCTCTTGAAATTTGGGTTTGTATTTTATTTCCAGGCTTTGTATCAGTTCCTGTTGTCCATTGTAGCCACCCTAGCCAAATGGAAAAACAGAGAACATATTCAGCGTCTTAGGCAACACAGATATTGCCAATGTACTTTGGCTATTTAGTTGCTCAAGATCTCTTTATGTCAACCTTAAAAAATGTATTACATTTTGTGAAATAAGTGTTTGCCCCATGATGAGATGAAATCCCTTAAGACCTATAGAAAAGTTTACAATCTGCCTTAAAAATAAAAATATGCATGTTATTCAGGTTAATACACAGAGGACTAGAATTTAGCAAAGAAATTACAAAGACACATTTTTATTTGTAAATAGTAGCAAATACATTAATAGATGAAGAAGGGGACCAACAAGTGAAATTTAAAGATTTTATTTTTCAGTATACAAAAGTGGTATTGTTTTTCAAAATCAAACATAAACCTGCCAAAATATTTTTGGTTTCTTAAAAGGATTGATTTACCTTTGAATTAAAAACTTCACCTGAGTTCTTTGTTGTTTTCTCTTGGGTCACTATTCATATTTAGATGCTTTTCCAGCTGCAGAGAGAGTAGAAAATGAAATTACCTCAACACTATTAAGTCCTTGTGAAAACAGTACTTCCTTGAGACAGAGTACTTGGGGCTTTATGTGGAATTCTTTATAGTATTCAGAGTTTATTTTGTAGTTAGGTTTTCAATGTCTTATTAGTAGTATAATAGTACTAATATTACTTTTGATGTCTTACATTTCAAATAAAAGGACAGTACTTTGAAAGAACAGTTCAAATTAGTAGCACAGCCAACATCCCTAGTCTGGTTTTCTCTCTGATATACTACCTCACACTTGAGAGTGAGTGCCATCATAATGTAGTTGTATTATGAGATCTTAAAATAACCTTTGTGGGTCAGTATAGCCCACAGAAATGGAAAGTATAAGGATCACATCCATGTACACTGTTTATCAAATGTTGGGTTCAGTAACTTCCAGAGTGGACATTTAATATTTGATAAACAAATGAGTATTTTTGCATATTGGCTTAGTTTTTACATCAAATCTGAGCCTGTTCCTTAGCTGTAGTATTAAGTACTACCATAAAATATGACCATATTGATTCAAGATTATGCAAATATGTAGAGCACTGTCTGCAATAGTTTGAACAGACTTTCCACCCTCGTATTGTTTTTTAAATCTGATGGTAGGAATGGGAAATGGGTTCACAGGATTCAGAAGAGCTGGGATTGAGTTACATAACACTGTCACCTAAATCATTCTGTGACTTTGATTTTTAACCTTGAAGTGGGCCTCCTACACCATGGAAATGTGGAAATTGGGATGGTAATCCTAATCTGACCACAAAATGAGCAAATTATAATCTAGACATTTTATAGTGGGAGAATCTATATTTTAGAAGGAACAACAGCAACATAAATACTAAGACTGATTTTTTTTTTTAATCAACTGAAAGGAAGATGGTTATCTCCCAGAGACTAACCGTGGTGAGAAAAGGAAACATTTGGTTAAACACTTCTTTTAAAACTAGAGGCCTGGTGCACATTCGTACACGGGGCATTGGGAGTTGGAGCGGGGTGGCCTGCAGCCCCTTGCAGTCCTGGACCCTTCAGAAGATGTCCACCTGCCAGCTTAGGCCCACTCCCTGCCTAAGCTGGCAGGTGGATATCCCACAGCACTTTGAAGTTTTTCTTTTAAAACTCGGCCAAAACTGGCTTGGCTCAGTGTATAGAGCGTCTGCCTGTGGACTGAAAGGTCCAGGGTTCGATTCCAGTCAAGGGCATGTACCTTGGCTGTGGGCACATTCCCAGTAGGGGGTGTGCAAGAGGCAGCTGATTGATCGATGTTTCTAATTTTCTATCCCTCTCCCTTCCTCTCCTTAAAAATAAATTTTTTTTTAAAAGTGCTGCCTCGGAGGCAGGAGGTGCTCCCACCACTGCTGCTGCACTCACCAGCCACGAACCCAGTTTCTGACCACCAGGGGGCAGTTCCTCATTGAGCATCTGCCGCCTGGTGGTCAGTGCACTCATTAGCAACGGTTGTTCTACCATTCAGTTGATTTGCCTATTACCCTTTTATTATATAGGACTAGAGGCCTGGTCCATGAAATTCATATGCAGGGGCAGGGGATGTCCAGCCTGCACCCTCTCCAATCTGGGACTGCTCATTTAGGTCAGGGATCAGGGGAACGGGGCTAAATGGGCTGTTGGACATCCTTCTCACAATCCAGGATTGCTGGCTTTTAACTGCTCACCTGCCTGCCTCCCTAATTGCCCTAACCACTTCCCTGCCAGTTTGATTGATGTCTATCTGCTCCTGTGCCAGCCTGTTTGCCCCCAACTTCCCTCCTATGCCGGCCTGGTCACCCCTAACTGCCCTCCCCTGCAGGCTTGATCCCTACCAACTGCCTTCCCCTGCTGGCCATCTTGTGTCCACATGGGGGCAGAATCTTTGACCACATGGGGACAGCCATCTTGTGTGTTGGAGTGATGGTCAATGTGCGCATTACTCTTTTACTATATAGCATAGAGGCCTGGTGCATGGTGGGGGCCAGCTGGCTTGCCCTAAAGGGTGTCCCGGTTCAAGGTGGGGGTTCCCTTGGGGCATTGGGTGGCCTGGGTGAGGGGCCTATGGTGGTTTGCAGGCTGGCCACGCCCCCTAGTAACCCAAGTGGAGGCCCTGGTATCTGGGGTCAATTTATGTTCTACAATTGAAACTTAATAGCCTGGAGTGAAGCCAAGCTTTCTGCTCGCTCTGTGGCAACAGCTATTTCTGTTTGGGTTTATTTAAATTCTGTAATTGGAACTTTGTAGCCTAGAGTGGAGGCTTAGGCACTAGGGCTGCATAAGTTTGGCTTCCTCCATCGTCTGGGCAACTCTAGCCTCTACTCTTTCTAGCTCCGTGGCTGCTGCCATTTCTGTTGGAATTATGTATCTTCTGTAATTGAAACTTTGTAGCATTGAGTGGAGACCTAGGCCAGCAAGGGCAGGCAAAAAGCTTGGCTTCTTACATTGCCAGGGAAACCCAGCCTCCCTCCTGCTCTCAGTGGCCATAGCCATCTTGGTTGGGGTTTATTTGCTCCTGATTGGCTGTGGTTGTATCAGAGATACGGTCAATTTGCATATTACTCTTTTATTAGATAGGATGGTAGTAAGACTTTACAGAAACTGCCAAACTCTAGATTCTGGTACATTCAGTGTCAGATATAGCTCAGATCTCCATTACAAGAATCAATAAGTGGAAGACTTTTTTCAAAGTCCTGTAGGGTACCTAAAGAAAAATATAACAGTAAATAGGCATAGGAAAAGTAATACATTCTTAACTCTCAACATAGCCTTTTTTAAATATTTCAGGTGAGATGTTGGAATTTCAGTGGATATGGTAAAAGTTAGAAAATTCCATGAGGAGAAAAAAAAAATCACATTTATTGTACCTTAACACATTTTAAAAAAAAGAATCAGCCCCAGCCAGTGTGACAGAATGGTTGAGTATCCTTGACCCATGAACCAAGAAGTTGAAGTTCAATTCCCATCCAGGGCACATGGCTGGGTTGTGGTCTAGGTCCCCAATAGGGGGCATGCAGGAGGCAGCTGATAGATGATTTTCTCATTGAGGTTTCTCTCTCTCCCTGAAATCAATAAAAATATTTAAAAGAAAAAAAGAAACATACAGGGCTCCTATACCAAATTTTAAAAGGGCACAATGTGAAGAAAAAAATGTATCACTGTTTAAACAGACCTACACTGTCACCCTTATATTTTGCACCAAAGTTAACATATTTGCTAATCAGTTGTGAAGTTGTAGCTATTTGATTAGCTACATATTTGCTAATCAGTTATGAAGTTGTAGCTATTTGATTAGCTTCCAATTTTCACTGGAAAGGGAAATGGTATTTTAGTTTTTCTCAAGATCAAATTCTGAATTTCCAACTGCCTGCTGTAATTATCCTTATGTGTCCCATCTAAAACTAAACATGAATATACCTTTCTCCATTAAAATCTTCTCTGGGTCCTAGCATACTTGTTCTCCCAGTCACCCAGCCTTAACACTGGGAGGTTTTTTTTGTGTGTGTTATGTTTTTTTTAACACTATCTAGTTACTTCAACAGGCATTTGAGGGTTTACTACTACATGTGCTCTAGAGCAGCTGTTTTTCACTTTTTGGCCTCAGGACCCCTTTTTAAAAACTGATGGGCCCAAATAGCTTTAAGTTAGTAACATATATATTATTATATTAACATTTTATTGTAACTAACTTTTCAGAGTGGATTGATTTTACATTTTTTGCAAACTTTACATGATTTGCAAATGTCTGCATTAATAGAAGGCAACTGGATTTTTTTCTTTCCCCATTCAACTAACTGAGATATGTTATTTATTTGCATTTTTGGGGGGTAATTTTCTATAGTCATTTGGAAAATATTAGGTCACTAAGTAATTAATATAAAGCAATACAAATCTCCCAAATGTTGACCCAGTTCATTATATAATATCTAAAAATCATATTACTATCACTATATCTCACACACAAAAAAAACTATATACTAGTAAGATGTCAAGCTCTCTAGTACTGGATACAAGTTTTCCCAAAATTCTAATTTTCACTTTAAATTTTGAATTTTATCACTGAAAACAGCAGTCAGTTGTTTTCCTTGAAAGGCTCACTCCCTTTATATTCCAAAATGTCTGCCAAATAGCCAACTCGAGCCATTCTTTTCAACTGCATGAGTGCAGTTCTTAAAACTGCAGGTAGCAGAAGTACTATATGCAATTTTCCCATTTCATCACTCATTAACGTTATGTACTCAGGGTCCAGATATAGTAAAAGTTACTGTTCTCATATGGACATGAAGTCAAACTGCTAGATTCTTACCCCTTGGGTGAATTCTGCAAATGCATGGCAGGAAAGAACGACAAGTACAGTCTGGTGTCACTGCCTTGATTTATGCCAAGGTGCTGACATTTTTACCCACCTTTGCCTTTTCACCATATGAAAATATCCTGATAAACCATGAGATTTTATTCAACATTTTAACTATTTCAGGATATATTTTGTTGCCAAGCTTTCACTTAAAAGTCTCTGACTAGTTGATGCTGATGCTGGACAAATACAGGGTGAAGCAAAAATGTTTCCATTTCTGAGTACACAAAGTACACAGAGCTTATTTTTGTATTATTTATTATTGTATTATTTTCCATATGAACTACAAACCTACTTTTGCCCCACCCTGTACAAGCAAAATAACAAGCTCAGGCACGTTTGTAGATTCATCCATTTGTAACGCTTAAGTACACTTCTACAAAGATCACACAAAATTCATGTCTGTACACAAATCTTTCCTATATATGTTACCCTAAAAAAGTAGAGCTACCATTTTTCACTTTCCATCTACTAGTGGCAAATGTATATGGCTTTTTGTTCCTCAGCTATTGTGTGTTTCTTCAGGCAATGTCCTACAGTAACTTGTTTCAGTAGCTTTTCTTTATAGTTTCTTTGAACTTGATTCTTCCTGTAAGAGCTCTAGAATATATCTTAAATTCACATTTTTTAGACATAAGTTGTGGGTTAAACAAGTAACCTTACAATCTTATTTTTAAGTCCATGATCCATTATTAAATAAGAACAATATAAATTGGTTTATTTTGTGTTACTAAATTCTAAAATAAAATTTCAGCTAAATTTAAAATGTTCTAAGTTCTGAGCAAATATTTAAGACACTACTGCATAACAAGACAATAAAATGTATTTATGTTTATACTTAGACATAAAGTGACAGGATTTTATATTAATAGTTATGTAATACTGAGGGTTGCCGGGGTTATCTAAGGTATAACCTAAAAAGTAAGTTAATTCCTAAAAACAAATATTCATACCCTAACTCTTACTACCTAAGGAAATTCTATAAGATTTAAGAATTACTGATGTTCAATTAACATCAGTAATGATCTATTTCATCACCCATCATGTAGCCTTTACACACGAGAGGTAAATAAAAGCTCAGTATTGCTCAATATTATGAATATTGTTTGACCTAAAAGACCTCCCCATGCTTAGGCAACTAGCCTTAAAAAGTAAAACAAAAACCCACCACTCAACTACTAATTTAATTACAATTGTGAGAGCTGCTATGACAACATTAAGTTGGGGACCCAAAGCAGCAGAACTGAAGACATCAAGAAGTGATGTATTGAGACTGTCAACCTTCTCAGTGATTGGCATTTGGTCAGTTATTGAGTCAACTTATTTCCCATTTTGATTGCCATTACTATACCAGACCTCATCATTTGGTGTCTGTACTACTGTGAAACAAACTCCTAAGTAGTCTCTCTGTCTTCAAATTTCTCCCCTCTTTTAATCAATCCTATATCCAGCAACCAGATTAAATTTCTTAAGACTGCTATCATCAGAGAAAGAATACTGACTTACGCAATTCAAACCAGAATTCCTAGTCCTTAATTTGTTGGTGTGTCTACAGCAAAGTTGTTTAACCTTTAGTTTCCTACTCTGTAACTCCAGTTTATATATCAGCACCACACCATAACAACAAAGAGGCTCACTACCTGGTACACAATTGGTACTCAATATTAATTTCTTCAACTAAACTATGTTTTCATTAGCTTTTGCCTATAGTATGCACTAGGATAAGTTGTCATTATTTATTATGATAAAAAGTTTGGGATGAGATTTTAACCAAAGGTCAGTAAAAACAAGAAATGCTGTAAGGAGTGTTAACTGAGTTGACAAGAATTTCTATACTAGGGAGGTTTAGTTAGCTGGTAAAATAACCCATTCTATAAAAGATGATTTGAAAATGTGTTACTTTTGTTAGTAGGAAGATTCAATCTTAAACATGTTAGAAAACAATTAGCAAAGGTGACTTAACTACGAGGATAAACTAAAGGTCAGTGATGATTGTAAATTCTAGGAAAAAGGCTGTAAAGTTGGATTATTTCATGTAACCATGACTTTGAGATATAATCTAAGAGGCAGAAATAGTCTCTCTAGTCATTATGAAGGTATACATCAAACAAGGAATAATTCATCAGGTTTAACTGACCTACATAAAATAAATGTAAATATTTGATTCAATGCTAACATAGTTCAGTAACAATGCAGTTTCTCACCCCATCAAGAACGGGAAGTCAAATAAGAAAAAAAAAGAGAGTTCTGCAGAAGTATATCCTCCAATATAAAACAGGATATAACAAAATCCTACATTACAACAAAACCAAGAATTTCCAACCTGCAAAGTGAAGTACCAGATTCTTGGATGTGACCTAACCAAGTGCTCTACAATTAAGACTGGCAAAAAACAGTCAAACGAATCTTAACCTTGTGATGCTGAATCCTATCATATTCTGGATTAACAGTTGCAAACCATAATTGTACCAAACCTCCTCCATGCATAAAAAATATATAGGAGCAACATTATGTAGTTCAAATTTTGCAAATCTAAAAATATTAAGCCTTTACAAAACCTTCAATTCTCTCATGCAAGATTAAGTGCTACAGTATACTTAGTTTTTGTCCTAGAAAAAAATATGGCTCTACTTCAAAGGGAGATGGGTTGCTGGTTTATTAAAAAATTATAAAGCCGGAGAGGGAACCAAGATGGCGGCATTGGTAAACACCTATCTTGCTGCCCCACACAGCAATTTCAAAACTACAACTTAACAAAAGAACAAACACCATCCAGAATCACTGGAAAGCTGGCTGAGTGAAAATTCCACAAATAAAAGTGAAGATAGGACACTGTGACTCAGAGGAGCGGCAGCGGACAGCATTGGAGATACGCACGGAACGAGGTTTGGAGCAGTGCGTGCCCGCCAGCAGATAAGGCAGGCAGCTGAAAACTCGGCCAGTTTTCTCGAAAGGGGGAGACAAAGACGTCCCACTGCATTGATTCCCCCAGCTCCGGGCGAAGTCCAGGGAACCCACAATCATAAGGGGTAAAAATAGGGGTAAAAACAGTGGGAGGATACGTTGAAGCTCGGATGCTGCAGGGGTCTGCAGGCTTATGGAGAGGGCGAGCTTGTGTGGAGTGCATGTGAACTTGGGAACAGCACAGCTGCGTGACCGCGCAGAGGGCACTTGTGACTTGCTCTTTCATTCGGGAAACTGTCAGACTGCATTGTTTTGCGACCCTGGGTGAGACGTTGGGTGTGCAGACTCATTTGGGGAGAGTCTGAATTCCCCAACAGCCGGTGGAGCTCGGCAGTGGCTCTCTCTCAGAGGTGCTGGCGGCCGTTGCCACCCGGCACAGAGTCCCTGGGGCCAAATAGGGCAGAGCTGATGCTGCCTGCTTAGCCCAGAGACTCCGCCCATCCAACCTGAGCATAGGTGAACATCATAGACAATTGGGCTGGAGGTCAACCCCTCCAAGTGCTAGCAACGATTAATCTACACTTAACTTCAACAAGACTGTGCAACCCATATCTACCTCAGGTAACTGGGGAGGCTGAGCCACTGTCCCTTAGAGGACATCTACCACACAAAGCTAATCGACCAACTCAGGAAAGCAGCCACCACGCAGAGACATGGAAAATCAGATGTGAAAGAAACGGAAGAAAAAAACCGACTGGACATAGAATTCAAAACCATGGTTATAAGGCTTTTCAAGAGGCTCCTAGAAAAGGCCGAGACCTACAAGGAAATAAACAAGGCTTACAAGGAAATGAACAAGACCTGTGAGGAAATGAATGACACCTACGAGGATATGAACGAGACCCTCAAGGATATAAAAAAGGACCAACCAGAAATTAAGCATACACTGACTGAAATAAAAAGTATTATACAAAGACCTAAAACTACTCTATAGGACCGCAAGAACCAAGTTTAAGATTTGAAATACAAAGAGGTAAAATCCACCCAGCTGAAAAAGCAAGAAACCAAAGAATCAAAAAAATTGAAGACAGTGTAAGGGGCCTCTGGGACAACCTCAAGCATACCAACATCCGAATTATAGGGGTGCCAGAAAAAGAGAGAGAGCAAGACAATGAAAACATATTTGAAGAAATAGTGACCGAAAACTTCCCACACCTGGTGAAAGAAATTGACTTAGGAGTCCAAGAAACGCACCGAACCCCAATATATAGGAACCCTAAGAGGACCACACCAAGGCACATCATAATTAAAATGCCAAGAGCAAAAGACAGAGAATATTAAAAGTAGAAAGGGAAAAACAGTTAGTTACCTATAAGGGAGCACCCATATGATTGTCAGCGGATTTCTCAACAGAAACGATGCAGGCCAGACAGGAGTGGCAAGAAATATTCAAAGTGATGAATAGCAAGAATCTACAACCAAGATTACTCTATCCAGCAAAGCTATCATTCAGAATTGAAGGTCAGACAAAGTGCTTCACAGATAAGAAAAAGCTAAAGGAGTTCATCACCACCAAACCAATATTATATGAAATGCTGAAAGATATTCCTGAAGAAGAGGAAGAAGAAAAAGGTAAAAATAAAAATTATGAACAACAAATACACATCTATCAACAAATGAATCTAAAAATCAAGTGAATAAATAATCTGATGAACAGGATAAACTGGTGAATATAACAGAATCATGGACATAGAGAGGGAATGGACTGACAATTCTTGGGGAGAAAAGGGGTGTGGGAAGTGCAGCAAGAGACTGGACAAAAATCATGCAACTATGGGAGAGGACAGTGGAGGGGAGGGGAGGGCAGAGGTTGGGATGGGTACCAGGTGGAGGGGAGCTACAGGAAGAAGAAAAGTGGGGAACAATGTAATTAATAAACTGAACAATAAAGATTAAGAAAAATAAAAAAAGCTCCCATTACCATCACAGATGAAACAAATATATATATAGCCTAAGGAAGTAAAGCACAGGAAGAGGTTAAGTACAGTGGTTCATACAGGAAACCTAAGGAAGAGTTGAATGGTGGACAGATGAATAGATTGTATTCAGAGACCATGAGGCATCAGTTTCCTTTATGAATAGAATATTAGTAGACTTAGTTTAAGTATGACCTAAAGTTTCTCCATAAAAGGAGCCTTTGTTTATTTCTGTGTTCTGTGGAATTAAACTATTACCCTATCCTATATAATAAAAGAGAAACATGCAAATGTGACCATACCTTCACTATGCTACCAGCCAATCAGGACCGGGGTACAGGGGCCGAGCAGTGCAAGGCGAGGGGGGGGGGGAGGAGGGGAGGCACGCATGGCGCACGGGACGGGAGGGGCCTGCTGGTGTGCTGGGCAGGATGGGACTCCTATGGGACAGGAGCGGTGTCGGGTGGGAGGGGCCGGCCTGCTCACTGGGCGGGATGGGAGCCGAGCAGGATGGGAGCCACACGGGAAGCGAGCCACGCAGGGCAGGGCGGGACAAGAGGGGCCAGCTGGCGCGCTGGGAGCTGTGCGGAATGGGAGGCAGGTGAGGCCGGTGCATGCGGCTATCCAGTGTGGGGTGCCACCAGGGCTAAGGCCAGGGTGGCCAGGGCAGAGCCAGCCATCAGCCCCATTGCAGGGTGACAGCTGGGTGCCCAAGGCCTAAAGCTTTGGCTATGGGTGAGCCATCAGTAGAAAATCCCCTGAAAGCTCCCAGTATTTCTGAGGGGGGTGATTGGGCTGAGGGGTTACCCATCCCCAGTGCACAAATTTCATGCACTGGGCCCCTAGTCTGGAAAATAATTTCAAGTAAAACCATTGGTACTGGGAATCAAAAAATAAATCTATGTCCTTGAGGAATGCTTTCAGTGGTTAAACCAACAAAATGTAACTTTCATGTGCAAAAACACAGTATTTGAAGTATTTTAACATCCCGTTTAAAAGAAAAAAATCTGACCTGAAAGTTCCCCAAACTATTAACTATCACTACCTTCCTGTCTTTCAAAATGTTTCCCATTCAGTTTTTTTGGAATGGAAAAAGTCTCCAAAAAACAGTTGAGGAAAAAATTAGGGACATATTGGATCAGAGAAGTGTTTCTCAGGTTGTAGTCATTTTTGTTAGATAAATAGGAATATCATAGCCCCAGGCTTTTTTTTACAATGTGGTTTAGGAGCTGCCAATATCAGGAGCAAATAAGAAATTTTAAAACAAAGAATGCAATTCTGGTGCCTACCTACCTACCTTCTTTCTCAAATAAATTTGAAAACTTTGAGCTTGGGACTGGGGATCTTCATAAGTCAAGTCAGTTCTGTGTAAAAAAAAAGTTTAAAGACCTTTATCCTAAGGTTCTCATATTCTATGGAAAAAGTTTTATTTTTAAAATATATTTTATTGATTTTTTTTTTTTTACAGAGAAGGGAAAGGGATAGAGAGTTAGAAACATCAATCAGCTGCCTCTTGCACACTCCCCACTGGGAATGTGCCCGCAACCAAGGTTTATGCCCTTAACCAGAATCGAACCTGGGATCCTTCACTCCGCACGCTGCCGCTGTATCCTTTGAGCCAAACCAGTTAGGGCAGGAAAAAGTTTTAAATAAACAACTTTTAAAAATGTAATTGAAATCTGTAAGGTGCTATATTTGTATAACTCAAAAAGCATTTCAGTGTTCAAATATATTAATTTAGCTGAGACTGGTTTGGCTCAGTGGATAGAGCGTTGGACTGCGGACTGAAGGGTCCCGGGTTCGATTCCAGCAAGGGCATGTACCTTGGCTGCGGGCACGTCCTGGTAGGGGGAGTGCAAGAGGCGGCTGACGATGTCTCTCATCGATGTTTCTGACTTTCTATCCCTCTCCCTTCCACTCTGTAAATAATCAATAAAATATATTTTAAAAAATAAAAATAAAATAAAATATGTTAATTTATACTTCAAGATGAAACTTAACTTTGAATGTTTCCTGTAACTTAAGATATAATACTTTGGCCTCATCTGATGTAAGTTTTCCAAAAATGAAAACTTGGGGTACTGAACTTTAAAGCTGCTTTTCATTAACATCACATATAGTCTTAATACCATTATGGTTTCATGAAATCCCACTTTCCTAAATTTCATTATACATTCTCTTTTGAAATAAAACTAGCCACTACTTGTTTTCTCAACACTGTTGTCAAAGGAATATTTACTTTTAGTAAGGGCTTGCTGGATTTAACTCACAGCTAGGTTCAGCTGAAGTATAGAAACAGGTAAAATAAAACCGGGAGGAGGGAGGCGCCTAAATGGACCACAGAGGTCCAACATTATTTCTTTACTGCTCAGCAGGAAGACAAAGTTAGCAATATCCATATTAAGTATCTTGCAATCCACAAGTTTGTGCCTATAACTACACTGTCCATAAAATTTAAATTACGTAAAATTAAAAATTCAGTTCTTTAGTCACATTAGCCACATTTCCAGTGCTCAGTATTAATATATGGTTAGTGGTTACCATGTTGGTCAGCACAGATAGATAACATTTCCATAATTGCAGAAGGTTCTATTGGATAGTGCTAATATAGAGCACCAGCAAGCACACAACTGTTTAAGAGACCACAATAATCTATCAAACTTTGCAGACATCTACATGTCATTCTGTTACTTAGGATTGGCTACACATCAAGGAATATACTAGGAGCTTAGTGTTACTACAAGACTCAACAAGATCCTGTGCTCAGAATAGTTAATAGAATTCAAACAAGCAATGACAACAACCTGAGGAGTGCTATGATTCAACATGCTTGTTATGGGATCAGGAGCAAGCACTATTTTTCTTATAGGGAGTCACTATTAGAACGATGTATCAGAGAAGGCAAAATCATAGGGGAGATGATGATACCTGATACCTCAGTGTAAGTCTTGGAGAGTCAAAACCACTAAAGTTAACATTCCAGCAGGCAGGACCCTACAAAATGGTATTACTATGTAACTACTTTTTTTGGTAAACAGTAATCACTTCAGTGTGGCTTGAACAGAGTAGTAGTGTTGGTGTGTATGCGAAAAATTACAGCAAGTAAAAAAGCTGTTAAGAACAGAGATTAGCCCATTGAGGGACCTTGTAGAACAGTGATGTTGGAATTCATCCTGTAAGTAGTTAGGAACCAGTGAAGGCGTTGCATCAGCCATTTGGATACTCTAGCTATGTTAGGACAATTGTCCTGGCAACATGTTAAGATGGATCGAAGAGGCAACAGGACGCAGAAACAAATGGTTTGGAGGCTCTTAGCATTATGGCAAATGAACTCAGTAACTAACCGATGAGAAGAGAAATCATTAAACGGACGGAAAGTTATTTAAAGGAGATAAAAAGGGTATGTTGTCTAATTTTATCTAATGTCTAATTCTCAGAAAAGCAGTAGTCAAGATTATCTGTACTGAGAGAAGGGGGTATAACTCCAGCTGAGGAAAAAGATACTGGTTTAAGAGTAAGGCCTCTGCTCAGGTGGGGTGGCCTTAATTGGTGTTGGAACCAATCTGTCTGGTTTCATGACTCACCGGGCTATCAAAACGAGGGGAGAAAGCCAAAGGTATGTCTGGAGACTGGATGAGCAAGTCCAACAAACAGAAAATGGGCTCAAAATAAGAGCGTTGCTAAGGTGCTTGATCCTGAGAATGTAAGGAAGGGGGCCTAAAATTTAAAAATTTTATGGTTTATTAAGGGTTTCTAAATGGGATGAGTATAAAACTCAGTCTGCCTTTGGTCTCTCACTTTATCCGTAGGAAAAAGCTACAAATAGATTTTTATGTAGTAATAACACGCAGTCTTGCTGTAAAATCAGTCCCAGGTGAATGTCTGAACTCCATTTTCCTCCTCCACGCCTTCCATAATTACTTTGTGACACAAACTCAAGTCTGTGGGAAGACAGATATTGGGCTCACCCTCAAAATCTTACATCTGCTCAAACCCCTGCAGGACAACGCCCCGAACCAGGTTAAACATGGGCAAAAGAATCCCGCCCATAATCTAGAAGACTCGACATGGAGGCGATGACGAGATCGCGGGGGAGGGAGGGGTTCTTCCAGGCCCAGGGCGGTCCTTAAACTGGAGACAACAGAGAACTTCCTTAAAGGTATTGCGGCACTCCCCTCCCCGTCTGGAAGGGTGCGGCCTTCCCTCCTCCGCTTCCACTGCCGCTCCTTCAGGGTAGCACCTCTCGCCGATTTTTGGAGAACATGCCCCGCCCACCCACAAACCAGCAGGACCGACCCCCGCTCCTTTCCTCACTCCCACGATTCGGGAGCAGTTCGGACTCGTAGAGCTTTTTAGGCGGCGGGTGTCCCGGGCGGAGCCGCAGCAGCCACCACCCAGAATCCTCCGCCAGGCAACCCGGCCCCACCTCCAGCGCGCGCTTCCTGCCACGTTGCGCAGGGGCGCGGAGCCAGACACTGCGGCGCTGGGCCTCACGAGGAGCGTACCAACGACCGCCACCCCCGCCGACCCGCGCAGTGGTTTCGCTCAGTTGGAACCTGCACCAATAGTAAGGGGCCATTCCTCGGATTCAGCAACCAATCATGTGGGGATCAGACAGGCGGCGGGTAAACCGACTCCCCAGAAGGGGAGGGTGGCGGGACGACCGCGCAGGAGCCACTTTCACTGACCCTCCTCCCCGCCCCCCGCACATACCCCACGTTAGGCCGACCGCACCCGTAAGTCCAACTCTCCCCACCTACCTACCCACCCACCCAACCCAGAGAGCAATGCGAGACTCCCTAGGCGGCTGCGCAATCCCGAGCCTGTAACTGACAGACCCTTTACTCCAACCAGAACACGCCATTTGTGTTTTCACACGCGGCGGGAGACGCGGTGGCCAATCAGTGACTAGAGCTGAACCGACAGCGCTCCTCCCTTTGCAGTAGCAATGGCTCCGTCCGGATTCGAGCCTTTTCCAATCCTCCCTCCCCCTCCGGTGGCCGCCGAGCGGGCCGCATTCCTGCGTGCCTCTCACCTCTTTTCCTTCCAGCGTAACAAACATTGTACGCCCGAGTTCCCGCGGGAGAAGACAACCCCAAAGTACCAGTCAACCCCCCTTAGCCACCCGTTTCCCCCACCGTGTCCACAGGTCTCCCTCCCACCAGAGTCCCGCTCCCCTACCTAGCCGAGGCTCTGTGAGGAGCCGGAGCTCAGAGCACAGCCTCTTCTCTAGGCGGCCCCGGCGGCTTCCGCTGATTGGCAACAAGTTGGCCAATGGGTGTGAGGCGGTGGGCGGAGAGGCCAATGGCGCGGCGGGAGGGGGCGTGTCCCAGGTGCCCCTGGCGCCAGCGCTTGTAATCCCCGTGCGGTCAGTGGCGTTTCCGCTCGGGCAGCGGCTGAGTGAGCTGCTGCTGCCGCCGCCGCCGCCGCCGCCGCAGCCGCCGGGGGAGGGGCGGCCGCCGCCCGCTTGCGCTCAGAGACTCACGCAGCCCCAGTCCCGCCAGTCCGCCAACATTGTAGTGCCGCCCTCCCCCTTCCCTTGGCCCTTCCCCCACCCGCCTTTGCTCGCTCCGCCTTTCTGCCCCCACCCCCACCTCACGGGCAAGGGCCATTCCCGGCCAGGAAACGCCGTGGCGCCGCGTTGGGCCTAACTCGAGTCCTCCTGCCTCCCGGGAGTGCCGTGCGCCGCAGCCCGGGCCCAGGCCCCGGCAGCGCCTGGGATAAGGTAAGGGTCCGACAGAAAAGAGGGACCTACCCTCAAACCGGGCCCCGGGGGAGGGAAGGGTCACCTCCTCCGTCTCCCCGCGCTCGCTTTCGGGACTCGGGCCTGGCCCTCCCCAGGCTCTTAGCAGGAGGATGCTGCCCCTTCTCATCCCCCTCGTCATCCCGCTATACACCATTGCATTCCTCTTTCTCAGGGAGAGAGATCCCCTTCGTCATCTAGTCGACCCCACTACCCTTTTCACGTCTTTCCTGGGTCAGGACGCTTCCCCTCCCCCAACATCTCTTCACCCCTTTTCCTGGGAACTGCCTAGTCCACGTTTACCTTTGATTTGAGGCTAGGCCCTTCGCTGCCCTCTTGAAATACACAGGCATACTTTTTCCCCCACCCCAACAACCCCGGTTCGCGCGGCCTGGTGACAACTCTGATCGTTCTGGGGGCCTCTGTCTCTTCATAATGTTCCTGGACGCCTTTCCTCTCGTTCTCGGGTCCCCTCCCAGATGATTGCTTCCTTTCCCACACTAAAGACGTTACCTTCGCCAGCCCCACTTCACATTTTGGGGTTCTCAGTGGCTTCTGCCCCAGTGTCTCCGAAATAGTCCTATTATTGAATTTGTAAGGTTTGAGCTTGGAGTTGAGCCAGACTGTGTCGTTCTCCCAGCCTTGGGCGTGGAGAGTGATCATTTGAGAAGGTCTTTAAAGGCAGAAAGATTTATACCCAGTATAATTCACATTCCCTCTGCGTGGAAGCTAAGGGATGCGAAGTGAATGACGGTGAGAAAAAGCCCTGGTTTTTAAGTAGGTGAATCGCGTGAGAGGGAAAGTTTACTGTTGGGAAAGCCCCCCTCTATGCTAATTTATTCTATAGAGCTCTTTTGCTTCTCACTTCTTAGGAATAACTGATCTTTCCCTTGGATACTGATGCTGCAGCCAGCTCTGCTGGTCTGGGTCAGGGGTGCATGTATGACCTGCATTTTCTGCTTTCTCATGTTACTTGTGCAATGTGTTCACCAGTAACTCGTTTCGTGCCCAGATCTCCGGGTTCCATTGAGCTTTGTCTATATTTTAATTCATTTCTCCCTTTTTCTCCTTTGCTCATAGTACTGAAAGAATCCCCAGGTTCTCTGCTAATGTCTTCCATCATTTGACTAAAGGAGTTGCTTATAAATGACTTGTAACCAAGACTAAGATTTTTTTGTTGGGCAGATCCAACAAAAAAACTTTCGGTTGGGTGGGATCCAGCTGAGTTGAGCATTTATGAGCTTTTCAGGAGAATGTTTGTGTACCCCCTATTTGGGAAAATTTCTTGGTGGTTAATTTTATATCACTAATGCTTTTAGGTCACTCATGAAGAAAGTTATAAGTTGTAATTTTAGATGTGTGGAATCTGAGGTAGGACTAAAGCAAAGAATATTCACATATTCTGGGCCTCTTGAAGAACATAGGAAAAAAATTTTTATTGGATTTCTTCCAGTTTTCTTCCATAGCCAAAAATTCTGGTCACTTATGGGATTACAGTTTTTAAGGTTTACTCAGATTGTCATGAAGATTCAGAAATGAATTATGCCCTTTGGTAGGGCATGACACAAGTCTCTGTCTCTAGCTGCAAATTTAAATTTGACTGAAAAGAGAGTCCTTGGAAAATTGGCCTTTTAAAGACTAAAGCTTAATCTTCACTTCTAAATTGCTGGCTTAATTAAAATGGATATCTGGAATTTGGTAAATAGTGGTTTTTCTAATAAAAGGCCCTTAGTTTAAAACTAGAAGGACCTTAGGATTGTTTCTAAAAGCATAATTCCAGCTCTTCTGGCATGGAGCATTGGTCCAAAAAAAAAAAAAAGTGTGTAAGGAGTGGGGGTGGGGTAAGGAAAAGGTTGTTCTTTGGGTTGGATCACAGGACTGAGTATACAAGGCAGCAGCAGCTGCTGGCTCTGGAACTCTGGTTGCTACGTGAGAAGCTTGAGTAGTGCTGGCTGCCGTCTCCAGGGAAGGACAGCAGTGCAGCGTCCATTAATGCTGTTGGCTGCAGGGAACTACACTTAGGCAATAAATAGCTGCTTCAGGACGAAGAAGAAACCTTGCTTTCCTGGGAATTTTCATTGCTGAGCTGGTTTGCATTTTATTGGTGGGGAGATGAGAATTCATAACCTTCTACCCAATTATGGATATCAGCAGCATATGGAAACTGGATCATAGAGTTTTTCTTTTTTGTTTGGTTTTGGGGGGTTTTGGCAGATTTTTGCTTTTTGCCTGTAGATTTGTGCTTGAATAGTACTGAAAGTTTCGTTAGAGTTTTAATATTTCAGTCCATTTCATATTTTGTTGTGTGTCTTCTTTCATTTGTTAGGCCATATTTACCTTATTGAACAGATATTTTGTAAACATTTTACTAAATTTGGAATCTTAAACTCTAAAGAGTGCCCTTTTCAGAATGACTTGTAAATATAAATTTCAGAAGTATTCTCTTAATTTCTGTATCAGTAATAGACTTCTGCAAATTGAATTATTTCTTTGGAGTTTGACCTATAAAATGAATTCATTATATATGTGTTGGATGTAGTCTTCTAAGACCACAAGGTTGTATGTTTGGCCGTGATCCATCTGAAACATAGGACAAACCAGAAAGAATATTCAGAAATCGAATAAATAGTGTACAGGATACTTGAGAAGATGGCCTCTTATGTGGTTTCCCATCCCCCACAGCTCCTGCACATTAGGAAAATCTTTGATTAAACAGAACAGTTTATTGCGTATGGAAGTACTTGAAGGAGAGGCACCATCCAAACGTACCACCAATTTTATACGGTACTTAACAGATGAGTTGCCTCTTCCCCACCCCACAAGGTGCTTGCATGCTATATTTTTCCCTCAGAATTTTATAGGTTTAGCTTTGTGTAAATGTACTTAAATCTATAATGTATAGCATGACTGTGGCATTTGTGGCAGGGAACCAAAAGAACGGAAATGAGTTGTGTCATTCACAAATGTGGCTTGCGTTGTCTCAGTGATACACACAGACTAATGAAATGGGACCTTTCATGGATAATATTTTTAGGTGGTTTTAATCTTATCACTATCATATATAAAAAATGCCATATCAGGTAAATATTGTTTCATTCATAGTGGTTATTTAACATTTTAGATACGTTTTTTAGCTTAAGTTATATGCTAAAGTTACTTTATAAAATAATCACTTTTTTCACTTGTGTTTTCTGTTGTTTGGAATCCATTGTGATTTTGATGTGATTATTTTCTGAAAGATCAAGGAGACCTTTTTCATAGGATTTATTTAATCAGTATGCTTGAAAATTTTTATATCTTCTGATACTGTTTTATGTCCAGGAACTTACATGCTTTCTGAAGTTATTCTGGCCTTTCTTGAGGAGAATGGTTATTTAATTTTGCCTTTGGATAGGAAGATAATATAGGGCAAAATGCAAATGTGCAGTCAACCACTTGTATTTTGTCCTTTTCGTGTTGAAATTACTTATGAAACATTAGGCCATAGTTAAGGATAGTCCATGGTTTTTAGGTACTTATTATCAATGAGAAATTGATCATGAATAGAATATAATTTTTTTATAACTTCTAATTCCACTCTGATGATTTGTCAGTTTAATTTGAAATTTTGTTTATAAAATTTGTTTCAGGTATTGGAAACTAAAACTTGATAGGAATATTTTAAGATAAAACTTACTATGACTACAAAATATGTGAGATAATGTATATTTTAATACAGATTATTTTTGTTTATAATTTGATTTAAAACATTCATTTAGGGGCTTAAAAAGTATGGTAGACAGTAATTGGTACCTTTTTTACAGCTAAAAATTCAAAAATATGTGGTAAAATGGCATTTTTAACCTTTCATTTGATGCAGTGGTTGGTCTCCCTTGTAATGATTTAGGGAAATTCAGGAAAGATGAGAGAATATAACTTTTTTCACTTATCAATACATATTTTGTTATACTATAATCTTATGAAAAGTATTCTGTTATATATTTGTCTAAATCGGGTAAAAGATACCCAGTAACTTGGGGGAGGGAGAAGCTGTTAGAAAACATCACTTTAGAGAATTCTCTTATTCTGACTAAATATATTCAGATTCTTTAACACTTTATGAAGCAAAATTGAAATATAACAAAGGAACAATGAAGCTAAATCTCAATCTACTTTATACTAGCCCTCACTGAACAAGGAATTTGTAATCCCATCCTGCCTCTCAGTTTTTGCACCATATTGATTTTGTTTGCTGAATACCTCAGAGAAATATAAGGATCACATTAACTATCTTTGATATAAAGACAGGGGAAAGGAATTTTCTGCTTGTTGGAATAAGACCTTACTATTTTTTAAAAACTAAGGTTATTTGGCCAGTTTTGCCTCATGCATTCGACTGTTGGTTTGGTCTGACTGCTTTCTCTTCTGTGCTCTTCCTTTTTTCATAGCATGAGAATTCTCAGAGTTTTGATGTCAAACTAAAGTAATAAGAATCGTTTTCTTAGTCATGTTAGTTATGTATATACACCCAGAGCTGGAAATACTCCTTGACCTATGTTATGAATCACACAAAAAGCAAAGGACATAGGAATTTATATAGAATTTGTTTCTATCTGGGAAATCAAGTTTTTGTTGTGCTACCTAATTGAGGGAAAATGCCAAATTCCTAGCTGCTCTGTTTAAGATATATATATATATATATATATATATATATATATATATATATATATATATGGAAACATGGGAGGAGCCCGAGACCTCTGCATCAGGATTTGGTCTGAGTAGAAAGGAAGATTTTTGTTTCAAATTGCCAGCTGCTTATGTCATACTGACTCCCTTATTATGCCTTTAGTTGGCCTGTCAATATGGCCAAACAGCTAGATAAGTGTGGGGCAGGACAAAGGGCTCTTTGCACAGCAGGGAGGCAATGTTGGTGGGGGAGGGGTGGGAGGTAGGAAAGACTGGAGGAGGAGGTTCTTTTCCCTGGGAGATTATTCACTTTGGCATACAATTAAAGAAATCATTTATATTTCCTACTGAAGCATTGAATTTGTGCCAACTTTATACTGTTAACCTGAAATTTAGTATATTCCTGAATATGTGGTAGGTATCCATCCTCTCCTTCAAGGAAAAATAAAAAAATGAAAGCTTTGTGTAGATTAAAAGAAAATAAATTCCATGCACTGCACTCTTAAATACAAGTCACTTCCTGAGTAGAGCAGTTCTGGAGCCTCTAGAGCAGAATTCTGTTTAAGAAATGGAAAAGGATATTATAGCTGAATAAAACCTAAATTTCAACACATACATTGTCTTTGAGTTGAAATTAGACCAAAATAGATAAAATAATTTGTTTCCCTTTGTAAAATAGTTGCATATCGTTAACTCCAGTTTTATAACTATCATATAGAGAACACCCTCCAACATTTACATGTTGGCTTGCCATCATGTACAATGCTAACTGAGGAAAGGATACTTACTGTTTCAGTCTTGCCCTGCTTCCTGAAGAACCTGATATTCCCCAGAGATTTTTCCTTCCCCCGCTGTTATGGTATTGGCACTACCTTGTTTGACACATATGTGCTTAATTTCCAACTGAAAGTGTGGTGGTTCCATCCATGTTATTAGAATTAATATGAATCTTAGAGTTGGAAGAGATCCCGTGGGTTATCTGGTACCTGAAGCAAAATGATAATGAGATATTCAAAGTTTGGACCCAGTTGAAGTTTTCATTAATAAGGTAAAAGGCTCAGTGTCCTGAACAGTATTTTTAATTGCTTTTAAAATAAATGTCGATACTAGTACATGTGTATTACTTGTGGGATGTTTAAAAAAAATTAAAGAATTGCATTCATAGAAAAGTTAGAAAGCAATTATTTGGATTGTAAAAGGATTCCTCTTTAATAAAGGAGTATGTGCTGAAGTTCTTTTAAATGCTTAATATATTTTAAGAGAATTTGATGTTTAGAAATAAATTGGTCAGAACTCAATTTTCCAAGAGTGCATCTGTTGCTTAAATTAAGATGCCACCTGTATTGCAGTTATTAAACTAGCCTTAAAGTTTTCCTTTCTATCCAGACCGCAGGAGACTAACTGTAAGGACACTGCAATGCTAATTTTTACTTATGGATCTAAAGACTGTAACTGTTAGCAAAGAAGAGGTGTTTGTTTTAACTTGTTAGAGTAACTAAAAACTGCCATTAATGCACATTGTAATATTAAGCAAGCCTGACCAACTTTGTGTCTTTTCTCTCTGTAAAAGAAAGATACATGTGTTACCTACTTAACTTTAAATTTCTGTATGTATTGGTCTTGGCAGCAATGACATAATATTTTGTCTGAAAAGGGATATTTGAGTGACTTAATTATGATTGTCATTTAGAACTTTTTTTATCAATAAAATAGCAACAATTTAGTTGTGCCACCTCTTACTATTCATTCACATGTATTATTTCCATAGATTTGTGGGACTAAAATAGAAGCCATCTATTTCAAACCCTGGCTTCTATTCCAGACAGTTTTCTCTACATGTACTAAGACTCACATTGCTTGCTCTGAGGAAAACATTGTCTCAGCACACATAAATGTACCCAACTTCCCAGATAATTAGAAATGTCTTCATTGTGGCTTCTGCTCCTGTTACCTGAATCTTGCTATAGAGGACCTAAAAAGTTTCCTGGCAAAAGTATGGTGGTGAGGGGGGCACATTTTTTATTTCAAAGGTATTGATAACTACTTTGGCTCCCCAAACAGCTAATCTCAACCTATCGAATAAAAAAGAGAGGGTAATATGCAAATTGACCTCACCTCTGCTATACCCACAAGCCAATCAGGAGCAAATATGCAAATAAACCCCAACCAAGATGGCTGCAGCCACTGAGAGTAGGCTTGGGTTTCCCCGAAGATGGAGGAAGCCAAGCTTTCCGCCTGCCCTTGCAGGCCTAGGCCTCCACTCAATGCTACAAAGTTTCAATTATAGAAGGTACATAAATCCCAACAAAAATGGCAGCAGCGGCGGAGCTGGAGAGAGCAGAGGCTAGGGTTGCCCCGGTAATGGAGGAAGCTAATAAGCTTTTGCAGCTCTGGCCAGCCTAAGCCTCCACTCTAGGCTACAAAGTTTCAATTATAGAAAGTAAATAAACCCAAACAGAAATGGCTGCTGCCACAGAGTGAGCACATGGCTTGGCTCTGCTCCAGGCTACAAAATTTCAATTATAGAACATAAATAAATCCCAGATACCAGGGCTTCCACTTGGGTCACTGGGGGGCATGGCCAGCCTGCAAACCACCACAGGCCCCTCCCCCAGGGTATCCTACACCCAAAGGGAACCCCCACCCTAATCTGGGACTCCATGCCCCCCACCCATGCACCAGGCCTCTATCCTATCTAATAGAGTAATATGCAGATTGACCTAACACTCTAACACACAAGAGGGCTGCCCCCATGTGGCCAAAGGTCCTGTCCCCATGTGGACACAAGATGGTCAGCAGGGGAGGGCAGTTGGGAGGGACCAGGCCTGCAAGGGAGGGCAGTTATGGGCAATCAAGTCAGCAGGGGAGGGCAGTTAGGGGTGACCAGGCCAGCAGAGGAGGGAAGTTGGGGGCAAACAGGCTGTCAGGGGAGCAATTAGACATCAATCAGGCTGGCAGGGGAGTGGTTAGGGTGTGATCAGGCTGTCAGGCAGAAGTGGTTAGGGGCTATCAGGAAGGCAGGCTGCAGGCAGGCAAGTAGTTGGGAACCAGCAACTGGATTGTGAGAGGGATGTCCGACTGCCCATTTAGGGCCCAACCTGGTAGGATCGGGCCTGAATGGGCAGTTGGACATCCCTCCAGGGGTCTCAGATTGGAGAGGGCGCAGGCTGGGCTGAGGGACACGCTACCCCTCCGCCCCCGCATGAATTTCGTACACCGAGCCTCTAACTTTCAATAAAACCCAGCCAGCAATAGGCTATCATGGAGGTAAAATGTAGCACTGTACCTCATCTTGCCATTGGAGCTGCTCCACCTGATTTCCTGCTATTATCACCCCATAACACTTCTCCCCAGCAAAAAAAAGAAACTAGGACAAAAGGGGAAAATTGGATGGTGTAATATGATTTTTACTATGATTATGGGTTTTTTATATATACTTAAATATGAAATCATTTGCCCTATTCTTAAAAGTTAGTAGTGAAAGAGACTTTGTAACTTAAGTGCCTTCTACATTTTTGATAAACCATTTCAGATTCTTAGCTTTATAGGAAAAAATGGTTAAATTTTATTGGCTATTCTCACAGTTGTTATTACTGCTAAATGCCACTGCATTATTATTATTGGCTTGAAGGGAGAGACTCTCTCCTGTAGTTTGTATTGAGAATTACTAATTTGTGTAATTCAGATTTATAACTAAAGTAACGTTCAAAATTAAACCTTTATTTATGCTTATCTCTGTTGTAGTGAAGGCGGAATTGTTAGAATATAAATTTTTCATTCTTCAGAGTTCTTTCTTCAGCTGCATAATTCATGTTCTTCAGATCTTCCTTTTCCCATAACCACCACCCCTGCCCTCCCCCCAAAAAAAGAAGAGACCAAGAAATTTCATTTTTATCATTTTTATTGTTGCCTTGGCCGCTGAGATTTTCTCCTTCCCACTCCTGAAATGTCAAGACTCATAAAACCCAGGAATATAATAATACGTGCATTGGTGAGTGTAGTAAGAGGATTATTTCATAATTCTTAGAAACTGTTATCTGAATAGGCTGTTTCAGTATTATGTTAGCATGTTTAATAATGTTGGCATGTTAATATATGTCCAAGATGTATTTCATTGTTTTAGATTTGCACCCATTGTTTGTTGTTTTTATATGAGGTGGTTTCTTTTCTGGGCCTCTCCTGTTCATGGTTTTGTATTTTTGTCCTGTTGTGATCTTTGCCCTGTGTTGAAAAATTCTATCTCCTCCCATCAACTTCTGCATGCCACAACACATATAGTTTTTGCTCTCACTGCTTTGTGAAGGAGGATGATCTGTAGTAATAATTAACTGTATAGTATCCAAGGATGGTTTTATTTATGAAAAAGAACCTGGAAGGACCTGTTGGCAGTTATACTGCCTCTGCACTTATGCTACCCTTTTCTTTATTAATGTAGGGCCATTGAGAGTTAACTTGTTTTAATAAGAGAAACCAGACAGAAAGGGAAAAGCCACAGTTAAAACTGATTATTTAAAAAATAAATGTTTATTATGATTACATTTAGGATAGAAACTTAGGCACGTTTCAATTCTAAAGACAAATGAGTTTAAACTATTAAAATAAAACAAAGAAGAATTGTTGCTGCAGTATGATTGCATGCTCAATGTAGCATTAGATTATTGCATGAATGCATAAATTTTTATTTTCTCAATTTCTATGGCGCAAACTACTATAGCCATGCAAGTTAAATAAATGTTTTTTTGCCCACAACCTGAAAAATATTAGGTGGAATGATTTTTAAAAATAATTGATCTGGCCAAGACGGGTTTGGCTCAGTGGTAGAGCGTCGGACTGCGGACTGAAGGGTCCCAGGTTCGATTCCGGTCAAGGGCATGTACCTTGGCTGCGGGCACATCCCCAGTAGGGGGCGTGCGAGAAGCGGCTGATCGATGTTTCTCTCTCATCGATGCTTCTGACTTTCTATCCCTCTCCCTTCTGCTCTGTAAAAAATCAATAAAATATATTTAAAAAATAAATAAATAAAAATAAAATAATTGATCTGAGGAAAATGTAGAAGCTAGTCCAATCTTTTTTTTTTTTTTTTTTTTTTTTAATCCTCACCTGAGAATATGTTCAGAGGCAGGGAGAGAGAGGGCAGGGGCCTTAATGTGAGAGAAGCCTCTAGTATACACCCTGACTGGGGATAGAACCTGCAGTCTTCAGGTATACAGGGTGACACTCCAACTGAGCCATTCGGCCAGGACATTGGCCAGATTTTTGAAGTCCCCTTTTATTTTTGTTATTGCTAGATAATTTTAGTTTTATTTATGGCAATTAGAACTTTAATGTCATGAAGAGTAATAGAACAAAATAAGGGTGGATTAACATGATGCCAATGCATATTGTAGGATGAGGCTAACATTGTACCAAATTGTTGCATATTTAGATTATTTTAAAAGTTTAACTTTTTGTTAATCCTTGCCCAAGGATTTTTTTTTTTCTATTGAGTTTTAGAGAGAGTAGGTGGGGTGTTTTCCACCCCACCCCCACCTCCACCTGGATGCCAGGAATTGAACCCACAGCCTAGGTACATGCCTTTAGCTGGGCAATGATAACCAGGGCAAAAGTGGCATACAGTACTCACAGATTGAACAGATAGTTATCTTATTGATGGCACATTATATAAACAGTAATTTAAAATATTTACTAAAAATCCAAAAAATGAAAATAGTGCTGACATATCATATATGGAGTTCTGAAGTTACTGTAGCCATACCACTTAGACCAAATAGGTAATAAATAATGCCAGCTCTTCTTTCTTTGGAGCCTAGGCTGGTTGGCCTGACCCAGATGTTTTTACCTCATTCTTCCTTACTTAATCCCTAGGCTACTAAGATTTGAAGTGTTGCTAGGAATAAAAGTATCTGTTCATAAATTGAATAGGAATCTGACTGGGCCTGTGGGAAGACATGTATTTTTAGAGAAGCAAGGTTCTGGGTTAGTATAACTTTCCACTTACCATTTATCATGAAAGGGAATTGCTGGAGTTTGCAGAGTACACTGAGCAATAAGAAGAGAGTGGACATCTTTACGAAATAGTTATGTACCACTCAAGAGAAAAAAATGTTTTTATGTAGAATACCTTAGTTTTTCTGAAAACTTAATATTAGGAATGTGTTCCTGTAGAAAGTAGCTATCCAAAGGATTGTGTTGAATATCTTTTGTGAAAATGATTTTAAAATTGAATATTTTACAGATAGAGTGATCATATGTCTTGGTTTTCCTGGTTATCCTACTGAATAATTAGTAATGGCATTTCTTTCTCAAAAATGTCCCAATTTGAACCATAAATTATATGCTCAGCCTAATTATAGAAGATCATGAGTCTTACTGTCTTTTATAATATTTCTTCTGATTCTGCAAGGATTTATCTTTTGTCCTCTCTGAACCCCCCTTTTTTACATGAGTGATTTTTAGGGTGCCTTTTTTTTTTTCTCCTTATAGTTGGTAAGGGAGGGGATAGATATGTATTTGCTTAATTTTTTTTATTATGGAAAAGTCCAAATAAAGCAAAATAGAATAGAAAAGAGGACTCCTTTTGGATTTTATTTAAACCAAGATAAGGTCCATACATTGTACTTGGTTGATAAATTTGAGTCTAATTTATAGATTCTCTCACTCTCGTTTTCATACAATATAATCCTATCTAATAAAAGAGAAACATGTAAATTGACCGAACCTCTGCTATACCCACAAGCCACACCCACCAGCCAATCGTGAGTGAATTTGCAAATTAAGCCAACCAAGATGGCAGTTAATTTGCATATCCAGGTGCAGAGCAAAGCTGCAGAGAAGCAAGCAATTGGGGCAGGGTGAAGGGAGGGAAGCATGCAGGGTGGTGGAGACTACTGCAGGAAGCCCTATTGCAGGAATCTTTCTGCAACAGGCCTCTAGTATAATATAATATACTTATTAAAAGATTTATTATATTGTAAAGTTCCTACTCTTTGGATGTTGGAGGTTGCATGTACATGGTGTCACTTAACATCTATCTATATAAAACCCTAATATGCAAATAGACCAAACGGCAGAACAACCAGTTGCTGTGACGTGTGCTGACCATAAAGGAGCGTGTGTGGAACATGGCAGGATGGTGGAGCAGAGACACCAGACCAGGGCAGGGTGCCAGTCACTGTCATCGGGGCAAGCCTCTGGTGGTTACTGAAAATTCTTTGCTCCCGTGCGCTGTAGTCCCGCCTGGTGCTCACTCCTACTGATGATTCCATTTATACCCACTGCTATCACGGAAGCCGTCACTTGCACCCACTGCTGCCCCCAATTGCCCCTCAGGGCTTCTCCACCTCCCCCTGCTCCTAAAGGGCAATTGGGGCCAGCAGGCACCTCTTTCACCTATGCCAGTTCCAGTGCCAGGCCCACTCACACCTGCTGACAACACTGGCTCCGCTTGCACTCACTGCTGGCACTGGCCCCACATCGCTCCCTGCCATTAGCATGTGGGAGGGGCAGAAGTAGGAGTGAGGCTGGGTGGGGGCGTGGAGGTTGGGCTGAGAACTACCCTTGTAACCACTGTAATCTCGCAGCCCACAGTTCCTTTCAAGGTGCACGAATTTGTGTACTGGCCCTTAGTATCCTATAAGATGACAATCCACACACAGCATATTTCATGTAAATAGTGATTAGATCAATTGCAAGTATACTTTTCATGAAAATACTATGTACTTCCTTGAGAGTTACCTAATACCTAATCATCTACGTGATGTTAAACAGCTGTTGATATTTATTGCCTAGATCAGCTATTCTTAAGTGGTACACCCTAAAAAATTGGAGGTCCCAAAGACCTTTTGTTTGTGTGGGTTTTATTAAGATTTACCAGATTTAAAACTGAGGAGGGGGGATCTTAGTTGTTAGTTGACTTAAAAATAACAGTAACAGAACCCCAATATATAGGAACCCTAAGAGGACCACTACACCAAGGCACATCATAATTAAAATGCCAAGAGCAAAAGACAAAGAGAGAATATATATATTTTTAAAATATATTTTATTGATTTTTTACAGAGTGGAAGGGAGAGGGATAGAAAGTCAGAAACATGGATGAGAGAGACATCAACCAGCTGCCTCTTGCACGCCCCCTACTGGGGATGTGCCCGCAGCCAAGGTACATGCCCTTGCCGGAATCGAACCCAGGACCCTTCAGTCCACAGTCCGATGCTTTGTCCACTGAGCCAAACCGGTTTCGGCTACAAAGAGAGAATATTAAAAGCAGCAAGAGAAAAACAGTTACCTGTAAAGGAGCACCCATACGATTGTCAGCGGATTTCTCAACAGAAACTATGCAGTCCAGATGGGAGTGACAAGAAATATTCAAAGTGATGAATAGCAAGAATCTACAACCAAGATTACTCTATCCAGCAAAGCTATCATTCAGAATTGAAGGTCAAATAAAGTGCTTCACAGCTAAGAAAAAGCTAAAGGAATTCATCACTTCCAAACCAATATTATATGAAATGCTGAAAGATATTCTTTAAGAAGAGGAAGAAGAAAAAGGTAAAAATAAAAATTATGAACAACAAATACACTCTATCAACAAATGAATATAAAAATCAAGTGAATTAAAAATCTGATGAACAGGATAAACTGGTGAATATAATAGAATCATGGGCATAGAGAGGGAATGGACTGACAATTCTTGGGGAGAAAAGGGGTGTGGGAGGTGCAGCAAGAGACTGGACAAAAATCATGCAATTATGGGAGAGGACATTGGGGGGTGGGATGGGTACCAGATGGTGGGGAACTATAGGGGGGGAAAAGGGGGAAACAATGTAATTTAATAAGCTGAACAACAAAAAAGAGTTGCATGGATGAAAACCTGGGTCCTTTATGGCATCATCGATGGTAAGCCTTTTTGACAAACCAATTAATATCTGGATTGTTTTTTAAAAAATAGTAACAGTAACAAATCTTGCTAACCTAAGTAACATGATTTTTGTGGGAAATACCCAATTTTCTTAAGTGCCATTGCTTTCCATTTTTGCAAATCTCCTTAGTATCTTTCTGGCATAATAGAAGACAACAGTTTTCTCATAGATTCTTCTGCATTTAATTTGTGTTTGTTTTGGTTGAAGAATATGAAGATAATTTGTTCTCACACAGATATAAGTAGTTGAAAGGGGAAAGACCTCCCATATTCCCTGAAAGAATCTGGGGAACTTTAGGAGTTCTAAAAACAGTTTGAGAACAACAGGCCCAGATTATTTCCATTACTAGAGGTGCGGTGCACAAAATTCATGCATGGGTAGGGTCCCTGGGCCTGGCCGGCAATCAGGGCCAATCTGTGGGGCAACCAGCAGGGTGATGGGGGGCCCTGCTAGCACTCACCTTGGCCAGCCTGGCACCACCCCCTGCCACCACCGCCAGTTGCCTCCCTCTGCAGGACGATTGGGGTATCCCCGGCCATCAGTCATTCTGTCATTCCGTCAATTTGCATATTAGGCTTTTATTATATAGGATTCTTGTGAAGTAGTGATATTTTTATCACCACTTCATTGTTTTCTGTAATTATTTGCTTACCCTAAGATGCAGTTTGAATACAAAAGGCAAGACTGGTGCTTGTTTTCCCCCTTACTAGTTTTCTAAATGTTTGATGATCTGGCAACCTCAAAAGGTGATGAAGTGTAATTATTGTATACTTTTTTTTTTGTAATCCTCACCCAAGGATTTATTTTCATAGATTTTAAAGATGAAGGATGGGAAAAGGAGAGAAACATTGATTGGTTGCTTCCCATGTGCATCTGATCAGGAATCACACCTGCAACCTTTTAGTGTATGGAATGATACTCCAACCAAGCTATACCAGCCAGGCCATTATTGTGTATTTATGGTTTTAAATATATTTATGTGTTTCAGTCCCTTGTAATTATTATTTTTGACATTCAAATTATTCCACAATTGGCTCTTGACTCTTAACACATTGGGTGAAGACTAGTACTTTTTTTTTTTTCAGACCAGTAGTTTTATTGCTAGCTTTACTCAGTGATCATAGAAGTTTCTATTGAACGAGTACAAAAAACGTTTTACATAAATGTTAAAGGCACACTTTAAAATTAAATATCCATTGCATTTTGAAGTTACTTATTACATGTTCTTACAAACTAATATATTTTTAAAGTGTACTTTGTAAAACACTGTGTAATATGAATCGATAATCTGTGCAATCATCTGCAATGTGTTAAATCCTTTTTCCTCATTCTCAATCAGTTCCTGGCCTTTTTTCTTTAAATTGGTTCTTTGCTTTCTCATATGACCAGATCTTCCATTGTTCTTGGTTTGGTCCTTGTTTCTAGACCTTTTCAGTGGACAGAACTAAAAAGTGGTTTCTTCTCTGCCCTCTTTGTTTCTTTTTTTAAATCTCAATTGTTGGTGTTGGATAGCTTTTATTTTTAAAAATATATATTTTATTGATTTTTTACAGAGAGGAAGGAAGAGGGATAGAAAGTCAGAAACATCGATGAGAGAGAAACATTGATCAGCTGCCTCTTGCACACCCCCTTGGGTACATGCCCTTGACCAGAATCGAACCTGGGACCTTTCAGTCCACGGTCAACACTCTGTCCACTGAGCCAAACTGGTTTCGGTAGATAGCTTTTATTTTTAATTCAATATTATATTATATTTAAATAATCCTAATCTTTCCCTGCACTCAAAATTCCAGTTTTTGCTAACATCAATGTATTTACTCTTTGATTTATCCCACAAAACAATTTTAGAATCTCAGAACAGTATATACTGGAGAGTGGAGTTGTTTGTTTTTGACCTTAGGATATGTCTCTAAAAAGTGTGGTCGGATTACAGTGTTTTAAAATCACTTGGAATAGTTCTCTATGTGGTTATGCCACCAACTTGATACACAGTGAGGTTAAATTTTTTTAGTCATACCAGATTTTTTAGGGACTGCTTTTTGTTTTATAATTATATAAAATGTGGTTACTAAGTGAAATTTTTATCTGTACTCAGAGAAATCTGACTTCTAGGCTTTTCCACTCTATCCCTATATGTAAGACTTAACAGATTATTTATGATTAAAGTGTTTCCTTTTTTTATTGTAACAGAAGAATCATTTAAGTCAGTTCATTTACTAAAAGTATCTGCTTTGGATTTTTCAGTAACTAATAAGTATTTTTAGGTCATGGTAGAGGAGCACTGACTTTTCTGGGGGAGTTTTTTTTGTTTGTTTTTTGTTTTTGTTTTTTTTTGGTGACCACAATTTCTTGCCTTAATATAAACAGTCAAGACACAAAACTTCCTTATCTCTCTTGAAATGGTAGATAATTTTCCATTTATTTCTGATTATTTCAGACACTTAAATCTAACACTTGGGACACTAGTTCTACTTGTTATAGAAAGTTGGCATCATTTAACATTTCTTGAATGAATAAAATTCAAAAAATTTAAATCTGAAATTTAAATATTATCTTAGAAAGAATGTAATCTACTTTTTAACTTAGTTATTTAAAGTTCAGAGTGCTTGATTTTATGTTTTAAATTAAATCTGAAACCTGTTTAATATTAAGTCTATTCTAGTAGCTGAAAGAAGTTGCAGTATCATAGTTCAGCAATATGTCACATTCTAATATGATACATATTATAGGCTAAAAACTATTCATATAGTGAATCAGTTGGACTCAGATTTTAGTTTGCAGTTTTCTTATTCTGGCCTTGGCGAATTTCTTAGCTTTGATGAGTTTAATTCTTTGGCTGAGTAGGAATATTACCTTCCTCATAAAGATGAAGTGGACATCACATGAACTAATGGCTATGAAGTGATTGAGGGAACAGTGGTTGCTACAAAATAAGCATCCAGTAAGTGTGAGCTTTTATTTGAAAATTGTTATTGTTACAAAATTTTGATCAATTCTTAAAACTATATGCACCTTACTTAGGATCAGTGGTGCTTATTACATGGAGTAAATATAGCACCTCATTTTCATGACTTCATTAGTTATATGAAAAGAACCAACTGTTAACAAAAAAATAATCAGGGTCTAACTAAAAGTTGAGGCTTCTGGCTTTACAATGTACCAATGCTTACCATATAAATATAATCACATTAAAAAAACTTAATAGATAAGGAAGCTTTAAGGAAACATTTTTTTACCATCAGGTTGCTCGTTAGTTCATGTGTTTTGGTTTGTTTGCTTATTTTAGCTTTATTGAGGTACTAGTGGCCCAGTGTACAAAATTCATGCACAGTGAGAGGGTTGTCCCTCAGTCTGGCCTGCACCCTCTCCAATCCGGGATCGGGCCTGAACCAGCAGCTAGACATCCCTCTCACAATCCGGGACCACTGGCTTCTAACCACTCACCTGCCTGCCTTCCTGATCGCCCCTAACCTCTCTGCCTGCCCGCTTGCTCACTCCCAACTGCTCCCCCTTGCCGGCCTACTTGCCCCCAACTGTCCCCCACCCCCGCCAGCCTGATCGCCCACAACTGCCTAGCCTGATTGCCCCTAACTGCCTCTGCCCCACCACCATGGCTTTGTCAGGAAGGACATCCGGAAGGTCTCCTGGTCTAATTAGCATATTTTCCTTTTATTAGTACAGATAATTGAAAAATAAAATTGTAATATATATACATTGTGAAAAGATTCCAGCAAGTAAGTTAATTGACACATTAATCCTTTACATTTGTACCCTTTCTTGGGTGTAGGGGTGAGACTCTAAGTTTTAATCTCTTGGCAAATTTCAATCATACAGTACTAGTACATGCAGTATTAGCAACCAGAGCAGGGGTGGGGAACCTTTTTTCTGCCAAGGGTCATTTTGATATTTATAACATCACTTGTGGGCAATACAAAATTATCAGCTTAAAAATTAGCCTGCCATATTTTGTCAAACTCACCCCTAATGCCTTGGCAGCTCTGGGCCCAGAGAGCCGGACATTCCCCAACTTCTCAACTAGAGTCACCATGTTATACGTTAGATCCCAGACCTTATTGGTTTTTCTAACTAAAACTTTGTACCCTTATTGGTTTTTCTAACTAAAACTTTGTACCCTTTTACTAACCTTTCCTCATTTCTCTTTCTGCCTCTGGCAAACATGATTCTACTCTCTGTTTCTATAGTAGTAAATTTGATTTTTTTTTTTTAAACGATTCCACCCATAAGGGATATCACGCAGTATTTGTCTCCCTCTGTCTGGCTTACTTTATTTAGCATAATGCCCTCGGGGTTCATCCATGTTATCGCATGGTGGAATTTCCTTGTTTTTATGGCTGGATAATATTTAGTTGTAGGTAAATAGCTAGATATAACATTTTCTTTTGACAGATACTTAAGTTGTTTCCATACCCCAGCTATTGTGAATAGTGTTGCAGTGAGCATGAGAGTACAGGTGTTTCCCCTTCCAGATGGTGACTTTCCCCCTTTTGGATATATTCCCCAAAGTGGAATTGCTGGATCATATGGTAGTTCTATTTTTAATTTCTTGAGGAACCTCCATACTGTTTTTCAGTGACTGTACCAGTTCCATTCTCATCAACAGTGTACAAGGGTCCTCTTGTATCCATATCCTCACTTGCATTTATTATCTCTTTTTAGTGATAACACAATATTTTTCCATTCATTTGTGTCTTCAATTCCTTTCATCAATGTTTTTATAGTTTCACTAAACAGGTACTTCATTTCCTTGGTTAAATATATTCCTAAAGTATTTTTCCTTTTTGGTGCTATTATAAATGATATTGTTTTCTTTATTATGCTTTCCTGTAGTTCTCTGTTAGTGTATAAAATGCAACTGATTTTTATTTATTGATTTTCTATCCTGCAATTTTAGTCTTTTTTGGAGGAGTCATCAGAGTTTTCTAGATGTAGTGCTATGTCATCTGCAAACAACGAATTTTATTCTTTTTGATTTGGAGGTCTTTTATTTTTCTTGCTAATTGCTCTGGGATTTTCAGTACTATTTGAATAAAAATGGCAAGAGTGTGTATTATATTCTTGTTCCATGGTCTTAAAACAAAAGCTTTCAGCTGTCTACCATTGAGTATGATGTTAGCCGTGTGTTTATTCTATTATGTTGAGGTGCATTCCATCTCTGTGTAATTTGTTGAGTGTTTTTGAAAAAATGTTGAATTTTATTACATTTTCTGCATCTGTTTGGTTTTTATTCTTCATTTTGTTAGTGTGGTATATCACATTTATTGATTTGGATAATTGAACCTTTTTTGTTGTTAATCCTGAAAATATTTTTTCATTGAATTTTAGAAAGAGTGGAAGGGAGGGGGAGAAACACAAACATCAATGACACTTTGATTGGTTGCCTCCCATGTGCACCCCTACCAGGGCTGGGATTCAAGCCTGCAACCTCAGTAAGTGCTCTTGACTGGAATCAAACCCAGGACCCTTCTGTCCAAGGGCTACAAAATGAGCATCCAGTAAGTGTGAGCTTTTATTTGAAACCAGCTAAGGCTAGTTGAACCATTTTTGCATCTCCAGAATAAATCTCACTTGATCATGATGTGTGATCCTTTTACTGTATATACTGTTGAATTCATTGTGCTAATATCTTACTGAAGACTTTTGTATCTGTGTTCATCAGGGATATTGATATTGGCCTGTAGTTTTCCTTCTTTTGTAGTATTTTTGTCTGGCTTTAGTATCAGAGTAACGCTGGCCTCATAAAATGAGTTTGGAAGTGTTCCCTCTATAATGTTTTAGAAGGTTGGTTGGTTGGTTTGTTTGTTTGTATCCTCACCCAAAGATATGTTTACTGATTTGAGGGAGGGGAGGGGGGAGAGAGGGAGAGAGAGAGAGAGAGAGAGAGAGAGAGAGAGAGAGAGAGAGAGAGAGAAAGAGATAACAATGTGTGAGAGAAACATTAACTGTCCTACCTGTCCTGATGATATCAAACCTGAGACCTACAAACCCAGAGCCTTTTGGTGTATGGAAGGACTTTCCAACCACCTGAACTACACCGGCCAGGGCACTTTTATTTGTTTTTAGTATGTTAGGATTAGAGTGAGATTGAGGAATGCCAAAATGAATTCAGACTGGATGACAAGTCCTTAGGATTCCAGCCAGAATCTTTTAATTATACAGTCTATTACCTATCTTTTTAAATTTTAATTTATTTATTAATTTGAGAGAAGACAACAGTGAGAGAAACATCTATTTGTCGTTTCCCTTATTTATGCATTCTTTGGTTGCCTCTTATATGTGTCCTGACCAGGGCTCAACCCCGCAACCTTGGCATATTAGGATGACGTTCTAACCAACTGAGCTACTTAACCAGGGCCCTAACTTATTATTTTAGATATGGGGAGTTCCAGAAAAGGACAAATGGTGGGCTAATGTTATCTTTTCCCTTCCCTACAAAACAAAACAGGAACTAAAATGTACACTTTAGAGATATGTGCTAAATGTTGAAATATGTTGTTTGGTGTTTGCTTTAGAATGTAGGAGAGTTAACAGATAAATAAGATTTAATATGAGTTGATAATTATTGAAATAGTAAGCAAATGAAGTTCTTTATAAAATTTTACTTTGTACTTGTTTAAAATTTTTCACAATAAAATGTTTTAAAGTTTAAAACTTTAGACTTGTTACAACAGGCAAATAAACATAAACAGAATTTTCAGTCTCTCCCCATCAGTGCTACTTGCCTTCTGAACCCAATTTCTCTTTGAGTATCATATATTTCTAATCAAAAGGAAAGTAGAGTTGCTACGTAGGTATGTAATGACTATACTAAAAGGAAATGTTAATATTTTAAAGAGGTCTACACAGATTCTAGAAGGTATTCCTGACAGAAAGATTGAAGAAGCAAATGGGTAAATATAAAAATGTTTAGTATGCAATAGATATCATTTTATAAAATAGTTGAATATCTGAAAAGGTATATAAATGCCTAATCAGTGCCAGTCAAGATTTCTCTAAGAAAATTAATAGGCTATTTGGGGTGCAGTTTATTTTGTAACTGTTGGCAAATCTTAGTGGATTTGGTGAACTACTAACAGGACTCAAACTGTAAATTCCTCTCCTCTACTTCATACTATTGGCTTGGAAGTAGAAAAGTGGTTCCTATTTACATTTCTTACTTTCTCTACTTCTTTAATGTAACCCAGCATACCAAATTTGGGTGCTTGCAATGTGTCAAATATCTTGCTAGGTTCTCTTATAAATGTTATGTCACTTAATTCTCAAAATAGTGCAGTGGGGCCAAAACCGGTTTGGCTCAGTGGATAGAGCATCGGCCTGCGGACTGAAAGGTCTCAGGTTCGATTCCAGTCAAGGGCATGTACCTTGGCTGCGGGCACATCCCCACTAGGGGGTGTGCAAGAGGCAGCTGATCAATGTTTCTCTCTCATCGATGTTTCTGACTTTCTATCCCTCTCCCTTCCTCTCTGTAAAAAAATCAATAAAATATATATATTTTAAAAATAGTGCAGTGGGATGGTTTACAAATGAACAAACTGAACTAGAGTGGTCACATAGCTAGTAATAGTCACCCTATTACTTTTTATGATTCCAGAATCTTTTCATTATACCATATTTCCTATTTTGTTTAAAAAGCCTTCCACCTTCACCATTACAATTTTGCCCTTTTCTCTCCTTTGTGTACTGCTACCTATCTGAAGTTTTGGCATTTTTTTCTTTAGGATTCTTTGCCTGAAATTGGATAGGGCTCTTGGATCTGGATAAAGAAAGGAAAGATAGATTTTTTTTTTATTGGGCATCATCCCCTGTTAGTAATTATTCATTATCTTTGATATTTTTTTAAAAAGTTTATTCACCCCTTCCAGTCACCCATACCTTACTTATAATTCAGTTAGTTGCAGCTTTGTATATCGAGTCTGGCTGTTGTAGTTCAGGAAGGGTTATATTATAGTACAAGGGCCTAGAATCCCTAGAAGTTTTACAAGGTTTGTTGGGGGTTTGTTTGTTTTTGAGGAAAATATTCATGTTTTTTTTTATCAGAGTCTAATAGAAATCTGTGATCACTCTTCAAAAAGGTTAAGAAATATAGGTACCCTAGGATTTGGTTGCTAACCAACCAAGAAGATATCAGACTCAGTTGGTTCTTCTTGGGCCTAAAAAGGTGTGTCCCTTTGACCTATTGGGCCAGATTGAATATGAATACCACCACAATGCTCACTTGTTTTTTAATAAAGAAACTAGAAGCCTATTGCATGAAATTTGAGTATGGGGCTCGGCCTTTGCAGTCCCTGCTTCATCCAGAAGACCATTTAGCTGTCTGGTCTAATTAGTATATTATGCTTTTATTATTATAGATAGATGGTCTATGGTTTCAGTTTTTTTTTATTTATTTATTTTTGTTAATTCTCACCGGAGGATATTTTTTCCTTAACTTTTTTAGAAAGAGTGGAAGAAAGGGGGGGAGACAAAGAGAGAAACATCTGTGTAAAAGAGACACATCAACTGGTTGCCTCGCACTCATTTTTAGTTTTGAAAATTCAAATAATTCTGCCACTACAGATTATAGCCTTAGTTTTATTTGTATTAACTTGACATATTGCTTGGTAAACTCAATTTTTTTTCAAAAGAAATGCTTTTTTTTAAAGGAGGATATTAATTAACAGGTCTAGAAGTCAGATAAGAATTCCTAAAGGAATTTGTTTTGGTAGCATAAGAGATGGTAACAAGCATCTCCCAAACATTGCCTTGTAAATTAGTATTTCTGTGTTGTTATAAACTGATAGCCAAATGAACATTTAGTATAGATCTCCTCAAAGAGAGAATAGGCAAATACTGTCTGCTTTGAGCAGTTCACCAAAGAACGGTTGGTAGGAATTCCTGTAAGTATGTGTGTTCAAAGTTTGAAATAAGCTACAAAAACAGTAATAAGCTAGTTATACTAAGAATTTTTGAATATTGATACTAGAGCAAATGGAAGCCTTGTGGGTTTTCTTCTTTAATAAACAGATGGGGGGGGTGGAATTTCAGTGTGAAACAATATTGATTCAGTGGATTCTTAAGAAACCCTAAATTAATTGAAGAGCAATGGACCATGCAAATTTTTTTTTAGAATTCAGAGGTGAGGATGAAGATCTTATTTTTTTAACAGGGGTTTTCTGGTCCTTTGCCCCATTAGGTCAAAGGGGATATCTTCTTAAGTAGAAATCTTTGTTCCCTTTTTTTGTTAATCCAAGTGCCATCTGATGTATTTATCTGAGTATAAATTATCATGTAGTCCTATAATGGCTAAATTAAAAATGGTTCTTAAGGATCCTAATAAAAGAATAATATGCAAATTGACCATACCTCTGCTATACCCACAAGCCACGCCCATCAGATAATCAGGAGTGAGCGTGCAAATTAACCCCAACCAAGATGGCTGTGGCCAGGGAGAGAGCAGGAGGGGGCTTGGGTTTCCCCGGCAATGGAGGAAGCCAAGCTTTCCACACACCCTGGCCAGCCCAGGCCTCTACTCAATGCTACAAAGTTTCAATTATAGAAGATAAGTAAATCCCAACAAAAATGGCTATGACCACTGAGCGAGCAAGAAGCTTGGCTCACTCCAAGCTACAAAGTTTCAATTGTAGAAGATAAATAAACCCCAGATACCAGGGCCTCTGCTTGGGTCACCGGGGTGTGTGGCTGGCCTACAAACCACCACAGGCCCCTCGCCCAGGCTGCCCCTTGCCCCAAGGGAACCTCCACCTTGATCCAAGACACCCTTCAGGGCAAACCAGCTGGCCCCCATCCATGCACCAGACCTCTATCCTATCTAATAAAAGAGTAATATGCAGATTGACCATCATACCAACACACAAGATGGCTGTCCCCATCTGGACACAAGATGGCCAGCAGAGGAGAGAAGTTGGGAGGGACCAGGCCTGCAAGGGAGGGCAGTTGGGGTGATCAAGCTTGCGGGGGGGGGGGGGCAGTTAGGGATGACCAGGCTGGCAGAGGAGGGAAGTTGAGGGCAACCGGGCCTGCAGGGAAGCCCAGTTGGGGAGGGGGGGGGACCCGGGCCTGCAGGGGAGAGCAGTTGGGGGGGGGGGATCAGGCCTGCAGGGGAGGGCAGTTAAGGGTGACCAAGCCTGCAAGGGAGGGCAGTTAGGGGCAAACAGGCTGGCAGGGGAGCAGTTAGGCATCAATCAGGCTGGCAGGGGAGTGATTAGGGGGTGATCAGGCTGGCAGGCAGAAGTGGTTATGAGCAATCAGGAAAGCAGGCAGGCAAGCAGTTGGGAGCCAGCAGTCTTGGATTGTGAGTGGGGTGTCCGACTGCCCGTTTAGGCTCTATACTACTGGGATTGGGCCTAAACAGGCAGTCGGACATTCCTTTAGGGGTCTCAGATTAGAGAGGGTGCAGGCTGGGCTGAGGGACACTTTCCACATCCTCAAGCACGAATTTTGTGCACCGGGCCTCTAGTATAAGATGAAAGGATATGGTACAGAATTATTGTCAATTGTCTAATTATTATTCGTGGATGCTAGTACTTTGTGTGGGTCAGGAGCCCCAGTTGCAAAGGATCTAATATATGTGTATATATTGTTTTACTGTATTTTCCTAATCAACAAAAAGTTTTGCACTTTCGAAGTTCAAGATTAAGATACTGGCAGGATTGGTTTCTTCTGAGGCCTCCTTGGTTTGCAGGTAACCTGCCCTCTTGCTGCCTCTTCACATTATCCTTTCTCTACATGCATGCTTCTTAGTATCTTTTTCATGTCTCCAAATTCCCTTTTCATATAAAGATACTGATCATATTAGATTAAGGCCCACTCAGTGGCCCATTTTTAAAAGTTTTTTCAGGTGAAGTAAGTTAATTGACATACTGGTTTCAGGTGTACAACATAGTGATTCAGTCCATATGCATTGCAAAATGATCACAAGTCTAGTTAACCTCCTTTACATGGTTACCACAAGTATTTTTCTTGAGGTGTAAACTTTTAAGATCTACTCTCAGCAACTTTCAGATATGCAGTATAGTATTAACTGTAGTCACCATGCTGTATGGTCTATCCCCAGGACTTATTTACTTTATAACTGAAAGTTTCTACCTTTTGATCCCCTCCATTGGTTTCTCCTACCCCACCCCAAAATTTTTGCACTTTTAAAAAACTCCTTTTTTCCCAAAAGATTGGAAACCACTGCTCTAAAGTTATTATTGATGGTCTACAAGAAATTTGTCATAATCTGGGGTATAGGATTTTTTTTTAATGTCTTAGTTTGGCCAAGCCAGTGTGGTTCAATGGTTGAGAATCAACCCTTGAACCAGGAGGACACGGTTCATTTCCCGGTCGGGGCACATACCCATGCTGTGGTCTTATTGATGTTTCTATCTCTCTCTTCCTCTCCTGTCCTCTCTGAAATAAAAATATATATATTAAAGAAAAAAAAGATGTCTTAGTTTTTATATTGTTCACCAAGTACTTGGTTACCAAGTACCAGAAAATGAAATAAATTATTCAGAAACAGTAAAATTCAGCATTTAGAAATATTTACTCAGTAAAAAATAAGTTTGTAAATACAAGACTTCTCAACAAGGAGGCAAAATAACAGGTAAATGCTAAAATACTTAGTGTTTTACTTTATTCAGTGCTAGAATTCTGGACTTTATTTAGAGTCAAACTGATATGATGGGAAAACCCACAGAGATGATTAAAAGAGAATAACAGAAAAGTTATCATAGTATATAATTGTGATTATTTTTATACATAAGGATTTGGAGCAGCTTACTATGCCAGCTATATTCATTAACTAAAAAGTACCATTTTGTCAGTGTCCTGGGGCTAATTTATTATAAGAATTAATGAATGAGAATTTTGGCCTAAATATAGTTGAAATGTTTGCTGAAACATAGAGGCTTAATCATTTTTTCTACTAAGATCTCAGAGAAAAGAAAAGTTTTACAGTATTTTGATGTTTTGTATGATGGGAATCTTGGTTCTCGTAACAAACCATCATAGATGCTTGTCCTCTAGGAAAATAATGTACTACTCACCATTCCAAAGGTTTCATTTTGCTCAAGAATCTGTATGAGTAAAAATAGACTCGTTTTATGCATAGGCTAAACACTGTAGGCAAAAGTGAGTTTATAACAAAGAACTCTGTATCCAAGTGTGTTTGAGTATAGCAAGTAGACTCCAAGAATATGTAAATAATGAAGGCCACCAATTCTAGCCACTTACAAAATTGTACATAAATGCACTATGACATTGTGACATTCCTTTGAGTTAATAAAGCTGTTGTAACAATCATAACCTGTTAAGTCTTTTTCTCTATGAACAACTATAAACCTATTTTTGCCCGCACAGGTATATCAACGTTTTTAATTTATGTCTTTCATCGCCATTACTTTTTAAATTACAAATTATTCTGCCGAACCGGTTTGGCTCAGTGGATAGAGCGTCGGCCTGCGAACTGAGAGGTCCCAGGTTCGATTCCGGTCCAGGGCATGTACCTTGGCTGCAGGCACATCCCCAGGTGGAGGTGTGCAAGAGGCAGCTGATCGATGTTTCTCTCCTATCGATGTTTCTGACTTTCTATCCCTCTTCCTTCCTCTCTGTGAAAAAATCAATAAAATATATTTTTTAAATAAATAAATTACAAATTATTCTGATTTTTAATTCTGTTATCAATATAGCTTCTGGTGAGTAGTTTGGTAATAGAATGTTGAGTATTTTACAGTTTTTAATTTCACTTTAGGGTTTTCTTTTAAAATGTAGAATCTTCTAAGAAAAACTCTGAGGAAAGAATTAAAGTTATTTAAAAACATGAAAAATGTAGACTTGTCACTATGTTTATGGGAGGATAACATGGTTTTTACTTTCTAGGAGGTGCTTCATCGCTAATAAATATGCTCACGCCATTCTAGCAGTTCCACTTTTAGGACTGTGTCTTAAGGAAATGTTTGTGCACATGTATAAACAAAGGCGTGCATACATGCACACGTATGCCAACACACACACACACACACACACACACACACGGCCCAGTGCACAAAATTCGTGCACAGATAGGGTCCCTAGTGGCTGCCGGCCGGGGCCTCCCTTCCTCAGGCCACCTGCCTGCCCTGCCAATCTGATCGCCCCACCGGCTCCCAGGCACTGAGGGAGCCTGGTGGCAGCCCCACTGCTGCCGCTGGTTGCTGCCTGCTGGGCCTGATTGCCCCCTGCCACCCCAGCTGGTCACTGGCTGAGCAGGGGGAGAGAGCCTGATTGCCCTGCCACTGCCTGGCTCCCAGATGCTGCCCCCACCACCTCGGCTGGTTGCCCAACTATCAGATCAGCAGGGCATTGGGCCCCTGCCCAGCTCCCTCAGCGTGTGGGAGCCCAGTGGCGATGTGATGATCAGATCAGCGGGGTGATCAGGACTTGCCTGGTGACAAGGTGACCCGCACCTACCGTGGCCTGGCGCTGCCCACTCACCTGCTCCACCATCCCGCCCGGGTCCCACTCTCATCTGGGCCCATCAGGGCCTGCAGCGCCTCCATTACCAGTGCCAAGTTCCACACCACCCCCTGGTGGTCAGTGCTTGTCATAGCAAGCAGTCAAACTCCGAGCATAACCCCAGTGGAGAGGGAAATTTGCATATTAGGCTTTTATTATATAGTAGATACACATACACACACACATCATTCAGCATTGCATATATCACGGAAAATTAACAACAATCTAAACATCCACCTGCAGAAAACTGACTTAAATTATGGTTGATCCAAGGGATAAAAAAGACTGTGCCATCATTTAAGAGGAGGAGGTAAATTTGTATATCTCCTTTGAATATAGGAAGATGTGTAAAACGTATTACTAAATGAGCAAAGCAAATTATAGAACAATAGAGGGTTATTTTATTTTTGGAATATCTTTGGGAAATGGAATTGTAACGATTTGACTTTATGCTTTTGTGATGTTCAAATAATTTTTACAAGCAGTTTTTAAATAAGATTACAGCTATCAGGAGGTGAGGGGAATTCAATTGTACATATCAGAATTATTAAGCTTTAAATGCCTTTACTGCTATATACTTACCTACCTGTTCTGCGAAATAATCACAGAACATGTATGGTCAGGTTCTGTTCATCTGTGTTTTGCAGGTTCTTGCAGCCCATTGCCCTTCATTCTTAATAGAATTTTCCATGAGACCAATCAGTAAGTTTTGTCTAAATAGTTTGAGAGATTTATAAAATAATCTCTTTCCCTAAGCGACTCCTTTGTGTCACTGATAAACAATGGGTGCTTTTGGGATTTTCTTTCTTTGTGGGGAGGGTGATGTTTTCTCTTCAGAATGACTCATTAAATGTAAAGGCATACTTTAGGATTCTTTTTCCCCTTCATGGTTGTGAAAATGCAATATTTGGCACATAGGCAAACCTAAAGAGTCTGCAAATTGCTTCTCTCTGGATAAAAAAAAATGTCTTAAAATAGCACGTAACATAGCTTTTATAAACAGTAGTTACTTTATGATCGTTGAATGAATGAATGAATGAATGAATGAATGAATGCAGAAAAACTGGCAAATCTAGATAATATAAATTCCAAAAGCGTCAAGAATTTTAATATGGACTTGCTTGTCTAATACAGCACCAATAATTGGTGCTGAATTTTACAGTTTTTTTTTTATTTTAATTCAGATGTAGCTCTCTAAAATAAGTATTAATTACTTTAATAAACAGAAGCTATATATTAAATCCTAATTTTTTTCTGCACTCTCCACCACTATGTGTGTTCTTACAGTTAAAATATATGCAGTCTGTTTCTTCATCTATAAAATGATAAATTAGACTTTAATTTTAAAACTCTAAATTTTTTATCAACTGGAGAAATTTTACCTAAACTACAGAAAGTATAACAGGTATTAATGCCTAATAAATGTGCATAACCCACTTCTTCTAGAGTAAGTAAATCTAGTTCCCATTTCAGTGTTTGAAAATGAAGGCTGTTTGGACAGAGGAGGCAAATGTAGAGGTATGAGAAGTTATTTTTCTATTTAGTCTGATACATGTTTCTAAAGCATATACTGAGGCTCCAAACATAGTAAGACAGAACAGAACCTTCAAAAAGTCTTGAGAAGATCACCCTTTAAAGAGGTAAATCAAAGTCCATGTCATTCTAATTGATTCTTATTAAGAATAGCCTGTGCATCCTTGGTTAGTGTAGTAGTATATATGTATTTATCATTTTTGAACGAGTTATAAGTATTTTTCTACAATGTTAACCTAAAACAATTTAAAAGTGTAGTATGTATTTAGCTTCTTTATTTATGGCATGTATTCTTGTCCTATCACCCCTCCCCACCAAGTACAACTAAGTATGTTTTTCCTCCATGATATTGCCATTAATGAAATTTTTCATGACGAAAGAAATTCTTACTATAGACTACAAAATAGGTTTGTTTGTTTTTAAACTGGGTTTTAATTGCTTCCTATTCTAGTCATTGGTTTGTTGTACCAAGCCCAGTAGACCCTAGAAGGAATATAAATTTAGGCAAAGTGTCCAAGAGATAAACAAGTGTTACAGAAGAGAAGGGGGGGGAAACTTTATCTTGGCTCTAAATTACTAAATCATGATATTTCTTTAGTCTCTTAATTGTTTATCCCAATGTTTCTCTTTTTTTCTTTTCAACTCTGAACTTCTATTAGATACTCTGCCTGCATTAACTTGCTACAGATTGTGAGCCTACCTTAGAATTTGTACTATCCCAATTATATCAACTTTTTCAACACATGTATTTTTTCTAATGCTTATTACATATCTCACCTATACTGTTGGGATGGGTGGGGGTTTTTTTGGTTTTTTTTTTTCTTCATGTTTTCGACATATAGTCTCACTTTCTTTTCTTTTTTTAAATATATTTTATTGATTTTTCACAGGGAGGAAAGGAGAGGGATAGAGAGTTAGAAACATCAGTGAGAGAGAAACATCGATCAATTGCCTCCTGCACACCTCCTACTAGGGATGTGCCGCAACCAAGGTACATGCCCTTGATCGGAATCAAACCCGGGCCCCTTCAGTCCGCAGGCCGATGCTCTATCCACTGAGCCAAACTGGTTTCAGCTCACATTATTTTCTGTTGAAAGATTGAAATACACACTGTTGAAGAAAATGAAAAATATTTTAACCCATATTCATGTTGTTAGTAGCAGTTTATCTTTCTTCACATGTATTTAAAGACTACAAAGAGTGATTTAAACTCGTATTTACTACGAATGATAGTCGATACATACTGAGTCAGCAGGACAGGTATTGTCCTTTCTATTATACAGATGAGAAAACAGACTTTAAGACATTACGTAAAGCAATGTCAGGATTCATAGAAATTTGGAGCAAGAAAAAATAAGCATATAATACAGCTGCCACATTAATTCTCAAGCATGTTGGTCTATAGATAAAATACATTCATACATTTATTGCATTTTTTTCCCGTGATTTAAAAATTAAGTTGAGGGTAATCATACCAAAAAACCTTATTTTCCTATCTCCTTTTTATCATTTTGTAAATTTATTCAAAGAGAAATTATAGAAGTATTTAAGAATAAATTCAACTTAGATATATTTAAAAAATCAGAAATTATATCTTAAAATTAATAACTATTTTCTTTTAATCCTAATTGAAAGTTTTTCTGGCATGTTTTTTCTCCTTAACCGAATTAAATTAAAGATCTTCTATGGCTTCTATCTATCTGTTATTCTGTATACTGTTCATTTCATTATTTAATAGCTTAAATGTATAGGTAGGTTGGTCTGAATATGTTGATTTCAGGATATATTTTAGGTGCTTGTTTCTTGTGAAAATCTTAGTTTGAGGGTTATTGCTTAAGGGAAGAAATTTGGTTAATTGTAGCTAGTTGGAGTTTAGAGAACTGAAATTTGCAGGATGCAGTCCTTTAGTAAGTGAGAAAAAATCCTAATGATTTTATAACTATGTTGTATGAACAACCTGATAAATCTCTGAAAAAGAAATGAGGCCTAGGTGATGATGAATCTTTGGAGGATTTTAAATTGAGGATTTTTCTAAGCTAGATTCTAAAATAAAATAGTAAATTGTGGCTAGTAGGATGAAAGTAGTTATTAACCCTCTTATAAGATCTGAAATAATATTGTTGCCCTTGAGAAAAGTAGGCATTACAGTGTGATGGTATTACTCAATCTACTTCTTTTGTCAGCTTAAGTAAGAAGAAATTTTCTGTTTTTCTTTAAGACATGCCTGTTTTTAACATAGAGTTTCATGTAATTTCAAAGACGTCTATAAAATATACCTTTGTGGGTGTGCATATTTGTCCTTACTTTAAAATCTCATAATTGGGCTGTTGATTCCAGAGTAATTTTTATATTTAGGAAAGCCATTATCTCCCAAAGGTAGAGTGAGAAAAATAAGTGTAAAATTTCAATGCAAATACCTTGTTAATATGCTTGGAAAATTATATTCATAGTAGAAATGGTCTCAGTGTCCTAATTAAAATTTAATGATGGATGATAGATATTGTAAAGCCAAAGGAATTAAAAGACAAGAGACATTTTGAGAAAATGGCTTGTTCATATATATATATATATATATATATATATTTACTTACATGTTTTGTCAGAAACCAAAATTGAGGGAAGCAATTTGGCTTTTTGTTGGTTTGTGAAATTGATCAGAGAGTGCTCCTTGGCTTAGTTGCCGTCTTCATAGGCTGTTAACAATTGTTTCTCTGGCAGCAGATCTTGTTCATCAGGATTGCATCATTTCTGGGAGAATGGCCAAGGTCCACAGCCTCAGTACAAAGACTGTCTGAAGCATATGAGGCCTGTTCTCTTTCTGAAGCAGCACTCCTCTTCCTGCCAGTCCTCTTCACAGGATTACTGAAGCAGACTTGTTCTGAATTTTCTTTCATTGAATTGGCTGTTTATTGGACTCTTGTCTCCCAGCTGTTTCCGGCTCACCTGGCTGATGCAATTTCTTTCTCTAAATCTCTGTTGGAATTATTCTTAAAATACTGTCTTCTGAGAGTAACCAGATAGATCACACAGGTCTTGTGCTTTCAGCAAGTCAAGTCATATAGAGAAGAGACTGTCATAATGACAAATACAAAGCCTTTTTTTTTTTTTACAAATACAAAGATTATTGACCATTTCTGAACACAATTAAAAAGATAGGAATAATTATAAGCTATTTCTGGCATGTTCTATTTAATAGCCTTTTCCCAAGAACCTGTATGTAAATGGTGATTTCTCAAAGAGTAGTTATTACTGGGAGGCAGGCTGATTCTGCTTCTGAATTCAAGAACATACTGGTGTTTTGGTGGATTCTGATGGATTGTTCTGGAAATACTTAAATTGAAATGAAATTGAAATTGTGATGCATTCATTTTCCTCCTGCTGTGCACTCAGACTTATTGCTTTTTTTCTTTCTCATTTCTTACCTTATTTATTGCTGCTAGAGGAGTCTACATGTGTTTTGTGTTCTCTGTGTGTTTTTGTTGTTGTTCCTTTTATTGTTACCTTCATCCTTTTATTATAATTCCTAATGTTCTTTGTGAATTTTTTCTACAGAATGGTTTATTTTCCCATTTTTAATAAGTTGGAAATTCATAAAATAACGTAGAATGCATTTCCTCTCCTTGGTAACTGAAATGCCATTAACAGTTCTTTCACTTCTGGCTGATGTTAAGTTTCACTTCTTCCCCAAAAAGTCCTAGGTCATCACCTATTTCCTTTCCCTTTTTTGGAGGGTAGAAAGTTGTTTACGGTTTTATTTGTCCATGTGTTTCTATTACAGAGTTGACCACAAATAGAAATTACTTCCATTTGTCAATCTTTTTATATAGTAGGACAAGAAGATATAAGTGGGATGGAATGCGGAGGGGGAAAGGAATAATATGAACTTATTGGATCATGGTAGATCCTTGTATGACTGGAGAGTAAATTTGACATTTGGTTAAAGAAAAGCCTCTGAACTTGGGAAGGGATCAGTGGAGAAAAGAAACACTTCCTGGGAGGGAGAAAAAGAAGAAATCCCTTGAGAAATGGGAGATAATTCTAATTTGAAGGAAAGAGAAAGGAATATCCAGTGACATACTAAAATATTTACCATGTAAGAAAAAAAATATATGATTTCCCTTTCCCTCTTTATTTACATCTGACTTTATGGGGAAATAGGATATAAAGATTAAAGGATAAAAATATAGCACTAGAGTCCCAGCCAGATGGGTTAGTTGGTTGGCACATCATCCTATATACCTAAAAGGTTACGGGTTTGATTCCTGATCAGGGCATAAACTAGGTTACTGGTTTAATCCCCAGGTGCAGCCGGCCAGGGAGGGGCTTCGGGAGGTTGGCTCCAAGGATTGTCTAGCCTCTCTCACCCAGTTGCACCCTGCTGGCCACCTTCTAATTAATTTTCTTCTCAATGTGCACGATCCATGCACCAGGTCACTAGAAAGACAACATTTCTTTCTCCCTCTTTCCTCCTTCCTCTGTCTCTAAAATCAGTAAACATATCCTCAGGTGAGGATTGAAATAAATATATTTATAGAATGAAAGAGATCAGAGGATGTAAACAAGACAATAAATATACAGAGGTGAAACAAACACAATTACCATTAAAATATTATTTCTGTAGAATTCCATTCTGTGAGACTATCAATGTTACGTCTTTCTATACTAATTTGTGTCTCAACTTTTTCTAGGTCTTCAGAGCTACTGACATAATTTTTTGGGACTTCATATTCAGAGGTCTATAAAAAGGTGACTGAGCCAAATAAATTATTTTAATTTGTTTGTATTTTGATGAATGATAAAATTATATATTGAGGTAAGAATAGTCAAAATTCATTCAACAAATATTTCTTGGAAACCCATTATGTGCTAGGCACTGTTCTGGACATTGGAACTACAGCAGAGGATAAAAACACGAAAATCCTTATTCTCATAGAGTTAATACTCTAGTAGGAAGAGAGAGACAAATTAGCAAGTAAGTAAAAAGTATCTTAAAATTGTTTCACCTGGAGACGGTGTTAATTCTTCTCAGTCTCTAGGACACATCTCCAAACTATGTGATAGATTAATAAATGCAATAACTACTAGGCTTAGTAAACTATACTAAGGTTCTGTTGTCTTGGCTTATAAAATTAGTGTCATTATTATAAGAAAATATTGCTTATAGATCTGTTGAAAGTTCTTTTTAATTAAAATTTTAATAGCTACATTTTGAAAAATGTTATCTAAGGAAGAAATTGTCTTCAGAGTTACATGAGAAATTTGGATTTGCTGCCATTTTTTAAATTAAGAAGCCTGAATATTGAGAAGGCATTATAACCTATGATTGCTTTCATTAGAAGATTGGAAGAGTCATGTAAAACTAGACAAAAGGAAAACCATATATATTGAGATAAGAATAGTCAATTTATGAAAAAATAAATTCATAGTTAACAATGTTTCTTAAAGTTATTTCTCAACTATCAAAATTAGCTGTGGTGGGATTTCATTAAGGAATGTATTAATCATTTATTAGGGAGATACCTGAAGTAAGTTTTCCATCTTTTCCTTTTAGTATACATTTAAAAAATTATTCTCAGAAAAATAACAACTGTCAATGTAGATTTTATAAGTTGTTTTTTTGTTATTTATTGTTTTGTTGTTGTTAAGCCTCATCGGAGGATATTTTTCTACTGATTTTTAGACAGAGTGGAAGGGATGGGGAGAGAGACACATACACATATACATACACATACACATACACACACACACACACACACACACACACACACACACATACACACACATTGCTTGGTTGCCTTCCTCTTGGGCCCTGACCAGGAATGGGAATCAAGCCTGCAGCCAAGGTATGTGCCCTTGATCGGAATCAAATCCAAGACCCATCGGTCCACAGGCCAATGCTCCAACCACTGAGCCAAACAGGCTGGGCTAAGTTGTTTTTATCTAAAAGCCTACATTGTTTATGGGCATATAATAGTGGCTGTGACAGGATTTTTGATGATGCTGAGTAACTTTTTGTTGTTCTTTACTGAAAATATAATACATGATTCAGATTTCTATATTGGTTGGGGAAATTATGGTTATTATCAGGCTCTATTTTTGATTATCGAGCCAGGCAGTTTGTGGGCATTTTTATTTTTAATTTGAATTATACAGTGATACCAAAATTAGCGAAAGTTGAACTAACGATCCTCAGTATTTAATGTTATGCCCTTTGGGTTTATTTGATGTGTTCTATCATTGTAGATTTTTACTTCAATTTAAGTTCGTACTGCTTAAATCTCTGTATATATTGTTAGGGAAAGGAAACATTTAAGTGTAAGACGGGCTCAAAGGCAAAAAGGTTGTATTAGTCACTTTTATGAGCTGTGAAGAAACAATAGAAAGATTTTGCCCTTTCATTTTCGTCCCAAGTATTAGCAATATGTCACCTTCTGTTGAGTAGAACCAGATCTATTACCACATCCATATTTGGGAAGTCCTAGATTCATTGGCGAGATCAAGCTCATGCGAAGTGTAGGTGCCAGAGAGACCGCTCAGTTGAGCAGTTCTAGCATTCTAAAATAACACAAAAGAGTAATAAAGTTTATGCGTTCTTAAAAACTTTGGCTTGATTCACTGTTCGCAACTGGGTTTTTTACCTATATTAATTCACTTCATATATCAAAATAAGATTGAAGCATCTCAGATTATCTACCATTTAAAATACTGAATATTTTTCATTCCATATTTTTTAAGTATAAATAATCATTTCAATTTTCTACCATCTTCATTTACCATTAGTCGGTATATCAATCATGACTCTTTGCAGCCTTTTCTTTTTCCTTTTTTTTTTCCAGAAATCTTTCTTTATCAGTCTGCATCTTTTAACATGACTTTCTTCCCACATAAAATGCTTGTATTTTATCCTTTTAACGTTTTTGTTGTACTTAATGTGTTGGAAGGTTATTTTTGTGTTGTGTGTGTGTGTTTCCAGTATAAAACCATTAATGTAAAATCATACAAAGGAACCTTTTTTCCCTTTGTGCCGTACCTCCAAATACCTTAGCCTAACTTTTGCATTTTCACACTTCAGTAATTTGTGAGTCTTTCTGTTCTCAAATTCCACTGGTTATGGTCACCAACTCTTCAGGTATCATCACTGCTTTTCCATACAAAATTTTCTGATCTTTATCATGAAGCTGTATTCTTTGTGGTTTATGTTTCTATTCATACCTTGCAATGGATACTACCTCACAAATAATAGTTAAGATAAACTGCATCTTCTCCCAAAATTACAGTTAAAATAAAAATGGTTTTAAAAAGGAAAAGAGGCCTGGCTGGCATGACTGAGAGGTTGAGGGTTGACCTGTGAACCAGAAGGTCATGGTTCAGTTCCTGGTTGGGGCACGTGCCTGTGTTGTAGGCTCAATCCCCATTGTGGGGTGTGCAAGGTGGCAGCCAATTGATGATTCTCTCTCATCATTTATGTTTCTTTCTCTCACTCCCTCTCCCTTCCTCTATGAAATGAATTTAAAAAAAAAACACAATTTTTTTAAAAGAAAAGTATGTTCTATGACGTAAGAAATAGCTGTGTCCAATCCGATAGAAACAAGTTGATCTCTTTTATCATATTTAATTTGAAAGAAATAACATTGGCTGCTGGAAAAAACTGCACTTATTTGTGGTGGGGCAGAAGGAGCAGGGTTTAAATGAAGATTTTGTATTGTCAAAAAATTAAACTGACATTTTCATTAACCAGCCTATATCTTTAAAATTGTTAGTTCCCAGGCTACTGGAAAATTTTGTTTGATGAGAAGTTGTACAGTGGGGGAAATGTGCTGCTTATTAGTGAACTGGACAAACTATTACTTTTTCTTTATCGGAAAGGCGGAAAAATAAAATAGAAATGCTACCTCATTCATGAAGTGCATAGTAAACATGGGACAATGTGTAGATCCCTTTCTGTACTCTATAGTTATCCCTTTAAAAGCCTTATTCAAAAAGTGGAAAAATACTTAGTAGCATTTAGAATAAATGTAAAGAACTATCTGGTTACTAGATATTTTCCTTTGCTATGGCAGGATTCCTCATGTCCATAACATGTTGGTTGAGGCTGTACAGCTCACCCCCACTCTCAGAGTGGCCAGTCTCCATTAATTGGACCCCGTGATTTCTACTTTGTGCTGTGTTGGACGTCATGAGCATTGCAATCCCTCTGGGAGTCACTACACCAGATACATCCTACTCAGATATGGCTGCTGGATCAGAGTAAGTGCTATTTCCTAACTAGTAGATGAATTACTAGTTTGTGTGGAGACAACTTATGGGCATCTAATATTAAATATGTAATATTTTCTAAACCCAAGCCTAGCCCACTGTAAATGACATTAGACCCTTTCTCCCGTAGAAGCTGAATGTGGGAGGGAAAAAATTGGGGAGGGGGAGTTTCTAAGTAAATTATTATATAGGATGAAATAAGTAGTGATTACATTTTTATATGTTTTGATGGGTAGGGAAGATTGAAATAAAGTAGGTGTCACTGCCTGCTTCTATAGAATTGATGGAGATAAAGAAGAGTTCTTTCCAACTGATTTTCCTTGAAGGCCTCTTCCTATGTACGTCTCATTATTCTAGAGTAAAGGGGCTGAAACTTTATATGGGCAGGTTACTTAAACCTTGTATGGGGCAGAAAACATGGAAAGTCAGTGTCATCTGTTTTTTATAATATTCATTGCCTAGAAAGAGGACCTTCAAAATCAGTGGTACCAAACTTTTTTTTCAGCTAAGAGCAGCTTTAGGAATTCAGAGTTTGTCGAAAAGTCCAATCCCTAAAATAGACTCTCAATTCTTGAAGAATTTAAATGCCAAATGGCAATGAAGGTAGGCCTTCGTTATAAAACTTTATATATTATTCACAGTTTAAAAGATTTTAGCCTTTTGTATCCCTTCTCTTTTAAGTGTCCAAGATTCCCCCTGCTCACAGATTCCCCCTCTTGTCCTTTTACCTCCCTTGTACCCAATCTTCCTTGCTTACAGAAAGGAAGTGGAAGCCCCCTACCTTTCAAGACGAAGTGGCACTACACAAGGATGTGAAAGTCCAGCGAAAGAGACCCAAGGGGCCTAGGGGGCAGCATACCCCCAGAAGCCAAGTCTTTTCCAGGCAGTACCAGGGATTAGGGTCTGGGCTGGAAAAATCCTGGTGTTTTGAATATGTTCAGGTCCAGTTCAGACTCTTGATCCCACAGCCACTTCTAGAGTGAGGTGGGTGTTGCTCTAATTCCCCTGTTTCTCTTGCCATTTTCACAGTCCCCGGGGATTCTCCCCCTTCAGCAAAGAAAAGCAACTGTACTAGAACTCTGGGTTCAGCTGCATCCCTGATTAATAGTGGTTTTCTTCCTTAAAACTGAGAATATTAGTAAAGAGCATGTATATTTCTTCATAAAGCCACTTAGGATAACTTAACTGCTCACTGACTTCCTTAAAGAGGAAGGCTTAAAATGAAGCTACTCTAAGCAGCAATGTATTATTCTGGGTTAGTCTAGAATTTAACACAGTTTTGGCCTTATTCCCATATAAAATGAAAGATGGAGGGTGGGAGATAGAGAAGGGTGGATAGTGTTTCTTCCAGGGCTTACCCACCCCACCCCACCCCACCCTTTTTTTTTTGCATGCCAAAGAGATTTCGTTATGCCAGTAGCCAAGGTTTCCAATTTTATAACTATTTCCCAAGTAAGATACTTAAAAATATTCCTATATTAGCAATTGGTTGCATAATATTAATAGATTTTTATAAAGTTAGCCACTAGCCTCCTATATGGATTGACTAGCAAACTATATAGGTAGACCACATTAACATTTGTGAGAAATTTTAATAAAAAAAGATTAAATCCATGAGTTTGGGATAAGTAAATAAGAAAATGCCAAAAACAGTTATTCTTAAAACTGGTGTTTTTCCCAGAGTGCACAGATGACTGCCCATAAATGTTGCTAGGGAGTCCAGAAGTAATTGCAGAAAAAAAATATACTTCTGGCATAAAAAATTTGCCTACAATGTTTCTGTTTTCTGAGACATTTCATTCACAATCTCCAGGCAGATTTTTGATATACAATCATAACTAATTACACAATTATTTGTTTGATATTTCTATAAAGCAAGAGGATGTCAACAATTAGCTTATATGCCATTCTATTATTGGTGCCTATTTTAATGCTTCATCATGCATATTTTACTGTCATGCATATTCCACTAGTCTAGGCACTGGTATGAAGATTAAATCTGGTATGGAGAGTAAAATACTCAACCATGAAAAAGACCTAGGTTTTACCTCATTCTTTTTTTGTGTGCTGATAGCAACATTATGCATTATCCATTCTTCATATATTTGTAGGGGGGAAAGTCTAGATATAACAAAAGAAGAAAAGTTTTTTTGAATTTACAGTCTTGCCATAAATGAATCTCAGACATTTCCCAAGAGGTAGCATTATAGCAGCAGGTTGCATATTGTACTTAGAACACAATTGATGGAATGTATCTATTGTAAGCATGGGTTCTGTTTATGTGCCCAGCTGTCAGTTCAAACTTAAGGGGGAAAGGCTATAGTTGCTTTTGTATTCAATGGTTGGCTAATAAAGAGATACAGTCCTAACACTATAAATCTTAATCTATTTAAATTATAGATAATTTACGTCAAGGAATATTCTAAGAAATACTCTATATTTACCTGTCAGCATGTAACTATTGAATCAACATGTAACTGTATGGAAATTACAGTTTCCTCATCAAAAGATATAGGCTTAAATTTTAATATTTTTCATGCATAGCAATATATTAAATGCTGTGCTTGACGAGAAAGTATTGTGCAATGGGGTGGCCTTTTAACCTTCAAAACATACATTTTATTTTTATTCCCTAGACTTGCACATGAATTGCATATGTTCATATTTACCCAGTTTGGAGATGGGTAAGGTACAACCAACATAGCTACATCTCCATGGCCATCTTTTATTTCATGTCACTTTCCTTCTCCCCACCCCCACCCCCCAATAAAAACAAAAACTACACAGGTCATTCCTAATAAACAGCTATCATGTTTCACCCCATGTGTTCAGTGGTACAAAATCTCTTATGTAAAACATGTACAGCTCTTCGGAATACTTGTTTATCAAGTAAATTAACAATGTTGTATAAAATTTCTTGCTCTTGACTTTCCATCATAGAAGTTAAATTCTCTCTTCATTTTATTAATGCTTGTCTACCTTTGGTTTCATTTAGGAAACCCCACCTGTTTCCTAATATTCAGAGCTGATTGCCTCCCAAAGAGTCATATTCAAATCATATTTTTCACGAGTATACTGACGTGCATTCTTGATTTATTCCCTCCCAGTTCCCATCTTGCAGACACTCTTAAAGTAATAAAATGCATGCACTTCACTAACAGAGAATACTTTCCTATGTCTAAAGTTCTTCTTTACCTAGAAATTACCTTTGCTGTTATTAATAAGATCCCTTCTCACTGTTTTGGAGCATAAGATTGGGTGAGTTGGATACATATGTCAGAATTTTCTTTTATCCCTCACTTCTCAGCTGACATTGTGCCACATTGAACCTCACATTGTATTCCTGCCAAGTACTATATATTGTGTATTTTTAATATATTGAAATAAACATATTACTTGAGGCAAACAGTATGCACTAGTTGAGCCTCTAAAATTACTTTGATCTCTAAGGCTGAGCTATGCATGGTGCCCTTGGAATTTCTAATTTGTGTGAGTCTCTGTTCTGGTTAATTTTAAATGACAGATAATCTGTTATTCAGTTCTGCAAAGTCATACAATTCCATTAATTATCTTTCAAAATTTTGCCAAACCTAACCACTAAAGTTCTTTTTTCCCCTAAAACTCACATTTTTTATTCTTTGCCACCTATGCCTTTTTATTACCAAGTAAAGAATTACATTGAATTTCTAAATTTGAACACATTTATAATTCTTTTATATTGATAAATTGAACTGTTTATTTTCCACTCAAGGAATGTACCAAAAAATACTGAACCAAGCTTCTCACTAAGCCTGGTTACTTAAGATTTTATGTAATTTTTTTTAAAGGTAGAATGTTATCCTGGTTTACAAACCAGTTAGGCAGAGTAGAAAGAGCACAGGCTTTGGAGTCAGACGTTGTTTCAAATCCTGGCTCTGTGTAAACTTATACCTGTTTACCCTTCTGTAAACGTGGGGTTCTGTTTACCATGTTTAGTAGTTGTAGAGTAAATTAATTTAAAAAAATATATACACACACAGTACCTAGAAAATAATGGGAAATTCAAATTGGTAATCACTATTGCTATTGTCATTAGACTAACAAAACATCTCAGTAGAGTTTTAATTATTTTGAAGTTCTATTTATCATGCAGCTGTAAGATAATTGTGTCCTTGATATGCTTGCATGTCATTGGTGGATGAGAAGTTATTACTCTAATATTTGAAAGGTGTTTGGGGGTTCATCGAGATGAGAGGTATAAATATAAGATGCCATTGTTTTTACCTGTACTTTCTTCAGGGTATCCAGTCTTGGTAGTGAATGGAAGAGGGCCTGGTCCCTGGGGCAGTACAGAAGGCACTTTCATCATCTCACTCACTGCAAATGTCATGTGAGGTTTCATGGAAGTATTAAGAGATCCAATTAAGAAGAATAGTTCTGAGTCTAAAGCAGCCCAGAGTGGCTTCTCTAGGGGAAACTCCCTGCTCAGCTGGTACGTTTGTGTTTGTCATTAGGGACACCTTGTATCCCAGGTGCCTGCCTTGAGACATCTGCCTGTACTGGCTTCATGTTGCACACAAATCCACATTTAATAACACTCATAGTGTTATTTATAGGCTTAGTTGTGTTAATCAGATTATTTCACTGAGTTCTTTATTCTAGTATCTGGTGGTTGTGGAAAGAGGAGGGGCTAGAATGGGAAGTTAAGTTTTAGTTTAAGGGAAGATTAGGTGTTATGCTATCATGCATTGCTTTTCGCCTTTGTGCAGCCCTGAATCTGTGGAGGCTAGTCCAGCAGTTAATGAGAAGAGCGTGTATTCCACTCATAATTATGGGACCACTCAGAGGCATGGGTGTCGAGGACTGCCTTATGCTGTGAGTATGCATTTGTTTCTCTCCAAAGCAGTGATCTTCCTGAAGTGTAATCCATTCTTATACATTGTGACTTTCTTGCAATGTTTATATGCAGCATGACGAAGTTGCCCCTTTTGCACTTCCCTGCCTCCAGCGGACGTCTAGCCCTGCATCATTGTTCTTGTTTTTATGTCCCAGTTGACCTTGGCATTTTGTTTTATCACTTTCCTGGTTGAAGCCAAAAAACGAAGGGTACTACTTTCTTCTTTCTTTCCATATGTACCATACTTTAGGGGAGAGAGGGGCCAGTGTTTGGACACTGTTGATTTAAAAAATCTTATTTTCAGGATCATAATTACGGAGCCCCTCCTCCTCCGACACCTCCTGCTTCTCCCCCTGTCCAGACGATCATCCCTCGTTCTGACCTGAATGGCCTGCCGTCGCCCGTAGAGGAACGCTGTGGAGACAGCCCGAACTCTGAAGGAGAGACTGTTCCTACCTGGTGTCCTTGTGGTCTTTCTCAGGATGGCTTCCTTCTCAACTGTGACAAGTGCAGGTAAGATCATGTTCCATCTAAATTCAAGCCTGGGTTGCTGGGATTAGGGTTTCTTATTAGTAGGGAAAAGCTCAAAGTATTCTCTCTTGTGTTTGTTAATGTAGATGATTCCTTAGTGCTCCTTGGCTCGAATTCTCTGCACTAGGTGAGAATTGCTGACAACAAGGAATGAGAGATTGATGTTAAAGCTATTGAATTTGATATGAAATTTAATGTCCTGGAAACTTTTGGTAGGTGGGAGGAAGGGGGTAGTGTATACAGAGACACATCTCCCGTGTGTGCAATGACCATGCTGCATGCTGTTGGAAGGACTACTTTAAGTTTATTTTCCATCTTTAGGGGAATGAGCAGGGGGAAGGTTATTAGACTTCATCGGCGGAAGCAGGACAACATATCAGGTGAGCAAAAGATGGGTTATGCCCATATTTTGACATAAAATATATTATATTTTAAGTATTTGTCTAAACCCCTTCTGTAAGTTCCTATGGTACCTAGCTGATTTCACTGAAAGAGATAGAAGTCCTCTGAAGACCACTATGAAATTCTCTTAATGTCCACAAATGACATTTTAGCCCTGTAGCAATCAAAATATTTCTCATGAGCACAAAAAGATCCTTTTTCTCTGTTACGTACTGAAACAATGGAGCTTTGGGACTACATTATAAGGGGAGAAATATATACAATATAGAACAGTTTATTTGCTTACTGTTTTCAAATGGAAGGTGGGTATTTATGTTGTTCTACAGATAGATTTAGTAGTAGGAATAATGACTTACTGGATTATAGAATAAATCTAACAGAATAGCTGCTTTAATACGCTTTTGAATGTTTATATAATGTAAACTATGAAATACCCTTTTTTTTTTTAGGTGGGGACAGCAGTGCAACAGAAAGCTGGGATGAGGAGCTTTCTCCTTCCACTGTGTTGTATACAGCAACACAGCACACACCTACAAGCATCACCTTAACTGTTAGAAGAACCAAACCCAAGAAGCGGAAAAAGAGTCCAGAAAAGGGTCGTGCAGCACCAAAGACAAAGAAAATCAAGGTATGGAGGGTAAAGTATCTTAAATAGAAGTATGTCTGAAATAGCTCAAATTTTGGACCAAGAACACACCAAAATTCTTTTAAGAACTTGATCCAGATGTTTGAAGGGCCACTTTTGCTCTACTTGCAAAAATCGGCTAATCTGTTGTCAACATGTAGACCAACCTCTCTTCTGCCACTCCATACCATCACAACTGGCACAGTTTCTTCTCCAAGCCCCATCCCAGGTATGAAATCCTAGCCCCAACTGGTAACAAGCCCATATGTGCTACAGCCTCCAGTTTAGGCTTCCACTATCCTTACAGTATCTCCCTGCCTCCTCAGCCCAAAGTAGTCTGAAATTCTTGTCCTTGTACATGCCTACTTCATGTCATTGGTTTGATTTATTTCCTTGTTTCAAAAACCTAGGAAATGTCTCTTGAATGGTCTAGGCTTCCTCAGTGTTGTGGTTACTTTCCTGTATTCTAGGAGAAACCTCTTCTGTTTTGTGTTCTTTCTTCCCCATCATGGCAACTTTGTTGCTCCTAGGTGACTTGCCCATCCCTTGCTAAGGGGATTGGTCTTTGTTTCCTTCTTAATTTCAAAACTGATAAGTCTGCCACCTTACTTAATGTTTTAATTTACTTTTTCTTTTAGTGTCAGGTGTGTATATATGATTTAAGTGATGCATGCTCTTCCCTGTTAATTGCCTAGTTTCACAAAGGGAAGTACTGGAGTTAGCCACAGGGTTCACTCTCCTTGACCTACCCCTATTCTTGATAATAGTGTGGGGAATTCAATTATATTTGTTACCTAGGGAAAAGGGGACAGGCTAGAACACTAGTTCTTGCCTTAATTTTAGTCTCAGATAGGTATAACTGTCATTCTTGGTACCAAGTTTTGTTTTGTTCTACTTGTTTTCCTCTTTGGGATAGGCATTTCGAGAGGGATCCCGGAAGTCCTTGCGGATGAAGGTAAGGGGTATTCTTCCCTGATGCTGTGTTTTACTTCACTGTGATCTTGCGTTTTGGTTAGCTTCTTTCCTGACATTGATGGTCTGGGAATCTTGGATTTTACTTTTTGTTAGTTTGTAATTGTTGCCATTGGTTTTCATAGAGCCTTTCTCCAAAGTAGATTTTCTTGGCCATTTTCTGAAATATTTTCTTTTTCTGTAATTAGCTTTTATTTGTTGGTTTTTCATTAGCTGCTTTTCTAGGGGTAAGTGACATTTTGCCAAATAAAATAAGGCAGATATGTTCTGTTATTGTGTTTGGCCTCAACCTCTGGACTGAAGTTTTTCTGGTAAAATAAGATCTCTTTTATGTACCAACCCTAGGACCATATGGGCTTTAGTCACCAGTTGGAAGGATAATTTTCATCAGTAGGAAAGTGCTATTTATTGATAGGATCTTCTCTTATTGGAATTACTTTCATTTGAACTGTTTTCTTCTGGCATATTTATTTGATATAGAAGATTCTGGTGACTGGTGTGTTTCTTTTCTTTGGTTATCAAATAAAAGAGCTTATGAGGCATGATTTTGGATAACAGAATAAAGAAATTATGTGCAATGGATTTTAGGTACTGGGTGACAAAAACAGAATTTGCCCAAAGGAGATTTGATTGTACTATCTGGTATTTCCCTATAAATATTCATATCCCTAAATATATAAATGATAAAAAAGCAGAATCTTTCTGTTGACCGTTATTAAAATATTTTAGTGAAGATAAGCTTTATTAAGATATATATGGAATACAACATGACTGATGTTATCAACGATTATAGGTGGCACTTTATCTAAAATTTGAAGAACTTGCCTTGTTTACACCTATAAACAGACTGGTATATATCTGTAGAAGAGATGGGAAGAAGACTTAGAGGCCCAAGAGCATCAGAGTCTTGAGTAGAACAACTTAATTATCTCCTTCAAGGGGCCAAGTTTGCTTTAACTGGCCCTTTATTTTTGTCTCCTTTGCTTACAGGGAGCCTTTAAATAGAATTATAGAACAGACAAAGGCTTATCCTAGCTGTTAAGCTCTTTTCTATTTTATCAGCTATTATAATTTTAGAGATTTAAAATGTTTTGAAAGCTGTTGACCAACTCTCCAGAAAAGTACACATAAACCCCAAATATTGCTTGTTATTTCGACATGTTGACACATAGTCCCATAAACATGTTAAAATTTAGACAATAAAAAAAATACTAGTCAGTTTATTTTAATTCTTATACCAGAATTTTAAGTTGAGTTGCAAATTTTGTACTCAGAATTCATTATTAGTAAGAACTTCACCAAAGATCTGGGTGATAGCTGTAAGAATAGGAAGAATCTATCATTTAGATGTTTAATCCCAAAGTCAGGCACTTCCCTACTTGGAGACTACTCAAAATTTCTCAACTGTGACACTACTGACATTTTGAACCAAGAAATTCTTGGTCTGTTGAAGGGAGCTGTTTTTTGCATTGTAGGCTGTTTAACAACATCTTTGGCATCTACCCACTAGTACCAATAACACGCAGGTGTGATAATAAAAAATGACTTCAGATATTACCAAATGTCTCCTTATGGGCAAATTACCTCTGGTTGAGAACAACTGTTCTGAATCTACTGAGATAGGTATTCAGTCCCCAGAAGAATGGGACAGCAGATTAGACAGAGTTGTATTAATGAATAACATGATACCGTGGCAAAGGCTTCCCGTTTACATTGAGTTTAATAAGTCAAAAGTTCAGTGAATCTATTGGTTGCTTAAACTTGGGAATACTGTTTGGGCATCCATAATCCTCAGTCTTATAAGCAAGCACCTTTAAGTCTTAGGTTTTGCACTTTTTTCCCCCTCAGCTGTTACTGACATCTCAAAGCATATGATATTCTGTTCCCAGTGTGTTGGTCTCAGGTGTTTCTTAGATCCTTTGTTTGTTGTTCAGTCTTTTGGACTCTAGCATGAAATGTAAAAAACAGTCGTATTGATATTTTCCTTTTCCTTTCATGGGGAAAGGATGGTAACAACAGTCAGTTAAAACCAGTGACACAAATATGAAAGAAAACAATTATTACAGTAGGTATAAGTGCTTTCTATATTATTCATGGAAAGTATGTTTAATTTTCTTGTGCCTGTTTTTGCAAGATTAGTGTGAACATTATTTATGAATAGCTTTGTTACTGTACTGGCTTTTCCTTCTAATCATCACTAATATGACATCATCACAATTGTTTGTTTTGTTTTCTGATGGCACCTTAAGTCTTGAGCTCCAGAGAGGAGAGCATGTGTCAGACTTAAACTGTCTCTGTGGCTCTAGCACACACAAAAAAAACTATTTAGAATAATGCTTATGCGATATAATAATATTTTCTTAGTTTTGTCACCATAGAGGGCAGTGGTTTTCCCTAAAGAAGTATAGTAAAGTACCTCTCAGCATTTTCCAAACTCTTACCTACCCACCCCCTCTTCTCACCTCAGCTCTTCAGAGTGTGGCTATTGAAACTGTCGAAAATAGAGTGTTAGAAAGATACACTCCAGAATGATAGCTTTTTCTATGGGAAATGATATGTTGGGTTATTTATTTGGGTCACATGTATATTTCAAGTGAACATGTAATAATTGTATAATGAACATAAGTCACACAAAAACAAAAACATTCTCCTGGAGAGAAGTAAAATACTATCAGTTTGGGCTGGCACACTAATGGAGATTTCCAAGAAATACTGAAATTTAAGTGATAATGATATTTGAGAGGTCTCTTGTTCATTTTCATGAAAATTTTCTTCTTAACTTTACTTTTATTACTTAAAAATCGTCATAAATCCACAGTGATGGGATAGGACTATGAACCAGATTAATTTTTCACGTTAGAAATGAGGAAACTAAGCTTTTTTAAGTTGTTTAAGGCTTCCCTGCTCATTGGTAATGAAACCATTATAGAAGCCAAATCCCCTGACTCCCAGGCATTACTCTTTTATGCCACACCAACTGCCAGTTAAAAACAAATTTTCTGAGACTCAGCCTCTTTCCTCCTCCCCCTCCAATTTTAATTCATGGAGAGCTAACCTGCCTATTTTCTTCTCTACAGAATTCTCCTTCTGAAACACAGAATTTAGATGAGAATACAACTGAGGGATGGGAAAATCGGATAAGACTATGGACTGATCAGTATGAAGAAGCTTTTACTAATCAGTACAGTGCAGATGTACAGAATGCCCTTGAACAACATCTACATTCTAGCAAGGAATTTGTGGGCAAACCTGCTATTTTAGACACTATCAATAAGACTGAATTGGCCTGCAATAATACAGTCATTGGTTCCCAAATGCAGGTAAGGATAAAAAGATTAATGGCTCAAAGTAGTTGGTTTTTTAAGAACTCGGGAAGAGGGTTTATATTGGAATTACCAAATCTTTCCAAATTTACAAGGACTTAGAATAACAAATTGGCTAGCCACTGAGCATCTTTAACCAAAAGCAAGTTATAGTTGCTCTTGCTGATTTGCTCAGTGGTTAAGAGTGTCCCGCCAACTGAATGGTCACATGTTCAATCCTGGGCAAGAGCACACACCTCAGTTGCAGGCTGGATCCCTGGCACAATCGGGGCACATGCGGGAGGCACCCAATTAATGTGTCTCTCTCATAGCAATATTTCTCTTGTCTCTCCTCTCCCTCCCACTCTCTCTAAAAATGAGCCCAGCGGGCATGGCTCAGTGGTTGAGTATCTACCTATGAGCCAGGGGGTCATGGTTCAGTTCCTAGTCAGGGCACATGCCCAAGTTGTGGGTCTGCTCCAAGTGTGAGGCATGCAGGAAGCAGCCAATCAGTGATTCTCATCATTAATGTTTCTCTCTCTCTCTCTCTCTCTCTCTCTCTCTCTCTCTCTCTCTCTCTCCCCCTCTCCCTTTCTCTCTGAAATCAATAAAAAATATGTTTTTAAAAAATCAGTAATAGTGGGGGGACTTACAGTAACTGGACACTATACAGTTACTTGTTTTTAGACTATATTAATTAAATATAAGTTAAGATAGGGAATTTTATACAGCCTCAATAAAAAGTATTAAGCTTAATAGAAAGCTAAGCTCTCTTTCTCCCCTTACCCCCATTCTTATATTAGGTGTAGAACACTAAAATCTTAATTATGCATTTTTCTTGGATTTTTAAAAATATTTTCACTGATTTCAGAGAGGAAGGGACAGACAGACAGACAGACAGAGAAAGAAAGATCAATGGTGTGATAGAATCATCATTTGGCTACTTCCCCACAAGCCCCTACCAGAGAAGAAGCCAGAACCTGGGCATGTGCCCTGACTGGGAATCGAACCATGACCTCCTGGTTCATAGACCAGTGCTCAACCACTAGCCTCTCTGGCTGGACTTGGATCTTTTCTTGATACCATTGGGCCCAAATTAAGCTAGGAAGGTGAGAGGTAATGTGGCAGGTTCACTACATGGCATTTGTTTCTTAGAAATACTGACCTTTCATCAACTCAAAAATTTCTAGCTGGTTTTGCTCAGTAGATAGAACATCAGACTGAAGAGTCCCAGGTTCAATTCTAGTCAAGGGCACATGCCCAGGTTGCAGGCTCAATCCCCAGTTGGGAGTGCAGGAGGCAGCCAATCAATGAGTCTCTCTCATTATTGATGTTTCTCTCTCCCTCTTCCTTCTGTGAAAATCATTAAAAATATATGGGAGAAAAAATTCTGATCATTGAGCTAAATAATATATACAAAAACATCCTAAAAACATTGGTGTTTTTTCCTCAGTTGAGAAATATTATTGGCCACACTATAGGCCCAGTGCATGAAATTTGAGCTCTGGCGGGGAGGAGGGAGTGGGATTCCTCAGCCCCGTCTGCACCCTCTTGCAGTCTGGGACCTCTCACTCCTTACCACCTCCCTGCTCGCCACTCCTTAGTGCAACCATGCAAGCGGGAGAGGCTCTATCCACCACCACTGCACTCACCAGCTGTGAGCCTGGCTTCTTGGAATGCACTGACCACCAAAGGTCAGCTCCTCCATTGATTGTCTTCCCGCTGGTGGTCAGTGCAAATCATAGCATCTGGTCATTCTGCTGTAACTGTCGCTTAGGCTTTTATTATATAGATGTTGCTGCAGTCTAGTGTCTAAAACTCTGGTTTTATTCAGCTACAGTTGGGAAGAGTCACTCGTGTTCAAAAGCACCGGAAGATCCTGAGGGCTGCACGAGATTTGGCTTTGGACACTCTTATAATAGAGTATCGAGGGAAAGTCATGTTACGACAGCAATTTGAGGTCAATGGGCATTTCTTCAAAAAGTAAGAATATCATCTTGTGAACAGTGAAGGCTAAAGTGGGCTTGGCTGAGGCATATCACTATAAAAACCATTCTTGTTGATAGGATACTCTCTTGGGGAAAATATTACAGCTTAAATAATCTCATTCGTGTCTGCCATTGCTAGAGAAATGTGAGTAAGTCTGCAAATTGTTTAATGTATAAAGTGGTAATGACTCCAGGCCAAGCATTTCTTGCTTTGTGCTTATTCTTTAATCAAAAGCAGACAAGCATGTGGTATTTTCCAAGTTTAGGCATTGCAAAAGACTACTGCTTCTGTCAGCATGTGCTTTATATTTGAAGTCACGGGGTGGCCTTTTTATTTTTGTTGAGAATTACATGAATTTTTAAATTATATCCCTAGACCATACCCCTTTGTGCTCTTCTACTCAAAATTCAATGGTGTAGAGATGTGTGTCGATGCACGTACTTTCGGTAATGATGCTCGGTTCATCAGAAGATCATGTACACCAAATGCAGAGGTAAGGTTTTTGTAGCAACTTCTCTTTGAATGGAATCACCAAAGAATAGAATAAGTCTACTGAAGAAACAATTTGAAAACTTCTGTAGATAATGGTTATGATCTTTAATTATAAAAGAGAGACAAAAAACAAAAATGATGCTTTTATTCTGACAGGATGGGGGCAAGGAATGAATTCTTTTTAGAGAAGAAGTGGGGAAAAACATTTATTAAAATGAAAGAGCTAGACTGGATAAGAAGTCATAAAGAGTTTATAGTAAAGAAGTTGACATATAGTAGAAGATGTCATTGGTTCCAAACTAAGCTGTATGGTTAATAGTACTATAAAAGATTCTAGACATTTTTAGAATTGATTAATCAGTGCAACCATATCAAATAAACAAGAAACTCCACAGAAGTTTTCTTAAGGCTAAGGAATTTTAATTCTCTGAAAACAGCTTTAATTATATAAAATAGTGGTCTACCTTGATTTCTAACATCTCGAGGTTTATGAAGTATACATTTCAAACAGTTACTATATAATAGTTCCGAATGAAATGATAGTGTTAAGACTACTATAACTCTTAAGTGGAGATAAATTATTTGTATAAAACGTTTTTTTCTTTTGGAAAATTTTTGGTCTTTGTGATAAATCATCAATCATAAGTGCTATTCACACAGGTGCGACACATGATTGCAGATGGGATGATTCACCTGTGTATCTATGCCGTGTCTGCTATCACCAAGGATGCTGAAGTCACCATAGCATTTGATTATGAGTACAGTAATTGGTAAGACCTCTAAAACTTTTCCTAATATGAATGGCCTTATCTTACATATTATCCTATTAAGTCTGCTTTTGTTCCTAAACATCTTTTCATGAGTATTGCATTTTCTGCTTAGAAATTGTGGAGGGGAAAAGATTTGGGGCATTTTTTGTTTTATTTGTTTTATGAGACATAGATACATAGTATTATACTGCTCAATAGTCTGCTAACCAAATATATTTTAGTTTACATCTTTATAGCAAGAATAGCCAAAAATGGGTATGTATGACATTCCTAGAAATTGTGACAGCATCAGTTCTATGTACATAGCAGTTGTGCCAGGAGTCATATAGAATGAGAATTTAAAGGTTCACCCCATCCAATCAAATCATGTAATCTAGTTGTATATATAACAATACAGAAAAAGAGAGATGGCAAATCACAGATGAATATGTGATGGGTTTTATAAAATGGGTGATTTTTCTTCTATGGTCCTTCTGGCAAAAAAGGTTATAGATAAATTGATGTTTGGCACATGTATAAGAAGAAAAGGTATTAATCATAAATAGTGCCCTAGCCAGTTTGGCTCAGTGGATAGAACATTGGCCTGTGGACTGAGGGGTCCCGGGTTCAATTCCAGGCAAGGGCACATGCCAGGGGTGTGGGCTTGATCCCCCAGTGTGGGGTGTGCTGGAGGCAGCCGATCAATGATTCTTTCATTATTGATGTTTCTATATTTCTCTCTCTTCCTTCCTCTCTCTGAAATCAATAAAAATATTTAAGAAAAAATTAAGTTAGTTAATTAATAAGTATTGGGTAAAAAAGTTAGTGGTGAATGTAGACAAAAGATAAGTATAGTCACTTTAGAATTTTTCACTGATTCATTGCTCACTCAATAGCATAAAGAGAGTTGGGAGAATTGATTTTAGTGGAGGTTTTCTTTTCTTTCCATTGACCATATGCCAGTGGGAAAAGTTGGGGTTCTGTAGACACACAGAATATTGAAAGTATTCAAAGGACTCTAATGTCTCTGTTTAACTTAATCACACATAATACCAGAAGAAATTACTTTAGTAATATTTCAGTAGTATATGGGTAATATAACTGATTTTCAAGGTTACTGAGACAGGCACTTTTATTTGTTTCCTTGGAGCAGTAATTATAAAGTGGACTGTGCATGTCACAAGGGGAACCGAAATTGCCCTATACAGAAAAGGAATCCCAATGCTGCAGAACTGCCACTCCCACCTCCTCCAAGTCTACCCATCATTGGAGCAGAGACAAGACGGAGAAAAGCACGGCGGAAAGAGCTAGAGATGGAGCAGCAGAATGAGGCTGTAGAGGAAGATACCAACCCACAAGCAGAACAAGTTCCTACTGAGAAAGTGACTATATCCAGTGACCATGAGGTAATATTACTTGGCCAGAGGGTGTTGCTATGATATTGATCATCTCCAAACGAAGAGGATCCCAGGTTGACACATGTTTTATGTAGGGATCTATAGTAACACTTAATGCCCTTCATAACAAGGTGGGTGCATGTTCATTCGTTTCATTCATTCTCCCTTTTTTTAAAAAAAATATATTTTTATTGATTTTGAGGGAAACATTTATTGGCCGCCTCCTGCACACCCCCTACCAGGGATCAAGCCCAAAACTTAGGTCTGCTTCCTAACTAGGAATTGAACTGGCAACCTTTTGGTACATGGGACAACACCCAACAGACTAAGCCACACTGACTAGGGCCTCTCTTTTTTTAAATAATGTCAACAATATCTTTTTAGCTACTTTCCAGGTTTTAGTCCAGAGAATGGGGCTTGTCCGTGTTTATCATGTGGCCCCACATTAGTAACACTATCAAGCACTAGAAATTGTTTCTAGAGAGTTTTAAGCTACTGGGAGGGGGGGGTGATTTTTGTCCAAAGCTTAAAAGTATGGCTGAACATTGCCTGTATCTTAAAGGAAACAGACAATCCAGAAGAAAAGGCAGAAGAAGAGAAAGAAGAGGTTACAGATGACCAGGAGAACCCAGCTCATAGCAGGAGGGTGGGTACCTTATAAACATCCTTCCTATAGTATGTGAAGCTCTTCTCTTCTGAGTTTGTATCATCTCATTTCTTTGACAACATACTGTCCCATCACTTGTACATTATAATTTGGATTTTTTTTCCATAAAGTCAATTTCATTAATGTAGTAGTTGTCTATTACTTACTGTTGATGGTGGTCTTTAGAAGCTTCTTACTAACAATCTCATTTCCAAAAAATTGTCTGGTCAAAACAAAATATGTCTTTTGAGGCTACTTGCTCTGGCTTAGAGGAATTTTCCTAAGTTTATAAGTTTTGACATTTAAAAATCCCTATTAGTCGTATGGATTCAAAACTTTTTGCTGAAACCATTGTTTATTTCTGTCCCTCAGAAGAAGTTCAAGAAAATCTACTTGGTTATTTTGAACTCTGAAAATGCTGAGAAGTAATTGGTTTTGATGGCTATTTTTCTTTTATTTTAAAGTTTCGGGATAGCTGGCTTTGTTTGAAAAGTTAAGGTTTGACCTCCCTTTAAAATTCTAACACTTAAATATTTCATTTTTAGTTTTTATGTTTTATTTTACAATATATATATACTGGTAGTTTTGTAAATCTCTATAAATTTTCATAAATAATATTTCTGAAAAGCTGTTTCCCCCTCATGGTTAAAACTTCCTTCTATGCTAATGTTTTTTTTCTTTCTTTCTTTTTTCCCTAGACCCGGGAAGATAGGAAGGTTGAAGCCATCATGCATGCTTTTGAAAACTTGGAGAAAAGAAAGAAGCGACGGGATCAGTCCTTAGAACAAAGCAACTCTGACATAGAGGTTACTACCAATGCCTCAGAGACACCTGTACGGGAAGAAACAAAAACTGAAACTCCTGAATCTGAAGTTAACAACTCTGCTTCAAATGTGGCAATCCCAAGCACCCCACAGAGTATTGGGGTGAACACCCGGAGGTCTTCTCAAGCTGGGGTAAGAGAAGAAAATATCCCAGCCTTCAACAACCTTGCTTTTGCTAATGTCAGTTACCTAGTTTTTGGAAATGGTTAAAATTTGAATTTTCAGCTTTATTTCATATAGTATTAAATAAAACCATTTTCATCAGCTATGGGATACAAGGAGGCAGAATTGGAATGACCAGACAGACACTTTAGACTAGAATGAAATGTCATATTGTTTCTGCCAGATAAACTCTTTGTCATGAGTTCATAAAAATTATTTGGTTTCTCTTTTGGCCCTTCTGTATAACACAGTCATGCAGTGTTACCCTTTCATAGTATTCTCAGGGTAAATTCATGCTTCCCTTCCCTACCCTATCCGTGAATTCTAAGCCTTAAACTAAAATCTTAGTGTCTGGGAAAGAAACAAAGGAGAGAATTGTCTTCCTTGCTAAGATCCCTAAAATTAGGTGGCTTCAGCTGACTTTTGACCTATTTTATAAATACTTACAAGAAGCAAAAAATAATGATAATAACCAATACAGCCTAATTAGCTAATTTTACTATTTAAATTTTATAAGAATTACTTTTGAAATTAGTGTTTCTAAATGCTCGTTTTTTTCACCAGTAAACTTTCAGAATGCTTAAAGGGAATAGGAGGCTAGATGGAATGTTTGCTGATAAATTTCTGGTAAGCATTTACTCTGCTGTTGTTACAGGATGTTGCTATAGAAAAGCCAGTCCCCAAACAACCTCCAGCAAAGCCTTCTAGGCCTCGACCGAAGAGTCGAATTTCTCGGTACCGGACCAGTTCAGCCCAAAGACTAAAGCGTCAGAAGCAGGCCATTGCACAGCAGGCAGAGTTGTCACAAGCTGCCTTGGAAGAAGGAGGAAATAACAGTTCAGTAACTCCTACTGAAGCTGGAAGTATAGACAGTTCAGGAGAAAACAGGCAATTAACAGGATCTGACCCAACTATGGCATCAGTAACTGGATCCCATGTCAACCGTGCAGCATCAAAATATCCTAAAACCAAAAAGGTCAGTCATGAAAACATCTTCATAAGTCTAGTCTGGCAAGGGTTGTCTCTTAATAAAGTGAGAGGACCTATAATTCCCCAGAAAAAACAAATACTCTAAATATTATTAAATTGACAGTTTTAAATAAAATATTTTGACACAGAGGGCTAAAGCCATCCTACTACAGTTCTTTTGTTCCCATAAATTTTCGGCAGAGGTAAATGCTGATACCTGGAATTAATTCCTCCCTTTGTGGTCACAGAGAGGGTGAAGGAGACATTCTTGCATTTTGAATGCCCAATTCGTTCTCTGCAGCTGCTGTATCTACCTGTGTCTAGTTTCTAGATGAGATTTGTCTAACACTGTTGCCATCTGCAGTGTCAACTAACAATCTCTTTTTGCTTTAGTATCTAGTTACAGAATGGTTGAATGACAAAGCTGAGAAGCAAGAATGCCCTGTTGAGTGCCCTTTACGTATCACCACGGACCCAACTGTACTGGCAACGACCTTGAACATGTTACCTGGTCTTATCCATTCCCCGTTAATTTGCACCACCCCCAAACACTACATTCGCTTTGGCTCACCCTTTATCCCTGAGAGGCGTCGAAGGCCCCTTCTGTCTGATGGCACATTCAGCTCCTGTAAAAAGGTATGTCAATGTTTATTTTTAACCTAGATTGCTTGCAATCCTAACATATCTAACACACTCTCCAGATAGCCACTCTCTTCCCATGTGAGTTTATTATGAGTTATATGTTCAACCTTGAATACTGATGCATCAAAAGTCAGTGGGACTAAGGTCAGATGTATACTGTTTTTGGTACTCAGTTTGTGAGTATTCATTGTTGTCTTTTCAGAGAGCCCTTGAGGTTACTGAGTTGAGAGCACACAGCATTTGATGCCTGGGAAGGGGGGACGTTCTGTGTGTGCTCTTGTGGTATTGGTTAAAATGTCCATTTGTGATTTTGAGTGAGATTGGGCCCCAGGTACTCTAAAGTACTTTTGCATAAGTAAAAAATGATCGAAATGTGTTTTAAATTAATTCTATCACTATTATCATTTGAATTAGAGTGGAGGAAATATCCTACTACAATTGGCATAATTGCTGTTCTTTGATCAATGACAAGTTGGATTGTTATTCCCTACTATAAATTCATTCTATCTCTTTCTCTTCCTGTCTCTCCTCTCTCTAGTTACATACTATTTTTGGATCTAGTGGCACTAGTGTTTGAGTTGTTTGTTTTTGGAATGCTCTTTCTTAATTCCCAGAAGCCCTGAATATTTTCCAAAGGTGTCTCTCAGGAATAGATCATTGCCTCAGACTATAATGTCGTTTTTGTGTTTCTAGAAGTATAGGACACCCTTTCATTTGGCCTTTCTTTGAGGTAGTCTGTTCCCTGGAACACCCTTTTCTCTTATCCTCAGATCTGGATTCAGGCTGCCTTCCTCAGTGTCTGCCATTGCCCTCCTCCACTGGCATCACGTACATGAGGATGCTGCATGTAGATTATTTGATGTGATGAAGTCTCCAACTCCAGGCAGGTCTTCCCTGACTCCTCCAAACTTAAAGCTTTTCTCTTTTTCCAAAGAGCAGAAATTATTTCTTGGGGGGAGGGGGGTTCTGAAAGAAGAGCCAGAGTGGTGTGGGATATGGAGGGGAGGAGGGCAACAGGGATCTGTGCACAAAGGAAGGGCCTTACCACTGAATGAGCAGTATACACTAAAGAAAGACTTCCTAATCATACATCTTACCTAATAAATATTTGAGTCACTTACTGGTTTATTTGGGGGAAATTCCCAAGTAGAACTAAAGTGCAATTTGACCATGAGATCTTTGCAAAAGGGGTTTGTAGGTAATGCAAAAACACATTACTAGACTTCTAAGGATGTTAACTGTTGAAGCATCTTATCAAGCCAGATTGTAGAATCTCCTGTTTGGGTCCTTTATTAAGGTTAGACAGTTACTTAGTACAGATTAATAGTAAAGTCTGAATTGTAAATAGTATAGACTAGCTTCTTGAGATGATGCCTTGATTATTCTGATGCTGGGTTATGATCTTTCTATTCCCATCTTGCTTTTCCAACTAGCAGAGTCCTGTGAAAACCAAAAACATGTAGAAATAAAACTTAAAATTTGATAGAAACTCTACTTCTTAGAGCTCTTTTCCCCAGGTTATGGTTTAGGGCTTATATATGGCTCCATCTTTATATCTCTACTGGCAACAGATAGAAATCCCATTTAACTCATGTTCATGTTATATTCTCCAAATGTGTCTGTCATCCTTAGTCTTGTTTTATACAGGCTCTGCTCAGGCACTTGTCATCCATATGTATCATACCAGTCAGTCTTCAGGAATTCAGGCTATATTCTCTGAATTATCATAGTAAAATTACTTTACTTAAATTGGGTCTTGTTTAAGTTTAGATCTGAACTAAGTTCAAATCACAGCTTTAAGATTTGCTGTTGACATACCAAAATTATATTACAAATTAGAATGTAGCTTTTTATGGGGCAAAACTAATAAAATTGGAGCTTTTATTAGCAGGCAAACTCAGCTTTATCCTGGGTGGGGATGAAGATGAGTCATTTGTAGATTGGTTAAAAAATATTCATCTAGTGCATAACCTAAGATTTCTGTGGTTAAACAAGATTGTAATAAATTTCTGAAGATCCCTTAGAGAAGAATGTAGGTTAAACAGGTAGATGAGAAAAACCATCCTCCATGGAATTAGTTGGAACAGCATATATTATTAATAGGTCTACTGTTTCATATCTAATTAAAGGAGGTACAGGCCTCTTAAGTAAAAAGCAGTGTAAAGTGGTATATGTATATTTGCACCCAGATTTTTAGAGTATTTGACAGAATATTTTATTTCCCGGGATGTTCTAAAGTAAATTGAATCATAGTTCTTTGAAGTATGTTATGGTATGTATGTATGTCTTTTGTTGGATCTTGCTTCACTTCTTATTTTAGAATAGAAGCATTTATAAGTGGCTAAGAAGTCTTTCAAGCAGTGTCCTTCCTTGTTAATCTAAATCTTCTCTAAACTTACCTTGAAGGAATAATATATGTATGGCATTTGTTCTCCCAGATTTCTTAGAAAACCATCCTGACTGAAAAATGAAACACTGTCCTTTGCATTGGTAATACACTGGAAGGTTATTAATCTCTATCTCTATATATAGCATTGAAATTCAGCTGAACAAGTCCTCACTGAACACTTGTACTCAGTACTCTGCTACAGACTTTCTTCACATACATATCTCACTTAGCCTACATGACAGCCCTGTGAAGTTGGGATTATTGGCCTCCATTTTCAGATCAGAGGCTTTGTGTTAGAAAGGTTCAGTAACTTGCCCAGAATTAGGCAGCTAGTAAAAGGCATGGCCAAGTTTCAACACAGATCTTTGAACTGAAGAAACCAAAGTTACTTTCTTGCTCTTTATTCTTTAAAATATTTCTCCTTCTCATCTCTGAGCTTCCTAAAAATTTCTGTGATAGAGTTTCAGAGAAGGAAGAAATGTTCTTTTGTCCATAACCATAGCTGGGACCCAGGGATGGGGCTGTCAAATATTAATTTATTATCTATAGGGGTGATTTGAACTTGTTAGATACAGATGTTCATGTTCCTTTTTTTATGAGCCATAAAATAACTGTAGACATAAAATAAGGCCAGGAGGAATAGGTTAGATTATATTTGCTGTGTTTGATCTTATATCCAACCATAGCAGCATCTTATTTCTTAGAATGCCCCTATTCTCCTTTTATTTTTCCTTTTTTTGGTTATCAAATCCAGAATGTTAACTTCTTTTATGGGTGCATCTACTTTTCTCTTGGAGGAAAGCACAGTAACCTCAATTAAGTCCTGTCATCTGCTCGGAAAAGAAAAACTTGTACTTAAAGGTATCTGTAATGAAGGATTTTATAGTCATTTCCTCCTGATGCTAATTTTCTTCATCTGTGCCCTACGTGCTTTGGACAAGGGATTTCTAAGGTCTTCTCTAAATCATAAGGAGCTATAGTTCTGATAGTTCATCTTTATATCAATATTTTGTGTATAAGAAAGTTCATTCTTGGTCTTACTTGGGCTTTTCAGAGATCTGGTCATATTCTATAATGCTGATGTGATTGTTGAGATCTTTTTATATTCTTATTCACTCTTTTCTCCTCATGTTTACAACTTTATTTTTGCTTTCATTTGGCAGTCTGCAATGCCATTTACAAGATATAAAATTTTTCTTGGTGAAATTTTCCTCACATTAGTCCCTAAAAAATAATTGTTTATGTTTCTAATCAGGTAAATCTATTAAAGTTGCTCTCTTTAGTGAAGAGAATATTTACTTACCTGTAATACTTGTTCTCTAACGGTGTGAAATTACAAGCACCTTTGATCTTCCTATTTGGGAGAGGGTCCTACTCAGAAATTGATGTTTATCAAAATTCGATCTGTCTTATGTCAGGGCAGGAGAGCCACAGAGTGGTGAGCAACCTACAACTGTGTATCTTAAGAGAACACAATTACAGGTAAGAAATTTTCTCTCTTCCACAGGATGGGTAGTTGTACTATTCTAATCTTTGTAGGCTTCCTGACTTTAATTTATTTTTCATCATTTTGATTCTAGTATTCTCTTTTTTTTTTTTTAAGTGGCTTTTCCCCTTTTTATTTCTGCAGATCATTCTGGTTATTTGCATTATATATGCATAATTTAACCAACTACTTGATAGGGAGAGAAAAAATAACAGGATATTTCATCTGAGAGCAGACCTTTTAGAAGTATTTTGGTACCTGTAGTGAAGAACTGTTTGTTCTTTTATCTTCCTTCTTGGCACTTACTTTATGTGCTACTTTCATCCTATATGATCACTCTCTAAGGTTTCTTCCTATCTCTTTCCATTTTCCACATTCTAAGCAGTATGAAAAGTTGAGTAATCATCTTTTATTAGTTCCAGTTTTTTAATGAGATCTCATTATGTGTAATCTAGATTTTCTCTGTTTTGCCCAGCAAAAGGAATTGATGATAATATTACAATATGCTGAAACATAAGAGAGAGAAAAATACTTGACTATGGCACTGAATGAGTGTGTTGGCTTGCATCTCTCACTAATTGATATATAATGACTTGGTTAATGCATTTGAAGTAGATATACTAATAGTTTTAAATTATTGTTGGTAATTTCCTGGTTCTTTTCCCATTTATAGCGCTGGATAAAGCAAGCCTTGGAAGAAGGGATGACTCAAACTACATCTGTACCCCAAGAGAGTAGAACTCAGCACTTATACCAAAGTAATGAGAATATTAACTCTTCTAGTATCTGCAAAGACAATGCAGGTATGTATCTTAAACCTTTCTGAATATGAGCAATGATTATTTCAGTCTGGATACTGAAAAAGTCTGATACAAAAATAAATAGCATTGTTCTTTAAATAGTTACTTTACATCTGTCATTTTGAGGAAGAGAGAGGTCTCAAGTCATGGATCATTTTTTCTAGGATGATAAAGTAGGAACTAGACAGTATACAGATAACAGCAAAAATAGTTATTAAGAAGTTAGATATATTTATCAATAAAGAAAAAAGTAGATATATTTAAAGCAGTTAAGTTTAGGAAATCTTTATTCATATTTATAAAAGGGGAAGTAAGAAAGATGTGGGCACTATTCAGGAGTAAATCACAATTGTAGGTAATTGAGGTGGGTGTGGCTTGGTGAAGGGTAAGTGGATGAATGAAGTAAACAAATTATTAGGAATTGTTTCTTTTAAAAAGGGCTTGCACTGTTAGCATCAAAATTTTTAGAAGACAACCTTGAATCTGATTTAAAGTCCTCGTTTTTAAACTATAGCACCATGAAAAATCATCCAGTCCACTAGTTTTCATAGTGACTCTTGCAGGGGGTGTATTTGAATTGCAGTTGAAACCACTGGTGCATGAACTTTTGACACCAGCTTACTTTTGGACAGTCTTTTTCCTAAAGTTTCTCTTGCCAATATCAGGTGAGAATTAACTATAACAGCAACAAAAATTTCAGGAATGGTTTGCTCCACATGCTCCATTAATGTTATTCCCAAGAAATTTCTTTGTTAAGTTTGAGAATAAAAACTTTCCTTTTTTAATTTTCTTAGTGCATAAATGCTATTAATTTTTATATATTGTCTATCCAGCAGTTTTAGAAGTATCCAGCTTAATTGAAAAGTTTTCTGTGATTTCCATAAGTTTATCTCTATATCTCAGTTTTGGTGGATAGTATGCAATTAAAATAAAATTATCAACATAAATTACATGCTAAAAGTCACCTAAGCCTCCAGCTAACATGATATTTCAGATTTTCATCAAAATTACTTCATTGTTTCTTTTCATTGACCTGCTGAGTAAATACAAAGTTGTATTAAATAAATACACTTGTCTACTAATATTTGCTTTATGTTAAAATATTGTATAATGTATTGGGGAAAAAATATGCTGCTAAAAATATATTTTCAAATTATTGACTTATTTTATTCTATCTGTAGATTGTATTATACCTTATAAAGTATTACATGCATAACCCCAGTGTGGAACATGTAGAAGATAAATAATATCATATATTTAAGATATTTTACTTATCATGTACTCTGGAGATTTATTCAAACCAGATTAATGTAAAAAAAATTGCTGATACCAGATTTCTATTGATATTACCAATTTATGGTAGCTTTTATAGTACAGTGAGTATATAACTTAACTGAAATCTTCAATCTGGTATACATATGAAAACTGCCTAATGCACATTTTTATTTATGTGATGTGTGTGTGTGTTAAGTGTATACATATTTGAGATTGGGAAAGTAAGGTGGTGTAGCATTGTGTTCTGATTGACAAAGACATAGGGAAAGTGCCTTGGTTACTATATGCCTTATTTGGAATGGAATAGGACAACTAGTCACCAACCTTTATTGAACCTCTGTTCCTGTCTCTAGTAATGAGGAACATACAAATGATACACCTTGCCTTAATAGTAAGCAATATAAACAAAAGGAAAATATTCTATTAAAACTAAGCTATGGGTGACTTGGTATATTGCTACAAGTTAATATAAATTCCAAGGAATTATTTTTGTTAGTTTCCCAAAAATACCCAGGAGATACTAATGAAAAAAGGGAGACAATTTGGTATAGGGCAAAGACTCCCAAAAGACCTGAATTTGAGACCATCCTTACCCTTTACTAGCTATATGATAATTGGCAAGTTACTAAACTTCTCTTAACCTCATCTGTAAAATGGGAATAGTAATGTCTACTTCAAAGAACTAATAGATTAAATTCAATGATATGTATAAACTTCTTAGTACACTATCAGAACCATAATTACTGTCATATACAAAATACTCATTCTTATGAAACATTTATAGAAATTAGTCAGATACTGTAATAAATTAACAATTCTAAGTTCCTAAAAACTAAAGTCATATAGAAATGAAAGTCACTACTACTCAGCTTTAGGGCAAGTATAATGTTTATTATTTATATAACTGATAGGGATATATACCTAGGAGAGCCTAAATAATCTACTGGAAAACTTAGAATTAAATTCTTGTTTAATAAAACTGCTGGATAGACAATATATAAAAATTAATAGCATTTATGCACTAAGAAAATTAAAAAAGGAAAGTTTTTATTCTCAAACTTAACAAAGAAATTTCTTGGGAATAACATTAATGGAGCATGTGGAGCAAACCATTCCTGAAATTTTTGTTGCTGTTATAGTTAATTCTCACCTGAGGATTTATTTTTGTTGATGATGATTTCTTAGAGTTACAATTTTATAGAGTTATCATCAAACTAGCATGTGTTGGGATTTGATTAAGTCATATTGATATTTATCTAAATAAGTATAAAAACAGCCAAGAAAAAATAATTGAAAAAGAATAATGAGATATACTTTCCCTAGAAGTGTGAAACTAGCTTCTAATATGAAGCTGGACACTAGTAATTAAATTGGTACAGTTCTGATCCAAGAATTGATTCATATATAAATACTAGAGGCTTGATACACAAAATTTCATGCAAGAGTAGGCCTGCCTTCCCCCTGCTGCCTGCACCAGCTTCCCTCGGATAGAAACAGAAACATTGTTTATTTTTTATTTAAGAAAAATTTGATGTACCCGAATTTGCATTGGCAAGAATCTAATTCTTTTCAATTCCACAATAATTTACAACATCCAATCAGTGATGTTCTTCTCTCATTGATGTTTCAATGTCTTTATCCCTCTCTTTTCCTCTCTAAGAATCAATAAAGCCATATTTAAATAAATTTTATATTTATTTATTCATTCATTCATTCATTCATTCATTTATTTGGTCCTAGCCAGTTTGGCTCAGTGAATAGAGCATTGGCCTGTGGGCTGAAAGATCCTGGGTTTGATTCCAGTCAAGGTTGCAGGCTCTATCCCCAATAGGGACCATGCAAGAGGCAGGAGGCAATTGATCAATGATTCTATCTCATCATTGATGTTTTTTGTTTTTGTTTTTAATATATTTTATTGATTTTTTTTTTTTTTTTACAGAGAGGAAGGGAAAGGGATAGAGAGTTGGAAACATCAAAGAAAGAGAGATACCACTCAGCTGCCTCCAGCACATCCCCCATTGGGGATGTGCTGCAACTAAGGTACATGCCCTTGACCGGAATCGAACCTGGGACCTTTCAATCTACAGGCTGATGCTCTATCCACTGAGCCAAACTTGTTATTTCCTCTCTGAAATAAATAATGTGTGTGTGTGTGTATTTTTTTAATTTATAATCCTTAAACTAGTAGTAGTTCTTCTAGGTATGTGTTCTACAGAAATAGGTATGGACCAAAATTTTTGTAGAAAGCATTAGTCATGTGATTATTAATAATTGCAAAAATGGCCCTACCTGATTTGGCACAGTGGATAGATCATCGGCCTGTGTACCGAAGGGTCCTGGGCTTGTTTATTCCAGTCAAGGTTATGTAACTTTGTTGCAGGCTCCTCCCCAGCCCCGGGCCTGGTTGGGGCTCCTAAAAGAGGCAATCAATCAATGTGTTTCTCTCATATCAATATATCTCTGTCTTTCCCTCTCTCTAAAAAATCAGTGAAAAAATATCCTCAGGTGAGGATAAAAGCTAATAATTTTAAAATGCATAGTATAAAAACAACCTGGATTCAGTCAATAAAGGAATGGTAAAATTTGGTTTATCTGCTGTGTGCATATACTGTTTTGCTGGAATACTATGTAGTGTCATCAGAATTTTTATTCTCTATTCATTTTATCAAATTAACTTAACCTTTCCCTCCTCCAAAATAAAAAGACATAGAACTACTTTTTAGAGAGAGAGAGAGGTTTGCTGTTCACTTATTTATGCATTCATTGGTTATTTCTTGTACATGCCCTAACTGGGGATCAAACTCACAAGCAACATTGGCATATCAAGATGATGACCTAACCAACTGAGCTAACTTCCCAGGGACATAGTTTTGCTTTTGAATTTGATTTTTTTTTTTTTTTCATTTTATTCTGAACCGAGTTCACCCTAGGACCGTGATGGCAAACCTATGAAACACATGTCAGCAATGACACGCGTAGCCATTTTTTATGACACGCGGTCACATACAGAGAAGTGTGTTGAGAAGGATGTTTCATCCTCGGCTACTGCACGGCTAGGTGCAGTAGCCAAGGATGTAACATTTGCTGTAGTGTAGTGTAGACACTCTGTGCCGGAGATCTGTAGGCCAAAACAACAGAACTCCAGCACAGAGCGTCCAGTTCTGGGACTTCCGGTTAGGCCGTTAGGCTGGCAGAGCAGGAAGCAGCGGAATGCCACTGGGGACGCATCTCTGGGGGCCCTGTGATCACCATTACCAGCAACCACATAACCACAGCAACCATCATCAAATCTGTTCTGGGGTGTCGTGGATTTCTAATTGACCATCATTACTGAGATAAGTGAGGGGGAGGCTGGGAGAGGCGAGGGCCTGTGCTATGGGTGCCATTTCCTGCCAACAGAAATAGCAGCAGTCATCTTAATTTATATAAGGACCATTATTTTGCAGCATAGTGCAGACTCCATTTCACCACTATTACTGTTGTGCATCCTTATTAACCCCTATTTCTCCTTATTAACACTTCCCTTTCCTAAAAGACAGTTACATGTGCCATCTTGTGGTCAGTTGGGCTAGTTAACCCCTAATTGCCTCCAGGGCTAACAGGCTATCTATAATTCTGTCTTCTGACATGGTCCGCCTGATGGAGAACCAAAAAAATTAAAAACCAAGGTTAAGTGAAGAAAGTGGTAGTAGCAGCAGCCGACCCTTTCAAGAGACATTGACTGAGATGTATGGCATTATAGAAAAAATGGCAGATCATTTTGTGTTCTATGTACTGAAACGGTAGTAAGCAGAACGTGGAATATAAATAGACATTTTGAAACTAATCATTCCCAGCTCTAGGAAAAAGTGAGGATGAAAGGAAGGAATACATTTCCAGGCAGCTACACCTTTATAAAAGCCAATCTAATTCCATCCTTAAATTTATAAAAGGCTCTATAAATTTAACATCTGCAAGTTTGAGCATTGCTCACTCCATAGCTCAGCATGGAAAAGCACTCAGTGAGGGAGAATTTATTAAAGGAACTCTCCTAAGATGTGCAACAGTTCTCTTTCACGATATGCAGAATAAAGATGCAATTATTAAGAGAAATCTGAGTTACCACTCAGTAGAAATATCATAAAAGACCGAATAATGAGACTGAACACAAAAGTACAACATCAGTTAAAGAGAGACATAAGTAATTGTAAATATTTTTTTATCTCTCTTGATAAAACTACTGATGTCACATCACATGCTCAGTTGGCCATTATTGGTCAATATTCTGATGGTCTCACAATGAGAGAAGAGAAGAGAAAAGTTAGTATCGGTGCCAACAAGTACATCAGGAAGTGAAATATTAAGGTTGTTACACAAACATTTGGTGACCTAAGTATTCATATCTCTAAAGTTGTGTCAGTGACGACAGATGGGACACCAAACATGGTAGGGGGAAAAGTCGGATTTGTCAAATTGTTTATGGAAGCTATTGACATCTGATTGTGCCTTTTCATTGTATTATCCATCAGGAGGTTTTATGTGCCAAGGCAGGATTCACCGACTTAAATGACTTAATGTCAGTTGTTACAAAAATAGTTAATTTAATAGCTGCTCACCCCTTCACAAGCGAGAATTTTCTGCACTTTTACTGGAGGTTGATTCCACCTACAGTGGACTGCTGATGTACAATAATGTAAGATGGCTGACCCGAGGCAAAGTTCTTGAGCGCTTTGTGGAGTGCTTTGAAGAAATTAAGGTATTTCTTGAGGATAAGGATCTGGGAAACTTTTCTCAGCTCAATGATAAATAGGTCAACACCCTGATATTTTTTACAGATCTCTCTGTTCATATTAATGAACTGAACTTAAAGTTACAAGGTTTTGGCAAAAGTATTGACGTTATGTTTGGATACATAAAAGCTTTTGAAAATAAACTTAAAATTTTCAAGCGAGATGTAGAAACTAAAACTTGTAAGTATTTTCCTCGAATAAGAAAGTATTTTGAGCCAATACCGGTTTGGCTCAGGGGATAGAGCGTCGGACTGCGGACTGAAGGGTTCCGGGTTTGATTCCGGTTGAGGGCATGTACCTTGGCTGCGGGCACATCCCCAGTAGGGGGCATGCAAGAGGCGGCTGATCGATGTTTCTCTCTCATCAATATTTCTGACTTTGTATCCCTCTCCCTTCTGCTCTGTAAAAAAATCAATAAAAAATATATTTTAAAAAAAATAAAAGCCTGGTAGAAAAAAAAAGAAAAAAAGTATTTTGAGAAGGCCAGTGCAGGTGTACAAAATGAAATGGAACCCTGGCATATAAAGTACCAGCATGTTTTAGACTCGTTACTTGATCATTTCAGTGATAGATTTCATCAATTTAGAAGCCTAGAACAGACCATAAAAATAATTAAGTATCCTGGTGTAGTAGTCTACAGTAGTTTGAAATTAAATGGTTTCCAATGGATGCAATTTGATGATTTGGAGATGCAACTTGCCGAATTTCAAGACAGCATGTGGGCTCAGATGTTTGTCGACTTGAGGTCAAAGCTTGAGAATCTGGAAAGGTGCCACTTGGAGAATCAAGAGGAGTCCCACTACGAACAGGAAACTTGGAGTGCCTGGAACCGATTACCAGACACTTTTAGCACCCTGAAAAATATAGCAATGGCTTTACTCACAATTTTTCCCTCTACATACTTTTGTGAGACCTTATTCTCAGCGTTAAATAATATCAAAACCAACAAAAGAAACAGATTGACAGGTGAAGCTTGCTTGGCTTAAAGTGTACAAAATACCAACCTTCAATTGAAGGTTTAGCCAATGAAATTCAGCAACCAAAAAGTCACTAATAGGCAGGTTAGTTAAGGAATCCCCCCCCCCCCTCATTATCTTAGTTCACGGCACTGCACACAAGTTAAATAATATCAAGACAACAAAAGAAACCGACTGACAGATGAACAAAGAAGTCACTAAGCAGGTAAGTTAAATAATTAGTTTTTGGCTTATTAAATACAGTTATATATTACAATTATACATTTTTGTTATTTAAACTATAAATATCGCGAAATTATGGTATTTTTCTCGAAATGACACACCACCCGAGTTTTGCTCGGTTTTTGGCGAATTTTGACACACCAAGCTCAAAAGGTTGCCCATAGGACATGCTTAGTGAGAGAGAAATAATGATCTGTTGCCTTCCATATATGCCACAACTGGAGATTGGACCTGCAACCCAGGCATGTGCCCTGACCAGGAAATCAAACTAGCAACAGTTTGAAGCACAGGACAGTGCTCACACAACTGAGCCACTCCAGCTGGACTGAATTAGATTTTAATGGTTTGAATCTCGAATCTATAAGACTATTAAATGAATAGTACATTGTGACTAAATAAAATTTCTCCTAGGAATATATAATTCAGTATTTGAAAATTTATTCATATAATTAATTTATTAGCAGACCAAATGGAGGAGAGGGGAGTAGCAGTTGACAGTTATGCTTTATCATGAAAAACATAACAAAAACTGGTTGAGATCAATAGGGTAGTTGCATACAAAAATATGTATAACATTTTCTTATATGTTAACAGTAACATTTAGATAACATAGAGAAGTACATATAATTTATATAGTAACAAAAAATAGACAACCCTAAAGAGTAACCCTAATTAAAAATAAAACCAATCTAGCCCAGCCAGCATGGCTCAGTGGTTGAGCATCAACCTGTGAATGAGGAGGTCACTGGTTTGATTCCTACTCAGGACACATGCCTGGGTTGTAGGCTTGATAACCAGTGTGGGGCATGTGGGAGGCAGCAGATCAGTGATTCTCTCTCATCATCGATGTTTCTATCTTTCTCTCTCTCCCTTCTCTCTGAAATCACATTTAAAAAATGTGATAAATCTTTTTGGAGAGACATATAGATGAAGGCATGAATAGGTGAAATATGCCAAGGTGCTGAGAATTCTCCTCACATTACTCATGAATTTAATACAAACTCAATCAAAATTCTAACTATTTTTTTAAATCAACATAATGAATGATTTCTACAGCTCATTAACACGAACAAGTATGCCAAAATAGTCAAAAGATTTTGGAAAGATGGAGTAGACTGGTATTGCCCAATTTTGCTTAAAATGTTATGTCAATATTGATAGCATTTGGACATCAAGTGTATAGAATAACACTCAGAACTAAACCTATTATATATGTAACATTCTAATAATTTAAGTTTCATATTTCAAATCAGTGGAGACATTATAATTATTCTATAATTAAAGATATTGATAGAATATGCTAGCCGTTTGGCATGTTGAAAGATAATCAAGCATTTTCTCAGATCACAATGCAATGATGAAATTAGAAATCAACTACAGTAAAAATACTCAAAAACATTCAAACACAAGGAGGCCGAGTAGCATTTATTAAACAGTGAATGGATCACCAGTGAGGTAAAAAAAAAAAAAATACATAAAAAACTTGCTGTAGCCCTAGCTGCTTTGACTGAGTGGATAAGTGTTAGCCTGCAGACTGAAAGGTCCTAGATTCAATTCAAGTCAAGGGCACCTGCTTGGGTTGCAGGCTCAATCCACAGTAAAGAGTGTACAGAAGGTAACTGATCAATGATTCTCTATCTGAAATCAATAAAAACATGAAAACACAACAACCCGAAATCTATCGGATATAGCATACGTGGTTCTCAGAGGGAAGTTCATAGCACCACAGGCCTACCTCAAAAAACAAGAAAATTTAATAATAAACTATTTAACCCTACAATATAAAGAGTTAGAGAACAGCAAGAAAAGCCCAGAGAAAGAAGGAAGGAAATAATAAAGATTAGAGCAGAAATAAATGACATAGAGGAAAAAGAAATATAAAAAAGTCAGTGAAACCAAGAACTGATTCGTTGAAAAGATAAACAAAATTGATGAACTGTTAGCCAGAATCAAGAAACAAAGAGAGCCCTAACTGGTTTGGCTCAGTGGATAGAGCGTTGGCCTGCGGACTAAAGGGTCTCAGGTTTAAAAAAAGAAAGAAAGAAAGAAAGCACTGCCAGCATGACTCAGTGGTTGAAAGAAAATACTATGAACAATATGCCAACAAGCTGGGCAATGTGGATGTGAAATGGGTAAATTCTTTAAAAAAAAAAAATTCCAAAAACGAATTAGAAAACTTGAATAGGCCAATAAAAAGTGAATAGAGGCAGTAATTTAAAAAAAAAAAGCTCCCAGCAAACAAAAGCCCTGGGACGGTGGCTTTACGGGAGTTTTACCAAACCTTCAGAGAACAGCTACAAAGAAAGAGAATTACAGGCCAGTATCTCTGATGAACATAGATGCTAAAATCCTCAACAAAATATTAGCAAATCACAACCAGCAGTATATTAAAAAGATACACTATGACCAAGAGGGATTTATTCCAGGGATGCAAGGCTGGTACAATATTTGCAAATCAATAAACATGATATATCACATAAACAAATTGAAAGACAAAAATCACATGATCATATCAATGTTTGAAGAAAAAGCATTCAACAAAATCCAACACATTTTTTATAAAAACAGAAAAACCCATATATGGCAAACTTATAGCCTACATCATATTTAATGAGCAAAAATTAAAACAATTTCCCCTAAGAACAGGAATAGGACAGGGATGTCTGCTTTCACCAAACTTATTCAACAAAGTACTGAAAGTCCTAGCCATAGCTGTCAGACAAGAAGAAAGCATAAAAGGCATCCAAACTGGAAAGGAGGAAACAAAACTCATTATATACAGATGACATGTCATGATATCGTATATAGAAAATTCTAAAGCTCAACTGGTGTGGCTCAGTGATTGCGCGTTGACTTATGAACCAGAACATCACGATTCTATTCTCCATCAGGGCACATGCCCAGGTTGTAGGCTTGATCCCTAATAGGGGGTGTGCAGGAGGCAGCCAATCAATAATTCTCTATTAGCATTGATGCTTCTGTCTCTCCCTCTTCCTCTCTGAAATCAATAAAAATATATTTTAAAAAAGAAAATCCTAAAGATTACCAAAAATCTGCTAGGTTTAATAAATGAATTTAGCAATGTAGCAGGATACAAAACCAGTACCCACAAATGTGTGGTATTTTTATACACCAAGAATGAATTCTCAGAAAGATAAACTAAACAAACAATCCCATTTACCATTGCAACAAAAATAAGATACTTAGGAATAAACTTAACTAAGGATGTACAAAGTCAGAAAACTACAGGACTTTGAAAAAAGAGATAGAGGAAGACATAAATAAGTAGAAGAATATACCATGTTCATGAATTGATAGAATCAACATCATCAAAATGTCCATACTATCCAAAGCAATCTATAGATTCAATGCAATTCCTATTAAAATACCAATGGCATACTTCACAGATCTAGAACAAATATTCCAAAAATTTATATGGAATCAAAAAAAGACCCTGAGAAAGAAGAACAAAGTTGGAGGGATCACAATACCAGATAATCAAGTTCTACTACAAAGCCACTATATTCAAAACAGCCTAGTACTGGCATAAGAACAACCATATACGTTAATGAAACAGAACAGAAACCCCAGAAATCCACCCAAGCCATTCCTCCCAATTAATATTTGACAAAAGAGGCAAGAATATACAATGGAGTCAAGGCAGTCTCTTCAGTAAATGGTGTTGGGAAAATCAAATACATGCAAAAAAATGAAACTGGACCATTAAGTTACACTAAACAAAAGAAAAAACAAATTGGATAAAAGACTTAAATATAAGTCTAGAAACCATCAAAATCCTAGAAGAAAGCTTAGGCAGCAAAATCTTAGACATCTCTTGTCGCAATATGTTTACAGATATATCTCCTGGGGCAGTGGTCGGCAAACTGCGGTTCACAGTTTGCCGCTCTGCTGACTAATGAGTTTGCCAAACTGACCCAGAGCAAAGGAAACTAAGAAGAAAATAAATGGGACTACATCAAAATAAAAAGCTGCAGAGCAAAAACAAAAAACAAAAACCAACAAAATGAAAAGGAAGCCCACTATATGGGAGAACATATTTGGCAATAATTCAACAGATAAAGAGTTATCCTAAAATATATAAGGAACTCATACAACTTAACAAAAAAAGACAAACAGTCCAATTAAAAAATGGCCAAGGGACCTAAATAGACACTTCTCCATAAGTGGACTTACAGATGGCCAAGAGACATAATGAAAAAATGCTCAAAGTTACTGGTCATCAGAGAGATGTAAATTAAAACAACAATGAGGTATCACCTCATACCTGTGAGAATGGCTACCATCAACAAATGACAAATGCTGGTGAGGATGTGGAGAAAAAATAACCCTAGTACACTGCTGGTGGCAATGCAGACTGGTGCAGCCATTATGGAAAACAGTATGGAATTTCCTCAAAAAAAATTAAATATAGAGCTACCATTTGACCCAGTGATCCCACTTCTATGTATATATCCTAAGAGACCCAAAACACCAATCAGAAATAATCTATGCCCCCCTATGTTCATATCATCACATCTTAACACTAGCTAAGATCTAGAAACAGCCCAAGTGTCCATCAGTAGATAAGTGGATAAAGTTGTGGTACACTTGCACCATAGGAGACAATGCAGCAATTAAAAAGGAGCTCTTACCCTTTGAAATAGCATGGAGGGACCTAGAGAGTATTCTGCTAAGCAAAGTAAGCCAGTCATGATCTCACTCATATATGGAATCTAGTAAACCGATAATCATATAGATCCAGAGACGTAGAAGCATGGAACAGATTGTAACATCTCAGAGGAAATGTGGGAGTGTGTAGGTGGGAAGAGGTCAACCAAAGAACATGTATCCATGTATGCATAATCTACAGGTGCAATAGGGTTGTGAAGTCTGGAGGTGGGGGATAGAGATGGGTTAAAAGAGGTCAAAGGGGTGGAAAGGGAGCACATACGTAATACTTTCAACAATAAAGGTTTTTTTAAATATGTTTTTATTGGTTTCAGAGAGGAAGGGAAAGGGAGAGAGATGGAAACATCAATTGATCGGCTGCCTCCTGCACACCCCCCACTGGGGATCGAGCCTGCAACCCAGGCATGTGCCCTGACCAGGGAATCAAACTGTGACCTCCTGGTTCAAGGGTCTATGCTCAACCACTGAGCCTCGCCGTCTAGGCAACAATAAAGATTTATTTTAAAGTTAAATATAGCAATAAAAAATTGAGAAAGCAAAAAAGCCTATTGATAAAATTAAAAGGCAGATAGAAAACTGGGGAAATATAACTAGTTTATTTCTTTATTTGAGAGAGATATAGCAGTTGGCTGCCTCCTCCCTATCCACTACTGGGGATTGAGCCTGCAACCTGGGAATCCAACCAGTGACCTCTGACCTCTCTGTACACAGGCCAGTGCTCAACCAGGCCATATTGGTCACCAGATCATTGTAACATTTTTGACAAAGGGTAACATTCTTATTAAAGAGCACTTACAAATGAAGAACAATATCAACACCTTGTAGAATGCAGGCTAAAGGGCATGAACTGTCTTCACTATAGAATAAATCTAAAACTAGTAAGCCTATAGAAATACTCTTTTGAGTTAATAATTCTACATGTAGATGTTTGTCCTAAAAAGTAAACAAGTGCACACCCAGCTGGGGTGGCTCAGAGGTGGAGCTTCCACCTATGAACCAGGGGATCATGATTCAATTTCCCGTCCGACCACATGCCCAGGCTGCAATCGCCAGTGGGGGCATGCAAGAGGCAGTTTATCAGTAACTGTCATCAGTGATGCTTCTATCCCTCTCCCTTCTTCTCTGAAATCAATAAAATTATTTTTTTAAAGTGAACAAGTGCAGAAATATGTAAGAGCAAGATTATTGCTCATTGAGGCATAATTGTAATAGCAAAAAATGTTGAAAAATACTTTGGTGAGTTAAATTTTGACAATATGGATGTCATACAGTCATTAAAATTTTAATTGTTATAGAAATATTTTTTGCCATGTATTTCTGATTAAAAGTAGTAAATTATTAAGCAGTGTGATTTAGACAAGAAGTCAATAAGGCAGCATAAATATACCAGGATATTAGCAATACATTACCTTGGGGTTGTGATTTTAAGTTGTGTTTAAATATGTGGATGGCCGAGACCGGTTTGGCTCAGTGGATAGAGCGTCGGACTGCGGACTGCGGGGTCCCGGGTTCGATTCCGGCAAGGGCATGTACCTTGGCTGCGGGCACATCCCCAGTAGGGGGCGTGCAAGAGGCAGCTGATCGATGTCTCTCTCTCATCGATGTTTCTGACTTTCTATCCCTCTCCCTTCCTCTCTGTAAAAAATCAATAAAATATATTTAAATAAATAAATAAATAAATAAATATGTGGATGTTTGTTTATATAATCCTGAAAAGTAGTTGAGTAAAGGTTAAAAGAAAAAAGATGGATAGATTTTACCACATAAAATTTGAAGGTTACATATGACAAAAGAAATATAAAACTGGAAAAACTTCATAAATATAGTGCTATTAATAGAAAAAATGCAATTGACCATTAGCTTATAAACTTCATAAGGGCAGACATCAGCTCTGTTTTATTGACTGTGATATCATAATAAGTACTCAGGCCAAAACCGGTTTGGCTCAGTGGATAGAGCGTCAGACTGCGGACTGAAAGGTCCCAGGTTCGATTCCGGTCAAGGGCATGTACCTTGGTTGCAGGCACATCCCCAATAGGGGGTGTGCAGGAGGCAGCTGATTGATGTTTCTCTCTCTTCCATCCATGTTTCTAACTTTCTATCCCTCTCCCTTCCTCTCTGTAAAAAATCAATAAAATATATTTTAAAATAAAAATAATAAGTACTCAGGGAATATTAGTATATTTTTTTTTAATGTATTTTATTGACTTTTTACAGAGCGGAAGGGAGAGGGATAGAAAGTCAGAAACATCGATGAGAGAGAAACATCGATCAGCTGCCTCTTGCACGCCACCTACTGGGGATATGCCTGCAGCCAAGGTATATGCCATTGACCGGAATCGAACCCGGGACCCTTCAGTCCGCAGTCCGAGGCTCTATCCACTGAGCCAAACCGGTCTCAGCAATACTAGTATATTTTAAATGAATGACCTGTAAATTGATTTGAGAGATGGGTTCATCTGCGCTTTCCAGCGTTTCTGCAATGAACTTTGTCACTTATATAATTAATTGTAACTAGCTATTTAGCCATCTTTCAAAGATTCACTGATAAGACCTTTGAAATATAGAAAAGATATCCTATCTAATAGAAAAGGAATATGCTAATAGACCCTCACACTGTCCCAAAGATGGTGGCACCCACAGCCAATAGGAGGAAATATGCTAATTGACTGTCACGCCCTCAAAGCAGGTGGCGCTCAGGGCCCGCTGAGGCTTGTGCTGCCTGCAGTGGCAGCAGCAGAGGTGTTATGGGAGTGTTGATTTCCCCTGATGGCTGGGTCTCCTCCCGCCCCTGAGGACTCCTGGACTGTGAGAGGAGGCAGGCCGGGCTGAGGACCCCCCCTCCCCCTGCCTCCAGTGCATGAATTTTCATGCACTGGACCTCTAGTTATAAATATAAGTCACAAAACTCATTTGTTTTTGTATACCTAGGCACTTTTAAAAAGGAGAAAGGAAAAATAAGAAAGAATACTTAGTATCTGAAACAAAAGAAAAATACAAATATACGTCCAATCTAGAAAAATAAATTCTCAGATATCAAAAAGGAAAATATATACCTCAAGTATTTTTTGTACTTAATCTTCCACTGTATTTAAAATCTTCTCAAGCTCAGTGATTCAAAATTCTTTCAGTTAATTCTTGCATTAATTCAAATAGTTTCCCAGTTCTAATCTCTAACAATTACTACTGGAATAATATTCCTGATGCATAACTCTGATTATGACCTACTGTCCCAAAGCTTGAGGGCCTGGGATAAATGTTACTCCATTCACCAAGCCTTTTGGATATAATTTAATCTAGTGATTAATAATGTAAATGGGAACCAGATTACCTTATCTTTATCTCTACACATCAAATTTGTCTTTAAAATGGGGATGGCCAAGACCGGTTTGGCTCAGTGGATAGAGCATCGGACTGCGGCCTGAAGGGTCCCGGGTTCGATTCCGGCGAGGGCATGTACCTTGGCTGCGGGCACATCCCTGGTGGGGGGTGTGCAAGAGGCAGCTGATCGATGTCTCCCTCTCATCGATGTTTCTGACTTTCTATCCCTCTCCCTTCCGCTCTGTAAAAAATCAATAAAATATATTTTAAAATAAAAATAAAAATAAAATGGGGATGATAATAGAAATGCTGAATTTATAGAATTGTTCAAATGAAATCTGATTAATTCACATAAACACATAGTATAGTGCCTGCTGTATAAATACTTAAAAGTATAATTATTTTTTAAAAGGAGACATATGTACTACTATTTGTAACACTTTAAACAAAAAAAATATAAAAAATGAAAAAAGTATAATTATTTTTTACTAACAGAGCAGTATGATCACCTCTGTTGAGATTCTTATACTTATACTAAATATATTTTACATGTTTTCTGTTTATTGCAAGTTTGAATAGATTATATGATGACCAGACAAAAATCATGCAACTATGGGAGAGGACAGTGGAGGGGGGTGAGGGCGGAGGGTGGGATGGGTATCAGGTGGAGGGAGCTATAGGGGAAAAAGGGAACAATGTAATTAATAAACTGAACAATAAAGATTTTTTTAAAAAGATTATATGATGACCATTTTGAACACACACAAACACATAACCTAGTTCAGTGGTTTTCATATAGTTCAATGGTTTTCATATAGTATCTATTAAGTAAATAAATATCTTTTAACTATTGTAAATGAATAAAAGTAAATTTTTCCTCAGAGAAAGTGAGATAGGTTCTTTGGTCTGAATAGTTATTAAAATATATAGCCCTAGCCGGTTTGGCTCAGTGGATCCCAGTGGTGGATGGAGTGTCGGCCTGGGGACTGAAGGATCTCAGGTTTGATTCTGGTCAAGGTCATGTACCTTGGTTGCAGATCCCCAGTAGAGGGTGTGCAGGAGGCAGCTGATCGATGATGCTGCTCTCTCTCATTGATGTTTCTAACCCTCTATTCCTTCCTCTCTGTAAGAAATCAATAATATATATTTTAAATATATATATATATATTTATAATAGTGACTTCCTTTTTAAGTGGACCTAAAAAGTATAGAAAGTATAATAGTCTAATGAGAAAAAGTTCCAGCCTAGTTTTTTTTAAGTGGTTGGGAGTTTTCATAGAAGTCATTTCAAAAATTAGTGGTTAGATATGGAATAGGTAATTATGTGTACCTCTTTTCCACTAAAGCAGAATGTCATAGAAAGCTTCTGTAAAATGGCAAAAAAAAAAAAAAAAAAAATGTTTAAGAGAAGAGAAAAGAGCTAGATAGTTAGCATTCAGGAAACTTAAGCTGGTGACATGTTAATAAAGTAGAGGGTGGTTTTAACAAAGTGACACAAATTTGCCTTTTTTTGGAAAGCCAGTGTAAAAGTTAATTTATATTTTCCACTGGAAGAAATTAATTAGCTCTAGGGATCAATCAGAAGTGTCAATTTTATCTGGCAATTCTCTGGGAGATACTTTCAAAACAGAGTGGCAATTAAAGAGTATCTTTGGGCTTTTGATTTGATTGCAGGAGATAACAGTGGGTTGAGGCAAAAGAAAAATTAAGAGCCATTGTGGGCTAGAAATTAATGGCTTTATTACAGAGCCTCCTTTTGAACTGTCGTTTTTGTCTCTCATCTGAGCTTTGTATTTCACAGATTTGTTGAGCCCTTTAAAGAAATGGAAGTCTCGCTATCTGATGGAACAGAATGTCACCAAGTTACTTCGGCCTCTTTCTCCAGTCACACCACCCCCTCCCAATCCAGGCTCAAAGAGCCCCCAGCTGACCACACCTGGCCCATCTCACCCAGAAGAAGAATGTCTAAACGGATACAGCCTCATGTTCTCACCCATCACGTCTCTTACTACTGCTAGTCGCTGCAATACTCCTCTGCAGTTTGAGGTGATTTGGGTTTGGTTGTTGAGAGTGCTGAATATGAAGTCATCATTTGCACCTCCTCATTTCAAATACAGTATCATTCCAAATGCTTCTTTACCATGTTCCTTGCCTGTCTCAGCAAGAGAATGGGAACCCTCAAGGTCAGTGTGACCTATTACCTGGTAGCCTCTCATCGTGGCAAACCACATACTTCCCAAAATAAGAATAATTATACCACAGATGACATTCATTTGCCTTTTGCATGCAGTCCATTGGTCTCCCGAACTTGAGGTACTAAGCATGCTAGATCTCCCTCTTAGGCTTTACTCTCTACTTGTTAAACAGGCCTCTAGCCACCTATTATTCATTAATGACACAGCCTGAGAGCTCTGATTATATTTGTGTCTTTGTTTCTGGGCCTTTAAATTAGTAAAGTGTCTCTTCCCCTGTTGTTTTGTATTCTTATTTTGGGCTCATTGAATAGAGATTGAGAAAGCATATGGTTTATGACAAATGAGGGTTTTTTTTTCCTTATTTTAAGTTACTTTCCCTTTTTGATATAATGTAATTAGGAATAAGACGGTAATTAACAACACACTTATAAAGACAAATTAATTAATTCACTCTCTGGATAAAGTTAGCAATGTATATCTCAGTTATTTCAAAACAATTCCAAATCACTTTAGTATTCAAGTTTGGGTAACAGCAGATTTGCAGAGTAGATTCCAGGTGTATAAAAATATACCTCGTTTATTGTATGTTACTTTGGTTTATAATTAAACAGACACTGTTTTTTTGTGTTTTTTTCTCTTAGAAAAATTTGTTCTGATCACCAAACACTCAGCTCTGCCCCTAACTTGCACTTCTCCAGATGATTGTCCTAACCAATGCCATCCTCCTCCCTGTTCAGCTTTTATGAGAGCATGGGGATGAAAAATATCTGAACTTATAAATGGCTAACTCATAGACAGAGGTAGCAACCTTGAAAACAAGAGGGAGCTGTACCTAAGCTAGACCATATGAACTTTTGGAGCAAGCCTCTTTCTGGTGGGAAAAAATATTCCTAGTTACACTGGATTTCTAATAATTCCCTGTGGTGGTCTTTTTAGCCAAACAGTAAAGCAGCTGATTCAGGCCTTACCAATTTTACTTGGTCTAATTGCAGTTGACTTTTCAATTAGCAGCTAGAGTTTGATAAGTAAAATTTCATGAGAGGACATTCTCCCTGGTGGGCAGCATATTAATAGGGATTCATACCTTGTCATTGTAGATTTTATTATAATTAAACATAAAATTAGAAGGTAAGTTACCTTCCCAAACAGCCAAGTTTGGGAATACTGTACAGCCAAGTTTGGGAAATAGTGTATTTCCTATCCCTTATAGTATTTTCAATAACTCTGAAACACTATAAAAGTGTAAAGTATTGCATATATTTTTTTAAATCAAAGATATTTTTATTGATGCGTAGTCTAAGCATAATGTTAGAATATCAGGAGTGGGGGAAATGTTATAATGTATTAAATAGTCCATCCCTTCATAAAGTTCAGTGTTTTATCTCTACTATTTTAATCTTGTTATTTAACTTGAGAAAAATTAGCCTTTCTAATCAATTAAAAAACAACTCCACTATCCTGACCATCTTTATCATTCTAATTGCCATACTCTTTCCTACTTTCTAGTATAAGAAATTGTGGGGGACCTTATTTCCATCCAAGACTGTGACACAGAGAAATACCTAAAGGTGTCACGAGTAAAAATTAGCTTGGTTGGGGAAAGAATGTTTTTGAAAGGAAAAATAAAAAACATTCCAGGGGAAAAGTGAGAAATTTCTCCAACTCCAAGATAAGGAGTTAAGGAAACACGTGGAAAAGAACAAGATTGTAAAGAGTGGGGGAAGCATCAAGAAAAGAGACTAGAAGCATCATTGAGAAAATACACTTAATTTGCCCCTCCTCCCGACTAGAGTAATCCTCTTTCTGCCTTGTGATCCATACTCCACTATCCATCTCACAGTCTCTACCCACCCCACCAAGTAAAATTATAAGTCAATAAACACCCTGATCTGCTGAAGCAGCCTCATTTCGCCTACCATAGACACAGTTGTCTGTAGTATACAACATTAAGAACTACCACCATCCCGCCCTCACCTTACCCCTGGCACCCTGAACTCTTGTCACAACTACCACCATCATTCTTTTCATTTTTTACCATTCAGATCTTCCCATCAGAGTTCACTGCCCACTTTGTTTGAACTGGGTTCACTGCCCACTTTGTTTCATCTGATTAGATACCTCAGGTGAAAGCCCTAAGGGTAAACCTGTTTTGGAAGCAGTGACTCTCAGAATATACACAACTGCTTTTTTTCCTCTGTTTCTAAAAGTACATTGCATTTTTCCTTATTTTAAGTTACTTTCCCTTTTTGATATAATGTAATTATATCATTGCATCAGAGAATGTCGGTAGGTGTGGTCAGATCCATTATATTACATTAAGACGGTCTAGTCTTGAGCTATAAAGTTCATCAGTCATATCTTCTATAACTGTCATTTAAGAGGAACAGGCCATCTCCCTAGCCCTGTCATCTGCCAACATGCTAAGTGGTTTCCCTGGATAACAGTGGTGGGCCTAAGTCACATAGGAAAATGAGGAAATGTAATGTTCAAGAAGGGAGTGTGGAGTGAATGAAAAAGATTCCCCTAAGGAGGAATAAGTGGTCAGGTACCCAATAACAAATACTATAGGTTGCTAAACTCTCATCTAATATAAAAAGAAATATACAGTTGACCCTTGAACAACATGGGAGTTAGAGGCACTGACTCACTGTGCATTTGAAAATTTACATGTAACTTTTCACTCCCCAAAAACCTAACTACAAATAGCCCAAAGTTGACTGGAAGTCTTACTAATAACATAGTCGATTAATGCATATTTTGTATATTTATTATGTATTATTACAATAAAATAAGCTAGAGAAAAAAATTAAGAAGAATCATAAGGAAGAAAAAATACATTTACAGTACTATACATATTTATTTTTTTAAGCCCATGTATAAGTGGAACTGCTTGTTCACGGGTCAACTGTAATAGTGTGAAATTTCACCTCTTTCTTGATAACTGCTTGAGATGTTTACTTATAGCATGAAACATAACCAGTTTATTCTTAAATGCTTTCAAAGGCACCAGGAAGCATTTTAACAAGTCATTCTGTTCATTGAGATGAATTCTGCAGTTAAACATTTCCCCTGTGCATTCTTGTCCCTCCCACCCCACCCCCAAAAAAAAGTTGTGGCTAACTATCTATGCTTGCTTTTACTTTATTTTTTGTTTTGTTTTGCTTCTTGACTTCAAGTAGATGAATAACAAGATGCTTTTCCCTCCTCTAGAACATATCCTCCCCTGAGAGTTACCCTGCGAATAGGCCCGAGTCCCTGTCACCCGAGGTAGTTATCACACCATCTCAATCACACTTGGAGGCTGATAGTGAGTGTGCATGAGTGTGTGGGAAGGGCTGGGATATCCAAGTGAATGGGGTGATGGGCTGGAGGGTGGCCGATTGGTCACTGTAAGTTGAATGAATCTTCCCATGTATGACTGTTGTTACTCAGAACTCTCAATGTAGGTGGAGGAAAATAAAGTAGCTATGTGTGTTTGGTGGGGTTTGTTTTTGTTGTTGTTTGGGGGAGGGAATGGCTGAAAGTATGGTATGACCTTGTTAAAAGAAAGTCTGGCAAAAAAAAAATGTATGTTTGTTAAATAGGAAAAGTTGGATCAATCGTTGGTAGGAGTTTTTTTATATTTACTATTTTAGGTTGATAAAGGAGCAGCTTGTTGGGAAAGTTAGGCAGTAATTTATGCCTTGTTCCTGGGTTAATCTGAGAGCTCTGTTTAATTGCATGTTTTGGGTTTTGGTTGGTAGATTGAGGAACTTCTTTAAAATAGGAGAGGCAAGCCTCTTGGCTCTCTACATTCTTGTAGCTCCTTACTGGGTACACAGGAAAACTACGGCAGCCCATGGCTTCTGTGACCCGAGCCTCCATTCTGCAGTGGTTGGAATATGATTGCCATACAAGTGGTATCCCTTAGGATGTTAATTGAGTGTTTTGCTCAGAAACCCTACTGCTGGGGAGATGTAAAATTCAGACTTTAGTGGTAGTATTTCTTAACTATTAGAAGATTTGGACAGAGGTAGTAATGATTAATTCCATGAATCCACATAGAGTAAAGACTCTCTCACATAACCTTTTAGAAATTAACTGTTAACACACACACCCTCCTTCTAATAAAAAAAAATAGTATTAAATACAGAGACAGTTGACCAAATTCTGAATCAGTAGGATTTTATAGAGGATTGTGAAACTGAGAAAGGTTGTATTAGAGGTTTTCTGGGTGGTTTTTGCTGTCTTACAAGGAAAGTACTGTGTTCTCTCCAGGTGCTAAAGGTTCTAAGATAGCATATTTTGGAGGCTGACATGGTGTGATATCTGAGTTTCTGGAACCATTCTTTCTAGAGTTAGTTAGTTGACCTAATGTTGGAAAATCTTGGTGTTAGGAGATAATGATAATCAAATAGTAGATAGGGCTTATTTTTTTGTACATTTCAGCATTTCAGATACTCTGCAGTGATGAGCATTAATGGTATTGTGGTGTGTTGACATAGATTAGAAGATAAATAGTAATTGAGTGACCAGAAGGTTTTATGAGAAACTTAACTATTTAATAGTGAAAGTGAGTGAATAACTGGTTGCTTGATGTCTTGATGCCATTCTCCTTTACTGAACCAGTACCTTAAATACTTGACTTTCCATCTACTTTCTACTTTCTTTCAACTTTTCCCCTCCTTCCACCTTCCATCAATATTAACTTAGAAACGAATAACACCAGAAGCCAGTTATATAAGCCAGCTGGTCTCATCTCTGTAGCATACATGGGGCTCAGGTAAATCCCAAATTAATACTGCCAATCCCTTAATGTAGTGCAGGGTGATTCAGCAAACTTGATGAAAGGCTAAGCAGGCAAAGTAGTCACATTTGGCCAATTATCTAATTCTGATTTTTTCACTATTCTCCTCTTGAAAGTAATTTGGGAAAGGTACGGGCGGGGGCGGGGGGGGGGGTTGTTAGTGATCTGGCCTGTATACATATTGCTACATGGGACTCTTACAGATGTTAATGGCATTCTCTCTTCTCCTTTCATCCCTTTTGTCTCTGCTGTTCACCTATACCCCTCTTCCCCATTTCTTTTCTACCCTTTGACTGTTTTCCTTCTCCCCTATCCCATGTCTCCATTGATTTTTATTCTTTCAGCTTTGTCACCGAAAAGACCTGGACTTGACAAAAGTAGGCTACCTTGACTCCAACACTAACAGCTGTGCTGACAGACCTTCCCTCATCAACTCAGTTCATTCTGACCTGGCTCCTCATCCCTCCATTGGGCCCACCTCTGAGACTGGCTTTCCCAGCAGGAGTGGGGATGGACATCAGACCCTCGTGAGAAACTCGGACCAGGCATTTCGGACAGAGTTTAACTTAATGTATGCCTATTCCCCATTGAACGCTATGCCTCGAGCAGATGGATTATATCGAGGGTCTCCCCTAGTGGGAGATAGGAAGCCTTTACATTTGGATGGGGGATATTGTTCCCCTGCAGAAGGGTTTCCCAGCAGATATGAACATGGTTTTATGAAAGATGTCTCTCGTGGATCCATGTCACCTGGTGGTGAAAGAGCTTGTGAAGGAGTCCCATCTGCCCCCCAGAACCCACCACAGAGGAAAAAGGTAAGTTTCACACGATATAGAGCACTAACAATAGATATTTATGAAGTTAACACTATGTGTTCAGCACTGCTCTCAGTGTGAGGAAAACAAAGATAAGTAAGACAGTCTCTGCCATGCCCAATAAAATACAGGCTGTTTTAATACAATTTGATAAATTTTGTAAATAATCAGCAAATTTAAATGCCTTTCGTGTATGTGCCATACAGGTAGTAGGCAGTTCAAAGAATAGAGCAATGGAAAAGAATATTAGTAATTAGTTGTATTATTTAGCACTTCCAGTGTTCTAGTCACTGTTAAGCTTTCTTAAGCACATAATCCTCAAAATAATCCTGTAAGATAGGTAATTTCCCACTTTGCAGATGGGGAAACTAAGTCAAGTTGAGTGACTTTCACATGTTCGCACAACTAGTGAATGGAAGAGCCAGGATGCTACCCAGGCCTGTTGGATTCTCAGTTGCAGGCTCTTATTGCCACTATGCTATATTGCCTCCTAGGTTATGCCCCAATGGGGCTCATAGCAAGTGATAATTATATTATTAAGTAATTATAATGGTGATGGATGCTTCAAAATAGTTGTTCAGATGTGGTGAAAACATCGTAGCAGCGGAACCTGCCTAGTCAGATCTGTGGAGGGTGCTTTAAGAACAAGCAAGAAGCTCTTGGCCAGTTTGAAGGGTTGGTGGAGTGAGAGGTAACAAGTCACTGATTTAGTTGATCTTAGACAGTAAATAGGAATCAATCATCTAATAAATGAGGGTGAAGATATAACGAGAGCACAACAATTAATTATGTGACAAGTAATTATGGATGGAATGTGATTGTAAACAGATAAGTGTTGCCATGGTGTCAGAAGAAGGGTGGGCAGAGTAAGGAGGTGGATCAAGAGAGATGGGCAGAGCCAGGCTATAGAAAGCTAGCTAATGGTTTGGGATTTGGCTTTTAAGCAATGCCTGTTCTAAAAATGACAAAGCCAAAAGTTTGCTTTTTATATCAGTGATTTTTCAACTAGGGGCATTTGGATATGCATGGGAATATTTGGGGGTTGGCACAGCAACTTTTATTCATTGGGAAGGGCTAGAGAAGCTAGATGCTGTGTGTGTGTGTGTGTGTGACAGTCTCACATAATTGCAAAATATCTGTAGTACTGTTGGTAAAATGTAGTCTAGTGGCTTTTTACATTTATGTTAAAATAAAATACATTACCAAAAATTATTATTAACTCCTTTCCAAGATTGTCTGAAAAATGCATATGAAAAATTTACCTTATTTTGAGTTTTGTTATATTTTACATTTGGACAAAAAATGAGAGCCCTAAGAAGATAGAAGGAGAAAACAGTGGCAGATAATTTGGAATAAAACAGCAATGGATTTTGAAGACTGTTGCATGAACAGCATTGTCTATCAGGAGCAAAAATGGAAATAGACTTTGTGTTTTTTATTTCATTATGAGGAAAAAGTAATTGAAATCATGATTTATTTCAGAATTATTGCTGAGCATCTGCTATTGGCCAAGTTCTGTGCTAGATATTAAAGATAAATAAATAAACTTGGTCCTTGACCTTATAGACCATACAGTTTAGTGGAAAAACAAGCAAGACGTTGTAACAGACTACCAGCAGTGTAAGCCCAATGCACTGTAGCAGCACAGAGAAGGTATGCCAGGCAGAGCAGGGAGAGGATTGTGTTTTGGCAGTCAGAAAGAATGAGGCAAATCAGCAATGAGATAGGGAGAAATTTCCAAGTCTGTTTAGGTTAGAGCTGACTTGGTACAATAAGAACTGAAATCATTCCCTTTCTCCTTTTATACTAGTTTCTCTATGTGTATGACAAACACTAATGAAACTTGAGTGTATCTTGGAAAATTAAGCACGTTTAATAACACTGAAGAATTGGCTTTTTCTTTTGTTTGGGGGTATTTTTTATATTTTTATTGATTTCACAGAGGAAGAGAGAGAGAGATAGAAACATCAATAATGAGAGTCATTGATTGGCCACCTCCTGCGCTCTCCACACTGGGGATCAAGCCCCCAACCCAGGCATGTGCCCTGCCCAGGAGTCAAAACTATGACCTCCTGGTTCATAGGTCAGTGCTTAACCACTGATCCACGCTGGCTGGGCTTCTCTCTTTTTTTTTTAAACAGCTATCTCTACGGATTTCTAAGGCATTAGAAAAAGCTATCAGAGTCACCTGGAAGGCTTTTTCAAGCTACATAAGCTCCCAACTCTCCACCCTCCCCTTTCTAGGAGCTACCGTTGTTGCAGATAACTGATAGCACTGTGATCTCACAAGTATTTCTGAAGGCAAAAAAAAATGTTGAGTTCTAGTGAACACCAGTCCTCAAAAATATTATTATCTGGTGTATACTCTTCTTACCAGTATCTAACTGATGTAAATATGTAGCTGTGCTCAGATCTGCATCATACCTGACAGAAGTTGCCATTGTTGGTACCTGCTGTGTTTGCATGGCTTGCTAATGGTTTATAGGGGTCCATGTCTCCCAATTGCTATTGATCCAGTAACAATATCTAGAGTCCTATTTGTTATTTCCTTCCTAGGTATCCCTGCTGGAGTACCGCAAAAGGAAACAGGAAGCCAAGGAGAATTCTGGTGGGGGCGGTGACTCTGCACAGAGCAAAAGCAAGTCTGCAGGAGCTGGGCAAGGCAACAGTAACCCACTTTCTGACACTGGTGCCCACGGTGTGCAGGGATCCTCAGCCCGAACTCCATCCTCCCCTCACAAAAAGTTCTCCCCATCTCATTCCTCTCTGTCCCATTTGGAGGCGGTAAGCCCGTCTGATTCCAGAGGCACTTCATCTCACTGCAGACCACAAGAGAATATCAGCAGTAGGTGGTAAGTTGATATTTATTTGATGCTTTAATAATTAAATGAATCGTTCCTAGTTTTATCTAAAATATATAGGAACACTGAGAAAGCCAGACAACAGTGCCCTCAATCCTGTACAGCTGATTAAATAATATCAGCCAGAACCACTCCCCACCCCCAGCTTTACAAAGGCCAACAATTGCCACTGATCATGTTGTACACCACTTTGAACTGCATTCAGTATGGTATTTTTTGGGCCCTAACACTGCCTCTTATGTTATCTCATTTCATCTGAAAGGTAAATCAGGAGTTCAGCTCAGTTCCACTTTAAATTGACAACAGAGTCTCAATTCCACACAGCTAGCAGAGAGAGATAAGACATTTTCTGAAAGGACTTGTCTGGCTTGGGGGAGACCGCAAATAACCAATACTGATGGCAAGTACTTTAGTATCCCAGATGAGTGAAATAGAGGATGAGGCAGTTCAGTGATCTTGAACTGAGGAATGAAGTCTGGGAAAGAAGAGGTGGGGCTCAAATAAACAATGTTTATTAATCTATAAAACATGTATTAAATACTATGTGCCAAGCACATGATTTCACAGGAGAGAAAACTTAGCATTTCAGAATGCGGGTTAAGCACACTCTCCCTCTTGGGAGCACACCCATGACTTTCCCTTCCTCCAGGTGTATCACCTCTGCCTTTCTCTCTTCTAAGCTCCAAGGGCCCTTCTTTTGCCTCTGTAACTTGTGCCCTGAGCCCATTTCTTCTATGGCTTGCTTTTACTATCTCTGTAAGTTTTTACACTTTCTCTTATAATTTGGCAGGGGAGTTAAAAGAAGTAGACATCTTTAAATTTACTTTTTCCTTTTTTTTTTTTTTTTTACATCAAGATGGAATGTAATTGTTTTGTTTTCTTTTTAAATATATTTTATTGATTTTTTTTTTTACAGAGAAGAAGGGAGGGGGATAGAAAGTTAGAAACATCGATGAGAGAGAAACATCGATCAGCTGCCTCCTGCACACCCCCTACTGGGGATGTGCCCACAACCAAGGTACATGCCCTTGACTGGAATCAAACCTAAGACCTTTCAATACGCAGGGTGACACTCTATCCACTGAGCCAAACCGGTTTCACTGTTTTTTAATTCTTTATTGTGCTTTTTCTTTAAAAGTCTTTTTGTGTGTGTGTGTGTGCCTGTCATAGTTTGAGACAGAGAAAATATTTTGTTTTAAATTGATGTCTAGAATATGTTGTACAGCCTTTGTCAGAGACACAATTGTTCCAGACTCTTGATTCTGAAATTCTGCAGCATAAACTTGCACCCTGTTGCCTTCACAGGATGGTTCCCACATCAGTAGAACGACTCCGAGAAGGAGGGAGCATCCCCAAAGTCCTCCGAAGCAGTGTCAGAGTGGCCCAAAAAGGAGAGCCTTCTCCCACATGGGAGAGTAACATCACAGAGAAGGACTCAGGTAAGCCTAAGGCTTTGTGCTGCCAACCAGTTCAGGGATGTGTGACCAGGCTCCATACATTTCATAACATGCTAGGCTGAGGTGAGTCAGCTGCTTATGTGCTTGGGCTTCATTATAATCACGGTTCCAGCTTGGTTTGCTTCTACTCTTTTGGGCTACAGCATTTAAGATCTACCATTGCCTTCTCTCTGTCTGCTTTTTTTTTCCCCCCCTAAGGGATACCTTTTGGTAACTCATCTGTTCAAAGACCTGGAAATCTACCCTGTTGGAGGATGAAGAGAAAGGAGACAGGAGTCAGATCAGGCATTTAAGACTAGCCCATAATGAACCACTCCTTTTGCCCTTGTCGCATGCTACACTCACCTTATTTGTCAGAAAGAGAGCAGCATGGGTTAGTGATGGCATTGGTGATTGCAATAAACAATAGCTATTTCTTCCTTTCTAAGAAGCCAAGTTGATTTTGTATTACGTTCCAGACCCTGCAGATGGAGAAGGCCCAGAGACACTGAGCTCAGCACTCTCAAAAGGAGCGGCCGTTTACAGTCCTTCCAGATACAGCTACCAGGTGAGGCGAGAAATTGCTCATCTGTGGGCATAGGAGTATGTTCTGGATGCCAGTGTTTTGCGATGCCATCTTTGTGTATAGTTTTAGCAGCCTTGGAAATAAGCCATTATCTGTTCACCTCTGGGTGATCAAATCATTACAGAAAAATAAATGATCAGAGATAGCTATTTTGCTGCCTTTGTATTCTAAAAAGAACAGTAGTTAAGATGAAGAAGAAAAAGGAGGGTATTTTAAATATTCACAAACCTAAATGGCTTAAATAGGGACTTTTTCACCTCTTTATCTTTTTCTTCCCAACTCTTTCTAGCTCCTGCAGTGTGATAGTCCACGGACAGAATCACAAAGCCTCCTTCAACAAAGTTCCTCCCCCTTTCGAGGACATCCCACCCAATCTCCAGGATACAGTTATCGAACTACTGCACTGAGACCTGGAAACCCTCCCTCTCACAGTTCTTCAGAATCCTCTCTCTCCTCTACGTCCTATTCCAGCCCCGCCCACCCTGTGTCCACAGACTCATTGGCCTCATTTACGGGGACACCAGGGTATTATAGCAGCCAGCCACATTCTGGAAACAGCACGGGCAGCAGTCTTCCAAGGAGGAGCTGCCCTTCGAGTGCTGCTAGCCCTACCCCGCAGGGGCCCTCAGACTCACCGACCTCAGACTCGGTTTCCCAGTCCAGCACAGGAACTCTGAGTTCCACCTCCTTTCCTCAGAACTCTAGGTCGTCATTGCCATCAGACTTACGGACTATCAGTCTGCCCAGTGCTGGGCAGTCCACTGCCTATCAGGCCTCCAGGGTATCTGCGGTTTCCAATTCACAGCACTACCCACACCGAGGGAGTGGGGGTGTGCACCAGTACCGACTCCAGCCATTGCAAGGGTCGGGAGTCAAGACTCAGACAGGACTTTCCTAGGGCTCTGGATTTGGGCAAACAGAACTGAATGAGCCCATAGCTGCTTCCTTCCAGCTGCCTCTGGAATCTAGGCCAAGCAGATTGCTGGGGAAGGGGGTACAAGGTGCCAGAGGATTGGGTCTGGTTGACAAGAAACAAGACTTGTGGTCCCAACAGGCTCAGGCCTTGGAGAAAGATGTAAATCTTGTCTGAAGCAGAGACTATAAAGAAGTTTATCCCTGCTGTTAAGGGTACATTGTTGACAAGCAAATGGTGTTTTGGTTAGTAACGGTTCTAAGTGCAATGAGTTGTGTTGAAGCCTCCATCTCCCATCCTTGCCTGTAGCCTGTAGTCACTTGTGCAGTGAGGACATCTTTTTAAATCCAAAAAAAGTTTTCTTTTCAAAGGAAAAAAAATGTGAAAAGAGCCAATCTCCAAACTCCAAGCCATCTGATAGTATTAGGTTTTTATGCACTTAAGAAAAAAGGTAGGTATGTAAGTGTTCACCGGAAGACAACCATTCCAAAAGCAGATATCCAGCCAAGATGTGTCCACCAAGAATGTTCCTATCTTTGTCTTTAAATCACTGAGAAACAGGCAGGGATAGTGAAGCTTGGAATGTGCTCTGACTAAAGGGTGCCTAGTTCTCTGAAGAAAAACTTGTGGTCAACTCTTGATTATTCAGGAGCAAATTAACCTAGTAGATTGTCTGAGCCCCCAGCTGTTACCATCCCACTCCTCTTCCCCAAGCTATTTCACAGCTCAGTAACCCATGAATAGGTAAAGAAAAGAGGAATGATAAGTGAGGTGGGCCAATTGCTACTTATCAGCTGTTGGCAATAAATTTACTTAGGAAGGATCCCAGATGGTTTGGGAATTCTTTGAATTTTATTTTTTCTGCTCCCAATTAATCAGGAGTTGACGATCCAATGAGTAGGACCGCCTCCATGATTGGGGAGCATGCACTCGTGACTGCAGGGTAAGAGTGGAAAGATGTGTGGAGTGGTGCCGACAGGACTGTGATTGTGTGTGGGCATGTTCCACATTTCTTTGGGGGATGCTTATTTGAGAGTGGCCTGGGTGAGACAGTTGGGAAGCCACCCACGCACCTAACACTGTTCTGGATGAGAGACAAGAGCAGACTGGCTTCTCCCCATCAGTGCATTGTGCCTGTTGTATGCCCCTGGAGGAGCCCTGGAGCCAGCCCAGGTGGGGTACACAATCTTTTTAAATTCCATACGGTTGCCAGCTTCTTTCTTTCACTTGTTTACTGTAATATCCGGCGTGTTTTTATTTATCTAATTTTGTATTCAGTTATAACCATGGTAGGGGTAGCAGATCTATGACAGGTGTAATCCCTGGTGCTGCAGTGGACCTTACTTCTTTTCTTTTGGACAAGATAATACTGTGAGTCTCCCTCCTTTCTTCCCTCCAGATTGGTGTTTTGTTTTGTTTGCCCAGCCTCTTTCATCCCCTTCCTTCTACCCTTCCTACAACTATCATATGCACAGTCTTCTCTCTTTGTGTGTGACTGTTACAAAATTTCATTTTTTCAAAATTGAAATCAGGTGTTTGCTCAAATGAGGGGAGAGTTTTCTTTTTAATGCTGACAACTCAGCAGAATACTTTTCTTTTTATTGTTTCCCCCACAAACCCATCAGTCTGGGAAAGCCTTGGGAGTGGAAATCATGTGGCCTGGGATGCTGGTTCCTTTGTATATTATATAAAACGTATGTAAATGTCTCTCCATTTGGGCTGGGGTTTGCATTCTCTCCTTGGCTGTTAACCAAGGGGAGAGGCCAGCAGGCAGGCGGCCCTCACCCTGCCTGGCAAGTGCAGAGACCCCAGCCACTCTGTGTGGGCAGGGTGCTGTCAAGACCAGACCTCTGGGGGGGATGGGGGCGGGGGGGGTGGGGGGAACTCTTGGAAGGGAAGAAGTATCACTTCTTTCTCAAGTGGAGTGTTTACACCTTGATGTAACATTTGAACTTTCACAAGAGATGTAATAATTTTGATAATAAAAATCTTAACCATAATAATCATAAAGTTGAGAACTTCTTTGTCCAGTTCTGTGACCTTGCCTTGCCGAATTTTCCTGTTTCCTTACCTGAAGAGGGCAAAGTGTACCAATGTTCAGGAGGATGTGCTCTTGGTGGTATGCCTATAATGAGACCAGGAATATGGATTGGTCTTTATTCTGCCTTTTATTATGATTATGGGCAGGTCAGTCTACAGCAGAGGAACTGAACATTGCAAACTGACTTGAACCAGACTAGAGTTCCTAACCTTGGCCTTAACCTTATTGATTCAGCAATGATTTACTGGCCTCATTCTTTTCTACAAATAACTTTAGGCATTGTTTTTGGTGGTGGGTTTATGTGATTAAAATGGGGCATGAGGAAGGCAGATAAAAGTATCTGCTTTCAAGATGCTTACACTCTAGAGCCAGGGAGAGAACTAAACCAGTCCATAATTTCAAGTAGTCATTACCATGTTGTTTCACAGCTGTTACATAACTAGGGAGATTAAGAGGTCATTCTAAATTGGTGGATCAAAAGTGACTTTAAGCTGAGACCTCAGTAGTAAGGAGGCAGTTATCTATATATATAAAACCCTAATATGCAAATAGACCGAATGGCAGAACAACTGGTCGCTATGTGTGCTGACCATCGGGGCACACACAGAACATGGCAGGCATCAGCAGCAGGTAGCAGAGTGCGGAACATGGTGGGAGTCGACTATGGTGGGATGGTGAAGCAAGTGAACAGGGGTGCCAGACCAAGGCAGGTTGCCAGTCACCATTATTAGGTTGAGCCTCTGGTGGTTATTGAAAATTCTTTGCTCCCTTGCACTGTGGTCCCACCCAGCACTCACACCTGTTGCCAGCGGTGGAGCTGTCGCTCGCACTCGCTGCCCGCAAGAATGCTGTTGTTAGGATATAGTGAATGACCAGGGCAGGGAAGAGGGGTAGTAGATATCCAGGAAGATAGGCATTGGGTCATATGGCACAGTGGTTAGCTCAGCGCCATCAGCAGGTATGAGCGACAGCTGCCGCCCCTGATCACCCTTCAGGGTTTCTCCACCTTCCCCTGCCCCACAGGAAACTAAGGCTGACTGCTTTACCCTGAGACTCCACCCCATCCAAGCTGAGCACAGAAGTTCTCCCAGCGTACACACAGCTGATCCTCACAGCCAATTGGCCTGGAAGTCAACCCTTCCCAGTGATGCCAACAACAATCTAGTCTTAACTACAAGACTATGCAGCCCATAAAAAGGTTCACCAAGAGTGTCCACCTCAGATAACTGAGGAGGCTAAGCCACTGTCCCCTAAAGGACATCTACCACACAGAGCTACTCGAACAACTCAGGAAAGCAGCGAAAATGCAGAGACAAGGAAACAGGTCACAAATGAAAGAAATAGAGGAAAACAAACGACTGGATATAGAGTTCAAAACCACAGTTACAAGGTTTTTCAAGAAGTCCCTAGGAAAGGCCGATAAATTTAATGAGACCCTGGATGATAGGAAAAAGGATAAACTAGAAATTAAGCATACACTGACTGAAATAAAAAATATTATACAGAGACCTAACAGCAAACTAGAGGACCACAAGAGTCAAGTCAAAGATTTGAAATACAAAGAAGCAAAAAACACTCAGCTGTAAAAGAAAAAAGAATCCAAAAAATTGAAAATAGTGTAAGGAGCCTCTGGGACAACCTCAAGCATACCAACATCTGAATTATGGGGGTGCCAGAAAAAGAGCTAGATACTGAAAACCTATTTGATGAAATAGTGACAGAAAACTTCACCCACTTGGTGAAAGAAATAGACTTAAAAGTCCAGGAAGCACACAGATCCCCAAACAAAAAGAATTCATAGAGGACCACAACAAAACATCATAAAATGCTAAGAGCAAAAGACAAAGAGAATATTAAAAACAGCAAGAGAAAAACCATTTGTTATCTACAAGGGAGCACCCATAGGATTGTCAGCTGATTTCTCAACAGAAATTTTGCAAGCCCGATGGGAGTGGCAAGAAATATTCAAAGAGATGACTAGCAAGAATCTACAACCAAGATCACCCAGAAAACTATCAGAATTGAAGGTCAGATAAAGAGCTTCACAGATGAGAAAAAGCTAAAGGAGGTCATCAGCACCAAACCAGTATTATATGAAATGCTGAAAGGTATCCTTTAAGAAGAGGAAGAAGAAAAAGTATAAGATAAAAATTATGAACAACAAATACATATCAACAAGTGTATCTAAAAATCAAGTGAATTAAAAATCTGGTGAACAGAATAAACTGGTGAATATAATAGAATCAGGGACATAGAAAGGGAGTGAATTGACAATTCTTAGGGGGAGAGGGTGTGTAGGGTGTGGGAAGCGACTGGACAAAAATACATCTATGGATGAGGACAGTAGGGGGGGAGGTAAGGGCAGAGGGTAGCGTGGGAGCTGGGGGGAGGGGAGCTATGTGGGGAATAAAGAACAATTGTAATAATCTGATAATAAAGATTTATTAAATTTTTTTAAATGAAGATAAACTAACATAAATATGCTTAACAGAAAGGGCCAAAGTCAAATGCTAAAGAAAGCAAAATAATAATCTCCCATGGACAATAAAGACATGCAGATCAACAAAAGAGCACATCTCCAAAACTAGGAAGGAGTCCCAACCTGATAAAGAGTCACTACAAAAAAAAAAAAAAAAAACCTATAGCTAACATCCTACTTAATCAAGAGAGACTAGAAGCTTTGACACTAAGACTAGGATGAAGCAAGGATGTTCACCCTCTTACATTTGTACTGGAAGTCCTTGCTAATGCAACAGAACAAGAAAAGGAATAATAATACAGACTGGGAAGGAAGAAATGAAACTGTCTTTGTTCACAAGTGACCTAATTGTAGGAAATCCAAAAGAATTAACAAAAACAAACGTGTACAGCTAGCATGCTAAAAGCAGGTTGCAGAATACAAGGTTAATAAACAAATGTCAATCACTTTTCTATATACCAACAAATAATTGGAATTTGAGAACTACAATATTTACATTAGCACCCAAAATAAGTAAAAAAATCTAACAAAATATGTACAAGAACTCTATAGGGGAAAACTACAAAACTGATGAAAGAAGAACTTAAAAAATGGATAGTCCATGGTCATGGATAGGAAGACTCATTGTTAGGATATCAGTCCAATACAATATTGAAAGAGAAGAGCAAAGTCGGGACTAACACTGTCTGACTTCAATAATTAATATGAAGCTACAGTAGTCAAGACAGGGCAGTATTGAAATAAAAAGAGGAGATCAATGGAACAGGATACAATGCCCAGAAATACTGGTAGACCCATACAAACATAGCTAATATTTCACAAGCAGAGGAAATACAGACATCCTTCACAAAATTTAACTCAAAATGGATCATAGATCTAAATGTAAAAAACCAAAACTATCAAACACCCAGAAAACAGGAGAAAATCTTTTTAAAAACCTTGAGCTTGACAATGACTTTTTAGTTGCAATAGTAAAGCCATCACCCATGAAAGATGATTGGTAAACTGGACTTGGTAAAAATTAATTTCTGGACAAGATATTATCAAGAAAATGAGAAGAAGATAAACCATAGTCCAGAACAAAATATTTGCAAAAAGTATATCTGATAAAGAACTCTTAAAACCCAACAATAAAACAGTCGAAAGCAAGCTACAGATTCAATTCAATCCTATCAAAATTTGGCATTTTTTTTACAGAAATAGGACAAAAGCAAGCTATATTATAAAGCTATGGTAATCAAAACAGTATGGCATTGGCTTAAAAACATACATAGATTAATAAAACAGAATAGAGAGCCCAAATAAACCCATCATACATGGCAAATTGGGGTTGGAGGGGAAGTACTTCACGAATCTGTGTGTCATCCTTGTGCAGGGACCATGCTAATCTCTGTAATCCTTCCAATACTATATAATAAAAGGATAATAATGAACTGCGGAATGACTGGTTACTCTGACATGCATTGACCACCAGGAGGCAGCTCCTGCATAAGCGTCTACACCCTGGTGGTCAGTGCGCTCCCACACGGGGAGTGCCACTCATCCAGAAGCCCTGAGCCTGGTTCATGGCTGGTGAGCACAGCAAAAGTGGTGTGAGCCTCTCCCACTTCCATGGCAGCATTAAGGATGTCTGACCCAGCTTAGGCCTGCTCCCCGGTTAGAATGGGCCTAAGCCGTCAGTCAAGACATCCCCTGAGGGCTCCCAGGATGCCAAAGGATGCAGGTCAGTCTGAGGTCCCCCATCCCAATTCACAAATTTCATGTCCCAGACCTCTAGTTTTACTATATGTGCTGATAAAGCAAGCACTATGGTCAATTAATTTTTGACAAAAGTGCTAAGAGTATACAATGGTGCTGAAAAAACTGGACTGCCTGCCACATGCAGAATAAAGGTGGGCCACTGTCTAACACCATATACAAAAATTAACTTAAAATGAGTTAAAGACAAAGGTATGACTGAAATCATAAAACTCCTAGAAGAAAACCTAGGTGGTAAGCTCTGTGACACCAGTTTTGGTGCTGATTTTGCGAATTTCACATCAAAGGCAAAGGAAACAAAAGCAAAAAAAATAAGTGAGACTACATCAAACTAAAAAGCTTCTGATCAGCAAATGAAACCACAAAATGAAAAGGCAACCTATGGAATGGGAGAAAATGCTTGCAAATCATATATTTGATGATAAGGAGTTAATATCCAAAATATATCAAAACTCAACTACTCAGCAAAAAACAAAATTTCAATTTAAAGTTGATAGAGGATATGAACAGACATTTTTCCGAAGAAGACGAAGAAGTCAACAGATATATAAAGTGCTCAACTTGCCCTAGCTGGTTTGACTTAGTGGATAGAGCATGGGCCTGCAGACTGAAGGGTCCCAGATTCAATTCCAGTCAGGGGCACATGCCTGGGTTGCGGCTCAATCCCCAGTAGGAGGTGTGCAGGAGGCAGCTGACCAATGATTCTTATCACTGATGTTTCTATCTCTCCCTCTGAAATCAATAAAAATAAAAATATCTTTAAATGACATTTCAGTTAATGATGGTCCACATATACAATGATGGTTCCATAAGATTCTAATGGAGCTGAAAATTTTGTATTGCCTAATAACATGGTGGCTGTCCTAACACTGTAAAGTAATGCATTACTCATGCATTTGTGCTGGTGCAGGTGTTAACAAACCCACTGTGCTGCCAATAGTGTAAAAGTATAACACTATTCTGTGTACAGTACATGATGCTTGTTAATAATAATAAATGTGGTACTGGCTTATGTATATTTACTGTATGTTTATTGTTATTTTAGAGTATTCTTTCTACCTATAAAAATGAAGTTTGCTTTAAAACATGCTGTGCTATACCAATAGCAGCCTCATACATCTTATGTTCATTGCATCATTTTATTGTATTTTCTCTTGTGCTTGATTTAATCTTGTGTCGTTTTGTGCAGTGACATGCTATATAGGATTGTAGCCTAGGAAAAATACGCTATACCATATAGCCAGGGTGTGCAGTAGGCTATCCCATTAGGTTTGTGTAAGTGCACCCTATGATGTTCACACAATGACAAAATTGTTGTCATGAAATGGTGCATGATTATAGATGACATTCTAGAAAATGCAAAACTATTGGGGCACTAAAAGATTGGTTGCCAGGAGATGGAGAAAGGAAATGAATGAGCAGAGCACAGATTTTTCAGATGGTGAAACTGTTTTGAATGATGCATAATGATACATGTCATTATACATTTGTCCAAACTGGATTTGTGGTGAAAATAATGTGTTAATGTAGGTTCATCAACTGTAACAAATGTACCACTTCCATGAGGGAAATTTTTTTTTTTAGTCCTCACCCAAGGACATTTTCCCATTGATTTTTAGATTAAAGAGTGGAAGGGAGATGGAGAGACAGAAACACATCAATTGGTTGCCTCATGCATACACCCAGCCAGTGCCCACACCAGGGAGGAGCCTGCAACCAAGGTACGTGCCCTTGACCGGAACTGAACCTGGGATCCTTTGGTCTGCAGGCCAATGCTCTATTCATTGAGCCAAACCGGCTAGGGGAATATTTGTGGGGGAATATTATTAACATGGCAGACTGCACCTTTGAGGCAGGGAGAATATGGGAAATCTCTGTACTTTCTGCTCAATTTTGCTGTGAACCTAAAACTGCTCTATAAAAAAAAGTGACAAATATAGAAGATAGGCAAAAATAAAACGACACAGCATGTGGATAAAAGATTTAAAAAAAACAAGGGGACAAATACCAAAAGTGACAATTCAAGGAAATTCGAACTTAGGCTGTTACACAACTGCTGGGGTCCACTCCTGCTTACTGCACCTTGGGGAACCTCTAAGCCCCACATATGTGCCTCCCACCTTCTGTGTCTCCTCGGCGCCCCCTGCCCCTGCCCCTTGCTGCTCTGGTCCAAATGAGTGGGGACCGTCTGCACAGCAATTCCCAGATTGCAGCAGATTCCCGATTGAATGACTCATAAACACAAAGAGCAGAAACTCTGGCACCAAGAGCACAAGAAGGATGAGGAGGAGGACCAAGAAGTCAAAGCATAGCAACAGTGAACAAAGATTCTGAAGAGAAACAAAGAGAAGGGAAAAACGCAAGCACAAAGATGGAAGTTCTGAAAAGCATAAAAACAGACAAAAATGAAAGGAGGAAACGGTTAGAGCCTCCGGGATACAAAAGTAAAAGAAGGAAAATGGCTGCCCAGCCGGTGTGGTTCAGTGGCTGAGCATCAACCTATGAACCAGGAGGTCCCGGTTCAATTCCCAATTAGAGCATATGCCTGGACTGCAGGCTTGATCCCCAGTGTGAGGAGTGCAGGAGGCAGCCCATCATTGATTCTCTCTCCCTCTCCCTTCTCTCTGAAATCAATAAAAGTATATTAAGAAATATGGCTTCTCGAGTCCACCACAAATTAAAAATGAGCCTGAAGGTGATGGCTGCTTTGCTCCTAAAGAGGATCTGAAGCCATTTGAAGAGACCTCCAGATGAGGCGGATGCTGATTATAAACGCAAGAAAAATAAAACAGGATATCAAGAAAGAGAAGAGCCCCCAACTGGTTTGACTCAGTGAAAAGGGCGTCAGCCTGCGGACTCAAGGGTCCCAGGTTCGATTCTGGTCAAGGCATGTGCCTTGGTTGCAGGCACATACCCAATGGGGAGTGTGCAGGTGGCAGCTGATTGATATTTCTCCCTCATCAGTGTTTCTGGCTCTCTGTCCCTCTCTCTTCCTCTCTGTAAAAAATAAATAATATTTTTAAAAAGAAAAAGAGAAGAAACAAAAACTAGAGGAAGAAGAGGATGGAGAATTGAAAAGAAAAAAATACCAAGAATAAATATTAAAAAGTTCCTGAGCCAATAGGAAGGAAAAGAAGCTGCAGAAGAGGAGCACTATCTGAGGGCACCAAGTGGAAATCCCTAGAGATAAAGTCCTGTATTTGCTCCACCATATGAGCTTCTTCCAGAGAGAGTCCAGTTGTACTGTGATGGTCAAGTCATGAAGCTGAGCTCTAAAGCAGAAAAAGTCATTACGTTCTTTGCAAAAATGCTTGACCATAAATATACTACTAAGGAAATATTTAGGAAAATTTCTTAAAAGACTAGAGAAAGGAAATGACTAATGAGAAGAATATTATTACTAGCCTAAGCAAAAGTGATTTTTACCCAGATGAGCCAGTATTTCAAAGCCCATGAGAAGCTTGGCAACAGATGAGGAAGGAAGAGAAACTGAAAACCAAAGAGGAGAATGAAATTACTGAAAGAATATGACTTCTGTATTATGGTTAAACTCAGAGAGAGGATTGCTAACTTCAACATAGAACCGCCTGGGCTTGTTCGTAGCCGTGGAAACCATCGCAAGATGGGCATGCTGAAGAGGCAGATCATCCCCAAGGACATAATCATCAACTGTAGCAAAGATGCCAAGGTTCCTTCTTCTCACACTCCTCTGAACACGCTCTTCACTAATGGCATCCTTGTTCTCCAATCCAGTGGACACAGTTTTCAGACCCAAATTGTGGACCTCTCTGTTCCACCTGACCAGTTCATCTTCCCCTTTCCATAACAATACATTCTCATGGCTCTTTCATTGTCTCCTCCTTTTAGACATCCATTCCTCTGACCTTTATAAGCTAGTCTTTTCTTTTTTTTAGAATATATTTTATTTATTTTTTACAGAGAGGAAGGGAGAGGGATAGAAAGTCAGAAATATCGATGAGAGAGAAACATCCATCAGCTGTCTCCTGCACACCTCCTACTGGGGATGTGCCCGCAGCTAAGATACATGCCCTTGACTGGAATCAAACCTGGGACCCTTCAGTCCGAAGGCTGATGCTCTATCCACTGAGCCAAACCGGTTTCGGCTATAAGCTAGTCTTTTCCAGCGTCCCATGGCCCATGGCTCTTCACACTGTACAGTCACCTGAGCAAGCTCATCTGTGCTTTACATTCCAACCATTACCTGAATGCTGTTTCTGGTCCAGATCTTCCTTTTGAGCTCTCACAGCCGTATGTCAGCTAACTACTGGAAAACTGCACCAGGTTACCCCTCATGTCTCTCACGTGTAGCATGCCCCATCTTGATCCCCTGCTGTACTGTCAGATTTTCTTCTTAATATTCCTTCTGATGCCACTCTCTATTCCTTACCCTCACAATCAGTTACCTCATGTCCTCAAGTCTACTTCCTAACTATTGAATTTCTACCTCTCAGGGACTCTGCCACCACCTTGCTTCAGGTCAGACTTGATTTCTCTTTCATTAAAATGTCTCCCTCTACTTCAGCCTCCTAACACAGCAACCACAGTTATTTTTCTGAAATGCAAATCTAATTGTGTTCCTTTGCTGCTTGAAATCCTTCCATGGTTCCCCATTGCTTTCAGATCTGGAGCTTTGTCACCATCTGGCCTTTGTCTCTTCAGACTAATCAACTAATCTCTGACCCTCCCTGCCTCACGCTTTACAGTCCAGCATTTAGTTCTCTGCACAGGCCATTCTATTTCTTACCTCGATCTCTGTCCTCAAGCTGCTTTCTTCCTTTTTCTTTTTTCAAAAGTAGCTATTATCAAGATAAAGAAGGGGGGGAGGGAAAAATAGCTATCATAGTTTTTATTCATTTTTAATCCTCACCTGAGGTCATTTTTTTTCTATTGATTTTTAGTGAGAGTGGAAGGGAGGGAGGAGGGGGAGAGTTGGAGAGGGAAACATCAATTGGTTGCCTCCCCCATGTGCTCTGATCAGGGCTGGGCAGGAATCTCCAACCAAGGTATGTGCCCTTGACCAGGAATAGAACCTGCAACCCCTTCGGTCCATGGGCTGACACTCTAACCACTGTGTAAGATTGGGCAGGGCCTGCCTTCTTTCTTGAGTGGCTTTTCTGACCCATGCCTGTCTCGCTCCTATTTATCCTACAGTAAACCTCTCCCTAGCTCTACTCTCCCCTCCAAAAGCCAGTAAGGTGTTCCCACCCAGGACACCCACAATTCCCTGCACCTTGCAAATTTTACATTTTTACATGCCACTTCCCCAGCCAGAATGGCCAGTAAGTCAGGGTCTCTGTTTTTGTTCCTTCAGTGCTTAATCTATACTGAGTGCCCACAATTCCCAAGTGCAAAAATGGTAACGTAGCTGCCATATGGGGCATGTTGCAGTGTGGCAGACACTACAAAGCAATCCACACACATTCCCTCATTGTTCCTTACAACTTCCCCAAGATCACTGTTGTCACCCACATTCATTCAGTGGGATTTGGAGAGAGTGAAGGGGCTTGTCCAAGTCCACACAGGCAGAAAAGGGTGGAGTGTTGTTTGCTGCATCCAACTCCAAAGTCCAAAGTCAAGTCTGTGCCACCAGGCCTGTGCAGACTGCCAGCACCCACTCCATCTGTTCTCTCCTTCCCCTTGGTAACAGAACCTCAACTTTATTTGGGGTGGCAATGGGCCCAGTTAACAGACCACACTTCAGCTAGTGTGCTCCTGTGACTCAGTCCTCTGGGATTTCCAGTCTCCTTCAAAGGAAATGCGGGCCACGTGACTAGAGGCCAACCAGTCATGTTGGGCCATGACAGTGACACTGAGGAAGACAGAGCCTGAGTTTCTGACCACACTGGTCATGGCTACCTCTGAGTTTCTGCGAGGGGAAACAAAACTAAGCCACAAAGTAGAGCTCTGTTATGATGCAGCCAAACCCCGCAGAGAGTCAGGCTAAATCCCTTCTCTCTTGATCCCCTGGGGGCCAACTCAGAGAAAGAGAAGCCATCATGGGTGATGTAAAGTGTTTCTTTATTTGAACATCATTCCACCTGTACTGAAGCTCAAATCCAGCAGCAGCAGAAGGGGTCTGGACCGAAATAAGTGTTACCAAGTAGAACAATGAACAGTGAGGACACATTCAGACAAAACTTACTAATGGGGTGTAGACAACACCAAGCTATCCTAACATCACACAGCACAGGCCCTCTGAGGTCTCCTGGCCAGAGCTCCGGGAAGGACTGTGGCTCCCTTGTTCCTTCCTCAGGAAACTGCAATCCCACCCAAAGACTAGCCCTGAGCCTGGCAGGGGTCTGTGGAAGTTTCTTGTGCTGGGGACATCCCACCTTCTCCAGAGAGAGGGTCTCCCTTCCTCAGTCCACACTGGAAGCTGGAGAAGGGGGACTCCCCTGGGTCCAAGCCAGAATCTCAAAATAAGTCCAAGGAATTTCCCCCACAGCCTTGTCTATAAGTTAACAATGTCTTGGCTGTTTCAGGTGTGGCAAGAATCTCGATTCTACCCATGGTCCTCAAGCCCTCAGGAAATCACTGTTTTCCTCCATGGGTACTGGTCCCCAAAAAGGAAAGTTTTCACAGCCCAGGGACCCAGAAGAATCTGACCAACTAGCACTCTGAACCATGCTGAGGTTGTGGCCACGCTGGCCTATCCTGAAAGGAGTCCCCAGCTCAGGGCAGAGAATGTTGGGGAGTTCCAGACCCTCTGACCCAGTCACAACTGGGAGGAGCACCTCAGAGACCTGCTCAAAGCTCAGCTTTCAGGGACCAAGAGCACGAGAGACAGCTTTCTGCTCCCACCTCCGCCCAGAGGCTAAACCCCAGTGAGGCCATTCCACAAGTGTCCCCTGGCCATTCCGGCTTTCCTGCTCCGGGAGCCCTCTGGGTCATCACACTTGGGCGTCCCTGGGGCCCTGGCTGAAGTACCTGTCACCATTCTGCTCCCACCTCTGCTGAAGCCTCCGGGACAGAGCTGAGGTTTGGTCCCCACTCTGACCTCTTTCCCTTCCCTGTGTCACTTTGGTGTTCCTTCAGCCCACCCAACAGGGCCTTCCTAACCCCAAATTCCTCTGCCAGGGCAGCAGCTGGCTGGGCGGATGGTGACATGGGAACACTGTTGGGCGGTCTCCAAAGGAATGAACCTCTCTCTTTTCTACCACTCATCTGCTCCAGTGGCACTAACCTGCTCAGAAATCATCTGGGCTGTCCCCCAATGCGAGGGCTGGCCGCCTGGGCCCGTCCTTGGCCTCTGAGGCGGTAGGTTCTAACCTCTCCACAAGGCACATGGGATGGTGGTCCCCCAGCACAGGGCACACACATAAGCAGCTGCTCCCTCTTCCTCAACATCCTGTGACCTTCATCCTCCTCCTCTCCTTTCCCTTACATTTCTCCCTGCATCCCAGTCTGGTCTCTCACCACTGTCCTGCTAATGCCTCCTCCCTCTCTCTAATTCCTCTTTCCAGTCCCCTACCGCCACCCTCCCCCCCCCTCAGGTTCTCTGTCCCTCTGGGTCCCCTTTCTGTTCACCTTCTTCTCTCCTTTCTCCATTTCTGGACCTCTCGCCTCCTCCCTCACCCTTTGCTCTATCTCTGCCTCTCCTTCTCCCTCTCTCCTGTCTTATTCTTTCTCCCACCTCTGTCTTCTCCCCATTCCTAACCACTTGATCCGGACTCTCTCTCTGCAGCCTTCCAACACTAAGTTTGGTTTGGATCTGCCCCCAATTCCCTCCCTCCCACAAGGCTTTCCTCTCCCTTCCCTCCCACCTGGGACCCTGGTGCCCAGCCCCACCTGCAGGCAGCCTATTGAGGAAGGTGCTAGCGGGGGCTGCAGTGTAGGGCTTGGTAGGAGCAGGAGAGAGGGGGCACGGTGCTGGACAGAGCACTGGGGGAAGGTGTCTGCCCAGGGGGAGGGTCAGGACTTAGGGAGCTCCAGGTTTTAGGAATCCTACCAGGATCCAGCATCCAATCCCAGTTGGGTTCAGATGGGGGACTCGAACAGAAGATTCCTAGAGTCTGTCTTGGAAACCCTCCCTCTCAGGTTCAACTCCAATGGAAATGAACACAGGTTGGCAAATACATGGCACTAATTGCTTTTCTCCCCTCCTTTGGCTGAACCAACATAACAAAATGGTGGGGTCCCAGGCTCCTCTCTAGTGGGCCCTGCAGCCAGAAGCAGGCACACTGGAAGAAGCCCACATGCCGCCTGGACCCTGACCTGAAAGGGGCTGCCACACCCCCAGCCAGCTGACTCTCTGGCCAGGTCCATGCGGCAGTGAGGGAAGTCCAGAAACACCTGAAATCTCCCTCAGTTGCTTCTCGCCAAGCAGGAGGGAGATGCCCCCCATGGAGGGAGGAGAGGGGGAGAGAGGACTCCTCATCTGCCCCTCACATACTTAGACACACACACACACACACACACACACACACACACACACACTCATGCCTCGGCTCCAAGCACTGCCCATCGAGTGGCAGACCCTGGGCATATCGCAAGGCGAGAGGTGGGCAAAGAGGAAAAGAGGTGGGGACAAGGTTACAAGGCCTGGGGATGGGGACAGGGGGTACCCTGTTCAGAGGTGACCTGCAAGTTCAAGTTATGCAGAAAAGTATCAAAGAGGCAAGACAGTCTCCTGCCCTTAGCAAATGCCAGAGACAGACAGCACAAGAAGGGGCAGAGGGGTACCTCCCCTGATGCTCCACAGTTAGGCCCCTCCCCAACCTCCAACCCTAACAACAGGGCCAAAGAGTCTGTGCTGTACAAAACAAGCTGGGATCGAGGGTCCAGAGAGGCCAGGCCAGCCCCAGGCAGACTCCTCCTGGCCCTGGCTGCCTGGAGTCCCGGCGTCTCCTCCAGTTCCTTCTGGGGCTGTGTGTCTTTTCTCAGACTCGGGGCCGGCCAGGACGCCAGTAGACAGGGAGGCCCTGTGCTTTCTCCCTCGGTGCAGCTCAGACTCCTTCAGGAGAGCTGGGAGCAGGCTGGTGGCGCCTGGAGCTCTGCAAAGATGTGATGGAACCATCATCGGCCAAAAAAAAAAAAAAAAAAAAAGTTTGGTTGCCCTGGGGCAGTGTCTTGAATAAGTTTCTGCAGGAGGCAGGGACCAGAGGTGGCAAGGATCCGACCAGGCAATAGCTCCCAGATCGAGGGAGCCTGGGGCGCTGGAATCCCAGTACCTCCTTCCCGGGAGACTGCAGGGCCCCAGGCCAGGTGGGAGAGGAGAAGAGACCCCCAGGGGATGTCCGGCTCCCTTAGGTCAGTTGAGGGAGGTGCAGAATCAGGACCTCCCAGGTCTGCAGGGCCTCTGCCCTCCCCCAGGCTGCACCCGGCCTCCACCTCTCTTCAAAGTCTGGAGCTGGCAGGCAGGTAGCAGATGCGAAGTCAGTCTGAGATTGGGGTCTTCCCTCAGAGCTTGAATGGAGGAGGAGAGGACAAGAGGTGGGACACACTGAGGGCAGGTCAATTCCTAGGCTGTGATCCTGGCCTTCAGGGTCCCTGTGAGTGAGCAACAGGACAGGGCAGGACTCCCCAGCTGGAGACATCACCCCCTGGTCGCAACACGGAGCTTACTGTAGAGCTCACAAAATCTAGGAGAGAGAGAGAGAATTGGAGAAAGTCAGAGACCACCAGGGCAATGGGGCTCCCCTTGGCCAATCCTCAGGGCAAAACTGGGCAGAGTGGTGAGGTGGGTGTCCAGGCTCTGAAATCCCACCCGGGCCTCAGACTGAGCCCCAACTGCAAGATGGCAGAACAGCCTCCCCAACAAGGTGCTTCTGAGGGTCAGAAAGACACAAAGAACAGCAGCCAAGGACTCTGCGCAGTGTTTGGCACATACTAAATGCTGGACACTGTAGCAATTTATTTTTTCACTTTTGTCCTGGAGGTCTTTGGCTTAGAACTGAATTGTGAGTCTCAGTCATCTCGAATTCTTCATGAGGATGGAGATCTCTGATGTCACTTTTAACACTGAGCTATTAGGGTGCCTGGGGAGGGAGGAGAGGACGCTGAGTGGGCCCACCTCACACCAGAAAGGGCAGGTGGCTGTCTTAGTCATGCACTTCTGGGAGTTGCCACCAGAGGGCAGGCCCTGACTTCATACCAAGGCCACAAATCCACAGGATATCAGGGTATCCAGAAGCAGGAGGCTCAGAGCTTAGGTTAGCAGCTAGCAGCCCAGGAAGGGCTGAAAAGGGGGGGCAGGCAATGGGGCAGAGCTGGGTCTTTGAACTTGGACCTGGGTTCAAATTCTGGATCCACCATTTAGGTGGCTTTGAGCAAGTGACTGAACCTCTCATTTGTAAATGGTGGTCATGATGCCCACCTGATGGGGAGTGGGAAGGAGTGGCAACTTTTACAGAGCATAAACCACATGCCCCTTTGCAGGCATAATCTTTCTTTCTTCCTCACAGGACAACCCGAATTACCATAAGTATATGTACGTTCAAACTATACGGTGGTACATTTTCATCACACTCATTTTGTGAATGCAGGAAACTGAGGCTCACAGAGGTGAAATCACTTCTTAGCTCAGCCTGCTTCCAACATAGATGGTCTGCTTCCACATTCTAAGGGTTCCACTACATTGCCAAACTACCTCCCGCCAAAGGAGATAGTCTTCACCTCCATTATCCCTGTTTTATAGATGAGAAATTCCAAGAGATGAATATAATTAATGGAAAGTGCTAAACATAGGCCCAGCTCGTGCTAATAGCTCTCGGAAGGGTGTGACTATGAAAAGGACTACTATTTCTCACAGCGGAGAATGCACACCCTGACAGAGGGGGGTCTGTCTGCCAAAGCCGTGCAGGGTCTCCCCTTTCTCCGGGGGCAGGGTGGGCCCCTGGGCCCTAAGTCCAGCCCTCCAGTGGAGAACAGTCTGGCTCTGTCATTTCAATGGTAAGTGTGCAATTTAACTTCTGGAAAGACACCAAGAAGATACTTGTGTATAAGAAGACACTGACAAAAATGTTCATTGTAGCTTTGCCAGTAATAGTAAAAACCTGGAAATCTCACAAAGCCCCTAAAAGGAGAACGGTAAAAAATACAGTTCCTCTATTTCACATAAGCACTGGATAAAAAGGGCAAGATGATTCTCCATGAAATGATATACAGATCTTTACAACATGCTCCAGAGTGGAGCACAATAATGGAGCTGAGGAGGGGGCTGTTATTTAGGATACCTGTTCTATGTCATCTTAGCATTTAACACTACTCTCTGTTTTGTAAAGGGACAGATGAGGTTTAAAGACACTCAGATAAGCATTGACAACAGTGACAACCCCTAAGGTTCTGGCCTTAGATGTAAGTTATTTCTTTGTTGTATTTTAATGTTACCTGATATATATATCTTATATAATAAAACCCTGATATGCAAATTGATCAAATGGTGGCACGACTGGAGGAATGACCGGTCGCTATGATGTACACTGACCACTAGGGGGCAGACGCTCAATGCAGGAGCTGCCGCCTGGTGGTCAGTGCACTCCCACAGGGAGAACACCGCTCAGCCAGAAGCCGGGCTCACGGCTGGTGAGGACAGTGGCAGTGGCAGGGGCCTCTCCCATCTCTCTGGCAGTGCTAAGGAACAACGATCAGGCGAGTAGTAAGGAGTGAGGGTCCCAGACTGCAGGAGGGATATCTCACTGCCAGCTTAGCTCCAATCCCCCCGAGCCTCTAGTATATATACTAGATGAAATTTGTGCACTGGGAAGGGTGGGGTCCCTCAGCCTGATCTGCACTCTCACACAGTTAGGGAGCCCTCAGGGGATGTCCGACTGCTGTGGAGGCGGGAGAGGCTCCTGCCAGTCATACACCCAGCTTCTGACTAAGCAGGGCTCCCCTTGTGGGAGCACACTGACCACCAGGGGGCAGCTCCTGCATTAAGGTCTGCCCCCTGGTGGTCAGTGCACGTCATAATGACCAGTTGTTCTGCCATTCGGTTTATTTGCATATTAGCCTTTTATTATACAGGATAATAAGATATGTTAGGTATAAAGCACTATTCATGAACTGTAGCTCTACCAATAATGTGTATACACCTACCTGTCCACATCTGCTCCTGGCTTCCCTCATCCATCCCAAACACACCATTCTACCATTTATATTTCTCATTTGTTTGTTTGTTTGTTTGTTTAAAAAAAAACTACCCGTATCACCATAAATAAATGTGTTTAAACTATACATTGCTTAATGATGCTTGGTGTTGGAGCTCAATATAAATTTCACTGTGTTATCCTCTGGAACTTTATTCCCCTCCACCCCACCCCCTCAAAGGTATGTGTCCAGCAGGGACTCATTCTGTGACTATGAAATGAAGTTATTCATTTTCCGTTATGAACCTTTCCGTGATGTGAATCTATCACCATTTATCTAGCCACCCTCCTGTCCATAGGTTGCTTTTAGTTGTCTGCTGTTTTGAAACAGCTGCCAAGAGCATTCTTGCACGTTTCTCAAGGGTTTATACCCACTGGTGGGTTTTGCTGGGTCACAGGCACGCAGATATTCGGGTGATCACACTGTCTGCACCATTCCCAGCTTCTGCATCGCTACCTTAATGTCGCCCTGGCCGCCCCTGCCCACCGGAAGGGACGCGTGCACTCGCCTTTGTTGTCGGGCTTGAGCTCCTCCAGAAGCAGGTCTGTCTGCCGGTTGCCCAGCACGAAGGCGAGGAAGGAGAGGATGAGGGCGTTGAGGATGCCGATGATGGCCAGGATGTACGCCCAGCGCACCGAACAGTCCCCCAGGGAGTACTTGCCGGTCTTGGCCCCGCACATGTCCCGGATGGTCTCGGCGTCCCAGCCGTCGGGGAAGATCATGCAGCCCAGCACGAGGCACAGAGCTGAGGGGCGCGAGGCCCAGCCCCGCGGTCAGGAAGGAAGGCAGAAGGGGATGATTACTCCTCAGAGATCCAGGACCGCCCAGGAACCCTCCTCACTCTGCTCAGCAACCCAAAAGCGTTAACTGGTTCCTGTGGGTTCCAGAAACTCGTGGGCCTGGAATGACCGGCTGCCCGGGAGAGCAGAAGCTTTCCCGAACCCATAATGCCCTCTCCCTCCCCCCATCAAATCAACTCCTTCCTGGAAATATGAGAAAATAACAAACCATGGTCACCTCCCTGTAGCACCTTGGCCATGCTCACCCTCTCCCATCCTCATCACCATTAATTTATTTAGGTTGTTCATTCAACACATATTTATTGAGTGATATTTTCCTTTCTGTCAAGATGCTAAAAATACGTCCTCATTCACACAGGTGAGCACTGTGCTCAGAGAACAGACTGGGGTGAGAACAATGGGGTTTGAGCCTAGTTCCTTCACTTACGCAGTATGTGACTTTGGGGGTGCCTCCTGTTTGTCTGTGTGATGAGAATCAGAGTAAATACTTACCACAAGGTGGCTGTGAGGGTTAAATGAAGTAATGCTTGAAAGACACTTAGCACAGTGTCAAGCATTCACTCACTCAAGTTGTACCTACTGAAGGCCTACTCTGTGCCAGGCACTGGACTAGGCAAGGGGAGGGTACTTGGATTCCAGCCTCATGAAGCTTGCACTTTAGGTGGGGGATGAGGGGAGAGAGATCCATTAGAGAAAAGCCCTAAGGGACTCAAATTCCGGGTCAGCTATTTCCTAGAGGTCTGATCTCCAGCCAGTTTTGTCACCTTTGCACTTCAATTTTCTCATCTGTAAAATGGAGATAATGATGGCTATCAAGTAATTGTAAAGGTTACAACAAGCAATAAATGTGAAGTGCTTGGCACAGTAAGTTTTGCATAAATGTTAGCTGTTATTATTAAAACTAATCATGATAATAATCATGCAAATAAGGAGGGGGCTTGGCTCAGCTGGTGTGGCTCAGCGGTTAAGCGCTGACCTATAAACTAGAAGGTCACGGTTAGACTCCTGGTCAGGGCATGTGCCCTGGTTGCAGGATTGATCCCCAGTGAGGGGCGTGCAGGAGGCAACCACTGGTTCTCTCTCACCATTGATGTTTCTATCACTCCCTCTCCCTTCTTCTCTTGGGGGAAAAAAATGACATTTGAATCAAAATGGGCCCCTGCCAATTCCTTGCTGGGCACCCACTCCCTGTGTTTAGTGACCCACTTGGGTCAATCTCTTGGGCTCTTCCTAGTATTTACCCTAGTGAGTGGGACTCGCGTGTGAGCCAATCAGCACATTGTAGTTCTCTGATAACTGATTGGCTCAGAGAGGGGCACATGCCCCATACAACCAATCAGAGCCAACCAGGTTCATCAGGCCCCAGAGGCTGTGACCTCTGCTCCTTCCTTCCCTTGCAGTGCTGGCTGCCCTATGACCCAAGACTGTGTGGTTTGACGTTGCCATCATGGTGTCTGATTGTCCCGCAAGCAACAGGGTTACTGTGTCTGAAACCCAAAGGTTCCATGCCAGCCAACTGAGTGCTTAACCCGGCTTTTTTTTTTTTTAATATATTTTTATTGATTTCAGAGAAGAAGGGAGAAGGAGAGAAAGATAGAAATATCAATGATGAGAGAGAATCAGGTTGGTTGCCTCCTGCATGCCCCCTACTGGGGATCAAGCTCACAACCCGGGCATGTGCCTTTGACCAGAATGGACCCTGGGACCCTTCAGTCTGCATGCCGACGCTCTAGCCACTGAGCTAACCCAGCCAGGGCCTTCACCTGGGTTTTAGATGACAGCAATGACAAAGTGAGGATGTGATCAGTTCTACCCACTGTCCACTAGGCCCAGCTAGTTCCCAGGATAGGGAGGGGGCCCAAAGCTTTGTCAACCTTCCTCCTGAGAACCCAGACTCCTACCTGGCAGTGAGGTGGGACCCTCCTTTCTTCCTCCCCCCTTTCTCCTTTGGCCTCCTCTGGCCTCACCCCCACTCCCTGCCCCTAGGTGGTTTCCCTGGCTGAGGCAGAGCTCCAGCACAGCACTGTGACCACACACATCCAGCTGCTTCCTCCCCTCTGCAATGCTCCTCCCACAGGACGCTCAGCTCCAAGGAACAGAGGGCCACCTAAGTGCTGGGAAGAGTTCCTAACAAGGGGATGGCAAATGCAAAATGCCCTGCGGCAGGAGTGAGCCCCGCGAGTTAAGGAATTCAACAAGTTTGAAGACACCCGTTAGGCGCTCAAATGAAGAGAAAAGCTGGGTGGGGGGTGGGGGGGGTGGGGGGTGGGGGGGTGGATCAGGGCTGGAGATGTAACCAGTGGAGCTGTGGGCGTGCAAATCCCTGAGACTGGACACACGGAAACTTGAAGAGGAGGTTCAGGACTGAGCCCTGGGGTGCTCCAGCATTTACTGGGCGGCAAGAGAAGGGGCCTATGGAGAAAGCTTGATGCATTAGTCTCCCCAAATGTCCTGACACTTTGCAAAACCCTCCAGGACCCTGTCAGAGAGGGGAGGAGAATCAAACTTCAAGGTGGGGAGATGAGAGAAAGGGAGCGGACTCACGCAGCCCTTCGCCGGGTGCCTTCCACCCCTCACTCCCCACCCCAGCAAGAGGCAGGGATGAGGAAAGAGACTGGGGAGAGGACAAGCCCAGTCAGCCCCTCCTCCTTCTCTCCAGCTCTCCCCTCCGGGGGTTCGGTGTTTCCTCTCCCGCCGGGAGCATTCCTCGTCTCCATGGAAACCGCTCCAGCATCCAGAGCTCCCAGCCGCGCTGCTCCCGCTCGGGCCTCCGGTCCGAGAACCTGCAATCCCGCGTTCAGTCCTCAAAGAGGTTTTCTTTCAGCGGCTCTGCGCCTTCACGTCCTCTGTCTCTCTGCTTCGCCATTTACCGTCTCTCTCTGTCTCTGTCTCTCTCTAACCGCATGTCCATTCCCTTCTTTCTTCACCCTTTTCATCTTTCTCTCCTTACAGGTCTCTTCACATCCCTCTCTTGGGCTAGTCTGTGGGGTGCTCAAGTCTCAGTCTCCCCTCAACCTTTGGCCCTGGCTCTTCCCTCTTCTGTTTAGGTCTCTCGGCATTTAACATTCCCTCACCACTCCTCCTCCTCTTCTTCTTTTCTGGCTTCTCTTCCTCCCCTGTATCTGTCCCTGGGCCCTTTCCTTTCTCCGGCTCTCCCTTTGCACATTCCACATATAAATCCTGAGCGCCAGGCACTGTGCAGGTGCTGGGGACACTGGCAGGCATGGTTTCTGACCTCAGAAGCAGAGCTGTATGGGGAGGAGTAAAATCAAGTCCACACACGCTGCTGGGAAGGAAACAGACTGAATACTGAGACCCTGAATAACCGGGTGCTCGAAGAGCTGGCAGTGAGTACACTTCCCCGTGTCTCTCTCCTTCTCTCCCTCTTTTGCTCGGCAGAGTTTTAGGAATGGCTCTGTGGCCCCAAATGCTGCTCTGGGCATGGGAAACAACAGAAATCCAGCAAATGGGGGGAAGCAAACCAGATGGTTTCTCTGGACCGCTGGGAAGAGAGGAAAAGACACCAGGGACAGCCTACACCAGAAAAAGAGGCTCAACCATCAGGAACGAGGTGGGATGACTACAAGCAAGGCAGCCTTCAGCATCTCCACCTGCTGAATGAGGAAAGGGAGGCTGAGGTCTTTGGAGTCCAAGTTCAAGACTCTTGAAAATAATCAGCTGGCTGAAGAGTTGGGTGCTTCAAGCAAGACACAGACACAAGTGCAGGGTGCAGCATTTCTGATGCTTGGCCTGATCATCCCTCACGGCGGGGTCCATCCTGTGCATTGTGGGATATTTCACATCATCCCTGGCGTCCACCCACCACACACCAGTGCCACTACCGCTCCCAGTCATGATAAAAATGTCTCTAGCCCAGCTGGCCTGGCTCAGTGGTTGAGTGTCGACCTATGAACCAAGAGGTCACAGTTCAATTCCCAGTCAAGGCACATGCCCAGCTTGCAGGCTCTGTCTCCCACTGTGAAGCATGCAGAAGGCAGCCGATCAATGGTTCCCTCTCATCATTGATGTTTCTATCTCTCTCCCTCTCCCTTCCTCTCTGAAATGCCTCTAGACACAGCCCAATGTCTCCGGGGGACAAAACTGTCCCTGTTGAGAACCACTGGTATAGGGGAAGGGGCCTGTCTATCCAATTACCTGACAGCCCAGTGACTTACTCTGCTCCAACAAGTCAAGATTATTATATTTTGTGACAAAATTAAGATGAATACTATTAATATTACTATGTTTTAAAATTATATTTTTATTAATTTTGGAGAGAGAGGGGGGAAGGGAAGAGAGAAACATCAATCGGTTGCCTTCTGTACGTACCCTGACCTAGGACCAAACCCGGCAACCTTCCTCAGATTCTCTGTTGCTAATTTGAGCAGCTGCTCTGGCTCCCCTCTCCAAGCCTCCTAAACTGGCTCCTCCTCCACCTGCCCCTCATGTGTTGGTGCTTCTAGGCTGTCTCCTCTTCTCCCTCCCTCCACACATTCTCCCCTGGCGGAGCCACCCCCACTCAGCCTCCTAAGGTGATGCCTCACATCTCCATCTCCAGATGAGACCTCTCCTCAGCTCCAGATCTGAACGTCCAATTGCTTGTCAGACCTTTCCTCTTGCACATCCCAGAGAAACCTCAAACTCAGTATTTCCCAAACTGACCTACTCTTTCTTCTATGTCCTTTGGGGATGTCACTCCAGAGACCCAATCTTTCAAGAAGAAAACTGGGATCGTCTGCAACACCTGCCTGTCCTCAGCCCAGCACATCTGCTGCTCTCTTCAGTGGGACCCAGTGTTTCTCCTCCTCTCCCTCCCCAGCCTCATACCTTTCTGTTTTTACATATTATAGAGAAAACATACCATTAACTGATAGAAAAATATATATGAATTAATGGTTTATAGAAAATAGACATGTGAAAAGTGTAGGACCTCATTCAAAATAAGACAAACCTACTAAATAACAGCATTTTTTACCCATCAAGTTGGCAAAAGTAAAATATTTGATAATACACTCAGTTGGCAAAGATGTGAGAAAACAGGGGCTTCCATACATTGCTGCTGGGAGTGTAACTTTGTACAACTTCAGTGGTGGACAGTACAGCTGGATTTGACAAAACTGCAAATCCATAGACCGTTTAACCCAGCGATTTCACTGTATATGTACATATGTATCAAATCATTTGTATATACAATCCATTGAAATATTGTAGCAAAATGTTGTAAACAAATTAAATACTGATTTAAAAAATGTTGATATATCTATACAAAAGTGTATTATGTAGCTCTTAAGAAAAAGTAGCTCTTTGTATACTGATATGAAACCATCTACAAGATGTATTATTGACTTAAAAAAGCAAGATGATGCATGCTACCGTTTATGGTAGTTTTATTTCTTAAAATGTATTTTTATTGATTTCACAGAGGAAGGGAGAGGGAGAGAGCGATAGAAACATCAATGATGAGAGAGAATCATTGATTGGCTACCATCAGCATGCCCCACAACCCAGGTATATGCCCTGACCAGGAATCAAACCATGACCTCCTGCTTCACAAGTTGATGCTCAACCATGGAGCCACACCAGCTGGGCAGGGTCACGGGTTTTATTCCCAGTCAGAGGCATGTACCTTGGTTGCAGGTTCAATCCCCAGTCCCGATAGGGGCAAGTAGGAAAGACAGTCAATTGATCTCTTTCTCTCTCTCTCTCTCTCTCTCTCTCTCTCTCTCTCTCTCCCCCTTACCTTTCCTCCCACCCATTCTCTCTAAAAATTAATGAGAAAATATCCCTCGGTGAGGATTAACAAAAATAAGTAAATAAATAAAATTAAAAAAATAAAATCAATAAACGTATCTTGGGTGAGGATTTAAAAAAAAAGAATAAACAAAATGGAGATAAGAAATTTACTCGATGCAGAGATCAAAATAAGGAAGCTTAATAAAGTTAGGAGGAGAGTAGAAAACTTAGAGAGAACTTCAACAGCATAAAATCAAAAAGAAAACCATAAAAAAAACCACTCAGAAATGAAGAATACACTAACTGAAATGAAGAATAATTTATAGGAATCAACAGAAGAGTAGATGAAGCAGAGAATCAAATCAGTGATTCAGAAGATAAGGAAGCAGAAAGCACCCCATCAGAAGAGCAAAAAGGAAAAAGAATAAAAAATGCGAATAGTGTAAAAAGTCTCTGGGACAACTTCAAGCATACCAGCATTTGCATCATGGTGGTACTGGAAGGAAGAGAGAGCAAGAAACTGAAAACCGATTAAAAAAAATAATGATGGAGCCCTGGCCAATGTGGATCAGTTGGTTGGAGCTTTGTCCCGGGCATGGAAAGGTCATGGGTTTAATTCTTGGTCAGGACGCATACCCAGGCTGTGGGTTCAATACCCAGTGATGGTGTGTAGGGAGGCAACTGATCAATGTTTCTCTCTCACACTAGTGTTTCTCTCTGTCTTTCTGTCTTTCCCTTTTTCTCTCTGTAAAATCAATATGAACATATTCTCAATATAGGATTAAATAATAATAATAACAATGACGGAAAACTTCTCTAACCTGGTAAAAGAAATAGACATATAAGTCCAAGAAGCACAGAGTCCCAGACAAGATGAACCGATGAACTCAGAGTCCCACACCAAGACACATCATAATAAAATGCAAAAGGTTAGAGACAAAGAGAGAATTATAAAAACAGCAAGAGAGCCCTAGCCGGTTTGGCTCAGTGGATAGAGTGTTGGCCTGTGGACTCGAGGGTTTTGGGTTCGATTCCAGTCAAGGGCACATGCCCGGGTTTCGGGCTCAATACCCAGTAGGGGGCATGCAGGAGGCAGCCAATCAATGATTCTCATCATTGATCTTTCTATCTCTCTCCCTTTCTCTTTGAAATCAATAAAAACATATTAAAAAAGAAAGAAAGAAAATAAAACAGCAAGAGAAAAGCAGTAACTCCCATAAGACTATCAAATGATTTCTCAACAGGTATGTTGCAGGCCAGATGGGAGTGGCAAGAAATATTCAAAGTGATGAAAAGCAAGGACCTACAACCAAGATTACTCTATCCTGAAAGGCTACCATTTAGAATTGAAGGACAGATAAAGAGCTTCCCCGACAAGAAAAAGTTAAAGTAGTTCATCGCCACCAAATGAAATGTTAAAGGATTTTACTTAAGAAGAAAAAAAGAAGATAAAAAAATATGAACAATAAAATGGCAATAAGCAAATATTGGTCAATTGAGTCTACAAACAAAATGACCAAGTACAGAAACAGATGCATACAGAGAACTTTTTGTTAATTGCCAGATGGGGGGAAAGGAGGCAGTGAAGGGACTAAGAAGTACAAATTTGTTGTTGTAGAGTAGTCATGGGGATATAAATTATAGCATAGGGAATATAGTCAATAATATTCTGATAACTAGGCTGGGTGCAGGATTTATTGGAATGATCACATATTAAGTTATATAATGTCTAGTCACTGGGGTGTACAAAAATATTTTTTAAAAAGCCTCCCATACCCCCAAATATCCAGGTTTCAGTGACTTAATGTTCTTATAGAAATTAATTTCTTAGTCCAACACTGGATTTTCCTTGTGGTTCTATTTTATTTTGTACAGTAAATATGTACAAGTAGAGTGGAAAATTTGAAAACACAGAAAAGCAGCAAAAAGAAAAAAATCATTTTTAATTTCCCATTAAAAGTTAAATAATAATAATATTTGTGTATACATTCTTCCTATATAACTTCTAAAGTAAAATGCAAACATTTTACTTTAAAAAAAAAAAAAGATGTACAACATTACTAATCATTAGGAAAATGCAAATCAAAACTACAATGAGATACCACTTCACACCCCATATGATGGCTATAATAAAAACCTCAGATAATAGCAAGACTATGAGGAAACGGAAACCCTCATGCACTGCTGTTGGTAATGTACCGTGGTGCAGTCACTTTGGAAAACAATGTGGCAGTTTTTCTAAATGATAACCAGTCCTAGCCGGAGTGGCTCAGTGGACAGAGCATTGGTCCGAGGACTGAAGGGACCCGGGTTTTATTCTAGTCAAGGACGTGAACTTCAGCTGCAGGCTTGATCCCTGGCTCTGGTCAGGGCACATGTGGGAGGCAACCAATCTCTCTCGCACTGATGTTTCTCTCTCTCTTTAAAAATCAGTGGGAAAATATCCTCAAGTGAATTTTAACAACAACAACAAAAAAATGTTAACTATAAAGTTGCCGTTGAGCTACCCATTCCACTCCTAGGTATATACCCAAGAGAAATGAAACCATGTGTCCATACAAAAACTTGTACACAAATGTTCATAGCAATATTCATAATGGCCAAAAGGTGGAAGCCACCCAACTGAATACTGAGAAAACAAAATGTGATATATCTACAAAAAGGAATATTAGTCACAAAAAGGAATCAAGTATTGATAGATGCTACAACATGAGGAACCTCAAAAACATTATACAAAGTGAAAAATGCCAGTTACAAAGACCATGCATTATATGATTCCATTGATATGAACTGTCCTGAATAGGCTAATATATAGAGACAGAAAGTAGATTAGTTGTTGCTTAGAGGCTGAGCAACCTAATGGAGAAATTCTTTAGGGAATGATAGCTAAAGGGCATGAGGCTTCTTCTTGAATTTATGAAAATATCCCGGCTTTCTCTTCGGAGGCCGTCGCAACGCGGAGGACAAGAGCGTTTTGAGAGCGCAACCACCGCCACCATGAGCCTTCTCAACAAGCCCAAGAGTGAGATGACCCCGGAGGAGCTGCAGAAGCGGGAGCAGGAAGAGTTTAACACGGGCCCACTCTCTGTGCTCACGCAGTCAGTCAAGAACAACACCCAGGTGCTCATCAACTGTCGCAACAACAAGAAGCTCCTGGGCCGGGTGAAGGCTTTTGACAGGCACTGCAACATGGTGCTGGAGAATGTGAAGGAGATGTGGACCGAAGTCCCCAAGAGTGGCAAGGGCAAGAAGAAGTCCAAGCCAGTCAACAAGGACCGCTACATCTCCAAGATGTTCCTGCGCGGGGATTCTGTCATTGTGGTCCTGCGGAACCCACTCATCGCCGGCAAGTAGGGGCTTGCTCCCTGCTGTCAAAACTCACTCCCCAGTCCTGCAAAGACCGCCCTTTCGTGGAGAACAATAAAATCCCGCTTTGTTTTGTAAAAAAAAAAAAAAAAGAAAGAAAATATCCCAAAATTGATTGTGGTGATAGTTGCACAACTCTGTGAATATGCTAAAAAACAAACAAACAAACAAAACCCCAACACACAGCACACACACACACACACACACAAAAAAAAACCACCCCACTGAATTACACTCTTATATGGGTGAATTGTAGGCGTATGAGTTCTACCTCAATAAAGCTATTATCAAAGAAAGGGAGTGGGCAGTTTAGTCTCTCTCTCTCTCTCTCTCTCTCTCTCTCTCTCTCTCTCTCTCTCTCCATCTCTGTCTCTCCCTCTCCCTATCTCTGTCTCTCCACTCATTTTGAGGTCTCCTGCCAACACATGAGTGTGACTAGATCCCCTCAGCTTCAGTCAACCTTCAGGAGGCTGCAGCCCCACTGAGGTCTCAGTGGCAATTTTATAAGAGACCTTGAGCCAGAACTACTCACCTACACTGCTCTCGAATTCCTGTGACTCCCAGAAACAGAAATTATACATGCTTGTTGCTTTAAACCATTAAGTTCTGAGATAATTGGTTAAACAACAATAGATAACTAATTTATGTTTCAAAGCATTGTTTGCGTTTGCTTGTATATTTATGGGATTTCTTGGAAAGGATACTCAAGAACTGGTAATAATGATTACCTCTGGGGGGACCATTGAGGGATAAGGGCAAGGAGACTTACACCTGATTGTATACCTTATTGCCTTTTGAATTTTGTATCATGTGCATTTATTAAATTTTCCAAAAAGTAAATAAATGTCTGGAAAAATCTTAAGCAAAAAAAGTGAACAACTATCTGCTGGTTACAGGTAAAGTCTAAACTTTTTACCATGGCTCAGAAAGCCTCCACAACCCATCTCCCAGTTTCACCTCTCCTTGCCCTAATTGCTTGTAGTCCCCAAAACACAACAGGCTATCTCCTACATCCATACCTTTGATCACACTGTCTCTTTTGCCTCGTTGCCTTTCTCCTGCCTTCCCATCCTTTAAAACTCAACACAAATGCTGTCACATTTTGAAAGACTTTCTTGGTTGTCCATAACTGTGTCAGAAGTCCCCTTTGTGCCCTCAGAACACCTCATGCATGATTCCCATCATTTCAGGTGTCGTACATAGGCAATGATCTGTTTTCTTTTCTGCTTCTTTCATTAGACTGGGAGCTCTCTGGGAGTGACCCTTAATCAAGATTTCCAGAGCTGAGCACAGTGCCAGACACACGGAGGAGGCTGGCAGTAAAGGACTGATGAGAGGGGAGGGAAAGAGGGAGGGAAGGGAGGTGGGAGGAAGGAAAGAAGGGAGGGAGGGAGACAGAGGGGAGAAGAAAGAGAGGAAGGGAGGAAAGAATTCCCCCAATGTGCTTAGCAGTGTTATATACATCAAAAAAGACTTCATTGGATGAGTAAAACCCTAAACCAAACCTGAAACAACCAGCAAAAAATGGGGAGGAATGTGAATACATGTTCCTGTCTGTAGTAACAGAAGCTCCTCCTGTCGTGGCTATTCCTGGCCCAGAGGTCCCCCCCCCCCCAATTAAAGACACACATCTGGAAGGCTGGGCGACCTCACCTCGGGATCACCAACCAGCCCTTGCTGCCACCTCCACAGCAGTCTCCTCATCTCACACACTCTCTTCTCTGCTATGACTCTAGCATCAGGCAGTGCCTGGCACATAGTAGGCACTCAGTATTAAAGGAGCTGTGGTCAGAATCATTCCCCTTCTGTGGATAGAAGGTCTCACTTTGTGACCATGAACTTGTCTCTTTTCTCTGGAACTCAAGTGTTTTTATCTGTGAAGTGAAGGAGTTGGACAAGCTGATTGGTAAGACCCTTTCCAGCTGGTAGTTTATGACTTCTCAAGGCCTTCGACCATCAGTCCCACCAGAACATTAGGACCCCTGACCAACTGCTTTTCACTCAGACTATGTCACAGAAATAGCAATGGCCATTTATTGGGTGTTTATTGTACACCAGAAACCATACTCAGCATTTTACTTCCATCATTTCATTTATTTCTTTCTACCACCTTTGAGGTAGGTACAATATAATCTCCATTTTACAGATAAGGACACAGATTCAGAGAGGAAAACCTACTTATCCTAGCCCACACAACTGGGAAGTGGCAAAGCGGGAATTTTAAGTCCTCTGTTCTTCAACCACTATCCCACACTGCCCCCTCAGATCCTCACCAGGCTCCCAACCTGAGTGTCTACTCCAGCCAGCAACCTCCCCTTGGCTAACCTCACCCCACCCAGAGCTCAGAGCACAGAGCACACAGAGCTCACAGCTCTAACCTGTAACCTGTGTATTCACTTCCTGGGCTCCAGTTCTAGATCCTTTAGGACTTGTGTTACGTTTCAGCTCCACTGTTCACTAGACGTGTGGCCTTTGGGCAAGTCACTTTAACAGGGGAAGATTAAACGGCATAATGAATGTGAAAATGTCCAGCACAGAAGCTGGCACATTGTGTGTTCTTGGTAAATGGGAAAGACCAGATCCAGAGGAGTATAGATGTCCTGAGAAGCCCTGAAAAACTGACCCCTAACTCCATAGAGAGCCACCTGGATCTTCCAGACTCTACTTTGTATTCAACCCTTCTGGCAAACACATCCTGCCACTATCCCCACCATGAATGCTCCTTTACAAATCCTTGGGCTTTAGAGTCAGAAAAACTGAGTTACAATCCTGGCTCCACCACTTACCACCTGTGTGACCTTGGACAAATGTCTTCTCCTCTTTGAGGCTCAGTGTTCTTATCTATAAAATATCAATAATTGCCCAGCGGGTGTGCTCAGTGGTTGAGCGTCGAACTATGAACCAGGAGGCCACAGCCCCGGGTTGCAGGCGCAGTGCCCAGCAGGAGACTGTGCAAGAAAGCAGGAGACAGCCAACTGATGATTCTCTCTCATCACTGATGTTTCTGTCTCTCTCCCTCTCCCTTCCTCTCTGAGATCAATGAAAAGATATTTAAAAATATATATTAACAATGGCATCTATTCCATAGGATTGCTGTGAGGATTAGAAAATAGTATGCGTGTAAATGTTTAGCAAATGGTCAAGCATTTACTAAAGGCTCAGAAAATATTAACTATTTTTCCTCAATAATAATAACAGTAATAGCAACTTCGAGCTGCCTACTAATTAGAATCCAAACTCCCTGATTCAGTATTGAGAGCCTTGCACATTGTAGCCCTATTGCTCCTGCTTGGCCTCTCCTCCCTCCTGCTATTCCCCTATGTGGATGTCACGCTCAATCCAGATGTGGCTTTCTTACCTCTGTGCCTCTGTCCATGATCTTCCTCTACATTAAGAATGCTCTCTCACACCTCACACCTGTCCATACCCTGTCTTGCTTGAGTCTCACCTTCCAAGTAAGCCTATAGCCTCCTCTATTGCCCCGAGTTTCCACTTTGTCTGCACTTGTCTTACCTAGAGTATCCCTCTTCCAGTGGTCACATTTGACTTCACTTTGCAGGAATTGACCTTCCTCTACTATCAGTCCACATGTTCCAGGGATTAATTAAGAGGTGGACACCTGACCAAACCTGAGCCAATAAGAATCAGCTCTGGCCGAAACCGGTTTGGCTCAGTGGATAGAGCGACGGCCTGCGGACTGCAAGGTCCCAGGTTCGATTCCGGTCAAGGACATGTACCCAGTAGGGAGTGTACAAGAGGCAGCCTGTCGATGTGTCTCTCTCATCGATGTTTCTGACTTTCTATCCCTCTCCCTTCCTCTCTGTAAAAAATCAATAAAATATATATTTTTTAAAAAGAATCAGCTCTGGAACTTTTGCTAAAACCATTGAATAACAGGGGTTCTTTTTCAATGGCATTACTAAGCTTCAAAAGAGAAGCAGACTTGCCCTGGCTTGTTTGCTTCCGTGGATAGAGCGTCGGCCTGTGGACTGAAGAGTTTCAGATTCAATTCTGGTCAAGGGCACATGCCTGGGTTGTGGGCTCAATCCCCAGTTGCAGGGAGCGGGGGTGTACAGGAGGAGCCAATCAATGATACTCACCGTTGATGTTTCTATCTCTCTCACTCTCCATTTCTCTCTTAAATCAATAAAAATACATTTTTTTAAAGAGAAAAGTAGGTTTAAAAATAAGCCAACACAGAGGAACAAAGAAATGGAGAAACATATTATAATGGCATTATTTGATCCATCCATGCCTGAAGCCAGATACTCTTGACTTTCAAGTTACGTGAGTCAAAAACACTGCCCTCTTTATTACTTAAAAATTTTAAAAATTATTTTATTTCCTTTTTAGAGAGGAAGGAAGGGAAAGAAAGAAACATCTATGTGAGAGCTTGATCCTGCAATCTATGCATGTGCCCCACCGGAGATCGAACTTTCAACCTTCTGGTGCACAGGATGATACTCTAAACAACTGAGCCACACTGTTCTGGGATACTCTATTTATTTTTATTTATTTAAGCAAGTTTGAGTTGGGTTTCTGTCACTTGCTAGTGAAAGACCGCTGACCAATATAGTGATCTAACTAGATGGTAAGCTTAAGAGCAGGAATTGCATTTTATAGCCTATAAAATGCTCTCAAATCCTTGGAGACAGGAATGATCTCAGTATCACAGCACGCAGCTTAAGGATGATCACAAAGCAGGTAAGGAATAAACTCAGAAATCTCTAAGCAAAGTGGAATCAACTGCTCAACTCTGATAACAGCCCCAGAGTGTGACAGTAACACAAGAGAAAGAGCACTGGGCTAGGAGTCGAGACTAATTTACTCACTTGCTGGCTGTGTGACTTTAGGTAAGATCATAATTTCTCTAGGCTCAGTCTCTTCTCTAAAATGGGAGCAGGAGGCCCGGCCAGCGCAGCTCAGTGGTTGAGTGTAGACCTATGAACCAGGAAGTCACAGTTCGATTCCAATCAAGTCTCATATCAGGCTCGATAACCAGTGTGGAGCATGCAAGAGGCAGCAGATCAGTGATTCCCTCTCATCATTGGTGTCTCTCTCTCTCTCTCTCTCTCACTTTCTGAAATCAATAAAAATATGTTTAAAAATAAAAAATAAATAAATGGGGGCAGAGGAAGGTAGTATTTGAAGGAGCTGATCTCTAAGACCCCTGAAATTATATAATTACATAGCGGTTGTGGAACAGTTCACCCAGTCCCCAAGATTAAACCCACGTGGATTACAGAGAATTAAGAGGACAAGAGGTCAGCAACCCATCTGCAAACTCCAAATTAAGGTTGAGGAACTGGGGGTTTCAACTGAACATATATTCTTTCCAACTTGCCTTTGGAAGAATAGAATTTAAATACATAAAATCATGTTCTGTGTACCACTGAGATATATGGAGAAATAGATCCCATATCCTACAATTCTCCTTTCTCACCTGCTTAAAAAATCTAAGTTGAATGGAGTGAAAAAGCCCAGAGGATGTCCATATCTGAATAAGCACTGACTTGTTCAAAGTAGTTCTTTTGGGAATTTGGGCAATTTTTCCAGTGGCATAGTACCTCCTGCCTGCACTTGTAGAAGTCCCCTTGGAAAGCAAACCAGCCTCAAGATTTTGCCCTCACTCCTTGACTTTCACTCCAAATAACAACTGTCAATTTGATCACCCATCTTATTTTCTACACTTGTCCCTGAGTAACTTCCAGTCATTTCCAAAAATCATATTCCTCCTTTAAAGGTGGGAGTTTCCCCTCAATGATGACCTTCAAGAGAATACATCCCAGGCACCAAAAATAATTCCGTACAACAGTGGAAAAATCGATAAGCACTCCCTCCAGGGGACTCTTTTGAAGGGGCCAACACTTGTTGAATGCTGGCCCTGGCTGGGTAGCTCAGTTGGTTAGATGTCATTCTGATACGCCAAGATTGCAGGTTTGATCTTCAGTTGGGGCACAGATAACCAATAATGCATAAAATAAGTAAAATAACAAATTGATGTTTCTCTCTCAAATCAATAAATAATAATAATAAAGTACTTGTTAAATGCTCTGAGGTGCTTATTTTGAAAAACTATCTCTGTTGCATGATCATCATATTTTCCTTTCTCCCTCTCACCCTGGAGGGCTCCAGACTTTTTCCTAGCCTTCATCAGCCCTCCTCCCCCATCTTCTGGCCCCACTTTTCCTAGCCCAACTCTCTTCCCTGCCTGCAATTAGGCAAATGCCCAAGCTGCTGAATCTTCAAAATCTGTCTTCGATCGAAAGGCAGGCAGGCGTGGGGGCCCTAATGGATCCTGAAAAACTGTCTCAGCAATTTTTATTCCCAAGGGCCCTTCTCTGATTCTTAGGGTAAGATGTCTGTCTTAGCCAAACGTTTCAGAGGGTCCTAGGAATTCACTTCCATTTGGGCATAACACCAGAACCCTCCTCCCTGCATTGAGTGAGAGTGGGGAATGGAGACCAGTCCTCTCGAGACCCATGTTGCCAGGTGCTGCCAACCACTCACCCACATTTCAAACATTGAACAGACACTATGGACAGCCTCCTCCTATATCTTACTACAGCACTTTAAAGTTTACAAGATACTCTTTCATTTGTTCTTGGAATCCTCTCCACTGCCTTATGGATGAGAAAACTGAATCCCAGAGAAGTAAAGTGAAAGATCCAAGTTGATGATGTCAGGAAGTTAAAGGTCAAAGTCAGATCTCTTGAGTCACCATCTCAAGTTTTTTTCAACACAACAAACATCGTTCACACCTAGAGTAACTCCTCATTCTGGTAATTATTTCCCCTAAAACAGCCAACAAAGTGTCTCAGAGTCCCTCAGAGACTCTACCATAACTCTAACCCATCAATAAACGCAGTCTGCCCATATCCAACCCCACAGCCTCAAAGACCCGTTTCTAAGGCGTCTCTCTCATAGAATTCTCCCCTCACGCTGAGGGACAACCAAAGGTGTGTTTTTAGACAGAGGAGCAGAATCTGTCTCTGATTCCTCCAAGAAAGGGTCCTAGAAGGAGGGAGCCCCTTCCGCAGCTCCTGCTCTAGGGGTCCCACCCCCACCCCTCCCTTACCTGCCAAAAGCTGCATCCAGGCACAGATCTTGTAGACCGTGGCGGTGTTGCAGAAGAAGAACAGCGAAAAGCAGGTAATGCAGCCGAGGATCAGCACCATGGAGAGCAGCACGAAGAAGGCGGCCGCCTTGAAGGCGCCGGAAGGGATGGTGCTGAAGTCAGTGAAGGAGCCGCGGCAGGTGAGCTCGCGGCCCGTCAGCCCGCTGCCCACACAGTAGTGGAAGAGGCCGAAGTAGCCGGGCTTGGGGGTGCTCACGCTGTCGCCCACCCAATAGGGCTGGATGAAGACCACCACGTTGATGATGGCGAAGCAGATGGTGAAGATGGCCCATAACACGCCGATGGCCCGAGAATTCCGCATGTAGTGCTCGTGATAGAGCTTGGAGGCCTCCTGCGAGGGCAGCATGGTGCCCGGGGGCGGGGCCGGCGGCGGCGGCGGCTGGCGGGGGCCGCCGGCCCGGGACGGACCGCCGGGCTGCCGGGCGGGAGCTGGGGACGCACCGAGAAGCCGCCCTGAGGGCCGGGCCTGGGGTGGAGCCGGGAAGACCCGGGGTTGGAGTGGGGAAGCTAGCAGGGGGTCATGAGAATGTTGGGTCGCTGACTGTGGGCAAAGATCTCCAATTGGTGACTTAGGAAGGGGCCATGTGAAAGTTGGGGGGCTGGAGTGAGGGGGCTGTGGTGATGATATGGGAGCTGGAATGGGGGGTTAGAAAGTGGTCATAGGGAGCTGGGGAAGGAGCTTGGGGGCTGGTATGAGGGGAGTAAAGAGGGACCATTCGGAGCTGGAATGGAGGCTGAGGGCTGGGGGCCGGTATTGGAGGATGAGCAGAGGGACTGTATAGAGGGAGCTCGGAAGGGAATTGGGGGGGGGGGGGGCTGGTTTAGGGATAGGCGGTCTGGTATTGGGTATCTAGGAAGGGGCTGTGGAGTGGGGAGTGGGTGCTTCTATGGAGAGGTAGGAAGGGGATATTAAGGGCTTTCCTGGGGGAGATTGGGGAGGTGATATGGGGGCTGGGACAGGGAGTGGGGCTGGTATGAAGGTCTAAGAAAGGGAAGTAGAGGGATCAGGGTGAGGCTACATAGCAGTCGGAGGCTGGGACTGCAGGGTCTGGACCCGGGGTGGAGGGTTCTTCAGAAACCAGGGCTGGATGTAGCTGGGAGGGAGCCTAGGACTGACACGCCAGGGCTGGGCAGAGAGGTGTGCCAGGCCAAGGGGACGGGGGTCGGCAGGCAGTCTGGGCTGGGAGGGGCGGGCGGCGGGCAGGAGATGTCCCCTGGGCGCCGGAGAGCAGCCGGGCCCCGGGAGGGCCGGGGGGGGGGGGGCGGCTGCCCCGCGCCCAGGCCGGACGCACACGGAGGCTGCGGCCGCGGGGAGGGGATGCGGGGAGACCAACCTGGGCCCGGTCCGGAGCAGCGGGTCCGGGACTGGCACGACCTAGGCGCCGCGGCTCGGCGCTCCGGGCAGCGGCGGCCTCAGCCCAGGCGGCGGCCGCGGCGCGGCCTCCATCTTGCTCGGCTCTCCCGGGCGCGCTCCGGTGCCAAGGCGCGCGCTCCCGGGCCAAGGCGCGCAGAGCGGAGGCGCGCTCCCGCCGCGAGCGGGCGGAACGGGGCGGAACCGGGTCGGAGTGGCGCGGTCCGCAGCGCGCCCAGCCGGAGTAGTAAGTCTCCAGCACTGCCGGGCCCTCTGGTTTGGGGAACCCCCTTCTCCCAGCCTAGTCTATGGGTCCCCGCAAAGTCCATGGGAATGGGGGAGGGGCCGAACGCGGAGTTATTTGATAGGGTTTGGACAGATCTCTTTCATCCAAATTACCTTCCTTACAGCCTATCACAGTGCCTCCAGTTGCACTATACGCTTCCAGTCCTTTGGATCTTGTAGGCGTTGAAGGCTCCCAGGGTCTCTTAGGAAACTGCCAACACCTCTGGGAGAGGGAACCCCTAAGCTGTTAGCGGCCCATGCCTGCGGTGGGGTTTCACTAGCCGCCAGGCAAGGAACAGGTCCCACGGTGAGGCGTCAGGAGAGGAGAGTGGGAACATGTTTGTTACCCTCCTACACTGTCCCCAGTGCCTGGCATGAACTGGGTACATCATTAAGAACAAAGCATCAAAGTAAGGCCGAGCACACCCTGGGGGCACTCCAAGAAGGCCGGATGGGTCATTGCTTTCCCTGTAAGGACCTGCCAAGGCAACCTGGTTTGGCACTCAGACAAACTCTGACTCCTTACTACCTCTTTGACCTTGTACTTGCACTCTCTGAACCTCTGTTTCCCCATCGGTAAAGTGAACGGATTAAGCTTTGATTTTAAAAAGCTAAGATTAAAGTGGGCTTGGAAAAATAATCTTTACTAGTGGATTCCAAATACTGGACCTCACACAGGGGTCAACCTGATTACCTTTACCTTTATGGGGTGGAAAGGCAATAGATGAGGTTGCCTATTGTCTCCCCCCCCCCCCCGCCCCAGGGGGAAAGGGGTCAGTTGTTGTTTTCCTGAGATTATGTATTTCCTGCTATCTTAATGTAAAAAATCGCTTTTTAAAAAAGAATTGGTGATGATAATTAATGGAAATTTCTTTTTAATGTCTATACTTGGCAAAATAAAAATAGACAGTGTTAACTTTTTAAAAATATATTTTACTGATTTTTTACAGAGAGAAAGGAAGAGGGATAGAGAGTTAGAAACATCGATGAGAGAGAAACATCGATCAGCTGCCTCCTGCACACCCCCCCACTGGGGATGTGCCCACAACCAAGGTACATGCCCTTGACCGGAATTGAACCCGGGACCCTTCAGTCCACTGAGCCAAACCAGTTTCGGCGGCAGTGTTAACTTTTTGTTATAAAAAATATTATGAGTCTATGAACTCCCACAATTTGGAGACCTATGTCATTGTCACCTGAGTGCTCAGTAAGTTTGCTTACCTTCTATTGGTTCCTTGCAGAGGGCATCCTGTCTGTCTCCTAAGAGCCCTAAGATACTGGCATCATAAGCTGGGAGGGATTGTGGAGAGTGTCTCTTTCTATACCTTCTCCTACATGACAGATGGAGAACAAAGGTCTCTTATACAAAAGGGTGGACCAAACCTGCTAATTAGGCCTGTCAACCTGATTCATGAATTTATTCATCCTGGCAATAAACATGTGATGAGCCTCTGCTATGTGCCAGACATAACACCATGCTAGGACCTGGAGGAGAAGATGGTGGGTAAAATAGATGTGATCCCTGCCCTCCGGGAACTTCATGAGGAGATAGGAGGTTCTAGGAGGAGGAAGTAGGCAAGTGGTCATCCTCAAAGAGCACTTCAAAGTCTCCTTCCATGAGTACTCCTGGTTTGGGTACTGTTCAGAACACAAGTTACTGGAGCCAGAAGCGCCATATTTTCTCCTTACTCTGACATGAATAACTACCTTTCTCTCTAGCCTAGTGAGCCAAGGTAGGCAGACCAGGGGGAAAAAACATAGATGTCCACTTACTATTCCCGAGGCAAGAACTGAGAATTCTTTTTTTAAAAATATTTTTTATTGATTTCAGAGAGGAAGGGAGAGGAAGAGAGAGACAGAAACATCGATGATGAGAGAGAATCATTGATCAGCTGCCTCCTAAATGCCCCCACCTAAGGATCCAAGCCTGCAATGCGGGCATGTGCCCTTAACCAGAATCGAACCCAGGACCCTTCAATCTACAGGCCATTGCTCTACCCACTGAGCCAAACCAGCTAGGGCAAGAACTGAGAATTCTTGCTAAGATGAGCTCCCAGTTCCTCTCTGGTTGTTCTATTTTAGCTCTGCAGAGCAATGGTGCCCTGAAGAGACCTGCCCACCACCCACACCACTTCTGACATCAATACTTTTTCTTTAAAGAAACTCCTTTCTCCCTTACTCAGTCCCTGGGTTTGGTGAGACTCACCCCATTGTCACCACTATACTCTTCCACACAGGGAGGCAAACGATCAGGCCTGGACAATGAGAATACTCCGTTATAGCAGACACAATGATTGGTTCAGGGTGGGGCCCATAAGCCAACCAAAATAGTTGAGAATGATATCCAGATCATTTATTGGAGTTTATAAGGAGTTATTATCTTTCTGTTGAGAATAATGAACTGGGGAATTGTAAGCTTTAGCTACTGGGGCCATCTTTGATACCCCAAGTAGAGCATTTATCTTAGAATAAGATGAACACAGAAGGAAGTTAAGAAGTGGAAAGAGGAGCATTTGAGCTCTTGTTTTCCAGCATGTCATCAGTTTGGCTCAAATAAACTCTTTTTTAAATTCTAAAAAAAAAAAAATGGAGAAAGAAAGTTCTAATGACATAGTTTGAGCATCCAGATCCATCAATGCCCGAAAACCTGCTTCTGGATTGTTTTATTAGGTAAGCCAATAAATTCAGTTTTTTTAAATTTAATAAATCTTTATTGTTCAGATTATTACAATTGTTCCTCTTCTCCCCCCATAGTTCCCCTTCACCCAGTTCCTACCCCACCCTCTGCCTTTACCTTTCCCCCACTGTTCTCATCCATAGGTGTACGATTTTTGTTCAGTCTCTTCCCGCACCCCCACATCCTTTTCCCCCCAAGAATTGTCAATCCACTACCTTTCTATGCTCCTGATCCTATTATATTCACCATTTTATTCTGTTGATTAGATTTTTTATTCACTTGATTTTTAGATTCACTTGTTGATAGATATGTATTTGTTGTTCATAATTTTTATCTACCTTTTTCTTCTTCTTCCTCTTCTTAAAGGATACCTTCCAGTATTTCATATAATACTGGTTTGTTGTTGATGAACTCCTTTAGCTTTTTCTTATCTGTGAAGCTCTTTATCTGTCTTTCACTCTTGGCTTTTTAATTATGATGTGTCTTGATGTGGTCCTCTTTGGATTCCTTTTGTTTGGGGTTCTGTGCATTTCCTGGACTTGTAAGTCTATTTCTTTCACCAGGTGAGGGAACTTTTCTGTGATTATTTTTTCAAATAGGTTTTCAGCATCTTGCTCTCTCTCTTCTTCTGGCACCCCCACAATTAGGATGTTGATACGCTTGAGGTTGTCCCAGAGGCTCCTTACATTCTCTTCAAATTTTTTTATTGTTTTTGCTTTTCCGGTTGAGTGTTTTTTGCTTCTTTGTATTTCAAATCTTTGACTTGATTCTTGCGGACTTCTAGTCTGTTCTTAGGTCTCTGTATAATATTTCTTTATTTCAGTCAGTGTGTGTTTAATTTCTAGTTGGTCATTTTTCATATCCTTGAGGGTCTCACTAAATTTATCGGCCTTTTCTAGGAAATTCTTGAAAAACCTTATAACTGTGGTTTTGAACTTTATACCCAGTTTTTTGCTTTCCCCCATTTCTTTCATTTGTGATCTGTTTCTTTGTCTCCACATTTTTGCTACTTCCCTGAGTTGGTAGAGTAGCTTTGTGTGCTAGGTGTCCTATATGGCCCAGTGTCTTGGCCTCCCCAGTTACCTGAGGTGGACACTCTTGGTGCACCCCTTTGTGGATTGTGTGTTAAGCCTTATTATAGTTAAGCCTTGATTGTTGTTGGTATCACTGGGAGGAATTGACCTCCAGGCCAGTTGCCTGTGAGGATCAGCTGTGTCTATGCTGGGAGAACTTCTGTGCTGGAGACAGCTTTATGAGACAAGACTTGCAAAAGCCTCTGTGCTCAGCTTGGATGGAGCGGAGTCTCAGGACAAAGCAGACAGCCTTGGCTTCCCATCAGCCCTGCCCTAGGAGACCCCTGGGTCTCAGTGTCCCTTGATAATTGTTGCAAGAACCTCTGAGAGAAAGCCACCCTCAAGTTTTGCCCACTGCCAGACAGTCCAGTTTCTCCCCGAATGAGTCTGGGTACCCTGAGTCTTGCCCGGAACCAGAGTTCAGCACAGTTGGGAGCGTCCATCTCCCTCTTGCTTGAGAAAGCCAGCCATGCACTCAGCAGTCAGTCCTCTCTGCACGCGCACACTTTTGGACCTCTGCCCTCCACAGCTCCCCTGAGTCTCAGTGTGCTTTTCTCTTTTTTTGACAGTCCAGATTCCCCCTGAATGAGTCTGGGTCCCCAGAGTCTCACCTAAAACTGGAGTTCAGCGCAGTCCGGAGCTTCCTTCCCTTCCGCTTGAGAAAGCCAGCCATGCATTCAGCTACCAGTCCTTTCAGCACATGTGCAACTCCATATCTCAGCCTTTTCCAGCCCATCTGGGTCTCAATGTGCTTTTCTCTTTCCTTGTAGTTGTATAATTTCCACTTAGCCAGCTTTCCTGTGGTTCTGGATGGTGTCCATTTTTTCTTTTACTTGTAGTTTTGAAATTGTTGTGTGAGGCAGCAGTTTAGGTGTTTACCCATGCCACCATCTTGGTTTCTCCTAAATTTAGTTTTTGTTTAAGCCAATTTGAGTTGGATTTTTGTCACTTCCAATAAAAATAGTCCCAGCCCTGGTTGGTTTGGCTCAGTGGATAGAGCGTCAGCCTGTGGACTGAAGGCTCCTGGGTTCGATTCTAGTCAGAAGCACAAGCCTGGGTAGCAGGCCCAATCCCCATTAGGGGGCATGTAGGAGGCAGCCAATTCCTGATTCTCTCTCATCAGTGATGTTTCCTATCCCTCTCACTCTCCCTTACTCTCTGAAATCAATAAAAAAATATTTTAAAAATAGGTCCCGGGACTTTTCCCCCCTCCTCATGTGGGAGACTATGCTGTGAGATTCCCCCCGCCCCACACTCTCCATGCCAGTCTGTACTTGTTCTTCAATAAATTTCCACCTTCGCTATAAAAAAAGTCCCTATATCCCCCCAAAAGAGAGCAGGGCTGATATCCTGGATTGTTTATACTGTAAAAGAATGCCTGAACAGGTGAGCTCCTCCTAAACATCTTGGAACTGAAAGACCAGAATTTGAGCCCCATCTCTGCCACTGATCAACAGTGTGACCCAGGTCAAGGATGCTGCTCTTTAGAGCCCTATTTTCTTCGTTTATATAAAGGAGAGAAAAAAAAATCCTCCCTACAGATGTTGTAAAGATTAAAAGAGATAATGGATGGGAAAAAAGCTTTGTAAATTGAAAATGGTTTTATAAATGTGATTGTCATTAAATTTTAATAAGTAGCTTTTCCAAAGAGTAGAAATAGCAGCATTGGAAAGGCACTTGCGGAGCTGGGAGTGGCTGAGGAAGAATGTCTCCTCATTTTAAAGACAAACAGTGGGGGCAGTTACAGAAAGAAAATTTGAGAGCTTCTCATCGTCCCCAGGGAGTGGCCAGACCAGAATGGAACAGTTGTGGGATCAAGATGGGGACCATGACCTAAACCGGTTTGGCTCAGTGGATAGAGCATTGGCCTGCAGACTGAAGGGTCCTGGGTTTAATTCTGGTCAAGGGCATGCACCTTGGTTTCGGGCACATCCCCAGTGGGGGGTGTGCAGGAGGCAGCTGATCGATGTTTCTGACTTTCTATCCTTCTTCCTTCCTCTCTGTAAAAAATCAATAAAATATATTTAAAAAAAAAAAAAGATGGGGACTATGGACCAGAAGGTAAAGGTGATGCCAAGCTGAATACCTGGCTAAGAAGAGAGCCACCAGGGCACGTCCAGCCAATATCCTACCAGAGAAAGATCTGTAACTTGCTGGATACTCTTATTAAGTGTTCTAAGTTAAGTGTCCAGTTCTGTTCAACAGTTATTAAGCTCTTAAAACATTATAGGTCTCCTGATAATTGCTTTACATGTACTGTTCATTTAATCTTCACGATAATTCTATAGTATTGTTTATAGGTTGAATTGTGTCTTCCCTACCTATTCATATATTGAAGTCCTAACCTTTAGTACCTCACAAAGTGACTGCATTTGGAGATAGGAACTTTAGAGAGGTAATTAAGGTAAAATTAAGTCATATGAGTCAGCCCCAATCCAATATGACTGTCCTCATAAAAAGAGATTAGGACATATAGCTCACAGACCAAGGGACAGCTATGGAGGACACAGTGAGAATGCAACTATAGGAGACAGGCCTCAGAAGAAACCAAACTTGACAGCAAGCTTGATCTAGCTTCCAAAACTGTGAGAAATTTTCTGTTGTTTAAGCCACCAATGTATAGTATTTTGTTATGGCAGCTCTAGGAAACTAATACAGGTAGGTACGCTATATGGCCATTTTACAGAGGTTAAATGACTTGCCCAAAGTCAACCTCTAGCAAGTGGAAGACCTGAGACTTATTTATCTCCAGGTAGACTACCCCAGAGTGCCTACTCTTTTAAAAAAAATTGATTTGAGCCCTGACCAGTTTGGCTCAGTGCATAGAGCATCAGCCTGCAGACTCAAGAGTTCCAGGTTCAATTCCGGTCAAGGACACATACCTTGGTTTCAGGGCACATCCCCAGTAGGGAGTGTGCAAGAGACAGCTAATCAATGATTCTCTCTCACTGATGTTTCTAACTGTGTATCCCTCTTCCTTCCTCTCTGTAAAAATCAATAAAATATATTTTAAAAGAAAATTTTTATTTGAGAAAAAGAGATTGATTTATTGTTCTACTTGTTTACGCATTCATTGATTGACTCTTTTTAAAAATATTTTCATTGATTTCAAAATGAAGAGAGAAGGGAGAGCTAGAAACATCAATGAGAGAGAATCATCGATCGACTGCCTCTTGCACACCCTCCACTGGGTAATGAGCCAGCCACCCAGGCATGTGCCCTTGACCACAATCGAATCCGGGACCCTTCAGTCCACAGGCCAACGCTCTATCCATTGAGCTAAAGTAGCTAGGGAGGTTGACTCTTTTTTTTTAAACCTCACCTAAGGACATGCTTAGAGAGAGGAAAGGGGAGATAGAGAAAAAGTCAGAGAGAGAAAGAGAGAGAGAGGGAGAGAGAGAGAGAGAGAGAGAGAGAGAGAGAGAGAGAGAGAGAGAGAGAGAAACATCAATCAGTCGCCTTCCATACATGCCTGGACTGGGGGATCAAACTGGAAACCTGGACATGTGCCATGATCAGGAATTGAACCAGCAACCTTCTGATGCACAGGATGACGCTCAACCAACTGAGCCACTCTGGCTGGGCCATTAATTCACTCTAATATGTGCCCTGACTGGGGATCGAACCCACAACCTTGGTGTATTGAGATGATGCTCTAACCAACTAAGCTGCCCACCCAGGGCTCAGAGTGCCCATTCTTAATTACTGCATCATATAGGTCATTCCATAGAATGGATTCATTGCTTCTCAACTACTTTTTTTCCCTTTTTAAAAATATATATTTTATTGATTTTTACAGGGAGAAAGGGAGAGGGATAGCAAGTCAGAAACATCTATGAGAGAGAAACATCAATCAGCTGCCTCCTGCACATCCCCTACTGGGGATGTGCCCGCAACCAAGGTGTATGCCCTTGACCTGAATCGAACCTGGGACCCTTCAGTCTGCAGGCCGATGCTCTATCCACTGAACCAAACAGGTTTCAGCTGTTCCCTTTTTAAAATTCATATCATTTAGTTATGAGCACATGCACTGGTGTCAGACATCTAGGTTTAAATCTCATTTCTGCTCACAATTGCTCTAAAGCCTGTTTCCTCATCTGTAGAGTGGGGATGATGATAGTAGTGGTACCTCACTCCTAGTGCTCAGGAAGGTTGAATGACATATTGTGTGCATTGTCATGCACTGAGCTCTTGGAAAACATTCAAAGCTATTGGCTGTTCTCATTGCATTGCTAGAAAGTGGAAGTTTTGGGATTCAAACTCGGGATCGGTTTGGTCAAAGCTAGTGCACATAACCCTTACGTTCAATTGTTCAAAGCCAATGTATCCCTCCAGGGCAGCACGGGAGCTGTCAAGTCAGAGAAATGGGTACTTGTATTCTGTAATACTCAGTAACTGTTTGGCTTGAGTAAGTTTTTTAAATTCTCTGAACTTATAAAATTGAACTGACAACTCCTTAGCCTCATGTGGTTTAAATGAAGTAAAATATCTGAGATTTTGGTCACATAGTGGATGCTCAGTAAAGATTGGTAGAGAGGATTTCATATTTTGTAGAAGGTTAGGTTCTAAAGACAAATGCAATTGAAGACAAATATGCTGTAAATTACTCTTTATTACCTGATGTGTTCCTGCAAAAATTTAGAGAAAGTTGACAATAGTAAAGCCATGTGACAAGCCTTAAAGACACCGAAAGCATGAAAGTCCTTGAAAATGGCTATATGGGGGGAAAAATGCCCTCTTAAAAATCCCATAATTGTTCATAAAGTACAATAATCAAGGTTCGTGCACACCAAACTACCCCATCCTGTAGTTCTGAGGTACTAACACTTAAGAAAACATTTAAGAAAACTGAGGTAGCCCTATTGATTTGGCTCAGTGGGTAGAATGTCAGTCTGAGGACTAAAGGGTCCCGGGTTTGATCCCAGTATAGGGCACATGCCTGAGGTGTGGGCTCGATCCCCAGTAGCGGGTGTGCAGGAGATAGCTGATCAATGATTCTCTCTCATCATTGATGTTTCTGTCTTTCTCTTCCTCTCTAAAATCAATAAAAATATATTTTTTAAAAGAAAACAGATAGGCTGAAGAAAGAAAAAAAAGGAAAGTCCATTTTCAGATGTGGAGCCATTCAAACCATTTCATCTTTAAAATATTATTAATACTTAAAAAGTTGGGGATGGATGAAAAATTCTAAAGGATCCATGTTTACCTGTATGTAGAATTTACTCTTATCTATAAAATCTTCAAAACATTAACGGAAAAATAGGTTAATTATTGCTTGTGATGATGAAAATAAATAACATTGTCACTTCTTAAGGAATCACTCATTAAACATCCATATGAAGCTGTAATGAAAAATCTGTGGGGCTTGTCCAGCTTTCCTTTTCCTTTTCTTCTAGTAATAGTATCCAGCTTCTGTCAGGGAATTGCCCCTCCTCCCTCCCTGGGCAGGAGTGCATAGGGGTCCCAGGCTCGCCAATCATACTGCCTGTCTTAACCAACTCTGGCTGATATTTCACAATACCATAGACTAAGTGGCTTTAACAACAAACATTTTGTAAAATATATTTTATTGATTTTTTTACAGAGAGGAAGGGAGAGGGATAATTAGAAAATCGATGAGAGAAAAACATTGACCAGCTGTTTCCTGCACACTCCCTACTGGGTATGTGCACACAACCAAGGTACATGACCTTGACCGGAATCAAGCCTGGGACCCTTGAGCCCGTAGGCCGATGTTCTATCCACTAAGCCAAACTGGTTAGGGCACAACAAACATTTCTTTCTCACAGTTCTGGAGACTGGAGATCAGGGGCCTGTATGGTGAGAGCTCTTTTCCTGATTTATAGTTGGCTACCTTCTGCTGTTCTTAAGTGGCAGAGAGAGAGAACGCTAGTCTTCCCTTTCTAAGGACACCAATCCCATTATGGAGGCTCTACCCTTATGACCTCATCTAAACCTAATTACCTCTCATTAATTAATTTTATTTTATTTGCATTTTCTAATGACTAGGGATGTTAAACGTTTTTTCATGTGCTTATTTTTTAAAATATGTTTTATTGATTTTTTTACAGAGAGGAAGGGAGAGAGAGAGAGTTAGAAACATCAATCAGCTGCCTCCTGCACACCCCCACTGGGGATTGAGCCCACAACCCCGGGCATGTGCTCTGACCTGGAATCAAACCCAGGACCCTTCAGTCCCCAGGCCGATGTTTTACCCGCTGAGCCAAACTGACTAGGGCTTTTAAAAAACAAATGAATATGGAAAAAGCAAAAAAAACGCATATATTCTTGACTGCCATGTGTTGGGTCTCTACAATACATTATTGTTTATTGTTTTTAATCATAATCAGAGATCATAATAATCTGGCCACTCAAGTGTAGAAGTCAATGTCCCCATTTTGTAAATGAGGAAACTGAGGCTTAGAGAACAAAGGTTGCCTTGCTCAAGGTCACAGAACCTGGGAACCCAGCATAGACATATCTGTCTGCTCCAAAGTCCATGTTTGGGCCATCCTTCCTTCTGTCTCCCCAGAGGATCAGAACTGAGCATCAGGAATGTGATTTTCCATCTTGAAGGCAGAAATCAGAGTGGGGCTTATTATTAAGTAACCCACCAGACAGCCTTTGATTAGCAATGGAAGTGAAATTCTACCAGACCCTGGGGATGCCATTTAGCAGTATTAAATTTAGTGTGTAAATTAGTCTGTCTGGAGAGTTCATTCCCTTTCTGGTTCTGGCAGTTGTCATGAGAGAGATGTCTAGTGGGAATTCTGCCTCCTGGTTCAGGTTTTCTGTAGACAGGATTCCAGAAGCCAAACTTTCCCACAGCATCTCAACTGCCCTGCCTTGGACTTGTTGTTTAGCCTCTACCTTCCCTGCAAGACCAGGAACAGCAGCTCAAGGATCTCCCCACCTTGCTCAGCACTGACTTCCAGGTCTTTCCAGTGCTGCAGTGCCTGGCACGGAGTAGCACTCCAGACAAGTTTGTTTTATTAGTTGATTGACTAACAAATCATTGAAAATGTGCCCTAACCAGTTTGGCTCAATGGATAGAGTGTTGGTCTGTGAAAGCAAGAGTCCCAGGTTCGATTCCAGTCAAGGGTACATGCCCGGGTTACAGGCTCGATCCTCAGTAGGGGGTGTGCAGAAGGAAGCCAATCAATGATTCTCTCCTATCGTTGATGTTTCTCTCTCGCTCTCCCTCTCCCTTTCTCTCTGAAATCAATAAAAATATATTTAAAGAGAAAATATAGTTGCCCCCAAATTAAATTGAACTGTGTGCGCCAGGATTTGCAAAACTCCCAATGGTCAGGTTAGCACCACTGAGGGAAACTGCCTCAATGGGACCTCTTGGCCTTTGAGAGTTTTTCAGGGGCAGTCACTGGCAAATAATTCCATAGCCCTTCCCCTTGCGAGGCCTAGTCACTGTTCCCTTCTTCTAGACTTCTGACTTTCCCACCTCACTTCACTCACCACAAAAGGCTCCTAGATGGCAGTGCCTCTTTAGAAGCAGAAAGAGGGACCCTAATTTTTGGTCCATGCTTTAAAGAATTCCACATGTCACAAACACATGCATGAAATTTTGGTAGAGAACACACAGGCACTTCCATCATTTGGGAACTGGTGCTCAGTACTGGCACTGTTCAACCCATACCCCTAAACATCCACTCTCACAACTCAGAGCCATGCTTGTCCACACTTCTGAAGAAAAGACAGCTGCATCTAAATGGTTTTCAGTGGGTTGTGCCACTGCTAATATCCAGACAGACACTGTTTAAGGAAATAGAGGGGGATATGAGTGGTAGAACCACTTGGATAAAAGAAAAGACAAATCAATGTACCTATCAAACCCTTCTCCCTCAGATAACATGACTGCAATAGGTTCTTGCACAACAAAGCATTGCTTCCTACTAGTGCCAAGTGTACATAGACTTGCAGCTTTCCAAGTTCCAACTCATGGTTCCAGAAGTGCCCACAAATTAGCTCTATTTTCACAAGACTTGCACATGTCAACTGAAGAATATTTTGCAATGTTGGCATTTTTATTACTCTTAACTTTGCTTGCATGTTTGCCTGCATGTAACATGAGTCATATGTGATGTCAGTTCTTCACATGGGCAATGAAATGGACACCTGGTGGTGCAAATGGACTTGCAAATGGTTTTACTTATATCAAAATATTTAATTAAATTTTCAAAAACTAATTCAGATCTACATAAATAATTTTGATTTTAGCCCTAACTGGTATAGCTCAGTTGGTTAGATGGTGCCCCATGCACTGGAAGGTTGCCAGTTCAGTTTCCTGTCAGGGCACATGCCCTGAATTGCAAGCTTGATCCTGGTAGGGGGAGTGCAGGAGACAGTAATTGATGTTTCTCTCACATCAGTATTTTTCTCTCTCCCTCTCCCCTCCTCTCGCTCTAAAAAAACCAACCAATTAAAAAATCTTTTAAAAATCTCTATATATCTCTCTATATAAAACCCTAATATGAAAAGAGACTAAATGGCAAAACACCAGTCGCTATGATGTATGCTGACCAGCAGGGGGCACGTGCAAAACATGGTGGGCACTGGCAGCAGGTGGCAGAGTGTGGAACATGGTGGGTGTTGGCTGCAACAGGATGGTGGAGCAGGTGAGTGGGGTACCAGTCCAAGGCAGGGCGCCAGTCGCTGTCATAGGGGCAAGCCTCTGGTAGTTACTGAAAATTATTTGCTCCCACACACCACAGTCCCACCCACACTCGCACCTGCTGCCAGCCTCAATCACCCCTGAGGGCTTCTCCACTTTCCCCTGCTCTTGAGGGGCAATCAGGGCAGCAGCCACCACTGGCACCCACTTATGGCGCTGGCCCTGCTTTCACCTGCTGCCAGCCCTAGTCATTCCACACCATCAGTGCATGGGAGTGGCAGTGGCAGGAGCAGGGCTGCTGGCAGACAGGGAACCAGGGACCGGGGTGGGAGGGCTGGGCGAGGACATGGAGGATGGGCTGAGACTGGCGGCCCACAGTTCCTTTTAAGGTGCACAAATTCATGCACTGGTCCCTAATAATAATAATAATAATTTTGATTTTTTAAAGTTTAACATTCACTTAGTATGATTACATTTTGCCTTATAGCTTTAACATTTTTTCACATTTTAGGAGGAAAGTAACTTTTGAGAAAACATACATAAACTATTTTTAAAATTTTAATACTTTACATTCACTAAAATTACATTTTTTGTAATTGCAGCTGAAATTATATAGGCTATGTCAACCCAAGTGTTTATATTCTTTTTTAAATTTTTAAATTTTTTTTTATTGATTTCAGAAGGGAAGGGAAAGGGAGAGAGAGATAGAAATATCAATGATGAGAGAGAATGATTGATCTGCTGCTTCCTGCACACCCTACACTGGGGACCGAGCCTGCAACTTAGGCATGAGCCCTGGACCAGAATCTAACCTGGGACCCTTCAGTCCGCAGGCTGACTGACGCTTTATCCACTGAGCCAAACGGGCTAGGGCTAAAATTACATTTTGGATGAAAAAGCATTCAAATTTCATATAGTTTGAATATAATTTTTAACCTTGCAATCATTACTGTCAATAGGACACAGATTATGTGAAAAACTACTTTATCAAAATAATTAGTGGTATTTCTGAAAGGACAGCCAGAAAAATACATTTACTAGAGTAAATTCATAATTATTGCTAGATTATGTATCACTTTATTATTCTTCAAAACATCATAAGTCTGTGAATAAAATTCACAGTTAATTAAATTCAGTCATCTTTAATATTGTGTTATGTTTAGTTATATAAAAACATGGCTTTCCACATTTTTCAATTTGGACATTGTACAGTGTTAAGGTGGGAAGGCAGAGGTCCTATCAAGACAGCTCTCTATACATAACCCTCTGTTTCTGAAAGTATTGCCCTTGCCCGTTTGGCTCAGTGGATAGAGCATCCGCTTGCAGACTGAAGGGTCTCTGGTTCGATTTCCGGTCAAGGGCATGTACCTCAGTTGCAGGCTTGATTCCCTGCCCTACTCAGAGTCCTCTGGAGGCCACCAATTGATGTGTCTCTCTCACATTGACATGTTTCTCTTTGTGTCTCTCCCTTGCCCCTTCCCTTTCACTCTCTCTGAAAATAAATTTCTCTCTGGAAAATATCCTTGGGTATTAACATCAACAACAACAACAAAATATATATAATTGATTTTTTACAGAGTGGAAGGGAGAGGGATAGAAAGTCAGAAACATCGATGAGAGACATCGATCAGCTGCCTCTTGCACGCCCCCTACTGGGGATGTGCCCGCAACCAAGGTTAATGCCCTTGCTGGAATCGAACCCGAGACCCTTCAGTCCACAGTCCGACGCTCTATCCACTGAGCCAAACCAGTCTCGGCTATAATTGATTTTTTAGAGAGAGAGGAAGGGAGAAAAAGAGAAACATTGGCGTGAGACTGGCTGCCTCTTGCATGCCCCCTAAAGGGGATTGAGCCCCAAACACTGGTATGTGGAAGTGAACCAGCAACCTTTTTGTCACCAGAATGACGCCCACCCAATTGAGGACAATTTTCTTTGAATAAATAAATACCCAGAAGTGGAATTATGGGATCATATGGCAGTTCTCTTTTTAGTTTTTGTTTTGTTTTGTTTTGTTTTGTTTTGTTTTGTTTTCTGAGGAGCCTCCATACTATTTTCCATAGTGGCTGCACTAATCTACAATCCCACCAGCAGTATATGATTCCCTTTTCTCCACAACCTTGTCAGCACTTGTTATTTGTTGATTAATTGACGACAGCCATTCTGACACATGTGAGGTGATATCTCACTATGGTCTTGGTTTGCATTTCTCTAATGATTAGTGATGTTGAGCATCTTTTTATGTGTTGTTGGCCTTTCTCCAGAAATGTCTATTCAGGTCCGCTGTCCATTTATTTATTTATTTCCTCATCACCGTTTAGCCCCTCTATGCCCTCTCCCAGCTCCCTTTCCTCCTCTGCCCCCTCTCATCACCACACTGTTGTCCAAGTCCATGGGTTCTCTCTTTTTTTCCTCTTTGCTCAGTTCCTTCCTCTGCCTTTTTTATGTTTGATTGTGTGTGTTTTTAAAAATATATTTTATTTAATTTTTACAGAGAGGAAGGGAGAAGGATAGAAAGTCAGAACATCCATCAGCTGCCTCTTGCACACCCCCTACTGGAACCTTTCAGTCTTCAGGCCAGTGCTCTATCCACTGAGCCAAACCGGTTTCAGCTGATTGTGGGTTTTTGGTGTGAAGCTGTATGAGGTTCTTATATATTTTAAATATTAACCTCTTACCTGACGTGTCATTTGGGAATGTCTGAACAGCAGGTTTTCCTTTTGTTGATGCTTTTTATTATGCAATTTAAATCATTGTCTTCTACATGAGTTTCTAGAGATAAGGTCATCTACCTCTCCCTTGTACAGCACGGAAGATACCCTTATAAATGGAGATTCCCCTTACAAATGTAAAAGTTTACTTGGTTTTTAGGGCTTCTCCCCTATCTACTGATCCTTAAAATTAACCAACTTAAAATAATCCTTCTGCCAAAACAGACATTTTGGAGTGACAGATTTTGTTCCCTTATAGTTCCTAAGCTACAAACCTGTACAAAATCAGAATACTGTAGGCATTTGTAACACAGTAATGTTTATTACAGGGATTACAAAGGTTATGCCGCTAGATGTCAAACTTTTTTTAAAAATTGATTTCAGAGAGGAAGAGAGATAGAAACATCAATGATGAGAGAAAATCATTGATTGGCTGCCTCCTGCACGCCCCCACAGGGGATCAAGCCCACCACCTGGGCATTCGCCCTGACCAGGAATCAAACTGTGACTTCCTGGTTTATGGGTTGATGCTCAGCCTCTGAGATATACTGGCCTAGGGCAAGTGTCAAATATTTTTTTACTACATTTTAAACTTATGGGACCATTGTCATATATTAAGTCCATCATTGATTGAAACGGGTCATAAAGTATTAAATAGTTTGTATTACCTAAATTGTCTTTTTTTAAAAATATATACATTTTATTGATTTTTTTACAGAGAGGAAGGGAGAAGGAATAGAGTTAGAAACATTGATGAAAGAGAAACATCGATCAGCTGCCTCCTGCATATCCCCTACTGGGGATATGCCTACAACCAAAGTACACGCCCTTGAACAGAATCGAACCTGGTGAAGTATGGTAGTAGAAACTGCTGTTTGGGTTCTTACTTATTTGTTTGATAAAACAATAGAAAGTTATTTTGATTTTCTGAACTTATGTATACTATCCCAATACTCCATTGATGATGGTTTGAATATCCCATTGATTGTGATCGCACTGGTCATCGAAGCACATTCCTCTGGGAACCAGGACAGCTCAATTATCCTAAACTGTCTCAGTAGCTACAGATAACTGAGTTTCAGTTGACTCCGTGATCCCGGAATCAGAACATCCCCTAAATTGCCTCAGTAGCTACAGATAGTGCAATCCTGTTGACTCAATGATCCCAGAAGCTAGACAGCACAATTATTCTAAATTGCCCCGGTGATCCCAGATAATTTGTTTTGTTGATTCAGTGATTCATAGATACTTTAGATAACTGACTTGCTCAATTTTGCTTCTGTAAAAATGCTTTTCATGAAACAAGTTCCTCATTCTAGGTGCAAAGATGTAATCAATACCTTTGTGATATTCTGCCCATATAAGCCAGCTGTTTGGGGCTGTGAGGTTTGGAGTGCTGAATTGCTCCCTCGTATGCTGCCTGCTTTTAATAAATGACTCCATAATTCAACTTCTTGAGACACTGGGACCCTTCAATCTGCAGGTCGATGTGCTACCCACTGAGCCAAACTGGTTAGGGCTAAATTGTCTTTCTTAAGCAATTTTTAAAAAGTGATTTTATTATTTTTTAAATAAATTAATTGATTTTTTAGCCCTCACCTAAGGATATTTTTCCATTGCTTTTTAGAGAAAGTGAAGTGGAAGAGACACGGAAAGACTGAGAGAAACATCTATGTGGGAGAAACCACATTGATTGGTTGCCTCCTGCATGAATCTCGACCAGTGCCCTGACAGGGAGGAGCCTACAACTGAGCTATGTGCCCTTGATGGGAATCAAACCTGGGACCTTTCCGTCTGCAGGCAGATGCTCCATCCACTGAGCCAAACTGGCTAGGGCTTTAAAAATCGATTTTAGAGCCTGGCCCATGTTGTTCAGTGATTGAGTACCAACCCATGAACCAGAAGGTCATGGTTTGATTCCTAGTCAGGTCCCATGCCTGGGTTGTGGGCTCGATCCCCAGTGGGGAATATTAGAGAGAGAGGAAGGGAAAGGAAGAGAGAGAATCATCAATAAGAGATTGGCTGTTCAGGAACCAAACAGCGACCTTTTGGTGCATAGGACTTTACTCAACCAGCTGAGCCACATCAGCCGGGGCCTTAAACAGATTTATGGTAGTAATCTGTCAGAGATAAATAGTGAAGTATTTACAGATGAAATAATGAGATTTTCTTTGAAATAATTGTACTGGATGGGGATTGATTAAACATAGATTTGTTGTAGGTGGCAGGAACAGCACCAAGTATAAAACTGGTGGGGCTGCATCTGACCTGGCTGGGTTTAGCAACCTTGGCTAGGAAGGAATTCAGAACCAAGACTCAAACTATAAGAGAAGATCCATCTCTATATATAAAAGGCTAGGTGTATGTCCCTCCAACCAGTAGCTATGCTACACACTAACCACAAGGGGGCAGATGCTCAACACAGGAGCTGCCATGACATGCACTGGCCATTTATTTAAAAATATAATAAAAGAGTAATATGCAAATTTGACTGTACCTTCGCTACGCTACTAGCCAATCAGGGGCAGGGCGGGGCTGAGCAGCAGGAGGGGCGAGGTGAGGGGGCAAGGCCTCGGTGCCGGAACAGGAGGCCTCAGGATGGGAGGCCAGCGAGGTGCATGAAACAGGAGGCCGGCATGTGCGGCTGCTGAGTGTGGGGTGCCCCTGGGGCTGGGCAGTCGCCACTGGAGCTAAGGCTTGGGCTGGGGGGTTGGGGCAGAGGCGTCCGGCGAGGATGGGGCCCCTGGGGCTGGGCAGTTGCTGGGTGGTCGCTGGATGGTTGCCAGCAGCTGGGGCTAAGGCCAGGGCCAGGTGACGGGGCCAAGGTGCCCAGGCAGAGCTAGCCATCAGCCCCACTGCAGGGTGATGGCTGGGTGCCCAAGGCCTAAAGCTTTGGCCAGGGATGAGGGATCAGTAGGACATCCCCTGAGGGCTCCCAGTATGTGTGAGGGGGCAGGTTGGGCTGAGGGATCACCCACGCCCAGTGCATGAATTTCGTGCACAGGGTCCCTAGTTTATTTATAAAAATACAGAGGTAGCCAAGACCGGTTTGGCTCAGTAGATAGAGCGTTGGACTGCGGACTGAAGGGTCCCGGGTTCGATTCCGGCAAGGGCATGTACCTTGGCTGCGGGCACATCCCCAGTGGGGAGTGTGCAGGAGGCAGCTGATCGATGTCTCTCTCTCATCGATGTTTCTGACTTTCTATCCCTCTCCCTTCCTCTCTGTGAAAAATCAATAAAATATCTTTAAAAAAAATACAGAGGTAGAAGAAGTAATTCATAGAAGAAAAGGGCTGAGGAAACAAGTTAAGAGGCATAGGAAGGGCCCTAAGAGCTTGGGAGTGAGGACGGTAATGATGAACCACCTATGGAAAGAGGGGGAGAGAGGGATGGGAAAGGCACTGGCATGTTCCTGGGAGGGAGAGTGTGCTGGGTCCTCTGTCCTAAGAGTTTTATTATTTTCTTAAATATACTTTATTGATTTTTCACAGAGAGGAAGGGAGAGGGATAGAAAGTCAGAAACATCAATGAGAGAGAAACATCGATCAGCTGCCTCTTGCACACCCCCCACTGGGGATGTGCCCACAACCAATGTGCATGCCCCTGACCAGAATTGAACCTGGGACCTTTCAGTCTGTAGGTGGGCCCTCTATCCACTGAGCCAAACCAGTTTCGGCTGTCGTAAGAGTTGTTTGTTTGTTTTTTTTTAAGTATATTCTATTGATTTTTACAGAGCGGAAGGGAGAGAGATAGAAAGTCAGAAACATCGATGAGAGAGAGACATCGATCAGCTGCCTATTGCATGCCCCCTACTGGGGATGTGCCCGCAGCCACGGTACATGCCCTTGCCGGAATTGAACCCGGGACCCCTCAGTCCGCAGTCCAACGCTCTATCCACTGAGCCAAACCTATCTCGGCTGTCCTAAGAGTTTTAAAGGTGGAGATTTTAGGGGAGGTCCCAAGGGAAGATCTCAATAGAATATTAAGCAGCTTTCGAGGTGTGGCCTTTTGAGAGGGTTAACTTGAAATGCAGGCCAAGAGGGCAGGGGTCCAGTGGAAAACAAAGGCAGGGGCCGACATGGCAGTTTGAGCCAGCCTAACCACAGGAACCAACCAAACAGAAATAATAAAATGTTTTTGGAATCAAAGCGGGAGGCATGGGAAACCAAGGGAGGGCCTGCAGTAAACAAGATGTACAAACACATAGAAACAGAAAAAGTTCAGGATAGGAACAGAGAAAGAACACATAGAAGCAGTGAAAGTTTAGGTCCGTTGCTGGGCAAAAACTATTGAGGGAATCGATCAGGGGAGGACACAGATAAATATGGAAGCCGGCTCTGGCAAATATGCACCCCTGGACTGCAAGGCTTTAACAGGTAGCACAATCTTGGGTCCCCTTCCCCTTTCGGGGAGTTTGAATCTGCTTGTGATAAGTTTTCCACACTTTTACTTAAATCTTCTGGTCCGTGTAGTGTCGTGAGACACAACCCTGGGAAAAAACACCTTGGCTCACCGTTCTGGTTATCACTTTCAAGGACCCGTTCTCCACTGATTGATTGGTTGGCACCAGGGGGTCATTATTCAATGCAACTGGTCCTGAAGTTAGCCATGGCATTGCTTGTCAGGTTGTGTTTTTTTTTAATGTCTTTTATTTACAGTATAACTTATATTTAATAGTAGTACATGTTTTCCTCCCCCACCCCCACAATATCCTAATATCCTCTCCCCAGCCTCCCTTACCCCCCAGCACATGTCCCCACCTAATTCCCCTCCCCAACCCAGTGTCTTTCATTCATTGGTTATGCTCATATGCATGCATACAAGTCCTTCGGTTGATCTCCCCCAGCATCCGCCTCCCATCCACCCCAGCCTTCCCCCTGTGCTTGTCAGGTTTTGCTGCTTTTCTGGGTGTGGAGCTGAAATACACCTGAGGCCTAAATGTTATCTCTAGGAAGAAAAGGTCGAGGGGGTCCAAATCGAAAGACTAAGGATAAGGGAGGGGAGGAAAGGTTACCCTCCGGGGAGTCCCACCCTACAATTGTCCTTTGTGAGGCACCTGGGCTCTCTGGCCTGTTAGCCAGTATTGGCCCATCGTCTTTGTTCTGCTTAGGTTTGTCTGTCTAACTGCCTACCGTAGATTGGCAGTTGATAATTATTATTGAAACTGGCTGGTGGATTCATTATGTTATTTTCTGCACTTCTGTGAATGTTTGGAATATTCCATTGTGCATGAAAAAAAGGGTTCTGCAGAAAACCTCACAGGGTGATCTGATCATAAATTGCTAACTGGGAAGATCATGATGGGCATATAACTTTTTAGTCAAAGATTTATTTTTGCTCTGGCTTTTGTGGTTCAAATGGTTGAACATTGTCCCATGCACAAAAATCTTTGCTGGTTCGATTCCTGGTCAAGGCAAGTACCTCGGTTGCATGTTCAATCCCCAGCCCTGGTCAGAGCACTTGCAGAAGGCAACTGTTCAGATCTCCAAAGTGTTATGCCCAGATTCCATGATCCCCAAAGACCACTGGGAGCAGAGTCCGATGCAAAAGCAAAAGAGCCTTTATTCAAACCCGGGCTTGGCTCTCTGCCTCCATCGATGCAGCAGCAGGAAGCAAAAGAGGGCATGTTTCAAAAGCCCAACGATTTTATAGGGCTAGGGTTCGGGAGGTGGGGGCATATTCCAATTGGTTGGGTGAGGACTGATGCAAATAATCCCTGATGCATGTGACCTGTCCTTTGCTCTTGATTGGAGCTCAGGCGCACAGTCTTTCGCGATTGGCTAATTCAAAGGGAGAGGTTGGTCTTTGTGATTTCAAGATGGCAGCCCCCAGGTAAGTTTATACATGATACTGCCAACATGGTGGCTGCCAAGTCACACAGTCCAAAATGGCAGCTGTCTAAATTGTTCTTTGCAGTCCTGCTCTGCCCTTTCAAAAGGAGGTACACACGAGGCCAAAAGTGGTAAAGAATTTTGTTTTTTTGTTTGTTTGTTTTGGTTTTTTTTTATTTAACTTAATTTTTTAATCTTTATTGTTCAGTTTATTAATTACATTGTTCCCTTTTTCCCCCCCTATAGCTCCCCTCCACCTGGTACCCATCCCACCCTCCGCCCTCACCCCCGCTCCACTGTCCTCTTCCATAGTTGCATGATTTTTGTCCAGTCTCTTGCTGCACTTCCCACACCCCTTTTCTCCCCCAGAATTGTCAGTCCATTCCCTCTCTATGTCCGTGATTCTGTTACATTCACTAGTTTATGCTGTTCATCAGCTTATTAATTCACTTGATTTTTAGATTAATTTGTTGATAGCTGTGTATTTGTTGTTCATAATTTATACTTTTATCTTTTTCTTCTTCCTCTTCTTAAAGAATATCTTTCAGCATTTCATATAATATTGGTTTGGTGGTGATGAACTCCTTTAGCTTTTTCTTATCTGCGAAGCACTTTATCTGATCTTCAATTCTGAATGATAGCTTTGCTGGATAGAGTAATCTTGGTTGTAGATTCTTGTTATCCATCACTTTGAATATTTCTTGCCACTCGCGTCTGGCCTGCATCGTTTCTGTTGAGAAATCAGCTGACAATTGTATGGGTGCTCTCTTGTAGGTAACTAACTGTTTTCTCTTGCTGCTTTTGATATTCTCTCTTTGTCTTTTGCTCTTGGCATTTTAATTATGATGTGCCTTGGTGTGGTCCTCTTAGGGTTCCTATCTATTGGGGTTCGGTGCGCTTCTTGGACTCCTAAGTCAATTTCTTTCACCAGGTGTGGGAAGTTTTCAGTCACTATTTCTTCAAATAGGTTTTCATTGTCTTGCTCTCTCTCTTTTTCTGGCACCCCCTATAATTCTGATGTTGGTATGCTTGAGGTTGTCCCAGAGGCCCCTTACACTATCTTCAATTTTTTGGATTCTTTTGGTTTCTTGCTTTTTTCAGCTGAGTGGATTTTCCCTCTTTGTATTTCAAATCTTTAACTTGGTTCTTGGGGTGCTCTAGAGTACTTTTAGGTCTTTGTATAATATTTTTATTTCAGTCAGTGTATGCTTAATTTCTGGTTGGTCCTTTTTCATATCCTTGAGAGTCTCATTCATATCCTTGTAGGTCTCGTTCATTTCCTTGTAGGACTCATTCATTTCCATGTTGGTCTTGATCATTTCCTTGCAGGTCTCGTTCAGATCCTTGAGGGTCTTGTTCATTTCCTTGTAGGTCTTGCTTATTTCCTTATAGGTCTTGACCTTTTCTAGGAGCCTCTTGAGAAGCCCTATAACCGTGGTTTTGAATTCCATGTCCAGTCGTTTTTTTTCCTCCATTGCTTTCACATCTGATTTCTTTCCATGTCTCTGCATGGTGGCTGCTTCCCTGAGTTGGTCAATTAGCTTTGTGTGGTAGACTTCCTACAAGGGACAGTGGCTCAGCCTCCCCAGTTACCTGAGGTGGATATGGGTTGCACAGTCTTGCTGAAGTTAAGCTCAGGTTAATCATTGTTAGCACTTGGAGGAGTTGACCTCCAGGCCAATTGTCTGTGAAGTTCAGCTGTGCTCAGGTTGGATGGGTGGAGTCTCCGGGCCAAGCAGACAGTGTCAGCTCCACCCTGTGCGGCCCCAGGGACTCTGTGCCGGGGGCAATGGCCGCCAGCACCTCTGAGAGAGAGCCACTGCCGAGCTCCACCGGCTCCCGGAGAATTGAGACTCTCCCCAAATGAGTCTGCACAGCCTAACATCTCACCCAGGGTCGTAAAACAAAGCAGTCTGATGGTTTCCCGAATGAAAAAGCAAGTCACGAGTGCTCTCTGCGCAGTCACACAGCTGCGCTGTTCCCAAGTTCACGCGCACTGCGCAGAAGCTCGCCTTCTCCACAAGCTGGCAGACCCCTGCAGCACCCAAGCTTCGGCGTGCCCTCCCACTGTCCAGTTTTTACCCTGTATGATAGTGGGTTCCCTGGACTTCGCCCAGAGCTGGAGAATCAGTCCAGTGGGACGTCTTTGTCTCCCCCGTTCGAGAAAACTTGCTGGGTTTTCATCCGCCTGCCCTATCCGCTGGCACGCGCTCCTCCAAACCTCTCTCCACTTGTATCTTCAACTGCTGTCCTCAGCTGCTCCTCCGAGTCACAGTGTCTTATCTTCACTTTTATTTGTGGAATTTTCACTCAGCCAGCTTTCCGGTGATTCTGGATGGTGTTTGTTCTTTCGTTAAGTTGTAGTTTTAAAATTGCTGTGTATGACAGCAAGATAGGTGTTTACCTATGCCGCCATCTTGGTTCTCACCCTCAAAGAAGGGTAAAGAATTTTGTAAATTTATTAGCTCATCTGGAGACCGGATGGGCTGAGCCCCCAAATGGTGCTAGCACCGAGGATTGGGGAGTCAGATTTTAAAGGACTCTGTGTGGGCTTTTTCAGCAGGGAATTCTCTGGGTGGGTCCAGATTTCTGGAGGGAGAGTTACTGGTTTTGGCAAATGGAATGTGGTCTAAGTGAAAAGGAATGTCAGTTGGAAAATTATCTAAAGGTCAGTTTCCCAGGTGAGGGGATATAGATTCCATTATTTGATCACACCTGACAGCAATCAGTTAATGTGCCTTTCTCACATTGATATTTATTTCTCTCTTTTGCCTTCCTTTGCAATCTAAAACCAACAGAAAAATATCCTCATCCTTGGGTGAGGATTAACAAAAATAAAATTAAATAAATAAGTAAAATAAGTTTAATCACCTTCTTAAGGGCACATAATCTTGCTAACTATCCTGTAATTCAATCCCTGCCCCGCTTTCTCCCACCTTCAGGTAACCCTTCTTAAATTCAATCCTTAATTTCAAATTAATAAAAGAAACCACAAAATTCAGTTTTCCAGAGTATTTGAGATCTTGCTGCCAGTTTGGCTCAAATAAAATGTTATAATTTTTTTTTTACAGGTTTGAATATTCTCTTCAAGACCATTAGGAAAAAAAAAAAAAAAAAAAGAGGACTATGGGCTTTTCAATCACAAGTTTTCAAGCCAAAGCCCTGGATCAGTGGTTAGAGCTTGATGTGCCAAGGTTGTGGTTTCCATCCTAAATCAGGACATAGACAAGAATCAACCGATGGATGCATAAATGAGTGGAACAATAAACCCATCTCTCTCTCTCCCCTCCCCCTTCACTCTCTAAAAGACAATAAAAATAAAAAATAATGTTAAGCCAGTTATGACTGCCGGGTTTCCTCATTAATGAAAGGGTAGATGATAGCGACACTATAAAATCACGGGGACGTTGTAAGGAGCAGTGCAAGCAGAGTGCCTTATGAAACCACTGCTTTATTGTTTCCATTATTACTGTGGTGGCCAACACTAGTTGCTTCCAAGAGTTTCCTCCTCTTCCTGTAAAGGTTTATTTCACTCTTACTCTGCTTTCCCGTGGCTCCTCCCTCCTTCTTCCCTCACTTTCCCCCCAGCCCCAGCCTCAATGGTTTACCCTGGCTTCCCCCGGGGAAACCCCGAGGGGCGGAGCACCGGGTGTCAGCGAGTGGCCCGGCCCCCTCCCTCGAGACCACTGGGATCGCTCCGCGTCCGACCCGGGTGGTCGTGGGGCGGGGCGCGGGCCCCGGGCTCCGATTGGCCATAAGAACGTAAACATCCGGATGGGTGGGGCGGGGCCGGAAGTGGAAGCGGAAGGCGGCGGCTAAAGCGGTTCTGGAGGTTCCGGACTTGGAGCCGCTGCCTCCAGGTGCCATGGGCCGGGCTGAGGCTCGTTGAAGGGACGCGGGACGCTGAAGGGGCTTCGGGCTGGGCCATGGCTGGCGCTCGGGGTGCCGCCGCCGCTGCTGCCGCTTCGGCCCGGTCCTCGACATCTTCGGGCACCCCGCCGCCACAGGAGCCTGGGCTCGGGGAGCTGCTGGAGGAGTTCTCTAGGACTCAGTACCGGGCCAAAGACTGCAGCGGGACCGGCGGCTCGAGGGTGAGTTCGTAGGTGTAATAACCAGGAGGAGGTTCCTGGGTTGGAAAGTTATGCGGAAAGGCTGAGGTTAGGGGTCAGAGGAAGGAGAGGTCCCGGGACTTGGATCCGGAGAGTCAGGGTCGGTGTAAAAACTGAGAAAGGAGGATCCGAGGTCAGTCTATAGCAAGGAAGAAAGTCCTTTGGGTTTGAGACAGGGGTTTTGGAGGTCGAGGATCAGAGTGAGGAACTGAGGGTTACCCCCCTGCATCCAGCAGGGACCAAATATTTAAAAAGTCTAGCCCCCAGGGTAGGATAAAAAAAAAAAAGTCTCTAGAGTATTCCTCTGGTTCAAAGGTCAGAATGAAGGAGCTGGAGTAGTGGGGCTGAATGGAGTCAAGAGATGAACTATGTTGCCTCCTTATACTGTCTCCTACACAGCCTGACACTAAATGTAGGCCCATCCCTTTCCTTCCCCTATAGAGCAGGAGCACAGCCCACACTCTTTGTTCTTTTGTCAACAGCAGGCTTCAGTTCTTCTTTTTTTCTACCCTTTGGCATTCCTTTCATTCTGATTGCCAGACCTGGATGAAAGCTGTAATCCTCTCCTTCAAATGCGTAACAATCTCACTGCAACATTGAGGGGTTCAGTGTCCCTCCCATAGTATACACACATTGGTTAATGAACTACACACTTAGGGCCTGTGACCCCGCAGTAAGTCTTTTCTGGCATTGAATAATAATCACAGGCATATGTCATTCTCAGTGACCTTTCCAAGTCCTAAACCACCTTATTCTCACACTCAGAGCCCCAGAATCTTCCTTACACTCAGGTCTCTTCCTTTGTGCAGGTTGAGCGCATCGAGAAGAGATGTCTGGAGCTGTTTGGCCGAGACTACTGTTACAGTGTGATCCAAAATGTGAATGGGGATATCTGCGGCCACTACCCCCAGCACATTGTGTTCCTGGAGTATGAAAGTTCTGAGAAGGAGAAGGACACGTGAGCATCATGTGACCAGGGTGGGCCTATCTGGGGAAACCTTGAAAACTCATCCCCAGACTTGGGAACTCTGCAGCTGAGTAGAGTACTGGGCTGGGCAGACTTATCTTCCCCAGGTGTTAAGCCTAATCAACATCTTTGTTTACTTCAGGGTTTGATTGGTAAGATTGGCAAGGCAGCATGGCCTAGAATGGGGGTTTGGAGTCACAGCCCTGGACTTGCATTTCATTCCCACTCTACAGTAACTAATTGTCCTAAGTCTGTTGACTTCACACCTCATCTCTCTGAACCTGTGCTGTGTCCTTTTTTTAAGGGAATGTGGATGGGAGGTGTGCTGTGTCAATATGCTTATAAGCCTGACTGAGGTCTGGAATCCGATTGCTTGAGTTTACATGCTGGCTGTCTTATTTGCTGGCTGAGTAACTAACTCGGGCAAGTTACTTAACTTCTTTGTCTGTTAGTTTTCTTACTGGTAAGTGAAGAATGTGGCTGTTATAAGCCTGGCATGTTTGTTGGGGAGAATTAGAAATAAGGGATACCATTTACTATTATTTAGGGCTTACCAAGGTCTGAGTGCTTTCATACGAGAGCAGACATAAAGCACCTGGCACAGGCTACAAGCTGTAAGTGGTCAGTAAATGGTAGCAGTTGTTTGACACTAAAAAATAATCACAGCGTTTAGTCTCTAGGAAGTGCTTTATGTCAATCACAAAGTTTGTTTTACTTGTCTCTCTGCTTGTTGTGAATTTTAAGGGAATTCTGGGAGCTGTTTTCAACAATATCTGGAAGCCTGGTCCCATGAATGCAGCTACACTGGAATCATGCTGCGAAGTGTAACAGGCCATCCTACCCATCAGTGCACCCAGAAACTGGCTAGAGACTCTGAGTCAGTCAAAATCACAGCATAACAAGATGCTCCATTGATTTATTTGCACATTAAGATTTGAGAAATACTATTGCAGGCCTACCAGCAGTCTGGTGTGACCCCATGCTGGAGGTCCTTTTCAGCTGGAATTGGAAGGATGAGTAGGGGTGTCCCTCAAATGTCCATAGGGACCAGCTTGTACAGGGTCCTGCTCATCAGGCCAGGGAGAGTGGATCTGAGGGTGCTAGTGATTTTATTTCTTAGTATCCCCACAGATTCTAGGACCCCTGAATCAGATTTTTCAGAATCTACATTCTCAGATTGCTCCCTGGATCAGTCTTACGTATGCCATAGCCTGAGAACCACTGCTGTAGACCATCAGAAGTCAAAGAAGGCTTTCAAGCAGAACAACCAGTTTGGAGGAGTTGAAGGATAAGCTTGGCTTTCTCATCTGTGAAATGGGATGTCCATAAGTGTACCATATCATGAGCTTGTTGTGGTGGGGTTCACTGAGAAAAATGAATACATTAGAAAAACAAATTATATGTTGATCATAGAAATTGTGTCGTAGCCTCTGTTGTGTAACCCAAGAACTCCAGGAATCTCCAAGCCTAAAGTTTCCGGAAAAGAGCTCTTTTTTGCTTGCCCATGCCCTCATTCCAACAGTCTTCAGTGCTGACTGGTGGTTTTACAATGGCATTAAGGTATTAAGTTCAACTGGGTCCAAATGGTGCTTTTCCAGCTTGATTTTTGTAAGTGGAACCACCTGTGCCAGTTGCTTTACGTTTGCTCTCGTATGAAAGCACTCAGACCTTGGTAGGGCCTAAATACTAATAAATGGTAGCCCCAGTGCAGGTCTAGAGTGGGACTGAGCTGCATTTTCTAACAAGCTCCAGGTAATGCCAAACCAGTCTGTAGCAGCAGTTCTCTAGGAACTCAGTCTTGGTTGCCTCACAGGAGCTTTTCTGGGAAGGAAATAAGTTTAGTGCTGATTCACTCTAGCCCTTAAAGAGAAGGAAATTAACGTTTGTCAGGTGCCAACTATTTGGCACATGTTAAAAGTTTCAGACACTAACTAAAGCCCTGTAGCCATGTAGTGCAGAGGATAGTATCACCTCCATTGTACAGAAGAGGAAATTTATTTTTAAATTTGTAAAAAATACATATTTTTATTGATTTCAGAGAGGGAGAGAGAGAAATGTCAATGACGACGAGAGAGAATCACTGATTGGCTGCCTCCTGCAAGTCCCACACGGGATCAAGCCTGGAACCTGGGCACATACCCTCATGGGGAATTGAACCATGAACTTCTGGTTCATAGGTTGATGCTCAACCACTGAGCCACACTGACTGGGCCAGAAGAGGAAATTTAAACCCGCAGATCTAGTTAGCAGAGTGGGGTTAAAAGCCAGGTCTTCTTCACCCTGCTCCGTCTCTGCCTTTTTTTTCTGCCATCATCGGGGCTTTCCCACCTTGTCTAGAGAAGTGTCACCTTTCAGGCCAGGGATACTGTGGAACATCCCTATACCTGAAGTTGTTGCTGGAGTTGGTTTTTACTTTTCCTTGCAAGGACTTGAAGTGATATTGAGTGGGTGATGCCTGATGGTTGAAGAGAAGCGAATATATGCATGTTTAGGTGGGAGGTAGAAAATTTTGCTTCTTTACATATTTGGCTTTGGTGTTGTTAATATGACACTAATTAGTCTGAGTACTCAGGGTAGACTTGGATTAAGGAAGTGGTTAAGTCCACTTAACACCCTTTCACACACCCCCTCCTTGTTTAGCCTGTGATCTGGGAATAGAAGCCTGGACAGGGATCTCTGAATAGCCAAGACATAATGTTTTTATCAACAAGTGTTCGTTGAGCTGTTGCCATGTGGCAGATCCAAAGGATCTATTTGAAGTCTTTTCAGATAGATGAAGTCCCTATCCTTAGGTCTAGTGGGTAACATAGACCAAAAATTAGCAATGACAGTGTAATGAGCCAGAATCAGGGAAATACAATGAGGCATTGGAGGATAGTTTTGTACCCATTTCCATGGTGTATATGAGGGTGATGGGTTTCTTCACACCACCAATTCTCAAGACACCAGTTGGGTCTCCTACAGTTCAGCTCAGTAATGACACTACCCAAAAATGTATCTGATTCCATAGGGTAAAGACTCAGTCCTGCAAAACAAATACTGTTGTAGTGTAACTCCCATCTTAGAAAGGACGCCTCAAAAAGTCAAATTATGGAGTCATTTATTAAAGGTCAGCAGTATATGAGGTCTGGAGCAAAATAACTCCAGACCTCGAATCCCCAAACAGCTTGACACATCTGGCTTATATTGGCAGAATATCACAGAGGTATTGATTACATTTTTGAGTCTGGAATGAGGAACCTGTTTCTCGAAAAGCACTTTTTTACAGAAGCAAAAATTGAGCCAGTTAGTTACCTAAAGTATCTAAGAGTCACTGAATCAACAGAAACACATTATCTGGAACCCCCTGGGCAATGTAGAATAACTGTGCTGTCCAGATTCTGGGATCACTGAGTCAACAGGAATGCACTATCTGTAGCTACTGAGGCAATTTAGGGTCTGTTCTGATTCCGGGATCACGGAGTCAACTGAAACTCAGTTATCTGTAGCTACTGAGACAATTTAGGATAATTGAGCTGTTCTGGTTCCCAGAGGAATGTGCTTCGATGACCAGTGCGATCACAATCAATGGGATATTCAAACCATCATCAATGAAGTATTGGGATAGCATATATAAGTTCAGAAAATCAAAATAACTTTCTATTGTTTTAGCAAACAAGTAAGTACAGAACCCAAACAGCAGTTTCTACCTAAGATGATTGCTACCGTACTTCAGTGCACAAACCTACACTTATTCAAATACGAGTCATGTGCCAGACAATTTAGTGCTTAGCACTGTGAGAAGAAAATCCTAAGGCCAAGAGAGAATAAAAATAAAAACAGGAACTTTGGAAAGAAACTGAGTTGGTTCTTTGAGCAGGGAAACCAAGAAAATAAACCACCAACTAGCCGAACAAGAATAAGTGTGCCTGCCTCTACATTAAAGGCTGCACAGAACCCCTAGGAGGGAAATGCTGGCAGCTCTCCACCTTGGTTTGCGGAGAGTATGCTCAGTGGAAGGACTCAACCTGGGAGAATCCGACGTATCCAGAGCACAGAGGGAACTGCTGATGTGAGCTAAGGGAGAAATAGTTGGGGATCTACTGATTTCATGCGATTTGAAAGAGGTATGACTTGCTGTAGCTCATTATAATACCTTACTCTTTCTAGAAGCTCCTTTAGCAAACCAGTGCAGTAACTACTATACTTCTCAGTGTCAGGAATGGCTTCTTTTTCACTCTCTGTCCCAGCAAAAATGGCCCTATGATTTCCAGAGGATCCCGAGAGCACCTGTTACCTTACTCTGGGAGGAAAAAACTAGTAATCAACACTCAGTTTGCTGTTATATTTCTGTATTTTATATACCATGACTTCAGAGTAGTTGACTTTTAAAAAATATATATTTTATTGATTTTTTTACAGGGAGGAAAGGAGAGGGATAGAGAGTTAGAAACATTGAAAAGAGAGAAACATCCATCAGCTGCCTCCTGCACATCCCCTACTGGAGATGTGCCTGCAACCAAGGTACATACCCTTGACTGGAATCGAACCTGGGACCTCTCAGTCCACAGGCTTTATCCACTGAGCCAAACCGATTTCAGCGAGTAGCTGACTTTTTTCCCCCTAATTTTAAAGGTTCTTGAAATCAGGATGACTTAAATTTTAATACCTATGGTATAGCATTTTTTTCTTTTCCTAAAATACATAAATCCATGATTTAGGGATTAGAGCACTTATTAAATTTCAAATGAGTATTCAAATACACATGCAGACCTAGCATGGGGTCTTGGTAAAAACAAGCGCACACTTGCATGCCCCCTTATAAACCAGTCTGACCTGCCTCTCTTGTCTGTGCGTCAGGTTTCAGAGCACTGTACAAGTGAGCAAGTTGCAAGACCTTGTTAACCGCAGCAAGATGGCCAGGTGCAGAGGACGGTTTGTCTGCCCAGTGATCCTATTCAAGGGCAAGGTAAGACCACACCATACACTCCCCGAGACCCTCTTCTGGGGTGACTGGTTTAATGCAAAGTGTAGGATAATTTTGTTCTTGGCTTTTGCCAGCTGAGTATTGGTGGTTACTGGATGCTGGGTGAAGACCAGAGAAACAGACCAATTCTGATAACCACCTTCAAGAATGAGTCTAGGGCCTGGCCTGTGGTGCTCAGTGATTGAGTGGCAACCTATGGACCAGGAGGTCACCTTTGCTTTGGTCATATGCCCAGGTTGCTGGCTCATCCCTATTGTGGGGTATGAGGAGGTAGCTGATCGATGATTCTCTCTCATTGTTGATGTTTTTCTCTCCCTCTCCCTTCCTCTCTGAAATCAATAAAAAAATATTTTTAAAAAATAGTAAATCTAGGTAGGGAAGGGATAGTCACACCAGAGTGCCCCACCCTGTGTTCTGGAGCCAGACTGCCTAGATTCAGACCTGACTGTGCAAGGCTGTTTTCTCTATAAAATGGGAATAATAATCATGTCTACATCAAAGGTTTATGGAGATTAGATCAAGTCAGTTATGACACTGTTTATTATTTTTTCAATCATATAATTTATTAAGTATTTATTAAATGTGTACTATATTCCATGCACCGTTTCAAGCCTTAAGTTACATCAGTATTAGACAAAATTCTTTACCCCCATGGAGCTGATATTCTAGTGACTGTTATTGATTTGACTCCCCAATACCTTCTCATTTTACCTTTTTATAATTCTTTGACGTAATACCATTCTCATATTGCAGATGAAACTCAAAGAGGTTAATAATTTTCCCACATTTACTTTAAACAGCTAGAGAGCTGGGATTTAAACCTACCCCAAAACTTCTTCAGGCTACCACACTAAATTAGAGTCACAAGGTGTGTGAGGCATAGTCAGCCAGTCCACACCAAAGAGGGGCAGCAGTGTGGACTGGCTGACTGTGCCTCATTAAATGAGGAGGATTGAGTTTGAGAGCATTGGAAGATAAGCAGAATGATCATTGGCAGGAGGAGTGGGAGGGTGTTCCAAGCAGGTGATACAGCCCAGGAAAAGGCATGGATGCAGGAACAAGAGAGGCCAGGAAACCTCACTGGAATGGAAGGCACGTGTTGGAACTGATTGAGCACAGGAGGCTAATGCTGACCAAGCTATTGCGTCGGCCAGGAGAGCCACTGTGGTTCTTGAGCAGACAGATGCAGGGCAGAAGTATCATTTTGAGGAAGATGAGTCCAGGAATAGTGAACTTGGAGCAGAGAGCCTAGAAGAGATGAGGGGAAGAAGGATGCAGTCATTTAGCAGGTGTCTGAGTGCATGCGCTATAGCTTTCCTCTCGGTAGCTTACAGACTCCAGCTGCAGTTACCCAGCATGAGTGGTCCGGGGGTCAGGGTGGGCAGTGTTTCTGCCCTTTTGGGTCTGTCTTCTGCAAAATGGGAGAAGGGCAAAATGTGAGAGATAAGAAGGGAGATTTAGCAAAAGGCTTCCTTAGAAAGTTTTCATGTTCCTGGGAGTTTCCAAAACTTTTTAAATAAATTTTTATTCAGATTATTAGAATTGTTCCTCTTTTTTCCCCCCAAAGCTCCCCTCCACCCGGTTCTCAGCCCACACTCAGCCCTTACCTCCCTCCCCACTCCACTGTCCTAATCCATAAGTGTACGATTTTTGTCCAGTCTCTTCCTGTACCCCCCACACCCCTTACACCACGAGAATTGTCAGTCCACTCCCTTTCTATGCCCCTGATTCTATTATATTCACCAAGTTATTCTGTTCATCAGATTTTTTATCCACTTGATTTTTAGATTCACTTGTTGATAGATAATGTATTTGTAATTCATAATTTTTATCTTTATCTTTTTCTTCTTCTTCCTCCTCTTAAAGAATACCTTTCAGTATTTCATATAATACTGGTTTGGTGGTGATAAATTCCTTTAGCTTTTTCTTGTCTGTGAAGCTGCTTATCTGCCCTTCAATTCCAAATGATAGCTTTGCTGGGTAGAGTAATCTTGGTTGTAGGATCTTGCTATTCATCACTTTGAATATTTCTTGCCAGTCCCTTCTGGCCTGCATAGTTTTTGTTGAGAAATTCACTGACGGTCGCGTGGGTACTCCCTTATAGGTAACTGTTTTTCTCTTGCTGCTTTTTTTTTTTTTTTAATATATTTTATTGATTTTTTACAGAGCGGAAGGGAGAGGGATAGAAAGTCAGAAACATCGATGAGAGAGAGACATTGATCAGCTGCCTCTTGCACGCCCCCTATTGGGGATGTGCCCGCAGCCAAGGTACATGCCCTTGAATCGAACCCGGGACCCCGCAGTCCGCAGTCTGACGCTCTATCCACTGAGCCAAACCGGTCTCGGCTCTTGCTGCTTTTAATATTCTCTTTCTGTCTTTTGCTCTTGGCATTTTAATTATGATGTGTCTTGGTGTGGTCCTTTTGTTTGGGGTTCTGTGCGCTTCCTGGACTTACAGGTCTCTTTCTTTCACCAGGTGGAGGAAGTTTTTGGTCATCATTTCTTCAAATAGGCTTTCAGTATTTTGCTCTCTTCTGGCACCCCCATAATTCGGATGTTGGTACGCTTGAGGTTGTCCCAGAGGCTCCTTACACTATCTTCATATTTTTGGATTATTTTTGCTTTTCGCTTTTCCGGTAGGGTTTTTTGCTTCTTTGTATTTCAAATCTTTGACTTGATTCTTGCAATCCTCTAGTCAGCAGTTGAATCTCTGTATATTATTTTTTATTTCAGTCAGTGTATGCTTAATTTCTAGTTGGTCCTTTTTCATATCCTCGACGGTCTTGCTAAATTTATCGGCCTTATCTAGAAAATTCTTGAAAAACCTTATAACCGTGGTTTTGAACTCTATATCCAGTTGTTTGCTTTCCTTCATTTTTTTTCACTTGTGACCTATTTCTTTGTCTCTGCACTTTGGCTGCTTCCCTGAGTTGATAGAGTGGCTTTGTGTGCTAGGTGTCCTATAGGGCCCAGTAGCTCAACCTCCCCAGTTACCTGAAGTGAACACTCTTGGTGCACCTTTTTGTGGCCTGTGTGCAAAGTCTTGTTGTAGTTAAGTCTTGATTGTTGTTGATGTCACTGGGAGAATTGACCTCCAGGCCAATTGGCTGTGAAGATCAGCTGTGTCTACTATGGGAGAACTTCTGTGCTGGAGGCACCCATATGGAACAAGACTTGCAAAAGCCTCTATTCTCAGCTTGGATGGGGTGGAGTCTCAGGGCGGAGCAGACAGCAATGGCTTCCTGTCAGCCCTGCCCTAAGAGGCCCCTGGGTCTCAGTGTCCCTTGGTAATCACTGTAAGCACCTCTGAGCTAAAGCCGCCCTCGAGTTTTGCCCACTGCCAGAAAGTCCAGTTTCTCCCCAAATGAGCTTGGGTCCCCAGAGTCTTGCCCAGAACTGGAGTTCAGAGCTGTCTGGAACTTTTGTCTCCCTCCTGATTGATAAAGCTAGCCCCATACTCATTTGCTAGCCCTCTGCCTTCTGCTGCTTCTCTGAGTCTTAGTGTGTTTTTCTCTTTCCTTCTAATTGTAGGATTTCCACTCAGCAGCCTTCCTGTGGTTCTGGATGATGTCCGTTTTGTCTTTTAGTTGTAGTTTTGAAATTGTTGAGCCAGGCAGCAGTTTAGGTGTTTACCTATGCCGCCATCTTTGTTTCTCCCCAGAACTCTATCTTAAAGATCATTGCTCTATGGAGCATAGTGCTTGTTACTATAAATTACACAGGAAATACTCAAACCACTGTTTCTCAAAGTGTGTTTCATAGAATCATAGTTTAAGAATATATTTGAAAAGCATTCTCTGTCCAACAAGAATGAACAATATTGCATACTGATCCTCAAGCTCCAGATTCATAAGGCATGTTGATACGCAAATATTAATACATAAAGGCTCTGAGAAGTCTTGTGGCAGAGAGGTCTGTGTAGCTTTGTTGGCTCTGGTATGTCTCATTTGTCTGTAGACCATGAGCAAGGAACTTTCCTGAATGCATTTGGGAAATGCCACCCTGAACAGCTTAGTCTAGTGGGGTTGCTGAATAACAGATTATAGCACTTAACAGACTAAACTAAGCAGGCCTATAAGAAAGGGCCTAAGCCAACTGATTTCAGAGGGAGGGTGATGAGTTGGAGGGATTATTGAGGAGGCTTTGGAATTCTTAAATCTTTATGAGGGCTTTCCCATTAATCCTGCCCTCTTCCTTTGTACCTTCTTGTCTGAGCAAGGTGATACCATTTTATGCCCCTTAGCTTCCCCTGACTCAGTAGGTATTTGGTTAATACCTACTTACGTATGTTTTATTCTAGTTGTGTGTTTGAATGTCAGTCATTTCCCTCTCTCTGCTGTAATCCCTCCTAGGGCAGTGTTCTTGTCTTACTGCTGTCTTCCCAGCAGCTGGAAAAGTGCCTCTGGATTGTACATACAGGCTCAACAAGAAGATTCTGCTCTTGGATGTAACAGTAGTGGGCCCCAAGCTCGTTTCTAGGCGGACAGAGAAGTAAGACAGCCCTTGTCCTCATGGAGCTCAGTGAGTGGAGAAGGAAGACAAGTGAACAAGCAGTTGAGAGAGAGATTGGGAAAAGCACATGAATGTCTTCTGTTGTGAAATGGGATGTGGCCCTCAGAGAAGTGTGGCACTCATCAGGCACTTGGTTACTGGGGCGGTGATGGTAGTACTTCAGGGGCAGCTACCTCTGCCAGGTTGGGAAGGGAAATATGTTAAGTGCTTACTTCCTGCTTCCTTCAAAACTCAGTTCAGTGTGGTTAGTGCGACTGTGGAACTAAATGTTTAATTTTATTTATTTTATTATTTCTGATTTTTATTTTATTTTATTTTGTTAATCCTTATCTGAGGATATTTTTCCGTTGATTTTCTGTAAAATATATATGTGTGTGTGTATATATATATATGTTTCAAAATATATTTTTATTGATTTCAGAGAACAAGGAGAAGGAGAGAGAAACATCAATGATAAGAGATTCATTGATCAGCTGCCGCCTGTATGCTCCCTACTGGGAATCAAGCCCTCAACCTGTGCATGTGCCCTGGACTGCAATCGAACCTGGGACCCTCTGTCCACAGGCCAATACTCTACCCACTGAGCCAAACCAGCTAGAGCTCCATTGATTTTTAGAGAGAGTGGAAGGGAAGGGGAGAGATATATAGAGAGAAACATCTATGTGAGAGAGATACATTGATTTGGTTGCTTCCCGCAGGCACCCCAACCAGTGCCAGGATTGAGCCTGTAATCAGGGTACATGCCCTTGACTAGAATCGAAGCCAAGACCCTTCAGTCTGGGGACTGATGCTTTATCCACTAAGCCAAATTGGCTAGGGCTGTTGTATTATTTTTAAGTAAGGTATAATGGACACATAACATTCTATTAGTTTCAGGTGTTCAACGTAATGACTCAGTATATATTTGTATATATTCCAAAATAATCACAGTAAGTCTAGCTAACTCACCACACATAGTTAACAGTATTTTTTCCTTATGATGAGAATTTTTAAAACCTATGTTTTGCCAGTCATTATGGTTCAGTGGTTGAGTTTTGACCTATGAATGGCTTGATTTCCCGTCAGGGCACATGCTCAGGTTGCTGGCTCGATCTCCAGTAGGGGTCATGTAGGAGGTAGCCAGTCAGTGATTCATTCTCATCATTGATGTTTTCTGTCTCTCCCTCTCCCTCTCTAAAGTCAATAAAAAAATAATTTAAAAAAATCTCTACTCTTAACCACTTTCAAATAGCTATCAGTGTTATTAACTCTAGTATCATATTGTACATCACATCTCCGTGTCTTGTTTATTTTATAACTGGAATTTTTTTTTACCTTTTGTGTGTTTTAAAAATTTTTTATCTTTAAATATAATTGATGTACAATATTATGTGAGTTGCAGGTGTACAACCCAGTGATTAGACATTTATATAACTTACAAAATGATCACCCTGATAAGTCTAGTACCCATCTGATGTCATATAGTTATTACTATGTTCTTTATGCAATACTTTACATCCCCATGACTATTCTGCAACTACCAATTTATGCTCTACTTACTTTTTAAATTTTTTTAAACATATTTTATTGATTTTTTTTACAGTGAGGAAGGGAGAGGGATAGTTAGAAACATCAATGAGAAACATCCATCAGCTGCCTCCTGCACGCCCCCTACTGGGGATGTGCTTGCAACCAAGGAACATGCCCTTGACTGGAATTGAACCTGGGACCTTTCAGTCCACAGGCTGATGCTCTATCCACTGAGCCAAACCGGTTTTGGCTGTACTACTTATTTTTTTAATCAAATTTTTATTGTTTAATTTATTACAGATATTTCTCTTTGTCTCCCCCCCCCCCAGAGGTCCCCTCCACTTGATTCCCCACTCCACCCCATGCCCTTACTCCTGCCACTGTCTTCATCTATAGGTGTAAGATTTTTGTCCAATCTTTTCCTGCACCCCTGACACCCTCTTCCCCCTGAGAATTGTCAGTTCACTACCTTTCTATGTCCCTGATTCTGTTATATTCATCAATCCAGTCTGTTCATCAGATTTTTTATTCACTTGATTTTTAGATTCACTTATTGGTAAGTATGTATTGTCATTTTGTTGTTCATAGTTTTTATCTTTACCTTTTTCTTCCTCCTCCTCTTAAAGAATACCCTTCAACATTTCATATAATCTTGGTTTGGTGGTGATGAACTCCTTTAGCTTTTTCTATGAAGCAAGTCCTGCCCCATATGCGTGTCTGTGAAGCCCTTTATCTGACCTTCAATTCTGAATGATAGCTTTGCTAGGTAGAGTAATCTTGATTGTAGGTTCTTACTATTCATCACTTTGAATATTTCTTTATCACTTCCTTCTGGCCTGCATAGTTTTTGTTGAGAAATTCACTGACAGTTGTATGGGTGCTCCCTTTGTAGGTAACCAACTGTTTTTCTCTTGCTGCTTTCAAGATTCTCTTTGTCTTTTGCCCTTGACATTTTAATTATGATGTGTCTTGGTGTGGTTCTCTTTGGATTCCTCTTGTTTGGGGTTCTCTGCTCTTCCTGGACTTGTAAGTCTATTTTTTTCATCAGGTAGGGGAAGTTTTGGTCATTATTTTTTCTAATAGGTTTTCAATATTTTGCGCTCTCTTTTCTTCTGGCACCCCAATAATTTGGATGTTGGTACGCTTAAAGTTGTTCCAGAAGCTCCTTACACTTTCTTCATATTTTTGGGTTCTTTTTTCTTTTTGTTTTTCTGGTTGGATGTTTTTTGTTTCCTCATATTTCAAATCTTTGGTTTGATTCTTAGGGTCCTTTGATATACCTTTGAATTTCTGTATATTCTTTATTTCAGACAGTGTATGCTTAATTTCTGACTGGTCCTTTTACATTTTCTTGGCATTCTCATTAAGGTCCTTGAAGGTCTCATTAAGCTTCTTGGAGGTCTCATCAAGTTTCTCAGCAGTTTTTTAGAAGAGTCTTGAGTAACCTTATAAATGTGGTCCTGAACTCTATGTCCAGTAGTCTGCTTTCCTTCATTTCTTTCATTCATGACATGTTTCTTTGTCTCCGCATTTTGCTGCTTCCCTGTGTGATAGAGTGAAAGAACTGCTGTGTTGGAGACACGCATATGGGGCAGGATTTGCTTCATTGGGGCTTTGGTGCTCACCAAGTCTGCCTCTTGAATGTGTCACTTAATAGATATGAGTAGTTGAATTCTGGTGTTGTCTCACACTGACCTCTAGATACACTAGCTTCTGGATTTCCAATGGGGTGCAGGTCAGCTACTGTCTGAGGTGACCCAGCAGTAGCTACAGCGAGAATTACGGTTTTCTCCTCTTTGCTTGGGATTTGGAGGTTTTGGAGCTGTCTGACCAGAGCTGCAGTTTATTAGATTAAGATGCAGTAGGGCAGGCCATTTACATGCAAATGCCACTGCACACAGCTTGGATGGGTTTGCAGATTGTGCGGGGGTGGGGGTGAGATCTCAGGGAGTCACTAGGCCAGAGTGTGGCAAAACAGCAATGTCTGCCAGTCAGCTGTCTCTGCATCTCTGCGTTTCCAAGTCCCCTGCACAGTGAACAATGGTTGCTGTGCGCACCTCTGTAAGGGAGCCACCCTCACTTTCTGACTCAATGGCAGACAGTCCAGCTTCTCCCCCTAGGAGTCTGAGTCCCCAGCGTCTCCCCAGAAACTGGAGTTCAGAGTAATCAGGAACTTGTTTCCCTTTGGGTTGAAAATAGCAGTGCACCCCATCGCCCACTGCCAGCCCAGTTCGCGTGCCTTCGTACCCTTAACTTTTCAGCGCTTGTGCACTTCAGTGCTCTTTTCTCTTTTCTTCTAGTTGCAGAACTTACACTCGGCCAGCTTTCCCGTGGTTCTGGGTGATAGACGTTTTGTCTTTTAGTTAGAGTTTTGAAATTGTTGTGAGGCAGCAGTTTAGGTGTTTACCTATGCTGCCATCTTGGTTTCTCCTCTACTTATTTTTTAAAATATATTTTACTGATTTTTTTAGAGAGGAATCAGGAATTAGGTTCTGCAATGGTGTACAGCTTTCTTTAGGCACTAGGCCAGGACCTTCCTGGGGAGGTTGGTGCCCCACTTGGCGAGTTGGCCGACTCATCTGCTCTTTTCTATCTGGCTAGTTCTTTGGCTGCCTCAATTACCAAAAGACAAGGACAATCAAAGGGTTGTGGGAGACCTGATGCAGAAAGAGATATCTGAGCCTTCAACAATTCAAGAAATAGTCTCAGAACTCAACCACCAAAGAAGGGTATGCGCCTGCTCTGAAAATATTTTCCAGAAAAATGGCAAAGAAGAGTGAGATTTGGTGCCAGCAGCTTAGATGATGAGGAAGGGTGGGCATGATAACACATGCCAGTGGAACTCAAGCCACATGCCCCCTTACTTCAGGGTCTTTACACTTCCTGCTACAGCTCTCTACTTTGCTGCTCTTAATTTGGGGGCTGGTCACCTTAGCACAAGGACTCTTAACAAGGGCTGGAGATGGGTCCATGGATGCACTTGGGAAGAGAGCCCAGAAACCCCTGAAATGTAGGTAAACTGGTGTGTCCATTTTTTTCTGGAGAAAGACTATTTTCATCAGATTTTCAAAATGCTTTTGGATGTAGAAAAAGCTAAGCATCCCCTGTCATAGAGTTCATCCTGCCTAGGCCAGCAGGAATCCCAGCCCAAGCCCTTAGACTTGCAGACAACCTTCCCACAAATCCGTTCTTGCCCAGCATTGAAGAACACCCCACCCAGCCTCAGGTTAAATCCAGGTCGCTCTTTGTTACCTCCCCCTACCCCAGGCTGCCGCTGTCTCAGAAAGCAAGAAGTTCCCGCTTACGCCCTTTTCCTGTAGGAGCACAGCTTCTTCCCATTAGCTTACAGGTAGAGAAGGTGAGGCATTGTTTTGTGGTCTTCCTGGGACCCACTTGACATTGAGAAATGGCTTTACCTGTCACCTTGCAGCTTTCGATCTCTATTGTAATCGCCCAGCCACCCTGACTGCCACCCCCAGCCTTTAGCTAAACTCTGGGCTGGCTGGCTTTCCCGGCCCCAGTTATCTCCTGTCATTCCCCAACCCTACTAGATCTCCTGGAACACAATTTAATTAAAGATGAAGCCTTAAAATTAGATGGATTGAAGTTCATGCTGGTTGATGGTTTCTAGAATTCTAGCTCTCAAAATACTTCTTTAGTGATGAGAAAAAGAGTAAAAGAATATGTAAGCACATCTCTAGCTACATTTCCTTAATACTGAGGAGAGAAAACAAATATATATATATGTGTGTGTGTGTATGTATGTAATTATATATGTAATTATCATTATTATTGTATTTATTTATTTTTTACAAAAAAGCCCCCAAGCATTTCTCCCTTTATTGGCCCTCCTGCTTCAAAGGTTGCTCACCCAGCACTAAACAGTTCAGGTAACTGTAAGCCCACAGGTTTTGAGGGTAGGTGGGTCTAGATCAGATCTCATTGCGTGACCTTATGCATTACTTCACCTGCCTGTGCCTGTGAAGCAGCAATAATGCCTGCCTCATGGATTTCATGGGCTCATGGAAACAGTGAACAGATGGTATAACCATCAGATCTTACCCAAGTACATGTGTGATAACCTCTGGATGTATCACAGTTAGTAACACTCTGGTGCTGCTTGTCTGGGGAGATCCCCCCTTGGCAGAGGCTGTAGATTATATATAGGCATCTTCCTATGTGACCTCTGTGCCCTTGATGCTGATAAGATTTCAGTGAGTGCTCCTGCACCCATTTTGCTGGAAGAATCAGAGAAGTCCAAGTGTTTTTTTGACTGCATACTTCAGAAAACTGACTGGTCAAAGGGTACAAACCTCCAGTTATAAGACAAATAAGTTCTGTGTGCATCTAATGTATAGCATGGTGATTATAGTTATACTTGAAAGCTGCAGAGAGATGATTTTTATTTTATTTTTAGAGAAACAATTTGTTATTCTACTTAATATGCATTCATTAGTTGATTCTTGTATGTGCTCTGACCGGGATCGAACCCACAACCTTGGTGTATCAGGATGATACACCAACTGAGCTACCCGGCCAGGACTGCAGAGAGATGAGTTTAAATGTTTTTACCACAAAAAAGAAATGCTGATTATGTGACATCGTGGAGGTGTTAAGTAACAGTATGGTGATAGTTATTTTGCAATATGAGAGCATCGAATCAACATGTTGTATACCTTAAACTTACATAATGTCATGTCAGTTATATTTCAGTAAAGCTGGGGCGGGGGGGACCTAGAAAACTATCTGACCCTGAAAATTCTGGTTTTCTCCCAGCACATTTGCAGGTCGGCCACGCTGGCTGGATGGGGGGAGCTGTATGGACGAACTGGCTACAACTATATTTTCTCAGGTGACTATTAAGCTGTGTCCTCTGTGACTTAAGAACAAGGACCCAGTCATAGAGAATAGCCACTCCTAGCCACAGTGGCACGTGGCATCAGTAGAGGGTGGGAGCTAGCTGGGGACAGGCTAGGTGCCTTCTTTTGTCACCCAAGGAGATGTTTGGCATAGAAGACTGCCAGCATATGGGGCATCTGGTGCTGAAAAGACACAAGGGCTGCCAGTAGGGGTGGAGCTGGTGGGGCAGGCTGGTCAGGACTTCCCTGGGTGGATTCCCTGGATCCACCGCCTCAGTGCTCACAGACTGTCTCTCTGGCAGGGGGTGCAGATGATGCCTGGACGGATGCAGAGGACATCACAGAGGAGGACTGTGCTCTTCGGTCAGTGCCACGTTGTTATGGGTTGGGCTGGTGTTGGGGTCGGGTGTCTGACCAGTGGTGGCCCTTTTCATACTGATTCAGATTCACCCCTGGTCCAGGTGAGTGGATTGGCTCTCTTCCTCCCACTGCTAAGTCATAATACAAGGTTGTTGAAGTCCATCATGTGGCTTCACACCAAAGCGGACTTTATTGAATACATGAGCAGTCTTTCCTCACCCTGGCTCACATCAGAATCCCAGAAATAATGTGCTAGTCCACCACCTGTGTGTGTGTCGTTAAACCCTATAGTTTCCAGGTGTGGCCAAGGTGGTGAAGGCCAGCTTGCCTGCCAGGTGTCACAGCACACTTGGTGCTGAGGCTCAGGGCAAGTGCTTCAGTACCCACATGAGAGATATACAGAGAAGAAGCTCCACAGCTTTATTAGGTCCTCGTCGGTCTAGGTCAGTGGATAGAGCGTTGCCCTGTGGACTGTAGGGCTTCGAGTTCAGTTCCGGTCAAGGGCACATAACTTGGTTCCAGGCTCCTCCCTGACCCAGGCTCTGGTTGGGGTTTGTGCAGAAGGCAACCAATTGATGTGTTTCTTTCACATGGATATTTCTCTTTGTCTTTCCCTCTCTCTTCCACTTTCTAAAAATCGGTGGAAAAATATCCTCTGGTGGGTATTAAAAACAAACAAGTATCTTAGGCCCCTGTAAAGGCAGGAAATGGGCTGGTTCACACTGTTCATACTTCTTTCCAAATGTTCTTAGAAAACACTGGTATAGGATATTTTGGAAAAGCTCATTTGCATGGTCTGCACCACATGGGAAATCTTTAACTGGTATCAAGTGTCTCTGGAATGCACATGAGCACCCTAGTACGATCAGCTGCCCCACATCATGGCTTAGTCCCTGGAAGGCCTCACGCTGTGCTTGGAGTTCTGCCTGTGAGTCCAGCGGCCTGGCTTGTGCTCAGGAATGTTTGGCTCTTCCCCCGAGATCAGCCAGGCCTTCTTCCACAGCTTCTACTTTTTGGTGAGGAGACTGCTAGGGACAGCTAAGCAGTGGACATAAAAAAAAATTAATGGGGACTGTTTGCTCATTCTACTTTTGCTTTAATCTGTGTGACTGATCAAAAGGGGGGATTAGGAAGATTATATCTTTCTCCTGGCTTCATAGGCCTATAACTAGAAGGAATTCACTTGCTAGTATCTCACATTCAGTTGATAAGATAGCTTTAAAAAGTCCATCTGCCATCAAGAATTTCAGTCTGTTCCGATATGAACAAGCAAGCTATAGCTAAAAATGGTCTAAAGGTGGAGGGATATAAACTCTGTAATGGAAGCTTAAATACTCTTATCAGCAATCAGCTTGCTGCTTTTTAGAACTTGGAGATTATCTTGGGTCTTCTGGCTTAATGACATGCTGGGCCAAAAAGCCTTTGCCTAGTTCAGGGCTGCAACTTGTCTCTTTGAAATGCATCTCAGAGGAGGTAATCTCTTAGAAAGTCACCTTCTCCAAACCTTTCTAGAACCAGTTTTTCTGTCTTCCTTTCCCTTCATTTTCTGGAGAAGGGAAACAATTTCTTGCCAATAACATCTGTATTTCTTTGAACAAGCTCACCAACCCCAGTTCTTTTTTTTTTCTTTTTTTTGAATGAGTGTGCAGTGCAACTTCTCCCTCTGGCTCTTTGTTTCAGAAGTTCCGACACACATCTTTTTGATAAGGTCAGAGGCTATGACATCAAGCTGCTTCGGTACCTGTCAGTCAAATACATCTGTGACCTGATGGTAGAGAACAAGAAGGTGAAGTTTGGCATGAAGTAAGTACAGGGCACCCACTGTGAAATGGGCAGACGCGATGTGTTCACAGGCTTTCGGGTTGGTGGTAGTAGGTAGTGGTTACTGAGGGCTCACCACATGCCAGGCCTTGTGCTAAGAGCTTTCTGTCATCCTTTCCTTGTACCTTCACACAGCCCTGCAACAGGTTCTAGTGTTGCCTATCTTGCAGACAGGAAACTGAAGCACAGAGAAGTTAAAAAACTGGTTCAAGTTTGTCCAGATAGTAACGAAGAAGCCAGGAGTCTCCAGCCTGTGCTCTGCTGCCTCCTCTGAGATACCCTTGAAGGTTTCCTTTGACTCCCAAGTTCTACACCATCTCTGGTAGATTAGAGTCTCTTTTGTAGTGGGACAACAACAATAGAAATTGGTGTATATTCAATTTTTACTTCGCATATGGGCCAAATCTTCATGTGATAAGGCAAGAACTTGAAAAATTGGAACCCTTGTGAGGGTGTTGAAATTGTAGATTTTCTGAACATTTTTTTATAATACTGACTTTAATTATGCTGAGGTTGTCCTAGAAAATAAGGCATAAGCTCTACAGATATCTGAATATCTCTTATCCCTCCTCCTTCATCTGTCAAGACAGTCCTAAGTCTTTACCCTTCAGATGCTGCTTGTCCCCCCTGTTTAGGAGTGTCCTCAGTGAGTATTGAGGTGAGAGCCCCCAAAGTTATTTGGCTCTCGTCTTAACACCACGTTCCAGGTCAGAATGGCTGTGCTGCCTTCACTTGTGGGACTTAGGTGGAAGGTTGTTCTGCATATTTAGGTTCTGGTTGTGTTGCTGCAGTATTAGAGGGAGAGTAACCTCTCTCGCTTGATACGTTAGGGTAGGGGCAGCTACATTTCTTAATTGTTCAAAGTAAACACTGCTGAAGGAAATCATTGGTAACTCTATTAAGAGTAGTTTGTTTAGCAAGAAGTTCTCACTGTGCTCATCGGGGAATGATGTGTCTGTGTTGTGATGTCATAACACATTGTGTCCTGTCTTGTAGTGTAACCTCCTCCGAGAAGGTGGACAAAGCCCAGCGCTATGCCGACTTCACTCTCCTCTCCATCCCGTATCCAGGTAGGGAGTCTTTTCAGGGTCTAGTCAAGTGACAGGCTTCCAAGGACCCGGGGCTCTCGGAGGCTGTCAGAAGCCGTTTCTCTTAGTGTCCCAGAACTTTCTGGGAGGATCTTGTCAGTCAGCATAGCACATCGTGGCTCCCACGCAGAGGCAGTTACACTCAGGGTAGGGCGCTGTCCTGGAAGAGGCTTTCCACTCACAGGGGCCCAGGGATTGAGGGAGTTAACTTCCCCTCTCTGAGCCTGAGGCTTTCTCAGGTGTCATTGGAGCTCAGTGCAGCTTAACTCAGGGTTTTGTTGTGAGGATTAGATGAGATCATGTTTATCAGTGTGCTTTGTGCAGGCAAGGTAGAAAATGACATTGTGAGTACTCAGGGTCACGAACAAATTATGCTAGTCTGACCCCAGCGGATGTGACCCTTTTTGCAAGGCTCTTCTGGTAGTGGAAGAGGATCATTGCTCTACCCCTGGAGTACGTAGTTGTGCGTAGTTGGTGGTGGCTTCACCCTGTTGCAGAGCTCTTTGGTGTGCATAGAGCTAGCTAGCTAGCTGCATTTGTCTTTGGCGCACAGACATGTATGCGACCTGCGGCCAGGGCAGTATTCTATGCACTGGATACTAAAGCTGTATTGGTCCAGTTGGTAACAATTAAGCTAGCTGGCTATTCCTGTTTGTTCAGCCAGGGAGTCCAAGGAGCCCCAACAGCAGTGTAAGACTGTCAGCAAACAGCAGGAAGTATACTCTTTCCTGCTTCTCAGCACCAGCCTCTGCCTTTGGTCCTGTGCTGGACCTTGTCTCCTCATCTTGGAGCCACATGGCCAATGGCAAGGGCAGGCCGGTGACAGCAGGTTGCTGTATAGCCAAGAAGCCTTCTCATTAGAACTACAAGTTCATCTAGTGCCTGGCAGGGAGAGTGAATCTTCATCCATGTAAGTTGCTGACCCCGATGACCTGGTACTCTTACAACTGCTTCCATCACAGTCTCTCCTCATTCTTCTCTGCCAGCATAGCATTTGGTGCCATGAAAGCTGGGCTGGAGTCCCAGCTGTAGCACTGTGTGTCCTTGAATAAGTCCCTTAACCCTTCTGAGCATCTGTTTCATTCTCTATAAAATGAAGATAGTGATGCTCATTTCAGGTTCAAGTACCAGACCTATCCCTGACAGGTGCTTGGTAAACACCAGGCCTACAATGGGTACCTGGGAGGAAAGACTCAGAGCAGCTCCTCTTTCCAAAGAGCACTGTGGGCAGATGCTGACCACAGCAGTCATGTCGGGAGCTTGTCAGCAGCAGAGCTGCATCTGGACAGGAGTATGCAACCAGGTGTCCTCTTGAGCTGTCAGGTAGAGCTTGGTTTCAAACCAGGCTGGTGACTTCTAGGAGATGTTTTGGGGGAACTTCACAGACTGAAGTTCTCTGCAGAACAGGAAAAGTCCACATTGCCACTGCTTTCTTTGCTTATGTTTAGGTTCTAAGGACATAATTACAAAAAGTTTTGCCAGAAGTTTGAAAACCACTTCTTCAGAAAATAGTACAATATCCTTTCTGTGGTATTTTAACAGCTTGTTACAGGGCTTCCAAAATGTTAGCACCCTTTGACTCAGTTATTCATTAGGCCATAATCCTGCCAACTTGGGGGTAAAGATGTTCATCATAGTGTCTGTTGATACCAGCAAATGTGGGAAATCTTGTCATTAATCAGAATGATGAATGTGTAAATGTTGGTAGAGCCTTTGATAGAATGGAATATTACATACTCATAGAAAAATGCTTTAACTTTTTGACATGAAAAGATGCTTAAGATGCTAAGCAGGATACAAGATTATGTAAAGTAGTCCCCCCTTATTTGTGGTTTCAAATTTCTGTAGTTTTGGTTATCCATAGTTAGCCATGGTCTGAAAATATTAAGTGGAAAATTCCAGAAATAAACAGTTCATAAGTTTTAGAGAAACCAAGATGGCGGCATAGGTCAACACCTAAACTGCTTCGCACAATTTCAAAACTACAAATAAAAGACAAAATGGACATCATCCAGAACCACAGGAAGGCTGGCGGAGTGGAAATTCTACAACTAGAAGGAAAGAGAAAAGTACACTGAAACTTACAGGAGCTGTAGAAGGCAGAGTTATGGAGGCGCTCGCAAGGAGAGGGCTGGCAACTGAGTATGCAGCGGGCTTTCTCAATCGGGAGGGAGACAACAGCTCCCGACTGTGCTGAACTCCAATTCCGTCGAGACTCTGGGGACCCAGACTTCTATGGGAAGAAACTGGATTGTCTGGCAGTGGGTGAAACTTGAGGGTGGCTTTCTCTCAAAGGTGCTTGCATCAATTACCATAGGACACTGAGAACCAGGGACCTCTTAGGGCAGGGTTGAGGGGAAGCCATCGCGATTTTGTCCCACCCTGTCATCCTGCCCCACGAAGCCATAGCTATTTGCTCCGCCCTGAGACTCTGCCCCATCCAAGCTGAATAAAGAGGCTTTTGCATATGAATGGCCTGGTCATTTGAATTTTAAACCTGACCTACAGCTGAGTCAGTGAGACCCAAACAAGAAAAATCTGCGAATCTCTCTATATTCTTGGGCAGATGCTAAATTAGCACCTACTTGGAGATCCAAGAGCCAGGGTACCCAGGGATCAGAGTGGGACCATCCAGATTACAACTCCTCAGATCCATAAGGGACACACTCAAAAGGCAGACTCAGCACCAAAGCCCCACTGAAGCAAGGGTGTCTCCAGCACAGAAGTTCTCCCAGCGTAGACATAGCTGATCCTCACAGCCAATTAGCCTGGAGATCAATTCCTCCCAGTGATATCAACAACAATCAAGGCTTTACTACAACAAGAGTTTGCACACAGCCCACAAAGGGGTGTACCAAGAGTGTCCATCTCAGGTAACGGGGGGCTGAGCCACTGGGCCCTATAGGACACCTAGCACACAAAGCCACTCTATCAACTCAGGGAAGCAGCCAAAGTGCGGAGACAAAGAAATAGGTCACAAGTGAAAAAAATGAAGGAAAGCAAACAACTGGATATAGAGTTCAAAACCATGGTTATAAGGTTTTTCAAGAATTTTCTAGATAAGGCCGATAAATTTAGCAAGACCGTCGAGGATATGAAAAAGGACCAACTAGAAATTAAGCATACACTGACTGAAATAAAAAATAATATACAGAGATTCAACTGCTGACTAGAGGATTGCAAGAATCAAGTCAAAGATTTGAAATACAAAGAAGCAAAAAACCCTACTGGAAAAGCGAAAAGCAAAAATAATCCAAAAATATGAAGATAGTGTAAGGAGCCTCTGGGACAACCTCAAGCGTACCAACATCCGAATTATGGGGGTGCCAGAAGAAGAGAAAGAGCAAGATACTGAAAACCTATAGTGACCGAAACTTCCCCCACCTGGTGAAAGAAATTGACTTAAAGTCCAAGAAACTCACAGAACCCCAAACAAAAGGAATCCAAAGAGGACCACACCAAGACACATCATAATTAAAATGCCAAGAGCAAAAGACAAAGATAATATTAAAACCAGCAGAGTAAAACAGTTACAAGGGAACACCCATATGATTGTCAGCTAATTTCCCCGACAATAACTATGCAGGCCAGAGGGGAGTGGCAAGAAAAATTCAAAGTGATGAATAGCAAGAACCTACAACCAAGATTACTCTATCCAGCAAAGCTATCATTTAGAATTGAAGATCAGATAAAGAGCTTCACAGATAAGAAAAAGCTAAAGGAGTTAATCACCTCCAAACCAGGATTATATGAAATGCTGGAAGGTATTCTTTAAGAAGAGGAAGAAAAGGTAAAGATAAAAATTATGAACAGCAAATACATACCTATCAACAAGTGAATCTAAAAATCTGATGAACAGAATAAACTGGTGAATATAATAGAATCAGGGGCATAGAAAGGGAGTGGACTGATAATACTCAGGAGGAAAATACCCTAAAAAAGGGTGCAGGAAGCGATTGGACAAAAATAGTTCACCTATGGATGAGGATGGGGAGTGGGTAAGGACAGAGGGTAGGGTGGGAACCAGATGAAGGGAACTATGGAGGGGGGGGAGGAACAATTGTAATAATCTGAACAATAAATACTTACTTAAAAAAAAAACAGTTCATAAGTTTCAAATTGCTTGCCATTCTGAGTAGTGTGATGAAATCTCACACTGTTCCTCTCTGTCCTGTCCTGGATGTGAATCATCTCTTTATCCAGCATATCTACAGTATTTATGCCACCTCAACTAACAGACCAACTGTCACGATAGCACAATGCTTGTGTTCAAGTAACCATTATTTTACTTAATTATGGACCCAAAGCATAAGGGACTGATGCTGGCAATGGAGATACTCCAGAGAGAAGCTGTAAAGTATGTGTATGTATAGTACATACACACTGTAGTATTATAGTGCAATTCCAGCTATCTAAGGGGAAAAGTGCCTACACAGTGTTTATATACTACATCTGAAAATGTTTATAAATTACATCTGAGAGTTTATGTATTGAGAGGGAGGGATTAATAAAAATAAATCCAAAAGGGACATAGGTAGTATTTTCAACAGTAAAAATTTATTAAAAAATAAAGCCATTGCACATGCAGAAAAGCACTTTTTAAAATATATTTTTATTGATTTCAGAGAGGAAGGGAGACAGATAGGAACATCAATGATGGAAGAATCATTAATCAGCTGCCTCCTGCACACCCCGCATTGGGGATCGAGCCCACAACCAGGCATGTGTCCTAACCAGGAATCAACCTGTGACCTCCTGGTTCACAGTTCGGCGCTCAACCACTGAGCCGTGCCGCCTGGAGAAGCACATTTAATTGCTATACTTATGTTCTTGAATTTCTTCACATGCCTGTATCACTTTATAAAAAATAAAATCACTGTTATCCAAACCAAGTCATAAAATATACTTTGCTGAGGTTGAAGAGTCTCAGCTGAGCCCTCTAATGGCTTTGAAGCCCAGACAGGAACTGGGATGGTATCAGTTCTAGTTCTGTCCAACCAACTTGCGCTTAGACTGGCCCTTGAAAATGGGAAGTGTTCTGGGAGCACTTCCTTCAGGGACCGAAATAGATGGGACGAAAACTCCCAGCATGAATTTAATTTGTCCCTTTCTCGAGTGCTGCTGTTCTCCCCCCACTTTTGGTCCCATTCCTCTTGCCTCTCAGCCTGTTCAGATGATGTATGTTAGAAATTGCCCTGGGTACCGAGTCTATTTTAATTCTATTTTTTTCTCACAAAAAAATTGCTTTTGCATCATAGGCCAGTCAGAGCTCCTTCTGACTGGCTTATGATGCAGAGCCTGAAGTGTTGATCTGAGCAGTTCGAGTTTGGAGAAAAACACTTCATAGGAGCTCTGAGAGATAATTATGTCTTCTAAACCTGGACTAATAAGCTCAGGGCCCCTGTCTGATATTTATGTTTCTTCTTTCTCCCAGTGAAGTACCCAGGAATAGACTGGAGTATTCTAGCTGGGGATTGTTTCCTGACTTCGGAGTCAGAAGTGAGGTTTGGGGGATTAGAGTGCAAAGTGTGTGTGGGATGCGAGCCAAGTCTGTAAACATGTGACTTTCATCTCCAAAGGAGCCTTTGCTTTCTTACCTGGGTGTCTCCAGACAGGAAGTTGGCCCAAGAGTAGCTGGAGAGTTCCATGTTAATATTTTTGGCTTGTAGCCACTTCCACAGAATTTGAACAACTATTTTGCCTTTGGGGACCTCACCAAACAGACCTGTGGCCAAAGCCATGTGCCCTCCAAAGTTTGTGTTGCCCTGCTTGAGGAACTGAGAGTGACTTCAGGAAGCTACTCTCAAGATGCCTTCTCCCACCCTGTGGCTGGAAGCCACAGCAGCCCAAGGATGTTCCTGTGTTACGGTGTGAGAGCAAGCCGCACCCTTCCTGAGTCAGGCAGCTGACTGTAAGCTGTGGGCTGGCACTGTGGGCTCTTGTTGCAGCAGCAGCATGATGCTAATGTGCTGTCATTTGAATGCCACTTGTACCAGAGCTGTGCTAGGTGTTTTATATGTGTTATTTCATTTTATCCTTAACCATGTTACAAATGAGAAAATCAAGGCTTAGAAAATTTAAACAACTTGTTCGCCGTCCCAGAGCTAAGCTAAAAGCTGAGATTTGAAGCTGGGAATGTTGCCTAAGCCCTTTCTCTTCACTTTTCCTCTCTATATCCTTGAGGATTTACCCTAGTGGAGTTTATCATTTTTATAGCAAATGATACAGAAAGCACATCTTGGCCAGGTTTGTTGGAGCTGGACTTGTCTCTTGAGCACCTGTCACATTTCAGGCACTGTCTGTGTCCTTTCCAGTACATTGCAGTGTTCAGCCCTCACTGAGAGCCTGCGAGTTTGGTGTCAGAGCAGAGGGGGAGTGATCTGTAACTACATAAATTGCCAAGATGGTGCTGACAGGACTCCCAATTTGTAAGCCATGCTTTTGTTTGCTGGCTGTTGACACTTCAGGGGCATGTAGGACAGGGGACCTGAAACGAGAAAGTTTTAACCTATAACTCCATCAGTGAGTACAGATGGAGAGAGATACAGAGAGGTATGCAGGCAGGTCATAGGTCCTTTGGAAGGCATATAACTGGAAACCAGACTAGCTCAGAGGCTTGTTCCCTATCTCTCACCTGCCCATTCCAGTCCCCACCCCCAGCCCGCACCCCCAGGTCTACTGTGGCTTCACTTGGGGCCTACCATGTGGAGAAGCTGGTGGCCCCCTCGGTCCTACAGCACTCAGGGGCATCTCAGGAGGCTGGGCTGGAAAGAGTGGTGTCGTAACTCTGCTCTTCTTTCCCAGGGTGTGAATTTTTCAAGGAATATAAAGATCGTGATTACATGGCTGAAGGGCTCATTTTTAACTGGAAGCAGGTATGAACAATAATATTTATCAACTTGGGTCTCATGTTTCTTTGTAAAGGGAGATTATGGAGAACAGCTAACAATCTTCTTGGAGAAAACAAGGACCTTCTCTTCTTTTCCCTAAATGACTCTCTTTTTTTTCTCTCCTTGTATATACATGTTTATATTCATGTCATATGTATTTTCCTTTCCCTTTAATTTCTCCCTTTCTGTAAAGGTGTTTTCAGGGACAAAATAGGAAAAGTTCTTCCTCTTTGCCACACCATCTGTGTCAGGAGTGGAACCAACACCTGTTCCTTCCCCAGTCGGTGGGAGCAGGCCGCAGGAGCCTGCTGGGGCTGAGCACAGGTCCGTCACATCTGTCTCAGCGGTAAACACTCGAGCTGCTAAATGGGGAGCTTCACTCAGCAGCAGCAACATCTGGTCCCTTTCACCTTAAGCCCTCACTCCCAGGGTAGCACAGGCATCGGGCTCAGAGAGGGCAAACACTGTGGAGGGACATCCTGGCTGCCTGTGGTAGCCACAGCTTCAAGGCCACAACTTGCCCTGTCACCAGGGCTTCTCCTGATGGCCAGCCCAAATCTCACAGCTGTCTTTTCTGTCCTCAGGACTACGTTGATGCGCCATTGAGCATCCCCGAGTTCCTGACTTGCTCTCTGAATATTGACTGGAGCCAGTATCAGGTGAGGGGCCCAACTTGAGCAGGGCAGAATAAGGGAAGGGGCCAGGGGACGCTTGGTGCCAGTCTCTCACGCAGATTGCTGAAGGCTGGCTGGTGCCCTCTAACCTTGCGTTGCCTGGGAAAGGAGGAACTGCTCATCTGTTGACTCTCCTGATTTGCACTTGGCCCAGAAAATCTAAGCTTTCTGAATGTGACTCCAACATTGGTGTGCACCAGGGGGTTCTGTTTCCAGAGGACCTTGTGGTGTCTGCTTTCCAGCTCTGGGCTTTAGTAATTTTTTTCCTTTTTCCTTTTAAATGTGTGTTCTGCCAGAGGAAGTGCAGAGCTGCCTGACCTCATTTGATTATAAAAACTTTAAAAATTATTTCCGTTGTGCTCCTCTCTGTCTCTGGCTACCATGGAAGAGGCCCTAGTCTTACTGGCTGGATCCATCTATCTACTGGGTTTGTCGCCGTACAAGTCCAAAGGCGTCAGCAGTTCCTTGTCACTTGCTTCAGCCAGGACAAGTAGCCTTGTTTTCCCTATCTGTTCCCTCTGCCTGGCTGACACACTGCCTTTAGGATTTGGCTCAGTGTCCATCCAGGAGAACTTCCCTGATGTCCTCTCCCCCACACCTGTAAGGTAGCATACCTGTATCCACATTGCCATTGACTCCTGGGCATAGTTATCATGGAATTTTCCACTGGTTTAGAGATCTGCTTCCCTGTCTCCAGTAGACTGAGCTCCAAGAGGACAAGCAGTCACCGCCTGTGCATCCCCACTACAGAAACGCACAGAACCTAGAGCTGGAAAGACCAAGCCAGTGAAACCCCCTGTCTCCCTCCTCCCTTCTTCCATCCCATCCAGCCCTGAGGTCTCAGAGAGGCCCAGCCCACCTCTTAGGCAGCTATGTGCTCCCATATGATCTTGGACTGTTTTCCTGGTAGCAGGTGGTATGTAAAGGTAGAGGTTCTGCTTTTATCTTACACATCCAGCCTCCAATCACACAGCAGATGCTCCATGACTATTTGGTGAATGAGAGTGGTGTCAGGTTTTCTTTATGCAGGTGTTTCTACAAGGGTGTGTGAGGAACGACAGCAGGCCAGTGTTGGTTGTGCCCCAGCAGCCTGGGGAAGGGACAGGTTGGGGGACCCTGCTGCCTGGTCTCAAGTCCCAACCTGTACCTGAACAGAGTGAGTGGCAAAAGGAACCTGCAGGCTTCTTTCTTAATTTATTATATGTAGAGTTCTCAAGTAGGCCCTATCCCAAGCCACACTTGTTCTTCCTTCTGGCACATTTTTTCTCCTTGTGTGGGTACAAACTAGAGCTGATAAACTACTTACTCATCAAGTAAGGTGCAACTGTAGGGGTTCGATATGTTGACACTGACAAGGACGTTTGTTTCTCTAGAAAGGAGTCCTGTGTGTGAGGAGTTCTGCTGAGTAGATAGAAGCCCTGGATCTAGGCCCCAGCTTGCTCAGCCTTTCTTGCAAGGCTCTGTGGCCTTGAGCAAGTGCCCTCAGTTCTCTCTGAAAGTGGAGTTAACTCCTATTTCAGCACTGTGGTGAGGTTCAAATATGATCACTGTGAGAAAGTGTCCTCTTAACTGAAATGCCAGACTGATTTTTGTGATGATAATTAAGAACTAGGCTACTTACTAGCTTGCTAACTCAAGGTAGTGAAACTAATAACATTCCAGGTACAAAAGTAAAAGGGCAGGGCTTCCTCTCAGGATTCCAGCCTCCCCAGTTGCTTAACTGGTTGGTCTCACTGGAGCTCCTACCATCCTCTTCCTCAGCCAGGTGTGGTTTCTGGCCTTTCAGCCCCTTCACCTGGGCGTCCAGGACTCCCCATTACTCATCTCATTCATCATTCACTCATTAGCTCACTGCCAGTTTTCCCAGGCCAGGCCTCTCTTGGTGCTCTGCATCTGCATCACCTTTTGCAAGTATCCCTCTGGACAGCCATCTCAAACTCAAGCTGGCCAAACTGGCCACAGACTACAGTGCCGCCAGGCCCTCCACCATTTACCTAGATGCTCAAACTTGAAAATTGGGTGCTTTTCTTCCCCCACTCCCATTGCCATATCCCATCAATTCTTTTTTTTTTTTTAATATATTTTATTGATTTTTCACAGAGAGGAAGGGAAAGGGATAGAAAGTCAGAAACATCATCGATGAGAGAGAAACATCGATCAGCTGCCTCTTGCACACCTCCAACTGGGGATGTGCCCGCAGCCAAGGTACATGCCCTTGACCGGAATCGAACCTGGGACCTTTCAGTCCGCAGGCCGAGGCTCTATCCACTGAGCCATACCGGTTCGGCATATCCCATCAATTCTTAAATCTCTGTCCTTGCCTCCCTAGTCCAGGCTACTATCATCTCAAGAGAATCTCATGTCTGAATGTGGGACGCATGGAGGGATTCTGGAAATGGTGAATGTAAAGAACTTGAAAAGGGCCTCACAGACAGCAATACTCAAATCATGGAGCAAGGTCTTCATAGTCATCCCTCCCCTAAAACTCACCAATGACTATCTATCTATCTATCTATCTATCTATCTATCTCAGAGATGAAGGGAGAGGGAGAAATACCAATGATGAGAATCATTGACGGGCTGCTTCTTACACACCCCACACTGGGGATCCAACCCACACCCGAGCATGTGTGCAGTCACTGAACCACGCCAGCCAGGCCCCCACCACTGACTTTAGTCCAGGGCCCTTATGTGGCCCACCGGCTCCCATGCCCCAGCCTTGTTCTTGTGGATGGCCATCCTCTCCTCCAGCCGCACTGGCCTCCTTTTAGCCCCTGAAGAAAGAGTGCTTTCCAGGTTTGCACATGCTATTCTCTCTGCCAGAAACACTTGTTCACTTTCCCTCTCCTCTTCTTATATTCTTGTCACCACCTCCAAAAAGTGCTCCCTGCAGCAGTTCACTTTGCCTTCCCTCTCCTGCAGCCCCGTGAGGGCTGAGGTCATTGTTCACCACAGTATCCCAGGGCCCGTGGTCACCCATTGATGTCCACAAGTGGGAGAGTGCTTGTGGCAAGACACATGTGGTCTTGCCACTCTCCACGCAACCAGATTGATTCCATAGAGGTCTGCTTTTTCTTTCTGTGCCCTATGACCCCTTCCAGCATCTGCTTCTCAAGCTAGCCCCTGAATAGGCATTGAAGGAACATTCTACAGCTATATCCTAGTCCCTAAAGCACTAAGCCTTGGAGATGCAGAGATGCCAAAATGATCTCTGTCCTTGCTGGGCTCAATGTAAGAGAAGAGGCAACAAAATAACTATCACCTGCGTGAAAGAGCTATTGACCAGTAGCCACAGAAGAGGACTGCAGAGATGAGCTTTTCAGTCAGGGGGAAGAGTACTCCAGGTATCCTATCTAATAAAAGAGTAATATGCAAATTTGTACCTTTGCCATACCCACAACCATGCCTGCCAGTCAGGAGCAGATTATGCAAATAAACCCCAACCAAGATGGCTGCCGTCACTGAGAGCAGGAGGAAGGCTTGGGTTTCCCTGGCAACAGAGGAAGCCAAGCTTTCCACCTGCCATTGCCGGCCTAGGCCTCCACTCTAGGCTTCGTTTCAAACAAATGGCTGCCTTGGCTCTGCTCCAGACTACAAAGTTTCAAATTATTGACATAGATTAATCCCAGATCCCAGGGCCTCAGCTTAGGTCCCTGGGGGGCGTGGCTGGCCTGCAAACCTCCACAGGCCCCTCGCCCAGGCTGCCCCTCACCCCAAGGGAACCCCCACCCTGATCTGGGACACTCTTCAGGGCAAACCAGTTGGCCTCCACCCATGCACCAGGCCTCTATCCTATCTAATAAAAGAGTAGTTTGCAGATTGACTATCACTCCAACACACAATAGGGCTGCCCCCATGTGGTCAAAGATCCTGCCCCCATGTGGACACAAGATGGCTACCACAAGATGGCCAGCAGGGGAGGACCATTGGGAGGTTCCAGGCCCTGCAAGGGAGGGCAGTTGTGGGTGATCAGGCCAGCAGGGGAGGACAGATGGGAGGGATCAGGCCTTTAAGGAAGGGCAGTTGGGGGTGATCAAGCCTGCAGGGGAGGGCAGTTAGGGGTGACCAGGCCAGCAGAGGAGGGAAGTTGGGAGCAAACGGGCTGGCAGGGGAGCAGTTAGACATCAACTAGGCTGGCAGGGTAGTGGTTAGGGGGTGATTAGGCTGGCAGGCAGAAGCAGTTAGGGGCAATCAGGGAGGCAGGCAGGTGAGCAGTTTGGAGCCAGCAGTCCTGGATTGTGAGAAGGATGTCTGACTGCCCGTTTAGGCCCATTCCTACCAGGATTGGGCCTAAACGGGCAGTCGGACATCCCTCGAGGGGTCTCAGATTGGAGAGGGTGCAGACTGGGCTAAGGGACATCTCTCCCCCCCCCCCCCAACCTCTCCCTGTACACAAATTTCATGCACCGGGCCTCTAGTAAAAACTTAAGTCACCTGGTGTACACCTCCGCACTCATAGACTTCATGGGTCATGTCGGATAAGAGAGGTTAGCCTAGATTTTAGTGCACTTCCCAGGTCTTCTTCACATTCTGCAATGACCTCAAACTTTTATTTCTTTGTTAGAATAGGAAAAGTCCCTGCAGTGTAGCATGTGACTAAGAATGTGAACTTCGAAGTCCAGCTCAGCTTAGCTCTGTGACCTTGAGCCTCTATCAACCCATTGCTCCCCAGCCTATGGTTCCTCTCCCAGCACTGAGCTCATTGTGAATTTGCTGCCTCTCCCTTGTTGACAGTGGCCCCTTTGAATAACCACCTGGTTCTGATCCTTGTTCGGTCTTGCCTACTCCTCGCTGCTACAGTCTTTCCCCAGCCCACCTGACTTCCCTGGGCTTTGTGCTACATAACTCCGCCTCTGCTCCTGCTTTTCCTCCCACTATGAGAATTACAGCTCTCGGGAAATCTGTTGGCGTGTCTGACACGCTTGAGCCAGATGAGTGGAGACCCTGTGCTCCTGCGGGTAATGGCTTTATTAGTGCAGCGCTGTCTCTGGAGCTGCTGAAAGTGGGTCAGAACTCGCCAGGGGCCCTGAGAGGGTCACGTAAATGAGCCTGTTTTAAATTCCCGGGAAAACCATTCCAATTACAGGTGTCATGTTCACCCTCCCCCCGGGAAGCACGCTCTCACTGGCATATCTGCCCTCTGCACGGCCCTGGAACACGGATAAGCAGTTGTGTTGAGAGGCTTCCCCACGTGGGGGGAGGGGCTGCAAAACTGGGTCGAGCCCCTCCGTGGAATTCCAGGTCCGAGTGGACTGTTTCTAAGAGCGTCTGGGGCTAGAACAGAGGTCCCGATCTCTTTACAGCTTTGCCTGTTTTTCATCTCCTATCTCATGGGCTTTTGTCTTAAAAGGTTCTGTCTGACTAACAGACTGCATTTATTATTCATCAAAAGACAGGGTATGCAGTGAATAGCAGTAAAAAGTAAATGAAACGTGGTTGATGAGAAGCTTGATATTTTCCTTGGTTTCTGTGATGTGTTAGCAAATGAAGGAATGATTCTTTCTGTTTAGCAACAGTAGCCACCAGCTCAAGACTCTTTGTTCCCTTCTGTATGTCCCCCGGAGAGCCCTGTGTAGTGCCTAGGGCAGTGGTCAGCAAACTGCGGTTCGCAAGCCACGTGCAGCTCACGAGCCATGGTTTGCTGCTCTGTTGACTAAAGAGTTTGCCGACCACTGGCCTAGGGCTTAGAGGAGGCCACGGGTGACTGCTGGTGTGGGTGTGGGGCTGTGGGCTGCCCAGGCCTCTGCGTGGCTTCTCCTTTCTCACTGTCATGAGTAAGGGGGACCTGTGGGGTGAGGGTGCAGGGAAAGGTGGAAGGAGCTCTCAGAATGGGGAATGAAGTCTCTGGTTATCTGGGATTTGGGACCAAGAATAATTGTTGCCCCAGAATAACTCAGCTTTTTTTTTTTTTTTTTAAACTTCAAATTCTCAGTCTGAGTTAAATATCTATTCTTAGATCCCTTTTATCTTCTCCTACAGAGCTGGGACCTGGTGCAACAAACACAAAACTACCTGAAACTGCTGCTTTCCATAATTAACAGTGACGGTGAGTCTGCCTCTGTCTGAGCCCTCAAGCCTTTGGATCCCCTGGCTGTTCCCAGGTCATGACATTGAGAATGTGTGTTTGCTGGGGCCACAGAAGTGTATTTTGCTCTATGGTAGAAGGACTTGGGGATTCCCTTGTCCATTGGCAGCTTTATTCCATGTCTTTAAAACCCTAGAATACAAAATTATGAACTCGTTACTATCTGAACCACATACAGGATGCTTCTGCACGGCGCCAACTGACCTTTGAGCGTGTTTTGTGGGGGGCCGGAATGGCCTCTTTTAATTCAGAAAGATGAGAGAAAATCAGTCCTGCCTTCTTATTGGGCACATGAAAAGGCCTTAGAGGACCAGGCAACTTACCCCAGTTAGCTATTTTGATTGGATGTCTCTGGAACAGGTTGACTCTTCACAATATCAATCAAGAATTCTGGCCCTAGCTGGTTCGGCTCAGTGGGTAGAGCACCAGCCTGCAGACTAAAGTATCCTGGGTTCGATTCTGGTCAAGGGCACATGCCTGGGTTGCGAGCTTGATCTCCAATGTGAGGTGTGCAGGAGGCAACGATCCATGATTCTCTCACATCATTGATGTTTCTTTCATTCTCTCCCTCTCCCTCCCTCTCAGAATGCAGTAAAAATATATTAAGCCCTAACCTGTATGACTCAGTGGATAGAGCATCAGCTTGTGGACTCAAGGGACCCAGGTTCGATTCTGGTCAAGGACATGTACCTTGGCTGCGGCACATCCCCAGTAGGAGGTGTGCAGGAGGCAGCTGATTGATGTTTCTCTCTCTTGGATGTTTCTAAGACTCTCTCCCTCTCCCTTCCTCTCTGTAAAAAATCGATAAAATATACTTTAAAAACATATATATATATATATATATATGTATGTTAAAAAAAATAATTCTGCGGGTTTGCACTTGCTTGAACAAGTAGAAATATATTAGCTTATATAACCAGGCCCAAGAGCTTAGCCAAATGCCTAATACCACAAAGAACCTCTTCGTTTTTCCCACCCATTGTCTAATTAGCTTCATGGTCCACAACCCTTCCAAACTTGTTTCCTGCCATCTAAACTTCCCCGGAAGAAAGAGACTGCTTCTGTCCGAGCTCATGCTCAGTGGCCCAGGTTGGGTCAAATGCCCATCTCTGAATCAGTCACTGTGGCCAGGTTTGCAAAAGAGTCATTCCTGTCCCTGGAGCTAGGCAGTGGTTCTCTGTCTGGGGCTGAACTGCCCTTCATGGTGGTTTTGGAAAGTTGGGTGTTTTAGGAACTAGGAAAGGGCCACTAGCTTTTGGCAGGTGTTGGCCATGGATCCTAAATGTTCTTGGGACATTGAATTGTTTTGCCCTAAAATATCTGGATTACCCTCCCTGAGAAATGCTGGGCGGTGACATACAGGTCAGCCCCACCTAAATGACCTGGGCAGGGTGACTGTTCAGGCATCACTCCTTCCCTAAAAGTACCCTGAAAATCTGTAGCAGGAGAAAGAAGAGAGAGGTGCTGCGGACAGCTGGGTACCCACCACCCATCCGTTTGTGGGACTAGATTGGAGAATCTTGGAGAAGATGGGTGACAGTTCCCTTCTCATCAGCTGTGTTTGCTTCTCTTCTGGGCCTCTGTTCTTGTGGTTCCTGAGTAGATGACAGCGGGCTGCTGGTGCACTGTATCTCAGGCTGGGATCGGACCCCCCTCTTCATCTCTCTTCTGCGCCTTTCCTTGTGGGCTGTGAGTACGGATGGGCTGGGCTGGGGCAGGGAGCATTTTGAGGCCCCTACTACGATCTACTCTTTGGGAGTGTTAGGACTGTCTCCAGAAAGTAGAGAAGATTTGGAGTAAGGAGTCATGACTAACCTCTTTTCTGGGGCTGTTGGGCAACCTTGTTGTCACTGGGTTTGTAGCTGTGATTCAGCTCCTGAAACAAGGAGGGGCTTCGTCCTGGGAAAGCATCTTTCTGATCTTGGCGTGTCTGTCCGGCCTCTCCCAGGACGGGCTCATCCACACGTCCCTGACGCCTGCTGAGATCCTCTACCTAACTGTGGCCTATGACTGGTTCCTCTTTGGGTAAGTCTTTGGGGACTGTCGGGTTGGGGTGGAGGCAGTGCCTTGAGAACGGCTTCTGTGTGTACGTGGGTGTAGTGGCTTCCGCGATAGTGTTGAAAGTGAGGACACGCCCACCCTCTGGAGAAGTACTGAAAGGTGCAGGTCAGGTCCCACCTGAGGCTGGTGTCAAAGCCACAGTCCCTGTGACTTGGGTCCCCCTTTGCCCTCCTGCCTCAGCGCTGCTGTCTTTGACCTCCTTGCCTTTTTGTTGCAGGCATATGCTGGTAGATCGGCTCAGCAAAGGAGAGGAGGTGGGTACTGCTCATAGTCTGCGAGCACATGCCAGGGCTCTGAGAGCTTGGACTCTTTCACCCATAAGAGGGAGAGGGTGGGGGTCTGCTTGGCGTCCACACTTTAGGGGCAGTGGCTCTCCCAGTGTGTGCTGGGATCAGGCAGCATGGCAGGAAAAGCATCAGCACAGTAGCCCCGTCTACACCTCTGCACTGGGAGATAACGCTTGCCCACACGCTCCCTGTGACCTTCGTGTGGCAGCTCTTTTCCCCTTCCTCCTGCGCCTTCCTTACATGTGACCTTGTTTCCTGTACTCAGCTCTACAACCACTTTACAAGTCCTTTTCTGTGCCCCTCATCCTTCGCGAAAACCCAGATGTTCTTCCCTGTCCCCCACTCTCATCACATTCACTCAGCAACCTTTAAGCCCCAGGCCGTCCATGCCCTGCCCCTCGCTACCAGCCCAGCCCCAGACCAGGCATGGCCAGCTGGGCTCCAGGGCCTGCTTTCTGTCTGTGAGGATGTGCCTTCTTCCTGCTCTTCTCTGCCCTCACCATCTGTTTTGCTGCTTTTCACAGTGTTTGCCTTTTTGAGTATCCTTGTTTTCCTCACACACAGATTTAGAGTCAGACCTGAGTTTGAATCCAAGTTGTCCCGCTTATTACCTGGGTGACCTTGGGTAATGTGAATAACCTTGAGTCTTTTGCGGTTGATCATGCTACCTCACAAAGAGAATGAGTGCATATGCCCAGCGCGGGAGCTGTCACAGTGTCAGCTCTTTTCCTTCTGTCCCCTGTCCCCGCTTAGACTCCCGAAGCATCTTTCTCTCCAGAGGCTGCCTTCTTTCCCAGGCATCTTATCTTGTGCCGCCTCCTTTTGTTCCTTTCTCAGAGCTGCTCCTTGCCCCTTCCTAATCTCTCCCTCCAAGCACTTATCGCATCTGCCAGGGCTGCAGAGCTCAGAAGCCAGCTCCTAAGAGGCCTCTGTGAACTCTGTTAGAGGCATTGACTTTGGCGTTGAAATGGGCAGGTAAAACTCCTCTGCACTCTTGTTTTGAGACTCACTGGTGCTCCAGGACATTCTGCCCTCCATGCCATCTCCTGCATCCCCAAAGCAGGCCAGATTCTGCCTTCAGGGACTCCACAGAAGATGAGGCTAAGCCCTGTGGGGTCTGGATTTAAATCCTGGCCATGTCTCAGCAGATACAGAAGGTCTCCTCAGCTGGGACGGCTGGTCTTCAGGGTGTGGGCTTTTCTCTTACACCCCCCCCCCCCCCCCCCCCCCCCCCCGCAGACATTGATACATCTCGATGCAGCAGCTCCTCAAGATGAGGAGCCCCTCCACAGCTTGGGGCCTCCTCTTCATCTTTTTGTGCGGGGATGAGGAAGATGGTGGGTGGTGAGGGGAGGGGCAGCTGCTCTTTTTGAGACAGAAAGATGCAGGGCAGCATTTATTTTTTTAAAAATATATTTTATTTATTTTTTACAGAGAGGAAGGGAGAGGGATAGAAAGTCAGAAACATCGATGAGAGAGAAACATCGATCAGCTGCCTCTTGCACACTCCCTACCGGGATTGTGCCCGCAGCCAAGGTACATGCCCTTGACCGGAATCGAACCTGGGACCTTCCAGTCCTCAGGCTGATGCTCTATCCACTGAGCCAAACCAGTTTCGGCCAGGGCAGCATTTATATGTAACCGTTTGAATGCAGTTTTTATAATTCTAACCCTTGTTGAAAGTACCTGGGAGGTGGGGTAAGAAGCATTTCCATTTGTCCAGTAGATTGCTCAGTAGGGGGCTGTTGTGCTGGGGGCAGGTGCTGGTGAGTTTGTGACAACCAGCCCATTGGTGTAGCCTTTGTGTTAACTCAGAGGGTACCCCGTACCTCTGGGTCAGACTCATCCCTGGCCAGTCTTCTCCAACTGGAGCCTCCCCTCTGCCCTTCCCTGCCTCATTCCCACCGCTCTGGTCAGGCCCATTCTTAACCTTACCCATAAATTATTTTAAGATACCTCTGTTTACTATGCAGCACCCAGGCAAAACATGCTCCACAAATCCAGCTTGTATATTAGGCAGATTAGACTTGACATTATCTTTTTAAAAAATGGAAAGCATTGATGCTTTAAAAAATAAAAACGAAAAACAGAGACCTATTAAATAGCACTCTTGTCTCCCTGGTCTTTGATATTCGCAGCACATTAGCATATTAAAGACTAAAAGTCCTTGTTGAAAACACCAATTTAATATTATGTAATACAACATTTTCATACTAACCTGATGTTCCCTCTTTTTTCTTTGAGAAGATCATATGGGGCTCTGGGATACCATGAGGGGTATACATGGACTACACTTTTCAGAATCACTGGGGAGTTTAAAAACTGCCAAGACTGCCTTATGTGCATTCAGTGGAGGTCCATCTGACGAGGGTGATGGCTGGAAGAGAGAAGGTCGGTGGGGTTAGGTCAGCAGCCTTCTCCTGTCTGCCCAGCTCAGCTTTAGTCCTGCCCTCACAACTCATGAGCAGTGCAGGCTCTGGGCTAGACAGTGGCTATCCTTCACCCCTGGTTCTCCAGTTTCTGGGTGTCCCCTCTACCAAATCTGATTTCTTTCCTTTCTGGTGTGGTCCTTAATTGGTTTTCATTTAATCTCCTTGACTCAAAAGAATCTGTCCCAGCTGTCCTCTGTTAGCCTCTCTCCCTGGGGTTTCTTAAGGAGAGGCAGAGAGGGGAGGCTGCTGTGCTCTTCATCCTTTTCTGTAGCTTGAGAACACGCATGTTGAATTTGAAGACCGTGAAAATCCATGGCTTACTTCCTTGCAATCCTGTCCTCCCACACCCCTGTGTAGCCTGCTAAGCCTTCTCTGCCACCCATTACAGACCGGAATATCCAGCAGGGTCCCCAACAGGGCTGCCATCCAGCACAGAGCTGACTAGGGGGGCTGGATGACTCTGCTGCGCATTCTGCCCCCTAGATTTTTCTCTGGAGAAGGTTATGTTTTCATGGATATTGCTTTTTGTTTCTTTAGATTTTTTTCTTCTGCTTCAATTTTTTGAAGCATATCATCTCTGAGGAGTTCTCTTCGCTGAAGACACAGAGGTAAGAAGCCTGCTCTTTCACACTGGGACGAGGGTGCCCTGGGAAAGGCCACTCTCTGCAGGCAGGGTCCTGTTTGCCACCTCATCCCTGCCCTGCTTCCCTGCCTGCTTGGTAGGCTGGCTTTTCTAGCCTTCCATCTGAGTCAGGGGAGGGCTCCCTGGTGGAGGGGCTCTTCTGAGATATAACCAAGGCCAGCCTGCAGTTACGCTGTCCAAAAGGTCTCGGGACAGATGAGTGGTCTCTGAGAGCTAGGAGAACAAGTGATTCACTGTAGGAAAAGCCAGCCCAAGGACAGGAGGACTTCCAACTGCCCACAACCCAGCAAAGCGGCCAATTCTCCCACCTGAGGGGATTGTTGCCTTCCCTGGGCTACTGTAAGGCGTGTCTGCGCCACTCACTGTGCAGCCCGTCACCGACAGCAGAGTCTGCTCCCAGCCTGGCAGTTGCCTTAGGACCCCCGTGAGAGTTGTGGCTTTTCTGAGTCCCCTTGCCTTTCAAATTCAAGCTCCCAGTGTGTTTGGCCAGATTGAATTCTTAAGGGGCCAAACTGACAGGGAGGAGGCAGGCTTTGCCTGAAGTGGACCTGGTATTTTACAAAACTCTAGGCCAATAATTTTCAACCTTTCTAATACAGTAGATTGTGGTGACCCCCAACCATATTTTTGTTGCCACACAACTGTAATTTTGCTACTGTTATGAATCGTAATGTAAATATCTGTGTTTTCTGATGGTCTTGGGCTCTACGGGTTGAGAACTGCTAGCAGGGTCACCCAAGACCATCGGAAAACAGATATTTACATTACGATTCATAACAGTAGCAAGTTTACAGTTATGAAGTAGCAACGAAAATAACTTTATGGTTGGGGGTCACCACAACATGAGGGTCGCGGCGTTAGAAAGGTTGAGAACCACTGCTTTAGGTAGACCTGACTCCGTGAGTTGCCTCCGTGGGTTGGAGTTTCTTTCCCCGATGGGCAGCATGTGGGGGAAGGGACAAAGGGAACCCCAGTTCAATTGGAATTCACCATTCTGGGTTCTGTTTACAGGAGGAAGAGTTTGCCAGCCCGGGATTCAGGCTTCACCCTGGAAGATATCTGCATGCTAAGTGAGTCACAGGCCCTAGCGGGTGTCCCCTCCTCTGTGCGTCTTTCTCAGTATAGGCCACACAGGAATTGTTTGTTCTAGAAACTTCTTTCTCCAGTGATATGGTATGAAAGAGGTGGGGGACCTGTCGTGGGAGAAGATAATGTGGTGAACTGATGGCATTGGCGTCTTTCAGGGCGAAAGGACCGCGGCAGCACCACCAGCCTTGGCAGTGACTTCTCTCTGGTCATGGAGAGCTCCCCAGGAGCCGCTGGGAGCTTCACCTATGAGGCCATAGAGCTGGTCTCTGCAGGAGCACAGACTCAAGCAGCTTGGTGAGGGGCCAGGCTGGAACTAAGCTTGCTCACAGCTGTGGCCCAGGGTCACCAGCTCCAGGGAGTCCCAGGAACAAAGGGGCCCATGACAGTAGGACTGAGAGCACAGCTCCATGCCCTGCTGTCTCTTCTGGGCCTTGGAGGCCAGCCATCTGGTTGGTGAGGGGCGCTGCCTGTGGTGGCCCAGGAGCATAAAGAGAGAGGGACAGGGCTGGGTGAGGGAAAGCTGAATGCTAAAGGACTCCCTGGAGGAGCTCCCTTGTATTATTTGCCTGAGAAGGGAGGGGGGGCAGTTTAGAAAAAAGAAGAAAACAGGTGAGTACAAAATGATGATTGGAATTTGGGGACTTGAGTCAATTCCTTTAAGAATCTGATGACTTTCTCCTTACACAAACGGCTCAGGATTTTATATAGCATTTGGAGGGAGGGGCCTTCACTGAACTTAGTTAAGAATCTGTTTTGTAACATGTGCTCTAGGGCCAGTAGGCATTAATTGGATGCCATAGTTCTTCCGTGAAGACTCTGCTCTTGTTGCCCGTGGCTGAGCCTAAGGGAGTACTGATGTATGCCCACTCGCACGTAGCATTTTCCCACTGGAAGTAAAGACTGGGCCCTGAGATTTGGTGAAAGTAGGCCAAGGGGTTGCCTGGGGCGGGCACCCCCTTGGGCCAACAGCCCTACTCTTTCCACTGCAGGAGGAAGAGCCACTCATCCTCTCCACAGTGTGTGCTCTGGAACCGGCCACAGCCCTCGGAGGACCGCCTGCCTTCCCATCACGGGCTGATAGAAGCCAAGTCTTCCAGCTCCTCCTCCTCGAACCATTCTGACAACTTTTTCAGGATAGGTAGCAGTCCTTTGGAGGTCCCCAAAGCCAGGTGAGGAGCTTCAGAGCCTCTAATGGAGGAGGTGGCTAGCCCTCCCCTATCAATTAGGATGGAGAGTAGGGTTCCAGCACCTGAGGTGGTGCTTCGGATGCAGTCTTAGGACAGGGCTCCTGGCCTGCAGCCTGGTGGACGGTGACCTAGGAGGCTAGGGGGAATTGGCAACCTTGGAGATCAACTCACTGCTGGAGGATGGGTTAACGTCTGGGTACAGAGCAAGAGCTGTTTTGTAGAGTGGCGTGAGACTCCTTCCTGGAACCCTGGCACGTGGGGAACTCAGAAGGCCTAGTGGTTGTGATGAGATGGGCAGAGTCGGGGCTGCCTTCACCTGTTGCCTTTGGCAGGTCTCAGTCCATTACCGCACCCTCTTTCTGTGACCTCACATTCTCACGAAAGAGATGGGTCTCGATCCTGAGCCTCTTCTGGCTCTCACCTGCTGTATCCGAATGGGCGGAGCAGTGAGGAGCACAGGCAATAGGGAGCAGGCTAGACATGTGAGGCTGGGCGAGCTTCAGGAGACTGCATATCTGGAACTGGAGCCACTCGGCCACAATAGATAGGTGTGGCTGGATTTGCTGCAGGAATGATGTTTCCTAGATCAGATTAAAACTTAGCACGGGCAGGGCTTAGGTTTGAGGGATGTTCTGACACTTGGGGAAAGCATTTCTGAGCTGACTCCATACCTCTTTTTCCATGTCACATCCCAGGAAAAGAATTCTGGGAATTGCTTTGTTTTCTGAAGCCTTAAGAACGTCCGACCCTTCTGGAGAAAACAAAGCAGTGTGCGACCTAGGAGGTCCTTAATAAATTCTAGGGAGAAATGGGCATTTCACAAGTATCTTAAGTATTGCCCAGTTGGTGTGGCTCAGTGGTTGAGTGTCGACCTATGAACCAGGAGGTCATGATTTGATTCCTGGTCAGGGCACATGCCCAGGTTGCAGGCTCAGTCCCCAGTAGGGGGTGTGCAGGAAGCAGCCAGTCAGTGATTCTCATCATTGGTGTTTCTATCTTTCTCTCTCTTCCTCTCTGAAATAAAAAAATATATATTTACAAAAAAAGAACAATCAATCAATAATTAAACTTTAGAAAATAAAAAATAACTAAGGGGAGAAAGCATTGAAGTCCACCCTGGGTTTGAGCCTAGACTGCCTAGTTTTAGGCCTTAATTGTAATAGGCCTATATATATCAAGGAGGAAATGAGGAGCCCCAAAGTCACAAGCATATTAACGAGGAAAAACCCAAAACTTCTGGAACTCTCCTCTCATCACTATCCTCTTGTTTTTCTCTGTGGGCGAAAACAGGTGATGGGGAAGAACCCCTCCCCACGTAGGCAGAGCAGATCAGTAGTAGAGCTCCAGATGGCACTGTTCAGATGTCCTAGGCACTCACCTCTGAAGGTGAGCCCTTCAGCTTGGAGCACTAACATATCTGCCTGTGCTGTAGCTGAATCTGTTAAACTGTAGCCTCTGACCGCACGGGAGAGTTGGAGGGCGCTGAGCAAGCATTACCTGTGCTTGTTCACATCCTCTGTGTATGCCCACTGCCATGCACCTTGTCTGCATGCCCAGGTTTCCTGGGGCAGGTCCAGAGCTGCTGCAGCTCTATGTGACCCTCCCTGTTCTGGGCTGGAGTTCTTGCTCATCACCTCTGCCTTCTTTCTGTCCAGCAGCACTGCTGGACAACTGGGAAGGGAACAGGAAGATTGGTCTTGACCTCTGAGGCCCTGCCCCGGTCTTTTTTTTTTTTTTAAGACTATATTTTTATTGATTTCAGAGAGGAAGGGAGAGGGAGAGAGAAACATCAAGGATGATAATCACTGATTGGCTGCCTCCTGCATACCCTGTACTGGGATCAAGTCCACAACCCAGGCATGTGCCCTTTTTGGAATTGAACCCGAGACTCTTCAGTCCACAGCCCATGCTCTATCCCCTGAGCCAAACCAGCCAGGGCTCTGCCCTGGTCTTAACTGCCTAGCTGCTGGGGGCTCCCCTGCTGAGGCAGCAATCCATCACCTCTTCCTACACTTAGCTTTTTATTTTTCCTTCTTCCTGCCCATAGAGCCTACTTTCAAATCTTGGGATTATTTCCCTGAGTCTCAATGGTGGTTCTCCGCTTGACCGGGTGACCCAGACTCAAATGGCCAGTCCAGGATAGCAGCCAAGGCCCCTCCCTCAGAGGCTGAGAAGGGTTGGAATGCCCTCTGGCTTCTCAGCCCTGTGAGCCAGGGCCTGGTTGAAGCTGGGACAGCTGGACCAAAGTGGGACACACAGCCTTAGAAAAGCGTGAGGTGGGCTGCTGTGAGGTGTGTGGTGACTCTGCCGGGCTATTCTGGGAATGCCCACTTGGAGCCTGGCGACAAGGTTCTGGATTTGATGCCTGTTTGCCTGAGGTTTTGAAATACTAGATTATTCAGATTTGGAGCATTCTATTTATGTATTTCCATTAACATTAAAATTAATTTAGTCTCTCTTATCTTAAAGTGCCTGAGGGATCCTGTCATTAGCTGGCCTGCCTCTCTTAGGTAACAACAGCCAATCAGCTTTTTAATGCAGTAGAGGAACTGTATGGAAAGAAACCCTTTAATAAAGCTATCTGTGGCAGCCAAAATTCCTCTCCTAATGTGAATTCTCTGGGTTTTATGTGCTCCAAATTCCACAGTATATTTCTTTTAAAGTAGGACTTCCCTATAAAAGGAATTAGAAATGCTTTGTTCAAAGTGAAGAAGTAGGTGTCAGGTTGGGAAGAAACTTCTGTGTGTGTCCAGCTTCGTACCCAGCCCTAGCCATACCCTTCATGAGGAATCTGGCCTTTTTGCATTATTAGCTACTATTGCAACAGCTTCTGATTGAGCTGCATTTCTGGACCATTGTTAAATCTCTCATTAGCTACAGGGCTGGAAGCTGGAGGCTGGGAAGAGGCAGTACCAGTGCTCCAAGCTAATATGCCCCCCATGCCCCCGTTAGTAAGTGGCCCAGCTCCGTGTCACCTTGATCTCTGCTCCAGTGTTAGACATCTTTAGGGGTGCAGGGCTGCTAGCACAGCACTGTCCATGCCTGAGGAGTGGTGCTAGCGCTGTGCCCAGCATGAAGCCAAGCAAAGCCTGACGAGCATATGAACTTGGCTGAGGGTCACCCAGCAGCCTGGTTAAATAACTAAGTAGTGACATAAGAACCAACTCTACCTCCCAACCAGCTGCTCTTCCTGTATCATCCACAACCTATTAACTGCTTATTATAAGCAGTGAGCTCTGTCCCAGGCTGTGTTTAATGAAGCAGAGAAACAAGATTGCTTTCTGCAATACATAGGGCTCTTGTCCCTATGTTTGATGCATTTTGGCATGGGGCCACAGCTCCAGACCCGGGATGAGTGTGAGAAGCCTAAAGGCATTACCAGCTTGAGACCCTGAAGAGAAAACTTGGAGTTCTAAAAGACCTTTCTTTATTGGGTCACATACATGTGTGTATGTATGTGCTTATGGTTAAAGACCTGGCTGGGAGAAAGTGATGTTCCTTTTTCCAAATGTAAGAAATCCCATGTAGGCATCTCTAAAGCCAGTTTCTCTCTGAATTCATGCCCGTGTTGAATTGAAGGATTCTTCCCTTAAGGCCGCGTTCCTGGAGGCATTCCTTAGGGAATTTTACATGAGTGAATGTTAGAAAGAAATAAAAATTTTGCCCTACTGCCAAACCTTGGCCTGTTTCGATGTATTTTTGATGGGCAGGATTCTAAATGCATTCCTGACTGCCCTGTCTTCTTTGTTTTTTAATTTTCAGATATACAACTCTGATTATACATTTATGTAAACTTAAGAAGTGGTAACCCTATAAATCTAGTACCCATCTGACACCATATATAGTTATTATAATACTATATTCCCTATGCTGTGCTTTACATCCCCGTGATTGTTCTGTAACTGCCAATTTGTACTTCTCAGTTCCTTCGTCTTTTTTCCCTGTCTTCCTGGACGCCCTCTATCTGGTAACCATCAAAATGTTCCCTGTATCTTTGAGTCTGTTTTTCGTCTGCTTGTTCATTTATTTTGTTTTTTAGATTCCACATATACTAGTAAGTAAAATCATACGGCATTTTGTCTTTCTCTGCCTGACTTATTTCATTCAGCACAATACCCTTTAAGACCATACATGTTGCTGATGGCTACATTTCATTCTTTTTTGACTGAGTCATGTTTCATTGTACATATGCACCACTTTTATTCATCTATTGATGAACACTTAGGTTGCTTCCATATCTTGGCTATTGTAAATAATGTTTCAGTAAACATATGGATGCATATATCTTTTGGGTTTCTTCAGATAAATACCCAGAAGTGGAATTGCTGAGTCCTTCTTTGTCTCTTGTTATAGCCTTTGATTAAAGTATATTTTGTCTGGTATAAGTATTGTTACCCTAGCCTTTTGCTTGTTTCCATCTTTATAAAATATCTTTTTCTGTCCCTTTAAATCTGTGTATGTCTTTTGATCTGAAGTGAATCTCTAGTAGACAGCATATATAAGGATCTTATTTTGTTATTCAGCCACTGTATGACTTTTGACTGTAGTATTTAATCTATTTGCATATTTGTTGATATGCATTTATTGCCATTTTCCTTCATATTTTTTTCTTTTCCTTAAAGAAGGCCCTTTATCATTTCTTATACTGTTTTGGTGGTGATGACCTTCAGCTTTTGCCTGTCTGGAAAGCTCTTTGTCTGTCCTTTGATTCTAAATGATAATCTTGGATGTGGATTGTTGCTTTTCATTACTTAGAATATTTCATGCTAGTCCCTTCTGGCCTGTAAGATTTTGTTGGAAATCAGCTGACAGTCTTATGGGCACTCTCTTGTAGGTAACTGTTTTCTTTTAAGAGTCTCTGTCTTTTGCCTTTTGCATTTTAATTATGATGTGTTAGTTTTTTTAAAATATATTTTTATTGATTTCAGAGAGGGAGAGAGAGAAACATCATTGATGAGAATCATTGATCAGCTTTCTCCTGCATGCCCCCTACTGGGGATTGAGCCCAGAACCCAGGCATGTGCTTTTGACTGGAATCGAACCCAGGACCCTTCAGTCCACAGGTGGATGCTCTGCTCTATCCACTGAGCCAAATTGACTAGGGCAGTTATGATGTGTCTTGATGTGGGCTTCTAGGTTCATACTGTTTGGGGCTCTCTGTGCTTCCTGGACTTATGTATCCTTTTTCTTGATCAGGTTAGGGAAATTTTCAGTCATTACTTCTTCAAGTAGGTTCTCAATTTCTCACTCTATGTCTTCTCTTTCCAGCACCTCCAAGATGAGAATGTTGGTATTCTTGAGGTTGTCCCTTAACTCTCCTCATTTTTTGGATTCTTTTTTCTTTTTGCTGTTCTGATTGGGTGTTTTCTGCTTCCTTGTATTTTGGATCGCTGACTTAATCCTCTGCTTCATCTACTCTATTATTGATTTCCCTCTGATGCATTTTTCATTTCAAGTACTGTATTCATTTCTGACTGGGTCTTCTTTATGCTTCTATCTCCGTTTTTATGGATCCTATCTCTTTTATTGAAATTCTTGTTAAGTTCATCTACTCTTCCCTGAAGTTCATTGAAAATCCTTATAACTGGAGAGGTTTATTTTTTATTTTAGAGAGAGAGAGAGAATGAGAAGGAAAGACAGAGAATGAAACATCTATGCAGGAGGGAGGCAACATCACCCCCCCCCCCCCAAGTGGGATCAAGCCCAAAATTGAACATGTGCCCTGACCAGGAATTGAACTGGTGACCTTTTGGTGCATGAAACAATGCTCAACCAACTGAGCCACACCAACCAAGGCATAACCTGGTTTTGAACTGTGCATATGGTAGACTGCATTCCTACATTTTATTTAGATCTTTTTCTGGAGTTTTGTTCTGTTCTTTCATTTGGGACATGTTTCTTTGGCTCCTCATTTTGGCTGCCTCTCCATGTTTGTTACTGTGTGTGAGGTAGAGCTGCTTCATCTCCCCGTCTTGGTAGAGTGGCCTGTGTACTAAGTATTCTGTAGTGCCCCCATGGTGTAGCCTCCCCAGTCACCCAAGCTGAGTGCTCCAAGTGCACACCATGTGTGGACTGTGTGCATATTTTTGTAGTTGTGAGCTCAGTTTCTTGAATCCCATCTTTAAAGGGGAGTAATGAACCTGGCCTCCATAAGTTTGTGTTTAAATGAGATAATACCTGGCACATAGTAAATACTCATTTTTTCTACAAATGCTCGGTAAATTGTAACTGATTAAGGATTTGTCCTTGTCAGTTACATATCTGAGGGCCAGTGAGCCATGTCAGGGCACTGGGCAGGTAAAAGGCCAGGGCAGATCTTTTTTTTCTTGCTTCAGCTATGTGGGTTGCACCATTTTGGCTTGTATGGGTGTACCCCCCTCTAAAAAGAACTGTCTAGAAAGCACCTGCCTGGCCCTGGGCAGTGTGGCTCGGTTGGTTGGACAATCATCCCATGCACCAAAACCTTGCAGGGCTCAGTCACGGGTCAGGGTAGGTATGGGAGGTGACCTATCAGTGTTTTTCTCTCACATCAATGTTTTTCTCTTTTCCACTCCCCCTTCCTTTCTAAAATCAATAAAAACATATCCTTAGGTGAAGATTAAAAAATAAAATTTAAAACACCTGCCCTAGTTGGCCCACAGTAAGTATCTGGCAGGAGGTGGGGGGAATGTGAGAGTTGCAGTTTTCTTGGTGCTGTGAAGAGGGCCTAGCATATCCATCTTAGGGAGTGAAATATCACTAAGAAGCCAACCTCCTGGGCCCTCTGAGTCAGAGGGATATGAACAGATGACCTTAGAAGCAACATTGCCTCCAGTTCTGCAGTTTGAGGTTAGCTTGGTCCCATGTTTCTTCCAGTTCTGTAGGTAGATTAGAGGAGGTGGAGCTCCAACCTCCCTCCTGTCTCTCTGATTTACAGACAGCCCGAGTCCTACCAAGTTTCTCCATCTAGAAACAACAACACCCTGCTTTGTTGGGCTCTGTAGCCTTCCACCAGGTGCCAGACCACATCCTGCTCTCATCTCTAATGCTGCTGTCACACACCTTCCGGAGTTTGGCAGGAATGATGAATGTGGCAAGCCTCGGTGTTACAGGAGGTTCTGATTCATGGTGACTTTAATGTAGAAAGCCATCTGTTTTCCCTAGTCTCAAGGTAGTTCTGTTGTAGGACAAACCTGTAATCAAACTTGGCTTTAAAAATGTCTTCTTGTACTGCCTAGCTGAGGGACCTGGGGCAAGTGGCTTCACCTGTCTGAGCTGACATCTCCCTGTCTTCAAAATGGGGATGGTTAAAGATCTCTTGAGATGCAGTGCCTGGATGGTGTGACCGATGTGGTTCTCCCATCTCTGAGTGTCGCTCTTTACGTCAGCCAACTGTGTGGGCCAAGATCAATGCATGTTTTTCTCTGTTCCATACTCCCTACACCACCATTCATGCTTCTACTCTGTTTCTGGGTCCCTACAGAAGCACCTTCTGCTATTCTTGAATTAAAGAATAAAGGGTCAAGCATCAAAGATGATGCATCTCTGGGATCTGGGACATGGGGTAGCTGATGGAAAGGTTTGTTTGATATATCCCTTCCTCTTCCTTCCTCTTCTAATGGCTATACTGCTGCCCAGAGATGACAGAAGGGTTGGCTCTGAGTGAGGGAGGAGGTGGCACAGTAGATTCCCAATACCATTTTCCTCTCCCTGCACTTCACAAACTTTCATCTGAAACAAGCCTGATGAAGCGGTCAAGTTGCCGGCCTGATTCATCCCTTCCCTCTGGGCATAGCCAGTGAGTTAGCTGGGTGTGCTTGTGAATGCAAACTAGGGCTCCTGGAAGGCACTGCAGAGTGGGGCTAGGGCTCTTAATCTAGGTCACCACCCTCCACTCTCCCCAAGAGGCTTGTTCTCCCACCTCTGACAGGAGCTCAGTGGCCCTGGGTTCTGTGTAGCCTCCATGCTAATCTGTGTGCTGGGGAGCATGGGGCATTCAGCCTTGCTCCCCTCGTCTTGGTGCTGTGGATCTTTCACTTGCTCTGTCGGACACCAGGGCAGGCTTTGGTTGATGGCTCACCTCTTGTCACCATGCTTTGCTCTTCTTTCGCTTCTGAAAGTTTTTGCATTAAGCATTGTCTTCATAGCTGAGCCTGTCTTATGTTCTGTATTCTTCTTTCTTGGTCTATCCAGCTGTCTTTGCACTTTTGCAGAAAGTGGTTGACTTTTCAGGTGCTCCACCAACAGCACCTTGCGGCCATGGCCCAGGGCCACCGTAGCACCCAACACCCCCCCCCCCCCCCCAGTGCTTCCCCTGTCAGGCATATGACTGACTGCATCATCTCCCCTCTCTCCTCTCTGCCCCAGATCAGTGGACCATTCCCTGCCCGGATCCTCTCTCTCCACAGACTTTGGCAGCTGGCAGATGGTAACAGGCTGTGGCAGTATTCAGGAGCGGGCTGTCCTGCACCCAGACTCCTCTCTCCCTTTCAGCTTCCCGGAGGAGCTCCCTAACAGTTGTCTGTAAGTGTCTTGCTTGAGAAGGCAGGATGCTCCCCTGCCCATATCAAAAGCTGGTGAGCACACAGCCGTGCTGGTCAGGAACGAGGCAGCGGCCAGTCCCAGGGAGCTAGTTGGGATCCCTGCCCCACCCCAGTGTCAGCCGAGTGTGCTTGCTGCTTATGGACCTGAGGTTTGGAGGAGGCCTGTTACGGGCCGCTCAGAAAGTGCGTTGGAGTGTGTGTTCACCCTTCCCCAGCCTCTAAAACCACCCATCCACGGGTGCCTTGGGGCACATCCTGAGGGAATGCTGGCTGGACTGTAACTATAGAAGATTCTATTTCTGTCTGAGGCTTTGCCTGACAGGAGAATCCTTTGAAAGCAGAACAGTGGGGAAGTGAAGGTAGGTGTATGGTGGAGACCAAAGCCAGAGCGTTGCTGGGTTAGCCCTAAGGCTGTGCTCCTCCCCATTAAAACCCAGGGTTCCATGTCAAACCCTCCTCATTTTTGTCTTCTGCTTTTGCCTCTGGTCAGGAAAAATTAAAACCACAAGCTTATGAAATTCTCTTGCAAGCCTATAAAAGCGTACAAAATCCTGGACTTCCAACTCCTATAAAATAGCCACTTGAGCAGCTGCCCTTGTGGCAGTCACCTGCCCCCTGCCTGCTCTGCTGCTGCATAGATGTCAGGAGTGGCGAGCTTGTTGGCCTGCTCCTCAGCTGTGGCTGCCTGAGGTGCCTCACCTCCCTACCACAGGTGAATGCACTTGGGTTAGGGATTCATCCCCACCACCAGAAGTCCAGCTCATTCCCCCCAATGCTGACTGGTTGGAGACAAGCTGCTCTGGGAGTTGAGAAGATCTCTGCTGAGAGCAGGCAAGGGCTGGGCCTTGGGATTTCAGGATGGCACTCACAGGCCTTGGCCCTGCAACTGGGGAGTAGTCCAGGGACTTCAGAGGCCACTAGTGCCTGGTACAGCCTCTAGGTATGCCCTTAAGCCAGAAACGAGGTCCCTATCTTTGATTTTTGAAGGATTAAAGAAGGTAGTTGCACCTTTCTGTTGGGACTATTTTGGTCACACTGGCCTAAGGAGTAAACACATCTCTGCCCCTGCTTGATAGCATCCCTCACTTAGCTGGCATTAGCCACTGAAATAGGCAACTCTAGTCCCACATCCTACACTTTATATCTTGGGTAGCTCTCTAAGCTCATAGCTCAGAATTCTGGTTGGTTCTGGTGGTTCCCAGAAGAGGGCTAGGTTCTGCGTGATCTCGGCATCCAAGACTGCAGGGGAGGCTGAGGTCAGGGTTGCTTCCTGGTGAGGTCACTTGGTGAGTGAGCTCAGCGCGTGGGCTTTATCATCAGGGAAAGTTAGTCGGAATCTTAACTGCTTTGCTCACCAGCATGTCTTGAGGTATCAGCCTTGACTTCTTGGAGGCTATTAACTCATCTCTTGAGAGAAGCTAATGGTACTGTCATAGCTGCAGTCCCTGCCTGTCCATTGCCTACTGTGTGTCTGCAGGTGAATCATATATCCTGGACTCCAGTTTTGTTGAATCTAAATAGGTTGTGATCTCTCCCCCTTTCTCTCAGAAATGCTCTCATAGGGACCTTTGGATGTTCCCTGTGACTACAAACTACTAATTGGACTTTCTGTAAGAAAAAGCTGAAGATGCACACAGAGCTTCTAACCTTTTTGAAACCTGAGAAAGTAAAAAAGAACTAGGGCCATGCATTTACCCCAAATGTCGAGAGATACTTTGGAGTTGTTCATGGTATTGCAGGAATCCAGTATCAGCTCCATTTTCTTAGTCTGCAGTAAGAGCTATTTGACTTTCTCCCTAAAACAACCTCCTCCTCTTTCCTCACCCCTTCACCTACTCCCACCCTTCCTTCCTTCCCCCCTTCTCCTCCTCTGTATTCTTCCTTCTCTCTCTCTCTGTCATAAATACACACACACATACACTTCACTGCTTCCAGTCTACTTTCCCCTAGATCTGCTCTTCCCATACTTGCCCAGGAATGTTATTTATTCTCACATCTCCATCTGTTCCCCAGGCTCTTGGGTGCAAGTCATTTTGGGCTTGGGAATTGTGGACATGTATGCTGCTTCTGACAAATTCCCAGGAGGAATTATGCAGATATTGGTCCCTTTCAGAAATTTCAGGATAAGTTAGGGCTAGTCTTTGTGCTCAGATGGATGGGAACATGAGAGTTCATCTTACATAGGTGTGTCACCTGTCTCCCTCCATTTGAGTTCCTGACCTTTCCTCTGATTCCATGTCCCTCCCACCTCTAGACTGCATGCCTTTTAGTCCAGGTATTGGATGTGACTGGTACCTCAGGTCTCTTCTATTAAAGAATCCTTCAGGTGGTAGTCGCCAACCTTTCGGACCTCATGGACCACCAGTGGTCCATGGATCACCAGGTGGAGACCGCTGCTCCAAAGGTTTCCTTAAACCAGCGGTTGCCAACCTTTGGGACCTCGCGGACACCAGTTGGTGACCGCTGCTTCAAGGTGCCAGTCTCAAATGGAGCTCACGCATGGATAAGCCTAAGTTTTCATGCACGTACTCTTCTTCTTGACTTGTAATTCCAGGCCAGTGAGAGAAGAGGGGTTTCCTATCTTCTGACCAGTGCCTGTAGAGGCCAGAGAAGGAAAAATACATGGAATCACAACAGGAATTTTACTGGAAAAGCCACCTAGCTGTTGACCTGGTGTCACAGTGACTAAAGGTGTAGCTAGAACATGGGGGTTTCCAGTGAGGACCCTGGCCTCTCCAGGGCACTGCCAAGAATTTTCTCCCAGGATGTTCCACATCTTGGCCTCAAGAAAGCTGAGGCCTTTGGTTAGCCAAGGCCTGATGCCTAATGATAGGATCTCTCCCTATAGATAGAGGGTAAGGCTTGTAACTCTTGTTCTTAAAAAGGAATGGAAGCCAACAGCTGTTGGAGCAAACTCCCTCTTGCTTGGCTTCTTTCCTCCCAAATGATCACAGAAATGGTTGTTCTCCATAGAAAGTCAGGCCAGTGCCCCTGGAACAGAAACCTGAAAACTGAGGAATGGTTTAAGAGGGGAACAGGATCAAATATTTGGGGCCTTGTGCTAATGAAGACTGAAGGATAAGCATTGTGACATGAGGATGAGAATGTTGGGTCCTGCCCCATAGTGATGCATTTATTCTTTTTCCCTCTCCATAGGCTCGCAGCCCTGAGTGAACGGGAGACTCGCCTGCAGGAGGTGCGCTCAGCCTTCTTGGCTGCATACAGCAGCACAGTGGGGCTTCGGGCAGTAGCCCCCAGTCCTTCCGGTGCTATTGGGGGCCTGCTGGAGCAGTTTGTGCGTGGTGTCGGACTCCGGGGCACCAGCAGCAGCACCTTATGAAGCAGCCAGCCCACAACACTTTTCTGCTCCTATCTCACCTGAGTCCTGAGTGGAATCAAAGCCATGCCTGGCCAAAGGGTGCTTTTTTAAAAGTCTGGGGAGCGGGGGGGATGTCCTCACCCCCCCCCCATTTGTATCATGCACATGGCAGCCCCAAAGCTGAGAAGGGCCAAGGACAGGGTTCTCCAAAACCCCAACTTCCTAACTGGTGACCACCAGCCCTCTTCTTGTCACTGCCTCCCACCCTAATCTTTGCCAGGATTCCCACCAACTCAAAACTGTGTGGGGTTTCCCTAGGGCCTTGTAGAGGCTGAGACTTCACAGACAACATCCCCCCCCCCCCCTTCCATCTTGTTTCCTGGAGAGGAAGGGGTCACCTGCACTGAGAATAGGCAATTTGACACAAAATAAAATCAAAGTCTTTTTGGACAACAGCTCTTTGGGGCATTCTCACTTGGTTGCTGTCTTTGTGAAGTTATTTAGAAGGTCCCACTGTCCTTCCTTGTGCTGGGAAAAAGGGGTTTGGGGGCTGTATCTCATCTCTTGGGCCATAATAGTCTCCTTAGTGAGATAGGGACAGGCAGTTAAGGGGTGGAAGCAGTTGTCCTCAGGCCTGATTTAGTCACCTAGGGAATCTGTTTATCTCTGCAGATTCTTATGGCTGCCTGAAACTCAGACTTGAGGTTGCTGAGATTTTCATTTAGCAGGGAACAGGGTGGGGATGTATGCGTTTTAAATTGTGCAGACAACACAGTCCCGGCACAAGTGACCTGCAGCCTCTGCCTATAGTGGAAGGACTGGCTTCTAGGAGTTTGGAGGCAGTAGTTGGTGGGGAGAGGATGGAACTGTGTGACCACCATGCTCATCTTCAGCATGACCCAGAGAGGGCTGCATCCTCACAGAATGTCTGCATCTCTCATGAATTCGTGAGGGTTCAAAGACCTGGGTAGGGCTTTGCACAGTGCTGTGAATAGCCACTGTTTTACTGAGATCTGGCTGTTTGGTTTTTTAAATTTTTTTATTTTTTGTTGTTAATCCTCACCCGAGGATATTTTCCCTTTGGTCTTTTGAGAGACAGTGGAAGAGAGGGAAAGATAGAAAATCAGCGTGCTCACTTCCATTGGTTGCCTCCTGCCCCCACCAGGCCCAGGCCAGGGGAGGAGCCTGCAACCAAGGGATGCGTCTTTGACCAGAATCGAACCCTGGACCACTTGGTCTGCAGCTGACACTCTATCCTCTGAGTGAAACCAGCTAGAGTGAGCTCTAACTCTCAATACAAGAGACGTCATTGGTATGAGTGCTCAGAGGAAGCAAACATTCTTGAAAATTTACTGTGTATAATCCCCTTGTGCCAAGTCCTTTCTGTGGATTATCTCAATATTTTACAACAGCCCATGTAGGTGCTATATGAGACTGAGCCACAGAGATGTTGAGTAACTTGCCCAAGGTCGCACAGCTAATATGAACAAATGTGTAACTTTATATTCTGAAAACTAGGCAAGGCGGCAGTGGGAGTGGGGAGAAGCAGATTGTTGAGGGAGGGCTTAGGTAGAGGAAAAGTTCCAATCGCCCATCAGGCTCCCCAAACCCTTCAGCACCGCGGATAGCTCTTCAGGAGGCGTGGGTTTTGCCCCAGAGAAATGCCTTGGAAAGATTCTCCCACGGTGTGGGTTGGAGGGGGTCTGGGTAAGGTTCCGGGACAGCCCGAGGCTGCTCCAATGGGGCGGGGGCCACCCGCAGGGCTGGGCGGGGCTGTGCTGCCTTCTGGAGTTGCTGCCCGCGGCCACAGCCGGGCGCGAGCGGCGGGAGAGCACAGTGGAGGGAGTGCAGCCGCACAGGAGCCGGCCTCCGCCGCCCGTACCCCTAGCCCTCCGCTGCTTCGGCCACCGGACCAGCTGAGACCAACCATGTCTCTCAGCGGAGCCTCTGAGCGCAGCGTCCCGGCCACCAAGATTGAGATCACCGTGTCCTGCCGGTGAGCTGGCCAGCTAGAGGGCGTAGGCACTTGCCCAGCTCCAACCGGCTCCAGGGGCTGGGGCTGACAGGGGCTAGACCCCGGGGAAGAAGCATCTGGAGCAGGAAAATCGTGGAGCAGACTCCGGGTTCGGGGAGGGGGTTTCCTCGAGCAGCCCCACCCGCAAAAGGACTCACTCAGCCTGCGGGTTCAAGGGATGGGTCGCGGGGATCCAGTAGATTCTGGGCCCCAGGAGGACAAAGTTCTGAGGCAAACCCTCATCCTGGGGGCACTGTGGACACGGACGTGTCCAGTCCACAGGGACGAGGTCCTTGGGCTGAGATTTCCGGTGCTGTCCAGGGTGCTAACAACGCGGACCCCCCCCCCCCCCGCCCCACCTCACCCCCAATATAGGAATGAGGAAGGGAGGTGCGATTTGAGCCCCATGCCTCCCCGGGTGCCCTCCCAACTCAGGGCTTAGTTGAGGCGGTGGGTTTCAGAATGACCCATGCTCTGTCCGTCTGTCTGTCGCTTTCTCTAGGAACCTGCTGGACCTCGACACCTTCTCCAAGTCCGACCCCAGTAGGCGGCACAGGGCGGGGTGGAGGGCAACTCGGTGTGCGGGCACGACTGAGGAGCGGGGAGGGGGTGCAGACTGACCTGACGTCCTCTCTCCCCGCTCCATTCCCGCCCGCAGTGGTGGTGCTTTACACGCAGAGCCGGGCCAGCCAGGAGTGGAGGGAGGTGAGTCCGAGAGTCTTCTTTCAGCCCAGAGCTTCCCCGGCAATGAAACACTCCCCCGCCCCCTTTGCAGGCTTCGCGCTGACTCTCGGCACCCCCCACCCCCCTATTCAGTTCGGACGGACCGAGGTGATCGACAACACGCTGAACCCAGACTTCGTGCGCAAATTCGTCCTTGACTATTTCTTTGAAGAAAAGCAAAACCTGCGCTTCGATGTGTGAGCCCCGCCCAGAATTCTGGCTTGAACCGCCCCCCGACCTGGATCCACCGAAATTCTGGCTGGCTACACCCCCACCTGGCATCCCGGGCTAGTTCCTCCCCAAGGCCCAGTTCGGTCCCACTTTGAAGTGCTCCACGCTAATCTTAACTGCGCCCTGTCTGCTCCGCCCGCCCCTAGGTCACATCCCCTCCAGTTCACTCCCTGAGCCTGGTCCTGCCCACCACTCGGCTCCCTAAATTAGCTCCACCTGCGTCTAGGTCGCGACCCTCCCCTCCCCAGCACCCCTCCCCTTGTCCCCAGCAGGCCCTGATTTGGCTTCGCACAGGTCTGACCCTTCCAATTCTGACTCCTTCCCTAAAGGAGATCCAGCCTCTCCCTCCACCCACAGTTTTAACGCGACCCCCTTTCCAGGCTCTCTCCTCCGAGCCCCGCCCGACGCTGCTCTTACTCTTTCCAGGTACAACGTCGACTCCAAAACCAACATCTCCAAACCGGTGAGCGCGTCCCCTCGCGGTCTGGGCACACTTGCGTCGCTCAGTGTGAAACGACCCTCTTTGGAACCCCCCTACCTCTTAACCCCGACTGTACCTTCTTTGGTCCGAACCCACCCTTCTCGGCCCTTCTCCGGTTCCTGCCTTGGCTTCCCACCTGTGCCTCCTACTCACTGCTCCTCTTTCTTCTCGGCCGCTACTGGGTCCTGTAGAAGGTAAGGCTGAACCCGGCTGGGCGGAGTGGGGAGGGTGGAGGTGAGGGGTGCGATGGCAACATGGAGAGCAGTTTAAAATGTCAGGACCGAGAAGGGGCGCTTGCTTGGGGTCCTCCCCCGCCCCTCCACCACCAGCTTTTTTAAAGCACAGATTGGGCAGTAGTTCTTGCTCTGTCCCTTCTCAAAACACCTGGTGGTTGTAGCTGGGCTTGTGTGGGCTTTTCTCCAGGGCTGGGCTGGGACTCTGCACCCCCAGCCCCCTCAGGCCTTGCTGACTCGTGTCCCGCTGCAGGATTTCCTGGGACAAGCGTTCCTGGCCCTGGGAGAGGTGATTGGAGGCCAGGGTAGCCGCGTAGAGCGACCCCTCACGTAAGCTGAACTGGAAGGGGTAAGACGGGAAGGGTGGGTGCCTCCAAATTCTCCTCCCAAAGATCCTGCTGACCTGGTAGTAGTGGAAGCTGGGATTCCCCCTGGTCAGGAGCCTTCAATGGCTCCCATCACCCTCGAGGGGGAAGCTCAAATCTCTAGGATTTTGTTAAAGTCAGTCTCAGGCCTGGCATGTCTTCTCTGATTTTCTAAGTCAAGGACCTTTTTATAAGGTCCACTTTCAAACTCTTCTCCTGCATGAGGTTTCTACTCACTAAGTCAAGTCCTCTGGAATTTCCATCATGAGCAAATATTTATTAGCATGTTTCATATGCCATTCCCTGTGCTAGGTACCAGGGATATATCCATTTCACAAATATTACTGGGCATATACTCTGTCAGCCACTGTTTAAGGGGCTTAGGCTGTAATGGTGAACAAAACAAAAGTTCCTGCCCTTGGGGAGCTTATACTAAGGTTTGGGGTGAGACCTACAAAACAGACATAACAAATAAGTAAATTACATAACATATTAGGCAGTAAGTGCCATTGTAAAAAGCTAAGTAGAGCAGAAGTAGGGTGATTAAAATGAAATGACCAAGTGGGCCTCTTGGAGCGGTAACTTTAGAGCCATGACCTGACAGAAAGAGGGGAGCGAGCCCTGCAGCTGTCTGGAGGAATGTTCTAGTCGGAGGAAACTGCCAGTGCAAAAGCCCATATGTTCAAAGAGCAGCAAGAAGCCAGTGTAGCTGGAGCCAAGGGAGCAAGGGGACAGAAAGGAGGAAGTGATGTTGGAGAGTTAACAGTGAGGACTTTATAGCCATTGTAAAGATTTTAGCTTTTACTCTGAGTTGGAAGTCACTGGAGAGTTTTGAGCAGAGAAGTGACATAATATGACAATGCTTTCAAAGTATGATGCTGGCTGCTGAGTTTAGAATAGATTTTGGGATGACAAAGGTAGAAGTAGGGAGTCAACTGGAAGGCTATTATAGTAATCCAAGGTGGGTAGTAGTGAAGGAGGGGAGAAATGGCCAGATTCTGGATATACCGTGAAGATGGAACCACAGTTTCTTGACAGATTGAATATGGATGTCAGAGGAAAAGAGGAATCAAGGATGACACCAAAGCCTTTGATCTGAACAACAGGATGAATGAATGGAGTTGTCATAAACTGAGATAGTTAAAAAAGAAAAAAGTAATTAAGTTGATAGGGAATTCTATCAGAAGTTCAGTCTGACTTGTTGAATTTCATAATTTTTATTAGGCATTCAAATGGAGATGTCAAGTAGGCAATAAGATACATGAGTCTTGCCCTAGCTGATTTGGCTCACTGAATAGAGCATCTGCCTTTGGACTAAAAGGTCCCAGTTTCGATTCCAGTCAAGGGCACATACCCAAGTTTCGTGCTTGATCTCTAGTTGGGGCATGCAGGAGGCAGCCAATCAATGATTCTCTATCATCATTGATGTTTTTATCTCTCTCTCTCTTTCACTCTCCTTCCCTCTCTGAAAACAATAATATTTTTTTTAAAGATACATGAGTCTTAGATGCTCTTTAAGGGCATAAGACTAGATGAACTTACCAATGGAGTGGAGAGAGGGAGGATTAAAGAGAGAGGATTTAGTTCCATGAGTTGAAACTAGAAAGGGAGACTAAGAAGAAGCATTAGGTGGTGTTATCCTGGAAGCAAAGTGAAAGACGTGGATCAAGGAGGAGAGAGTGACTACCATGTCAAAAACTTTTGCATGTTAAGTAGGTGAGAATTAGGAATTGGCCATTGGATTTAGTAAGATGGAGGTCACTGGTGACTGACAAGCATAGTTTTTAAGAAGAGACAGTTGGAGAAATTTAGAAAAGAATGAAGAGAGGAAAGGGAGTCAAGGAATCTTTCAATGGAGCTTTGCTGCTAAGAATAGAAGAGAAAAGGAGGGGTGGCTAGAGAGGAAAGTGAGGTCAAGAATAGTTTTGGCCGGTGTGGCTCTGTGGTTGAGCATCGATTCATGAACCAAGAGGTCGCTGGTTCGATTTCTGGTTAGGACATATGCCCCGGTTGCAGGCTCCAATCCCAGTAGGGGTGTTCAGAAAGCAACTGTTTTCTTCTCATCGATGTTTCTAACTCTCTATCCCTCTCCATTCTTCTCTCTAAAAATCAATTTTGTAAAAAAAGAAGTTTTGTAATTTTTTAACATGAGAAGAATTATACCATAAAAGAGCCAGTAGAAACTGAAAAACTGACATAACAAAATGAGGGGGAATTGCTGGAGTGATGTCCTTGTGTAGGTAGGCAAGAAGATGGGAATGTAGCACACAGTGGAGGGGTAAACAGACACATACATAGTCATTTCTAGCATTGGAAGGAAGATAGTAGTGTGGGTGAAGACACTGGAGGCAGAGGAGATGTGGTGGTGAGTCTGTGGACATTCTCTTCTGGTTGCTTCAGTCTTGTCAGTGAAGTAGGAAACAAGGTCATTGGCTGAGAGTGAGGATGGGGGAGGAGGCTTTTTGTGTTTGAGGAGAGTAAAGAAGGGGTGAAACTTCCATTTAGCAGAACTAAAGAATAAAGGATCTTGGGGCATGCAGTGTGATTACGGAAGAGCCCTCTGGAGGTTTGTGGCCATGCATTTATAATGAGACTAGCTGGCCAGTGTTATTCAGTGATTGAGCATGGACCTATGCACCAGGAGATCACTGTTCAATTCCTGGTCAGGGCACATGCCCGAGTTGTGGGCTCCCTTTCCAGTAGGGGATGTGCAGGAGGCAGCTGATCAATTATTCTCCCTCATCATTGATGTTTCTGTCTCTATCCCTCTCCCTTCCTTTCTGAAACCAATAAAAACATATATATATATAAAATAAAATAAGACCAATTAGAGCTCTGGCTGGGATAGCTCAGTTGATTACAGCATCATCCCAATATGTCAAGGTTGTGGGTTTGATCTCAGGGCACATACGAGAAATTAACCAATGAATGCACAAATAAGTGGAAAACAAGTTGATGTTTCTCTTTCTCTCAAGTAAATAAATAAATATATATTTTTAATTAGATCAACCCGTCTTATCAGTTGTATAGGTGCAGTATAGGGCTTATAGGGGGTTGGGCAGAGAATTGGGTTTAACTAGGACAGTGGTTCTGACAAATAAGTATATCAAAGTGAGAGAAGGACAAGGGAAAAAGGGTAGGATGCAAGGCAGTGATTATCATAATCACTGACTGGAATTTACATTGGGTGAGGAGGTGAGAGAGAACATCAAGGAGGCGAAAAACAGCAAGAAGGCAGTAGGGTCAGTGACTTTGTCCTGGATGTGCAGGTGAAGAGTCCCTGTACTCATCACACTTGTTTTTTAAAGTACAAAAAGTCAGAGATCGAAGAAGCTAAATAAATGGTTCAACATTCTCATTTTTAAAATGGGGAAAATCACATAGCAAGTCAGTGCCAGGACTTGAATTCAGAACACTTCTGACCTAGCTTTCTCTCTCCCATACTTGGGATCCTTTTGAGGATCAGGGTTCATGGGTTAGGAGAGGTTAAAGCTTCCCTTGTCTTTTTGTTGTTATTGTTGTTAATCCATTGATTTCTAAAGAGAGTGAACGGGAGGGAGGGGGACAGAGACATGTTGATTGGTTGCCTCCTTCAGTACATGACCAGTGCTGGGGATCTAACCCACAACCGACGCCCTTGCCGGGGATGAACCTACAGCCCTTTGGCTGTGCACAGCCCGAACCACTTAGAAACACCGGCCAGGACGTCCCTTGTCTTTTTTTTTTTTTAATATGTTTTTATTTATTTTAGAGAGAGGGGAAAGGAGAGGAATAGAGAGATGGAAATATCGATGAGAGAGATACATCATGGATCTGCTGCTTCCTGCATACCCCCTACTGGAATTGGAGCCAGCAAGCAGGGCATGTGCCCTAAGTGGGAATCGAACCAGTGAACTCTTGGTTCATGGGTCACAGCTCAACCATTGAGCCAAACTGGTCAGGCTCCCCTTGTCTTTTATATTTCACTCTTCACAGTCTTTGGAAAGCACAACATCTTTGACCTGACAAACAGGCCCTTTGCCCCAGGTCTGGATAGAAATTCCAGGACTCTTAAATCCTATGTCTTTCTCATCATACCATTATGAAATGCCCACCTAGGTTATATCAACCCCATACGTCCAGACTGTGGACCCATCCCTAGTCAAAGTTAAGCCCTTCCTCACTAGGAGCCACTCAGGACAGAAGGGGACACATTCAGGGGACTGTCAGTAAACAGCAAATTGAATCCCTTGGCCCACCCACCCAATCCCAGATTGGCCACCCCAATCCTTGTTGCCTAATCTCCCCCCTCACAAAGAGGCTTTTTCTGCTTCCAGGGGTGTACCAGGCAAGAAGTGTGGGACCATATTGCTGACCGCAGAGGAGCTTAGCAATTGCCGGGTTAGTAAGGGCCACATGCTAGACCCAGGAGGTTTGCTTCTCTCCCCAAACTCCTTTTAGTGGCCTTTCTGAGGCTATGGGATATTTGAGGTCAACAGCCCAACTTCATCCCTAGGACATTGCTACCATGCAGCTGTGTGCAAACAAGCTGGACAAGAAGGACTTCTTTGGGAAATCAGATCCCTTCCTTGTGTTCTACAGGAGCAATGAGGATGGCACGTGAGTCACTACTTTCTCCAGTGGCACTGAGCCTCTCCCACTGTGACCATGGGCCCATTAGGGTTCTTATGTTGGGCATCATAGACTCCACCAGGACCTGAGTCCAGAATCCCCAAAATCTCTAAGAGTATCAGACCCTCTCTCTGGGCTCAGTCCTACCCAAAGGCAAGTTTTAATCATCTTGCTCTTCTCCAGGTTCACCATCTGCCACAAGACAGAGGTTGTGAAAAACACACTGAACCCCGTGTGGCAGCCCTTCAGCATCCCTGTACGGGCACTGTGCAATGGAGACTATGACAGGTCTGCTTCAGCATAAGCTAGGGAGTTAGAAGACAAGGACATGAGAGTGGGGCCTCCGAATGATGTCAGAAGGGCCATAATAGCGTTAGAGCATCCTGCTCAGTGAGACAGCTTTGGGCATGAAGATGATTGGACGGATAGATAAGTGAGTGGGTGGATGGATGGATGGATGGATGGATGGATGGATGGATGGGCAAATGAACAAATGAATGAGAAGATACATGGTGCATTGTCGGATGTATAGACTGGTGAATGGATGAATGGGTATATGGATTGGCGTTATAAGAGGATTGATGGATAGGTAGAGGGGGAGATATATGAATGGATAAGTGGACTGATGGCTGGATTGGTGGATGGACAGATTATGTATGGATGAGTAAATTGGTAAATGGATGGATGGCTATATGAGAGATTGGTGGGATAGATCTCTCATTGGTGGACTAGAGAGGCAGAGGGATGATTGGAAAAGCAGGAGGATAAATATATGGAATGATAGGTATATTGATGGGTGGACAGATGAATGGACGGTAGATGGATAGATGGATTAGTTGATGGATGAGTGTAAAACAGATGGACAGGCTGACCATATAAACTAATAAATGAAGATAGGTGGGTGGATGGAAAGATGGATGGGCATATAAATGGTTATAGATGAATGGAATATCAGATGAACAGATATCAGATGGTTAGGTGTTTGGTTGGATAGATGAATGGAAAGGCAGGTAGATGCTTGCATGCATCAATGAATCAGTGAATGGCTGCATGTATAGTTAGATGGATGGAAAAGATAGAAATTAATATGTAATTGGATTGGCAAATGTATGGGTAAATGGGTGGCTAGATGGATATATGGTTGAATGGACTGCCACATAGATAGATGGACAGATGAGGGTGACTTAGGCATAGCAGTTAAGAACGGGTCTTTGGAACCAGGATGTCTGAGTTTAATCTCAGTTTAGTAATGATCCTTAGTCAAGTTACTGTTAGTTTGTTTTTTTGTACTTCAGCTTCCTCATCCAAAAAGTAAGAATAATAGTACTTACTTTGTAAGATGGTTGATAAATGAGACAATGCTTGGAATATAGTAGGACATGGTAAAGAATAGCAATAGTGGTACAAATAGCAGCAGTAGTAATAGTAGTACTGGTAATGGCAGTGGATAGTTGGGTATTGTGCATGGACTGATGAATGGATAGAATAGATGGACAAATGGGAGAAATGTTGATGGAAGGACTGATGAGTAGATGGGAAGATAATTTGTGTATTGTAAAGGAGTGGGGGTGTCTCTAAGATTTGTCATACACACCCAGCCTATCTTTATCTTTTGCATTTCAGAACAGTGAAGATCGATGTGTATGACTGGGACCGGGATGGAAGGTAGCCCTGCCTTCTCCTGTACTTAACCCAAACAGTTCCCTATAATATGTAGTACATTCACTAGAACCCCCAAAGTGGCTTTGGGAATCAGGAAGGGTGATGATAGATACTAAAACCTTGGGTACAACTGATCCCCTCAGTTGTCTCTCTAGTACACGGTCTCTTCCCCTTAGCTTGGCCATTCTTCTGGCCCCAGCACCAATGCCCGACAGCTCAAGTAGAGTCAGAGGATAGTGAGAATAAAAGTCTGTTTTTAGGGCTGGTTCCAAGCCAGCAGCAGCTGCTACTCACCCACCCCTGGCCTCATTGCAGCCATGACTTCATTGGTGAGTTCACCACCAGCTACCGGGAGCTGAGCAAGGCCCAGAACCAGTTTACAGTATATGAGGTGAGAGCGCCAGCCCTACCCAGGGTGCCCAAGTCATCCCTCATCACGGTGTGGTCAGTCTGTATTTCCCTCCCCTGGTTTCCCACCATCATTGTTATTATCTTCCTCGCTTAGGTACTTAACCCTCGGAAGAAATGTAAGAAGAAGAAATATGTCAACTCGGGAACTGTGAGTGCTCCCTGGAGCTCTGAACTTCTCTCGATCCTTCTGTGTCTAACTCCACTGACATAGCATTTTGGGGGTACCAAAAGGCTGTGGGTACACATTACTTGGATTAGTAATGTTGGGCACAAAGTGGCACCATTAAGTTTTTCCTCTTTTTTTTTTTCTCTCAACTGTAGAAATTTTTTGACCTTTACTCTTTTTTTTAGAATATTTTTTTTAAAATCTAAATTGTATTTCCCAATTTAATATACTTTTGGAAATCCAAATATGTTTCCGACAGCTTCCTCTTTTTGCCCTTTCCGAAATTGGAGAAGGTGGGTCAGGGTGTGGCAGGGTGGCATGATGGGTCTCTTTCCCTTCTGCCACTCCAACTGCCCTTTCTAAAGTAGCAGGGCTGCCTCTTCTGTCCCACAGGTGACACTGCTCTCTTTCTCTGTGGACTCTGAATTCACCTTTGTCGATTACATCAAAGGAGGGTAAGTTACAGGCTAAGCTCTGGGCTAAACAAGTTCCTCCCAGTTCTGAGCCTCAGTTTTTTTATTTATGAATTTTCAGGGTCCAATGAGATCATGAAAACGAACTTTAAAACACTTGGCAAACTATAAAGTGCTCTGTAAAATACATGCTGTTCTGGAGGCTTCACCCCGGGCTCTCAGACTCCCTTGAAGTCATAGCTTAAATGTGGCCATGGATGAGCAGCACCTGCTTCTGGCTTAGAGCCAGTCATAAGATTCCAGACCAGTGGTCTTCAAAAGTGACCCCAGGAATCTGACTGGAACCTATACAAAGTTATGTCTAGGCAAGAGGGGAGAGGTCAAGAGCAAGGGAAAGGCCAAGCAGACTTTCGGGACATTCTGCTTGGTTCAATTGAGACAGGCAGACATGGAGAGGTTCTTGGCTTCTCTGAGCCTTGCTTTTCTCCTATGTACGATGGAGATGTTAATTACTACCTTCAGGCTATAGTAAGGGTTAAGTTAAATTACATGCAATACACTTGTCATACAGTAGGCATTTAATTCTGCTACCCAAAGTGTGCTCCATGGACCAGCAGCATCTGCATGACCTGGAAGTCTGTTAAAAATATAGAATCTCAGGTTCCAACCAGACAATCCAGCTCAGAATCTGTATTTTAACATGGTGATTCATATGCACACTAGTGTTTGAGAAATTCTGGTATAATAAGTATTGGCCCCTCATTTCTCAATCCATCTATTTTCTTGACAGGACCCAGCTGAACTTCACAGTAGCCATTGACTTCACAGCTTCTAATGGTGAGGCAAGGTTTGGGGAGTGGGAAGTCCTTAGGACTGGTCTGGATTCCAAGCTAGGGATAAGAGTTCACATACCTAGTAAGCAGAGGCCTGAGGCAAAGCCCAGTGAGGCTGGTAGTGGGGCAGGAATGTTGAGGAGAGATTATTGGGTGTAAGGATAGGCAGAGGGTATAGGAAAATAAGTTCGTGAATAGATCAGGAAAGTTGAAAGGATAGATAGTTCAAGAGATGGATGAGTAAATGAATGAATGGGAGAGAATATGGGTATAAGGAGAGATGGATAGATGAATAGGTTTTCAGTGATGACTGGGTGGGTAGACAGATGAACAGAGAGGGTAGATGGGTTTGTAAGAACAATAGAATGCATGGATGAGTATGTGGGTGGGTAAATGCACAGAAGTTTAAATTGGGGGCAACAATGGGTAAGTAGATAGGGAATGAATGAGTGGACAGGTGGATGGATCCATATGACAATAGGCAAGTGAATAAATGGAATGGATAGGGATGAATGGATGGGTGATGAATATGGCTGGATGGATGGATGGAAAAGAAAGAAATGGCAGGTGGACAAGTGGATGAATGGATAGATAGTTGGCCAAGAGAATGAAAAGACAGATAGATATAAATAAACAGATGGAATTATGCTAGTGAATGGGTGAATTTGTGGGAATATAGATAAATTGATGGATAAATGTAGGGGTTGGTGGGTGGATGGATGGACAAATGAATATTTGGGTGATTGGATAAATTAATAAGGGAGTACATGGGTAAAGGGTGGATGAATGGATAAATGTATGGATGCATACCAGCATAGGCAGATGAATAGATGCATGAGCAAGGTGACTATAAGGCTGGGGCTCCTGTGTCCCTACAGGGAATCCCCTGCAACCAACCTCCCTTCACTACATGAGTCCCTACCAGCTCAGCGCCTATGCCATGGCCCTCAAGGCAGTGGGAGAAATCATCCAGGACTATGACAGTGACAAGCTCTTCCCAGCCTATGGTTTTGGGGCCAAGCTGCCCCCAGAGGGACGGATCTCACATCAGTTCCCCCTGGTATGGTATGGGCCAGAGCCTACACTCCATGCCCTGGCATCTGGCCTACCCAAGTTGACATATTTCTTCTATTTACATTTCTTCTAAGGGTCATGGACCTTCAGAGGAGCAGGAAGCTATGTTAGGGAAGCAGAGCAGGGAGGGGGAGCAGGGCTGGAGTTTGGGAGGCGGGCATGAAAAGAGAGTGATGATAAAAGGAAGGAGTGAGCTTGGATCAGAGCACTACTGGGTGTACCCTGCATGGGCCCAGCCCAGCAGGGCATCTTCCCTGACAGAACAACAATGATGAGGATCCCAACTGTGCGGGCATTGAGGGTGTGCTGGAGAGCTACTTCCAGAGCCTGCGCACAGTGCAGCTCTACGGGCCCACCTATTTTGCTCCTGTCATCAACCAGGTGGCCAGGTAAGGTAACTTGATGGGGTTTGAGGAGAACAAGGGAACCGACTCCCCAAGGATAGTTAGAAGCATTCTTAATGAACTTGGGCTTTGGGGAGAGGGTGAAAGTTTATGTTAGCCAGCTCTTGGTATAAAGAGGTTATAAATGCCTTGTTCTGAGTCAGAGAGGATATCAGCAAACTACCCCAGCCCCGCTCCCTGGGAACAACTAAAACCTCAAGTTTGGAGGAGAGAAAGACCAAAGCACAACAGTTAACTTACAAGCTTTGGCATCAGATCTGGGAGTGATTCTGTTTCCACCACTTATTATGTGACTTAGGCAATTTAGCCTCTCTAAGCCTCCATTATGGGTGTAATAATGGATAACAATAGCCCCTTCTTTATAGAGTTATTGGGAGGTTACAATTAGATAACAATGTAATATTTTTAAACCATCATTACAATTTAAATTTTTTTTAAAATTTATGATTATGCATTCATTGGTTGCTTCTTGTATGTACCCTAACCGGGGGTTGGCTGCCTAGCTAGTTTGGCTTAGTGAATGGAGTGTTGGCCTTCGAGCTGAAGAGTCCTGAGTTCAATTCCAATCAGGGGCACATGCCCAGGTTGTGGGCTTGCTCCCCTGTGGGGGGCATGCAGAAGGCAGCCGATCCATGTTTCTCTCTAGTTGTTGATGTTTTTCTATTCCTCTTTCCTTCTCCCTTCCTCTCTGAAATTAATAAAAATATATTTTTAAAAATCAAATTAATAAAAAATACTGGTATATGAGTATGCCCTGGCTGATTTGGCTCAGTGCTTAGAGTATCTACCCACAGACCAAAGGGTCATGGGTTTGATTCCTGGCACATACCTGGGTTGCAGGTTCATTCATTTCCCTGCCTGGTTTGATGTTTCTCTCTCACATTGATGTCTTTCTCTACAAAATCAATAAAAACATATCCTTGGGTAAGGATTTTAAAAAACAAAACAAATAAAAATATGAGTAACACCAAATTTTTAAGCAGATTTTAAATATGTTTTCATTGGTTTATTTAGAGAGAGAAGAAGGGAGAGGGAGAAAATTAGGAACATCAATGATAGAGAAACATTGATCAGCTGCTTTCTGCATGTCCCTACTGGGAATCTAGCCCACAACCTGGGCATATACTGACAGGGATTCAAAATAGCAACCTCTTGGTACATGGGTCAGTGTTCAACCACAGAGCCAGACAGGCCAGGCAGTAACCCCAAATTTTGAGAACAAAAATAAAGTCCAGATCACATATAAAATTATTTTGTAAATGCAAATTAAAAACTGACAGAACTAAAACTAAACATGTATCAATAAACACAAGTTGAATAAGCTCACCTACTAAAGGAAAAATACTCTGATTAAATTAAAAAATAAGTCATATTAATGCTGAATAGAAGAGACCCAACTAAAACAAAGTACCTTAGAAAGTTTGAAAGTAAAAATATGAAATAAAGAAACAAAACTAGCCTTGTCTGGTTGGGCTGGCTAGTTTGGCCTGGGGACTGAGGGATCCCAGGTTCGATTCCAATCAGGGGCGCATGCCCGTGTATGAGGTATCCAATCATGATTCTCTCTCATCACTGATGTTTCTATCTCTCCCTCTCCCTTCCTTTCTGAAATCAATCAAATATATATATTGTAAAAAAAAAAAGAAAAAAGAAAACAAAACTGATAAAAGTGGGAGGATTTCAGGGAGATTTATATGTCTATAGACTTTCTTTTTCCCTAGTAAAAATTTATTTTTTAATTCATAGTAAGGATGATAGTTTCTTTAATTATAAAAGTAACATAACACATAACATTGCTATAGAAAATTTCAAAGATGGAGAAATAAGATATCATCCAGAATACTGCCCAATACACATACATACACACACACATACATATGTATTTTGACAGTCTTTTCCTTATATATCCATAATTGCAGTCAAATTACATGTAATAGTCACTATTGATGTTTTCACTTAATACTAGAGCCTGAGCATATTCTTTAGTTGTTATTAAACAGACCTCTTAAATATTATCTTGGACAAGTTCACTCATTCATTCATTCATTCATTCATTCAATAAACATTAAGAAACTCTAGCCGGTTTGGCTCAGTGGATAGAGAACTGGCCCACAGACTGAAGGGTCTTGGGTTCGATCCGGTCAAGGACACATACCTTGGTTGTGGGTGGACTTGATTCCTGGCCCTGATCAGGCTGCTTGTAGAGGCAATCAATTGATGTGTCTCTCTCACATCAATGTTTCTCTCTGTGTATATCTCCCCCTCCCTTCTCTCTCTAAAAACCAATGGAAAAATATGGTCTGGTGAGAATTAACAAATAAATAGATAAACATTAAGAAAAGGGGCAATGCAACATGAATGTGGAATGTGGAGTCAGACTAGCTCATACACACACTCTACCTTTTACTCACTGTAAGACTTTGGGCAAGGCTCTTAACTTCCCTGTGTCTGTTTCCTCATTTGTACAATGGGGATAATAATATCCACATCACAGGGTTGTGAAGACTAACTAAATTAACACCTGTCAAACACTTAGAACAGCGCCTGCCGGTGTTAGCTATTCCTATTCCTATTATTATAGTTACTAGAGGCTGAAATTCATACAAGAGTAGTCCTTCCTTCCCCTGCTGCCAGCACGGGCTTCCCTCTGGCACTTGGGACCTGGGCTTCCCTCGAAGTCCTGGCTTCATCCAGAAGGTTGTCCGGTCTAATTAGCATATTATGCTTTTATTATAGATTACTATTCAAAGGGCATCAGCTGTGTGCTCAGTTCTCTGCTGATGCACTAGAGACTCACAGATGAATCGGATTTAGTCTCTACCCTTGGGAGTTCCCATCTTGGTGCAAGAAATATAAATAAATCATTACCTTCTGTAGGCTAGAGCTTCCCAGACTTTTCCAGCAAGTCGCCTGTCAGCAAAGGCAAGTGATTGCTTCCCCCAGGAGAATCTGAGGGCACAGCTGAAAGCGGCCAGACTGAAAATGTCTTTGAAGTCCCCATATTTTATCTTAAAAATTCATACACATTTTACATTCTTCTCACACTGTGTCCACGTTTGCTTTAATTTAGAAAAAAAAAAGTGTTTTTAGTGTACATAGAGTCATCTAGCTTTATCCACATGATCATAAAGAACAATGGATGGGCCGTTGCCTTGGGTCCCCCTAGGCACACAAGCTGGTACCCAAATGGGTATGAGAACCCATTTGGAAGGGCACACAGCCCATTTCAGTGGGTGAGATCCTAGAAGGCAGAGGGAGAAAGGGAGGAGGGCATAACTTAGTCTGAGAAATCCAAGGCAGCCTTCTCATGAACGGGCTGCCACTTTGGGTCTAGAGGGCAAGCTGAACTTTATCAGAGAAGGGAGTAGAGTAGGTCTGACAGAAGGACCACATGTGAAAAGCACAGAGGTGTGAAGGGGCAAGCTCAGGAAAGAGGGAACAGTATATGAGGATCAGAATGTGCCATGTATGTGGAATGGAGGAGTATCCAACGGAACAGCCTGGGAATGGAGAGAGGGCATCAAGAGCTCAGGCTTTAGGCTCAGTTGGTCAACCATGGGGTTGGACCATGGCCTCACCATCCCTTGGGGATGCTACTTAATGTCTCTGAACGTCAATTCTCTCATTTAAAAAATAGGACTAAAAATGTGCCTACGTTATAGAATGATTGTAAGGATTAAATTAGATCATGTAACATCAAATATGCATGTTTTTTAAAAAATATATTTTTATTGAAGGGAGAGGGAAAGAGAGATAGAAACATCAATGACGGAGAATCATTGACTGGCTGCCTCCTACATGCCTCCTACTGGGGATCGAGCCTGCAACCCTGACATATGCCCTAAGAATTGAACTGACTTCCTGGTTCATAGGTCGACACTCAACCACTGAACCATGCTGGCCAGGCTGCAGACATGATTTTAATGATCATAGATGACTCTTCACTTTATACCACCCAGTAGCCAAGTGGGGCACAGACTGGTCTCCCCGAGCCAGTCACTCAGAGGTCTAAATGGCCTTGGGAAAGCCAGGTATCTGTAGAGATGTACCTCCCTAGACTCCAAACCACTCCATGCCTCCCATTGCCCCTGGCTCACAAATCCCTTCATGTGTGGGCCTTCATCTCTCTCCTGTAATCTTACATATGCCACTAGAACATATATCTTGGTTTACACATGCAAACCCTCTCTCTGGAACACTTTTCCTTCATCTCCCTCCCCGCCCCCTTACTCCTCTCTTCTACCTTGGCAACACCTTTATCTGGCTAACTTGTACTTTTTGTCTTAGTTTAGATGTTATGTACTCAAAGCCCTAACCTCAATGTATCATAATGGTGTAAGCATTCATCTCCCCAGGACAATATTCTATTCTCTGTGGCATGCTCAGCACTGAGCTTGGTGCCTGGCACATAGCTGGTATGCAATATTTGTAAAATGAGTGACAGGAAACGGTACCAGTCCAGGCTTATGAAGAGGCTGTGGCCAGAATTCATAAAGGGAACAGGGGCTGCTAAGAAACATAACCCAATCCCACCCGAGGCAATGGGCTAACTGAACCATAGCTATTTTATTCTCCACCATGCTTTCCTCTGATTTTGAGATATTAGGCTTAAATGCCAGCACAGTTTAAAAGAACTTTCTGTGATGATAGAAATGTTCTATAACTGTCATGTCCAATATGGTCACATATGGACACTTGAAACATAGCTAGGGTGACTAAAAAACTACATGTTTAATTCTATTTAAACTTAATTCACTTACATTTCAATAGCCATATGTGGCTAGGAATACTTGACTGGGTGGAGTAGTTCCATCCTTCCCAACACACACAGGGCCTGAGAATGGACGGCAGGAGACCTGGCTCTACCATGGCCTTTGTGCTCTCTCAGGGCCTTGTTTTCACATATGTAAAATAAGGGGACTGGACCCAATTACTTCTGAAGTCCTTATCACATAGAAAAATCTTGGATTCAAAGATCGATGGTAAGAGAAGAAAAAGGAGTTATACTGACTGGGGATCCAGCAGCCCAGAAAATGGGCTGTGTTCAGCAGAGGGGGGGAGTGAGGTGAAATATGAGATGAGGTAAGAAAGGAGGCCTTCATTCAGCCTTTGGGTCATGCTCTTGTATAAATACCAGAATCTTCCCAGGGGTGACAAAGTCCTGCGTGGTCAGGCTCCTACCCCACCTCAGCCACATGGTCCAGTCTGCTTGCCTCACTTTCTGGGCTCCAGACAGGGTGGGCTTCCTTCAGTCCCATCACAGGGCCTTTGTCCATGCTGTTCCTTCCACCTGGAATGATCCCCCCTTCATCAACCTCTCCTTCATCCTCAAACATTGTTTCCTTAAATAAGCCTTCGCTGATTTGGACTATGCCAGGAGTCCCTACTATACACCCTCACAGCAGTGTCCCTTTCTAACACAGCACTCATAATAAGTGTAATTTTATACCTATTTCAGTGGTTCTTGAATCAATATCTGCTCCCATTGAGAGGCCTGGGATAGACTTGTTTTTTCTCGTGGTGTACCTTCAGTGCCTACCCTGTTTCCCTGAAAATAAGACAGTGTCTTATATTAATTTTTGCTCCCAAAGATGCACTAGGTCTTATTATCAGGGGATGTCTTATTTTTCCATGAAGAAGAATACGGTACACATTTATTGTTGAACACACACAAAAAAAAGATTTATTACCTGTATACGGTATGGTAGTCATCACAAACCAGCATAACCAGACAAACTGTGAATCCTATGGTATCAAGAATTTCTTGTTACTACCAGTATTTCCATGTACAACAATCTATGGTACATTTATTGATACTGATATTTGCCAATATGAACACAAAGTAAGATTTATTCAATGACAGTCATATCATCATCTTCTGGAACATCATCATAACAATCCAAACCCTGAATTTCCTGGTGAATTTCTTGTGACTCCATTTCTTTCAGAATCAGTGGACCAAATTTCTCATGTTTAGCAATAGCACTGTCCTTAAATGAGTACTTGTCAAGGTAGCCTGCTTGTAGTGCATTTGTTCCCATGAATTCTTCACCCAAGTCACAACCTCTTGCAGTTTAGGTTTCACAAAGTTTCCACGCTAATTTCTCTCCATTCTATTTTCAATGTAGTCATTAATTTCCATGCACAAATTGTCCTTGAATGGCTTGTTTATTGCAATATCAAGAGTCTGGAGATAGGCCGTCATTCCTGCGGGAATCATTATTTGATCTTTTTTTTTTTTTTTCCGTGAAGAGATTTCTTCATGTCTTTAGCAGTGGTGAGTGCTGGCTGCATCCCAGACTAGCAGACCTCTTTGGCTCCCTCGCATAACAAGCGGCAGCATTAAATCGACCCACTTCCTTATAACTGCTTGTGCGGCTCAGGCTTTTTCAGTTTCAAGAATAAAAATATTATCGGAAAGGTCTTATTTTCGGGGGATGCCTTATATTACAGCGAGAGGCAAAACTGGAAGTAGGTCTTATTTTTGGGGGATGTCTTACTTTCAGGAAAGCAGGGTAACACAGAACCTACCATATTAAGTGCTCCACAAATGTTACTGACTGACAGTGGGAGGCAGCCAAGTCTGGGGAAGGAGCACGAGCTTCAGAAGTCCCAATCCTTGCCTGGCACTTACATGTGGCTGTGGAAGGTCTAGGAGTAGGGTGTTCTCATTGGTCTCTCTGGGCTTTCAGCTGGATTCTGTTCTTGACCTCTCACCTAGGGCTGCAGCCAAGATCTCTGATGGTTCCCAGTACTATGTTCTGCTCATCATCACTGATGGAGTCATCTCTGACATGACACAGACCAAGGAGGCCATTGTCAGTGTGAGTCTGAGGAGGAGGGCTTGGCAGGGAGGGGTCACTGTTAATAACTGTGAAGGGGTTGAGATTTTAATGTAATGTTAATTAAATTAAGTAATACTTGTCAATAGGTGTAAAGCTAACAATTTAGCCTGACAGTTTCATGAATGCTAGCAGAAGACACAAGACTCGTGGAATAGGGACAAAGAACTCTGTTATTCCCAGGAATAGCAGTAGCTTGAATATCAGCATTTTCTCTTATTCTCTAAGCCCCAGGTCCCACAAGAGGGTGTTAAGAGAGTCAGATGACACCTGAATCCAGTCAGTTGCACTACAGAACAGAAACCCTGAGCTTAGGAAAATCCTATGTTTTATAATGGGCAGTAATGTTTGGAAGAGAAGCTTGGGTGCCCAGTTTCTCCGCTTCATTCTGGTGTGAGACATTTTATTATACTGGGCATTAAACAAAGGTGCCATCGGCTCTAAAGAAAGATACTCTATCTTTGATATGCAGACATCCTTGCAAAAATAGTCTGGAACAAAGGAAATCAGTGCCTCTACTTGCAAGATGTGCAGAAATATAACACATGCACAAAAAATTGCTCTCAACAGTCACCTCCCTTATTATGGCTACTCACCCCACACATTCATCCTCTTTCCCTCACAGGCCTCCTCACTGCCCATGTCTATCATTATTGTTGGTGTGGGACCAGCCATGTTTGAGGGTGAGTAGGATGGGGGTTGTCCCTAAGTGGGACCAATAATTGGGGAAAATGAAGGAGAAACTGGGCACTCAGGCCTGCCCCCACAAAAAGATAGGATCAATGCCTGTGTTGGGCCTTGGCCAAGTCACAGACCTTTTTTGAACCTCCTTCCTCCTCATAACCAAGGCTGTTGATCTGAATACTTTTCTCTTGGGATTTCTGGGATGGAATGTATGGAAAGGCTAAAGCAATGCCTAATATTTGTAGGACTTTGACAATCATGAGGCATTCTCATGATGACTCCAAAGGGGAGCTAAGAGGGAATGGGCAGCATGGGTTGGTTGGTGTGGGATAGGTCAGTCAGCTGAGGGGTGTCTTTTTTACAGCAATGGAAGAGTTGGATGGTGATGATGTGCGTGTATCCTCCAGGGGACGCTATGCTGAGCGGGACATCGTTCAGGTAAACCTGACCAGGGAGAGGAAGTCATGGAGCAGAAAGGCATGATGGGAAGGAGAGACTAAGTTGGCAGCCATTCTTTCTTCCGTCTTTTTAGTCACTCACCTTTTACCCCTCATTCTTGTAGCCCTCCTGCTTTCACTGAACAAAATCTTTGTGAGAAACAGGGAGGTTGCTGTAGCCATTATGGATCCATAGTGTAGATCCCCAAGGTCTCTGTCCTCTAATGGAGGCAACCAATAATAATCACACAGCTGAACATCTCATTAGATTGTGGTAAGTGCTCCGGAGGAACAGCAAATGTCACTATGAGAGTCTATAATTAGGACCTGTTTTAGGTAGGGTAGTCAGGGAAGGATTCTTCTAGAAAATTACATTTGGGCTGAAAACCTATAAGCATTACAGGCAGAGGAACAGCATGGAAGAAGGCCCTTAGGTTCAGAAGAATTGGTCCAATCATGGCAAAGGCAAGAAACCAGGGTAGCAGGATCACAGGGAGTAAGAGAAAGGGGAAGCCAAGGCTATGCCGATCATGAATATTTGGGATTTTGTTCTTCAAAAATTGGAAAGCTCTTGAATGATTTCACATAAGGAAGTGAGATGGCCAGACTTCCATTTGAAGAGGACCTCTGCTTCATGGAGAGTGGACTGTAGAGAGAGAAGGGAGGTAGACCCATTAGTGAAGCAGCCTTTAAGTAATAGAGGGAAGGTGATAGGGATCTGGATGGGAATGGAAGCAGTCAGGAGAGAGAGAAGAAGCAGGTTCAAATGATTATTCAAGAAAAAAATGTACAACAACTATTTGATTAAATGGTGATGGTGAGTGAGTGGGGCTTCAGGATGATTCTCAGTTTTCTAGCTTGAGCAACTGGTAATAGTCCTATTAACTGGGAAGGGAAAAGCTGAAGGAGGAGATTTGGTGGAAAGGATTAGAATTCAGTTGTGAACACATTGGATTTGAGGTATCTAAGACAACTAAATGGAGATATGATACAAGCAACGATATATGTAGTTCTGGACGTTTAAGAAGAGGCTAGGGATGAATATATAAATTTGGAAGTCAACAGGGTTCAGTTTTTAAAGTGACGGAAGTGTATAAAATCACTTGGGAAGAGAATTGAGAAAGAAGGAACCAAGTTTAGAGATTAGCTAGAACTCAGAGGAATGGGGGGAGAGGGGAGCTTATCCAGAAAGAGGAGAAAATCCAGCAATGTGGTATGTCAAGAGTGGATGTGTCATGATCAAATATAATGGAGAGAGAAGTGAAATGAGGACTGACAATTACCACCCATTGGACTGATTTGGGAACATGGGGCTGTTGACAACAGAACCAAAAGCAGTTTTAGTAGATTGTGTGAAGCCAAACTGGAGTGAGTTGAGGATGAATATTATGTTAAAAAAGGGGGGCGGGGGTAAGAAAGAAAGCAATATCCCTCAGGTTAGAGGGATATTTGAAAAGAGATGTTAGGGGTCAAAGAGGAAGCCTCTCTACTGCCCCCTTCCCCACTCCCCTACCTCCTGGCCATCACTCACACTGGATTGTCTGTGCCTGTCCTAGTTCGTCCCATTCCGAGACTATGTGGACCGATCAGGGAACCAGGTGCTGAGCATGGCCCGACTAGCCAAGGATGTGCTGGCGGAAATCCCAGAGCAGCTGCTGTCCTATATGCGCACCAGGGACATCCAGCCTCACCCCCCACCCCCTGCCAATCCCAGCCCAACCCCAGCTCCAGAGCAGCCCTAAGGAGCTTACTTATCCAACGCCTGCCAACTGCCCACCTGCCCCCCACTGCTTCTGCGGAGAGCCCGAGGCACCTGGAGCCCTGGAGCTCATTGGGGGGCCAGCCTGGAGGGTCAGCGCCGGCGGGTCAAGTCCTACCCCCTCGCCCACAGAGGGGCCTTGCACTGTCACCACCTCCCTGCCTTTGTGCCAGTAATAAAGCTGATAATAATAATTACTCTGCCTCTGTCTCATGGGTCTTGGGGAGGGAGACTAGGGGACCCAGGGCCTTGGCACCACACCAAAAGGAGGGAACAAAGATCGCTTCAGCTAGGGTTTATTCCCATATACAATACAATCATCCAATCATTTCTTCAGACATTCTTCAAACACTTTCAGAAGTGGTAAGTAAAACTGTATGTTTTTGCTGACAGAGACAGGCTATAGCTTTCATCAGACTATTTAAAATATATATTTCTTTCATGATTTTTAAGAGAGGGAGAGGGATAGAAACATCAATGATGAGAGAGAATCATTGATCAGTTGCTTCCTGCATGGCCCCTACTGATTGAGCCCACAACCCAGGGATGTGCCCTTCGCTGGAATTGAACCTGGGACCCTTCAGTCCTCGGGCTGACGCTCTATCTACTAAGCCAAACTGCCTAGGGCTCATCAGACACTTAAAGGTGATCCCTGAATTCAAGAGATCAGCATTTTTTTGTTTGTTTCTTTGTTTTGTTAATCCTCACCTGAGGATATTTTTTCCATTGATTTTTAGAAAGAGTAAAAGGGAGGGAGAGAGGTAGAGAAACATCAATGAGAGAGATACATCTACTGGTTACCCCACACACCCCAAGCAGGGCCAGGGATTGAGCCTGCAAGTGAGACACATGCCATTGACCAAACTTGAACCCAGGACCCTTCTGTACTCAGGCTGCTGCTCTAATCACCAAGCGAACGGCTAGGGCAAAAGGGATCGATCAGCTTTAAGATGACTATATTACTGTTTTCATCCATTTAGTCTGAGTTTTCTTAATGAGGATAATAAAAACAGCTAATATTTTCTTTGACTATTCATTACATATCACACACTATGCTAGGTGATTTATAAGCATCATCTATTTAATCCTCACAACAATCCTGGGAGGTAGGCATTATATTCTATCTCCAGTTAACAAATGAGGAAACTGAGGTTCAGAGTGATTAAGTCACTTATTGAATAGAACTCTTCAGTTTGACTTCAGATCCCAAGATCTTAAACAGCAAACATCTTCCTGGAGTGTCCGATTTTATTAAAATGGTTTTTAAAAAACAAAACTGTATACAAAAACAAACATTATAGTGGGTCAAATGCAAGGTTTGCAATAACATAAATTAGAAGTTTCTAGATCTTTGAGCTTTGACCTCAAACCCTGAAAGACCCTTTCACACTTCTCTTTCATGGCAAAATTGGAGAGGCTTAGTGATAAGCATATTTAACAAATGGACTCTCCAAAAACCCCCAAGAACTATCAATAAAGCTTTGGAGCTGCGTTTGAGGTAGGAAGAACTTAACTTGCCCTAGTTCATGTAGCTACTAAGTGGACTAGCCACATTAAAACCAACTGTGTTTTTAAAATTTATTGGTGAGCCCTGATCGGTGTGACTCAGTGGACAGAGTGTCGGCCTGCAGACTGAAGAGCCCTGGGTTCGATTCTGGTCAAGGGCACATGCCTGGGTTGGGGGCTCGATCTCCGGTGGGGGGCATGCAGGAGGCAGCCAATCAATGATTCTCTTTCATCATTGATGTTTCTTCTCTCCGTTTTCCTTCCTCTCTGAAACCAATACAAAGAATATTTTAAAAAATAAAATTTATTGATGAGAGAGAGAAACATTGACCTATTGTCCCACCACCTATGCATTCATTGGTTGATTCCTGCACTTGCCCTGACCAGGACAGAGCCAGCAACCCAGTTCTGACTGAGATCATTTCCCACCCGGCAAACCGTAGCCCTGCTACATTTCTCCGCCAACCTACAGGGTTCCAGGCATCCGAATCCCATTTTACATAGACAGGCCCTTTCACGCCCCAACAGCCTTCTGTACCTCCCCAAATCCGGTCCCTTTTTTCGGATCCACACATTGCCTCCAGTCTTGTTCCATTACCTTCCCCAAGCTCCTTCCCTTTCCTTCAGCCACGCCCCGTTATTCCTAACCCGGTATCGCCTTTTCCGTGTAGTTCCGCCTCTTTACCTTTCCCAAGTACCGCCCCTTCCTTGTAGTCTCGCTTCGTTTTCCCCAGGTCTATCCTTTCTCTCAATCCCAGCTCCACCTTCCAGACACATCCGAGCCCCGTCCTTTGTTTGCTGAGGCCCCACTCCGGTGTAGCCTCACTCTTCGCCCCGCTCAGTTCCTATTCTCCTAGCCAGGAGGCATTTTACAAGTGACCCCGCCCCCACCCAATCTCCGCCCCCTCTAAACCCCGCCCCCCACTGGTTTATTCTTTTTTTTCCAGCCCCGCCCCTACTATAAACCCGGTCTTCCTTAGGCTCGAGCCCACGTCCCTCTTGCTCATTGCCCTGCCCCCCAGCCCCGCCCCAAGACTCTGGTCCCGCCTCGCCGCCTTCCTGGGAGACCAAGGCCAGGTCTCCGCCGCAGCCGCGGCGCCAGCGCGGGGAGGGACATGGGAGGGAGGAGGACGAGGGGGAAGGGAGAAGTGCGGGCTCCTCCAGTCCAGCCCGGTGCTCTATGTTCGGGTCCGCAGATTCGCCATACATGGCCCGACCACCCCGGATCCTGGGTACTGCGACTTCAGTCTCCATAAACTGAACGCTAAGATAGAGGTGCTAGAGAGGCCCTGTGGGATGTTCAGGGGCCCTTACGATTTCCAGAGAATGGTCTCCGGAGCCTCGGTTGGCAGGAGGGGATTTGTGGCGAAAGTGCAGTTCGGCAGCGCCGCGGGACTACGTTTACTCTACGCAGACGCCGTCGCCGCCGCTGCTGCCGCCGCCGCTGTCCCTGCCTTTGCCGCCACCGTCTCCGCTGCCGCCGTCCCCGCGCTGCCTCCGGGAGCCTCCATTGTTCCAGCGGCGCCGGGTCCCGAGACCGGGCAATTTAGGGGCTCTCGAAACAGGAGACAGCCGACAGAGTTGAGACACCGGGGATCCGGCGGAACCAGGAGCGGCGGGGATCAGCGCGGGAATCCCGGGGAGCCGGGGCCAGAGGCGTGGGACGGCAAGGGGCCGGGGTGGCGAGGTCTGAAGTCTCCGGAATTGGAGCTCTCCCTCCCCGGCCCGTCTTTCCCCGCCAAGTGAGGTCGGAGCCCCGGCGGGCGGCCCCGGCGATGAGCCCGGACTCGAGGTGGCCGGTGAGTGCGGGCCTGGGACTAGGGCGAGAGTGGCCAGCGGGGAAGGAGTTGAGTACTTTTTCTGGGGCGCGCACTGAGCAGTTCTGCCCAGGTGCCCCTCGGGCCGCTCCAGCCCCCTCCAGGTGGGAGGACTGACAGTGCCTTCCCTCCCAGCGGGAATCCCGGGCAACAGTGTATCCTTCGTGGCTACCAGGGTCAACTTCAGGAAGGAGCCTTGTTTAACTTGTTACACTTCGAAAAAAGAGAAACCTCGCCTCATCCGGGAGAGGGTGCGGCCCCGCCTGGGCAGGGCCTGATCCCTCCGGCTCCCGCCCCCAACTTCCTCCAGCCCCCTGAGTAACGCTGTCACTCCCTTGGGCCCACACACAGCCTTTCAGATCTAAGTTTTTGGCTCCCTCCCCTGTGCTTCTGCCATTGAGTCCCAGGGGGACATCTGCCTGGGTCTCTGTGCTACTTCGGAAGCTGGGGAGCCAATGTAGCAGAGCTGCAGTGTTCACCAGGGACCCATCATTGAAACAGGAGAGCTTATTTGTGTTTCTGATTGGTCTGTGTTTAAAGACACAGAAGCAGGTAAGAAGTAGAAGAGAGCTGGAGTTTTACTGACGTGGAAGTTGGGTGCTTTGACAAAGAGAGGCCGAAGCAGCCCACTTGCTTGGTTAAACTGCAGGAGAATAGAGGCCTAGAGGGTCCTTGTTTGTCAGGGAGCTTAAGGTGGCACTGCCTGGAATGGTGCCAAGCCCCCAGCTGAATTGTTAAACTCAACTAAGCCTGGAGAAACTGGGGCAGTCTTTGACTAAGCTGGGCTTCCTGGGGGCTGGTGCCATCTGCTGTCTCCATTCACCCAGGAACACTGGAGAGGAGAATGGGAGGGCCCAGAGGACCAGCATGGAAGTTGAGTGTACCTGAATTGTCCTGTTCCTGTTTACACCTTAGGACTTGGTACCACTGCCAGGGCCAGGACATAGACTTCCCCTAAAGACCTCAGAAATGAACTAATTCTTTCTGTAACCCAGGGATTCAGCTGGATACCAGGACTAAATCAGTGCTACCCATTCAAGTTTACTACATGGGCTAACACTAGCCGTCATCCATCTCTCAGCTCCAAATCTGCCGATCCTCATTCCTCTATTCATTCAACAAGTTATTCATTCATTTGCCAGAAACTGAATGTCCACTGCATTCCAAGTACTGGGGTATAGAGATGGATAGGCTCTGGTGTCTGCAGTGCATAGCTCCCAGTCTTGTAGGAGGAGACAAAGAGGTGAAAATGGAATGCTATGAAAGCACAGTTCCCCCTAGGAAAGACAAAGGAGGCTTACCAGAAGTGACATTTATTGTGGGTTTTGAAGAAGGAGTAGGAGCTCACCAATCAGAAAGAATGGGAGGCATTCCAGTAGAGGTTGTCTTGCAAGAATGAGAGGTTATAACTTTCAGGAAATGGCAAGTTGCCTTGGATAGACGGACACACAGACGCAACTGGTAAAGAGAAAAGTCTGGAAAAGAGGACTAGGGCCAGACAATGAAAGGAGCACTTGAATGTCTTGGATATTATCCTGAAGTAGGGAGCATAAGAAAGCTTTTAATCATAGATCGAAATGCCTGTTGCTACTTGGTAAAAACATCACTCTGGCCACATTATGCAATATTAGGCTAGAAGAGTTGAGGCATGGGGTAGGTGATAACCAGGCAAGAGGTGATGAGGCCCATACTGTGGCCATGATGTGGATAAGATGGTATTTGCATATGCTGTACAGGTGGGCTGGCCACGATCCTTGAAGAGAGGGAGGGCTGGAGGGAGTGGTCATAAACTCTTCCCAGGCCTATGTTAATTAATCTGTAAATTCTAGATGTGACAGCATGGGGGTGGACTTTGACGTGAAGACTTTCTGCCACAACTTGCGGGCGACTAAGCCACCATATGAGTGCCCCGTGGAGACTTGCCGCAAGGTCTACAAGAGTTACAGTGGTATTGAGTACCACTTGTATCATTATGACCACGACAACCCACCGCCCCCGCAGCAGACTCCTCTCCGTAAGCACAAGAAGAAGGGGCGCCAGTCACGCCCAGCCAACAAGCAGTCACCCAGCCCCTCAGAGGTATCCCAGTCACCCAGCCGTGAGGTGATGAGCTATGCACAGGCCCAGCGCATGGTGGAGGTAGACTTGCATGGCCGCGTCCATCGGATCAGCATCTTTGACAACCTGGATGTGGTATCAGAGGATGATGAGGCCCCCGAGGAGGCCCCTGAGAGTGGCAGCAACAAAGAGAACACTGAGACGCCAGCTGTGACTCCCAAGTCCGGCAAGCATAAGAACAAGGAGAAGCGCAAGGATTCCAACCATCACCACCACCATAATGCTTCTGCCAGCACCACTCCCAAGCTGCCAGAGGTTGTGTACCGGGAGCTGGAGCAGGACACCCCTGATGCCCCACCCCGGCCAACTTCCTATTACCGGTAAGGCCCTCTCTGCCTCCTAACTCTGGAACACTGGTCAGCAGGGCTCAGGAGCCGGAGAGCAGTGACAGGCAGCAGATAGGAGAGTAGCGGGGATAAAGGATAGCAGGAGCACACTATTAGGGCAGTAAGGGGAACAGTACTCTAGCTAATAATGGTGGCACTTATCATAACTACTCCTTCATGTTCTCATAACCCACTTAGGTAGGTATTGTTCTCATTCCACAGATGAGGAAACTACAGAAAGAGGGCCAGACTTACCAAAAGTCAAGGGCTGCACCCGTATTCAAACCCAGGTTCTATTGACTCCAAAGCTACACTATTTCCACTGTATCAGAGGATCCCATCTCTGGTCCCTGAGTCTCCACTCCTTCCCTGTGTGACCTTGGGAAAGGCACCTGGCTCTGGTGTTCTAGTGACCCCATCTGTAGAGCCTGTTTAATGTTCCTTTGCCGGTGTAAAGGTAGAAGGGGACACTGATTTCATAGGGTCCTAAAAACAGTTTGTAAATCTGCAGGGATAATTTTCCCATTATTCTGTTATTGTCACCCATCCTTTAGCATGCCTAAGCAGTGTTTCCATCAACTATATTTGGTAATCCTCCAATGTTGTTTCTTGGTACCCCACTTACAGAAGTTAGTCATGGTGGCTCTCTTTTTTTTCTCTTCCCACAGTGGCTCTTAATAAAGTCACGGGCATAGGCTAAATTCCTTGAACGTGGGTAAAAATGAAAGGGTGGGGCAATGTGGTCATAAAGTTATATACAGAAGGCCTAGCTGAAGGATGGTACAAAAGCCAAGTGTAAAAGTGTAAAACTTCTGAGAGTTTAGGCATCCAAGGCAAAAAGGGCATTCTGATGAGTTAGTTAAGGAGCAATCTTTGGTGTCAACTAATCAGAAGTCTTAATCTCTGAGAAGGACTTATAAAGGTTTTTATATGAAAAGTTTTTACCAAAAGTGCCATCCATATGATGATATACTAATGTCATAAAAGGCAAATCTCATAAAGGCAAATCTGTGGGAACCCAAGCAATTTGGCTCAGTGTGTCACTTTTTTCTCTTGCCTGTTCACTGGTTACCCAGTCTCCCTTCCTTCCATTCTTTCATCTACTCAGCCCAGCTTCACCTCCTTCTGACTTTACACTCTCTTTTCTGTTAGACTGTCATGTCCACCCCAACACAGAGGCCCCTCGGGGCCTGCCCTCCCTTCTAATGGCCCCCTCCTAATGCCACTCTGCTCTGATTGGCAGCTTAGCCCAACTTATTCTGCTCCTTCCTCCCTCCACTCAGATTCACTCTTTCCTCCTGGGGATCAGGTCTGTTCTCTATCGTTAGAGGTATGTTACATGTAATGTATTGCTGTTGTTAGCAAAACTGCTCTAGTTTAGGAAATTATTTGCTTTCTATGTAAATTTGGGAAGATTTGAGATTCTCTAATAACACCTCTCGCTTGCATCTGACTGCTTTCTTGGGGGGGGGCGGAGTGTCAGCTGGTGAGCCAGGAATTCTACATGACATGGAACCTACCTTATCTTTGCTGTAGCCTGTAATATGGGTGCACTGTGGAAGTGTGCTATGTACCATCAGGTAATGTCTTGGCAGAGAAAAGTTTTGGAGCTGATTACAAGGTCTCAGCCACACCCTTTTTCAAGGATGAGGGCATTGTAGTTACCTTTGGGAAGAGGTAAAGGGCTAAGGAATAAGCTGCTTCCTATAGACATAGCATTTTAGTCTCTTTCCTTCCACCCCCAAAATACCTTTCAAATGAACAACATGGGAACCTGTTTCTGTGTGGTAAATCAAACATGGTTCTTGCTTCTATCTATTGAATAGTTCACATAAACAGCTATAATCCAAGGCAAGGTGGTTGGTCAGGATTATACAAAAGCTAATGATAAACCTAACATTTATTGAGTACTTACTGCATGCCAGGTACTGTTTGTAAGTACTTTACTTGTATTAACTCACTTAATGCTTACAATAGCTATATGAAATAAGTTCATATTAGCATCACCACTTTTAAGATGAGGGAAGGCTAGCTCACTTGCTTAGTTATCTTACAAAGCATGGCTCGGTGGTTGAGTGTCGACCTATGAACCAGGATGTCACAGTTCGATTCCTGGTTAGGGCACATGCCCACATTGATCCCCAGTGGGAGTTATGCAGGAAGCAGCCAATCAATGCTTCTTCTCTCATCACTGATGTTTCTATCTCTCTCTCCCTCTCTGAAATCAATAAAAATATACTTTTTAAAATAAAATAGAGCATGGCTCCAGAGCCTATGTTTGCCTGACCTGCTCTAGCACCAGCGCCTCATTTCCCTTGTGGAGAGAAGAGGTGCAGCTTGCTATGTCCCACTTGATTTAGCCCATTTACTTTTGTAATTCCATTTAATCCTGACAGCATCTTTGGGAGTATTATTATCTTAATTCTGTCTTCAATAAAACAGGTTCAGAAAAGAGCAGTGATGCCCTGATGGTCACAAAGTATCAGAGCCAGATTTTTATTTTTTTCAGAGCCAGGATTTAAATTTAGTTTTGTTAGAAGCCAAAGCCCCTTGCCGAGACCGGTTTGGCTCAGTGGATAAAGCTTCTGCCTGCGGACTGAAGGGTCCCAGGTTCGAGTGCAGTCAAGGGTATGTACCTTGGCTGCGGGCACATCCCCAGTAGGGGGCGTGCAAGAGGCAGCTGGTCGATGTTTCTGACTTTCTATCCCTCTCCCTTCCGCTCTGTAAAAAAAATCAATAAAATATATTAAAAAATAAAAATAAAAAGCCAAAGCCCCATTCATTCTGTTGTAGCTCCCTATAGTTTTACAATACAGAGTCCAGGTGATCCAGAGCATGGTAAGGACGTGGGGAGCCCAGTGAGTGTCTCAGGGTGGAGTCTGAATCCTAGCTTTGCCACTTCCTGGTTATGTGACCTTTCTGTGTTGGGCAATTAATGAAGTTCTCAAAGCTTGAATTTCCTCATCTGCAAAATGAGGGCAATAAAAACATTGACCCTTTGGCTGTGGTGAAAATAAATGTGGTAACTTAGCACAATGCCTGGCTCATAGTACATCTTAATTATTCTGATTGTTATCTCCCAATGCTATCCAGAGAACAAAGACAGTACCTAGTTTGAGGCAGGCTGAGCTGGTGCTGGCAACAGCTGACAAGACCCACAGCCTCTCCATTCAGTACACTGCCAGCTAGTGCTAAAACAACTTACATATAATTTGCAAGTGACACCTGAGGAACTTCCTTCCACTGACACTTTGTACCATCATCCCGATGGGTCCTAGCTGCCCCATCTTCCTCCCTCTAGGAATCTGGTTGAGCCTCTGCACCCCAAGGGAGGCTATTTAGCAGGTAGGACATGAGGTTTGGAGTGAGCAGGCCTAAAGCCACTTCCCAGCTCTACAGCTTTCTCACAAGAGAGCTAGGGCAGGTGCAATAATCTCAAAACTATGCTTCCTTTTCTGCAAAACAGGAATGATTGCAGGACCTAGAATACTTGGGGTTAAGGTAAGGATGGAATGAGACAACATATGTAAAGGTACAGGCCTGGCTTAGAGTGAATACTTGGCAAATGTAACACACTGTCTTTAATGGGGGGAAATTTCAACCATATGATGCTGAGCTGCCTATGTGCACTGCAGGTACATTGAAAAGTCAGCAGAGGAGCTGGATGAGGAAGTAGAGTATGACATGGATGAAGAGGACTACATTTGGCTGGATATCATGAATGAACGACGGAAGACGGAGGGTGTGAGTCCCATCCCGCAGGAGATCTTTGAGTACTTAATGGACCGGCTGGAGAAGGAGTCCTACTTTGAGAGCCACAATAAAGGTGACCCCAATGCACTAGTGGATGAGGACGCTGTGTGCTGTATCTGCAATGATGGTGAATGCCAGAATAGCAATGTCATCCTCTTTTGTGACATGTGCAACCTGGCTGTGCACCAGGAGTGCTATGGTGTCCCCTATATCCCTGAAGGCCAGTGGCTGTGTCGCCGCTGTCTACAATCACCATCACGTGCTGTGGACTGTGCCCTGTGCCCCAATAAGGGTGGTGCCTTTAAGCAGACCGACGATGGGCGCTGGGCCCATGTGGTGTGCGCCCTGTGGATCCCCGAGGTCTGCTTTGCCAACACAGTCTTCCTGGAGCCTATCGACAGCATCGAGCACATCCCGCCGGCTCGCTGGAAGCTCACCTGCTATATTTGCAAACAGCGGGGCTCAGGGGCCTGCATTCAGTGCCACAAAGCCAACTGCTACACAGCCTTCCACGTGACATGTGCCCAGCAGGCTGGCCTTTACATGAAGATGGAGCCTGTGCGGGAGACAGGTGCCAACGGCACCTCCTTCAGCGTCCGCAAAACAGCCTACTGTGACATCCATACACCCCCAGGTTCAGCTCGCCGGCTGCCTGCCCTGTCCCACAGTGAGGGTGAGGAGGAAGAGGATGAGGAGGAAGATGAGGGTAAGAGTTGGAGTTCAGAGAAAGTCAAGAAGGCCAAGGCCAAGTCCCGGATCAAGATGAAGAAGGCACGAAAGATCCTGGCAGAGAAGAGGGCAGCTGCACCTGTGGTGTCGGTGCCCTGCATTCCACCACACAGGTATGTGGGCAGCAGTGGACAGGCTGGTGAGGGGAGAACAAGCCCTCCTGGAGACTGAAAGGTCCCTGAGCGAAGTGACAGGGTTGGGTTATCTTCCTATCAGGAGCTATGTAGAAGTTTGAGGAAAAAATCCAAAAGAGATTACTTTAGCAAGTCAACTGGCTCTTACATTAGGAGCCAGAAACTTCCAAGTTTTATCTGGCAGACCTAACATATATTTTTAAACTGCCCTTCACTTTGATGGTGTGGTTTAAGTTAAGAAGAAAGAGGATGTAATAGCTACCAGCCACAGAAGAAGAAATAGTCTGAAAGGAGAACTGGATTGAAAAAGGGGGAGGGAAATGCTTAAGGAGTCACAAAGTAATTCCTGCCACTGTGAATTCAAATGAGGGCTATGATCAGTTATCCTTAACTCTTATTTTAACTAGTCAATTTCCTATACTGAACCTTGTATTGCTCAGTGTGAGTTGGGTAACCCAGGGTCAAATAGAGCAATCTTAGGAGTCAAACTCCCTGACGCCCTGGGGAACAGGGCAGGGGTAGGGATCTGGATTACTGCTGGGAGCTTATCTTCCTGTCTGCTGAGGTGCCATTGATGGCACCGTTTGCTCTTTGCCTTACGCCCGATGTCACAAACTTTTTGACAGTAAACTTATTCCCTTTTCAACCCCATTTAGGAACTCTCACTAGTTAAAGACTCTTGTTTTACATAAGAAAATTTGTTATCCTGCTTCCCAGGCTCAGTAAAATTACCAACCGCCTAACAATCCAAAGGAAGAGCCAGTTCATGCAGAGGCTGCACAGTTACTGGACACTGAAGCGGCAGTCACGGAATGGGGTCCCGCTGTTACGTCGCCTGCAGACACACTTGCAGTCTCAAAGGAACTGTGACCAAGTTGGGGTACTGTGTCATATTCCCTGTGGGTTCTGGGAACTAAGATCAGGGATAAGGATCAAGATTTGTAACTATAGCATCCAGTGTCTGAGAGCTTAGACTGTTCCCTTTTTTAGGCTAGCCTTCAAACCAGGCTCAGGAAGAAATTTTTTTTCTTATGTGGGGGAGGTGTGGAGAGGAGAGTAGTAGGGAATGGCAGGGGCATGCTTCCTGGAGGGAGAAACAAGAAATTCTTACAAATTATCCACTTGTAAAAGGGTACAGGGGACACCTAGGTTGAGGAGCTCCCACTTGAGCTGGCACACTTGCCAGTAAGTTCCTGTGCCCCACCTTTGGCTTTACCTGCCCTTAGCCCCTGGGCTATCCTCTATTCTGTCCTTCCTCTGACTCCCTCATCATCTTTTGACGCCCCTTTTACTTCTACAGAGAGATTCTGAGGATAAGAACTGGGCCCTCAAAGAACAGCTTAAGTCCTGGCAACGGCTCCGGCATGACCTAGAGAGAGCTCGGCTGCTGGTAGAGCTGATTCGCAAGCGGGAGAAACTCAAAAGGGAGACGGTGAGTGCTCCTGGGCCAGCGCTATTTTACAGAAAACATATCTGGGAGAAGGAAAAGCATGTGTTGTCTAGCCAGCAAGTAACGGGGTTGATGCTCAGTGTGCTCTTGGGCTCATCAGAAACAGAATGTCAGAGGAGAGAATGAATGGAATTTTTAATTATGTGATACAGGTAGCTAGTGCTTGCTGTAAGTTAAACCCAGGAAGGGAAAGGCCAGAGTAGTTGGGGAGTTTCACTGGGTGGGCCTTGTAGAACATAGACCTGAGTGAGTACACCCTGCTGTTGGGGGTAGGAAGGAAGGCAAATTCCCAAACCAGCTTTGACCATTTCCTCAGACCTCTCTGCCAAGGGACTGGCCGGGGCCTGGCTGATTGGGCCTTTATGTGTGTCAGATCAAGGTCCAGCAGATCGCCATGGAGATGCAGCTGACCCCTTTTCTCATCCTCCTTCGCAAAACCTTGGAGCAGCTCCAAGAGAAGGACACGGGCAACATCTTCAGCGAGCCGGTCCCTCTGTCTGAGGTAACCGAATTGGACGAAGTAAGAATCCCTTCCCCTCACTCCACCTTTCTGTTCCTCTCCCAGTTGGACCCCTGCTGCAGGTCTGGGCCAGGGACTAGGAGGGGACCTTGAAGAGAGGGGCTGGTGGCTCTGGGGTTCCAGGATGAACTGGGGCCACATGCATCCCCTGGACTCTGTCTTGTCCCTGTCATACCCCAAGTGCCCAGAATGGGAGGCAAATTGCACTCCCTCCCCAGAGGCAGGGACTGTGTCTGCCAAATGAATAATCGCAGGCAGGAAGACACTTTCCAGGTGCTGACCCCTAGAATGGAGACTTTAGAAGGCTCAGCACCTTAAAACCAGCTCTGAAGCCCTAGGTCCTAACTGGCAGACTCTTCTCTCTAAAAGATGTAAAATGAGAGGCCTTAGGCAGAAGCCTCCTTATAAGTCTTAATGATAAACAAAAAAGAGATATAGGAATGCAAGGTGGTATTATTTCCAGAGGACTCCCCTAGCTATTTTCTTGTTGAAGCCTCATACACCTCTAGGAGGTGGATTTTGGCAGTAATTTTACCACTTTTCCAAGCCAGGAAAAGAAGGCCCAGAGAGGTTAAGAGACTTGCCAAGATCACACAGCTTGTGACTGGCAAAGTCAAGACTGAATCCAGTTCTCTTTTCCCCTGAGCTCTATGCCTACCTCTAACTGTGGTGGGAGGAGGTTACGGATGCATTTCAAGGGGTAGTATTAGGGGCAGGGGTTCCGGGGGAATGAGAAGCATATCTCCACTTAGCTACACCTACCCTGTTCTCCCAGGTACCTGACTACCTAGACCACATCAAAAAACCCATGGATTTTTTCACCATGAAGCAGAACTTGGAGGCTTACCGCTACCTGAACTTTGATGATTTTGAGGAGGACTTCAACCTCATCGTCAGCAACTGCCTCAAGTATAATGCCAAGGACACCATCTTCTACCGGGCAGCGGTGCGGCTCCGTGAGCAGGGTGGTGCTGTGCTCCGCCAGGCCCGGCGCCAGGCAGAAAAAATGGGCATTGACTTTGAAACAGGCATGCATATCCCCCACAACCTGGCTGGAGACGAGGCTCCACACCACACTGAAGATGGTGGGTGATGAGTCACACACACACAGAGGCCAGTGCTAGGGCTGAACAGCTTTCCAAAAGTCCCCTCCCGGAGCAGGCAGTGTAGGCAGGAAGCAGGCTGAGCAGTGACAAGCTATCCCCAGGAAGCCAGATGGGTGAATGGATAGCAATGCCTGTCAGTTCACATCTTGGTTCTGCTATTTTATGGCTGTTCCTGGTGAGCAGCTGAGGGGAGAAGGGTTTCTTTTTCTTTTCTTTTTTATTAATATATTTGTATTGATTTCAGAGAGAGAGGTAGAAAGAGAAACATCAGTGATGAGAGAATAATTGATCGGCTGCCTCCTACACACCCACACTGGGGACAGCCTGCAGCCGGACATGTGCCCTGACCAGGAATCAAACTGTAACCTCCTGGTTCAACCATCTAGCAAAACTGACTGGGCAAGAGTGGGTTTCTTACTGCCTGTCCAGATTTAAGGCGTCCAAAGAGCTGCCCAAAGAGCAGGCATCCAAAGAATCTGACCTTTTTCCCCCATCCCCACTCCCAGCAGCAGAGGAGGAGCGGCTGGTCCTGCTGGAGAACCAGAAGCACCTGCCAGTGGAAGAGCAGCTGAAGTTGTTGCTGGAACGGTTGAATGAAGTGAATTCCAGCAAGCAGAGTGTGGGCCGCTCACGGCGTGCAAAGATGATCAAGAAAGAGATGACAGCACTTCGGCGGAAGCTTGCCCACCAGCGGGAAACTGGAAGGGATGGGCCTGAGCGCCATGGCTCTTCCAGCCGGGGCAGCCTGACACCTCACCCAGCAGCCTGTGACAAGGATGGACAGACAGACAGTGCCGCTGAGGAGAGCAGCAGCCAGGAGACAAGCAAAGGTCTGAACCCCATAACAAGGTGGACCCCAAAGCAAATTAGACTTTGACTCTGCAGCACATGCTCAGCCCCTGCCATCCCCAAGGCAGAGGTCTTTCCTGCACAGCTAACTGTACTTTCTCCCTCATTCCCCAATCAGGGGCCTCTTAGCTGTATCTCTGGCTATTTGTATAAGAGACACTGTTCCCAATTCCACGACCCTGAAATCATCTCCCCAACAATAGCTGGAGTATTGGACTTATACACCCAGGGCATACCCTGGATGACATCTACCCTTCCCACATCAGGCCCCTCACCAACTTTCCTTCTCTCTTTCTCTGCTCCAGGCCTGGGTCCCAACATGTCCTCAACCCCCGCACATGAGGTGGGCAGGAGAACCTCAGTTCTGTTCTCCAAAAAGAACCCGAAGACAGCTGGACCGCCCAAGAGGCCGGGCCGGCCCCCCAAAAACCGGGAGAGCCAGATGACCCCCAGCCACGGAGGCAGTCCTGTGGGGCCCCCTCAGCTTCCCATCATGGGCTCCCTGCGTCAGCGCAAGCGGGGTAGGAGCCCCCGGCCCAGTTCGAGCTCAGACAGCGACAGTGATAAATCCACAGAAGACCCCCCAATGGGTGAGCCTCACCACCCAGTCCCCAAAAAGAGCAAACCTACCATCTTCCCCAACATAACTTCCACCTATCCCTTCATTTTCCCATAATATCTCAGAGCTAGAAGGGCCCTTAAGAATCATTTAATTCAATCCCCTCATTTTACAGACTGGGAAACTGAAACGCAAAGACACTGACCCAGCTAGATTCCCGTCCAGGCCCCCCTCCATTATATCACTTCACCTTTTCTCTTCTCATCCTCCTTGGTGATCTCCTGCCCTTTAAGCCATTTGTGTCCTAAAGTCATAACTGCCAAGGGAAGTGTAAGGGGTGGGGCAGGGCTGTGACCAGCTGTGGTGGACACCACCCAGAGCTAGCTCTGCTGGCCAAAGTTGGAGGAATATTCCAGCACAGAAAGGGAAGCCAGGCTCTAAGTACCTCTTACCCCCATGCTATCTCTGATCTACATCTTCCTGACCGATTCCTTCCCTCCTCCCCTTCCCCCCAACCAAGACTTACCAGCCAATGGCTTCAGCAGTGGGAACCAGCCAGTTAAGAAGAGTTTCTTGGTATATCGTAATGACTGCAGCCTTCCCCGGAGCAGCTCAGACTCCGAGTCCAGCAGCAGTAGCAGCAGCAGTGCTGCCTCAGATCGGACCAGGTACTGGCCCTCCAGATCAAGGCCTGCCTCTGGGATGCCCTTCTGGGTTTCCCTGTGGGAAGCGGGGTGGCAGCCATCTCAGCCTAGATTAAGATGGCTCAAATCCAAGGTTCTCTGCAAATAAATGGAATAGATGAGAATATTACCATAATGGAATGGAAGGACCCATACTGGGTTCTGCTGACGTTTTAGAGCAGAGGGCATAAAACTTGCTTTGTGGTCTGGATTGGCCTACAGACATTTTCTTTGGCCAGCATGGTGTGTTTTTAAAAACAGAATTCAGAAGTACCACATAAAATTCCCATTTCTGTGTTCTTTTTAAAAATTAAGTCTAGCAAATCTGGCCAGTATTACTTTTAGACAGTGTATACATTCATCACCACCACTGCTAAACCCAGCCCACATCAGTCAAATCACTGCCAACCCACTGAGAGCATTTGGGTTTGAAAATCTTTAACGTCTGCTTTCCAAAAGTCTTAGACGCTGGGGATTTAAAGAAGAAAGGACACCCAGCATGCCATGCTCCACACTTCTTTGAGCTGAGCTCCCCTTGTTTTGTCTACAGCACAACACCCTCAAAACAAGGCAGGGGCAAGCCCTCCTTCTCTCGGGGCACATTCCCAGAGGACAGCAGTGAAGATACCTCAGGCACTGAGAATGAGGCCTACTCCGTGGGTACTGGCCGCGGCGTGGGCCATAGCAGTAAGTACCCCCGCCCAAGGCCAGGGATGCTGGGGGCCCAGTGTCCGGGCCTTACCAGCCCCCTGTCTGCTGATCTGCTCCCTCTCTCCCATTCCTGTGAAGTGGTAAGGAAGAGTCTGGGCCGGGGAGCTGGCTGGCTATCAGAGGATGAGGACTCCCCACTGGATGCTCTGGACCTGGTGTGGGCCAAATGCCGAGGGTATCCATCGTACCCAGCTCTGGTAGGCTTCTGCTTTTTTTTGTCATATCCCTTGCCTGTGGGCTAGAGTGCCAGAATGCAGACTCATAATTAGTAGACTTTTTCTACTCTCTGCTTAGCTGCAGAGTACAAGGGTCTTTGGCAGGCAGAGAGTTAGAAGTCCCTGATTAGTTTCTCCAGCTTTCCCTTTTCTTTCCCATGACTCCTTGGGCTCTGAAATAATTCAGCATAGGAAGAAGGTCAACATTGTAGTAGCAGATAACCTTTCCATGTCTCTACTTCAAAGGAATCTCAAAATTCTTAGATGGAGTAAGCCTTGGGGAAGAGGAGACAACCAAACCAAGGTCTTATTATTCCTTCAGATCATTGATCCAAAGATGCCCCGGGAAGGTATGTTCCACCATGGAGTTCCCATTCCTGTGCCCCCACTAGAGGTGCTGAAACTTGGGGAGCAGATGACCCAGGAAGCCCGAGAGCATCTCTACCTCGTCCTCTTCTTTGACAACAAGCGAACCTGGTAAGGGAGAAGGGGAGCATGTGGTGACTCACAGCCACAAATACAACCCTGGAAATGGGGGCAGACTGCCAGGAAATTCCAGCAAGACAGGCTGGGCTGTCACAAATCAGTAGGGGGAGGGCTTAGGTATTTAAGAAAAAGGGTTGTGTTGACCATAAGTCTGAGTAACTGATTGGGCACAGCTGACAAACAGCTGTGACTAGAAAACAAAGAACCATCAGTGACTGTGACAAATATGTGGAGACACCCAGATTGAGGTGACTTTTTCCCACCTCTGCCTCCATGGAGACAAGATTAGGATAAAGCAGGCATAAAGTCAGACTCTGAATCCCTCTTCTGTCTTATTTACATATGTAATCTTTTTGTTAATTACATGCAGAGAATTTTTAATACTAGTGAAGTCTGCTTGGAGCCTGTAGGACCAGGGTACTATTTCAGGTTAGGTCAGGGCTCCTCCTTTTTGTACCCATAAATACCCTGTGGTTACCCCTCAGTGTGAAAGTTGACTGGGCCCTTTTATCACTGTGTACAGTTATTTGAGGGCAGGGAATCCCAGTGCCCACCAGAGTCTTGTTCTCAGGATGTGTTTTTGAATGAATTGAGTGAGGAAGGCTGGTGCTTATTGTTCTTCCAGAGGTGACTTATTTGATCCTCACTTCATCTTGTAGGCAATGGCTGCCTAGGACTAAGCTGGTTCCTCTGGGTGTGAACCAGGACCTTGACAAGGAGAAGATGCTGGAGGGCCGCAAGTCTAACATCCGCAAATCAGTGCAGATTGCCTACCATAGGGCTCTGCAACACCGCAGCAAGGTCCAGGGCGAGCAGAGCAGCGAGACCAGTGATAGTGACTGATACTGTCCAGCACAGCCCAATCTACAGTGCCCTGCCCCCTCTCTCCCCTTTGCTCACTGTCCTGGAGTGGCACCGGCCTCTGCACTGACTCATTCCTGGTCTTGGGGCCAGTCTCAGGGGAAGCTGGGTGGGGGAGGTCCCTCTGCCCTGAGTGCAGCTGGACTGTACAGAACACTCCAAGGGCCCATGGTAGCTCTGTGCAAAGAGAGGGGAGGTCCCACAGGCCAAAAAGCTCCAGAGACCTCACAGCATTGTAGTGCAGGGTGAGTGGGCCAAGGTTAGGACACTGCATAAAACAGGCCAGCCCATCACCTCTGCCTGCTCCTGCCAGGAGAATCCATAACTGCCTGGTGGCCTGAGGCCTGTGCAGGTGATAAGGTGAATGGGCATCTGCCCTGCCTAACAGTGGGATTGATGTCTGTCCAGCCTGGAAGAGGGGCACTAGGTGACCCCCCCTCCCCTGCTTTTGTAAATACTGTAATTAGTGGAGAATTTAAATTATTCTCATTTGTAACTGCGTTTCCGGGTCGCGCCAGAGTCATTTGGTACTAAAAAGACTGGGGCCTGTCCCCTCTTCCCTTCTTCCCATAGAGTCCCCCACCTTTCAAACTGGTTTGTATTTATTTCAAAAGAAGAAAATATATTGATTCTTAGAAAATAAATTCTGTTTGGAATTATTGATTCTTGCCTTCTGCCAGGGCAAAGGAAGGTTCTGTTTCCAGGGATGGCAAATAATTGGGCCCAAGTGGTTGCTGGCTGCTCTGCATATTGCATTTGAAAGACATCAGCAAAGATAATATGACAGCTCTCATTTCTCATGCATTACTGAGTGGCAGTACCTGTGTTAGCTCCTTTAGATACAATCTCATGTAATCCTTGCATTAATTATAGGAAAGGTTAATAATAGGGGGGTTATTTCCACAAAGACATAGGTTTTAAAAAATTAAGTAACTTGCCTAAGTTCTCAGTAGGAAGTTGCCAGAAAGCTCCAGAGACCTCACAGCATTGTAGTGCAGGGTGGTGGGCCACGGTTAGGATTCTGCATAAAACAGACCATCCCATCACCTCTGCCTGCTCAAGCCAGGAGAATCCATAACTGCCTAGTGGCCTGAGGCCTGTGCAGGTGATAAGGTGAACAGGCATCCGCTTAACAGTGGGAATGATGGCTGTCCCACTAGGATCTGAACTCAGGTCTGCTTGTCTGCAATTTAACCAGTATGCTGAACTGCTAGAGGAAGAGTCAACTGTGCGAGCTTTCATGAACTTAGGATGTTAAAAGTTCTTCAACAGGATTGTCCAAGTGTTTCAGGGTCACTAGAGTTGTGACTTTCTCCTTCTTAACTGGGGACAGAGCAGGAGTGTAGGCAGTTGCTGTTCTTCATTCATTCCCAACCCTGGCTCATTTTCTGATGCCAACATCTTTTGAAGGAATGTCTTCCAAGTGGTAGGCATCTGTGAGCTAGAGTGCCAAAGGATGAGACAGACAATCACAGTTGCGAAGGGTTTTGGAGCTACTGAGTGGAAGTGAGACATCATGTCTGATGATACCAAGTTCCTGTGGTACTCCCAGCTAGATAATGTGGGTGGGGCACAAAGATTAAATCAGCTGTAAATTTTGCCCTTCAGGAATCTACAGTGTAATCATCAGCAACCAAAAATCATTATGCTAGGAGGTAAAAAAAAAAAAAAAGTCATCGGATAAAAGCACAGGTCTAGCTTTTTGTGACTTTCTCCAGAAGGGAAGAAATTACATCTTTTCTGGGCTCAGGCAACCACCCCCGGCCACCGGGCTAGGCAGACAGGCTGCCTCACGGCCACACTTGTGCTTGAACTTTGAGTAGCCTTTCCCAGCCCCAGAGAAAAAAGCCCTACACAAGCGTTGTCGCAGCAGTGTGAGATGGGGGAGTACGGAAGCAGTCCAGACAAGAGTGGCGGCGGCAGGCACAGGAGGCGGGACGATCTGAGGAGTCGGGCCTCGGAGTGAAGTCCGAGAGGAGGCCTAAGACCGGCGGGCGCGGAGACATTCCCTCAGAAGACAGGCGCTGTGGAGACTCCCCACAGGGCGCGGTGGTTGGAGCTGTGTTCGGGTCCGGGTCCAATTCTCAGTGAACAGGTTCATCGGAGGAGGACCTAGGTAAGCGATAAGCAGACTAGAGAGGCGCGGTGGAGAAAGGCTCTCTGAAGATGGCGGGGATAGGATTTGGTTGTGCGGGCCGGCAAGTCTGAGGACATGAGCCAGTGAGGACCGGGGGCCTCAGGGCCCCGGTCGGCGGGGACACGCTGGCCTGCCTAATGTAGAGAGGGCGCAGAGAGAGCCAGCAGCGAGCCCAGCGCGCGCTAACCGCTGCGATGCCTCGGGAAGGCCCGCCCAGCACCGCCATGCCTGTTCTCATTGGTGCCTCGTATTTCCCCGCGGATTGGCTACCTCTAGATCCAATAAACCGGACTTGAGCCCTACTTCCGGTAAGGCTTCTCAGGCAAGGCCGGGAGAGTGCGCTTGCGCCCGCGTCCCAAACTACGGCAGCTACGGAGTACCGCGGTGAGCGCCCTGGGGCTTGTGGGGCGGGAGGTTTAGGGCAGAAGGTGGGACAGAGCAGAGGGCGGGACTGTGGCGGGTGGTAAGGGGCGTGGCCTGCGAGGAGCGGCAGAAGGAGCCTGGGCGGGACTTATACAAACTTTGAGAGGCGAGGATTTCGTGGAGTTGGACGAGGCCTCCGGTGAGCGAGGCCTTTAGGTTCATGGTCGCTGAGTGGGCATGGTCTGTAGGTAGCTGGTAGATCTGTTCCCGAGTGGGCCGAGCCATTATGGGGTGGAGCCTGATACAGAAAGAGTAGCCTGCTCCCTTTTGCCTGCTTAGCATGGGGCATCGCACTCTATCCTCCGTCCCGGCCCTGTGGGCCTCCATCCCCTGTCCACGCTCTGAGCTGCGCCTGGACTTGGTTCTAGCTTCTGGACAATCCTTCCGGTGAGTGACCTTAGCCTGAAGTACAAAGTTGGGTGTGATGGAAGAAACCTCAATGTACGAAAGATGAAATTGAGGCAGGGGTGGAGAGCCTGTTACTTTCTTTCTTTCTTTTTTTTTTAATGGCCCGTGATTGTTGTAAGGGTGGGGAAATGTTACCTCTTTTATAAAGACATAATAAGCATGTGCAGTGTTGTGAGGATCAAATGATATAATTGATGTAAAATAAAGCACCTTCACTTTATATATGGAAAGGTTGTAGGATGGGAGGGTCCCAAAGGTTGCAAGCAAGGGAACTGAGTACTAGGGCCCTGTGCCTGGGGTCTCAGGTGGAAGGAGCAAAACCCTGCGCACTGGAGTGGCGTGCTGGCAGACCAGGTATGGACACTGACCCAGACTGAGGAGCAGCTTTACTGCACTGTGTACCGAGGGGAAAAGAGTCAGACCGGCAGGCCCACAGCAGAAGAGTTAAAGGCCCTGCGCCAGTACTTCCAGCTGGATGTAAGCTTGGCTCAATTGTATCGCCATTGGAGTTCCAAGGACCCCCACTTCCAAAAAGTAGCTCATAAATTCCAAGGTGAGTATAGGGCCTGGGACAGGGTTTGGGTTGGGGTTCTTGTAGTTTGGTTAGGTTACTCCGTTTCACCATCTATAAAGTAGGGATTATATTTACCTCATAGGATTTTATGAAGATTAAATGAGCTAATACATGTAAAGTGTTTAGAATAAATAGTACCTGACACATAGTAGTTGTTACTATTATGATTGTCCTACTGCTCACCACCATGGAGTGACAAGGATATTGAGCCAAATTCTGGATGTGTGTCCTAGGGCAGGTGACATCATTCATTCGGTAAATGTTACAAAGCATCTGCTATGTGACTGGGGATATAGCAGTGAACAAAATGGACACAAATGCCCACCTTCATAGTGTTTACATTGTGGCTTATCTGTGGAATAGGATGATGAGCCAGACCTCGCAAAAATGCTATGAGGAATGATGTTGCTTTCCTTCATTCCCCTGGGAACCTACATGCTTAAGGTCTGAGTGTGAGAGGAGGCCACTCCTGACAGCAGGTGCTTCTCTTACCTGTTGCCTTTCTAATCTTCAGGTGTTCGACTCCTACAGCAGGATCCCATCGAGTGCCTTTTCTCCTTTATCTGTTCCTCCAACAACAACATTGCTCGCATCACAGGCATGGTGGAGCGGCTCTGCCAAGCCTTTGGACCTCGGCTCATCCAGCTTGATAATGTCACCTACCATGGCTTCCCCAGCCTGCAGGCTCTGGCTGGTGAGTAGGTGGGTGCCTGCCCCAAGGCTCACTAACAGCTTTCAGAGTCTGTTCAGTTCTCCCCTGGTTCCCATCTCCCATCAAAGCTTCCTGCCTTCCCAAAGATTGCCCTCATCCAGAATACCCTGTCTGGTCCCATCAGCCCCAGACATACCTCACCCTCCCTGTCAGTCCCTGAAATGTCAGCACCTCACTACACTGTTTTTTGCCCCATGGTTTCAATGCCTCATCAGAAAAACATCCATATGCAGTGTGTAATAGTTTGGGGTTAAATGCACATGCTTGTTGTTGTGTGTGTGTGTCTGTTTTTTTTAAAAGAAAGTTTATGTAGAAAGTCACAGAGATAGAAGTGAGCTGTAAAAGAAATGGGATCAGGAAACAAGTTACAGAGGCAAAAAAAAAAAAAAAAAAAAAGGACCCTTGGAGCTTAGGAGAAAGAGAGGGGCAAGGAAAATGCACGTTGGCAGAGGAAAGGCATGGGCGTGCTCCATAGAGAGAAACCTCTACACACATGTTCTGAAAAGAGAGTGCCTTAGTCTGAATCCCCACTCTGGCAATTATTTAGCTTCTCCTCTGTTTCTTCATCTATGGAATGTAATAACCTATCAGAGTTGTCACAAGAGTTGAGTAAAAGAATACACATACTACACCTAGTACATTGTTTGGCATATGGGAAATATGCAGAAAATTCAAGCTGCTATCTCTATAGTGAATCCAACAATTTTGTATCCAGGAAAAAAAACATTCTTTACAACAGCCCTGTGAGGCAAGTTTTACAGAGATAAGTATCTCAGTTGGCAAAAGTGAGGACCAAGTTAGGGAAAGTGCTTGGGGAATGTATAGTAAGAAGACAGCCTGCCTGGAGAGAAAAAAGAGTGTTTTTGGTAGTTAGAAACCCAGTCTTGTACCTTAGCTTCCAGCTTAGTATTCATAAGAACTGAAGAAATTCATTCACCTCTTCAGGCCTCTCTTAACTTGTTTGTAGGATGGGTATAACAATTCCTATTTAGAAGGGTCAGAGGGAATAAAGCAATCGTGAAGCAGGTTTAGAGCATAGGAGTTGGTGTTTCAGACCCAGGTGCAGATCCCATCTCCACCGTGTCCTTTCTTCAACAAGTTACTTAACCTTTTCTAAGTCATTTTGAAATAGGAAAAACATCTGTGAAATAGGAAAAACAGCCCAGCCAGTGTTGCTCAGTGGTTGGGTGTTGACCTATGAATCAGGAGGTCAGGGTTGGAGTCCTTCCTGGTCAGAGCACATGCTCAGTTTGTGGGCTTGATTCCCAGTAGGGGTCATGCAGGAGGCAGCCGATCAATGATTCTTATCATTGATGTTTCTATCTCTCCCTCTCCCTTCTCTGAAATCAAAATAAAAATATATTTTGGAAAAAATACAGTATTATTATCAGGATCCTTGAGAAAAATGAGTGTGATAATGTATCAAAAGCACTTTGTATTTGTTTATTTTTTAAATAAATTTTATTGATTTTTTACAGAGAGGAAGGGAGAGGGATAGAAAGTCAGAAACATCAATGAGAGAGAAACATCTATCAGCTGCCTCTTGCACACCCTTCACTGGGGATGTGCCCACAGCCAAGGTACATGCCCTTGACCGGAATCGAATCTAGGACCCTTCAGTCTGCAGGCTGACTCTCTATCCACTGAGCCAAACCAGTTTCAGCACTTTGTCTGTATTTGATAACCAACACTTGATCATAGAAGCTCTTGCTATTATTATGACTATTATTTTAGATCATGGGTATGAGTAGCCCTTTGGAAAGATTAAGAACTCAATTGGGAAGTTCCTCCAGGGCAGCAAGCCCTTCTGAGTCCGTACTCCAGTGCCCAACACAAAATAGGTGTTCAGAAAACATTTGTAGAGAGGTAGAACCCAGACCTTAATCCTATCCTTTGCGCATGCAAGTATCCCAGGGTCTCCCAGAGGGTAGTGAGGTATGAGAGGGGTGCTTAGGAAAGCATTTCTTTTGGGGTGGAGGGCTCACACTAGCGTGAGGACATAAAAGGATTTGAGGATGCCTGACCCTGCTCCTTTCCCCACCCTCCTACAGGGCCAGAGGTGGAGACTAAGCTCAGGAAGCTGGGCCTTGGGTACCGTGCCCGCTATGTGAATGCCAGTGCCCGAGCCATCCTTGAAGAACAGGGCGGGTTGCCCTGGCTGCAGCAACTGCGCAAGGCCCCCTACGAAGAGGCTCACAAGGCCCTCTGCACCCTGCCTGGAGTTGGCACCAAGGTGAGGTCTCAAGGTGGGTAGGAGCTACCCTCAGACCACCCATGTAGAGAGTAACAGAGTAGGAGACAAGATAGGCCTGAGAGCTGGGTTCAGGCTCAGCGTCTGGAGGCAGAGCAGGAAGGGATACGATACAAGTGGTTACTTTATTAGAGAAAATGCAAAAAAGGTATAAAGGACACTGACCTTTGAATTTTGAATGCATTTGTAGAAAGGCCATTTGTTCAGGTACACATATATATACACTGCTATATATATACAAAGAAATTTCCTGAAGGAATCACAGGAAACTTAATAGTGGTTACCTTTGGGAAGACACATAGGAAGGTATTTCTACTTTTATTCTTCTTGTGAATTATATGTACTTATAAAAATTTTCTTTAATTTCAATAAGAGGATTGCGAATCTGGCATTTATTTGTTCTTATGTATACTTCTCTGCAATTTTGTTTAAAAAACTTTTTTTTATGGGCTCTGAACTTTATCATTAAGTCCTTGTTTTGCTTCTTCCTAGCCATGTAACTTGGGCCAAGACACTTTACCTTTTAGAATCTCAGTTTTCTTATCTGCAAAATGAATATAGAACCAGCTTCTTTCCAGGTTATGAGAGTTTGGCCTACGTAGACATTCATGCAGTAGCACTCTTATCATATCTGTACTTAAAATTAGTAATAGTTGGTTTATATTGATTGAGAATATAAAATAATAACCTCAGAGTGGCGGAGGAAGTATAGCTGGCTTTGGGGCTAGAAGCAGGATGCTGCCTGGATCCTGCCATTCCTCCTCTATTCCATCAAAGGTGGCCGACTGCATCTGCTTGATGGCCCTAGACAAGCCCCAGGCCGTGCCCGTGGATGTCCACGTGTGGCAGATCGCCCAACGTGACTACAGTTGGCATCCCACAACAACCCAAGGCAAGGGTCCAAGCCCCCAGGCCAACAAGGAACTAGGTAAGGAGAGAAGGAGATGCCAGGGCTGGTAGTACATTAAGGTGGTAGAAACTTCTCGCCTCTCTCCCTAATACCCCACCACTGTGGATGGGGATGTGGGGCCAGTGTGCTTTGCCTCATTATCTCTGATTTAGGAAACTTTTTCCGGAGCTTGTGGGGACCTTATGCTGGCTGGGCCCAAGCAGTGAGTATACCTAGGCTTCCTCTCCACCAACCCTGACCCCATAGGACTTCTCCCCAAGCCCTGACCCAGGGACTCTTCTACTGCCTCTGCCCTAGGTGACCCTAAAGGATTCTCTACCCTCCATCCCCAGCCCTGACTCTAGTGGACTTATGTTACCCTGGACCTGCTCCCCAGTAATTCCATTTCTCCCCACACTGCCACCAGCTCCACCAGCCAATGTAACCTGAACCCAGTGTACCCTGTCCCCACATAGACTCTTCCCCGCCCCAGGTGCTGTTCAGTGCTGACCTACGTCAACCACACCAAGAACCACCAGCAAAGCGCAGAAAGAGATCCACAGGGCTCGAAGTCTAGGTGGGGGCACAGGACAAAGGGATTCTCCCAATACCTTTTCCCCCCATTCCCTATACTCTCCTCCATCCAGACTCATGCAACTACTTCAGGGTCCAGACACCCTCAAGCCAAGAAGTTTGCATAACAGTGTGGACTGGGGGGTGGGGGGAATTATCTGGGGAGACAAAGCTACCTTTGGTTTTATCCTCTTCCCTTTATTACAAGAAGGAACAATAAAATAGAAACATTTGTATGGAAAATGCAGTGAGGGGGTGGTAGGAAAAGGGGTGGGGTGGGGTGGAACAAGGTAACCCCAGTTCAAGGAGAGAATGGGGAGCAATCTGCCCCCAATCTCTCACACACATGGATCCTGACCCTGGATCCAAGGACCTAGAGCTGGGGGGACAGCCTGGGGGACATTTCCGGGCCTGGCTCCACACAGCAGTCTCGATAGCAGCAGCCAGCCACTGGCCCTACATGGGGAGAGAACAGACTTGGCTGTAGAAGCAGACCCTCCACTCCAGCCTGGGTGCCTCTTCATGGACCACACAATACCCTTCCACAGAGCCCTGGTCCTCACCTGCAGCTGCTGGTGTCAGCAGCTCCCCATGGCTCGCCGTTGGTCCTTGCCCCTCCTGGCTGGTGCCCAAGTGTAGCTTCCTCATGTGCCGCACCACAGCTGTGGCATTGAAGGCTTGCTGTGAGGAGATGGGGGTGGGGGGGGAGAAGGGACTTTTGAGAGAGTGGGAGATCATGGGGAAGGGTCTGGCAGTGGGATTCTTGCAGTGGTTCTGTTATTTTCAGGTGTTATTGATTGATTCCCTAAAACCACCTGAAACATCTGCAAGTCTTTATTAAATTATATTCAGCCATATTACATATTTACACTCACATCTACACACATATGTAAAAAGTATATAAACAGATATGTAACTTTTTATATATAATTCATATTTATATAATAGCAAACACAATATAGCATATTTCAGGCATAGTTTTAAACACTTTACATAGTAATTCATTTAATCTTTACGGAAATCTTTGAAGTGAGCACTATTAGTTTCACCATTGTCAAAGGAGGAAACTGAGGCACAGAGAGGTTAAGTAACTTGCCCAGGTGTGTATATATCATTATTTAACACTAGAGGCCTGGTACATGAAAATTGAAAAGTCCCTCTGCCTGGCTTGCTCCCTCTCACAGTCTGGGAGCCTTCAGGGGTGGGAGACTACCCGGTGATCGGGGAAAGGCAATGCCCCATCACACCTCTGCTGCTGCCACTGCCAGCAGTGCAAGCCTTGGTGGCCCTGGGTGGCTGAGCAGCCACCATCCTAGGCTTGCCTATGCCTTGGGCTACCCTGGGCAGCTAGGCAGCTGCCATCCAAGGCTTGCCTGCACCTCGGGCCAGCCCTGGGCAGCTGAGGGGCTGAGGGAACTAGGTGCCGCCATCTTTGAGGGCATGACAGTCAATTAGCATATTCCCGCCTTATTGGCTTGGGCACTGCCATCTTTGTAAGGATATGATGGTCAATTAGCATATTCCCTCTTTATTAGATAGGATGTCCCCAAGATGTTTCCATAAAACCCTCAAATTCGCCATGTCCAAAACCAAAGTAATCCCCCAAAACTAGTATCAGGCCAGCCCTTGGCATCTCTCACATCAATAATCCATTCTATCATCACTTCTTGTCAATTCCATCTCCTAATTGACTCCTGGACCAACTACTGTTCTCTGTTCCTGTTACCTCTGCTCTGGCCCAGCCTTCACTGTTTCTGGCCTGCCTCTCTGCCACATCCTCCTAAGGGGTCTCCAAGTCTTCACTCTATGCTACTCTCTGCATCCTGAGAGCACTTTCTAAAGGGCAAATTCCTACTGAAAATCCTTCTAGGGTTCCTTAGCATCCTTAGCATCAAGTCAGTGTTCCACTGTGGCACTTGAAACCCTAAGCAGCCTGGCTTTTACCTGCATCTCCAGCCTGGGCCCCACATTCCAGAAGCCCTCACTGCCCCCAAAACCCTTCCAGTACAACCATCCTTAGCACTGGCACTTCCTTGAAGGTCCACACTTTCTCTTGTCCTTGGCCCTTTGCACACTGATTGATTCCCTCTGCCTTAAACATTATTCTACTATGCCTGGCTAATTCCTACTCAGCTGTAGGTCTGTAAGGCCATTGCCACCTTTATGCCCCTTCCAGGACCCTGTAGGTTGGACTAGATGTCTCCTTAGGAATTATATACTGTTCTTTCTCTAGACTTGGAGGTCAGGGACCCTCACTGGAATAGAGTAGGTATCAGGGAACATTGAATGATAGAAAGGTTTTTTGGTAAGCATCCTTGAGCAGTTAGGGTGTACCCAACTTGTTGCTAGGTGTTGTGCAAGCTGAGGCATGGTTGGGGATGGGGAGGAATCCTGGGAAGGCTGCGACCCAGGACTAGGAATGTGAGCTCACCTTCCACTTGCTCTTGGCAAAGTTCTTCTTGATCTGCTCACTCACTGACTGGTGAATATTCTTATCTAGAGCCGTATCTCCGGAAATCCTAGAGTAAGGGTATGTGGAGGATTAACTGAAGGCAGAGGCAGGCCTGGGGGCCCTAGGCCCTACCCCAGTTCACAGCTCAAGGAAGCCCTCACCATGGGTGCTGCAAGGCCTGTTCGCATGTGAACCTCTTCTCCGGATCCTTCTCCATCAAGTGCCTGATGAAATCTTTGGCTGAACCAAGACAAAAGTAAAGACACAACATAGTAGTGCCTATGGACACCCCCAAAACAGAATCCACCCCTCAGGTCTGCTGGCATCCAAGCAAGATGAGCAGCTAGATTTGTTCATGCACTGTCTCACCCCACCTGTTTTCTTTCTCTAAGCCCTCCAAACACCCCAGCATTCCAGCTCTCTCCTTTTTCTCTTAAGAAAAACTTGTTCTTAGAAGATTATACTCATTGTATTCACACTGATGTGTAAATAATTGATAATGATTTCACATGTTTGCCTCCTACTAGGAGGCACAAAAGGACAGATGAAAACATTTATGTGGTATTTTAGGCATTAGGATGTCAGTGGGGGAGCAATTTTCAAAACTACTATGTTTGAAGACTGAATGAATGAATGCTTATAGGTTTCTCAGAACATGGCCAGGCAGAGGGAAGAGCCTGGCTGAGTGTCTCAAAAATAGCTTAGTCTGGGACCCAACTGACTTAAGGAAGGCAGTGAGGAGACCCCAAAGCAGATAAGGAAGGCATCAGAGGCAGGGCCCAGGGGAAGAAGGCAAAGCCCCAAATACCAGAGTCAGAGATGTCGTCCCAGTAAGGAGAGTCAAACTCGTACTCGGCCTTCAAAATCTGTTCAAAGAGTTTGGCATCATTCTCGTCATAGAAGGGGGGGTAACCGCAGAGCCTGGGCAGGGAGAAACTCATCCTCATTTTCCATTTTCAGTGTACCCTTTGGCTCCGGGGTGGAGCTTTGGGGCAGACCCAGGGGTTAGGCAAGACCCACAGGAAGGAGTTCCCCCTTTTACAAAGGGGGCTGAGGGAATCTACCCGTCTCTGCCTTGTTCACGCCTGTCCAGTTCCACTTTCTATTCCTTAACATGCCGCCATCTTTCCTTCCTCAGGGCCTTTACACTGGCTATTCATGTCTGGCTCACTCACTTCATACAGGATGCCACTCAAATGTCACCTCAGAGAGGCCTTCCCTGACCTTTATTCTAAAATGGCATCCATCCCCCGCTCCCTACCCTTCTTCATTTTTCTTCATAGCTCTTTCTACCACTTGACATGGATTTATCTACTTGTCATTTACTTGTTTATTTACTTGTCTCTCTTCCCTACAAGAGTGTCTGCTCCCTGAGGGCAGGCACTTTGCCTGTTTTGTTCTCTGCTAAACACGCAGTGCTTGATGCAATGCCTGAAACACAGTATCTATTGAATGAAGTAATATTAGTAATTGGTAGACAAAAATGTGGAGGGCAGGACGGAAGAAATTGCAGAGGGTAAGAAGAGAGCAAAGTATGGGAGAAGAGAACTCTGGAGCCATACACCCCAATGGCCAAGACCCCACTCACAGGATATAGGCAATGACTCCAATGGACCAGCAATCCACTGCCTTGCTATAGGGTTTCTGGGCCAGGACCTCAGGGGCTATGGAGGGAAGAGGACATGGTGGTGACAAATCTCTCCCTTGCAGCTCCTAATTCCTTCCCTGCCCATGGTCCCAGCCCAGAGCCCTCCGCACCCACGTATCCTGGAGTCCCGCAGGCCGTGGAGAGTACACTGCCAGGGTCCTCCATCTTGGAGAGGCCAAAGTCGGAGATCATGATCTTGGAGTCTTCATCCAGGTTATAGTACAGTAGATTCTCTGGCTTAGATAGCAGGAGGGAGAGGTAGGGGCAGTCAGAGATGGCCAAGCACCCCCTGTGAAACAGTGGGCCCCCAAAAGCCCCTATGGCTTCAGAGCTGCTATCTTTTTCTTTTTTTTTTAGTGTTTTTTTTTTTTTAATTTATTGATTTTTTTTTACAGAGAGCAAGGGAGAGGGATAGAGAATTAGAAACATAGATGAGCGAGAAACAGCAATCCTGCATACCCCATACTGGGGTAGTCCCACAACAAAGGTACATGCCCTTGACCAGAACCAAACGTGGGGCCCCTCAGTCCCTAGGCCCGCAGGCCGACGCTCTATCCACTGAGCCAAACCGGTCAGTGCACAGCTGCTATCTCAGTTGGAGGCTCAAGAAACTCAAGGAGGTTCTCAAGGAGGTTACACGTTCTAGAAAGGACAAGGACCATGAAGATGTGGTATGTAATTTTCCTGTAAAGCTCAGGTATTTACTGTGAAACCCTAAAGAAATAATATTTGAGCACCTACTGTGTGCCAGATCTTGTGCTAATGCTTGATTTCCTTACCACATTGCTACCAGGCCAGTCTGAATAATCCCACCTTACAGATGAGGAAACTGTTGCCTTGAGAGGAAAAGTGACTTTCCTGAGAACCTACAGTTAGGAAGTAACAGGGCCAGGATTCAAACTAGATCTGGCCTTCTAGACTGGAATGAGATGTACTACCCAATGTGAACCTCATCATAATCTGAGAATTAGGATTTCAGGGGTTTCTAGATTTTTTCACTATGTTTTGTTCTCCCAGCCAAGTTTTCTACAAAGAGCAAATGGGAATTTTATTATCAGAAAAAGACACAAGCCATTATTTGGATAAAATGACAGTAGAGTTCACCTTTATGTCCATTTGAGTGTCTGAACTGGAATGGGAAAAGGCAGTTTAGGGCTTATAAGGTCCATTTTGCAGATGAGAAGCTAAGGTTCAGCAAAGGGGTGAGAGTTACCCAAGATCTCACAGTGAGTGTACAAAGCCCCCACCCCTGGGTGCCCTAGCTCATCATACCCTCACACCTCACCTTGAGGTCCCGGTGTACAATGCCCAGGTCATGCAGATACTTGACAGCATCCAGCACTTGGAATATAAGACGGCTGGCGTCCCGCTCCGTGTAAAAGCCTTTTTCCACAATGCGGTCGAACAACTCCCCTCCTGACACCCTGCAGCAGGGAACAGCAGTCTGACCGAGGCAGGAGAGGCAGGGAGGCTAGGAAGGGGGCAGCAGAGAGAGGTGTGATGAAGGGTTAGAGTCAAGGCCACTCACAGCTGCATGATGAGATAGAGGTGGCCCCCACTCTCATAGATGTCATCCAGAGCAACAATGTTGGGGTGCTTGATCCTGAAAGGAGAAATGAGGTGATTCAGAGCTGAGGACAGCTCAGCCACCTTCCCATCTTCACCTTGAAGGACCACAACCTGAAATCTGGATAGGATAAACCAAGGATCTGAATCCCAAAGGGAAAGCTGATTTACCACAAGGGGTTATAATGTATTAGAAGGCAAGTGAGCATAGAGATAAACACTAGACACTGGCATTGGACAGATTTGGGTCCAAACCTGCCTCTACTATGTGCTATTTGGGGACAAGTCTTTTCACTTGACAGTGCTAATCAACACATGATTCTTAAAATTTTTCTGTGTTGATAAGTCTGTCAGTCTACATGACACCAGGGGCTTTGTCTTGCTCACTACTGTACCTCCTGCACCTGGTGCAAATTAGGTGCTCAGGAACATTCACTGAATTAAGTGTAACCTCTCTGAGCTTCAGTTTCTTATCTATATACTAGAGGCCCAATGTACGAAATTTGTGCAAGAGGAGGCCCCTTCCCTACAGGCCTGGGTCCCTCCCCCCAATTACCCTCCCCTGTAGGCCTGGTCCCCCCCAACTTCCCTCCTCTGCTGGCCCGGTCACCCCTAACTGCCCTCCCTGCTGGCCTGATTGCCCCCAACTGCCATCCCCTGCAGGCCTGGTATCCCCCAACTGCTCTCCCCTACAGGCCTGCCCTCCCCTGCAGTACTATTTCCCCCAACTGCCCTCCTCTGCCAGTCCAGTTACCTCTAACAGCTCTTCCCTGCAGGCCTAGGTCACCCCCAACTATCCTCCCTTGCTGGCATGATCTCCCCCAACTGCCCTCCTCTGCTGGCCTGGTCACCCCCAACTACCCACAACTGCCCTCCCCTGCCAGCCATCTTGTGTCCACATGGGGGCATCCATTTTGTGTCTTGGAGTGATGGTCAATTTGCATATTACTCTTTTATTAGATAAGATATATAAAAGCCTAAGTGACCGAACAGCTGGAACAACCAGTCGCTATGACACACAATGACCACCAGGGGGCCGAAGCTCAATGCAGAAGCTGCCCCCTGGTGGTCAGTGCACTCCCATAACCAACCTCCCTTGGCTGGCTAACCTCCCTCAGTCTCTTCCCCTTCAGCTGGCCAACCTCCCGCAGTCCCTCCCCCTAGCCAGCAGGCCCCGATTGCCTAATCGAGGACGGGCCCCCAGCTGGGACGGGAAACCAGGGATGGGTGGCAGCAGTCAGCCAACATCCGTGGTCCCTCCCCCTGTACCTCCCCCCAGCCAACAGACCCTGGTGGTGGTGTGGCGGTGAGGGAAGGAGTATGCAGGAGGCAGGGAACCGCGCAGTGGTGGGGTGCCAATGGTGGTATCGGCATCTGGCATCCATTCCTTCTGCACCTGGCCCAGCAACTGTCGCCTTGTCTCCCAACCATGCTGGGGCCTCCGGGCCCTGATTGGTTCAGTCCCTAATCCTAGGGATCCCACCCATGCACTAATTTTGTGCACCAGGCCTATAAAAGCCTAAGCAACCACCGAGACCGGTTTGGCTCAGTGGATAGAGCGTTGGACTGCGGACTGAAGGGTCCGGGGTTCGATTCCGGCAAGGGCATGTACCTTGGCTGCGGGCACATCCCCAGTAGGGGGCGTGCAAGAGGCAGCTGATCGATGTCTCTCTCTCATCGATGTTTCTGACTTTCTATCCCTCTCCCTTCCACTCTGTAAAAAATCAATAAAATATATTTAAAAAAAAAAAAAGCCCAAGCAACCATTACAACTGAACGGCTGTTATAATGCGCACTGACCACTAGGGGGCAGACGTTCAATGCAGGAGCTGCCCCCTGGTGGTCAGTGCACTCCCACAGCCAACCTCCTGTGCCCCCCTCCCTTGGCCAGCCAGTCAGCCTCCCATGTCCCTCTCCCCAGTGGCCAGCCTCCTGTGGTTCCTCCCCCTGGCCAGTCTGCTGATCCCAATCGGGACTGGGTGAGAAGGCCCTGATAGTCCCTGATCACCAGCCAGGCCAAGCGACCCCACCCATGCACGAATTCGTGCACCGGGCCTCTATTCTATCATATGAAGCCAATGGTAGTACTTCCTTCAAAGACTTAGGGTGAGGATCACATGAGATAATGCAGGTAATGTAAATAAGATGCTTGGCATAGTGCCTGGCACATAGTAAATGCTTTAAAAATATACCAGTGATGGTGATTGAGCTTGATGGAAGATAGAAGTCTGTTACAGACTTGCTGTGTGATCTTGGACAAGTCCTTTGCCTTCACTGGGCCTGTTCCTTCACCCCTACCACCAATAGTAGAAATGATCATTTTATCCCTGCACAGGATGGTTGAAAAGCTCAGGGAAGAAACTGGAAGTGAAGATTATTTTAAGATTTTAGTGAGGCAGCAAGTTTCATATCAGCATGAGCAATTCATAGACCAGCTGTTGTTGACTTAGTCAGAAATTCAACACAGAGGCATTTTTTAACTTGTTGAGTGGCTTTTTTATGTTGGAGAACTTGAGGTAAGTCTAGTGATAACACCAGTTGAGATACGTGGCTTCAAGCTCTGTTCAAGAGTTGACCTTTAGACCTGATCGAACAGATTAAACCTCTGTAAAGAAGCAAGGACATCTCAATCTCATCTGTCATGTTAACTATTGTGCCAGGCACTTGAAATAAAGGACCACTAATGCTCTCCACAACTTTGACAAGTGGAGATCATTACCCCATTTTATAAATGAGTAATTTGAGGCTCAGAGAGGTTAAATGCCCAAAGCAGGGGTCAGATGAAGATGGAAAGGGTCAACCTGGGTAGGGACAGGCTATGGCTCACGCACTTGTGCAGCACAGCAATCTCATTTTCCATGCTGCCCTCCTTGCCCTCCAGAGCCTTCTTGGCGATGCATTTGATGGCCACCAGCTTCTGAGTCCTTTTGTCTTCTGCCAGGATTACCTCTGAGAAGGCCCCACTGCAGGGAGAGGTATTCATCAGACAGGGACCTGGCGTCCCAGTTTCCTGCCAGCCTCTCCTCCATTTTCTGTGGGTTATGTGACCACTTCTGGACCAAGGAGTAGGGATGAGACCCCCATCTATCCTCTAGTGCCAATCTGAGTAGTCTGCCCTGGCCATGGTAATTGGGTCATATGATGCAAGCCAGGTTATTGGCACTTTGAGAATGTGGTGCTGTTTCCTGCTAAGCTGGTAGAATATAAGCCTGGGAATAATGGTAGTCCTCTCACCACTCGGGGAGAACCTGCTTGAGAATGAAGCCAGTACAAAGGAAATCAGAGCTGAGAAATAGTCCAAGACAGTTTCCTGATAACATAATGTGAGCCCCTGGATCCAGCCATGCCTGGGCTTTTTTATTATGTGCATAATTGATTCCTTTTTCTGCTGAAGCCAACTTGAGTCATGGCTAATTTAACACCTTTTAGAATCTTAAAATACCATCAGCATTACCTGGAAACTGTAATAAATGCAGAACCTCTGGTCCCACCACAGAACTACTAAATCAGAATCTGCATTTTAATAAGATGCTTGAGTGATTTGTATGGTCACTGAAGTTTGAGAAGCAATGCTTTACAACAGGCTCATAGAAAGGAATAAACTCAGTTGAACTGGAGTTCACTGATTAAGGAGGGTTTACTAGAGTTTTTTTTTTTTTTTTACAACATTTTGGGTAGTAGGTCATAAGTCAAATAAAAGCATCTCCCAGGTGAAATCTCAATCATCAGGATAACTAGTGACTATGGTAGACTCATTGCTAGTTTTCAGCCCTGTTCCTCTCCAACTAACTCTCCTTACTGTGGTCAGAGTGACCATCTTGAATTGCAAACCTGCCAAAAAGTCTTAAATAGCTTCCTATGGCCTGTGGAATAAAGTCCAGTCTCCATAGATGGGCTTTCAAGGCCATGCATGACCTGTTCCCTTCTTTTCCCCAGCCTTTTCCACTATTCCCCAGTTTCTGATAAGCTCCACTTGACTCTACTCCTTTCCACACAAAACATGCCTCTAAGCCTTTGTTTATGCTATTCCTTCTGCTTGGAATGTGCTTCTCTTTCTCGGACAAGTACACCACTACCCATCTTTTAATACCCAGGTCTAATGCCCCCTTCTCCAAAAAGTATTTCCCCAGGCAGAAGCCACTGCTCTCTCTGGGCTCTGCAGAGTCCTCATTCTCTTCTTTAATTGGAGCCCAGCATGTACCCTGTTGGTATTTTCCATGTGTCTGTCTCCCTCACATGTTTGAGATCAACTTGAGGGCAGAGACCAGATTTGAGTTATTTCTGGACTCCCAGCCTGAACAACAGAGCCATGCCCAGCTGTAGCTGCCAGACAGGCCAGAACTCCCAACCCTTGGTGGCAAGTTGAATAAACTGGTTCCTTCATTCTCCCCAACTTCCTTCTCTCCATGGGAACCCAGAGCTATGGCAAGAGCAGCCCCTGTTCTATTCACTGCCGGCCAGAAATGAAAAGCCAGTATCAGCCATGGCAAAGCTGCCATAGGGCTGGGCTGTAGGAAACAGGAAGTAGTGATCAACTGACCAGAGGAAGCACCACCCTGGATTCAGCCTTCCCAGCCAACAAAGACCTTCCCAACTCCACCCCTCAGCTCAAGGACAGCCCTCATTCTCTCCCTCCTTGAGACTCACGTTCCCAGAACATCACGGAAGTCATAAATGTCCCTAATGTCCTCCGCCTGCTTCCAGTTGGGGCCTTCCACTGCCCCCGGCATGGCCCACTGCCCCCCGGCCACAGCCAGGGCTCCTAGAAAGGGGAAAGGAGGGAAAAGACTCAGTAAAGCCCAGACTTCTATTTGGGAATGTACTGGGAACCCCATTCTGTCATTTAGGCTGCATCCATTCATATGACAAAATCATTCAACAAACCTTCATTCATTCACCAGTCATTTATTCATTTGGGAAACCCTTATGCCTAGAGGAAAATCCTTCATGGTGGTAGCAAAATTCTTTATTCAACAAAGTCATTCACTCATTCATTTATTCAGCTCACCTTCCAGTTCCTCCCTTTCCAAATCCAAACACCCCAAGGGACCCTGACTTCCCAAAGGACAGCAGATGAGGCCAGCCACCTTACTCAGAACAGCTTGTAGAAGCACAATCCCTGGGAGAAACCCCCTGTCCCCAGAACCAGCAATGTCCCAGCCCCACCCTCGGAATTGCTGGGGTGTCTCCTCTCCCTCCTCCTTCCCACTCAGCCTCTCGAAAATCAGGCTTTCAGCAATATCTCAGCCACAGTTTTAAATAGCTCCTTCTGCATAGTTGCCATGGCAACACCAGCCACAGCTGGAACTGGCCAGGACTCCTATTTTCCCCCTTCCCACCTGATTCCCTATCTGGGTCTCAGCAGCTTGAGAAATGGTCCCACCCAGCCTGTCCCCTCCTGACTTCACCTGACCCTGATCCAGCCTATACCTTATTCTGCTGAAATTCTGTCTGTAGGAGAGGATGGGAGTTATTTCTCCATTTATCAGTTGGTTAATGTGGAGACAGAGGTTCAGTTTTCCAAATGAACCCCTACTGGGGCCCCAACTAAGTTTGCTGAGGGCAAAGGCCTTAGAGGGGTCCTTCCTAGGTTGGAAGGCCCGACCTCAGCTAGTTCTTCCAATATGCAGCCAGACTGGACCCATTCAGCGAACATAGCCCCTTAATCCCATCCCAGGCCCATAAAGGAGGAGGCTGAAACAGAGCCTAGCATGCTGTAATCTCAGGGAGGGCACTTTCCTTCTTTCTTTCTCCTGCAGAATGTGGGGAAGGTACCCTTACTGCAGTCCCTGGTGAGATCCCACTCCTCTGATGGGACCTCCTTCCCAGGGGGGCCTGGCCAGCCACCTCTTCAGGAAACGAGACTTGATGGGAAGCTCTAGAGGCAGTTGTGTTTGGGTTTTTTTTGTTTTGGTTGGTGTTTTTTAATTTTTTAGAGGTAGTTTTAAAATCCACCTGGAGGCTAGCACATACAACCCTCACAGTTTCAAACATGTCCCTGTACCCAGACAGACCACAACAAGCCCCACCCACATCTCTAAACCCAAACACCTGCCCACAGATCCAGCACACTCCATACCCAGATACCCTGACACCTGATAATATATGCACACACAGACATCAGCACATATAACCAAACATATGATCCCCCTGACATCCTCACACCTAAACATCCCTCCTACAGATCGCTCTCACACCTTAACACACATCTGTATGTACCTAGACCAGATGATACCCCCAAAACAACACACTCACCCGTCACCTGTATACCTGACATCCCAGATTCACTCATATCCTTCACTCTCCAGTTCCAATACACTCTAGAAGCTACAATACTAGAAACGGAACTCCAACAATTTATACACTTAACTTCAAACGTCCTCAGCACACAATCATATACCCCACCCTTCACTTTTACAGCCTTTGAGATACCGGCATGCACAACACCTGGACACATATCTGCAACAGAAACACTGATTACCAGACATCCCCACCCATAAGGACACACACACCAACACACTGCAACTCTGTATCTGATCCACATGCCTATGCTAGGACATTAGCACATCCCAACACGGCCCCACACATCTCTGCCTCCAAATGCCCAGTCCTTCCACATTCAGGCCCAGCTGCTTGTTCTCTCTCTCTCTCTCTCTCTCTCTCTCTCTTTCTCTCTCTCTCTCCCCACCCTCCCCCCCCTTCCTCTAATATCCATTCAGTTCCCCACCGGCCCTCCTGGCACCTGCTGGTCCTAGGGCAGAGGTAGTGGGGAAAAGGCCCACCCAGCCCTGCCCATCGAAAATCCAGCCAGCCTCGACACCCCCCTCTCTTCCTTGGGGGAGGGCGTCCAGAGGCGGCAGGGTCCGGCCGCCCCTCCTAGGCGCCCGGGGTTGAAGGCGGGACGTCCCCCTGCCCCCTCTCCAGTACCTGCAGATGCCCCGCCTCGGGGCTGGCTGCGAGGCCCAAGGTGGCTGGCGCTGAGCTCCCGCCAAGGTCCGCAGTCGCCTGGCCCGCCCTCCTGTTCTCTCGCTGGGACTCGGCTTGGGCTCAGCTGGCTCCCTCCGCCCGCCTGCGGCTCTGATGTCAGTGGAGGAGGAGCCTGCGGCGGAGGGACGAAGGACTAAGAAGCGAGACTCAGCTAGCGGGCTGGAGGAGGCGCGGGGGACGGGTGTGGGGGAACCCGAAGGGATCTCTAATACAAGTCAGATCCTCTGCTGGACTTTCCCGCCCTTCATCTCCGGTAGGACTCCCATTTCACAGAGGGGTCAACGGAGGCCCAAAGAGATGAAGGGTTAAAAATCAGCAGGTGGCCAGAGGCGAAGTCAGATTTAAACCCCGGTCTGTCTATGCCAGAGGCCGGCCAGTTTCACCCTGTCGCCTCATAGAGTTTAAGACCACTCTGGGAGCTCCCTTAGGACTCTGTGGCTCCGTTTTCCCTCCCCTCCCTACCAACCCGCTCCTGCACTAGTGCCCAGGGGGAATTAGGCCCCTCACAAGGGCTCTGGAGGTTGAGGGTGCGGGGATGGGGGCAATAGGGAAAGATTAGGCAATGAAGAGAATCGAGACAGTGGTTGGATGGAACCCCAATTTATAAGTGGAAAAAACAAAGCACGAGGTCCCTCAGGGAGGCAGAGCTGATGCCCCAATTCCCTACACCTGGGTGTGGTGCTCAGCAGGACTGGGGCTAGGGAGGAAAGGGGGAGGAGAGGGAGTTAAATCGGGATCCTGAAGGAGACTAGCCAAAGAGAACCAAAGTGCCACGTGACTGGGCAGGCGCCAGGGGCTGATGGTTGGAGGGGAGGGGGGCACAAAACCGCTCCTGGGGCGGCAGGCAGGCGGCCAAGGGACCTGAACGAGGTCCTCTTGCGCAAGGCCTGCCTTGGGAAGAAATTTGGTGCGGAGGGAGGAAGGGGGAACAACTCAGGGAGGCACATTGCTTTGGATCCCCACTCACCTTAATCACGTGCCAGTGCCTCTCCCCCTTCCTGAATTCCTGCATTGTCCAGCTGGAGATGGGGAGAAGACAATGCTTACCCCAACTCAGTTTCAGCTGGCTTTCCTTCTTTATTCTCAGGACTGTGTCAGAGAGTGGTCAATCTATTATGCCCAATGTACAAAGGAAGATGGCTAAGATTTCTAAAAAGGCTTTAGGGATTGACTTATCTGAGTCTCACTTTAGTCTCTGAGCCTCAGTTTCTTTATCTGGAATGTGAGAATATTGATGACTGTTCACTTTTCCTGAGAATTCTAAGATAATGGATGTGAAGTGCCTGTAGGGATTCAAAATAGGAGAGCTATATTTAACTAAACTGAAGCTCAGAGAAGGGACCTGATTTGTCCAGGGACAAGACGCTAAGGGGCAATTTCCCTCCCTCAAATCTCAGTATCTCCAACTGTCTAGTGCATGGAAAAATATACTTCATGACCAAGAATGAGCTCCTCATCTTCCCTCCCTATATCTAGCCAAATACACACTGAGCTAAGGTCTCACCACAAATTCCTGTTTTCTCTTTAACATTCCCAAGGTGATAAGATAGCGTCTATCCTTTTTTTAAAAAAATATATTTTATTGATTTTTCACAGAGAGGAAAGGAAAGGGGTAGAAAGTCAGAAACATCGATCAGCTGCCTCTTGCACACCTCCAACTGGGGATGTGCCCGCATCCAAGGTACATGCCCTTGACCGGAATCGAAAATGGGACCTTTCAGTCTGCAGGCCGATGCTCTATCCACTGAGCCAAACCAGTTCAGCAGCTTCTATCCTTCTGAGGTGTATAATATGCTCTGTTGTGCATTTTGTCTACTTTTAAGCATGTCTGGGGGGCACTTATGCTTTCCTTTTTCTAGCAAACACATTCTGTCTTTTTTAAAAATATATTTAAAAATTGACTTTAGAGAGGAAGGGGGAAGAGAGAGCTAACAATGGAGAGAAAAACATTGATTGGCTACCCCCCCATACACATTCCAAATGGGGATCAAACCCCCAACCTGAGTATGTGCTCTGCCTGGGAATTGAACCGGCTGCCTTTTGGTGTACAGTATGATGCTTCAGCCAACTGAGCCACACCAGCCAGGGCAATCTTTATTTCTTTAAAAAAATGTTTTTACTAAACAAGTAATATATGATCATTCAAGAAAATTACATAAACTGCCGAAACCAGTTTGGCTCAGTGGATAGAGAGTCGGCCTGTGGACTGAAAGGTCCCAGGTTCGATTCCAGTTGAGGGCATGTACCTTGGCTGTGGGCATGTCCCCAGTAGGGGGTGTGCAAGAGGCAGCTGATCGATGTTTCTGTCTATCTCCCTTTCTCTCTGTAACAAATCAATAAAATATATTAAAAAAAAGAAAATTACATAAACTACTAAAAACATACATAAGATCATTTTTAAAATATATATTTTTTATTGATTTTTTACAGAGAGGAAGGGAGAGGGATAGAGTTAGAAACATTGATGGAAGAGAAAGGTCTATCAGCTGCCTCCTGCACACCTCCCACTGGGGAAGTGCCTGCAGCCAAGGTACATGTCCTCGACCGGAATCGAACCTGGGACCTTTCAGTCCGCAGGCCGACGCTCTATCCACTGAGCCAAACCAGCCAGGGCACAAGGCTGTTTTTTTGCTACTGATCAAATTCCTTCACTTGCCAAGTAACAGTATCCCAACCTAAGCCAGTTTCATCAAAGAGGAACCTATGGCTCATAATAGCTGACAAGATGGAAGGAAAAACACCAAGCCTTAAGGTCGTGGAGACTGGAACTGGAGACATGGTAGTCATAGGCTTTGCTTTCTCTTATCTCTCCTTGTCTCGATGTCTCTTTGCACAGTTTTCCTTTCTTCTGCGGAGTGATCTCTGCCTGGCAGGAAACATGGTGTGGGGCAGCCCCAGCTTTCCAGCTGGACCCAGCAGACAGAGAGCTGTATACTCAGGGAGGGACTCTCATTGGTTCTGCTGGAGTGACATGTTTATCCCTTGGCCCCCAAAATTGCCAGAGATTGAGATGCTATATTGGGCAAATGTACTGTCATGGCAACCACACCAGAGTCACAGGAATAAAGAGGGGTATCTTGCCCAAAGAAAATAGAGGTGCTGGGCAGGCATGAATAACAAATTCATCCCAGCTCTGTTCACACCAATTGGAAATAACCAGTGTTAATATTTTGTGGTACATATTATTTAATATTTTTGTGGATACATATACACATACACATTACTTCCTATCGACCCTGCCCCCACAACAAGCATATTTTAAGGTACTAAAACAAAAAATGACTCAAGGCAGGTCAAATTTATAAAGAGAAAAAGGAAACAATCCTCTTCTCGCCTTTGTTAATAAAAAGATGATGAAAAGCCAAAACCGGTTTGGCTGAGTGGATAGAGCCTCGGCCAACGGACTAAAGGGTCCCAGGTTCAATTCTGGTCAAGGACATGTATCTTGGTTTTGGGCAAATCCCCAGTAGGGGGTGTGCAAGAGGCAGCTGATCGATGTTTCTCTCCAATCGATGCTTCTGACTTTCTATCCCTCTCACTTCCTCTCTGTAAAAAATCAATAAAATATGTATTAAAAATAATAAAATAAAAAGATGACAAAGAATTTATCTCCATCAGTTGTTGAACCTGACAGAAAATAAGCCACTGGAAGAGTGAAAATGGAAAAAATCACATGGAAAAGATGGACAGGTTTATAAAACATTCTTTTGCCTGGCTAGTGTGACTCAGTGGTTGAGCATCAACCTATGAACCAAGAGATCTCGGTTTGATTCCCAGTCAGGGCACATGCCCCCATTGTGGGGTGTGTAGGCCCCCCTTGAGGGGTGTGTAGGAGGCAGCAGTTAATGATTCTCATCATTGATGATATTCTCTCCCTCTCTCTCTCTCCCTTCATCTCTGAAATCAATATATATATATATATATATATATATATATATATATGATAAAACATTCTTTTAATTTCTGTTGCTGGAAACAAACCAAAAAACCCATACCCTACTCCAAAATTATAGCCAACAGTAAAAGGCAAATTTCAGACTGGGAAATATTTTATAGACAATGGGTTAATATTTCTATTAAGTAAAGAACATATAAAATGGGTAACAAACAGATCAAGAACCCAACAAATAGGTGAAACAATAAACAAAGAACAATCTCTACCTCACAAGTAATTAAAGTACAAACTAAAAGAGCTCATAGCCTTTCAAACGTGAAGTTTAAAAAACGTAACACTAAAGCCTGGTTTTATTGTGAGCAATGAGTAATTCTACATTTCTGGTGGGAAAATGACTTGTTAAAAATATTTTATAAAGTAAATTTAATGGAGGGTTGGGGAGAGCTGAGTGGGGAGGGTGGAGGAATTGAGAAAAAACTTATGGACACAGATAACAGTGTGGTGATTGCAGAGGGGAGGAAGAAGATAGAGGAGGGTATGGGGGATGATGGATGAAGAGCTGACTTGGGGTGGGGGGCATGAACACACAGTACAGTGTACAGATGGCATGTTGTAGAATAGTGCATCTGAAACCTGTGTAATCGCGTTAACCAGAAACACCTCAAAATATTAAATAAAAACGAATAAAAAGGCAATTTGGCAATATGCATCAAAGACTTAAATAATGTCCAGGCATTTTTGAGCCAGGAAGTCATCTTCTGGGAATCAATTTCAGGAAAATAATTCTGATTAGGACAAAGCTATCTGCTTCGAGATGTTTAAAGAAGTATTTTTGGTGTGTGTGTACCAATTGGGTGTTCAATTATTTAAATTATATTTAAGCAACAACAAATAAATGGAATGGGTTTGAATGTCATATCCATCACATCTTTTCTCTCCTTCTATTGAAACAGTGATGGCACATTAAAAGACATTTGAAATCAAACAGACCTGGGTTCAAACTCCACTTCCACCCCTTACCTGCTGTGGAATCTTGGGCAAACCATTTCACTGTTCTGAATCTGTTTCTTAACCTATAACATGGCATAATAATACTGGTAAACATATCTACTTTGTAGCACTATTTTGAAAATTAGACAGCTTAGAAAGTGCCTTTCACCTAGTAGGCTAGTTCCCTTGCTGTCAGTTGTGTTCCCAGGACATTCCTGGTGCAAATAGATGCTCAATAATAAATGGGTCAGAGGAGTTCTCTTCTCCTTTTCTATACATCAGCTGTCCCAGGATAACTGCTTGTAATATTATTTCTTCTTCCATTCTTAAAGCCCCCCATGTTGTAGTCAAGCTCCAAATTTGGAGTCTTCCTTCTGCCTTCAGGTGTCCACTCCTACTTCTTACCCTGTCAGGAGCAACCCATCTTGAGAGACTCAGAGATCCTTCCAATATTTACCAGTTCTCCCTGATCTCTTTTGGCTAATACAGGCATATTTTGGAGCAATGATTCTTGTGTTTTTCTCTAATTCTCAACCCATAGTACAGTGGAACCTCGTTTCTCAAACTTAATTCATTTCAGAAGACTGTTCGAAAACCAAATCATTTTTTCCCATTAGAAATAATGTGAATCGGGTTAATCCATTCCAGACCCTCAAATGATTCCCTGTTTTAACTTTCTTATATACAGTACATGTATATTGTACTGTTCAATCTATAAACACTTTAAAAACAAAAAAGACATGAAATATAAATGAAAATTTAACAAAAAGGAAAGGAAATGTATAGTAAAAAATGAAATTTTAACAATAATTATAAGCAGCAACAAAAGCAGAAAAACATGAAAATGTTCATAGTGAAATATCCTGAGATTTTAACAGTAGTAAGCTGACTCATATTTGTGCATTCTCTCATTTGTTTGTCACCTGAGAGATGCATGATTGATCATGCAGGTATCAGCATGAAAAGGCTTTCAGGCTGAGAAACAAATTGTTCAGAAATGAGGTTTCACTGTGCCTTTAATTTTGTATGTGGTAGTGCTGGCAGGCTCAGGAGAGGGACAGTTAGAATAGGGCCTCTAGAGTCTAAGACTTGGCTTACAAAACTGGCTCACCACCAGTTAACTGATCTGTTCCTTCCCCTTTCTGTATCCTAGTTTCCTCATCTGTGAAATAAGGATAATAGTATTACCTGTTCTTAAATAGGGTTATTGAGAGGACCAACTGAGAGAATTCACAGAGAGGGCTTGGAACCATCCTAGCTCGGTCCCTTGCAGAATCATTCTTCCAGAGTTGTGTTTTAACGACATACTCTGAGTTTTCATCAAAGGTTTTGAAAAGAAGTCACACATGAAACTCGATTTCTATTTACTGTCAAATTTATGGAGAATATTACCAATATACTAGAGGGTCCATGCATGAAATTCATGTGAGGGTGAGGGATTGGGGGGGAGTGTCCCTCTGCCCTGCCTGCACTTTCTGCAATCTGGGACCCCTTGGGGGATTTCCAACTGCCAGTTTAGGCCTAAAAATGGACTGCTGGCTCCTAACCACTTCCCTGTCTGCCTGCCTGATCGCCCCTTAACGGCTCCCCTGCTGGCCTGATTGACACCTAACTGCTCCCCTGCCAGCCCAATCACCCCCAATTGCCTTCCTCTGCAGTCCCCCCTAACTGCCCTCCTCTGCCGGCCATCTTATAACAGTGTGGGGGTGGCCATCCTGTGACAACATTGGAGACAGCCATCCTGTGACAGAGTGGGGGTGGCCATCTTGTGATGACGATGGGGTGGCAATCTTATGACATGAGGGCATGAGAGTCAATTTGCCTATTACCTCTTTATTATATAGGATGACTTCAGTTGAGAAATTTCTCCAGCATAAGAAATTATTGGAATTTTTGCCAGGAAAACTGGGAGATGCCCTTTCCTTTGATATCAAACATTCTGGCTTGTTTTCCAGGAAGCTTAGAGCTAAATCTGATGCTTAGTAATCCTGATAGGCTTAACTTCATATTGATATTTTATGAAATTTATTGTACACATTCTTTTTTAAAAAAAATATATTTTATTGATTTTTTTACAGAGCAGAAGGGAGAGGGATAGAAAGTCAGAAACATCGATGAGAGAGACATCGATCAGCTGCCTCTTGCACGCCCCCTACTGGGGATGTGCCCGCAGCCAAGGTACATGCCCTTGCCGGAATCGAACCCGGGACCCTTCAGTCCGCAGTCCGATGCTCTACCCACTGAGCCAAACCGGTCTCGGCTATTGTACACATTCTTAATTTTAAGCTTTCTCAACTTCTTTTGAGAGAGGGGGAGAAAGAAAGAAAAGAAAAGAAAAGAAAAGAAAAGAAAAGAAAAGAAAAGAAAAAAGAACAGCAAAGAAAAAAGGAAGGAAGTAGGTATAGTTTGAAAACTGTGCTTGGCAAGCCACATGCTCACTGTATCAGTTAGAATATAGGTTGGATTTCCCTAACAAACACTCAAAATAATTGTGGCTTAAATAAAATGAAAATGTATAACAATCAGGCCACAAGCAGTCCCAGGCTGAGATGAAGACTACAAGATAAGAGGGATCCTGGCTTCTTATCTTTTTAAAAATATATATTTTTATTGATTTTGAAGAGGAAGGAAGTGAAAAAGAGAGAACATCAATGATGAGAGAATTATTGATGGGTTGCCTCCTACATGCCCTATACTGGGGATTGAGCCTGTAACTCAGGCATGTGCCCTGACTGGGAATTGAACTCTGACCTCCTGGTTCATAGGTCAATGCTTAACCACTAAGCCATGCTGGCCAGGCAGGATTCTTATCTTATTGCTTAACTGTCCCTAGGGTTTTATCTTTGACCACATATTTCAAGATGGCTTCCCACCATGTTTCATGCCAGCCAGGAACATGAAGGGCACACCTGGGGCACATAATCTCATAGTTACACACATCTCTTTCTCTTACATTCTATTGGTCAGAACTTAGTCACATGATCACACTCAAGTGCAAGGGAAGCTGGGATATTTAGTTTTTCAGAGGCATATGTCCAACTAAAAATCAGATTTTGAAGGACATCTACCAGTTTCTGCCACATCTGCTGTCTCAGATGTATTTCTTTGCACATAATTGTACTTCTGCCTGCCCCAGTTTCACTTTAAGTCCCTCTAGTCAGTCCAGCCTCCATGCTGCTATCAGAAGTGCTTTCGGATTCAGAGTGCTATTATGGCATTCCCCTACTCACAAACCTCCCCTGGCTCCCTACTACCCAAAAAAGTGATTCTCAAACATTAATATCCATCAGGAATCACATGGGGGACATATGAAAGCAGACAGGACTGGCTTAAGAAAATACAAAATACTGTCATTTACAGTAACATGGATAGACCTTGAGAGAATATTACTCTAAGTGAAATAAGTCAGGCAGAAAAAAATCAAGAATCATAAGATTTCACTCATATGTGGGATATAAAACTGAGACTGGTGGATACAAACAACAGTGGTGGTTGCCAGAGAGAAGCGGGTGGAAGGGTGGGGGTGAAGGGGGCCTAATATATGGTGACAGAAGATAATTTGACTTTTGAGTGGTGGACACAGTGCAAAATGCAGATCTGATAACATAGAAATGCACACTTGAAACTTATGTGACCCTATTAACCAATGCCACCCCAATAAGAAAAAACAAGCAAACAAAAAACAGAGAAGGCTGGGCCACAGAATTTCTGATTCATTAGGTATGAGACCTGAGAATCTGTATTTATTAGGTTCACAGGTGATGCTGATGCTACTGGTCCAGAGATCTAGCTTCTAGCTTCATTTCTTGATCTCTTACAGCCCATACCCCATTTTGAGAAATACTGACCTCAAAAATAAAGCAAATTATTCTTGCTCTAGCTGGTGTGGTTCAGGTGGTTGAGCACTGTCCCATGCACCAAGAGATTACGTTTGATTCCTGGTCAGGGCACATGCCCAGGTTGAATTTCAGGCTCAATTCCCAGTGGGGGCATGCCAGAGGCAGCCCATGAATGTTTCTCTCTCCCTCTTCCATCCTCTCTCCTAAAATCAATAAAAACATTACACACACACACACACTAGGGGCCCAGTGCACGAATTTTGTGCACTGGAGGTGGGTGGTCCCTCAACCCAACCTGCCCCCCTCATATACTGGGAGCCCTCAGGGGATGTCCAACTGATGGCTCACCCCTAGCCTGCCCAAGGCCTAAAGCCTCTGGTGCGGCCCCAGGGGTTGGATGCTGACTGCCACTGCCATTTCATCTCCACCCCTGGGGCCTGGTGCTCTTGCCACTTGGTCCCGCCCCCACTCCTGATTAACTGGTAGCATAGCCAATCAGGAGCGAAGGTACAGTCAAATTTGCATGTTTCTCTTTTATTATATAGGATACCTATGCTTCTTTTTAAAAAATATATTTTATTGATACTTTACAGAGAGGAAGGGAGAAGGATAGAGAGCTAGGACTTGGAACATCAATGAGAAACATTGATCGCTGCCTCCTGCACACCTTCCACTGGGGATGTACTCGCAACCAAGGTACGTGCCCTTGACCAGAATTGAACCTGGGACCTCAGGTCCGAAGGCTGACACTCTATCCACGGAGCCAAACCAGTTTCAGCTACCCATGCTTCTTAATCTGCCATTTACAACCTGTTCCAGCTTGGTCTCAACCTACTTTCTAGCTTCATTTCTTATCCTTCCCTTCCCACCTCTACCCAGGCCTCCAGTCACACTGAAGTTTTCATCTCTAAGCAGGTCAGCTGTTCACACCTCTATGCCTTGCTGTTCCTTTTGTCTGGAATGTCTGCTGCCCCAGCACCTTCCTTTTCACATCCTCCCTGATGCCTTTGATGACCCTGCAGACTTTGCACATTCCTCTGTTGCTTTGTGTTTTTGTCTGCCCAGCTGTCTTCCCAGATCTGGAGCCTTAGTCACTTGCATAGCTCTCAGCTATAGCAACACGGTCACTGAGTGAGGAAACAAGAATATGAATGTGAAAATGAAGGTGAGCATGTGGAGTGACTAAATGAACTAGGAGAGTGAAGAGATGAAATGATGAGCTAATATACAAAGAAATGAGTCATAGTCTGTTTGTGCTTGGTTCTCTCCATTGAGTTCTAGGCCCCAGATAAAGAATTTACTCTCTTATCAGGTTTCCATAAAATTCCAAGTCCTAGCTATTTCTCCCTTCTTAGCAGGCATCACCTGGGACCCCAAATCCACTGAGTTCGTCCTCCAGAGTGTGCAGGGGCTGGGGACCCACACTGGGTCACATTCCAGCTCAGGGCTTAACCTCCACTGTATCGTGCTTGTTTTCACTCACCATGGTGTTTCTGAGAGTCGGTTGTAAGACATTTGGAACTCTGAAGAAGAATGATAGGTAGATGCCTTCAGGGCCAAAGCTTTTTTTTTTTTTTTTTACTTTTTTTTTATTCTTTAAAGTATTACAAATAGTAGTACATATGTTTTCCTTTCCCCCCCTTTTGTCCTCCCCCAGCCTCCTCTGCCCCCCAGCATATGCCCTCCCCTGCCTCCCCTGCCCCAATGTCTTGTATCCATTGGTTATGCTTATATGCATGCATATAAGTCCTTCAGTTGATCTCTTACAGCCCATACCCTCCACCCTCCCCTGCCTTCCCCCTGTAGTTTGACAGTCTCTTCAATGCTTCTTTGCCTCCATATCAATCTTTTGCCCCTGTTTCTTTTCTTTAAAAATATTTTGCATCTGCATACTGGAAATAAATGTATAAGAACAAAAAATGTTTGAGTCTCAGTTTCAATGTCAAATAGTTCCTTATGTGTACATGTCAGCAATGGTATCTAGATGGTGGACATATGGTGGCAATGCAGGTTCCACCCTCTCTGGTTTGGTCCTGAGCTGCTGACTGCTAGCTTGGCAAGGTGTCATCAGTGTTTTCCATCTCTGGACTATCTTCACGGTTGAAATAGACCTGTTAGTTCTTTTTGTTGCAGGAATCCATATGGTCTTGGAGTTGTTTTCTGAAAATATACAAACATATTCTCGACCGAAAGTTAATAAAGGATCTTTTCTGAAAATTAGACTTGGGATTCTTTTTATTTTTGCCCAAATGATTTTCCTTTGGCTTATTTTGACACCATATGTGTTTTTCTTGGGTGTCCTGCTGTTGGCATTGCAAATGAAAATTTTCTGGAGTAAGAATTTTCTAGATGTAATTTACTTACAGGATATTTTTCTTTACATGATATTACCCCACTATCCCCCCACCTTTTTTTTTATTAATGGGGGCTTTGGAAATTTTATATTGCAGTCTTGGTAACTTTAAATTTTAATTTTTGCACAAAAATATGACTGCTTTAGGTTCTTTGCATGTTAGGCAATTTTATGAGATGAACTACTAATAGAAATTTTAGTTAATACTTTAGGAACAGCTTTTTGTCCAGTGCACTTAAATTTTCTTGAGTATTCACTTACTTCACTTGGCCAATTTAAATTAATCTGAAAACTTGATTACTATTTTACTGTCAAATTTAGTATTCAAGCAATAATCTTAATTTGCCCTGTAAATATTAGTGGAAAGGATTATTTGCATTCTTGAGAAGGCTCTGAGCATTCCTAGTACAAGACTGAATTTAGATATAGGGCAGCTGTTGCTTTTTTTATTTAATATTTTTATTGATATAGAAGAAGGGAGTGGAAGAGAGAGAAACATCAATGATGACAGAGAATCACTGATCTGCCACCTCCTGCATGACCCTTACTGGGAATTGAGCCTGCAACCTGGGCATGTGCCTTCGAGGTTAATTGAACCCAGGACCTTTTAGTCCTCAGGCCTACACTCTATTCACTGAGCAAAACTGGCCAGGGCAGGGCCAAAGCTTTTTGACCAAAGTGATGTCAGGATTGTTTCAAATTTAAATTGGAGCCTTGGGATGCTGGAATTAATCTCCCCCCTCCTCACAGGGAACCCAGCTTCCTCTGAACCCCATAAAGGAGACCTTCTCTGGCTACAGCAGACATGGTTATGACTATAAGAAGAGACTGTCTGTCCCACTGTGGTTGTCAACTCTGTCAGGGATGGTGCAGTCTGGGGCTGGTAACCTCTTGCACTAAGGCTATGTAACTTCAGAAGGTTTTGCACCTATTCGAGCTTCAGTGTCCTCTTCTGTAAGGTGAGATATTACAACTCACCTGTAGGTGTGGAGAATAGATGACATGGGCCCTGCTGGTCTGGCTCTGTGAATAGAACATTGACCTGAGGACTGAAAGGTCCCGGGTTTAATTCCAGTCAAGGGCGTGGATCCCTGGCCCTGGTTGGGGCATATGTGGGAGGAAACCAATCGAAGTGTCTCTCTTTCACACATCAATGTTTCTCTCTCTCTCTCCTCTTTCCCTCGCCACCTAAAAATTCAATGGAGAAAATACCCTCAGGTGAGGATTAACAACAACAAACTAGGACACTAAAACACACATTAGCCTATACAGAGTCAGGATCACCAATATCTTGTCCCACTGAAAGGTCTTCAGGGGCCATAATATGCATGGGCTATCATTGCCCATGATCACTATGTGTCTTCCAGAATACCTTCTGAAGGACCTGCCTGAGGCTCTTTTTAAAAATATATTTTATTGATTTTTTTTTACAGAGAGGAAGGGAGAGGAATAGAGAGTTAGAAACATGGATGAGAAACATTCATCAGCTGCCTCCTGCACACCTCCTACTGGGGATATGCCCACAAACAAGGTACATGCTCTTGACCAGAATCGAACCTGGGACCTTTCAGTCCATAGACTGATGCTCTATCCACTGAGCAAAATCGGTTAGGGCCTGAGGCTCTTGAAGAGGTGTCAGGGTGGCTGGCATCATTTTGGGTCTCAGCCCATCTGGGTTTCCAGATGACCTAATAAATCCGTAATTCTTTTTAAAAATATATTTTTATTGATTTCAGAGAGGAAGGGAGAGAAATATAAATGATGAGAGAGAATCATTGATTGGCTGCCTCCTACATGCCCCCTACTAGGGATTGAGCATGTGCAACCCAAACATGTAACCTTGGCTGGAATCGAACCTGGGACCCCTCATCTGCAGGCTGATGCTCTATCCACTGAGCCCAGCCAGGTAGAGCTTATACTTTTAAAAAAGAAAAGAAAAGAAAAAAGAAAAGAAGAGAAAGAAAGAAAAGAAAGAAAAAAAAGATGTTCAGAGTGGCTTACTTGATTTTTATTTCTTAAAATTTTTATTTATTGATTTGAGAGAAGGAGAAACATTCATTTGTTTTGTTGTTCCACTTATTTATGCATTCATTGGTTGATTCTTGTAAATACCCTGACCAGAGATCAAACCCATAACTTGGTGTACCAGGACAATGTTCAAACCAACTGAGCTAACTGGCCAGGACCTTTCTTTTCCTTCCTTCCTTCCTTTTTTTTTTTTTTTAAATCATAAATTGCATGTAAACAGATTATGCACCATGAACATTCTTCTCAGTTAATGAAAACCTTTTGGTGTTGGGGTCCATGTTTTCAAACTTTTTAAGGAGCTTGTTGAGGTCTGCAAAAGCTTCTGCTAAACCCTTCACTGTGAATTTTCTTGGGGGTTCTTTTTATGGGACAACTGTCACATATGCAGTATGTTATTGGGTGAAACATCATTATGCAATGTATGATTATATAATATCTACTTTCCCCTTCTAATAATTCTAATTTGGGGGCCTCAGCTTCCATCCTACCTCCTCTGCAAAACTGTCAGTGTTCCTGTAATTCTATCAATATGCCTATCATTCTTAGGATTTGGCCTAATGAACATGGAAAGGAGATGTTAATTAAGAACAGGGGTTCTCCATGCAGGGATGCCATGGTTGCACAGATTGTGCACTGCCCAAGCCTAAGAGTACCATTCACATTCTCTACAGCCTTGTAGGGAAGTGAGGTCCCTTCGAGTTGTGTAATAGTCTGTCTGCAAGTCAGATGGACTGAGTTTGAATCATGGCTCAACCACTTACCAGTTGTTTGACTAAGCAAGAGACATAACCTCCTAAAACTCAGTTTCTTCATCTGAGAATGGATGTTGTTAATACGTACCAAATGAGGTAGTTGAGAAGATTCAGTAGTTTAATGAGTTTAAAATAGTATCTGGTACAGAGCTATCATTTTCTCTCTGAGAAGGCTTATAAACATGGGGACAATGAGTCACTGAAAAACTGCAGCAGCTAGGCCTTGCAGTTAGTGGGAGTTAGGGCCTCCTGCTGTCCTCTCTCTTAGGACCGTATTTCATCCTTCTTTTTCCCAAAACTCACTTTTTATTATCAGGTCTTTATTAGTCGACAAATGATAAAACTCCAAACAAACTAACTTGAATTAAAGGAAGCATCTGTGGGCTGATGTAATTGGAGGATCCAATGGAGGACCCAGGGCTCTAGCTATATCACATAGACTCTGTCTCCTCCATATCCTGGCTCTGCTCCTCTGAGTTAGCTTTATTCTCAGGCAGGTGCTTTCATGTGACAGGAAAGTGAGTGACCAGGTGGTTCAACCTTAACATTCTATGGCTTTTAATACAAAAGAAAAGCAACCCTCTTCTCTCATCATCCATAGAGCAATCTTATAGAAGGCCTTTGATTGGCTCAGCTAGGGTCCATGCCCCTCTTTGGACCAATCATTGTGGCTATAGGGGTAGGTGCTATGATTGGCTTAGCTGGGGTCATGTGTCCACCTTAATTTGACAGTCCAGCAAGAGCCACGTGGAATGGCTTGAGTACACAGCTACTGGGTATACAAGAATGCCTTCTGCACACCCCTTTGGGCATTGAGCCCAAAACCTGGGCATGTGACCTGACTGGGAATCAAACCGGCAGCCTTTCCAGGCATAGGATGACATCCAACTGGACTCTCAAATTAGGGTGGACACCTGACCCCAGCTAAGCCAGAGCTTCCCATCTTTATGGCTCAGTTCATTTCTTCAGGGAATCTTCCCTCTTTTTTTCCCATGTGGATCTGCAACTTATTCACAATTTGAGGCAGGGATAAGAACCTATTCATCTGTATTCCCCAGGCTTAGCTTCCTGCCTAGGCTGTGGAAGAGACACTATTGGTGGCCTATCCAACATCCATTTCTCTTTCCTACTCAGATCTTTGATGGATTCCACCCTCTCTTCCCATTGTCTTGGGCTTAGAGGGAAAGCAGATACTCACTAGTTTAAACTCATTTGAGTCACCCCTTGCCACAGTGGTTGGTTCAGGAATGGGTATATGAGGCTTAATTTGGACAAGACATAATAGTCTGGAAAGGCTTCTTGCTTTTGGTAGGCCCTGGAAGCCAGCTCCTTCCTGCCCTCTCTTGTGCTGACTGTAAATGAGGAAGCACTTGGCTGCTGTCCACTGATACTGGCTGCCATTAAACAGCTGGAGGGGAACATACTTTAGGTGAAAGCTGACACCAGAGAGGACAGTGTGGAGACACTGGAACCTTGATGGCCCTGTTGAATTGCTGGATTGGCCAACCCTGGAATCCATTCTGCCTCAGGACCATCAAGCCCCTAGCTAACATATTTCCTTGTTGTTAATCCACTTTCAACTGGGAGTGTTGCAGCCACAAGTATCCTCAGAATGTACTTCCTGAATACATTCATGGGCTAGTGGCCCATGAGCAAGAGCCACCAAGCATGCTCTCTTAAGCCTTTGCACCCCACAATAACAGACATTCAAATATTCTGGATGCTTTAAAAAAAAAAAAAAAACAGCAGTTACTTTATTCTTAAATTTGCACTTTACAAAACCACAAAGGAGAAGTCCTTGAGGGAAAGACAGGTAGGGGTATGGGGCTGGGGGATGGTAAAGAGGAAGGAGAGGAAGGCCAAGAAATGTTATCTCCCTCATCTTTGGGACCAAGCAGAGACTTGGCTCCAAGGCCAGCTCAGCTGGGCCTCCTGTGTCCTGGCTGTACAGAGCTAGGCCTAAGGACCTCAGGGAAAGGCCACATTCCTCTAGAGACTGTTGCCATAGGACATTTGACAAGTCAGCCATAGACTGAGGCTTCCAGCCGCCCAAAGAAGGAAGTGGGCTTCCCTCCCCTTCCTTCCCCTGGCCAGGGGAAGTCAGCCTGAGGAGGGTAAGGGCTACCCATCTAGTAGCTTTAGGATGCTCTCCCGCTCCTTCAGAGTCTTCCAGGCCTGGTCCTTCTCCTTCTTGGTGGGAGTCCGCTTCTTTTGCCGGGCAGCCATGATCTTGCGGAAGGCATCCATGACCTCATTGTCTGCCATTCGGACTCGCTGCCTCAGCTCCTGCCGGCTCACCTCCTCCTTTGCCAGCCTGTGGGGACCAGCCAGCCAGGTGTCATGGGAAGCCCACGTCCAGAGTGGGGCCTTTCCCTCTTCCAGAATGAGTCCACCCACCATCCCAGGCTGGCATTCCTATGTACTATTCAGACCAAAAAGCAAAGTTCCTAAACAATACTTACATGGTACTATGTGCTAGATAGAACTAGCTTAAGAGCTTCAAAACTATTAGCTCAGTTAATCCTCATAACAATCCTGTGAGGTAGGTAACATTAATTATTCTTATGTTTCCAGAGACGAAACTGAGGCTCAAGAAGGTTAATAAATGTCCTAAGACCCTACAACTCATGAGTAGGAGATCTGAATTAAGGCAGGCAGGCTTTAAACAATCTTTTAAAGGTATTCTGTTACCAGCGGAGTACCTGCTTACTTCAGCATCCAAATTCCAGAGCAACCTAAGGATCCAGGCAGCCTAAGGTCTACAGGAGGCAGGTGAGATGCCAAACTAACCTCTCTGAATAGAATCCAACTTATGAATCCCATTAATGGTGAAGCTGGGATGTTACTTAAGAGATCGGATCTACTCCAACCTGGTAATTTTCCAGAAGGGGAGCTGCTGCCTTAAGGCCCTGTCACCAAGGCAGGGCTGAGGGCTGCGCTCTGGCTTTCTGATAACCCAAAATTAGTTCTTTCATTGCCCATTACTTCTGTATCTACAAATCTCTACTTCTCTCTCCCCAACCCTTCCCTTCCTTGTATCTCTTTCATCTGTATTTTCCTCTTCTTGCCCTACAGAGGGAACTAGAAAGAGGCTTTGGATTCATCCACTTGGAGACTGTGAGCCCTTTACTCTGCTGCTCTTGCTGGCCCCCAGCACATCTGAGAGAGGCAGAGTTGGCCAAATGAATGAGTATGCCCTGTACTGTTGGGACTTTGTGAGGCAGAGTTAGCACCTGGCTGTGAGAAGCAAGGAGACTTAGTTGAGCTGCTTTCTAAGTGAAGCGTATATTGGTGTTCATTGTACTCTTCTAGGTTTTCTGTGTTGTATGAAATTTTTCATAAAAAACATTGGGGGAGAAAGAAAATAAGTATAAAAAGATTAAAAAAAAAATCACGCCTGGCCGTTGTGGCTCAGTGGTTGAGCATCAAATGAGGAAGTTACAGTTTGATTCCTGGTCAGGGCACATGCCCAGGTTGAGTGCTTGATCCCCAGTAGGCAGTGTGCAGGAGGTAGCCTATCAGTGATTCCCATCTTTGATGTTTCTCTCTCTCCTCTCTCTCTCTCTCTCTCTCTCCCCTTCCTCTCTCTAAAGTAAAAATAAATATATCACACAATGTGAATATAGTTAACACCTTTGAACTGTACACTTAAAAATGGGTATAGAAAGTCAATTTTATATTACATATTTTTCACAATTATAAGTAGAGACTCAGTGCACAAAATTCGTGCATGGGGGGGGGGCATTGTCCCTCAGCCCAGCCTGCACCCTCTCCAATCTGGGACCCCTTGAGGGATGTCCAACTGCCCGTTTAGGTCCACTCGCTATCCAGGACTGCTGGCTCCCAACTACTTGCCTGCCTGCCTCCCTGATTGTGCCTAAACCCTTCTGCCTACCAGCCTGATCACCCCCTATCTATTCCCCTGCCAGCCTGATTGATGTCTAACTGCTCCCCTGCCAGCCTGTTTGCCCCCAACTTCCCTCCTCTGCTGGCCTGGTCACCCCTAACTGCCCTCCCCTGCAGGCTTGATCGCCCCCAACTGCCCTTTCCTGCTGGCCATCTTGTGGTGATCATCTTGTGTCCACATGGGGACAGGCTCTTTGACCACATGGGGGCAGCCATTTTGTGTGTTGGAGTGATGGTCAATCTGCATATTACTCTTTTAAAAATATATTTTATTGATTTTTTATAGAGCAGGAGAGGGACAGAAAGTCAGAAACATCAATGAGAGAGAAACATTGATCAGCTGCCTCTTGCACGCCCCCTACTGAGGATGTGCCCGCATATTACTCTTTTAAAAATATATTTTACTGATTTTTTACAGAGCGGAAGGGAGAGGGACAGAAAGACAGAAACATCGATGAGAGAGAAACATCGATCAGCTGCCTCTTGCACGCCCCCTACTGAGGATGTGCCCGCAGCCAAAGTACATGCCCTTGACCACAATCGAACCTGGGACCCTTCAGTCTGCAGTCCGACGCTCTATCCACTGAGCCAAACCAGTCTTGGCTGCATATTACTCTTTTATTAGATAGAATAGAGGCCTGGTGCATGGGGGGGGGGGGGGGGGGAGAGCGCGGGTTTGCTCTGAAGGGTGTCCTGGATCTGTGTGGGTGTTCCCTTGGGGCATGGGGTGGCCTGGGTGAAGGGCCTGGGGTGGTTTGTAGGCCGGCCACGTGCCCTGGCAACCCAAGCGGAGGCGGAGGCCCTGGGATCTGGGATTAATTTATCTTCTACAATTGAAACTTTGTAGCCTGAACGGAGCCAAGCGTTCTGCTCCCTCCATGGCAGCAGCCATTTCTGTTCGGATTTATTTACCTTCAATAATTGAAACTTTGTAGCCTTAAATGGGGACCTCGGCCCATCAGGGCTGCAGAAGGTTGGCTTCCTCCATCGCCCGGGCAACCCTAGCCTCTGCTCTCTAGCTCCGTGGCTACCATGCCATTTCTGGTGGGATTATGTGTCTTCTATAATTGAAACTTTGTAGCATTGAGTGGAGGCCTAGGCCAGCAAGGGCAGGTGGAAAGCTTAGCCTCCTCCATTGCCGGGGAAATCTAAGCCTCCCTCCTGCTCTCAGTGGCCGCAACCATCTTGGTTGGGGTTTATTTGCATATTTGCTCTTGATTGGCTGATGGGTGTGGCTTGTGGGCATAGTGGAGGTGTGGTCAATTTGCATATTACTCTTTTATTAAATCACAGAGGCCTGAGCCCTAGTCTGCAGGATTAGAATCTATTTGAGACATAACTTGTGGGTTGGTGCCTGATACTGACAATTTTTGCAAGGCTCTTCAGGTGATTTAGAGGCCCTTCCAGGTTTGGAAGCCTGTTGTGAAGCCCCCACAAGGTGACAAGCAGTAGCCAAGGTCTTGTTGGCCAACCCCTGGCACATACATCCCATCCACACTCACCTCAGCAGGTCATGCTTCTTGGTGCGGTTATGGGCACTGAGTGCCTTCAGCTCAGCCTGTCGTTTGCGCAGCTCAGCGAGGACCTCATCCTCTGAGTCCTCTGCAGGGCGATCCTCAGACTCCAGCAGGCCCTGGGCTATCAGCTCCTCCTTTATGCGACTCTCCAAGGACTTGGTATGTGGCACACTGTAGGGAAAGGCAGCCCTCAGCTCAAGGGCCAGTTTGGAAGGGAACCCCTTGGAGGTATCTAAGGCTAGTGAGCACCTTCCTTCTCTTTGGGCACCCCCTTTATATCTATGTAGATATAAAAATATAGAGACAAGCAAACATGGTCTTGTTTCAAACACAAGCAACATATATCCATTGCCAAAAAAAAAAAATAGGGAAACTTATAATACACACACACACACACACACACACACTTATGTTATTTTACGCACACACAGTAGTCCTCCCTTATCAGTGAGGGATACGTTCTAAGACCCCCAGTGGCTCCCTGAAACCATGCATAGTACAGAACCCTATATATACTGTTTTTCTATATATTCATACTTAGGATAATGTTTAGTTTATAAATTAGGCACAGTAAGAGATTAACAACAACAATAATAAAATAGAACAATTATAACAATTTACTATAATGTGGAAACCCCTTTTTACATCCCGCGCAATTCAGGGTCCCTAGTTCAGGGTTCAGGTTTCTCGAGAAGGCTGCACACAAATGAATTAAGAGACTCAAAAAAATATTAATTTGAAAAATGGGGGCCAGGTAGTTCACTCTAGTGGCAGAACTCCCAGTCGCTCTGGCTTCACCACTCCTTTTATTAAGATTAAAATCATAAGATACAGCTGTATCCCCCAGTCCAGAAACCAGTAAAAGTCAATCAGTAGATCTTCTTAGGACTAATAGGTGGGGGCTACTTCAACCATCAACATCCCAGTAACCAGCTCCATCTCCTCAGAGCAATCAAGGTTGACCATCCCTCTAAACTCCCTGTCCACAGATTTCTGTCATTAAAACACTGACTGGCTTCCAGCACTCTAATAATAAAGTTATGTGAATGTGGTCTCTGATAAGCAATGATAGCTGAGATGCCTACTAAGTGACTAACGGGTAGACAGAGGATACAGTGTGGGTGTGGATGTGCTGGACAAAGGATGACTCACATCCAGGTGGGATGGAGCAGGTGGCATGAGATTTCAGACGGCATAAGATTTCACCATACTACTCACGACAGCACAAAATTTAACACTTACAAACTGTTTATTTTTGGAATTTTCCATTTAACATTTTTGGACCACAGTTAACAGAAAACTGCGGAAACCAAAACTGCAGGTAAGGGGGAGACTGTAGTGCTATATATATGCATTCCAGATTTTAAAAATGTATTTTCTTATTGACTGCTCAGAAGAAGGGAGAGGGATGGAGGGAGAAGTAGAAGCATCAATGATGAGAGAGAATCATTGATCAGCTACCTCCTGCATACCCACTACTGGGGATTCAGCCCACAACCTGGGCATGTGCCTTGACCAGGAATCAAACCGGTGACCTAATTCATAGATCAACACTGAATCACTGAGCAACACTGGCCAGGCTATTCCAGATTTTGTTATATATCATTTCCAGTCTTTTATTATAGGTCATTTTTGTTTTTCCCTATGTACACACATTTAAATATCTAATAAAAGAGTAATATGCAAATTGACTGAACCTTTGCTACACCCACAAGCCACACCCACTGGCCAATCAGGAGCAGGGGGCAGGGCTGAGGTGGTCAGGGCCATGGGGATGGGGGAGCAGAAGCAGCCTGGGTCGCATGGGGGCGGTTCGAGGCTGCCCGGGCCGCAGGGAGGAGGGTCAGAGGCAGCCAGGGCTGGTGGGGGCGGGGCCGATGCACCAGGGCTGTGGGGGCTGGGACTGACACAACCCGGAATGTGGGGGGCAGGGCTGAGGCAACCCAGGACATGCGAAGTGGGGCCTAGGCAGCCACAGCCATGGGATAGTGGGGTCAAGGTGGCCAGGCTGGGGGTGGGAGGGGAAGGCTTGGCTGGGACCGAGCCAGCCATTGGCTCATTGCAGGGCGATGGCTGGGTGCCCAAGGCCTAAAGCCTCAGCCAGAGGTTTTGGCCTTGGGCAGGCTGGGGTGAATGGTCAGTAGGACATCCCCTGAGGGCTCCCAGTATGTGTGAGGGGGCAGGTTGGGCTGAGGGATAACCCACTCTGAGTGCACAAATTTCATGCACCGGGACCCTAGTATCTTAAATGAAAAAAGGACCACACTGTGCTACAAGTGACATTTTCCCCACTTAGCATTGTACTGTTTACATATTTTCATGTTGATTAACTAGATTTCTCTTATATGATTAATAGTTACAAATTATTTTATCATATAAAGTTATGAAATTTTAGCCAATCTAACTAACCTTCAGTTGGACATTTAGGTTGTTTGCAGTAAGAATGGTGCTCTGATTAACAACCCTATACTAAGTCTGTGCATGCAGAAATGCTGGGCCAGCATGCACATTTGAAACTTTTATTGGGCTTTCTCAAACTGCTTCGGTCTCTCTAGTAATTAAGAATTCCCCATGTCAGGATGAACAAGTCAAAAGAAACAGGAGCCAGATTGTGAGGGGTGGAGAAGATGCCACTTACCTGAAAGGCTTGTTCTGATTTCGGGGAGAGGTGCTTGCCCCATCGGCCCCTGATTCTTTCCCAGACATGTCAGGAATAGGAGAGTCCTCCATAGGGGAAATAATATTTTCCTAGAAGACCACATAAATCGAGGAGAAAGAGCTATAGCATTTCTATTTTCCTGCTCCCCTCTGACCTACACAGAGAGTCTTCACAGGCCAAAAATATCCTCCTTTTATTTTTCTGATCCCACCCAGCTCAGGAAACCTTTCCAGCCTCCAAAAAGCTTTGATCATCTTAGAAATCCCTTTTTTTATACTGATTCCAAAAGAGGGGAGCACAGAAGAACAAAGATAGCACTCAATGACAGTAGTAATAGCTAAGGTTTGTTAACTGTTTGCAATGCACCAGGCACTGTGCTAAGCACGTTGTGGCAGAGGCTGTTAGCTGTACAAAAGCCATTCTTTTTTTTTTTTTTTAATATATTTTTATTGACTTCAGAGAGAAGAGAGAAGGGGAGAGACATAGAAACATCAATGATAAGAATCACTGATTGGCTGCTTCCTGCATGCCTCACACTGGGGATATAAGCCTGCAACATGGGCATGTGCCCTCCCTGGGAATCAAACTGTGACCTCCTGGCTTATAGGTGGACGCTCAACCACTGAGCCACACTGACAGGTCAAAGCCATTCTTGCCTTTCTTTCATAGTAGCCAGGCTCATTGCTGCCCACATACATAATACTTCCCAGCCTTCCTTGCAGTCAGGTGTAGTCATGTGACAAATTCTTTCCAGTGGAAAGTGATCAGGAGACAAAAGCTACAGCCAGTCATAGCCCATTAGTCTTCCTTCATACACATCTCCTGGCTCTTTTTCTGTGGGCTTCGACTGTCAATCATACCCAGAGTAACCTTATGCCGAGTGTATGTTTAAGATGAAAAAGTCACCATAGCTGGTGTCCCTGTCTGATGGTGTGGGTCAGGGTGGGTTCCCTTCAGCCAACCTGAGCATGTGCCTGAGACTGTCACATAAGAGGGAAATACACTATTGTGTTTGGACCCGAGAGGAAAGCAAGGCTCAGTGAGGTGAAGGGAGGTGCATAAGGTCAGACAGAGGCATAAAGGGTCCCTGAACCTGGAGTTTGAGTCCTACGTCTATGTATTAGCTGTGTGACTTCAAGCAAACAGTTCCCTTTTTTGGAGCCTCAATCTTCTTGTGTGTAACATGAGGCTAACCACTGTGCTTGCCTCCAACGAGAGTGTGTGTGGAAAGTCACTTGCACAGGGCTCAGCTCTTAGCCAACACTCAAGTAACTGTGAAGTAGTGGTTACCTTTGGGGAGGTTAGAGACTGGGAGGGGCTTCTAGGATACTGATAATGTTTTATTATACAAGTTCTCATTTGTGGAAGTTACAAAGCTATACATTTAAGACTTATGTACTTTTCTAAATGTTTAACATACTTCAATTAAAAAATGAAATAAGCCCTGGTTTGGCTCAGTGGATAGAGCATCGGCCTGTGGTCTGAAGGGTCCCAGGTTCGATTCCAGTCAAGGGCATGTACCTTGGTTGTGGGCACATCCCCAATAGGGATGTGCATGAGGCAGCTGATCGATGTTTCTAACTCTCTATCCCTCTCCCTTCCTCTCTGTAAAAAATCAATAAAATATATTTTAAAAATAATAAATGAAATAAAATAAGCCCAGGCTGGTGTGGCTCAGTTGGTTGGTGCATCGTTCCATACACCAGAAGGTGGCGTGTTTGATTCTAGGTTAGGGCACATACCCAGATTGCAAGTTCAATCCCCAGTTGGGGTGTGTGTGGGAGGCAATCAGTTGATATTTCTCTTACATTCTCTCCCTCCCTCCCTTCACCCTTTCTTCCCTTTCTCCCTCACTCCGAGATTAAAAAAAGAAGAAGAATAAAAGAAAACATTAAAATAGAAAGTAAATGTGGTTGCTGTTTTAGGTTGGAGTGCTCACCTCCACCAAGGCCTGCAGGAGGCGCTGTGTCAGGGCACCAAATGGGCATCCATCTTCAGGCTGCTCATGCTGGGCCTCAGACTTCTTCAGCAGGGCATCCACATCTAAAGCAGGCAGAGAAGTAGTGGGTAACTGGTCTGAAGTTCTGGGAACTCAAGTCCTAGCCTGGGGTAGGCAGCGAGTTGAGGGGCCTACCTTTAGTGTCCAGTTCGGTCAGTGGCCCCATGAGGCCTTTCTTCTTGTCAGCCACAGCTGCTGCCCGGGCTCCGTCCTTCTGCTCCTCCAGCAGGTCCTCCTGTGCCCAGCGTTGGGAGTAGTGCTTTCCTAAGGGCGGGATCTGTAGGAGAGACTTTAGGGTCAGGAGAAGGAATTCTTTTTGTATTGCTTGAATTTATTACTGCTTATATGGATTACTTTTTCAAATACATTTCTAAAAAATTCAGACAAGCGATGTGACAGAGGTAGATCAAAGTGTTGTGGGCAGCCTTCTGCTGGGGAATCTGCAAGGAGTTTTGGTGAAGGTAACACGAGGTCAGGGTTTGAACGGTGAATCAGTGTGCCAAGAGGAGAGCATGTGCAGAGGCCCAGAGCCCAGCAAGGATCTTGTGGGGGTTAGAAGTAAGGGTAAGGTGCTTGGTGGGGCTGATGAATGCAGCAGTGAAGAGAGAGTGTGGCTAATGAAACTGGAGAGGGGTGCTGGAGCTGTGCCACCAAGGACTGAGACACCTGGACTCGATCCTGTGGGTAATGAGAGCCAGAAGACTGGGAACAGGGTCGTGTCACATCTGAGCATGACAGTGGACCTATGGGAGCGTTCCCCCAACACTCCAACTTCCTATACTTTCTTTTATGGAATCTGTTTTATTTTCATCATCAAAAAATAATCTTTCTGTATTGTTCCAATTTTAGTGTATGTACTGCCAAAGCAAGCACCATCATCAAAAAATAAACTTTTACATTTTAAAGGAAGAAAGGCCCCCTTGGAGGCAGGAAGTATTAAGAACTTGTTTGGGTGAAAGTGGATAGAAGTCTTGAACCAAAGCAGAGGGGATGGAAATGTGCAAACAAGAGAAAGTCTCACTGAATTCAATAGTAACCATCTGGATGGGATGGAAGGGAGACAATGCGGGGAGAAAGGTGAGAGAGACTGGATGTCTGAGTGGGAAAATGGGGCAGAAAGGAGACTGGGCAGGGTAGGGAAAGGAAGATGATATATGGCTTTGGGAGCTTTAATTTTGAGGCAGTTCTGAGCCCTCTTGTTTTCTATCTTGTCTGTTGAGGCTCAGGTTTTCTACCTTGTAATGTTCAGCCTCATCTTCTGGGGGTTTCAGTAACTCTTCTAGCGTGCGCACCTCCTCACTAGTGATATCAGCACAGTAGGGCTCCACTGAAGCCCAGAACCTGCAGGGAAAAACAGATCCTCAATGGGCACCCATGCCCCACAAGCCTCAGCTCAGGGCTTCTCTACAGTCTCCACTTCCCGAATCCCAATGCCCCTCTACATTCTCTGGCCCAGAACCTGTTGGGGGCATCATTCTTGGGGATCCGTGGCACATCAATTGGGTCATCAGTGAATTCATATTCCTGGATCTTGGGCTGAAGGTTTTTGGATTTAGGTCGCCCGGGGCCAGGGCCCGGTCCATGTCCTGCCTTCCCTTCCAGTTTCTGCTTCTTGGGCTTCCCGTGTTTGGGGGGAGCCCCGAGCTCATGGTCTCGGCCCAGCTTCAGGAATCGTCGGTCTCCTTTCTTATCCTGCCAGTCAGTGAGGATCTGAAAGTCAGAGACTGTCAGTGAGGGGGAGAAGGGAAGACACAAGACAACTCTTTTCCCAGTAAAGAATTAGGATCTAGAACTTGAGGAGAAACCAAGGTCTTTTCCCATCCCCTTTTTATTTAGTAAACTCCTATTCATCCTTCAAATTCACTCCTTTTTTATACCCATCTCAGGATTTTATTCATATACTTATCATTCCATTCATTTGTCTGTACTCTGATGCACTTCTGTAGAATTTAGCAGAAAGGCCAAACAAATGACCCCAGTACATGTTAGCTCTGGGAAAATACGCTGGTGGTAACTTTTAGGTGAAGTAAGCCTCCCAGCAAACCTTCACTTATGACATTAGGCTGAACCTTTGCAAAAAAAAATAAAAATCTCTCTTAATCCTCACAAAAGCTCTGTAATAGGTCCTATTTTCCAGCCCAGTTTACAGATAGAGAACTGATACTCAGAAATAGAATGTAACTTTCCCAAAGTCACATACCTGGAAACAGCAACACTAGCAAGTGCTTAGGCCAAACTTCAAAAGCAGGTTTCCTCATTCCATAACCTATCACCTGGTACTTGTCTGAACCCACCCTCCTTTTAGGTAGCAAACTCACTGAAAGCCAGAACTGTTCTAATTACCTCTCTCTAGTGATCTGCATAGTACTCACAACATAATGGAGGGTGTGGTGGGAGTGTGTATGTGTCAATAAATGCTTGGTAAATTAAAAATCTTGCAGTTTATGAGGATTACCTATGTTCCTGCATATCACACATGCCTAATATGGGTCTCTCCCTCCCGCTCCAACCTCCTGTACCCCAGGCTTTAGCAGATGAGGCTAACTGAATGACCCACCCATAACTTGTCACAGTCCATCCCTGGTGATGTCCCCTCTGTAGGGTATCACCTGGGTTTCAGCCTCCAATACTCGCAGGCGCCGGCTGGCAGAGGAAAGCAAGGTCTCAAGTTCCAGCTGCAGAGTGTCCAGCTCCTCGATGCCGATGCCATCGTCCTCAGAGCGGGCCAGCACTGCCGTGTAGCGTGGACAAACTTTTAGGTGGTCCACAGATTTGAAGTCATGGAACTGCAAGGGGCAGTCCTTCAGTTCACTCATGGCCTAGGATACAGGACCCTGGGGAGCTGGAGAGGAGAGGGCCATTGATGGTAGATAAAATGGCAAAAGAAAAGCCCAAGAGCTTGCTCCACTGTGTGAGAGCATCGAGGAGAAAACCAGGCCTCAGTATACGCTTTTGATAGGTTGATGGCACAGCTTCTACTCACAGAGCACCTACTGTGCACCAAGCACAGGGCATTTTACCAGCTTCTCACTGAATTCAAAACCCTTGAAAGGGAACCATGTGATCTCCATTTTACAAATAAGGAAACTGAGACTCTGTAAGGGGGGGGAGGGTACATGCCCAAATTTACCAAAATGTAATTTGAATGCAGGTGGTTGTGCATCTGTGCACCTCACCACCTTGTTATACTATGCCAGTCTTCCTGATGCTCATCCCTTTTGCTCTTTTTACTCCTCCTGGGTTCTGCTAAGCCTCTGAGTTCCAAGCATCCCATTCTTACACTGTGTTCATTTTGCATCGCAGCCTCGTCTTGTCTTGCCCATTCCCACCTTTCCCCGCCCTGATAACGGTTAAGAATGTGGCTGGTAAGCCAGTCATACCAGGGTCCAAGCCCAGGCTTTGGCATTCTCTATTTATATGACTGATAATATTATTTAACCTTCCCGAGTCTCGGTTTTTCCATCTGTAAAATGGGGACCAAAGAAGTCTGGGTCTGTTTCCTCAGAAGAAGTCTGAATCTGTAAAACGGGGATAACAACAGTACCTACCTCCCCGGGATGTTCTGAGGATTAAGAGATGATGCTCGTCAAGAGCCCAGTTCAGTGACTGGCACAGAAGTGAGACTGCTTAAGGCTGTCTCCCCCCACCTCCCCGCCCCGTGGGTCGCCCCAATACCCCGCACTCAGGGTCCTCTTCGTCTCGGGACCCCCTAGCGCGGCCCCCGCCCCCTCTACCTTCTCACCCCAGCCACCTAGGACCACCGGGTCGCGATAGGGGGCGGGGAGTTCCGGTTGGTGTATCAACCACCCGGAACTGGCTAAGAGCGGGCCATGCAGTTGACGCGGGGGCGGGGACGCGAAAGGGCGAGCCCTCAGTGACTTGCGGGGGAGGATTTGCTGGCCGCCCGCTAGCCCGCTGCCAGGCGGTGAGGGGTATGCCTCGGGTCTACCCTAGGGAGCAGCCGGGGCTGGAGGGCGGGGCTCGGCGGCCGAGTTTTCGTTCAGACGGTTAGTCCCGCCGAGCCCCTGGGGCCGACGGTAGGAGGGGCCGGGAGAAAGGATGGGGGCGCAGAACCGGAAGAAACGAAGGTCTCCTCCGCTTAGCTTAGTCCAAATATGGTGCCCAACCTGCGACCGGGCTGCACCATTGCATAACTATGGGGAAAGAAAGCAGCAAAGAAGCCAAGCAGGTTAGAGTGAAAAGCGAGAGCTTCATGAATAACGGAAGAAGATTGAGTATATATAGGAAACTTCAAGAATCTAAAAAAAGCAATACAGGACCAGCGGGAAAGATTCCAAAGGACCAAGTGTTCCGAAGCTTCCCTTCCCCTGCCCGGAGCATAGATGGCACCGTCCGGAAGTCTGGGCGGAGACTGCGGCTGCGCTGCTGTGAAAGGGCAGGCGCCGCGGGCCGGGCCACTTCCGTACTTCCGCTTTCCGGCCCAGCCAGCGCCCGCAATGGTGAGAGTGTCGGGCCAGGGACCCTACCGTGTCCCCCCGCGTCGCCCCTCTGTTCTCCCTTAGCACTGTGGGTTTCGGGGGGGATACGGCTTTGCGGAGGAGAGGCCCGTGCCAGGGGATGCTGGAGGGTTGGGGGCACGACGAGGCTGGGAGGAAAGGGGCGGGGTAGGGGCTGAATGAGGAAGGGGCCAGCGGGTGACGCCCTGGTAAGCAGCAGTCCTGCTGGCATCATGATCTGGCTCTCGGGGACAGGTAGAGAATACTCCTGATGCTTGGAGGGAGCCGGATGTGGCACTTCCTAGACTCGTGGTATAGCCTCCCAGCACATAGTAGGCCTGAGCCCGTTGTAGGGGCTGAGGCGTGTAGCAGGGCCATTTCCCTACCCAGAATAGAAGAACTTCACTAAATACACTGCTCTGGTCCCTCCTGCGTGCTTGACCCCACAGTTTCCCAAAGGAAGCGTCCAGACTTCTGTGTCCCATTCTTTTCTTTAACTCTGCCTTGCTTCTACCGTACTGAAGCAAGCCCCTCCACCCAAGCCCCTTCCTGGTCAGAACTTAACTGTGTTAGCCTTACTGTAGTATGTAATATGTAAGACCTGGTTCTGCCGATCCCTTCCTCCCTGGAGATCCTCCCGTTTGATAAATGTTTCCAGAAGTTAAGTGATAAATATCTAGTCTCCTGGCTTTCATGACCTTGTGATTTATGGTGACCCCTGAATCTGCCTTCCTCAACTCTCCCAAAGGTTTGCCTGGATATCTAGAAGATACCTTGACATTCGGCCTCCAGAGCAAAACACTTTTCTCCTAAAATTGCTTGTCCTCCTATGGCCATACCTCTTGATTTTAAAAAAAAAATCAAGTTTATTAAGTTATTACAGGAGACCATCTATTTTAATGGTGAAAGGGCAGACATCACGGGATTGGTCATTTAAAATTTTTATTGCTGCGTAGTATTTCATTGTGTTGATGGGCCATAGTTTGTTGGGAGGTATTTTATTTCATAATTATTTACATCTTATGTCAGTCTAATCCCTGTGATACTCTCTGCTTGTCCTCTTCCACAGCCCCAGTCCAGGCTCTCATCAGCACTCTTTTAATAACCTTCTCTGTCTTCTGTCTCACTTCCCTCTCCAATCCGTTCTCCACAGAGCCTCCATGCAGCTGTGGTTGTATAACTTCCCCTCAGGTTTCCCCAGCAGTTTCTTACCCCCATAAAAGAAAGGCTAAACTCAGTAGCCTGGCATTTGAGGTTCTCCATGAATATCCAGGCTATCATTGCAGCCTCATTTACTGATTCTGAAATATTTTCCATATACAGCAGCATTGCATTCATTACTACTTCTGGAACTCTTAATACCCTGTTGTGTTATTCTAACTTTGCTTAAGTTATTTCATTCATTCATTGTACAGGAAATGAATAAGGCACTATATCAGGGTGGGGCAAAAATAGGTTTACAGTTCAAGTGGAAAATAATACATTAATAAATAATAATACAAGAACAAACTTTTAAAAAACATGTTTTATTGATTTTACACAGAGAGGAAGGGAGAGGGATAGAGAGTTACAAACATCGATCAGCTGCCTCCTGCACACCCCCCACTGGGGATATGCCCTCAACCAAGGTACATGCCCTTGACTGGCGTGGAACCTGGGGACCCTTCAATCCACAGACCGATGCACTGTCCACTGAACCAAACCGATTTTGGCCAAGAACAAACTTTTGTATACTCACACTGTAAACTTACTTTTGTCCCACCCTGTATTTTAGGTACTAACTGAGCTAGCTGTAGCGTATGTAGATTTGAATAAAATAGAATAGTCTATTGTTCATGAGGCTTACAGAAGGAGAGATCACTTTACTAAAGATGTGTGAAGAATGTGTTTCTGTAAATTGTAAGAAATGCTTTGAAGGGCAAGTCAAGAAAAGAGTTCTCTGAGGAAGAGCCCTCCTCTGAGTAAATCAGTATCTGAAGGATGACTTAAGTAAAGAGGATAGAAACGCCTGCAGATAGTTCCGCATGTGTGAAACCCTGAGGTGAGAAGTAAACTTGCTAATCTAAGGAAATGAAGATAAGCCAATGTAGCTAGAAACTGATTCTTCTAGTAGGAATGCCCTTATTCTTTTTCTCATTGCAAAATTCTAATCCTTTTCCATCTTCAAATCAAAGCCAGTTTCTTCTACAAATATAAATCTAGTTCTGTCACAGTTATCCTTTATATTGTAGTTTTTCCCCATTGAGCTATTTAAGAATAGGGATAGTTTTAATCATCTTAAATTTCCAGCACCTAGCTCAGTGCTTGGCACATAGTAGACATCCATTTGTTGGTTTAAAAGATAATTGAGGATAGTCATTCACATGCATGCATCTATACCAGTTTCTCAACCTCAGCACTATATGGAAATGAATAATTCTTTGTTGTTCATTGTAAAATGTTCAGTGGTATGCTTGGCCTCTTACCTACTCAGTGCCAGTAGCACCCCATCCCAAGTAGTGCCAGTGAATAATGTAGGCACCTTATTTTGGTGTCTACAAGTCCGGTTCAGTATGGTCTGGCTTCTGAGTAGCTAAAGCAGGGGGCCAGTGGGTTTGTGAGACAGATTCTTATCCTGCCTCGGGGTTTTTCCTACAGACTGCCACTCTCCGTCCCTACCTGAGTGCCGTGCGGGCCACACTGCAGGCTGCCCTCTGCCTGGAAAATTTCTCCTCCCAGGTTGTGGAACGACACAACAAACCGGAGGTTGAAGTCAGGTAGGGAAGAAAAAGGTCATGGAGGGTTGATGGGTGCAGCCTCAGAGATGGCTAGAATGTGCCATGAACTTCCATTCTGAAGTTGTCAGGACAACAACAGTTCACATGTTTTGTCTTGCTGCAGATGAACAGTGATTCCTAATTGGAGTTCAGAAAACAGGGTCAGTGGATTAGCAGGGCAAACCCAGGGGAGAAACTAGTCTGGTGCAAAGATTGCTTGACACAGGTATGACTTCTCAAGAGTAGAGCTAGCTGTTTGTTAAGTATCTCCTGTGGTAATGTTGAACCCATGGGCAGTTTAAGAGAGGATGGAGAATACAATCACTGGCCCCCATCTTGGAGCAGCTCTGCTTGTGAGTCTCCTCTTCCTTGGACTCTAGTCTCAGGAAGTGATTCCAGGACCTGTGTGGGGTCTCCCTGAGCATCCTGCTCCTCTCTAGTACAGAGTCTTTGTGACATTGTGTTTTCAGGAGTAGCAAAGAGCTCCTGTTACAGCCTGTGACCATCAGCAGGAATGAGAAGGAAAAGGTTCTGATTGAGGGCTCCATCAACTCTGTGCGGGTCAGCATTGCTGTGAAACAGGTGAGCTCACTGTGGAGCCCCTGCCTCCAGGGATCCCCACTGAGATCTGGGTGGGTGGAAACGTGGACTCTGTTTTCTTGACTATACCCAGGAAACGATTTGCCAAACTCAGCAGATCGGCGGACTAAAAAGCGAGCAATTCTTATCTTCTAGGCCTTGCTCTGGATTAGAAGTCAGGAAATGCAGCAGCCAAAGCCATGGGCCAATTTAGTATTAGCTCATAGAACCATTCCTAAGGAATGAAGAATAAGTCCAGTTCAGAAAAATAAATAGTACCAGTACCAATCTGATAGTCATGAACTCTGAGAGTAAGATTTAGGGTAAAAAACAAAGTGCAATTTTTTTCGTTTCCTCACATGTTTTACAAATGTCTGACCTCCCCAGTACCCCCATAATTTTTGCCGTATCTATGTACCATCTTGACTGCTATTTACTTAGTAGGTTTCTTTAAAGTGACTTAGTTTTTTTTAATAGAAGCTGTGTCAAAAGTGAAAAACAATATCACTTGCCAGATGGAGGGGACTAAAAAATAAACGTAATGAAAACAAAATGATTCTGTTGCCTACAGGAAGCCCTACCTCTGGGGTCTTCTCTCTGTTAAAAAAAAGATTACCAAGTGTTAGGGACTATTCAGGGCATACTATTACCCAGCTGCAAAATTACTTATTAGAAATATTTAAGTTCAGCAGGGAGAAACTGGGAATTGTTTCATGTTCAGTTTTATTAAAGTGGAGACCACCTGAAGTTATCTCTGATAAACCAGGTGAAATATATTAGACTGGGAAATGTAGCACTAGTGAAATGAAAAAGAGAAAGGCATCTTTGGATAGAGATGAGGACTCTGGAAGGAGTGGATAGAAAATTCAGGTTTGCCAAAATTCCCTCTCTGGACGGGACAAAGATGAGATCATGACAATGCCCTGTTGGAGAGCATCTAATATTTTAGACCCTCCTTTCAATTGGCCACCAAGTGCCCCATGATTCGAAGTTCAGGCAGTGAGTGTTCCCAGTCCCAAACCCCTGTGGCTTCAAGTGAGCCTTGGGGGAATTGGGTCAGAAGCCCAGGCTACAGGTTTCTGTTGGTCTGTGATATCAGCTTTAGGGAAACATTTCTGGTTTGCTCTCAATAGGCTGATGAGATTGAGAAGATTTTATGCCACAAGTTCATGCGCTTTATGATGATGCGAGCAGAGAATTTCTTTATCCTTCGGAGGAAACCAGTGGAGGTGAGACTGGGATTTACGTGTTTGTCATCCAGTGTTCTATCTCCGAGTCCACTGTGACCATGAGAGAGACTGACAGGGGATTGTTTCTAGAACCAGGATTGCTGCTTCTCTAGCTGTAGGGCATGCAACCACTGCTTGAATTGAGAATGTAGCAGCAGAAAAGACACAGTCAAATGTCTAAGCTCTGCCACTAGCTGATTTCATAGTCTTTCACTGTTATAGTGGACTTTGGGTCAGTTGTTTGTACTTGTGTCCTCTCCACAGACTCCCTGTCATATTGACTTAAAATGTCCCCAGTGACTTAGCAACACCACTCACACAGAGCAGCATGCAGCATCATCAGATACATTAGACGTGTTGGGCAAGCTAGTCTTCATTCTGAGCTAAAATCTTCTGGTCCTAGCCCTACCCTCTGAGGCCACCCAGAATAAGTAAAATTACTCTTCCACACACAAGCTATCTGACAGTTAAAAGACTCCATCCCATCCGTCTCCCACTGCATCTCTTCTCTCTAGACTAAGTGTTCCCTGTTTGATTAGATTCTTCTATAACAAAATTTCAAGTCTCTTCACTCCCTTGACTCATTCTGAATGCTACTATTTGTGCCACAGATTGTCTTCCTAAGACATCTGATATGCACAAAATCCTCAACTGGGTTCAATTACTTGGATCCAACATAGACACTCCATCAGAGCAGGTGGGCTGCTGACTGAAAGGTGTGTAACTTGAGAGAAGATTGCAATCAGCTGGAAGCATGTGACTGTGTGAATCCAAAGAACATGGCCAGCTGAGTTCCCCCTGGTATGCTAATCTTTATTTTCTCTTTCTCCTTGCTTGTCTTCCTTTCCTAGGGTTATGACATCAGTTTCCTGATCACCAACTTCCACACAGAGCAGATGTACAAGCACAAGTTGGTGGACTTTGTGATCCACTTCATGGAGGAGATCGACAAGGAGATCAGTGAGATGAAGCTGTCGGTCAACGCCCGCGCCCGTATTGTAGCCGAGGAGTTCCTTAAGAATGTAAGTGGGGGCTTTCCTGGTTTCCTTCCAGAGAGAGGAGCAGCCATGGGTCCTGTTAAGAATTTAGCATCTGGCAGGAAAGTGGTGCCAGTGTGTATTTCCTGAGGCCTCTAGGATCTCTGGTGGGTGTCAAAGCAGCCAGGTGCCTTGGGGCTGGAGAACATGAGTTTCATCTTTCAGAGGTGCAGGGCATTTTTCATAACGGTATTTAGGGGATACCTCTCTCTTAGTCTTTTATTGGGTCTTAGATGCTAAATTCTATACCTCAAAATGTACAGAGTCCTTCTCTATGTATAGTTCAAGCCCCAAGTAAGGCATGTTAAATCCACATGTGGATTTTCTAGGATTATAGAACAGTTAATCATAGTGTAATTCCACTTCTCAACAGACTTAAATATTTTCCTTCAGCGTCCGTTTCTCGGGCTTCAAGCCATGATTTCTTCAAGCTGTTTTCCATCACTTTCCTGGCCTAAGTCTTTTTTCAGTTGTTTGTGTCTTCCTAATTGAAAGGACTGCAGTCCTCAGAAGAGGAGGAATTGTAAACATTGATGAACTGATGACACAGTTGTTCTTGTTTAGATATTCAGAACATGCCGCCGTCTTTTTCTTCTTCCAAACAATCTTTGGTTTGTTGACATGTTCCATTCAGAGTTGACAGTGATCCCTAGGTTGTAGATTTTAGTGTTTAGTCTTACCAGTGCATACAGGCCCAGCCCAGAAGGAGCTCAGATTCCTAAAAATGGAAATTACACCCACTTTCCCTGGGCTTTAATTATATTGAGGGCAGCCAGCACACACAGTAGCTTTACTGTGCACAGGGTAAGCATGCTCATTCAGATCACACAGGCTATGAAGTAAGACCCACCTGGCTGTGAGTCCAGGGTTCATGCCTGCTTGGGCATAGACCAAACCTCTTAACTAAGCCTGCTTCCTCAGCAGTGAAATGAGGACACTGAGTAATTACTATGAACCTTTCATTGTGGTTGAACAGTGAGTAAAAGTATGTAACGCATGTCACTTGGGAGAAGTAAGTGTTCTATGTATTGTAGTACCAAAGTTTTATGGCCAAGGCACTAGGAGGCCTTTGCATTCAACTGAGAAAAGAAAAAAAAATAACTTCTTGCCCCGATTTAATACTTAACTCATTCATGCACTAATCTCTGTTATGATAATTACATTTTTTTAGTTATGCAGCTGAAAAGCAATTCACATGCCTCATTCAATACCGTAAGCAATCTTTGCCAGGCCATAGAGGCTCAATTGGTTTAGCTTGTCCCATGCACCCAAAGGTTGCTGTTTCGATTCCCCATCAGGGCACATGCTCAGGTTAAGGACTTGATCCCCAGTACAGGGTGTACAGGAGGCAGGCGATCAGTGTTTCTCACATCAATATTTCTCTCTCTAGTTAAAAAAAAACAATCTTCGCCCTAGCCAGTTTGGCTCAGTGGATAGAGTGTTGGCCTGCGAACTGAAAGGTCCCAGGTTTGATTCTGGTCAAGGGCACATGCTTGAGTTGTGGGCTTGATCGCCAGTGGGAGACTTGCAAGACGCAGCCAATCCATGAATCTCTCTCATCATGGATGTTTCCATCTCTCTCTCCCTCTTCCTTCCTCTCTGAAATCAATAAAAATGTATTTAAAACCACCACCACAACAACACACACAATCTTTGAGGCAGGTGTTAATCCCCATTTTACAGGTTAGTAAACTGGGCCTCCAGAAGTTAAATCACCTGCCCAGTCCTACCCTGTTTGGCTCAGTGGATAGAGCATTGGCCTACGAACGGAAAGGTCCCAGGTTTGATTCTGGTCAAGGACATAATGCCTGGATTGTGGGCTCAATCCCCAGTGGGGGACTTGTAGGAAGCAACCGATCCATGATTCCTTCTCATCATGGATGCTTCTATCTCTTCCTCTTTCTTCCTCTCTGAAATGAATAAAAATATATATTTTTTAAAAAGTCACCTGCCCGCCAAAACTGGTTTGGCTCAGTGGATAGAGCATTGAACTGCAGATTGAAAGGTCCCAGGTTCATTTCTGGTCAAGGGCATGTACGTTGGTTGCAGGCACATCCCCAGTGGTGGGTGTGCAGGAGGCAGCTGATCGATGTCTCTCTGTCATCGATGTTTCCAACTTTCTATCCCTCTCCCTTCCTCTCTGTTAAAAAGCAACAATATATATATATTTTTTTTTTTAAAAAATCACCTGCCCAAGGTCCCTCAATAAATGGGAGAACCAGGCCTAGGAGCTAAATTTCAGACTCAAAGATCCTAGAATAGTACTTTGGCATCTGGCAGGGGTCACATACTCAGGTGTATGCAGAGGTCAGGCAGGTTATGTACATGAGTGAAGTGGGTTGTGTAAGGGCCTAGTGCAGTGGTCAGCAACAGAGGGCAAACTCAGGAGCCTCAGTTTGCTGACCACTGACCTAGTGAACTCATACCTCACCTGAAGAGGATCACCACCACAAAGCTTCATCTTATAGCTTTCAAAAGAATCCCAAAGTCTTGCCTGGTCAGCGTGGCTCAGTGATTGAGCATCAACCTCAGAACCAAGAGATCATGGTTCGATTCCCAGTCAGGGCACGTGCCCGGTTGCAAGCTTGATCTCCAATGTGGGGCACGTAGGAAGCAGCTGATCCATAAGTCTCTCTCATCATTGATGTTTCTATTTATCTCTCCCTCCCCTTTCCTCTCTGCAATCAATAAAAATATATTTTAAAAAATAATAAAAGGGTCTTTCCCCCTCCCCACATGGGAATCTGCACTTGTTCTTTAATAAATTTCCATCAAAAAAATAAAAAATTAAAAAAGAATCCCAAAATCTGGATTAGTATCCAGAGTCTCCTATATTTTCAAGGTTGGCAACTAATTCATATTCTTTTAAACACTGTAATAGTCTCATTTTGGGGTTTAGCCATTCATTCATTGGTCTACAAGCTCTGGTCTGTAAAATGTCCAGGGCTGTTCTTGGTACCATGAGGGATACTTGATGGCAGAAAACTTGTCAAGTGCCTGTCCTAGGTTGGAGGACCACACAGAGCTTGAGCCCTCTGAGTCCCCAAGCTTTTGCATCTCTAAAGAAGCAAGTTGCTGTGACAGTGCTTTATAGCAGCCTCCATGACATGGCTAAGAGGAGCTGTGGAAAAGCCCAGACCACCTTTAATTTCTCGGCCTTGTCTAGTGCTAGGTTTAGGGCCAGTATCCCAAAGATCATTAGGAAGAGCATCCTCACATGGATGTCCTGAGACCCAGTCCAGCCCCTCAGAGGTCTGAGCACAGTGGCTCTCAGATCAGCCCCTCTTGTCCACCCAGCAGGGCTACTGGAATATAGCAGTGACCATCATTCATCATTTCTTTGTTCTCTTGACAGTTTTAAACATCTGGCTGGATCTCGTGGCCTTCCTCCTCAGAATCTCCTGTGTCTCTGCAAAAGGCGTCCTGGAGTCATTTCTCAGAGCGACAGCAGAAGCAGAGGAGGGGAACTGGGTTGGGGTGGGCATTAAATACGGGAGGGGGGTGTGCTTGCTAGCTGGTGACAAAGCAGCTGTGAACTTGCCCCAAGGCAACACGTGCCTGGTCAGGCTGGCTTCTGATATTCAGTCCCCTGGGCGGATGGGTTTTTTTTTAGTGTCTTGAAATTTAAAACTGTGCTTGTAGAAGACTGTAACCTTTTTGTCTTTTTTTTTTTTTAAACAAATAACCTCCACCTCCAGTGGCTGTGACTGGTCCCAGTGATTGTACCTTATTGGTCGCGGGCCTGGAGCCAGAAGGCGACTACTGTTCCTCCCCCAAGTCACCCCATTGGGGAGGGAGGGAAGTTTCAGACTCCAGTACCTCTCTCTTGTCCTCTTATCCTCAAGCCTCCTTGGGTCCAGTAGAAGCAGTGCCTAGCTTCATGAGCTCTGCCTAAAAATCACCACTCCGCACTGGTTGGGGACAAGGGCAGAACCAGTGGCCACCAGCCATGCCTAGGAGCTGGAGCCAGAAAGCCAGGCAAACTCTGGCCATAGGGGCCACTTCAAGGCCTCCCAGCTGAAAGGGGTCACTGTTGCGCCTTGTCTGTCAGTGCAGTGCCTGTGCTGGAGGTGGAGAGGTGAGTCCTATCAGATTCCTGGCTGGGCCTTCCCACCTGCTCCGGCTTCTCTGCTCCCATGCTCGCTGTACCTTTTCTTATTCTGGTGGGTTCCCCCTCCCCTGATTAAACTCTCTTCTTGCCCCTTTGGGGCTGCATGAGGTCTGAGCTCTGTCTGCATACGTGAAAAGTGGGGAGGTGGGGCTTTTGCTTTTTCTAAGACCAGGTGACTGGTACTTGGGCGTTGGATCACCACCAGAGGCAATCTTATGGTTTCTGGCATCCCTGCCTAGGGCCCCTCCAGAGACTTCCATTGCAGTCTAGGTACCACCCATTTTAAAAACATAAAGAGCTTTGGTCCTTTTCGCCTAATGAGCTCATTTGGGCAAAAGCCAACTTTGGAAAGACAGTGATTCCATTTTATGGCTAGGGAAACAGGTTCCATGAAATGTAGCTTGCCCCAAATTTAGCCAGTGAGCAAGAGGATAGACTTCAAATCCAAGACTTCTGCCTCTACCAGTGCTAAGACAGTACTCAGTAGCCATGTGTGGTTATTTACATTTAAATTACTCAAACTAAATAAGGTTTAAAATTTACGGTCCCACCAGCAACATTACAAATGCTCAGTAGCTACCAGTGGCTAATGCCTATCATGTCAGGTGGTACATATGTAGAACATTTCCATGGTCACAGAAAGCTCTGTTGGACAGTGTTAGACTTGGAGAAACCTCAAAGTGAACAAGAGTGCTTGTATTTGAGTCCCAACTCTTAAATATGTTTTGTTTTTTAGAGAGGAAAGGAGAGAGAGAGAGAAGCATCCACGAGAGAAACATCAATCAGCTGCATCCTGCACGCCCCCACACGGGATGGGACCTGCAACATGGGCAGGTGCCCTGACTGGGAACCAAGCTGGGGCCTTTGGTCCCTGGCATGAGTCCCAACTCTTGCTGCTGAATTTGAGTAAATTATAAAGTAGAGATAATTAATGTAAACCATCTCACATAGTACCTGCTATACCAATACTAAAAAAACAATAGCTGATCTTTCCACCAGCCCACTATGCAAGCTGATAGTTTCCATCATGCTAGACATGGGTGATGACATTATCTCTGTCTTGGAGACATTTGGGGGACAGTAAAAGACAGGTGTGTAAATAGATGTGCAGAAGTGTTTCATATTCACTAGTGTAAGTCTTAGGACCCACAGGGCATATATTTATGGAGGAGGATGCCAGGAAGAGTGTCAGAAGGGTAGGCCTTTGAGCTGAGCTGTCAAAAACGTTCTAGATGGCCAACAGGTCTCTTGAAGTAGAGGACAAAGTGATGTTAAAGGGAGAAAGAGTTGGGGCTGTGGGCAACTTGGATAGCTATAATCTCCTTTATGACTTACCTCTGTGACCTCTTCCTCCTGCCTTGCAGAATGAGGTGTGCCCTCTGGGGCACATGACTATTCTAGCTTTGCAGTTAATGTTAAAAGAACTCACAGTGGAGATAACCACTATAGAGTATGGCAGCTGCTTACCCAGCCCTCACAGGATGGCATTGCCTGGGTGAGCCAGCCAGAACTCTGATTTGGAGCCCCTAAAACCAAATTTGCTCCCTGATGAGAACAAACTATAGTGGTTTCCAATAAGCTGGTCCTGTCCTGGGGACATGTCTTTTGGGAAGCCCGGTCATCAGCCAATGGGGGATTGGGAAGAGGGATCTGAATGGTTGGGGTTGGCTGGACATCTAGGTGGAGCCGCCTTCAACTGAATGGGCAGATCTAGTCAGACACAACACAAAGCTTACTTTTGGGACCAGGTACTCTTCCCTGGAGTTTATTTAAGTGGGCACTGCTAGTTTGCCTCTCAAACTACCCATATTTCCATGACCAGTAGACAATCCTTAGAGTAATAGCATGGGCTCATGTTAATAAGGTTTGTGTTTAAGAATGGGGCCTTGGAGTCATATCTGGGTTTCAGTGCTGGCTCTGCGTGATGAGGCAAATTATATAACATCTTGGAGTCTTTCTTATCTCACCTGTGACTTGAGGATACTACTTTGCCACCACCTCCAAAAAGGTTGCTTAGTCTTGTCTTGAGAGTTATGCATAAATTCAGTTACATTTTTTTTCTGCAGTTGACAACGATCTGTTTTTGTATTTCCAAGTTATTGTGTCGTGGGGGAAGGGAGAAGTGTGTTCTGTATGTGATCATTGTTTCCTGCATTTAGGTCTTTCAAATCTATCCACAAGGACCTGCTCCTAACCCCATTCTGTCAGGCCCTGCAAATGTAATCCCACCTCACCAGGCTCCAGCCACTTTGGCTGCCTTTTAGGCCCCAGAAAGGTTCTTACCCTCCTCGGGGCTGTTGCTGAGACTTGCCTCTCCCTGGAATGCTTTCTCTCCCCTCTTCCCTGGCCAACTCCTGACCTTTGCGTTCTGTAAAGCTTTGGTTTCAATGTCACCTCTTCAGAGAACACCCTTGACTACCTTACCCAAAATATGCCACTTTCCTGGCTTTAGTTGATTGCCCTTACCATGCTTACAGCTGTTATATACCTTTGTTGCTTAGTTTTTTCCCCTCTCCACTGGGCTCTAAATTCCATGAGGTCACGGATCATTGCCAAGCCCGTGGTTCTCTATAAATATTGTGGTATGACTGGAGCCCCAGGAAGTGCTCAATGAGAAACTAAGGCACGGATGGTAATTGGCTACCCGGTGCTGTGCGCTTCCATCAGTGCTCTGCTCATCAAGAGTGTGGGGCAGGTGAAGTTCACCTGCTGGAACCAGCCAATCGCAGCCCGATTGTGGCAAGCAATGGTTTCCAAGGCGACAGTAAACAGAGGGCGGAGCATCGGAACCTAAGGCCCTGCTCCGCAATCCCGCGAGAGGCAGCTGGGAGGGAGCAGGGAGGGCGTGGGAGCGCGGTGAGGCGCATGCAGGGTTCCGGCGCGGCGCTGATCCTGAGCGCGGGGGAACTGAGGGTCAGAAACCCGTGCTCCACCACCTGGTGCCACGTAGAGGGCGGCCGGGTATGCAACTGGCCGCAGCAGCCGCCTGAACCACGCACTAGTTACCCCGTCACGTGGCCCTGGGCACGCCACTCGGAGATTCGGCTTCCAAATGCGCTACCTTGGCCCGGACCCGTCTCCGCTTGGTCCAACGGGACTCGTGCTGGTGACAAAAGCCTGGCCGGCAGCCGCGCCATCCAGTCGATCGCCCATGGCACTCAAGCTCAGGGCACCGCAGATCTACGCCCCCTCAAGCCCCCGCACACCCCGGCCCTTGATGATGCCCCGCTGCAGGACGGTGAGGCCCATTGGGGTCAGCCCATCCTGGCCCGAGGCAGTAGTGACGAGGAAGAGAAGACTGGGTGGAGGGAATGGGGGTCGGGAGGGGAGCAATAGAGAGAGGATTGGCATCCGGATGAAGGGTAGAGAAAGAAGGAGCAGGAGCATGGGCATTGGTGGCCAAGAGAGATGCTTGGCTGAGCCCCCACTACTCATCTTTCCACAGGTTCCCTGGTCCTCTGGCCAGGGTTGTCCAAGGAGTCTCGGCACATGGGCCGGCTCAGAAACGCCAAGATCCATGTGGAGAGAGCTGTCAAGGTCAGAGGGGGCTAGGGAAGGAGGGGCGGTCATAGAATGACACAATCTGCCTTCCTGAACTAACTTATTTCATCCTTAAAAAATAAACTCCTGGATTCCACACCCATCTTCAAATACCTCCCTATTTTTTTTTAAAAGTTTATTGTTGAAAGTATTACAGATGCCCTCCTTGTCCCCCCCCTCCTTTCTAGCCTGCACCTGCAAATACCTCTCTATTAAAAAATTTTTTATGTATTTTTATTGATTTCAGAGAGGAAGGGAGAGAGAAACATTAATGATGAGAGAATCATTGATTGGCTGCCTCCTGCAGATGGAGCCCACAACCCGGGCATGTGCTCTTGACCTGAATCAAACCTGGGACCCTTCAGTCCACAGTCCGACATTCTATCCATGGAGCCAAACCAGCGAGGGCCCTCCCTATTTTTGATACACCTTCATTTAGCAGACTTGTCTACCCAGGATTCGCCCCTCAACTCCTGCCTCTGTTTCTGTACCCTTTTCCACTTCCTTCAGAGAACTGAGTCAGAGTCATTAGTGAAGTCCCAGGAGCAGCCCTTTTCCATCCCAGTCTTGGTTGGGTACCCGGTGTCATTCTGCACTGCTGCCCCACGCACCCTTTCTCTTGGCTCTCTGCTCACACCTAGGTTTTCCTTTCTGCCTCCCTGGCTGCTGCTGTGAAGGTGCTTGGGACTTCAGCGGTTCCCTGGATCCCTCCCACACCTGTCTCCTTGGCTGTGAATCCAGACAGGGTGCTGTACCTCCTGCGTGCCCTTTTCTGCCCAGCCTATGCTCTGCCTGTACACCATCCGCTTACTTGACATCTCCATCCAGAGAATTTACTATCATTCCCATATCCCAAGCCATATTCTTGGTACCCAGTCATCATTAGTCTCTGGTCTTCCCCATCTCCTAGTTGCTCAAGCCAGAAATCTGATTTTTCTGTTCACTCATCCACACATCTACTCCCATCAGCAAAATCAGTCATCTGGTTTTTCCAGAACAAATCCTAATTCTATTACCTTCCCTTCTCCATTGTAGCCACCCTCATTCTAGTTATCGTGATTTCTTTCCTGTACTGCAACAGCCTTCTAACTGGTCTCCCTGCTTCCACCCATGTCTCCTGCATCTAGTCTTCAGACAGCAGCTAGCCAAACTTTTAAAGCTTCCAGTCACAGCACTCCCTCACTTAGCCTTTAGTGCTTCACACTACTGTTGATATAAAATTCAAGACCATTTCCAAAGCCTGCAGGAGCTCTTCCCTCATTTCCACTCTAACCCTAGCCCCCTTCCAATCCCTTAAGACCTCCCTCCAGCCTCAAGACTTTTGCACATGCTTTTTCCTTTGTCCAAACTGCCATTTGTCCAGCTCTTAATTCATGGCTTTTTCTCCACATCCCCTGACTATGTATTTCTAGTTTCTCTGGATCCTCATTAAATATCCAGTTTTTGGAGTCAGCCAGCCTGGATTTAAATCCCTGTTTTTTTCACTTAATTACTCTGTGACCAAGCTATTCAACCTCTCTATGCCTCTGTTTCATAATCAGTTAAATGGGGATAATAGGGTCCTATCTAATAAAAGAGTAATGTGCAAATTGACCATACCTCTGATCAGGCCATGCCCACAGCCACTCCCATCAGCCAATCAGGAGCAAATTATGCAAATAAACCCCAACCAAGATGGCTGTGGCCACTGAGAGCAGGAGGGAGGCTTGGATTTCTCTGGCAATGGAGGAAGCCAAGCTTTCCTCTTGCCGTTGCTGACCTAGGCCTCCACTCAATGCTACAAAGTCTCAATTATAGAAGATATATTCCAAGAGAAATGGCACCAGCCACAGAGCTGGAGAGAGCAGAGGCTAAGGTTGCCCGGGCGATGGAGGAAGCCAAGCTTTTGTAGCCCTAGTACCTAGGCCTCCACTCTAGGCTACAAAGTTTCAATTATAGAATTTAAACAGAAATGGCTGTCACCACAGAGTGAGCAGAAGGCTTGGCTCTGCTCCAGGCTACAAAGTTTCAATTGTAGAACATAAATTAATCCCAGATCCCAAGGCCTCCGCTTGGATCGCTGGGGGGCATGGCCAGCCTGCAAACCACCACAGGCCCCTCGCCCAGGCCACCCCAGGCCCCAAGGGAATCCCCACCCTGATCTGGGACACCCTTCAGGGCAAATCAGCTGGTCCCCACCCATGCACCAGGCCTCTATCCTATCTAATAAAAGATTAATACGCAGATTGACCTTCACTTCAACACACAAGAAGGCTGTCCCCATGTGGTCAAAGATCCTGCCCCCATATGAACACAAGTTGGCCAGCAGGGCAGGACTGTTGGGAGGTTCCAGGCCTGCAAGGGAGGGCAGTTGTGGGCCATCAAGCCAGCAGGGGAGGGCAGTTGGAAGGGAGCAGGCCTGCAAGGGAGGGCAGTTGGGGCGATCAAGCCTGCAGGGCAGGGCATTTAGGGGTGACCAGGCCAGTAGAGGGGGGAAGTTGGGGGCAAACAGGCTGGCGGGGGAGCAGTTAGACATCAATTAGGCTGGCAGAGTAGTGGTTAGGAGGTGATCAAGCTGGCAGACAGAAACAATCAGGGGCAATCAGGGAGGCAGACAGGTGAGCAGTTTGGAGCCAACAGTCCTGGATTGTGAGAATGATGTCCTAGATTGTAGAGGGTGCAAGCTGGGATGAGGGACACCCCTCCATCCCATGCATGAATTTTGTGCACCAGGCCTCTAGTGTGTGTGTGTGTGTGTGTGTGTGTATGCTTAGCACATATAGGTGTTCAACAAATATCAACTATTACATAATTTTGTAGTCAAAATTATGCCAGCTTCTGATACAACCATATTTATATATCTACTGGTTTATAATCTGTCTCCTCTACTAGAATAACAAAATTCTGGTTCACCATTCCCTATGTCTGGCACATAGCCAGTACTTACTGAGCAAGAATCCTTCTCTCACCTTACAGCAGAAGAAGATTTTTATGATCCAAGGCCACTACCCGGTGATCCGGTGCCTCTTGCGCCACAGGGGCTGGGTGGAGAAGAAGATGGTCCATTCATCGGGCACCACCATGCTGTCACCCCAGAAGCATCTGAGTAGCTCAGTAATGGGTGATAGCGACACCACTGAGGATGGTGAGCAGTTCCCTCCATTGCCTCTCTCCAGTGGCTTTCCTCTGGTTTCCACTCTCCCAGGGTTGAGACTTTGGTGTGGGCCTATGGGGCGGGGATAGGGGCCTCACCAGGCCTGGGCTCTCTCTGCATTTGTAGATGATCCAGATGAGGACGAGCAGTTCCAGCAACCGCAGCTCTTCAACGATGATGTACTGGAATTGGATGACCTAGAAGATACACATGCTGTGATGGTGAGGGCCTCAGGGGCTGTTTAGTTGGAGGAAGAGCATTAGAGTCCAGCTGGATGACCCCAGACAAGTCCTTTCCTTCTCTGAGCCTCAGTTTCCCCACATGCAATAAAACCTCATTTCTTTGCTAAAGCTTGGTTGGGCCAGCAGAGTGACGAGAAACACAGTGGTGCTCAGACAAGGCTAGCCTGGGATCAGAACTCAGCTAGGTTGTATCAGAAGCTGGCACAAATTCCATGTCTAGGAATTCCCCCTTCCAAGTAAAAACCACATAATTCATCTCCTTCCTCTGCCCTTGGCAAGCCAAGGCTGGAAAGAAGGGCTTAAAAAGCTTGGAAAGAGGCTGATTTGATGGTGTGGAGGATTTGTGTGTGGAGGTGAGGACACCCAGCTTCAAATCTTTCCACCACCACTTACTAAATTGAACTATACCAAACTGCCATTTTTGTATGTCAGGAAAGGTTGAGTATTCTCAGTTTCATATGGCTCAACCTTGGCAGCCTTGGACAAGTCACTTACCCTTCCTGTGCCTCAGTTGCATTTGTGAAATGGGGACCACAGTAACATCTGCCTCATAGGGGTTTGGTGAGGATTAAATGAGATGTCATGGAAAGTACTGAAAACATGGTCTAGCATGTGGTCTTATTGCTTATTAATAATCCTATCTCCCAGAGTTGTAGGAAAGAGAGACGCAGAGCCTTTGTCACATGCTATGTGCCCATCAGCTTAGAGTCACTGTCCTGCCTCTGAGCAATCATTGCTGGCCATGGGCCAGAACAAGGCATGGTATGCAGTTGTATGGCTTAGTCACTGCCTAGAGGTACTTGGCCACAGTATTTGCAAGCCTGTTTTGCTCCCTGCTTACCAAGTATGTGCCCTGGAGGAAGAGCTGTTCTTTTTTATTTTACACAAAGATGGTATGTGGGCTAGAGGCTACCTTGGAAGTATCCTCTCTTCCCATTCACTCACCCTGCTCACAGGGTGAGCCTCCTCCAGCCTTGTGCTGCCCACACCAGCCTCCCATGTCTCCTCTCCCCAGTCCCGCATGGTTCGGAATGAGATCCCCTACTTCATCTGGACCACTCGGCGGGATGTGCTGGACTGTCGCTTCCTCTCCAAGGATCAAATGATAAACCACTATGCCCGGGCTGGCTCATTTACCACAAAGGTGGGCTCCCCAGGACAGCAGGCATTACAGTTTCCACCCCCTCAGCACTTGGGCTAGCACCCCAGTTCCCTGCTCTCCTTGTCAGTAAGAGAGAGTTCTCAGGAGGAGTTTGGTGTATAATTCAGTGGGATTTAGAGTTGGACAATCCTGAGTCCAACTTGCAGCATATTTGGCACCATGTAGCATTGACTAAAAGAGAATTCACATGGGATCTGGAGGCAGAACAAACACCAAATCCAATGACTGAGCAAGAGGGCCCTTATCTCCTAAGCAGAGAATATCTGGCTGATGAATCCATTCTATCATACCTGGGTTTATTAACAAGGGACTTCACCTCTCTGAGCCTCAGTTTCCTCATCTTTAAGTGAGAATACCAGTAAAACTAGCTTCTAGGACTGTGGCAAGAATGAAGTCTTTATAATTGGGACCTGTTAGTGTATTTTTTGGTGTGGATTGGGGAGGATTCCTAGAGGTAGCAGTCATTAAGAATATGAAAGGGTGGGTAAGAGGGATGTGGGGCATTCTGGGCAGAGGGACTGTGTGGGCAAATATTTGGAGATATGAGTGAATCAGGCCTAGCAAGTGTGCAGAGGCTCTGAGAATGTCCAGGTAGAGTCTGCCTGAATTGTCTAGGCATGTGCTAAGGATGGGAGCCCCTGTAAGGTTCTCTGGGCAAGTCCCACCCTGCCCCCTCATCAGCTAATTCCATAGGTGGGTCTGTGTGTCAATCTCCGGAATTTGCGATGGTTTGATGAGGCTGATGCTGACGCCTTCTTCCCACGCTGCTACCACCTGGGGGCTGAGGAAGACAAAAAGGCCTTCATAGGTAAGGAGATGCCCAGCCCTGTGCCTGGACCCGTCCAGCTGAAGGATGAAGGCTAAATCCCTGGCGGGTGTTGGAGAACAAAGGGCTTCTCTCTTCATCTTCTTGTCCACCCCAACAGAATTCCTTCTCCATCCCTAATCCTTATCTTTCCCTAATGCACCTCCCTTAATGAACCTCCTAGTTTGGTAAGCCCAGACCTTCAGAAGATCTTAGTTAGCTTAGCTTACATTCTAGAGCAGGTTCTAAAAGTTGATTGATGGGCTAAGTTTGGGTTCCAGGCCTGTGTCAAATTCCACTGGCTAAATTGGGTTCTTAATCCAGAAAAGACTTTGGACTTCTAAGGCAGAACAGTTTCCAACTCCAGAACATGTTCTAAATTCAGGTCAGAGTAGATGGTAGGTTTAAGTTAGTCTCTAGATCTGAAATAGGTTTTAGACCAAGGTTTGGTTCTTAGACTAGAATAAGTATCAAGAGTCTATCAAAAATAGGAGAAAAAATTAGACAACAGGTCTGGGTGAGATTCTTTATCTATCTATATCTATATCTTTATCTATATCTATTGATTTCAGAGAGGGAGGGAGAGAGAAATAGAGATAAAAATATCAATGATGGGAATCATTGATCAACTACATCCTGCATGCCCCATGTGAGAGATCGAGCTTGCAACCCTGGCATATGCCCTGACCGGAATTGAACTGTGACCCCCTGGTTCATAAGTCGATGCTCAACCACTGAGCTATGCCGACGGGGCATAGGTAAGATTCTTAAGGCAGAATATGGGCCAAGTCAGGTCAGATTCTGGGTCTGGTTCTATAGTTGAAATAGGAGCCAGGTTCTAACCCATGTTCTAGAGTCAGAAGGTAGTCAGGTTCTAGATCTAAAATGGGACAGGTCATGATCAGGTTCCAGAACCAGAACAGGCTTGGAGCCTAGGGCTGAGCAGAGTATCTCCTGCCCTGGGAGCAGAGGACTTCTGGTTGACAGCTGCCCGCAACGTTCTCAAGCTGGTGGTAAAGTCCGAACGGAAGTCATATTCTATCCAGGCAGAAGAGGAAGAGGCCCCAGGTAAATACTGTGTAATTCCCTCTATTACCTCACTCATTTATCCTCCCACATGCCCACCCATCAATTCATTATTCATCCACACATTATCTATATAAATTATATTATCCACATTCATCTGCCCATCCACTGTCCTTTCCCACCAACACATCCATACATCTACCCACCATCCATCCTTCCATTCATCTACTCATCTATCTACATGCTCACTCATACACCCACCAATCTCACATTCACCTACCCATGCAGCCATTCATCCATCTATCTCTCCATCTATCCCACACTATTGATCTACTCATTCACCTACCTTCTCAGCAACACATTTCCTGTCCATCTCTCCACTCCTCCACCTTCCTACCTGTTCTTCTACAGATCCATCTGCCCATCCACCTGCTTTTCCATCCTTCTATCCACCACTTGTCTGTCCTCCAGTCCATCACTCATCCATTCTTCTGTCCCAACCCATACCGACCTCTCTTCCTATCCATTTGTTAATTGATCCACTGCCTCATTCAGCCATCCCATGGGCCAGGCATGTGGCCAGCTCTCTAGCCATGACAGACTAAGAGGATAGACTGAGTGCTGCCTTGGGGCACGATCTCTATGGAGAAGTAAGCGGTGAAACGGTCTAGCTTTTTCATATGGTCTGAAGACCCCTACTGCCTTGTGGAGGGGGACATAGGGGATACCACATTCCATGTTGGCTCAACCTATTACTTGCCTTTCTCTCTCTGGACTTAGCTCCTATCCCATACTGTAATTCAGGACCTATCAGCCAAGGATTCAGGGACATAAGAGCAGGTCTACTGGGAGGTGGGAAATCCCTGTCTCTTCCAGAGGAGGGCTTCCCATTGCAGTTCCTTAGGTGTGTCAGGTGCAAAGAAGACTATTGTATGCCAGGATCATGGGCACATGTGTGTCAGAGGTCCCACAAGCAGAGAGACTGCATGTGTTTGGAGCTATAGGTTCTGAGAGCCCCTGAGGACTATTAGGGTGGACCCTCAAGTGAGTGACAGGTCCTGGGACAGTGGGGAACTAAGATGAGCTTAGGGTCTCTGGTGAATTTATTTTTTAAAAAATATATATTTTATTGATTTTTTTACAGAGAGGAAGGGAGAGGGATTGAAAGTCAGAAACATTGATGAGAGAGAAACATCGTTCAGCTGCCTCCTGCACACACCCCCACTGGGGATGTGCCCGCAACCAAGGTACATGCTCTTGACCGGAATCAAACCTGGGACATTTCAATCTACAGGCCGACGCTCTATCTCCTGAGCCAAACTGGTTTCAGCCAAGTCTCAGGTGAATTTAGAATAAAGTCTCAGGTAAGTGGCAGGTCCTAGGGAAGTAAGAGATGTAGGTGTGTGCTGGGCCTCAGTTGTATTTAGGATGAGTCTTCAGGTAAGTGACAGGCATTGAAGCCATGGGTGCCATGGCATGTGTCAAGTTACCTGTCAGAGAGTGACAGGCCCCTCCCTACCTCTGCAGTAGATGAGCAGCCCAAGAAACTGGAGAAAAAGCCGGGGATGCTGACTCCAGAGTTTGTGGATGAGGCTCTATGCGCCTGCGAGGAGCACCTTAACAATCTGGCCCACCTGGACATTGACCGGGACCTGGAGGCCCCACTGTCCCTCAGCCCTGAGGGCTGGTCCCTCTTCCTACAGCGCTACTACCAAGTGGTCCAGTGAGTACCTCTGCACCAGGGCGTGGGACATGGCCAGGTGCCCCTTGCTGTGTGGGGCCTCCATGTTCTAAGCTAATGCTCACTCAGAGACAAACCCTCTCTTTGTAGAATAGCCCTGCACCTCCTCCCTAAGCCTCTCCCTTTTGTTTCGCCTGTACTTTCCTGCTCAAGAACTCTTAAGGGCTCCAACTACCTCCATGATGGGGTACAAAGCATTCTTCCTGGCATAGCATAGTCACAAAGGTCATGGCCTGTGTTATCAGGTCAACCTCAATTCAAGTCCTCGCTTTGTAACTGTCAAGCTCTGTGACCTTGGGAATGTCACTAATCTTTCTGAGCTTTCCCTCAAATACAAAATAGTTAAGATAATGTCTTCCTCAAAGGTAGAATTCAACAAGATAATTTGTATCATGGGCTCAGCATAGACTCGGTAGTCACTCACAAAATAAGAATCTATTTAATCATATAGATTTTATTCTAGAGACCAGCGTTTCTGAAAGTGTGTTAAATAGGATGCTAATTCTATAGAATATAAATTGATTTTGTTGCGGGGGGGCTTTTGTGATTAATCATACTGGTATTTGGAAAACGTTGGGTTAAACAAAGTTAATTTAAACAGTTTTCCTTGGTGCAGGGCCTTTCAGAATATATTGGTGGAATATACCTCAGAGAGAGAGAGGGAAAGAGTATGCAATATAGCAGGTCCTCAAATAACTTTATGTTAAAATGATGATGAGATGCTATAGAACTTTTGTTTATATCAATTAGCTTATGGTAAAATTGGTTTTGTTATATGTCATTTCACTTAGTTGCAGAATTTGTTGACAATGTTAAGGGCATACTGTATGTTCTGTACTTATATGACCCTAGTGGCATCCCCGTCTACTGAAGGGAGATTTTATTCAGTAGAGGAGTGCAGGAGGGAGAAGTGTCCTGAGGGCAGGAGAACACCCAGCTTGTGTGCCAAGTATTGTGCCAGCCTCCAGAAATGACACATAGTCCCTTCCCTCAAGGAACACAAACTCAAATGGGAGTGATGAGGGCCTCAGCTGGGTGGGGCCAGTGGAAAAGGATGATTTGGTAGAGGAGACTGAAGAACTAATAAATGAACTCTGAATAAATGACATACTGAGCAAACGCATATCATTGATAAATAACTCATTTGTGTCTTCTTTAAATGTCCGAAAATGAAATTGACCCCATACGTTCATCTTAGCTACCAGAACATGTAAAGTCACCCTCCTTAAACTAAGAATTATCAGGACTGCATTAGAACATTACGTGAAAATAATTTTAGTCTTATTTATTTCCTGGTAAAGGACAAGTTCAAAAAGAACTGAAGGAACCTATCAAAAGTCAGAATTTCATGAAATATTGCATCATATAACAGTGTTGAGTTGTTCAGTACAGATAGTTAATTCATTCAATATTAAAAATATTGAATATCAAAAATCAGAGTTCATTTATTAGTTATGTTTCTCAACTCGCCCCCTCCCCATACTCTCTTCAAACTCCCCTCAGCCCCCTTTTCCTCTAGTAATCACCATGCTGTTGTCTGTGTTTCTTAACTTTTTAAAAAAATATATTTTATTGTTTTTTTTAAAATATATATTTTATTGATTTTTTACAGAGCGGAAGGGAGAGGGATAGAAAGTCAGAAACATCTATGAGAGAGACATCGATCAGCTGCCTCTTGCACGCCCCCTACTGGGGATGCGCCCGCAGCCAAGGTACATGCCCTTGCCGGAATCGAACTTAGGACCCCTCAGTCCGCCGCTCTATCCACTGAGCCAAACCGGTCTCGGCTATTTTATTGATTTTTTTTACAGAGCAGAAGGGAGAGGGATAGAAAGTCAGAAACATCAATGAGAGACATCGATCAGCTGCCTCTTGCACGCCCCCTACTGGGGATGCGCCCGCAGCCAAGGTACATGCCCTTGCCGGAATCGAACCCGGGACCCTTCAGTCCACAGTCCGATGCTTTATCCACTGAGCCAAACCTGTCTCGGCTGTTTCTTAACTATTAAAACAAATCCATGACTCAGGAGTCAGGCTTTTATTAAGGTTGACTTTCCACAAACACACTGGTTGTTTTTCTTTTTGCTAAATATAAAATCATATTGTCATGTTGAACGTACTTTTTCAAATTACACGTGCCCCTGCCATTCTCATGTGACAGTTTTCTGGGCCAAATCACAGATTTACTGTGAGATGGCCCATGGAAAAGTTTACAGTAGACCTTCTAGAAACGGAGGGGTCAGGACTTAGATGTGACTAAGAGGCCCTGCTATGCCCTTTCCATCTGGCTGGCCCTGGCCCTGGCCCTGGCCCTGCCCCGGTGGTTGCTGCTGCCTCCCTATTGAAAGATGAGGTCTCCATGGCTGGAGACATGCAGGAGGCCAAGGTGTCCTCCTCAGAAGAGAAGAAATGGGAGAGTGGGCCAGGCAGCCATCTGAGGTATTTGTGACTTGGTTTATTTCAGGACACTTTGTGTCCTGTAGGGCAGTGTTCGCCCCCAACCTTTCAGACCGCATGGACCACCAGTGGTCCGCGGACCACCAGTTGGCAACTGCTGCTGTAGGGAGCAGGGTTTCTCTTTGTCCGTGAACCCCAATCTGTGCAGACCAGTTACGGAGGCAAGTACTTGCTTATCCTGCCAAAGTACTTGCTTATCCAACCATTCTTTCATTTAGCAAACTTGTGGTGTGCTGGCATACTGCTTGGAGATGGGAACACAACAGAGAATAACAGCTACACATAGGTTCCTGCTCTTATGGAGCTTACATGCCATTGAGGGGAGACAGATGTAACCAATAAGTGTAGGTGTCAGATGGTAGGTGATAGGAAGAGAAGAGAAATAGAGCAAGGAGATGTGTGATACAGATGTGCTTGAATAGAATTAGGCTAGGAAGGGATTCACCTATCAACCAATGTTAGGTCCAGATTAGAAGGGGAATGAACCCTCAAAAGCACCTATGATGGAGGAATCAGGCAGGATGGTGTTTGTGTCCTGGCTCCATCACTAAATTCAGTTTGTGACCTTGGGCAAGTCTCTTAACTCTCCAGGCTTCAGTTTACACTGTTCTAGAATGGGACCAGTAATACCTTCCTGGCAAGGCCACAGAGAGGATTAGTGATAATGTGTGTAAAGCCCTTCACCACAAAGCCTGGCACATAGTGGCCCCTCACCATTAAATGCCGTATGATTAAATTCTGCCAAAGGCAACTTGAATGTAATGGAAAGGGAGGTGGCAGAAAATGGAATTTTTGGAGTGGGTGTGGGCTGTAGTAAGTGGTGCCTTTTCCCATCCCAGCAGTCTGGGCTGATGCCCTGGGTAGATAAGAATTTGGGGGGCAGCTTGAGGGTGGGTGTGGAGGTTTGGAAGAGACCTATCTGGATCTTTAGGGAGGGAAGGCACGACCAAGGCTGGTAGGACCATGGCCAGGGGAGCTTGTGTCTCCCTTTGCCTTGTCCACCAGGCTGCCCCTGGCCCAGCCCTGCCCAAGACCCATTATCTCCCTAACAGTGAGGGGGCAGAACTTAGGCACCTGAACACTCAGGTCCAGCGCTGTGAGGACATCCTGCAGCAGTTGCAGGCCTTGGTGCCCCAGATGGACATGGAAGGAGATCGCAACATCTGGATTGTGAAGCCAGGAGCCAAGTCCCGTGGCCGAGGTGGGTGTCAGCCCCTGCTTCCTGTACCAGCACTCTACAGCCAGCCTCTCACCATATAGAGCAGCAATCGCCAACCTTTTGGACCTCACGGACCACCAGTGGTCCACGGGCCACCAGTTGGTGACTGCTGCTCTAGAGGCCAGCCTGTCAATAGTGTAGACTCTGTTGGAGTCAAGCTGTCTATCTTGGAATCCCAGCTCTGCTATCAGTATGCTGTGTGACTTTGAGCAAGTTATATCACCTCGCTGAACTTCAGTTCCCTCATCTATGACAGGAGATAAGACTTCCTATGAGGAAAAAATTATAAGATAGTGCATCTAAAGCTCAGCATGGTGCTTGGCACAGAGTAATCATTCCATAAAGGTTGGTTGCTGTGACGATGCACCTTCTCCTCTCCTGCCCTCAGAGTTGGGGTGATGCTTTAGGTAGATCTGGTGATACTCATGTGCAGGTGCTTGTCATCTAAGGACTCTTGGATTTGACCACCCTTGTAAGGCTTATAGCATAGTGGTTAAGAGTATGGATGCTAGGAGCAAGAATGCCTGGGTTCAAACCCAAGCTCTGCCTCCTGCTATTTGTAAAGTTTTGGTCAGGTTAGTTAACCTCTCGCGCCTCATTTTCATCATTGGTAAAATGAAGTCAATAATACCTTCCCGAGAGGTTTAGATAAGTGCAATATATGTAAAGTACTTAGATCCTGTACGTTTACATAGTAACTGCTATATAAGTGCTATTATTTTTAGCTCTTGTTCTGGCTGCTCAGCCCCCTGTGAGTGGAATCTGAACAGGAGAGCCAGCACGCTGGGATTGTGCCTTTGCCCGGCCTTTAATCACTGGTTGAGGACTTCTGAGATGTAGAAAACAGACTTTTGGCAGATCCCTCCAAATAATGCCTGTGGATGAATTTGCTCACGTCCAAGTGAAGCTGTTACAGCTCCAAACTGTGGGACACTCTCTTGAGAATGTCACCTCAAAGCCAACACTGCGGTCTTTCTTTTTCTACCTTGGAAATAGTTTTGCTGTTTTTTTCTAAGTATGAAAATACATGTTATTATATTTAAGAAATTAGGCAATACAGAAAAGTAGAAAGACAAAATCAAAAGCCACCCTTGATTACACTGAGATAACCACTGTTAACATTTTGGTGTTTTTTTTTTTTTCTATATTTCCTCTTTGTGTTTGGAGAGAGAGATTTATTTTATTTTAAACAAAAACATACTATTCATTTTTCCATATCTTTCAAAACGAATTAGTATTACTCATTATTCTTTGCATATTTCTTCTTAGCAGTAGATCTTGGAGATCACCCTATTTCAAAACATCTAAATCTGCCTTTCTTTTAAATTCAGCTTATTGTTATGGATACTTTTTAAAAAAAATATTGATTTTTTACAGAGCGGAAGGGAGAGGGATAGAAAGTCAGAAACATCGATGAGAGAGAGACATCGATCAGCTGCCTCTTGCACGCCCCCTACTGGGGATGTGCCCGCAGCCAAGGTACATGCCCTTGACCGGAATCGAACCTGGGACCTTTCAGTCCACAGGCCGACGCTCTATCCACTGAGCCAAACCGGTCTCGGCAGTTATGGATACTTTTAAAAGACACCAACCAGCAAGAATAACATAATGAATCCCCATGTACCTAACTCCAAATTTAAAAATTCTCTCTCCATTTTTAGAAAGACTTAATTGAAATGTATATATAACATGCCTCATTGAAAAGAGTTCACATTGTGAGAATATGAGTCAATGAATTGTTACAGTTGAGGAGAGAGCACCTGATCATGAAATAAAGCATTACCGGGTCCTGGCCAGGGAGCTCAGTTGGCCAGAGCGTCCTCCCTCTATGCCAAGGTTTTGGTCCGATTCCCCCGTCAGGGCACATACAAGAATCAATCAATGAATACATAAATAAGTGGAAAAACAAATTGATGTTTCTCTTTCTTCTGTCCTCCCTCTCTGAAAAAAAGGAAGAAAGAAAGATAGAAAGGAAGAAAGAAAAGTAGAAAGGAAGAAAGGAAACATTTGCATCCAAGAGACTACGCCCATAATTCCTCTTAGTCTCTACCTCCCCACAATGGTGATCCCTATTAATCTTTTTTTTACACAAAGCATCGTGTTTGGGGGAATCTTGGTTATCAGTCTAGCCATTTGAGAAAGGATCTAGCTTGGGCACCAGCCACAAATTATTCTGTCATTGGCAGGAGATCAGGCTGTTTAGGGGCCCAACAATGAAGAATGGGGTTGATTTGTGTGTGAATGTGTGTGTGGTTTGCAATGCAATTCTGATATTTATTGGCATTAAAATGATGCCTTATAAGCTAAGATACTTAACTTCACTAGTTATAAAAGAGATACAATTAAAATAAGATACCATTTTTCTACCCAGGAGAAAGACAAAAACAAGTTTTAGGTAGGGTGCAGGCAAATACAGTGTTGTACACTCTTGCTCAGTGTAACATTTTTGGTAATATAAAATGGAAAAGTGCGCATACCTTGGAACCAGCAAATCTATGGCTAGAAATTCATTCTACAGGTGACTAATAATAATGGTATGAGTTAACATTTACTGAATGCTCACCATGTGCCAAACTATAGAATCCTATGAAACTGAGGCACACACACTAGTAGACTGAAAGCTGCAGTTGGCTGCCTCTGGGGAAGAAGATATATTCTGAATTGCATACCCTTTTGTATTGTCTACTTTGTTTCTCAATTTATATTGTTAATTATATTGAAAAAACGAATCAAATCATATATGCACATGGGGTGTGTGTGTGTGTGTGTGTATTTATTTTTTGTTAATCCTCACCCGAGGATATTTTTCCGTTGGTTCTATTTTTTTTTTTTTAAAGAGACAGTGGAAGGGAAGAAAGGAGAGAGAGAGAGAGAGAGAGAGAGAGAGAGAGGGAGACGGAGACACATCAATTGGTTGCCTCTCATACATGTCCCCATAGGGTCGGGGTTCAAACCTGCAACCCCCCTGTGCACAGACTGGTGCTCTAACCACTGAGCAACACTTCCCAGGTCTGTGCATGGTTTTCCAAATTCTGAAATTTTATTCATGTATATATTCCTTTTCATTCAAACAAAACTGACTTTAACAGGTTTTTAGAGAGAGGGAAGGAGAGGGAGAGAGAGAAATATCTATGTGAGAGCGAAGCATCAGTTGGCTGCTGTCTGCATGTTCCCTACTCGGTATCGAGCCTGCAACCTGGCCTTGTGCCCTGACTGGGAATCAAACTGGCAACCTTTTGGTGCATGGGATGACTCCCAACCAACTGAGCCACGCCCACCAGGGTGAAACGAATTAATTTAGAAATATTTAAGCCCTTAGCAGATTTCCAACTTTCTCAAAGGCACAGGGTTCTGATTGAGGCAGGCAGCCTTACCCACTTGGCCCTGTCTTTTCTGTGGGGCTGAGAGCTTATAGTGAGCTCTCTTTGGTCTCCAGTTCCTCTCCCAACCAGAGCCTGCCCTGTCCCTGCCCCTCCATTTCCCCCTTAGGCATCATGTGCATGGACCACCTGGAGGAGATTCTGAAACTGGTGAACGGCAACCCCATGTTGATGAAGGATGGCAAGTGGGTTGTGCAGAAGTATATCGAGCGGCCCCTGCTCATATTTGGCACCAAGTTTGACCTGAGACAGTGGTTCCTGGTGACCGACTGGAACCCACTTACCGTGTGGTTCTACCACGACAGCTACATCCGCTTTTCCACGCAGCCCTTCTCCCTGAGGAACCTGGACAAGTGAGCCCCACCACTCATCTCCCATGAGTCCCCAGTCTAGTTGGGGAGCTGGCAAGAAACAGGCAATTCCAGTGTAATGCTGGGCTCCCAACACAGACTCTGCAGGCAGGCAGACCCTCCGTCCATCCCGCCACCCATCGCACCATCCTTCCGCCCATCGATACTTACCGTGTACCCTGTGCCATTCTCTGTGCCAGGCACTTGGGACACAGTGGTGAACAAAACAAGAGCCTGGCTCTCTCTCAGGAGCCCACAGTCTAACGGGAGGAACAGGCAAGCCGTGAACATAAGTAAAATCATCTGATAGGTTAAAAGGTGATAAGAAAAATAAGAAATGGAGAGCAGGGTGAAGAGGGGTCAGGAGAAATTTGAGAGGAACAAAGCAACTGGCATCATTAATTTGTGGGGTGAGAGGGAATATCTCACAACTAGTCAGTGGTGAAGACAGGACTTGTGCACATGCCTTAGTGACTACAAGGCCCATACTCTTATCTCCCCAGCACTGGGAGGGTTAACTGACACTGTCCCAAAGCACTTAATATTGTGTTCTCTGTAGTCAGTGCCCTCAGAAGACGTCCTGAGGGATAAAATTGGTTCTGGGCCTAGAAGAATGTTATCGGTCTCAGGCCTTCGTCCTTGTCCTCCCCAGCAGGAACCCATCTCAAGTCGAATGGTCCACTTTGGTCCCAGGCTGGGTCCAGGGTTTGCCTGCCCTCCCCAGGTTTGGACGGGAGGGGTCAAGGCGCTCAGACCTCAGCTTTCTGTTCTCTGCCCCAGCTCAGTGCACCTGTGCAACAACTCCATCCAGAAGCACCTGGAGAATTCGTGCCATCGGCACCCGATGCTGCCCTCCAACAACATGTGGTCGAGCCGGAAGTTCCAGGCCTACCTGCAGGACATGGGGGCCCCAAATGCCTGGTCCACTGTCATCGTGCCTGGCATGAAGGGTGCAGTGATCCATGCTCTGCAGACTTCCCAGGACACGGTGCAGTGTCGAAAGGCTAGCTTCGAGCTTTACGGCGCTGACTTTGTGTTTGGTGAGAACTTCCAGCCCTGGCTGATTGAGATCAATGCCAGCCCCACCATGGCGCCCTCCACGTCTGTCACCGCCCAGCTCTGTGCTGGTGTGCAAGCCGACACCCTGCGTGTGGTCATTGACAGGCGGCTGGACCGAAACTGTGACACGGGAGCCTTTGAGCTCATCTATAAGCAGGTGAGGTGTCCGGGCCCAGGCACGACCCCAGGGAATCTTCATCCCTTCCCGATAGCCCCGTAGTAAAGCAAAGGACACCCCAAGTGGACAGACCCAGTTCAAGTCCTGATCTTGCCCAGTGACTGAGTACATCTGCTCCCTCATCTGTAAGATGGAAATGCTACTACCATCTTTGTCATGGGGTTTGGGAGGATGAAATGAGTTAATTTGTATGAGTAATAGATCTACAGAGGCGGATAGCATAGTGTTCCTGAACTTCCCTGGTTTCAATTCTCTGCTCAATAACTACAAGCTCTGTCACTTTGAACAACTTCTGAATCTCTAGGGGTAAGTGGCCTGAGTTTCCTCATCTGTAAAGCATGAATGAAAACAGTACCTACTTCATAAGGTTGTTAGAATTAAATGAGTTAAAAGCACATTAGAATAGTGCCTGGCACATGGTAAATGCTACAGAGGTTTTAGCTATTGTTGTTATTACCTATTAACGTTGTTAGGAATTTCATTATAAATGGCATCACCTGTAAAATGCTCGATGTATAGAGTTAGTGGAAATTGCTGCTGTTGCTATTATAGACACTCCTGCCCAAAAAAGGAGAGGCAGGGTGGGAAGTGCACAGGAATCACTGGTCCATAGAAATTCTGAAATCCATTCCTAACGTATTTCTAGTCTTGCTATTAGGAACCACTGTTACTTCCTAGGAGTTCTCCATGGCTCTTGCTTCCATTCATTGAGATCTCAGTTCAGCCCTGAATCACCCTTTTCCATGAACATTCTCAATAGTACCTACACTGTTACCCACTCATAAAAATGTGGAGGTACAAAAGCCTCTTTTCATTCTCATTTCCTACTGCATCTGTCCCTTCTAGTCCAGGTTGATATTTAAAAGCCTTGTGTGTTTCTTTTTTTCTCCCCTTAATTTTTATTTATTGATTTGAGAGAGAGGAAAAGAGAGAAACATTAATTTGTTGTTCTACTTATTTACAAATTCATTGTTTGATTCTTGGATGTGCCCTGACTGGGGATTAAACTCGGAACCTTAGTGTATCGATGTTCTAATCAACTGAGCTTCCTGACCAGGGCTATGTGTTTCTTATGTGTCAATTTATAATCCATTATATTACACAAAAGCCATGTCCACAAACAGAAGAGCTCTTCTCTATTCTGTGAGGCCGCTGTCGCACATCAGCCCTCACAATTACGGGACCCCTGCTGTCGCAGACCTCTGCTAACTCAAACTGTCTGAGAGACTGACACATACTGCCAAGGCCTACAGGTGTGCCTGTCAGGCATGACTTACATCTCTCTGAAACGTGTTTGTGGTTTTTAAAAAGTGAGATGTAATCGACATGTTATGTTAGTTTCAGGTGTACAACATAACGATTTGATATTTGTATATATTGTGAAATGATCAGCACAATAAGTCTAGTTAACATCCATCACTACATGTAGTTAAAAAATTTTTTTTCTTGTGATGAGAACTTTTAAGGTCTAACGTCTTAGCAACTTTCAAATATACAACACAGTATTAACAACTATTAACAAGTTGTTAATATTAACAAATATTGACAACTATATCACCGTATTGTACATACTCCTCATCCTTCTGCTTCTGGCAAATACTAATCTGCCCTCTGTATCTATGAGTTCAGTTGTTTTGTTTTATTTTATTTTTATTATTTTTTTATTACTTTTTAAAATATATTTCATTGACTTTTTACAGAGAGGAAGGGAGAGGGACAGAAAGCTAGAAACATTGATGAGAGAGAAACATCGATCAGCTGCTTCCTGCACACCCTTCACTGGGGATGTGCCCGCAACCAAGGTACATGCCCTTAACTGGAATTGAACCTGGGACCCTTTAGTCTGCAGGCCGATGCTCTATCCACTGAGCCAAACCGGTTTCAGCCTGTCTTGTTTGAATTTAGTTTTAGTTTTTTTTTTTCAGATTCCACATAATTACTGAGACTATCTGGTGTGTGTCTTTCTCTGTCTGGTTTATTTTACTGATTACAATGCTCTCATAGTCCGTCCATGTTGTCACAAGTGGCAAGATTTCCTTCTTTTGAGGGCTGAATAATATGCTATTGTGTGTGTATATATCATTTTTATTATCCATTTATCTGTCAATGGATGCTTTGCTTGTTTCCATGTCTTGATTTTATAAATAATGCTGCCATGAACTTGAGGGGTACATTATTTTTTGCCCCCTTTAACTTCTTGATTTGTTTTTTTTAAGAGAGTGGTGGGAGAGATAGAAACATTGATGAGAGAGAAAGATCGATCAGCTGCCTCTTGCATGCCCCCCACTGGGGGTTGAATCCGAACTGAACTGTCAACCTCTTGTGCACAGGATGATGCTCAACCAACTGAGTCACACTGGCCGGGCTGGATATTAACTTCTTATCAGATATTTGATTTGCAAATATTCTATCCCATTTGGTTGGCCTTTTCATTTTTTGTTTATTGGCCTTTTCATTTTGTCGATGGTTTCCTTTGCGGTGACGTTTTTTAGTTTGATGTAGTCCCACTTATTTATTTTTGCTTCAGTCCAAAAAATCATCAAGACTGATGTCAAGGAGCATAGTACCTGTTCTCTTCCAGGAATTTATTCTTATAGGAGTTCTAGGTCAGGTCTTACGTTTAAATCTTTAATCCATTTTGTGTTGATTTTTGTATATGATGTAAGAGAGGGTTCTGGTTTCATTCTTTTGCATGTGACTTCCCATTTTCCCAAAACCGTTTATTGAAGAAACTGTCCTTTTCCCATTTGTATATTCTTGTGATAAATTAATTGTGTGGGGTTAATTCTGGGCTTTTTTTTTTTAATATATATTTTATTGATTTTTTACAGAGCAGAAGGGAGAGGGATAGAAAGTCAGAAACATCGCCCGAACCAGTTTGGCTCAGTGGATAGAGCGTTGGTCTGCAGACTGAAAGGTCCCAGGTTCGATTCCAGTCAAGGGCATGTACCTTGGCTGCGGGCACATCCCCAGTAGGGAGCGTGCAAGAGGCAGCTGATTCGATGTCTCTCTCTCATCGAGTTTCTGACTTTCTATCCCTCTCCCTTCCTCTCTGTGAAAAATCAATAAAATATATTTTTAAAAAAGAAAAAGAAAGTCAGAAACATCGATCAGTTGCCTCTTGCACGCTCCCTACTGGGGATGTGCCTGTAGCCAAGGTACATGCCCTTTGACTGGAATTGAACCCGGGACCTTTCAGTCCGCAGTCCGACACTCTATCCACTGAGCCAAACCAGTCCCAGCAATTCTGGGCTTTCTAATTCTGTTCCATTGGTCACTATGTGTTTATTTTAATGGCAAGAGCATACTGTTTTGATTACTATAGCTTTGTAAAAAGTTTGAAATTGGGAAGCGTGATGCCTGTAGCTTTTTTCTTCTTTATCAACATTTCCTTGGCTAGTTGGGGTCTTCTGTGTTTCCATACAAATTTTAGGACTGGTTTTCCTATTTTTCTGAAAAATGCCATTGGTGTTTTCATTGAATCTGTACATTGCTTTGAATAGTATGGACACTTTAGCAATATTAATTCTTCTTCTCCATGAGCAAAAAATATCTTTCAATTTATTTGTATCTTCAAATTCAATTAATCAATTTTTAGTGTACATGTCTTTCTCCTTTTTGCCTTCTTGATTAAATTTATTGCTAGGTATTTTTATATTCTTTAATCTATTTTATTTTTTATTTGATTTTAAAATATATATATATAATTTTATTAATTTCAGAGAGGAAGGGAGAGGGAGAGAGAGATAGAAACATCAATGATGAGAGATCATTGACTGGCTGTCTCTCACGCCCTCCACTGGGGATCAAGCTCGCAACCCAGGCATGTGCCCTTGACCGGAATCGAACCCTGGACCTTTCAATCCACAGGCCAACACTCTATCCCTGGGCCAAACCAGCTAGGGCCTTTAATCTCTTTTAATCTAGAACAGCCCCACTGCTCCCTACCTCCACCCCCCCTAGTTGGGTTCTTTTGAACGGACCAGGATATTGTTTTGTAGAATTGTCCCACATTCTGGGTTTATCTGATTGTTTCTTTGGGGTGGTTTTTAACTGTTCATCTGTTATCTGAATGTCCTGTAAAGTAGAAGTTAGGTCAGACAGCTTGATGAGGTTCAGATTAGAAGTTGGCAAGACCACCTGAGAGGTGATGCTGGGTACTTCATACAGCGTCACAAGGCACACTGTCAGAGTGTCTTGTGATTAGTGATGCTAAGCGTGACCATGGGGTTAAGGTGGTGGCTACCAGATCTCTCTGTTGTAAGCTGTATCTTCCCCTTTGCAAAGATCAGTTACTTTGTAAAGTGATACTTCAGTCCTGTGCAAATGACACATTTTCCTGTCATCCTTTTCAACTACTTGTTTTGATACTCCGTTTTAATTCTTGCCTTTTGTATTAGTTACAAAATGGTAAGTTTCTAGTTCGCTCTTTCCTTCTACATTTATTCACTGATATTCCTCTTTCAAGATGAACTTTTCCTCATCAACTGAGCTTTCTGGGAGCTCTGAGAACTGGATTTTGAACAAGCTCCAAATGACTCTGTTTAGATATCTCTGGTTGAAAGAAGGGTTCTTAGCAAGACACAGGGAGCTCTCTTGGGGCCCAGCCTGTATGCGTGGCTTTTCTTTTTAAAATAAATGTATTTTTGTTAATTTCAGAAAGGGAGAGAGAGAAACGTCAGTGATGAGAGAATTATTGACCGGCTGCCTACTGCACACCCCTAGTGTGGGTGGCGCCCACAGCCTGGCCCTGGGCCCAGACGGGGCATCAAACCGTGATCTGGTTCATGGGTCCCAACCACTGAGCCACACCAGCCGGGCCAGCGCGGCTTTATAGGAACTGAAACTGCACAGAAGCAGTGTCTCTGCCTCCCTCTGCCTATTTGCTACTTCATCCCTTCCACAGAAGGCCTTCTTTAAAGCTCTTAGTTTCTGCTTCCACAAAGCTTGCGTTCAGGCGAGCCTCTGGGCAGGTGTAAACCTCTTATCAGTTTGGGTGTCCTAACTCACATTCTCTCTGCAGAGAAGCCAGCTCCTGTCAGGAAGCTTTCCATCAGCAGCCGTCTGTGGAGTAGAGCCATGCATGTTCTAGCAGGAGCCAGGGCAGCTTACAAGGGCAAGGGAGTGGAGAAGAGGCATGGCTGAGATTCCCCCACTCCTCTGGGTTACTAAATCCAGGCCTCGGGGCCTCGCTAGGGACCGATTCAGACCCCTTAGAGGACAGAGATAGGCTTCCTGCTTCTCAGCCCAGAAATGACTCCTGACGAGGCACCCGAGAAACTAATTCCATCCATCTCTGCCCTGAGTCCTGCTGGGCCTAGGATTCCGCAGCACTGTCTGAGGCCTTGTCTCCCCTTCTCCCCGCAGCCTGCCGTGGAAGTTCCCCAGTATGTGGGTATCCGGCTCCTCGTCGAGGGCTCCACCATCAAGAAGCCCAGTGCGGTGTGTCACCGGCGGACAGGAGTCCACACAGCGCTCCCTCACCTGCTGACTCAGGGAGGCTCTGGGGAAGGCAAGGACTCGGGGACCCTTAGCCACATGTCAGTGTCTGGGAAAGTTCCTGGGGCCAGGAGCCTCGGGAACATCGAGAGATCAGACTCCACTGCTACCACATCCGCTGCTGGGAAGGGGAAGAAATGCAAGGCCAAAAGCGCCACGGCTCTGGTCCGCTCCGGTACCCAGAAGTGGGACCCAGCCTGCACAAGGATGGGCTGCATCCTCACCGTGACCTTTGCTAGTGGGGATAGGCAATCCCACTCCTTGAACAGATTGCTATTGAGGCCGAAGAACCTCCAGACCCTGGGGAGGACCATTCCCCCCAAACACCCCAGGATCTCAAGGCAGTTTCTTCCTGCTCTTCACGACCCTCCTAACCACCTGAATTTGCCCCCTACCCAGAGCCCCAACAAAGAGCCACCCAGTAACAAGTAAAAGCCACCACTTACAATGTTTTTCTTTTTAAATATACAACCGAGTATTGTCCCCTTCAAGGGAGTCACCTTGTGAGGCCGTTATTTCAAAGATGCCAGACTCAATTGCAGGTCGATCTCTCCCGCACCCACCTCTCCTGCCACAGTGTTGTGCCTTTGCCTCTGGGAGAAAGGAACGAGCATTTGCCTAGCACTGAACAGTTTACACTGTGTTGCTACCTACCCAACTCCTTAGTCCTCACAACCTAGCGAGGCTGGTACTATTATCCCCATTTTCCAGCCAAGGGTATCAGGAAGTTTAAGGAAGTTGCCCGAGGTTGCACAGCTCAGAAGGGGCAGAAATGGGATGCAGACCCAGGGCTGTTGGGACTCCAAACCATGGCCTCAGAGAGGGCTCCATCTGCCTTCATCTGCCCCAGCTTTCATCTCCCCCCACCTCCCACCCTACACATACACTTTGAGGGGTAGCTGGTCACCCTTGGGCCCTCCCAGGCCTTCACAGCACCTCTTGCTCCCACAGCCCCTAACCACTTCCCCAGCCTCCACAACAAGGTGCGGCTGCCTTCTCTCCATGTGCTCCGATCCCAGGGGCGGGTCCTGAGACTGCAACACAACAAGCTGATGGGCTCTAAGGCCCTGTTGGCCACAGGCAAGCACTTGAGGATTCTACCTACAGCCAAGATTTTTATTTCCCTCCCACCTAACCCTGAGGTCAAGCAGGCACCCACCATCCTGAAACCAAGAAAGGTGGGCTCAAACCTGACTCACTCCTGGGTGGGCAGTGCCGCGTGCTGGGGTCAGGCAGAGGGCAGCTCCCAGGCTGGCTGGGACCCCAAGGGGAGGGCTTGTTTCCCTTAGAGTTTCCTTCCTGGACCAATTCCTGATCATCTCTTCCCCTTGCCCCTCTTTTGCACCGAGGCTGTTGCTCCCAAGCGCATTTATGGTTCTCATTCTGGAGGTGCCTTGCGGGCTCTACCCTTTGAAGTTGGAAATCGTCCTAGCACACATAGGAGTACCAAGACCAAAGGCGACTTCAAGGCCAGACTCTGTGACAGACCCAAGACGGAAGCATACCCCATGAAGGTGCTGAACCTTCCGGGTCCCCTGCCTCTAATCAGTGCACACCAGGGGTTGGAGGATGTGAAGCTAAAGAAGCCCTTGCTTCAGGCCTCACTGTCCCTATCCTGGATGCAGCACCAAATAAAAAGGATTAAGTAAAGTATTGTTGGCTTGGCTCCATTTCTACTGGAGGGTGAGGAGAGGGTAGTGTGGGGCTCTGAACCCCAAGGCCCACAACAAGAATTAGAGGCCATTAGCAACCCTCCAGGAAGCAAGGCCCAGAATTGCCACATACATGGTGCTTCCTGTTCAAGAACTCTCTGAACTTTGGGTGTGGGATAAGCCTTACTTTGCAGAAGATGAAACCGAGTCTGAATGAGGAGACATGGCTTTCTCAAGATCATGGGGGCACTGGGCAGGAGTCTGGGACACACTGCCAGAATGGCTGACCACTAGGAGTCCCCCAAGACCAAAGGAGCTGGGCTGACATGTAATGCACACAGATTTACAACGTGAATCTTGCCTGGACTCCAGCCCTTCTCCAGAGATACTGGGTCTGTCCCTTCCTCACAAGGGGCCAAGGTCACCTAAAAGGAAGATATCCGACAAGCCACTGTCCACCTGAAAAGTTAGGTGTTTCTTAGTTGTAATGGATTGAATGGTGCCCCCCACCTAGAACCTATTAATGATTTTATTCGGTTAAAGGATCTTTGTAGATGCATTATCTTGTCAAGATCTTGAGATGAGATTCTCCGAGATTACCCAGGTGGGCCTTCAACTCAATGATGTGTCCTCCTGAGTCGGAAAAAAAGGCACACACACGAGAAGGGCATGTGAAGATGGAGGCAGAGATTGCTGTGATGTAGCCAGAGCCATGGAACGCTGGGAGCCACCAAAAGCTGGACGAGACCCAGAAGGACTCTCCCCAGAGCCTTCACCGGGAGCACGGCCTTGGCAATGCCTGACATCAAACCTGTGGCCCCCCGGAACCGCGAGAGAAACAATTACTATTGTGTTCAGTCACTCCGGTGGTGGTAATTTGCTATGGCAGCCCTAGAAAACTAATACATGAGGCAAATGAAAACACATATACTCTGACCCAGAAATTCTGGCATAACAACCAGGAAATGCTTACTCTCAGGTTCACAGCAGCATTGTGGTCTAACAGCCAAATGGCCCAACTGTCCATCAACAGAATGCTATATTCAAGCACTAGAATTCAAATTCCACACCAAACAACACATTTGCATTTCTCAGTATAGAGTGAGAGCAAGTCACAACATATACAGGATGATTCCATTTATAGAAATTTGGGAACTAGGCAAAATGAAATCTATCACTTAAGGATGCATACATTGGTAAAACTTAAAAAAAAAAAAAAGCAAGGAAAGAATTCTGTCAAGGCAGTGGTTCCCACCTATACTGAACCTCTTAGGGAGCTTTTAAAAGAGATCAAGGGTTAGGGGTCTCTACTCCAGACAGATCAAACCAGTATCTTTGGGGTGTGTAATCATGGGGATTTCTTAAAAATGTTTTTATTGATTTCAGAGAGGGAGAGATGTTTCCCTCTCTCCCTTCCTCTCTCTGACAACTAAAAACGTTGGGGAAAAAAACAAAAAACATCAATGATGAGAGAATCATCGATTGCCTCCTGCACACCCCCTACTGGGGATCAAGCCTGAAACCCCAGCATGTGCCCTGACCAGGAATGGAACCATGACCTGGTTCATGGGACAATACTCAAGCATCATACCGGCTGGGCAAGTCATGGAGACTTTAAAAGCTTCCTGAGGGGGTTACATAGGGGGTGTTCTAATGTGGGTTAGGGTTGAGGACTGCTGCTTTACAAGAGAGGATGTTTCTATTTCATGCCCTGAGTAATGGCTATGTAGGTATCACCTTATAATTATTCTTTAAATCACAGAGATGTTTTATGCACTCTGTATGTTTAATCTATTTCACAAATTTTTAAAGTAAAAAAAACATCTTTCTTACATGAGGTTCTCTAGAGTAGTCAAATTCTCATCCAGAGACGAAGGAGAATTGTGGCTAGCAGGCTCAGGGAGGGGAATGGGGACTTAGTCTTTATGGGTACAGAGTTTCGGTTCTGCAAAATGAAGAGTTCTGGAGACAGATAATGGTGATGGTTCCAAGACATTGAGAATGTGCTTAATGCCCACTGAACTATACACTTAACAATGGTAAGAGGGTAAATCTTATTAGGTGTGTTTTACCACAATTTTTAAAAATCTAACTTTTCTTCCCAACTAGAATTGGGGCAAAAACAGCTAAACAAAAGGCCACACTTTGAACTCGACAGAAAACATGGTCCATGGTAAACATATACTTTCTCAGCAAATCCTCAAAACCATACTGTGAGTTAGGTACATTTACTATCTCAAATCCAGAAAGGTGAAGTTATTTGTCCAACATCACACAGCAAGTGCCTGGCCAGGATGTGATCTTAGGTTAGTCCAACCGCAGAGAACTAAACCATGACCTTACCGCATGTTGCACACTGAGCTCATTCTCCAGCTTGTAGGCCCCCCACGCCCACCACTTTCCAGTAGGAAGAGAAGGAGAACTATTGTTGGCGGAGGCCCAGGCACTGTAGGGTCCTGGAGAAATAAGAGGGCAAAGGTGCCAAAAGCTCTATGGGGGCATCCCTGGGCCTGGTGCCTGGGAGGTGGAGACAGTGCAGGTGGAGGTGCAAGGGCATCTGGGCAGCCTGGGCAGGCGTCAGGTGGAGGCGTCGGAGGAGGGCTTCAGCCAGGACCTGGAGTGGGAGAGGCATGTCGGCACTCAGCCAGGTCAGTTCCAACCAGCTCTCACCAAAGTGGGAGTCAGGCAAGCACTTCCTCCTTCCTTCCATGTCTGTAGTTATTAATTTCCTTTCTACATGTGCACGTGTAAACACTCATACACGCTCACTGTGGCTAAGGGTTCACCAAATCAGTTTCTGCCTGGGCATAGAGCTAAACAACATTTTCCAGCCCCGCTTGCAGTTTGGTGAGGACATGTGACTGAGCTCTAGCCAATGGAATGGGAGTGTTCATATAGATGCTGCTTTCAGACCTGGCCCATGAAAATCTCCCTTGTGGCCCTACCCAGTTTGGCTCAGTGGATACAGAGTCGCCCTGTGGACTCAAGGGTCCCAGGTTTGATTCTGATCAAGGGCATGTGCCTTGGTTGTGGGCACATGCCCAGTGGGGGGTGTGCAGGAGGCAGCTGATGGATGTTTCTGTTTCATCGATGTTTCTGACTCTATCCCTCTCCCTTCCTCTCTGTAAAAAATCAATAGAATATATTAAAAAAAAAGAAAGAAAGAAAGAAAGAAAGAAAGAAAATCTCCCATGTGAAACTGCACTGGCCCCACTTATCTGCTGGCTAGATAGCAACAGCCTGGGTCCCCGAATGACTCCTTGGAGCAAAGCTCACCTCTGCCCCAACCCCATTAATTGGATTTAACCTGGAGGGAAATTCATGTGTTAAAGACTCTAGTACTTTGGGGCTAGTCTGTTAGAACTGATAGTTAGCTAATACACTCATCCCCTTTTACCAAAGAGACTCAAAGAACAGCAGCATTAGAAGGGCCTTTAGAAATCAGCCAGTTCAGCTTTCTTTGTGAACAGATGGGGCAGAATGAGGCCCAAGAGAGGGGGTGTCACTTGCTCAGGGCCAGACAGCAAGACAGGGCTACAGTACCTTTGGAAGCCAAGAGGGACCGTCTCCCAGTCCCAAGCTGCAGAGGTAAGATCTGGAGATCTGCCCACCTCGCCCCCCAGCGCACCCCCAGGAGGCAGCAGACAGGTCAGGTCAGCCTGGGTACCTGTTTTTGGGGCTTGGTGCTCTCGGCTGGCAGTAGAAAGCGTTGGCCCAGGACAGTGCCCACGCGGCCTGAATACTTGTGGTCCCCAAGCACAGGACAGAGCTGCAGTACCATGTGTACCTGTAGCTGACTAGGGAACACTGGGAGATAGGAGAGAGATCAGATGGTTAGCAGCTGCTCTCTGTCCTACCAATATCATCTGTCCCCATTGCCTCGGGGAAACACCACCCCCATTCTCAGATCAGGTGGTTTCAGTGAGGCTGATGCTACTGCCCCGGCCTTCACAGCAGGGCACCTGACCAGGACAGGATAGTCACAGCTGCCCACCCACCTGGCCTGTGAGATTCACCCATGAAGAGAGGCAATCCTGAATTTACTGCTGAAGCTACTGGGTATAAAGCATGTTCTTTCCTGCTGGGGTGCTGAACTAGTGGGGTGGGAGCTTGGAGCTGCTGGAGCCCTGGCCGTCTCCACCTGCACCGGGGGAGAAGCCAATATACGGGAGGCAAGAAGAAGTGGAGAAACAGCTTCCTGATGACATCCTCTGAGCCTCTGGTCCAGCCAAATTGTGTGAATTATTTCTTTTTGTCTTAAACCAATTTGAACTAGCTTTTGGGAAACATACAACCAAAAGTACCTTGGCAAATACAGAAATGAGGGGGCTATGTGCTAGATATGATACAAAATGTTTCACATACATAAACTTATTTGTCATGGCAACCCTGTAAGGTGGGCCATATCATCTTGGAAAACAAAGCTCAAAAAGAAGTGACTTGCCGAAACCGATTTGGCTCAGTGGATAGAGCGTTGGACTGCGGACTGAAGGGTCCCGGGTTCGATTCCGGTCAAGGGCATGTACCTTGGCTGCGGGCGCATCCCCAGTAGGGGGCGTGCAAGAGGCAGCTGATCGATGTTTCTCATCGATGTTTCTGACTTTCCACCCCTCTCCCTTCTGCTCTGTAAAAAATCAATAAAATATATTTTTTAAAAAGAAGTGACTTGCCTACCATAAACTGGGATTTAAACCCAGGAGCTGTACTCTGCTTCTATGTCTGGTAAACATCTAAAAACCCTCTTACTATAAACCACCTAGAAACACTGGGGAGACACAATATCAATCTTTTAAAGCCACGACTGGGTACACAGGCAAGTAAGGTCATCAACCACAAAACACAAAGGGGAAAACCAGTCTGGAGCACACAAGAGCCAACATTTCACATATTCCGGGAGTGCTGCCAATCTTGATACCCAGGGCGGTCTGGGTTTAAGTAGCTACCCCAGAGGCCAGGCATGAGGCCTTGCTGCCCCAAAGAAAATGGTGGACCGGAGAGAAAGCCAGCCACCAAGGAAGGCAGATGATTACCTTAGGACTAGATAAGAGGAATGAATTCATAGCCATGAGCCTGTTCTCACACAGGTTTGGGGCTCTAATACTTCTCGAACGATCTGTGAACTTCCGACTGAAACTAATACTTAGGGAGATCCTAACGTAGTGACAGTCCTGAGGCATCCAGCAGAAGCAAAGGCGAAACCTCTCCCAAAGGGCCCACATCCAATGAGGCAATAAAGGGTTTCCACAGGAGCCCAGCTGAACTAACCCACCAAGTGAGAGAGTCGGTGGGAAACACAATAGAATTATACCCTCAAGGATTTCAGACAATGGAATTATAGAAACACTATTATTTAAAACGATTAAAAACAAACAAAAAAGAACAAATAATATGGGTAAAAAAGCATGACATGTTTTTTAAAAGGCCATTTGTATTTATAAAAGACCCAAATAGAACTTCTAGAAGTGAAAAATGTAATCAATGGATAGGTTAAATTTGCATATTAAATCCAATTAAAGGAAAATTACTCAACTAGAAAATAGATCTAAAGAAATTACCCAGGCCCTGGCCAGGTAACTCAGTTGGTTAGAGTGTCATCCCAATATACCAAGGTTGAGGGTTCAATCCCAGTTAACGCACATACAGGAATCAGCCAATGACTGCATAAATAAGTGGAGCAACAGATGGGTGTTTCTCTCCCTTCCTTCCTCTCTCTCTCTCTCTCTCTCTCTCTCTCTCTCTCTCTCTCAAATCAATTAAAAGTAAAGAAGTTACCCAGAATGCAGCAGAGATAAAGAAATAAAAAAATAGGAAAGAAAAGTTAATAGGGGATAGAATGAGAAGGTCAGACATGTCTATTAGGCATTGAAAAGGAAGAGAATATAAAGAATGCGAGAGGCACAACATTTGGAAAGACAACTTTCCAGGATTGATGAAATATATTAATCTTCAGATTCAGGAAGCACAGTGAATTCCAAGCAACATAAATAAAAATAACCCCCCACACCTAGATTTATCATAGGGAAACTACAGAACACCAAAGACAAAGAGAAGACCCTGAGGTCAATAACTAAGAGAAAAAACTGATGAGCTACAAAAGAATGACCATTAGATTGACAACAGAAGACAAGCTGGGCCTGTCACGTACCCCTTTGGGGTCCACCAAATGCTCCCCGGGCTGCTCCTAACACTACCACCTTCCTCCCACTCCCTCACCTCCCCAGCCAAATACAGTTCTAGAATCTGGCTGGGGCCCTAGACCCACCTGTTAGTGGTTGCAGCTGGACAAGAGCACAGCCAGGGCCTGTGGCCACCACACGGAAGTGGCTTAGGGTCCTCTTGACACCTTCCAGGATGTCCTTTCGGGACGGGGACTTCACTGGAACTCCCTGTGGTATCAGCCAGAATGAATACGCTTCACACACACCCGGGAGCTATACCCAAACACTCCCTGCTACTCAGGACAGACAGTACAGGCAGTGGTCACTTGCCTGTTTTGGGAGACAGGAGAGCCAGCTACCTCGAGTCTATGCTCGTAACTCCCCTGTAAGGGTAGTATGCCTGGAGAGTCTCCTCCTGCTCTCCACCCGGACCCTGACTCACCAAACCCACGCCATCGATGTATTCCAGTTTCAGAGCTGCCTGGATCTTCCCCTCAGAAGTAGCGGGGATCCCATCAGTGACAGCCCTGAGAAAGAAGCAGGAGGCGATCACAGGGAGGCTTGGCGGGACCTCCCCACGGCCATGGGAGCCTCCCAGCACCTCTCACCAGTAGGTGGCCGTGGGTCTCTGGGCTCTTCGTGAGTAGGCGAAGAACTGCTGGAGGTGGCTTGCTGTCTGGGGACAACTGGAGAGGAGTACAAGCCCAGAGGTCTCCCTGAAGGAAGGGGGACAAGTCATGAAAGTTAAAGTCCCTTGGGTTCATTCACAAAAAAAGGGAGAAACAATGACATGTTCAAGGCCAAACAGGAATATCAGATTACAACCCAGACCTCCTCCTGGGAAACAGGGCTTCCTCGTGCTTGGTAAGGCTATGTAGCTCAATGTGCCTCTTATTCCGCCTTGGATCCCAGGGAGCACACAGTTAAATGTCATAACAATTTGTGTCCACCATGTGCCAGGCCCTATACTACTAATTTTATATATATTAACTCTGAAGTCATGACATTCCCCACAAACAAACCAAGGAGTTTGTGAAAGTGCAAAAATATTTCTTCTCAAGTACCATCTCTAACTGATGGCAGTTAGAAGAAAGAATATCGATGAGTATGGACTTGGAAAAGTGACTGCATACTGAACATTGCTATTATTAGCTCTATGCAATGATGAAGGAAACAGGCTCCGTGAGGTTGCATGCTTTGCCTAAGATTCAAGATTCCAGTTTGTGCATAAGGATTTGAACCCAGATCTGTCTGTTTCCCCCTACACCTTGTATTCTATCTCTATGATGCCAAACCAGCCATGGAAATGCCTCGACTTATTTCCAAGCAACTGTTCCCTAACCCTAGATGGATGCCAATCCTACCTTCCTATCACCCCCACCACTTACTTCCCAGATGCTCGGACAACCTGGAGCTCCTGCTCCCCAAGCCCCAGGGACTGGCTCAGCTCTGGCAGCACTGAGAACAATGTCAGCTCTCCTGGCTTTCCTGGAAAAGAAAAAAAAAAAAAAGAAAAAATACAAGTTGCTCCATGAGGCAACTCTATCCCATCATCCCCTTCTCTTTACTATTCCCTCCTTAGAGACATCAAACCCCCTTTCAGTGCATCTCCTTCCCCTGCTCATACCTGTCACTGGGAGACCCGGTGGCTTGTTCAACGTCACTAGTGGTCCTAAAACATACACACAGGAACATCATCGACAGAAAAAGCAGCAGTTAGAGTTTGCAAAGCACTTTCTCAATTCATCTTTTTTTCTTTATTTTTATTATTGACACTATTACAGATGTCCCATTTCCCCACTTCCTTTGTCCTCCACCCAGCCCCTGTCCCTGCTTCCCTCTGGCTCAATTCATCTTATTACAACTGTGTGTTATCAACCACAGCCTAAACTAAACTTCTTCCTGTCCCTCACATATGCTAAGCTCCTGCCACCTCAGGGCCTTTGCATCTGCTATTTCTTCTGTCCTAGATTTTCATGTCTGTGTGCTTCATATCATCCTGGCTCAAATGTCACCAGCAGCAGAGAGCCCTAATTCTGCAATCTAATGTCTGCCCCACTCCTGGAGTGCCTCACCACCATGTCACGGCTTTATTCACAGCACTGACCACCACTGAGTATCTTGTTCATTTGTTTAGTCCACTTCTCCCACTAAAACACTGGCTCGCTGAGTGTAGGCACCATATTTATCTTGTATAGCCATGCCTGGTGTCTGGAATACAGCCTGTGCTCAATAAATAGTTAAGAGAAGTATTAAGTGGCTGAATGAAGACTGAGGCTCAAATTGTTACTTTCCTAAAGCCACACAGCAAGCTGATTACAGAGCCTAGATCCGACTCCAAAGCTTGTGTTTTGTCCATCAATAAGCAATTTATTACAGCAATTCCCATTCTGAAGTGTCTACTGTGTTTAACACTCTCTAGTTCTATCCACCTTTCCACCTCATACCCCATTCCCATAATGCCGAGGCTCAGAGAGATTATGTGGCTCATTCCTGCCCATGACTTTAATAGGAAGCAGACCAGGATTCGACCCTAAAGGCTTTTAATAGGGAGCCCATTCAGTTGGCCAGAAGGCTAGGGGCAGCAAGCTCCCTCCCGGCCTCTGTGCAGCTGTCTCGCTCACGCTCACCTTTCTGGTCCACCACAGATGCCTTCAGCACATCGACCAGCTCCTCCCGACTGAGGGTCTCTGGATGCAGCAGCCCTGGGAAAGGCTGGTTTCCCAGAGACCCTGATCGTTTGCTGGAGCCTCGAGGTTGTAGCTGACGCCTGGAAAAGGTGGAGGAAGCAACAGGGGAGGCTGTTTACCGAGGTGCTGCCCATTCTCACCTCCACACCCCCTTCCTAAACTGGCCGCATTTTACAGAGGAGAAAAGTGAGGCTCAGAGAGGACTAGTGACTAATGTGTCATCATCACACAGCAGCACCAGCATTAGAACCCCTGTCTTCCTAACTCCAGACCTCACACACCTTCCCCCAACCCCCCTCCTCTCCCCGGAAGTCTGTATGGGGATGTGTGTAATCACCGTGCCTCGGTGCCAAAGCCTGCGACCTTGCGAGCTGAGCCGACCCCTGGGCCCCGCCACCAGCCACCCCAGACCTGGCACAACACCCGGCAGCCACCCATTTCCCCCGCGATATCAGCGCGCATGTGTCCAGATGGCAGCCCCACGCCCCATGCTAGCCCTCAGCACGCTGATTGGTCGGATAGACTGTCAATCGGAAAAGCTAAAGGTGGGGCTTTAGAGCTGTGGAAGGCGGGACTTTGTCTTCGCCTGGGAGGAAGTGCCTTAGTGCTCGCGGAGCTATTGGTGGACCTGGGACACAGAGCAGAGGAGTTTGTCAGGGTCAGACAAGGCTGTACCTACAGAGCGGCGGGAGGTTGGACGGAAGGGCCACATGCTAACCTGGTTAGGTTAGGGAGGCCTGCACGGCCGCCTTGCGGACTCGGAGACCTAACGTAACCACAAAGGATGGTCTGAGATCAAAACTTTGAAAACTAAAAGCAGTTTATGGTGGGTAGTCATGTTCTAGGCCAATATCTTACCTGAAAGAGGTCAATCTGTATCATAACTGAGACTTTCTGTTGTTCTTTTGCACCTGTGATACATATTGTTGCGATGTCAAAGTGATTTTCCTTTTTCCAGACCCCTCAAAGCACAGGCGCCAGTCTGCAGAGACCACGAATCCCCTCATCGTTATTGAGTTGATTTGTTGACTGTTAACTATCCTGCTCCACCTAAGTAAAAAGTGTGTCTATCATTTTACTGTTTATCCAATCCCAGTTTCCCCTCCCTCCTCCGCCCCACTTTGCTTTCTCCCACCTCCCAAATCCCTGGATTTCATGTAACTCACTGAGGTCTCCTCTTTTGATTGTAATGTATAAAACAAGGTGCAGACCTGGCGGGTTTGACTTGGTGGATAGAGCATCCGCCTGCGGTATAAAGGGTCCCAGGTTCCATTTGGGCCAAGGAAGGCAGGTGCCTGCGTTGTGGGCTCAACCCCCCCTCCCATTAGGGGGCGTGCAGGAAGCAGCCAATCAATGACTCTTTCTCATCATTGATGTTGCTATCTATCTCTCCCCCTTTCTCTCTTAATAAATAAAATATATATATTAAAAACAAAGTGCATAACTGTCGTTCTCCAGAGCATTCTCTCAATCCATTGAGATTTTGCTTCCCGGCATTCGTCGGCAGTTTGGCTCAAATAAACTCACAACAATTCTTCACAGGTTTGAATGTTTCTTAACGTTTGACAGGGAACCTGAGACACAGAGCAGAGAAGGAACTCATCAGGGTCAGAGAGGCTGTCTCAGGACAAAATTGAACGAACGTTAAGGTTTTCTAATTACCATTTTAATTCTAGAAGCCCTCTGACTTCAAAAAGCCACTGTTGCGAACACTATCTTAAGGCAAGTTGGGGGTAGCGGGTAAGGGGGATCCAGTAAACTGCTTGGAAGAACAGCTTGGTCCATAATCCAAAAGGAGAAGAAGTCCAGAGGCAGGAGATTCACTAAAGCATTATTTATCAAAGCAAAAACAAAACAAGCCTCAAAACTGGAAACATAAATTGTCCTGTGATTAGCTCTATATGGAAAATAAATCTAGCCCTAACTGGTTTGGCTCAGAGAATAGAGCGTCGGCCTGCGGACTGAAGGGTCCCAAGTTCGATTCCTGTCAAGGGCATGTACCTTGGTTGCGGGCACATACCCAGTTAGGGGGCGTGCAGGAGGCAGCTAATGGATGTTTCTATCTCATCATGGATGTTTTTAACTCTCTATTCCTCTCCCTTTCTGTAAAAAAATCAATAAAATATTAAAAAATTTAGTACATCACCTATTCCACATTTTTAAAAAACATTTTTTTATTGATTTCAGAAGGGAAGTGCAAGGGAGAGAGATAGAAACATCAAAGATGAGCGAGAACCACAGATCGGCTGCCTCCTGCACGCCTCCCACTGGGGATCGAGCCCACAACCCGGGCGTGTGCCCTTGACCAGAATCTAACTTGGAACTCTTCAGTCTATAGGCCAACGCTCTATCTACTGAGCAAAACTGGTTAGGGCTATTCAACATCTTTTTAATGCTAACTCTATTCCAGGCCCTGGCAGCTGGGGAACACAGATCAGCAAGACCCAGGCACTACTCACAAGAAGTTCAACCAAGTGGATACAGTTCAGATCACAGCATCACAACACACCTTGATAAACCCTGTGCAGATTTAGAGAGAGAGGAGTGAGGAACCAGGTGAAATCAGAAAAGGTATCCAAGCATGGGTTATGATTGGCAGGTGTGAAGAACTTATAGAAATTCACCAGGAAGCAGAGGGAGGGAAGGAACAACAAGAGAAATGAACTAAGAAAGAAAAAAAAAAGAACAAAATGGACTCTGTTCTGTAATTACAACTATGGAAAGGTCACATGCAACCTGTCCATTGTTTTATTTATTTACTAAGAGCACTATAACTTTTAATATATTGTCTGCATTAACAAAAAAAAACTTCAAATTAACCTAAATCCATTAATAGAGGGATGGCTAAGTCAATTGTAGCACATCCAGACCATGGAGCCACTAAGGAATGTATAGGTCTATATGTGCTGATATGACTCAATCTCCAGAAATATTAAGTAAAAAAAAAACCAAAACAACCAAAGGGCAGTGTGACTAGAATTGCATGCACCACACACACACACACACACACACACACACACACACACACACACTGAGTGGCCGGTTTATTATGACCACCATCAGTACTTCGTTGGGCCACCTTTTGCCTTCAGTGCTGTGGCGATTCTTCTTGGCATTGACTCCACGAGATGTTGAAAGGTGATGCGAGGAATCTGACACCATGTCTAATGGATAGCACTGTCCAGTTCTGTGAGATTTGATGGTTGTGGAACCAGCTGCCTGATGGCTCTTTTAACTTCGTCCCACAAATGCTCATTTGGATTGAGATCTGGTGGTTGTGGGGGCCACCTAAGCAAGGTAAAGTCTCCCTCATGTTCTTGAAACCACTCCTGTGCAATACGAGCACCGTGGCATGGCGCATTGTCTTGTTGGAAGAAGCCAACTCCATTGGGATACACCATCAATATGATAGGATGAACTTGATCAGCAAAGATACTTAGGTATGCTGTGCTGCTCTTCAGACATTGTTCCACACAAATTAAAGGGACCAAATCAATATATATATATATATATATATATATATATATATACTGTATATAGCCATGCTCCACACAATGACATTTTGGTCAACTAGGGACCACTTGTGATGGTGTTCCCATACAATTATAATAGAGCCCTGGCCGGTGTGGCTCAGTTGGTTAGGCTTCATCCTATGCACAAAAAGGTCATTGGTTCTATTTAGGGCACATGCCTGGGTCGCAGGCTCAATCCCTTGTGTTCCCACCTGATTGATGTTTCACTCTCATATCAATGTTTCTTTTTTTCTCCCTCTCCCTGTCTCTCTAAAAATTTTTTTTAAATATCTTTAAAAAACCTCTCACATCAATGTTTGCTTCTAAAAATCATTTAAAATATTTTTTAAAATATCAGAATGGAGTTGAAATATTACTGTTGCCCAGTGAGGCTGGGACTGTTACACTATCATAGCACAATGTTGGACGCACATGTTTGTGGTGATGCTGGTGTAGACAAACCTACTCCACCGCCTTTCATAGAAATGTAGAGTGTATACAATTATGTACAGTACATAATACTAAAATAGTAATAAACGGCTATGGTTTATGGTTTATGTATTCACTATACTATATTTTTATCATTACTTGAGCGTGTGCTCTTTCCACTTATTAAAAAACATTTGGCATAAAACACTATGCCGTGTTATACTAGCAGCAGGATCACACATCTCATACTTGCTGCATCAATGAGTTGCATAATTTTCTTTTGTGCTTGATTTCATCTCATGTTGTTTTGTACAGTAACATCCTATACAAGATTGTAGCCTAGGTATGTAGTAGGCTATACCATTTAGGTTTGTGTAAGTCCACTCTATAATATTCACACAACAATGAAATTGTCTAACGGTGCATTTCCCAGAACCATCCCCATCATTATGGGGTGCGTGACTGTATGTGTGTGTGCGATTTCTGCACATTTGTTTTATTTATATACTCCTGGGTTTCTGAAAGTGATAGGGAGAAGGGCACATAATAGGAATAGGACCACAGTTGTTTAATGACTATTCATTTTACTAACTATAGGTAAGAGGTTCTACAATTTTTAAAGTATGTTTTTATTGATTAGAGAGAGAGAGAGAGGAAGGGAGAAGGAGATAAAAACATCCATGCAATACTGATTGGCTGCCTCCAGCATGCCCCCTGCTGGGATTGAGCCCATCACCCGGGCATACGCCCCGACTGAGAATTGGACTGCTTGGTGCATTGGTCATGCTCAAGCACAGCCATACCAGCTGGGCGGGCTGTTACTTCTTACAGATCCTGGGAAACTGGAGAATCTGTTATAAGAAGGAAAACAAGGCTGTAAAAGGATACAATGCCTTGGAGCCTGAATAGGACCGTTACTCAAAAAATTCATTTTGAGAGCAAATCAAGGACAGGAAACACTTGATTTGGTTGCTGTGCCTGGACCCTGCCCCCCCTCTGGGAATTCTCCTCAGGAATGCTGACCATTCTCCAGTTCCAGGAACAGGCTGAGCTGGGTTACCATCATAGGAAGTTAACTACCTTGTTATTGGACTTCAAGATCCTGCAAGGAGACACAGGGACCATGGATCCTGCAGCCCTTATCCTGTCCCCCTTCCCCCTTGCATGTAGCCCTTCTTCCTTATCCATATATAATCAGCCAACTAGTAGGAGATGTTAGAGCAAAATCTTCAGGATGACCCGCTGCTCTCTCCAGATAGTTGACATTATTGGATTAAATGTTCATGTAATTCAGCCTTGTCTCTGCTTAATTTGGCTCAAGTAGTGACAGGCAGCCCTGGACCTGTTTTGTGTCCGGTTTCAAAAGAACAAACAAAAACAAGGTGGTTGCTTCTGGAGACAGAATCAGAGATGAGAAGATAAATAAATATGTTTTCCCTTTGGAACTGCTTAAATTTTTTATCTCATTTATATATTTCATGAGACATATATATATCCCTACTTTAAATATCTAAATCAAGCATAAAAGACTGTAAGCTTCATAAAAATTTTGAAATAATAAAAAGTTTCAAAACTAAAATTTGTTAGAACTAAATTTTTTGAAAGACTGTATGATTCTATATACATGACATTTTAGAAAAGGCAAACTATTTTGGCAGAAAAGCAAGTGGATGCCAAGGGCTTGGAGTGGGTGGGGGAAGAGGATTGACTAGAAAGGGACATAAAGGAGCTTTTTGAGATGCTGGAAGTGGTGGCTACATACTGTATTAATTTGCCCAAAGTTAATTGAACTACTAGTATATACCTTAAAAGGGTAAATTTTAGTATATGTAAGTTATACCTCAAGAACTTTTTCTAATTCAAATATTTAAATAACCAATTCGTAAGTAGATGTGGGCAAATATAGACAGGACTAGCAAGAAGATTGGCAATAATGTAAGTGGTGTGGTTTTATCTTGATTGGGGCTTGGACATTACTGTGCTTTGTCACAGGTCCCATGGTATTTTTTTATTTATTACTAGAGGCCTAGTGCACGAATTTGTACATGGGTGGGGGTCCAGTGGCCAGCCTGGATCAGGGTGATCTGGTCAGGCTGGCCTGGAGGAGGGGCCACAGGGGGTTGTTGGGCCAGGCCTGCTCTCAGTCAGGGTGGGGGTGGGGGAGGCAGTCAGGGATGGGGCTGGCCTGGAGCAGGGGCCCTCAGTGGTTGGTGGGCCAGCCCAGCCCTCTGATTGAGCTCAGGTGGAACTCCCAGTTGAGGGGACAATTTGCATATCACCCTTTTATTACATAGGATTGAATTCAGAGAAGAAGGGAGGAGGAGAGAGAGATAGAAACATCAATGATGAGAGAGAATCATTGATTGGCTGTCTCCTGCACTCCCCTTATTGGGGATTGAGCCTGAAATCTGGGCATGTGCTCTTGACTGGAATCAAACCTGGGACCCTTCAGTCCACAGGCCAATGCTCTATCCACTGAGCCAAACAGGCTAGGGCAAGTCCCATGATATTTAAATTTTTTTTTACTGATTTTAGAGAAAGAAAGGAAAGGAGAGAGAGAACCATCAATTTGTTGCTCCACTCATTCATGCATTCATAGATTGATTCTTGTATGTGCCCCGACTGGGGATCGAATTTCCAACCACGGTATTTGGGGATGATGCTCTAACCGACTGAGCTACCCAGCAGGGTCGGCCCCACGGTATTTGAGAATCCTTTTGAAAGGTCTCCTGTGCCAGCCTGAGCAAGATGGAAAGACTAAGGCTGAGTGGCTGGGACGCTGCCTGCTCTAACTGCAGCAGACTTCTCCTCCACTGGCCTCCAGGGGGACCATTCCTCTGCTTGGACTGGCTGCTGACGCTGTTGAGTTGAGCTCCTACACTCTGAAACTTTCCCTCCACGTGGTCCAGACGCATCGCATCGAGGCCTGTCCTCTCCTATTCACCCCCCTCTGCTGGTGTGACTCCATTAATCTCCACGCTCTTTGAAGAAAAGGAAGAACCTAAGTTTTCCGGGGCTGGGAGGGCTCAATGTCAAGAGTCAGCCACTCAGGACTCCTTTGTGAAGCTCTGAATCTCAGAAGGAAGGGAGTGGAGACAACGTCCAAGCCTCTTCCACCCCCAGCCCCACTCAGTGTGTGACTAACTTTACAGGAGGAACAGGTAGGCACAGACTCAGCACAGGGTGACCAGAAACAGCGTCCGTGCTGATGTAAACAGCGTGCCTCCATGTGAGAAGGCCGACCCCATGGAGCCAAGCCTCTGGCCATAACTGCAAGAGCAGGAAAGCCCAGAATAGAAAGTGTTTTTTGCTAGCTCTGGCAGGTCCTCCCACACATGCTGCAGGGTATGGGTCAGCTGCCAGCATTAACTCTCCAACCCAGGCCTGTGTCTTTGTTCTTAAAAAACCCACGTAGACTTTAAGTAAAGGTCAGATATTTTTTCTATTGATTTTCAATCTGAGAGTTACAGACTGAAGCGTGGTCACTGGAAACATTTCTTGCTTGTTTTTTTAAAAATATTTTTAATTGATTTTTCACAGAGAGGAAGGGAGAGGGGTAGAAAGTCAGAAACATTGATGGGAGAGAAACATCAATCAGCTAGCTGCCTCTTGCACACCTCCAACTGGGGATGTACCCACAGCCAAGGTACATGCCCTTGACCGGAATTGAACCTGGGACCCTTCAGTCCGCAGGCCGATGCTCTATCCACTGAGCCAAACCAGTTCGGCATTTCTTGCTTGTTTTATTGGAGTTGTCCTATACTGAAAAATGTCAGCTCACACTGATGAGAAATTGATATTCTTTGTGGCTACCTAACAGCTCATGTTGAAATCCTGAGGCTGAAAGTTCTGAACTGTCTGGCAAGCTAGGGAAGGCATTGATTGAGAGCAGTGTCACAGCTTGGCTAGTGCTTTACCACCTAAACACTTAAAAGACTGTAATAAAATGCAACAGCGAGAAGTTAGAAGAGTACCTTAATCCCACCCTGCCAATCAAAGCCCTTCTGATAGGCAAATTTCTTTTGTAGATTGTTACTTAGTGTATGGATTATAAGGTTTGCTCAAGTCTCTGATTAAACAGACATTTTTGGTAGAAAAAAAGTGCTATTTCCTGGAACTCCACATTTTGGAGACTGGTTTGACAATAGATTCCTCTTTTCCTTTAGACCTGTCTAACCTTCCAGATAAGAACTCCACCCTCATTTCCAAAGAACACAGGCAAAGATGTATCAGCATAAGTCATTTATTGCCAACTCTCTTATATCATGTACTAATGGGCCTGACAGTTCACTCAGGACTATTAGGGATGGGGGCCAGGAGATAGGGAGTGTGATGTAAGTATGGCATGTGAAGACCGGTAGCTGAGGGGCAGACTTCATGCCTAGCTTTGCTGGCAAACAGTCTTGGTCAGCTAAGCTACCTTGGACAGGGACGAGCTAGGCCTGGACAAAAGCCCTCAGCTCTCCTTGGCCATCCCATCCCAGGTTTCCATCCCTTCCTCCTGTTTCCACATTCATAGCCTGTGTGGGTGAGGGAGGTGTAAGGAGATAAGAAGCTCTCTAACTGCCAGGCTTGTGGACGCTACCAGCTGAGCATGGGATTCCCAGGCTAGTCCTTGGCTGGAGAAGGCCTTCGAGGACTTGGGCCTTCATTGAAGGATCTTCAGACAGGTGGGGATGAGGGATGGGGCCTTGCCCTTAGGGGGCTGCCCTTCCTCTGTGGCATCCAGAAGCTGCTGCATGTAACAGGAGGTGCCGAGCAGCATGTGGCCTGTGGCCTGCATGCTGAAGAGGGCCCAGCGAAGAGCTTCCCTGGATGGAAGGAGAAGGCAGTAGAGTTAAAATACAGAGAAAACTCCTGGCTGCATCTCCTATATGCTCCTCCCCATGCTCCCTTAATAATTTCATAACTTGGAGAGTGATATGCAGATAGGAACAGATGCTTCCTTCCCCCAGCAAATGGGAAAGGGTCTACAGGCATTACCGGCAATTGTACCTTGATTGAGATGTCCAAATTTCAAACTCATTTATTTATTTGTTTAATTTATTTTTTTAATCCGCACCAGAGGGTATTTTTCCCCATTGATTTTTAGAGAGAGTGGAAAGAAATGTTGATGAGAGAGACACATTGATTGGTTGCCTCCTGCATGTACTCTGATTGAACCACAACTGAAGTACGTGCCCTTGACCAGGAATCTAACCTGAGACCCTTGGGTCCAACAAGACCTATTATTTTTGTAATACTACTTGGGCTAACCAATAGAACATGATCTAACATCTCATGTTATGTAGATGATGTTATATTGATCTATAAAACATGAAGATCATAACTCTGCCCTTCACAACATCTGTTGTAGACCCTGGGATCATAGTGATCCCACACAGGGTTAGGAGGTTGAAATAGCATAAATCACTTAACATGGGGTCTGATGTGTAGCAGAATAGGGGAAATGTGGTGGGGTCAAGGGTAACTGGTTGAATGCTTGACTGCTTTAACTAAGTCCTTAGCCAAATCTGTTTAAAAGATAGGTGAGAGTCACTAGTGGTATCAATCCCATGGGGGAGGAGAGGGGGAGATCTGGGAGGGGAAAACAAAAGGAAAATAAGTACTTCCTGGCTGATATTAAAATCTATCTTCTTTTTTTTTTTTAAACATATTTTATTGATTTTTTACAGAGCGGAAGGGAGAGGGATAGAAAACCAGAAACATCGATGATGAGAAACATTGATCAGCTGCTTCTTGCACGCCCCCTACTGGGGATGTGCCCGCAGCCACGGTACATGCCCTTGACCGGAATCGAACCTGGGACCCTTCAGTCCGCAGTCCGACGCTCTATCCACTGAGCCAAACTGGTCTTGGCTAAAATCTATCTTCTATTAACCTTCATTCAATAAATTCTGGTGGAGGCCCTGGCCAGTCCTGCTATGCTAAGATTTTGGGTTCTATCCCCGGTTAGGGCACATACAAGAAGCAACTAATGAATGCATAAATAAGTGGAACAGAGGAGAACCAAGATGGCGGCATAGGTAAACACCTATTGTTCTGCCCTGCGCAACAATTCAAAAACTACAACAAAACAACAAAACAAACATCACCCAGAATCACCAGACAGCTGGCTGAGTGAAAACTCCACAAATAAAAGTAAAAGTGGGCCAAAGCCGGTTTGGCTCAGTGGATAGAGCATCAGCCTGTGGACTGAAGGGTCCCAGGTTCGATTCCGGTCAAGGGCATATACCTTGGCTGCGGGCACATCCCCAGCGGGGGGTGTGCAAGAGGCAGCTGATCGATGTTTCTCTCTCATCGATGTTTCTGACTTTCTATCCCTCTTTCTTCCTCTCTGTGAAAAATCAATAAAATATATTAAAAAAAAAAAAGTAAAAGTGGGACACTGAGACTCAGAAGAGCGGCAGAGCGCAGCCTTGAAGATACGCGTGGAAACAAAGGTTAGGTGCCATGGCCGCGTGTGTGGGTTGTAGGGCTGGCAGCAACAACCCCGGCTGGATTTCTCCAAAGGGGAGGGCGGAGATGTCCCACTGCACGAATTCCCTAGTGCCAGGCGAGGTCCGAGGTCTGGGGTACGCACCCTGGAAGCCGGGCACGGCAGAGGTCTCCTAGTCTGAGGAGAAACCGGGTTGCTTGGAAAAGCACTTAGACGTGTAAAGTGTGCGACAGCACAGACGTGTGACTTGCTCCCTGGCGACTTGCCCCCTGGTCCCAGAAACCACCAGACTGCTTTGTTTTACAACCCTGGGCGAGACTTTGGGTGTGCAGACTCATTTGGGGAGAGGCAGAGTTGTCTGGCAAGGTGTAGAGACTAGCGGCTTTCTCTTGGAGGTGCCTGCAACAATTGCCACCCAACACAGAGACCCGTGCGTGAGCAACCGCATTGGACCTAGCTGACGCTGAGGCTGCCTGCTCAGATCAGAGACTCCGCCCATCCAACCTGAACACAGTCTCCCTTCACAGCCAATTGGCCTGGAGGTCAAACCCTTTTAGGGCTAACAACAACAAGCTGGGCTTAAATTCAACAATACTGTACAACCCATAAAGGATTGCAGTAAGAGCACCCACCTCAGGTAACTGGGGAGGCTGTGCCACTGACCCTTAGAGGACATCTACCACATAAAGCAGCCACCATGCAGAGACATGGAAAGAAATCAGATGTGAAAGAAATGGAGGAAAAAAGACGACTAGACATAGAGTTCAAAACCACAGTTATATGGCTTTTCAAGAGGCTCCTAGAAAAGGTCGAGACCTATAAGGAAATAAGCAAGACCTGCAAGGAAATGAACAAGACCAACGTGGAAATGAACGAGACACTCAAGGATATGAAGGAGACTCTCAAGTATATGAAAAGGACCAACCAGAAATTAAGCATACATTGACTGAAATAAAAAAATATTATACAAAGACCTAAAAGTACTCTGGAGCACCCCAAGAACCAAGTTAAAGATTTGAAATACTAAGAGGTAAAATCCACTCAGCTGAAAAAGCCAGAAACCAAAAGAATCCAAAAAATTGAAGATAGTGTAAGGAGCCTCCGGGACACCCTCAAGCATATCAACATCCGAATTATAGGGGTGCCAGAAAAAGAGAGAGAGCAAGACAATGAAAACCTATTTGAAGAAATAGTGACCGGAAACTTCCCACACCTGGTGAAAGAAATTGACTTAGGAGTCCAAGAAGCGCACCGAACCCCAATATATAGGAACCCTAAGAGGACTGCACCAAGGCACATCATAATTAAAATGCCAAGTGCAAAAGACAAAGAGAGAATATTAAAAGCATCAAGAGAAAAACAGTTTGTTACCTATAAGGGAGCACCCATATGATTGTCAGCGGATTTCTCAACAGAAACGATGCAGGCCAGACGGGAGTGGCAAGAAATATTCAAAGTGATGAATAGCAAGAAGCTACAACCAAGATGACTCTATCCAGCAAAGCTATCATTCAGAACTGAACATCAGATAAAGTGCTTCACAGACAAGAAAAAGCTAAAGGAGTTCATCACCACCAAACCAATATTATACGAAATGCTCAAAGTTATTCTTTAAGAAGAGGAAGAAGAAAAAGGTTAAAATATAAATTATGAAAAACAAATACACATCTATCAAAAAATGAATACAAAAATCAAGTGAATTAATAATCTGATGAACAGGATAAACTGGTAAATACAACAGAATCATGGACATAGGGAGGGAATGGACTGACAATTTTGGGGGAGAAAAGGGGTGTGGGAAGTACAGCAAGAGACTGGACAAAAATCTTGCAACAATGGGAGAGGACAGTGGGGAGGGGGAGGTGAGGGTGGAGGGTGGGATGGGTACAGGGTGGGGGGGAGCTATAGGGGGATAAAAAAGGGGGAACAATGTAATTAATAAACTGAACAATAAAGATAAAAAATTAATTAATTAATTAACATAAAAAATAAATAAGTGGAACAGCAATCAATGTTTTTTCTCTCTCCCTCTGTCTCTAATAACAAATAAACAAACAAACAAACAAACAAATAAATAAATAAATTCTGGTGGAGGTAGAGATGCGGGGGGCAGAAAGACTGAACCATAAATATCTACACATAAAAATATTTTGAAATTCTCTGAAAACAATAAAAATATATTGAAATATATTTTTTATTGATTTTTACAGAAAGAAAGGGAGAGGAATAGAGCGTTAGAAACATTGATGAGAGAGAAACATCAACCAGTTGCCTCCTGCACGCGGCCTACTGGGGATCAAGCCCATGACCAAAGTATATGCCCTTGACCAGAATCAAATCCGGGACCCTTCAGTCCTTGGGCCAATGCTCTATCTAGAGATCGGCAAACTCATTAGTCATCCAAGTGGCAAACTGCTGCTCGTGAGCTGCATGTGGCCCTCGAGCCACAGTTTGCCGACCACTGCTCTATCCAATGAGCCAAACCGAATAGGGCTATTTCAGCATTCTTGATGGACATACATATAGGCGGGGTTTTGAATTCTCTTTGGAACTGATAGTAACTTCTTTTCTCTCATTAATTAGTGAATTCAATAAAATATTTGACACATGTTTATTTTTAACAGTTGATTAGAAAACTACTTAGGAAAACTTACTATTTTAAGTGAAAAAAATAATTTGTTATAACAGAAGATAATTAGAAAAATTAAACATATCCCAGTTCTACCTGGAGGAGTATGTGTACCCCTCTGGCATACATAAGTGAAATGTAAAGACTAGTTCAGCCATAAGGTCTAGCGCATGCTGCCATGCTTTGTCAGCATCAATACCAGTTCCAGGCCCTAAAAGGCTGAGGTCCATGTGAGCAGATAGGGGCTCTCCCATTGCTGCATACCCACCCTGCCCCCAGCGAATCCCAGTTCACTCACTTCATGATGCGCTTGGCCCCATAGCAGTGAAGATTGTAGGACAGGGAGTATGTGCCATAGAGAGTTGCCTTTACATTCAGGCAGCCAATGAAGTCCTGTGGGTTCAACTTGTACAGGTCAAAAGTTACACGGGCCACATCGATCTTCTTGGCAGGCTTACGGGAGAGGGAGAGCTGGTACCTAGAGCTCTGCATCGAGACAAATGCGTGGTTGGTATCCTTCACGGGCTTTTGATTCTCAATGTTCTCCCTCCACAGGTGGCACCTCACCTGGTCTGATGGGGGCTGCCATTTCTGCCCCTTCCGGAGGGCCATGAACACTGTGTCGTCTGCCAGGGTTTGGAAATACTCTTCTGTCTCTACCACTGTGCCGTCTTCCTCCAGCACCAGGAAGAAGGGCTTGTCTGCCAGCATCAGGGTGTCCCGGACCTGGGGAATGAGGTTGGTGACGCTTCTGCCACCCCCGTGCAGCCACAGAACTGGTATGGGGAAGACCCACCTCACATCACAGGGAGAGAACAAGTGGCCCAGGATCTATGGAATGGGACTGCAGCTCAGACTCTTGCTGTGAGATCACCATCCAAAGATTTATTATGGTTAATATTCTAGAAGAGTGCTTTCCAGTGAAAATATAATGGAAGTCACATGTAAATTTCAATTGAGATATAATTCATATGCTATAAAATTCGACCTTTTAGAGTGTAGGATTTAGTGTTTTTCACTACATTCACAAAGTTTTGCAACCACCATCACTATGTAATTTCAGAATCAAAAGAAACTCAGTATCCATTAGTAGTCACTCCCCATTTCCCAACCCATGACAACTTCTACTTCACAGGATTTGGCTGTTCTGGACCTTTATTTCAGATAAACAAAATCATACATTCTGTGGTCTTTTTAACTGGCTTCTTAGTATGTTTCAAGGTTCACCCATGTTGCAACATGATTCACTCTTCTTTAGGGTTGAATCATATTCCAAAATATAGATATACTACATTTTTAATTGCTTCATTAATAGACTTGTGATTGTTTCCCTTTTTGAGTGTCATGAATAATGCTGTCATGATCATTTATGTACAAATTTTTGGGTGAAAACATATTTCCTGTCTTCCTGGGTATATGCCTACGAGTGAAACTGTCATATAGTCAACCCCATGTTTAACTTTTTAAGGAACTACCAAACTGTTTTCAAAAGCAGCTATATCATTTTATATTCCCACCAGCAATGTATGAGGATTCCAGTTTCTACACAATCTCATCAACACTTATTATTGTCTATCTTTTATTTTAGTCAGGCGATTGGGAATGAAGTGATTCTGGTTTACAGTTCCCTAATGACTAAGATGTTGAATACATTTTCATGTGTTGTTACCCCTTTGTATTATATTCTTTTTTTAATGTATCTTAATTGATTTTTTACAGAGAGGAAGGGATAGAGTTAGAAACATCGATGAAAGAGAAACATCGATCCACTGCCCCCTGCATGCCCCCTCCTGGGGATCGAGCCTGCAATCAAGATACATGTTCTCCACTGGAATCGAACCCAGGACCTTTCAGTCAATAGCCCAAATGCTCTACCCACTGAGCCAAACTGGTCAGAGCTGTATTATATTCTTTACAGAAACATCCACTCAAACTCTTTGTCTGTTTTTAAATAGGCTGTCTTTTTATTATTGAGTTATGAGTTCTTTATATATTCTTGATACTTGATGCTTATGAGATATGTGATTCACAAATATTTTATCCCATTCTGTGGGTTGTCTTTTCATTTTTTCATAGTGTCTGTTGATGCAAAACAAGTTTTTAATACTGATTTTTTCCCCTTTTGGTTGGTTGTGCTTTGGTGGCATATTAAGAAACCTAGGTCATGAAGACTTACACCTGTGTTTTCTTCTAAGGGTTGCATGGTTTTAGATCTACATAGTTCTTTAATATAGTTTGACTTAATTTTGTACATAGTGTGAGGTAGAGATCCAATTTTATTTTTTTGCATGTGGTTATCACATTGTCCCACTACCTTTTGTTGAAGAGAGTATTCTTTCTCTATTGAGTAGTCTTGGCACCCTGTGAAAAAATCAATTGACCATAGATACATGGGTTTATTTCTGGTCTTTCAATCCTATTCCATTGATTTGAATTTTCTAATAGCATACCCTGGCTGGTGTTGCTAAGTAGATAGAGCTTTGACCCGGTGCACTGAAGGGCATGTACCTGTATAGGCACCTCAGGGAGGCAACCAATTGGTGTGTCTCTCTCATTAATGTGTGTATTTCTCTCCCCCTCCCTCCCTTCCATTCTTTCTAAAAATCAATGGGAAAAAATATCCTCTACTGAGGATAAATACATAACATTTCTAATAGGCACATTAAAATAAAAACAGGTGGAATTACTTGTAATATATTTAATTCAATCTAAAATATATAACTATAATAAAAATTTTTAAGATTTTACACTTTTCCATATTAAGCCTTCAAAATCTTAATGCACTTTATATGTAAACACATCTCAATTTCAACTAGATAAATTTCAAGAATTTAGTAACCACACATAACTAGTAGCTACTGCATTGAATAGTGCAACTCTAGTGATAAAGAGACATAGGTTTGAATTCCAGCTTCTCTACTTCATTGTTCTGAACTTAAGTCACCTCATTTCTCTAAACTTGTTTCATAATCTAAAAAGTTGAGACAAATACGTTAGAACCCTCACAACAATTAAATGCAAAAGTGTGAGATGATAGCCTAGGTTTAAATCCCAGGGAATAAACTTGGCCTCTGTCCCTAGAAAATGGGAATAATTGTAGCTGCTTCAAGGTGATGGTTATAAGAAATGCTATATATAAGTCATTTGGCAGAGTCCATAGTCCATAGTGTGCGTTTACTAAATTTATACTATACTAATTAAAATGGAAAGAGACTCATGACATGTTATAGGATGAAATCAGCTCTATACTACATAACCCCATTTAAGTAAATATAAGGATAGACTATTTAGGACACTTACAGTCACACCATTAGTTCTCTTGGAATAGTATAATTTTCACTTTACTTTTCTTACTTGGATTCATTAGAGAACATATTTTTCCACTTAAAATCTTTTAATATAGGCCTGCAATGAGCAACACACCAACAGCAATGAATACACCTAGCGTTCAGATCTTGGTTTCTGAATACCATTCTTCACTAAAATGAAGTAACCTTCTTAGAAAAAAATGGTGAACTCGAGGGCTAGGGCAGGAAAAATACAAGATGAGCCTGCAACACCTTGTTGTGCCAGGAAACCAGAAAGTGCACCACAGAAATAGGGCTGAAAAGACTCACACTGGCCAAGTCTGGGACAATTTGAGCATCAATAAATAATCTGCTGCCATCCTTATGTCCCATTTAAATGGGGTAACTTGAAGAAATAGTGATTGAAAACTTCCCCCACCTGGTGAAAGAAATAGACTTAAAAGTGCGCACAGAACCCCAAACAAAAGGAATCCAGAGGACCATACCAAGACACATCATAATTAAAATGCCAAGAGCAAAAGATAAAGGGAGAATATTAAAAGCAGCAAGAGAAAAACAGTTACCTACAAGGGAGCACCCATATGACTGTCAGCTGATTTCTCCACAGAAACTATGAGACCAGATGGGAATGGCAAGAAATATTCAAAGTGATGAATAGCAAGAACCTACAACCAAGATTACTCTACCCAGCAAAGCTATCGTTCAGAATTGAAGGTCAGATAAGAAAAAGCTAAAGGAGTTCATCACCACCAAACCAGTATTATATGAAATGCTAAAAGGTATTCTTTTTTAAAAAATATATATTTTATTGATTTTTTACAGAGAGGAAGAGAGAGGGATAGAAAGTCAGAAACATCAATGAGAAACATTGATCAGCTGCCTCTTGCACACCCCCTACTGGGGATGTGCTGCAACTGAGGTACATGCCCTTGACCGGAATCGAACCTGGGACCTTTGAGTCTGTAGGTCAACACTCTATCCACTGAGCCAAACCTGAAAGGTATTCTTTAAGAAGAGGAAGAAGGCCGAAACCAGTGGATGGTTGGCTCAGTGGATGGAGCGTCAGCCTGTGGACTGAAAGGTCCCGGGTTCAATTCTGGTCAAGGGCATGTATCGTGGCTGCAGGCACATCCCCAGCAGGGGGTGTGCAAGAGGCAGCTGATCGATGTTTCTCTCTCATAGATGTTTCTGACTTTCTATGCCTCTCCCTTCCTCTCTGTGAAAAATCAATAAAATATATTTTTTTAAAAAGAAGAGGAAGAAGAAAAAGGTAAAGATAAAAATTATGAACAACAAATACTTGTCTATTAACAAGTGAATCCAAAAATCAAGTGAATTGCCCTAACCGGTTTGGCTCAGTGGATAAGAGTGTCAGCCAGGGGACTGAAGGGTCTCAGATTCAATTCCAGTCAGGGGCATGTACCTTGGTTGCAGGCACATCTCCAGTGGGGAGTGTGCAGGAGGCAGCTAATTGATGTTTCTCTCTCATTGATGTTTCTAACTCTCTGTCCCTCTCTCTTCCTCTCTGTAAATATCAATAAAATATATATTTAAAAAATAATAATAAATAAAAATAAGTGAATTAAAAATCTGATGAACAAAATAAACTGGTGAGTATAATAGAATCAGGGGTTTAGAAAGGGAGTAGACAGACAATTCTCGAGGGGAAAGGGGTGTGGGTGGTGCAGGAAGAGACTGGACAAAAATTGTACACCTACAGATGAGGACAGTGTGAGGGAAGGTAAGGGCAGAGGGTGGGAACTGGGTGGAGGGGAGCTATGGGGGGGGGGAAGAGGAACAATTGTAATAATCTGAGCAATAAAGATTTATTAAATTAAATGGTAAGGAAATAAAAATAAATGGGGATACTTGATTCCTTTTTGATATCTATACTAATAAAAGAGTAATATGCTAATTAGACCAGATGTCTTCCAGACGACCTTCCAGACGTCCTTTCGACAAAGCCGCATCTGGGCGAAGCTACCCGCCCATGGTCCCTGGAGCCAGCAACTGCAGCTGCAACCTGGGAGCAAGTGAAGCTGCCGCCCCCAGTCCCAGGAGCCTGCAGCTGTGGCTGCTGCCCAGGCAAAGCCACCTACCCACCGTCCCAGACACCTGGGGGGTAGCTTCGCCCAGATGCGGCTTTGTTGAAAGGATATCTGGAAGGTCGTCCGGAAGACATCTGGTCTAATTAGCATATTACCCTTTTATTAGTATAGATTGTATTTTGCCTGATTTTGATGGTTGTATTGTGATTATATGGGAGAATATTCTTGTTTGGAGAAAACACATTGATGTATCCAAGAATGACAGGCATCAGGGCAGCAACTTGCTCTCAAGTGCTTCAGGAAGTCTCATACTGTTTTTCGAACTTTTGTTAGTTTGAGATTGTTTCAAAATTAGTTTTCATTTTTAAAAATTCTCCAGTGGCTCACTGTTATCTTAAAAAAAATTTTTTTTGTATTGATTTCAGAGAGGAAGGGAGAGGGAGAGAGAGATAGAAACATCAATGATGAGAGAGAATCATTGATCGGCTGCCTCCTGCACACCCCCTACTGGGGACTGAGCTCACAACCCTGGCATGTGCCCTTGACCGGTATCAAAGCTAGAACCCCTCAGTCCACAGGCCAACACTCTATCCACTGAGCCAAACCAGCTAGAGCTTCCTGTTATCTCTTAATATAAAACCCAACTGTTCTCTGCCATAGCCAATAAAGGACTTCATACTTTGTTCTCTTCCCACCATATCTCCTTACCCTCTCTCCCCTCGTTTTCTCTGCTCCTTTCTTTCTGTTGCCAAATTTGGAAAGTCAGTCTAGAGAGAATGATGTCTTCCTAATTCCAAGTAGACTTCACTTCTGACCTATAGTCCATCTTAGAAAGCTGCCTCTCCCTGCATCCTCTGTAGTTAAGGCTCTGACTAGGAATTCCTAAACTCAGTGGCTACAAGAATCTCCTGAAGAATCTGCTTAAATGGCAATCCCTGTGCCTCACTCATGATCTGATCAGTCTGAGGGGAAGAAGTCTGGGAAGCCGCATGTTAACAAGGCCATTGTAATGCATACGGTGGTCCCTGAACCTCACTCAGTGTGAAAAATAGTACAGAGTCTCTAGACTCAAGTATGAAAGAGCCCTTTTGATTGAAGGCACAAGAAATGTGTAGTCTGGCACAACTGGAAGCTTCACAAGGGAGGGGAAATTGGCTTCCAGGAAGAAAGGATCTAATTCAGAGAAATGGGGGAGACAACCTAGATTGGAGGGTTAGGTACGTCAGCTATGGTTTTTATATGTTAAACAGACTAGTAATTGGAAGCCTAATTCAAACATTTGATCTGTGTCAGGCACCTGGCCTTGCAGATGAGCAGGATTCCACCCCCTGGAGCTGATAAGCTAGTGGTGCAGGGAAGCACATGACTAACTTGGAGCCAGAATAGATGAGGCTGTAGGCTGGGCAATGGAGGAAGATGCCCGCAAGCAGTGGAGAGGAAGCCTGGAAATGGGGAAGGGTGTCATTCTTGCCTGCTGGGACTGCCATCCACAAGCGTTGTGTATCCTTGGTTTTCTCCTCTGGAAGCTTCCCTGATTAACAGTTTGAAGAAAATCTTCTGCTGCTATTAAAAAGTCCTTACGTGGAAGTCGGTATAGGAAACAGACTGGGGAGAACTGCCCTTGCTGAAGGGAGGAGATGGAGAAGGGAATGTCTAAAATATTGCCCATTTTCCCAATTTCCAGGCACTTCTACATGTTTAAGAATGATTATAAAAGGATCCTTTCAGAGAGCACATATGCTCTGACAATACCACTGATGTTGATATAGGAAAGCAACAGACTATCCTCACCCTGTCAACAGCACTCCAGGCGGGCACTACTAAACCCACTTGACCTGGCATGAGAAAGGAAATCTTTCCACCATGTAAGCCATGAACTTCATCCTTACTGAACTTCCAGCTCATGACCTGGAGGCCAGAGGCAGCAGGCAGGGCCAGCTCTGAGCCAAGGTCCCAGTGGTGGGGCTGTGCAGAGGTCAGGCCCGCCCCTCACCTTGTGGAGGAGGTCCTCCAGGCTGTGCGCCGTGATGCCCTTCCGCACACTCCGGTCCTGGGTGCTCACTCTGCAGGGCCGGGCTCTGCGGGGCTCACGGGGTGCCTGGCTGGGCTCCGACAGCAGCTGCTGGGTCACCACCGAGGTGCTCACGGCCACATACCTGGGGGTGGTTCGGGGCATTAGAATAAACTGCCTGCTGCTTCCCAGCTCTCACCCCATAGCAATCTCTCTAGGCTGAGCTCACCATATTCCTCCTCCCCTACCACCAACCAGGCCTGCTCTAGATAGTCTTACTCAAAAGTCAGCCACATCAGTGCATCTCAGACTTTAATGGGCATGCAAGTCCTGGGGCGATCTTGGTGAAATGCAGATTCCGATTCAGTAGGTCTGGGTGGAGTCTGAGATTCTATGTGTCTAATAAATTCCCAAGTGATACTGACTCCACTGGTTCTCAGACCATGAGGAGGAACAGAGTGATAGAAGACCCACCTCACATACCCCCAATTCCACTTTCCTCTGGGCCTCACTCCTCTCACCTGTAAAGCGAGATGAAGTGGCAAAGCTGACGTCAGTGGAAGATGTTTTTGAACTCTAACATAACACAATGTAGAACTAACGGAGTGGAGGGAACCTGGGTTTTGGAGTCAGGCGGGCGAAGTTAGAATCCTGGCCCCACTATCATTTGCTAGGTAATCAAAAGTATCCACTCTGTGCCCAGTTTCCTTGTCTATTAATCTGGCATAATAATCCCCACTTCCCAAAGTTGTGGTGAGGTTTAAATGAGATCAAGAATGAAAGCGCAAGCACAGTGTGGTGGTAATCTTGGGCCCCACTACAGATCCCCTAAATCAGAATCTACACTTTACGAAGATACACACGTGACTTATGTGCCACTGAAATTTGAGACGTTCTGCCCTACCGCTCACAGGTAGTTCCTCTTCCCTTTCACCCTCACTCTCCTCACCTGGAGAGGGACTTGGGGTTGAGAAGGCTGAGAGACTTCATGGCATATTCCATTCTCGTCAGCTGGACTGCATTGGACCTGGGAAGGAAGCAGAAACAGCTCATTACCGAGGGTTTCCGTTCTCTCATTTGACACAGAACCACCCCACCCCCACCCAGCAAGCTTCCACTCTGCTCTCCCCTCTCAATTCACAGACACCTTCCCCAGCCTTTTTTTCTGTCCAACCCCGTGCACACCAATTGTGACCAAGTTGGAGACCCCCTCCATGCCCAGGCTCAGCCCCCCTCAGCTGCTCCACCCTCCCTAGTACCACTCACTCCATGTTTCTCTGACTGTGGCTCTGATCACACTGATCAGGGATCCCAAGTTGGAGCTAAAGACACCGGCCTGGTTAATTCCTGTCCCTGGGGGCAGAGTCCACTTGATGCTGGCAGGAGGTGAGTCACACCACCTCACACTGCTGGGGACTGTTCCCTCAGCTGCAGCCAGTCCAGAGACATCACAGCTCAGGCCTCCCAGGCCAGGCAGCCCAGGCTAAGCCGCTCTCTCCCTTAGGCCCTTGAGCAATCCAAATCCTCCTGAGGCTTCACACTGACTAAAGGGACTTGGTGAGATGATGGAGACGTTCTATATCTATTCTCTGTTTTCATAGCTACTAGTCCAATGTGACTATTGAGCACTTAAAATGTTGCTAGTATGCCTAAGGGACTGGGTTTTTAATGCTAATTTAAATTTAAATAGCCATGGCGTCTTGTGGCTACTGGCAACCATACTGGACAGTATAGCTCTAGCTGACAGCTTTAGGGTCACCTGCTACCACTTGGTCTCTTAAACCTCTGTGCTCCAGCTTGTGCATGCAAAAGGCTGTTCCCCACACCTGCAATGCTTTCCTCTGTCCCTAAGCTAAATGTTTGTAGCTTTGAAGCCCCAGTTGCATTGCTTTCCACTCCTTGGAAAGCCTTCGATACACAGCTCACAGAATTTCCCCTTCAACCTGCCCTTCCTACTTCTTTAGCCACATGTCTATTTCTGTCTTAGCCCCCTAGCCACGGGGTGCCTGGCCCTGAGATGTTCTCCCTAATCCTAGCCCCCAGCACAGCAAGGGCCTGGCACAGAATAAGAGGCTCAAGGAGCAGTCATGGAAGAAAGCTCCCTCCGCAGTCAGGTAAAATTACTCTTTCCTTCTAACAACTTGGGGAAGGGGGCTCCCCAGACCTGCCTTCCCTGTGAAAGCTCACTACCCATGTCTGCTTGTTTTGGCCTCACTCCTCACTCCCATTCCCCAGCCGCAGCAAAACTCTGCCAAGCCCCACCTCACCTGCTCTCCAAGAGCCAAAAAACAAAACACAAAACAAAAAAATCCTTACCTCCCCCTCACAGCCTCCTAACCTTATAGCACTGCCCTGCTCAGCTCAGCCCTCCCTTCATTTTATTTCCAGCTCCCCCCTCCCTGGGGGGGGGGGAGCCCCTCCCCTGGCCTTCGGTGCCAGCTGGGGAAAAGAGCATGGGTGAGTGCACAGCTTTTACCCTTGGGATTTCAGGCCAATCTAACTTCCAGAAAATGCCCCAAAGGAGGGCAGGAGGCATGTTACGACAGCTTTGGGGCAGGGTCTGGCCCAAGACATGGCAGCGGGCACAGAGGGCACAGAAAACAGGCCCACGTGGGTTGTGGCTTCAGCACTGCCCATGTTCGCTGTCTGAGTGCAGACACATTGCCTTCTGCCCGTGCGCTCCAATTTCCCTCCCTGTACAGGGAATAATGATTCCTGTGTCAAAGGACTGAGGATTTGTGATAATAAAAGTAAAGGTCTTTGCAACAAAGACCAATAATATTGGTGTTATTAATGATATAATTATGTAATGATAGCAGAGACTAAGAATAGTTGAAATGTGTAGAGGGTAAGACCTATGACCCAGCAATTCTACTTCTAGATAAATGGATGGCTGGATGGCTGGAGAGATAGACAGACAGACAGATAGATAGATAGATAGATAGATATAGTATCTAAGAGACATAAAAACATATCCATACAAAAACTTATATGTGAGTGTTCATAGCATTATTCGCAATAGCCAAAAATTTGAAACAACCCAAGTGTTCATCAATTGATGAATGAGTAAAAAATGTGGAATATCCATAAATAGAATATTATTTGCTAATAAAAAAGATAGATGCTATTGCATGGATGAACTTTAAAAAAACATATGCAGGGTGAAAGAAGCAAATCACATATATATTTTTATGATTCCACTTGCATGAAATATCCAGAACAGGCAAAACTATAAAGATAGAAACTATATTAGTGGAGACAAAATGTTATAATCCATTAGTGTAATCATAATTTATTTTGGTGATGGTTGCACAAGCCTATAAGTATACTAAAAACCATTGAATTGCATGCTTAAATGGGAGAATTATATAGTATGTAAATTATATCTCATTAATGTAGTTTTTATTTTTTTAATATATTTTATTGATTTTTTACAGAGAGGAAGGGAGAGGGATAGAAAGCCAGAAACATCGATGAGAGAGAAACATTGATCAGCTGCCTCCTGCACACCCCCTATTGGGGATGTGCCCTCAACCAAGGTACATGCCCTTGACTGGAATCAAACCTGGGACCCTTCAGTCCACAGGCTGATGCTCTATCCACTGAGCCAAACCGGTTTTGGCTCATTAATGCAGTTTTTATAAAGAGTCCAGCTCCGTGTGGCTCAATGGTTGAACATTGACCCATGAATAAGGGGTGCCTGGTTCGATTCCCAATCAGGCACATGCCGGGTTGCAGGCTCAATCCCTAGTAGAAAGTGTATGGGAGACGGCCAATTGATGTCTCTCTTATTGATCTTTCTAACTCTACTAGTATATCCCTTTCCCTCTCTCTAAAATCAATAAAAACATATTTTTAAAAAAGGAAAAAAGAGTCCCAGTCTTGGCCAGTTTTCTCAGTGGTTAGAGCTCAGTCCCGCCTACTGAAGGGTCTCAGATTCGATTCCCAGTCAGGCACAAACCTGGGTTGTAGGTTCGATCCCTGCCCAAGGGCGCATATGGGCGGCAACCAAATGATGTGTTTCTCTCTCTCTCTCTCTCTCTCTCTCTCTCTCTCTCTCTCTCTCTCTCTCTCTCTCTCTCTCTCTCTCCCTCTCCCTCCCTCCCTTCCACTGTCTCTGAAAAACAATGGAAAAATATCCTCAGGTGAGGATTAACAAATAAATAAATAAATAAGACTCCAAGCTCATCTTTCTTTCAGCACAGGTTTTTTTCACACTAGTGCATCATAATCACCTGGAGGGTTTGTTAAAATTCAGATTGCTGGCTCCACCCCAGAGTTTCTGACTCAGTATGTCTGAGGTGGGGTCTAAAAAACTGTATTTCTAACAGATTTCTAGGCACTGCTGAGGCTGTGGCTCCTTAGGTACAACACTTTGAAAATCAGCAGTCTAGCCTTAGCTGTGTGATGAAACTCCTCTAAGCTTCAGTTTGATCTGACAAATGGGAATTAAAAATACTAGTAACTCCTACCCCATTGGGTTGTCCTAAAGATTAAATGAGATAATCATGAGATGCACTTGCTGTAGAGCTTAGTGCATTTGTCAGGCTCAATAAATAGCTATATAACTATTATTTATTATTTTTATTTATTTATTTAGACTCAATTCTTCCCTGAAGGAGCTCCCAGGCAACCATCATTCATTCATTCAACATTCAACAACTATTTATTAGTCACTTACTATGTGCCAGCCTTCCTAGAGGCTGAGAATATATCAGGAAACAAGGCGGCCTTGTCCCACATTTCAAGGAGCTGACATTACTGGAGGATCGGGGAGAACTCTGACCATGAACAAATATGCAAATAATTTCACATAATGATGTCCTGGGAAGAAAACAAAACCAGGTGATATGATAACAAATGGCTGGAGAGCAAGATTGGCTTTGGGGTTATGAATGTCTGGGAGAAGAGAGGTTTTCAGCTAAATCCTGACTGGTGAGAAACCAGTCTTTTGAAGCACTGGAGTGTATTAGTCCATTTGGGCTGCAGTAAATGAATACCATATACTAGTGGCTTATGAACAAGATAAATTTGTTTCTCATAGTTCTGGAGCCTGGCAAGTCCAAGATGAAGACCCTGGTAGATTTAGGGTCTGGTGAGACTAGCTTCCTGGTTCATAGCCCTCTTCTCTCTGTGTCTGCCCCGTGGTGGAGGAGAAAGGGAGCCTCTTTTATAAGGACATTAATCTCACCTCCCAAAAATCCCACCCCCAAATCCCATCACATTGGGGATTAGGCTTCAGCATAATGACTGGGACTGGGAGAGGCACAAATAATCAGTCTACATATTCTGCCTGGGCCTGTAAACCAGATTTTGAAGTCTTATGGGGACCCCCTCTCCCCAGGCAAAGGAAACATCAAAAGGATTTGAGAAGGGAATGAGCAGGATGAATAGCCAGGAACACAAATCACTGAACTTTAAGGCAGACAAAGAGCCAGAAGAAAAGTATAAACAGCCAAGACAGGTTTGGCTCAATGGATAGAGCGTCGGACTGCGGACTGAAGGGTCCCGGGTTCGATCCCGGTCAAGGGCATGTACCTTGGCTGTGGGCACATCCCCAGTAGGGGGCGTGCAGGAGGCAGCTGATCGATGTCTCTCTCTCATCGATGTTTCTGACTTTCTATCCCTCTTCCTTCTGCTCTGTAAAAAATCAATAAGATATATATTTTTAAAAAGTATAAACAGCCGATTTGGCTCAGTTGATAGAGCATCAGCCTGTGGACTGAAGTGGTCCTGGGTTCAATTCCAGTCAAGGCCACATCTGGGGCACCTTAGTTGCGGGCTCAATCCCCAATACATCGATGTTTCTCTCTGTGTGTCTCTTCCTCTCCCTTCCACTCTCTCTAAAAATCAATGGAAAAATATCCTCAGATGAGGATTAACAAAAAAAATAAAAATAAAATAATAGCTAAAACCAGTTTGGCTCAGTGAATAGAGCGTTGCCTTGTGGACTGAAAGGTCCCAAGTTCGATTCTGGTCAAGGGCATGTACCTTGGTTTCGGGCACATCCTCAATAGGGGGTGTGCAGGAGGCAGCTGATCAATGTTTCTCTCTCATCAATGTTTCTAACTTTCTATCCCTCTCCCTTCCTCTCTGTAAAAAATCAATAAAATACATTTAAAAGCTAAAATAAAATAATAATAAAACAGTTTTAAAAAGAAAACTGTAAACAAATACTTCGGGAGAAAAGACCTGGGGAAAGGGTTGCAGGCCCTCCCTTGGACAGTCACACCTCAAATATTTATTGAACGTGTGTTTGGTGTCCCGTGATAGGTGAATGGATGACTCAGAAGCAGTCTGGCCCTGAAAACACAGGTGCATCGTGGACTGTGTACACAGTAAAAACAAAGATAACCACTAGTCAAAGACAGAGAATATCTGCCAGAGGGGAGGGGTGGCAGGTGGGTGGGTAGAGGTGTAGTGAAGAAGTGGGAGAATGGCTCCATGAACCTGAAGATTCTTCACAGTGCTTAGAAGAGGATGATTTCAACTCAGTTGGAATTTATTTATTCAACAGCATTTATTGAACTTTTACACTATTTTTGAGACACCTTGGAGTTTGAGAAGGTCTACCTATGACTCAGAATTGAGACACAATACACACACACACACACACACACACACACACACACACACACACACACACTGGCCCTGGCCAGTACAGCTCAATTGATTGAGTGCGGTCCTGTGCACGAAAGGTTGCTGGTTTGATTCCCAGTCAGGCCACATGCCTGGGTTGCAGCTCGATTCTCGGTGGGGGGCAAGCAGGAGGCAGCTAATGGATGTTTCACTTTCACATTAAGGTTTCTCTTGTTAGCCCTGTACCTTCCTCTCTCTCTAAAAAATAAAATTCAATAAATTAAAAAAATTATACATTCAACTACATTCAAAATATTCAGCATGTTAAACTTGTAATATCAGGAGTAAAGTCAAAGACACACAATGACTAGGAAAAATATATTGCAACTAATATTGTAAATAAGAGGCCAGTCTCTCTCTCTCTCTCCCTCTCTCTCTCTTCCTCTCTCTCTCCCCTCCCTCTTCCCTCTTCTATCTATATGTAAATTAAGAAGATCAACAGCATAGTGGAATAATGGGCAAAGAATATGACCATAGTTCAGGGAAATGAAATACAAATGACCCTTAAACATATAAAAAGATGCTTAATTTCAGATAACATAACTAAATTTTTATATATTATGTATTTATATTTTGTTGGGATAAAATGTAACATAAATTTAACCATTTTAAGTGTACAGTTAGTGAAATTAAGTACTTCACATTACTGTGCAACCATCACCACATTCATCTCCAGAACTTTCTTTGTCTGCCTATTTCTTTTTCAAAAAGTGTTTTTGTTGATATTTTAAAAAAACATATTTTTATTGATTTCACAGGGGACGGGGTAGATAAAAACATTAATGATGAGAGAATCATTGATCAGCTGCTTTCTGCATGTCCCCACTGGGGATCCAGCCCGAAACCAGGGCACAGGTGCCCTGACCTGGAATCCAAATCTGACCTCCTGACCACACTCAACCACTGAGCCGCACCTGCCGGGCTTCCTTTTCATTTCTTTACCCTTTAAACAACTCCTCATTCCCTTCTCCCCCTGCCCCTGGCAACCGTCATTTAACTTTCTTCCCCTACTTAATATATTTTTTCTTTCATGGCCTGGACCTTTTTGAAAAGTACAGTCCAGTTATCTTGTAGAATGTCCCTCAATTTGAATTTATCTGGCATCTCATCATGATTAGATCCAGCAGGAATATCACAGAACTGATGCTGTGTATCAGGAAGTACAAGTGGTGGTTTGTCATTAGTGGTCAAATTAATTTTGATTACTTGGTTAAAGGGATTCGCACAAGTTTTCTTCAAAGTTACTATTTTCTCTTTGCAACCATTATGTAATCCATGGATAGATATTTCGTGACTGTGTGATGTGTGCTTGGAAAGTCACAGAACCCTTCCAAGCATCAGTTTCCCCATCTGTGTGTGTGTGTGGAGGGGGGGAGGGGGGGGCAGCGGCCTCTTAAACTCTTATTAGAGTTTTTAAAAAGTGAAAGTGCTGAAGAAATTTCCCCCATTTATGAAGTGGGGACAGCGGCCTAGAGTTTAAGAAAGTCAAAGTGGTCAAAAGTGCTCTGCTCCTGGCAGAAGGCAGAGAGGTGATGCAGCGGGGAGGAGGGGGTTAGGTTAATTTCTTGCTCTCGCTGCTGGAGAGGCGGCCCGTGCGGGCCGGGGCGAGCCGCGTGCGCGTGCGCGTGCGCGTGCGCGGGAAGAGAATGACCATAGAGTCGGTCCTCCTGGGACAGAGCAGCCGGAAGTTGTTTTCACAGAACCCGTGTGACTACCGGGTTCCGGAGCTGAGGCGGCGTGAAGAGGGTCTGCAGGAGTAGGTGTATCTGCGTGAACGACCCCGGGGTTCAGGGCAGGGCCAGGCCAATGGCGTCTCGGGCAGGCCCGCGAGCTGCCGGCACTGACGGCAGCGACTTTCAGCACCGGGAGCGCGTCGCCATGCACTACCAGATGAGGTATGGAGCGAGGCGAGGAGCACGCAGGCCTTCTCCCGGCCGGAGCCTGCCGAGCCCGGGAAGCGACGCCTCCCGGCCGCGGGCTCTCCCTCACCTGCCAAGTCCCCTCCTCCCGAGACGGCCCAGGGCCTGTCCCCAGCCCTGGAAAGCCCAGTTGCTCCCGTGGAACCATCCCTTAGTCCACCCTGTGCCTTGAGAGGGTGCAGACCCTCCTGGGCTCCAGTTGTGATGTTGGCCCGGCTGTGTGATCTTGGGAACCTAATTTCTAGTTGAGCCTCAGTTTCCTCACTTGCAAGAGGAAAAAAGGAATCGCCTTTAAGGGGTGGGTGAAGAATTAGTGAGCTAATAATTCGTGTAAAGGATGTAGCATAAGTTCTAGCACAAAATCGAGTCTACCCAATACATGGTAGCTGTTGTATTTGGGGAATGTAGACCGTAAAGGCCAGCCTTTTCCTGCCTAAAATGAATGTTATAAACACCTCCACGTAAGGGGCATTTTACATTACCCCGTCAGCAAACATTTATTGAGCTTCTACCCAGTAGGCATTATATGTGAGGCACTGAAGATATAGTGAGCAAAAGCAGACCTGCTTTTTGTATGCATATTACACCTTCAATAATAATAATAAAAATAAAGCTATTAACAAAACAAACAAGAAAACCTGGTTCCTGCCTTCATGAATCTTGAAATCGAGAGATAACGGACTTTCCTACCTTTTCACACTTTCTATAATGAATATTTTTAAAATAAAAAACTTAAGGTTCCCCTCCCCCCGCCTAAATCCATTTAACACCCCCAGAATGCTTTGTATCTTCCTCTCCAGAGTTTTAAATAATGACAAGCTGTTGGACCCTCACTCCATTCTTATCCTTAAGACCCCTGCCTAAGGGCACCTCACAGCCCAAGCAAGTATTTTGAAGCCTTCGGAGAGCAGAGACTGTCCTCCTGGATGTGAAGAAGATACATTTAGGACTTGAGAGAGTTAGAAGAATAAGAAAGATTGTACTTCCTGTAGATGAAACAGTCTATAGCAGGGGAAGTATGAGCAGCCTGAGCTGGTTTCCTCACTGCTCATACCTTCCGCTATGCTATACTCCCAGGGTGCAGACTCATCTTTTTAAACACAACTCTGAGTTACTCTTCTGTCTATAAACCAACTATTCATAGACATTGCAATTTTATATCTTGCTACTCCCCTCCCCACCTAGGATGTATTCCTGACGTACCCAACCACTGGCTTCCTTGGAACACAAATGCCTTATGTTTTTCTGCCTGCATGCAATTAGGAACGCCCATCTCCTTTCATTCCTCAGAGCCGAGCTCAAATATCACCCTCTAAATGGCCTTCTCAGATGTTCCCTCCCAAGCAGAATTGATTACTTCTTTTTGGGATCCCATGTATCTTGGAACATGTATTTACTAGAGCTCTTCCAGTTTGTTTGCTAATAATTTTTCTTCTGTTCCTTGTGCCCAGCCTCTAGGCAGGAACTAGATCTTATTCACATTCATATTCTATTGTCCAATATACTTGCCTGGCATAACAATTGTTGAGAAAATTTTGAATGAAAGGAACTTCTCCCTCTGCTCTGCCCCACAGTGTGACCCTCAAGTATGAAATCAAGAAGCTGATCTACGTGCATCTGGTCTTATGGCTGCTGCTGGTTGCCAAGATGAGCGTGGGACACCTGAGGCTTTTGTCACATGATCAGGTGGCCATGCCCTATCAGTGGGAGTACCCATATTTGCTGAGCATTGTGCCCTCTCTCTTGGGTCTCCTCTCCTTCCCTCGCAACAACATTAGCTACCTCGTGCTCTCCATGATCAGCATGGGGCTCTTTTCCATCGCTCCCCTCATTTATGGCAGCATGGAGATGTTTCCTGCTGCACAGCAGCTCTATCGCCATGGCAAGGCCTACCGCTTCCTCTTTGGTTTTTCTGCCGTCTCCGTTATGTACCTGGTGTTGGTGCTGGCAGTTCAAGTGCATGCCTGGCAGTTACACTACAGCAAGAAGCTCCTAGACTCTTGGTTCACCAGCACACAGGAGAAGAAGCGTAAATGAAGCCTGCCGGATGGACTGATCTCGGGGGTGAAGCCTAGCCCCCCTCCCATTGAGAAGAGTGAGAGGGTAGATGAGCTGTTCTAAAATCTCTGTTGGTAATTTTGGCAGCTGTGATGTTGGCAACTGGTGCAAACTAAGTCCAGTTTCTGGAGAGCTGCTACTGTTGTCATTAGCTGAGGTGGCAAAATGATATTTAACTTATTCCTGGAACTGAGTGAAGAACAGCTGGAAAACAAACTTCAGCTAGTTTAACTTGAAGCCCTTCAGGATTTTTCTCTTTTAAGATTGAGCCTCATCCTTGCCTCTTAGTCATCCTCTCCATTTCCATTCATTACCCCTTCGCCACTGAAACTGGAGATGAGGATCAATTAAATTCTACTTCCATTTATGGGTGGTTGGTAGGAAACATTAGGAGGCTGCTTTCCCGCAGGCTGTAGTCTCTACTCTGAAGCATTTTAATCTCAAAGAACCTCAATAAAGTTATAACTGCCTTGTCTACCCTGTGCCTTGTGCTTGGGATTTAACTGCATGGTGCATTGCTTGAGTGGCTTTAAACACTAGGAGATAGATGGAAACTCCCTGAGAAACCTGGCAGTGGCCATAGAGAAGGAAAAAGTTGCCACCCTGTAGCTGATCAGCAGGAACTATCGTGGGCCATATGTTTAATCTCCCCACCTATCAGATGGTTCATTCTCACTTATCCAGCTTGGGTTATGCAATATTTTGGTTGTATATTCATGTTTATTAGTCAGTGTTAGAGTGTCAGTTATGGATGTGATACAGTAATCCCCCTTATCTGTGGGGGATATGTTCCAGATCCCCAGTGTATGCCTGAAGCCGTAGTGCCAAACCCTATATATACTGTGTTTTTCCTTTATATACATATCTATGGTAAAGTTTAATTTATAAATTAGGCACAGTAAGATATTAGGAACAGTAATAAACTAGAATAATTGCATCAATATACTGTAATAAAAGTGCATATGGTATCAGGGCAAGATTTCATCATGCTAGTCAGAACACTGTTTCAACTTCTGAATTATGTATTTCTGGAATTTTCCATTTAATATTTTTGGACTGTGATTAACTGAAAGTGAAATGTAGGTAAAGGAGGTATCCACAATAATTTAAAAGTATCTCTGCATACAGATAATATGCAACCTAGGTGAAATATGATACAGATGTGAAACGAGTGGATAATATTTAATGGATTGGAGCAGATAAGTTAAAAATAGAAGTGAAAAAGAGATATGTAGCCCAGCTGGTTTGGCTCAGCAGACAGAGCGTCAGACTATGGACTGAAGGGTCCCAGGTTCGATTTCAGTCAAGGGAACAGGCCCGGGTTGCAGGCTTGATCCCCAATAGGGGACATGCTGCGAGCAGCTGATGAATGTTTCTCATTATTGGTGTTTCTGTCTCCTCCCTTCCTCTCTGAAAACAATAAAAAATATATATTAAAAAACAACAAAGATATGTGAACTAAAGGCTTTTTCATGCTTAAAAGTGACACAGTAAATACTACATGGAAGATGTGTGTCCCTTTATGTGGGTTAGATATATAAATATATCTAGATACAGATATTTTTAAAATTTTCACCCAAGGATATGTTTATTGATTTTTAAAGAAAAAGAGAGACATCAATTGGTTGGCTCTGCTATGCGCCCCATCCTGGGACTGAACCCACAACTTAGGCATGGGGCCTGCCTGGAAATTGAATCCATAACCTTTTTGGTGTATGGTATGTCAGTCCAACTAACTGAGACACACTGACTAGGGCCATTTAGTCCCATGATGATGAACCTATGACACGTGTGTCAGCACTGACACTCATAGCCATTTCGATGACACGCGGCCACGTGCGGTCGCATACAGAGAAGTATGGGGGGGCCGCATGCCAAGAAGGACGTTTCATCCTCGGCTACTGCACAGCCAGGTGCCGTAGCTGAGGATGAAACATTTGCTGTAGTGTAGACACTCTGTGCCGGAGATCTGTAGGCCAAAACAACAGAATTCTGGCACAGAGAGTCTATTTCCGTTTAGGCCCTTAAGGGATCTTTGACCTCACTTCCGGCTAGCAGAGCAGGGAGCAGCGGAATGCCTTGGAGGACACATCTCAGAGCCCTGTGATAGCCAATACCAGAAACCACATAACCATAGCAACTATCATCCAATCTACTGTTCTGGGGTGTTGTAGGTTTCTAATTGACCATCATTACTGAAATAAGTGAGGGGGAGTCTGGGAGAGGCAAGGGCCTGTGCTATGGGTGCCGTTTCCTGCCATTAGAAATAGCAGCAGCCATCTTAATTTATATAAGGAACGCCATTTAACAGCATAGTGCAGACTCCATTTCATCATTATTACTGTTGTGCACCTTTATTAACCCCTATTTCTGCTTGTTAACCCTGCCCTTTCCTAAAAGACAGTTACATGTGCCATCTTGTGGTCAGTTAGTCTAGTTAACCCCTAATTGCCTGCAGGGCTAACAGGCTATCTATAATTCTATCTTCTGTCACTGCCCCCCCCCAAAAAAAAAAGGTTAATTAAAGGAAGTAGTAGTAGCAGTAGTCAACCCTTTCAAGAGACATGGACCAAGATGTGTGGCATTATAGAAAAAAATGGCAGATCATTTTGCATTCTATGTACTGAAACAGTAATAAGCAGAATGTGGAATATAAATAGACATTTTGAAGCTAATAACTCCCAGCTCTTGAAAAAGAGTGAGGATGAAAGGAAGGATTATATTTCCAGGCAGCTACACCTTTATAAGAGCCAATCTAATTCCACCCTTAAATTTAGAAAAGGCTCTATAAATTTAACATCTGCAAGTTTGAGCATTGCTCACTCCATAGCTCAGCATGGAAAAGCACTCAGCGAGGGAGAATTTATTAAAGAAACTCCTAAGATGTGCACCAGTTCTATTTCACAATAAGCAGAATAAAGATGCAATTATGAAGAGAATATCTGAGTTACCACTCGGTAGAAATACCATAAAAGACCGAATAATGAGACTGAACACAAACGTACAACATCAGTTAAAGAGGGACATAGTAATTGTAAATATTTTTCGATCTCTCTTGAAACTATTGATGTCACATCACATGCTCAGTTGGCCATTATTGATTGATATTCTGATGGTCTCACAATGAGAGAAGAGTTGATAAAGTTAGTATCAGTGCCAACAAGTACATCAGGAAGTGAAATATGTAAGGTTGTTATATAAACATTCCGTGACCTAAGCATTGATATCTCTAAAGTTGTATCAGTGATGTCAGATGGGGCACCAAACATGGTGGGGAAAAACGTCAGATTTGTCAAATTGTTTACGGAAGCTATTGGACATCAGATTGTGCCTTTTCATTATATTATCCATCAAGAGGTTTTATGTGCCAAGGCAGGATTCACTGACTTAATGTCAGTTATTACAAATATAGTTAATTTAATAGCTGCTGGCCCCCTTCGCAAGCGAGAATTTTCTGCACTTTTACTGGAGGTTGATTCCACCTACAGTGGACTGGGATGTACAATAATGTAAGATGGCTGAGCCAAGGCAAAGTTCTTTAGTGCCTTGTGGAGTGCTTTGAAGAAATGAAGGTATTTCTTGAGGATCTGGGAAACTTTTCTCAGCTCAGTGATGATTAATGGGGTCAACACCCTGATGTTCAGTTCATTAATATGAAGATATTAATGAACTGAACTTAAAGTTACAAGGTTTTGGCAAAAGTATTGATGTTATGTTTGGATACATAACTGCTTTTGAAAGAAATTTTAAAATTTTCAAGTGAGATGTAGAAACTAAAACTTATAAGTATTTTCCTCGAATAAGAAAGTATTTTGAGAAGGCCAGTGCAGCTGTACAAAATGAAACGGAACCCTTGCATATAAAGTACTAGCATGTTTTAGACTCTTTACTTGACCAGTTCAGTGATAGATTTAATCAATTTAGAAGCCTAGAACAGACCATAAAAATAATTAAGTATCCTGATGTAGTTAGTAGTCTACAGTAGTTTGGAATTAAATGGTTTCCAATGGATGCAAATTGATGATTCGGAGATGCAACTTGCAGAAATTCAAGACAGTATCTGGGCTCAGGTGTTTGTCGACTTGAGAATCTGGAAAGGTGCCGCTTAAAGAATCAAGAAGAATGCCACTATGAACTGGAAACTTGGAGTGCCTGGAACCAATTACCAGACACTTTTAGCACCCTGAAAAATATAGCAATTTTTCACAATTTTTCCCTCTACATATTTTTGTGAGACCTTATTCTCAGCGTTAAATAATATCAAAACCAACAAAAGAAACAGATTGACAGATGAAGTTAGTAGCACTTGCTTGGGCTTGAAGTGTACAAAATACCAACCTTCAATTAAAGGTTTATCCAATGAAATTCAGCAACAAAAAAGTCACTAATATGCAGGTTAATTAAAGAATTCCTCCTCCCCCTTACTTATCTTAGTTCACAACACCCCACACAAGTTAAATAATATCAAGACCAACAGAAGAAACCAACTGACAGATGAACAGAGAAGTCACTAAGCAGGTAAGTTAAATAATTAGTTTTTGGTTTATTAAATACAGTTATATATTACAATTATACATTTTTGTTATTTAAACTATAAATATCATGAAATTATGTTTTTTTTCTTTCAGGGACACACCACCTGAGTTATGCTCGGTTTTTTGGCGAATTTTGACACACCAAGCTCAAAAGGTTGCCCATCACTGCTTTAATTTTATCCATTTGATTTTATGTCTGTGGATGGGTGATACTCAGATCCTAACTGCAGATCTCTTTCCTCTCCAGAGGTACAGTCATTCTTTTGTTCTATAAACATTAGGTATGTACTCAGCCACTATTAGGTACTGGGAGTACTTTCTGACTACAAAATCTCTTCCTCCAGATGTCCTCATTATATCAAACTTCATATTCATTTCTCTTTCTGCTTCCCTATATGCAAGAAAGTATACCAAGAGCACTGCTCTAGATCATCATCATAAGTCCCTACTATGTGCCATTCATTTCTGAACAACCAAAATTCTTAATCTTGGAGATTTTCCAAAGTGTGTTCTCACTGCAGCAGTCCTGTATTATCTCCCAATACTCTCACCACACGACATCTTAGCAGAACCTCTTATGAATCCCTATATTGGTTTCACGTTTTCCCAGTTTTCTTAAAGTTTTCCCAAATGGTCCTTGACAGGAAAAAAGTCTCCCACCCCTGAAAGGGGTCAAGAAAAGAGAAATATAGCCCTAGCTGGCTTGGCCCAGTGGATAGAGCATAGGCCTGTGGACTGAAGGGTCTCGGATTCGATTCAGGTCAAGGGCATATGCCTAGGTTGCTGGCTCAATCCCCAGTAGGGGATGTGCAGAGGCAGTCAATCAATGGTTCTCTCTCATCTTTGTTTCTCTCTCCCTCTCCCTGCCTCTCTAAAATCAATAGAAAAATTTTTTTTAAAAAGAGAAGTACTATTATTAAAGAACAGAACCAAGTTTCTCATTTCATGTACCCAGCATTGAAAGATGCACGATTGATGCCAGAACTGGCAGGTGGAGGTCAGTGGACACCAGGGCTAAAGGGTGAGGTGACCTTAGGCTCCTCCACTGCCCCCAGGGGCCCCAGTTTGGGAAGCTGACATGATGAAGCATGTGATCACTTATAGCTTGTTGCCCTTCAAGTAGTGTGCCTTCCCACACAACTTCAGCAAGGGCATCCCCAACATGCCGTACAGCAGGCATTCAGGCCTCCATCCATGGCTTCATATGGCCATTTGTAGCGTTTTTATCTTCTCCACACATGGGGGACCCAGGAATTTGAGAAGTCCAAGAGGAAGAATCGAGCTGCCTATGAAAATGACAAGTGAGCAACTCATCTGGAGGATGGTTCCCTGCCTCTGAAAGACCCTTCTCTGGGAGAGAAGTCTACATTGTATAGTATCTTGAAGACTCAATAAACTTCGTGTGGGCTGCGGCGTTCTGATTTTGCATTTTTGGGAGCAGAGTCCTTGGTGTAACTTGCTAATATTCAAGTTAATGAACTCCCTTCCCCAGATGAGCCCTGAACAATTTTGGCTTGTCTGGGAATTTGGTGAAGGAGTGGGACTCGCCCCTTAATCTACAGTATAATCTACAAGAAAGCAGCTGCAATTACTCTTGCAAGCTGGCCGTGGGTGGCATGGACAGTGTGGAGTGTACGTTCTTGTCCCTCTGCTCCCATAATAACAATAATAAAATCTAACTATAGTGTAAAACATTACATTTTGTTTAAGTGCATGCTCTACATAGTTCTGAACCACTGTGAGAGAACAATTTAGGCAGAAGACTCCCTAACTAATCCTTGGGATGGCCAGACCACCTTTTTCTCCCTTCACCTCTTACTCATTTGTCTGCAGTGATGGGCTCCAAGGTCAAAAGACAGAACTGTGTCAGGCAGGCCCTTTGGGGCTCCCAGAAGCAGAGGGGGATTGACCTGTGAGAGGCTGGCAGAAGTGGCGCTCCCTAAGCTAGAGACCTGGACTTTGACCAAATAACGTTCCTTTCGGCTTATTTACCTTTTTGAAATGAAAACAATTCCCACCTGACTTACAATGTAGTTACGAGGATCAAATATGAAAGTACTTAGTGAAACGGATAAACTGCTATCATAATTTACATTTATTCAATGAAAGAGTATCCACCCTAGGCACTGGAGAAGCATAAAGAATAAGAAAGGGTCTCTATCTTCTAAGGAACTCAAAAGCTAGAGGGTGTTTTTAGGATAATGGGTAGGATGGGATCTTCAGACAGTGGATCTGAGGACTTAGAAACTAGAATTGGCCTAAAAAAAGCCATGGTCAGTCTACTGTAAGGTGCAGAATGACAGTAACAATTTCAAAATGCCTTAACTCAGTAAGTAGGTGTGCCCCAAACTTTCTTTCCACTGTGTGCGTCACCAAGGTGAGGGCTGAAGCAGCTCAAGTGCTCCATGAGCAGGAGGAAGCTGTGGGATGATGGGGAGGGTCCCAACAAAGACTGGAGCCTCGTCAGCAGCATCAGAAACCACAAGAAACCAGGTCAGTGTGTGGGGCCCGCACCCCTAGCTCCAGGGCTCTGCTGTGAGCTCTGTGGCTTCCTGAACAGACTGTACTGAGAAGTGGATCCTCGAAGCCAAAGGCCCCTTCTGTCCAGAAAAGCTGGAACTGACTAGAGAAAACTGAGCTGTATAGTCCTGAGAGTCAACCAGGTGGGGAACCAGGCTGCATATGGGGCCATGTGAGGCTTCTGTGCAGCCTTCAGTGCTTTCTTGTTCTGCCCAACTCCAAATGGTGTGTCAGTCACCTGTCTCTCTGGCATCCATTGCAGAGTAGTGTTTAATTCTCTAAGTGAGGGGATGAAGCATATGTCTAGAGGAGATGAAAGTCAAGAGCCAGTTAACGGGCGTGTAGGATTTAGAGGGTGTTGCAGAGTAGGAGGGATTAAACAATGGGTGCAGCCAACCATTTCCCTAACCCTGTGTGGCCTCTTTCCTGCTATTTCTCTGCCAGAGCAGAAGAAATACCCTCCAGTTGGAGACAGTAGGGTTTTCGGGTGGTGGGGTGGTGGTGGGGGGGGGGGGGGCAAGCATCCCTCAGTCCCTCTGCTTGGAGGAGAAGGAATGTGGCCCGGCCTGCTCGTTAGGATCAAGGAGGAGCTTTGGGGCTGGGCGGGGCAAGGGCAGGCTGAGGCGAGGGTTCCTACTGGCATTGTGCTCCCTGTTGCTGTACTGCAAAGTCTTGCTGCCCACCTTCAGGCCGTGCAGCCATGTTGTGGGTGCCCTGACCCAACGGAAGTCCATGGGGCACCCCAGACTGGCAGCCCTGCTCCTGCCTCTCCACCTGCTGCTCATTGGCGGCTCTGCCTCCGCTGGGATTGGCTGTCCCTGTCTGCCCCACTGGACTACCTGCTGTCTGCTGGTCTCCCACATGGTAAGGTGCCATTACCGGGTGGGGATATGTGCCTGGCACAGGCTGGAAAAGCTCTCCACTCTCCTGTCTGTCCTTTTCCACCTCCCCAGGTTCATGTGCTCTGGTGGCAGCCTCAGTGTGCCTCTACACAGTCTCAAAGGGGTAGGAAGGTCTTAGTGGCCTGAGGGCCTGGGCAGGGTGGAGCTGGGAAGAAAAAAGCCACAGGGGATGGGCTGTTAGCTTCTGGGCCTCAGAATTAGGTGATTTGAGACAAAGACGCCAAGAAGAGTCCTCCTTATGAGAATCCCTCCTAATTATACTTCTCTCCTTTTTCTCTCTCTCCACCCCCCCCCCCCACCTTTACTGGGCCCTGTGCCTTCAGGATGACAGTTTCACTGGTAAGTCTCATTCCCTGCCCTGCTCCTCTTCCCCACACCCTTCCCACACCCTTCTCTGATTTTTAGAGAGAGTGGAAGGGAGGAGAGAGAGACAGAGACATTTATGTGAGAGAAACACATGGATTGGTTGCCTCCTGAAGGTGCTCTGACCAGGGCTGGGGATTGAACCTGCAACCCAAGTATGTGCCCTTGACCAGGAATTGAACCCGAGACCCTTCAGTGCATAGGCCAAAACTCTATCCACTGAGCAACACCAGCCAGGGTCCCCACACCCCTTTTGTTCTAGATCCCCAGTGAGGCTGGCATTCTACTGTTTGATTCACAGCCTGAGAAGTAGCATAGTAGCAAGGAAAAAGCACAGGGTTTAGAATCAGGACAGTCTATATTTGCCTTACCATTCTGCCACATTCTCCACTTGTGGCTGCAGTCAGTACACTTAAGTCCTTGGACCCTCAATTTCTGCGGGGTCTATCAGAACAGTAGGAATGATTGTACAATGCGGACTGTTGCCCCTGAGCTGTGGGGAGGATTAAATGAGAGACCTGTAAATCTCCAGGCACACCTACCCCTTAACTGTCAGTAATAAAATGACGTTCAGATTTTCTCACACATTATCTTATAAAGGGATAACAGCCTCCCTTTATGAATGCTAAAGCTGAGGCTTAGAGGGGTTCATAACTCACCCAAAGTCCCAGAGCCAGGATGTAAGTGGCAGAGCTCAGCCTCAAGTCCTTCTTGTCTGAGGCAGGAGAGCTGTCCTTGGACCCTACCACTTGATTTTTATTTTCACCTTTTGCAGAAAGATCTGCCCATATTCCTTGCCATACCCTGCCACATACCTGGGGTGCTTGGCCCTGGTACTGCCCCTGCTGTTTGTGCCTGCACCTGGTGTCAACTCGGTCAGGTATGAGAAACAACCCGTGGGCATTCTCAATGGAGATGTGAATTGGGGGTATTTGGGGGTCAGGGAGGCTGAGGCAAGTGGGACTGATATTAGTGAGTTCATTTGTATCATTTTGGGATGTTTCTCTTTTCAGCTGGCACAAATTGTTGGAATTAAAATGTCAGTTCTAGAAATTTACTGTTAATATCTTCTATTTGTAAAGTAAGATCCTTCTTATTTAACTCTGTATTTTTATTGTCTAGCTCAGTGCCTGATATATACTAAATGCCCATACTCTGCTTAAGAATGGGCAGTTTGTAATTTTTCACTGTTATAAATAATACTACAATGAACATCTTTTATAAAAAATATTTTATTGATTTCAGAGAGGAAAGGAGAAGGAGAGAGAGAGAGACATCAATGATGAGAGAGAATCATTGATTGGCTGTTCTCCTGCACGCCCCACACTGGGAATTGAGCCTGCAACCCAGGCATGTGCCCTGACCTGGAATCAAACCATGACCTCCTGGTTCATAGGTCAAACGCTCAACCGCTGAGCTAGGCCAGACAGGCTACAATGAACATCTTTAAGATGTTCTCTTTTTCGCTACTTAAAAAATTAGTCATTTAAAAAAATATTTACTGATTTTAGAAAGAGAGGAAGGGAGAGAGAGAGAGAATGAAAGAGTGAGAAAGAGAGAAACATTGATTTGTTTTCTACTTATTTATCTATTTATTGGTTGCTTCTCTTATGTTTCTTAACCAGAGATCAAACCTGCAACCTTAGTGTATTAGTACAATGCTCTAACCAACTGAGCTTCCTGACCAGGTCAAGAAATTAATCCATTTTTTATTGTAGCATAACTTTCGGGACTAAAGAGGCTTGATGTCATTACCCTCCCTGATCCAAAATGACTTACTCTCCAACACTGGGGCATCATTCCAGGTAAGAAAGGGGCAGAAAAAGGCTAGATGTTAAAAGTGCCCTTTCCTGTGCAGACCTTCAATGGAGCTGGTTCCACCACCTGGTGCAGAAATCCAAAAAGTCTTACATGTTCCAGTTCTGTAGGAGACACAAGAGGCCAGCATCTGCTCAGGTACCCTCCCTGCCACTTCCAGCCCTGCCTGTGCCCCTTTCCTTTCTGGTCTCTCATTTTGTTCTCTAGCCCTGTGCGAGGTGGAAAGTACAGGGATGAAGTAGACAGTGAGGGAAACTGTGGCCTAAATGTTGAACAGCTTACCTGTAATATTTCAGGTTCTAGAGGGAGAAATAGAAGCCAGAGATTCTGATTCCTGGCTTAAGGCCAACCTTGCTCTCTGCCTACAGAGGAAGCTGCTGAGTTGCTATTGGCTGTCTGAGAAGGACCACCACATCTCCGTCCTCGCCCCAGACATCTCCCAAAATGGACTGCGCTTCAAAAGGACCCAACCTTCAGATCCAGAGGCAGTGGAAGGTCTCTCGAGACAGGACTCACAAAGGCATAAAGGTAGACATGGGGTGTGGCTGGAGAGAGGCATAGTCAAGTAGTGGTGCCTTTGCTAAAGCCAAGAGACAAGGCCACCAAGTCCCCCTTCTCCCCAGGGCCTGAGTTCTCCTTTGACTTGCTGCGGGAGACACGGGCTATTCGAGTGAGCATTCCCTCCGGCCCCGAGGTCAGCGTGCGTCTTTGTCACCAGTGGGCACTGGAGTGTGAAGAGCTGAGCAGTCCCTTTGATGTCCAGGTATGAGTGTTGTTTTCCTGTGAAAAGCAAGATCACACAGCGCTAGAGCAAAAACAGCCTACCCGTTATACATACAGGGAGCCTGAGGTCCAGGGAGGGGAGTAAATTATCCAAAGTCCACAAGTCCGAAGTGCCTAGCATTAAGATTTCTTTAGACTAGACAGAAAATGCAGGTGGCCTTCTCACATGGGAGGAGAGGAAAGGAAAGGACATGCAGAGACCTGATGCAACTGTGAATGACTAGCAGAGAAATGAATATGGTATTTACCGCCATGAGCAGAGCCTCAGTGAGATTTGAATTATATTAAGAAACCTTTTCAGTTCCTGCAAGCAGTTGTTTTCCCCAAGAAAATAACAGAGTGGTCACATCTGTCCTGGTGCCTTTCCATTTCCCTCCCTTTGTGGCCTTCCTCGGAAAATGAGATGACCCTCATTTCCCAGCCCAGATCTTGACATGCCACCTCAATCTCCAGTTGTCACTGAGGCCCTTGTGTACAGAAGGCACCATTTGTGGGGACTGATGCTGCACCACTGAGTTCCTCAGCCCTCCTTATTTATAAAGTGGTGATGACACCTCCCAAGATCACCGCAGTGCTAGCATTTCCTTGAGCTATTGCTTTAGCCTACATGGCATCCAGAGGGGCTCATTAAATGCATAGCCCTTTCCTTGTCTCCTCCCTCTTCCGACTCCATATACAGGGTGGCGAAAAAGTAGGTTTACAAATAGTGAATATGTGAAACACAGAGTTTATTCTTGTATTATTATTTATTAATTATTGTATTACTAGAGGCCTGTTGCACAAAGAGATTCATGCAATAGGTCTTCTTTCCCTTGGCTGCCGGCACCAGTTTTCCTCTGGCACCCAGGACCCAGGCCTTCCCTCTGGCCACCGCCTTCAGTCTTTGCTCCAGGTGGAGCACTGTTCTTGTAGCTCCCTCTACCCCCCCCCCCCCCCCGCCCTCTGCCCCCAGTCCTCCCCCTCATAGCAGGTGTCCTGCACTGTCTGGCCACTCCATGCCTGCATACGTACTACCTAGAGGCCCAGAGCAGCTGGGGGGGAGGGAGGGGAGCACTGCCATATTTGTTGGGTTAATTTGCATGCTCACTCTTGATTGGCTGGTGGGCATAGCTAAGAGACAGTCGATTTGCATGTTTCTCTTTTATTAGTGTAGATTTCCCATACAAATATCTGTAAACCTACTTTACCCCACCCTATATTGAGACACTTAGAGAAAATGGTCAGAGTACAGAACAGAGATGGAGGAAATTTATTGATGAAAACTATTAAATTTCACATAAAGAAAAAATAAGGTCCCAGCTTCTTCCTACCCTCTGCCAGGGTGCATGTACATCTTTCTTTTCCTTTACTGTTTCATCAACAGAAAACTGTGTCTAGGGGCCACACTGTAGACCTGCCTTATGAATTCCTTCTGCCCTGTTTGTGCATAGAGGTGAGTAAAGAAAAAGGTGGGAGTTGTCCATGGCCCCAATCCTAGGTCCCTAGATAGTGCAGTTGTTCAAACATATCTCTAATAAGTTGGGTTTTAAAAGGACTGGGTATTAATGAGGTGCTTAGGAAGACAAGTGTCAGCTTGACTGTGAGCCACACACTGGATCAGAGATGGAAGTATCCCGCTGAACATGAGATTCTTGGGAGTGATTCCAACCTCAGCTCCACCCAAACCTTTCCTTGGTTCAGACCTGGATTCAGCCCACTGAGGCAGAATAGGTAGCTCCCTTCACTGGGTGTGCTGATCATTCATGATGGGGGCATGTGGCTATTGCAAGGTTCCATATGGCCTCAAAAGTCTTGTCCCAACCACCCCTTCATGGCAGTCCTCCTCTCCATAATTCTAAAGCGCCTAGCAATAAGACTTCTTTGGATTAGACAGACAAGGCAGAGGCCTTGTCATCCAGGAGGAAACTAAAGGGGGGCTGCACATAGAGACTTGAGCACTGAGCATCTGCCAGGGTGGACAACCATTGGGCGTTTGGGCAACCCAGACAGAGAGACCCGAACAGGGCACTAGGCACTTTCTGGGGGATAGGTTCTCTCCAGGGGCAAGAGGACTCAGCCCCTCATTAGCTGATCTCACTCCCATACTCTGGAGTTCCTCCCCCAGCGTCAGGCACCACTTTACCCTTGCCTACACCCTGCACGGCTCCCCTCCTCAATGCCCTGCCAGCTCAGGCAGCTTGCAGCAGGGCGAGAGCAAGGGCAAGCCAGAATGAGTCTTAGGTCTGACCTTCTCTTCTTGTCCACCCAGGCATCCTACCTGGAAGAGGATACAGTGAGGCACAAAAAATGTCCCTTCCAGAGCTGGCCTGAAGCCTGTGAGTGCTACTCATATGCATACTTATGCACACACAGTCTCTCTCTGTCTTTCTTTCATACACACATGCACACACTTCCCAACTGTTGGAGGAAGCCCTTAGAAGGCCTGGGCATTTTCCCTGGAGTCAGAAGGAAAAAAAGGTACTATTTCCACTGCTCAGCCGTCCAATAAATGAGAGTGTAGTAGGCAGTTGTGGATGGTTGTACTAGGCACATAGGAGTTGAGGATGGACCAGAATAGCTGGGCTCATTCACATCCCAACTCAGCCACTTATTCTTCTCTGAGACTCAGTCTCTTCATCTGTAAAATAATTATAGTTGCCCTGTCTTACTTTCCAGCTGTTTATGCGGCTCGACTTCACTATGATAAGTAAAAGTGGTTGGTGACACCTAAGGTGCTGCCCACACTTTGTTGTCTCCAAGTGGAAGGGACAGGATGTTCAAACATAACAAATGAACAGCACAAAGCAGCCTACAGTCCAGGGTAGGGTTACACGTAAGGACTATGAACTCCAGAAAGGGAGAAGCCAGTGAAGGCTGTCATCAGCAAGAGAAGGTCTCTAAGAAGCGCTGCGCTCAGGAAGCAGCAGGATTTAGAAAGGCGAGAAGGGAGGAAATGCATTCCTGGTTTTGAGAGGAACCTTAGCAAGAAATAAAAAGATTTCAAGTTTGGAGGGTAGCAAAGAGCTAGCCAGAATGGAGGTGCAAGGAGTACATAGAAAAGATAATAACAAGGGGCTGGAAAAGGCGTGCTCATCTTTGGGGCTTCTAGACAGAGCAGGAGCTGTGCTGAACACCTTTACAAGCTTCATCTCCTGACGCCCTGGGGTTGGGGGTGACCAAACGAAGCCAAAGCAGGGTTCAAGCCTCCCAGGCCTCACTCTCTGCCCTGCTGTCTGCCCAGATGGCTCGGACTTTTGGAAGTCAGTGAACTTTACTGACTACAGCCAGCACAGTCAGATGGTCATGGCCCCGACACTCCGCTGCCCGGTGAAGCTGGAAGCCTCCCTCTGCCAGAAGCAGGGCGGGAACACCCTCTGCAAAGACCTCCCCAATGCCACAGCTCGAGAGGCAGAGGGGGTGAGACAGGCCTCCCCAGGACCTGGATGGGCAGGGCTGGGACCCAGGGCCCTGATCCCGAACTAACCCCCTTCTCCCACCACAGTGGTATGTTTTGGAGAAGGTGGACTTGCACCCCCAGTTCTGTTTCAAGGTACAAACGTGAGTGAGAGGGGATGGACAGGGGTGTGGATGGTGCCTGGCACTTTCTGACCCACCATTCTTGCATTTCTTAGTTCTCTTGTGGAAACAGCAGCCACGTTGAATGTCCCCGTCAGACTGGTGAGCCAATAAGTGGAACCCCTCCCACCACGTCACCCTCACTCAAACGTGGCCAAGCCAAACTCTAGCCCTGTCTTGACTTCTCTGTTAACTAGCCCAGCTCCTCCTATTACCTCATGCCAACAGGGTTTCTCACGTGACACCTTTTCCCCCACACCCCCGACAGCCCCATCCTGGAACGTGAGCTTGGGCACCCAGGCACAGCAGCTGATCCTTCGCTTCTCCACGAGGATGCGTGCCACCTTCAGTGCTGCCTGGAGCCACCCAGACATGGGGCAGGACAGCCTGATGCCCCCTGTGTACAGCGTCAGCCAGGTATGGCCTCGCCAGGCCTGGGTCCCCACCAGGTCCTGTTGCTCAGAGCGCAGCAGGGGGAGGCAAGCAAATTCCTGACTTACATCGTCCAGTTATTTATTTACTTGAACAGGCTTTGTTCAGCTGGTTCCTTCTGCCAGTCAGCGGGGTTTCCATGGGGGTTTCTAATTCTTTCAGTTTCTGAATTTACAGGAATAAACAGAGGCAAAGGGCTGGCCTTCTCACATCCAGCTATTCTCTGGCCCACTTCAAACTGCTGCCCCATGTTATACTGTTGCCCCCTCGAACTCCGCTGTCCTCTACCACTGTGCTCCTGCCTTCCTCCAGCAGGCACCCAGCAGTAGTCTCTCACTATCTTGGGAGACAGAGGCCCTGGGAGGATGTAAACTACTGACAGACTTGACTATATTATGTGAACTAAGATCAATTTGACTAGTAAACTTTCTTCTGAGTATCTGATATAAAAACCATAATCTAATATATCTTCAAAACCACAGCCCCAAGCTGACTAAGCATGAGTAGCTCTTCCAAGTTCTTTCTTAAATACTCACTTGGCAGCTATTTGTTTTGTGTTTTCTGAGGGTTCCCAAGCAGGCAGGTGGTAGCAAATGCTCAAGATTTAAGACCAAGCCGTGATTAAGTTGTAAGCCAAAGTCATGTGGGAAAACCTGACACTGAGAACTAAATCCATGAACTCATTTGTTTCTGTGAGCTGGGAAAAGACCGCCTTCACTAAGTTCAGCCATGATTGGAGAGCCCCTGAATCAGTACTTGCTCACAGCTGACTAGATAATGGGATCTAGGACAGGGTGGAGTAGGGGAGTCAGGGGGGAGGGTATTCCCAAAGTATGGAGATTCTGATCAGCTCCCTACCCGGCACCCAGACCACAGGGCAGAGCCACATGCTGCCTGTAGACAGATGGCAATCAATTCTGTCCAATTCAGCATGTTTATATTGAGTGCCTATTCTGTGCTTACCCTGACTCAGGCCCTGGAAGATACAAGAAAAGTATATGAGTGTCTGCCCTAGGAGTCTGAAGTGTAATAATAGCTACTACTACTATTATTACTGCACTATGGATTATAAAGAGTGTTCCCATGCATATTCCCATGTGATGCTCAATAACCCAGTAAGCCACGGATCATTAGCCTTCACAGACATGAAAAAATCCATGCACCAACCAAAGGTGTCGTTCCACACAGCTAGGAACCACAAAGGCAATAGTTAAGCCTGACTTTGTTATCTGTGGTCTTCTGACCCCACAACTTCCATTTTTTCCAATGGACAAGCTACCCCTTCAGGTATGCCGGACAGGAGTAAGGCAGCATATTAACAGCCTCCCTGTTTTGTGAACTGCTAGAGGACAGAGAACATCTGCGCCTGCCTTCTTTCCTCAGGGCTTGGCACAGAGTGGGCACCCACAGTATGTCTGTTGACAAGTACCTGATTGACAGATTAATGTGTATTTGTGCAGCAGTCCGAGCTGGGAATGATCAGCAGAATCTTGGGATGAAGCCAGGGAAGGCTTTTTGTCAGGGGTGGCACTTTGCCTTAAGCCTTGGGAGGCTTGGGAGGAGATGGTGGGGGGATGGGGGAGGAACAGCATGGGCAAAAGCTCAGAGCCAGATTTGTTTCCATGCAAACAGTCATTTTGTTCTTTATCCCAACAGACTCAGGGTTCAAGTCCAGTGACACTGGAGCTCATCATTCCCTTCTTGAGGCCAGGGGCCTGTGTTCTGGTAAGGAATCCTGCACTCCCTCTACACACACTCCTCTAGCATCTACTCCACAGGTGGCAGAGGGGGCAAATGCAGTCCACAGAAATGTTTGGTTTGGACAACATGGTGTTTGAAATTTGTTACACCATTTAAATATTGGGAGACATCATATTTTAAAAAGCTGATCTCTGCCTTCTCTTGGAAAAAAATAATCAGAAAACTTAGTTCTCTGTGTCCACATTCAGGCCTGGTGACAACAGGCTAGAGCTCAGTGGTGTCTGATTACTTCCACCAGGGCCTGTGCCCTCCGGGTCCCCATGGACACCCTGGCCAACTCTGAGTTTACTCTTTGAGTTTGCCACTCTTGACCTGTTCTTTGCTGGATGAATTCCATAACCAGGGGGCCTCCCTTTCACCATCTCCATGCTTCATTTAACTTCTCCTGGAGGAGGCACGATACCCTGGCTCATAGTGTTGGGGGGTCTCTGTGCCCTCAGGTGTGGAGGTCAGATGTCCAGTTTGCCTGGAAGCACCTCTTGTGTCCAGATGGTGAGTTCTTTGGCGTGGGGGGAGGGTGTGTAAGAGAAAGGATGGGCACTGAGGAGCCCAGCGTGGCCTCACCTTGCCTGACTCAGTCTCTAATGACACCTGGGACTGTTAATCCTGGCACTGCTAGCCCTCATCAGTCTACTGGGAGTTGTTTTAGTTCTCATCCTCCGGCGCCCATTATCAGGTAAGCTCACTTGGGCATAATTTGGGGATTTAGACCTGCCCAGCTCCTAGGATAGCTGTCCCCTGCCTAGGCTCCCTTCCCCAAGAGCCATGTACCTGCCGCAGCACCCAGCTGTCTGCTACCCAAGGGGGTGTGCCTCAGGCCCCCTAATGAGCAGGAATGGTTAAGGCAGGGCAAAGGTCCCTCTGTACAGGTGGTTCAATGTACCAAGTCTCCAGGTTACTGGCAAGTGGAGCGGAAATCCAGTCTATGCTGCACCTGCCAATTCTGGCACCCTGGCCCTCACCCCTTCCAGTGTGCTTTTATCTAAATAGCCCCCAAAGCACCCTATTGACTAGAGTTGCCTTGGGTACCCACCCTCAGCGCAGATAAGGAACTGGGGGTGCACCCTATGATGTAGCCCTGAGGCCAAGGAAGATAGAGCTCAGCTGTCCCTTTACCCCCACCCTGTTCTTTTGTTGCTCCCGCCCTAGGCCCCGGCCAACCGCATCCTGTGCTGCTTCTGCACGTGGCGGACTCAGAGGCGCAGCGGCGCCTGGTGGGAGCGCTGGCCGAACTGCTGCGGGCCACACTGGGCAGCGGGTGCGACGTGATCGTGGACCTGTGGGAGGGGACGCGCGTGGCGCGTGTGGGCCCGCTGCCGTGGCTGTGGGCGGCGCGGGCGCAGGTGGTGCGGGAGCGGGGCACCGTGCTGCTGCTGTGGAGCAGCGGGGGTTCCAGCCCTGCCTGCGGCCCGGACACCCGCACCGCGCCCCTGCGCGCCCTGCTCCGCGCCGCCCCGCGCCCACTTCTGCTGCTCGCTTACTTCAGTCGCCTCTGCGCCAAGGGCGACATTCCCCCGCCGCTGCGCGCCCTGCCGCGCTACCGCCTGCTGCGCGACCTGCCTCGCCTGCTGCGGGCGCTGGACGCCAGCCCTGCCACGCATGCCACTGGCTGGGGCCGCCTGGGTACTCGGTCGTGCCTTCGGAATCGCCTGGAACTGTGTCGCCAGCTGGAACGCGAGGCAGCCCAACTTGCCCACCGAGGCTGAGTAGAGCTCCCCAGCAATCTGATGTCTTGGCCACCGTAGGAGCACTGGCTGGCACCCCGAAAGAGGCTTCTACCCTGGAATCCCCAGGGTGCCTCCCGAGGACTACTCCCCAAAGCCTTATTCCCAACCTTCCAGCCCAGGAGCAGAGCACGGAGCTCACTCCTAGCCCTTACACACTTTCTGCAGGCTTCCTCCTGAAGCTTCCCTGCCTCTCAGGACCCCAGGGAGAGAGTCTCTTTCTTGGCGGCTTCTCTGACTCTAGTCCTGATGTGGGAGAGGGACCTTCCCACTTCCTCTCTCCAAAATTCCAGAGAGCAGTCTGCACATCCTGCAGTGAAGGCTGGAGAGGTTGAGGTAGGGGTGGGGAAGGCAGGAAGGAGCTATGGCCTTTCCGAAGGGGGCTGACGCTAGAGAAGTAGGAGAAACCCCCTTGGGGGTCAGGGATCCTTCTTTCCCACACCCAGGCCTTGCTCAGGTGGGAAGGGAGGGAGGACTGGACCCAGGGGAAAAGGCTTTGGCCCTGGGTGGCCCGGGCAAAGGTGGGGGCAGTGGACACCAAGATGGAGAAAGATGAATAAAGGCAAACGTGATGGATACTAAGAGACACAATGTCCTTCTCTAGTGTGCCCAGGATGCTCAGTCAGGGGAAGGGTCCGCACCACCCTGCCAGGGGGTTGAAATCTATCAGTTGTGGCCCAAATCCTCCGGGTCCATGCCCACACCCTCATCCACCATGCAGTGTCACTGGAAAAGCAAAGGAGGACCTGGAAATCTTGATCCTCACTATAATTAATGAGAAAAGAGGAAAAAACAGTTCCCAAAAGTGGTATGTGTCCATCAGCACACAGACAGCCCAGGGCAAAAGCACAAGTGGGACCCCTGTTTGTCTGGCCCCAGATCCTGAGTTCCTCCCCCCACCACTATCACACTTGAGCTGGGAAGTGGTGAAAAGCCCACTTTCTGGTGCCCCTTGTCCCTGCCATTAGAGCTCCCAACCTACAAAGGGTCACTGAGGCCCAGCGAGTCTGTGTGAAAAGACCCTGCATGCCAGTAAGGGGATCCAGTGGGCACCAAGATCCCAGAACTGTGTGGGAAGCAAAAATACCCTAGGATCGCCCAGGCCCTGGGGTGCGCTCACAGCCCTCCGGGACTCCTGGGGTGACTAAGAGCTTCCTTACTAAGTCAAGAGGCCAGTCTGCTACGCCCTCTCCAGGGGCCCTCCCAGCCAGAAGTCAGCAGGGGAGGAGAAGAGAGGAAGGGAGGAGAAAAAGGAGGGGAAGAGGAGATGAGGCCACCACCCCAATCCAAGGTTCCTGGCTCCCAGGCCTAGTGGGAGGGACAGGGTGGGGCGGGAACAGCAAGCTGCCTGCCAGGAGCCAAAAAACGAAAGCACTTCGGCTGAGACTAAGACTCCAGTCGGGACTCCGAGGAGACAGAGTGTGCTCGCTCACCAGCTCTGGGACCTTGGAGGCTGGGGAGAGATTCTGGCACCCTCTGCCCAACCATTGGGGACTGAGTGGGAGCAGAGGTGAGGTGTCTGCCCCCCCCTTGGGGGGGGCAGGAAAGGGCCTAGGGCCTGGGTGCCACCTGGCACCTGGAAGATGCCTGTGCCTTGGTTTCTGCTGTCCTTGGCATTGGGCCCAAGCCCCGTGGTCCTCTCTCTGGAGAGGCTTATGGAGCCTCAGGATGCTGCTCGCTGCTCTCCGGTGAGTCTGGGGCCCTGGGAGGGTTGGGGAAGACTCAGGGTTCAGACTGAGGCCCATCAAGGCCCTAGCCTGGCTCCTGTCACTGCCGCCACCACCAGAACTGCCCTAGCTGGTCTGTCTGGTACTGATGGAGTAAGAGGAGTATGGGGAAGGGGCCAGAGCTGGGTCTGTCTGCCGCTGGGAGAGGCTTGGAATAGGGAGCCTCAGAAAGAGGTCGGTGGGGATCTCACGCAGGAAAAGAGGATTAGATTTAAGATCATAAATCCTGACAGTCCTTTACCTCCTTCCCAGGGCCTCTCCTGCCACCTATGGGGTGAGTAGCCCTACTTTTAGAGGGAAAAGAACTTTCTAGGTTGGTGGGAGGGAGGGCAGTTGTCCCAGTCCCATGCCCTCATGGCCCACCCTCAGCCCCTGAAGAGCCCAAGCTCCTGGGCCCTCTGGGGGTGTCAGTTGAAACCAAATTCTGGGTATAGAACAGCATCAGCTCCCACCCTGCCCTTCACGCACAGGTGATGACGTGCTCTGCCTGCCTGGGGATGTCGAGCCTGCCCCAGGACCCGTGCTGGTGCCCACACGCCTACAGACAGAGCTGGTGCTGAGGTGTCATCAGGAGACTGACTGTAACCTCTGTGTGCGTGTGGCCGTCCACTTGGCTGTGCATGGTGAGCATGTCATCCATGTGCACATGTGAATGTATCTGGGATGGGCATGAGGATCAGGCAGTCTGTCGGGCAGCACTGAGCATCCTCAGTGTTCTTCTGGAGGTCACTGGCCAAAGGCCCCAGGCTGGTCTGGTCTCCCCGTCCTCCCACACCCCCAGGCCTCATGCCTGGCCCCTGCTTCCCCACATGCACTTTCTGGAAGAAAGCCAAAACCAAAGCCAGCCCAGAGCAGGAGGCCTGACCTGAGCCTTGTTCTTCGGGCCTTCCAGGCCACTGGGCAGAGCCTGAAGATGAGGAACAATTTGGAAGAGCAGCTGACCCAGAGCTTGAAGAGCCTAAGAATGGTGAGGAACACCCTGCTGGCCCAACTGCCCCTTGCCAGGGCCTTGCCTGCGGCCCCTGGGGCTGACCAACTCTCGCCCTGTTGCTCACAGCCTCTCTCCAGGCCCAAGTCGTGCTCTCCTTCCAGGCCTACCCTTCTGCCCGCTGTGTCCTGCTGGAGGTGCAAGTGCCCGCTGCCCTGGTGCAGCCTGGTCAGTCTGTGGTATGCAAAATAGTAATAATAACCACCTTCTGAATGTGAAATCTACAAAGTGCTTCCACACGCATTATCTCTTCAAGTCCTGACTCTGATCAGGGCTGTGGGCAAATCCTTTCAGCCCTTTATACCAATTTTCCTGTCTGCAAAGTGGGGATAAGAAAAGTCCCACTTCATATGGAAGCTGTGAGAATTAAGTGAGGTGACAATGCCATGAACTGGGTATTATTGGTATCCTAATTTTCCAGGGAAAGTCTGTGGGCTGGATCCACTGTTCTGGACTTCCTGCCACACCATGTCTGCCCCAGGTGTACCCCAAGATGCAGGGCGTTGGGGCTACTTCTGGAGGGGTCTCTCCACTTGGGCCAAATCACTCAAACCCTTTGATGTCCCCTCCTGTCCCCAGGCCCCAGGCAATACCCTCTGATCTGGAAAATTGTTGAGTGGGTGAATATCTGCTGGCCCACCTCACGGGCAATCGTGGGGACCAGTGAGGGAGGCACTGGGTGTGAGAAACACTTCCATGGGGAGGGGAGTCCAGTCACGTTAGTTTTGGCCGTGTGATCCAGAACAATTGGAGTTGAGGCAGGGACTCTGACTAGAGCCCTTATCCATGCCCTGCTGACACCCCTATGGAGGGTATACTTTAGAATTGGGAGCCCTTTTAAGAAACTTCAATGGCAGAATTCCAGGCCACACAGTATGAATATATAGTCATTGGTTGGGGAAAGGTGGGGGCGGGGGGGGGGGGAGTGGTCCACACAGAGGATCCCACAGCCTGGCATGAATTCTGAGCCCTATACCACCAGCCTTCTGCCATCCCTCTTCTCACAGGGCTCTGTAATATTTGACTGTTTCGAGGCTGCTTTAGGGGCTGAGGTGCGAATCTGGTCCTACACTCAGCCCAGGTACCAGAAGGAACTCAATTTCATCCAGCAGCTGCCTGGTAAGTGGCTACAGAGCTTCAGAGCACCCAAATACTAACCTCCCCAATCTTTCACCCCTTTGGCCACTCCCCTCAGGCTTTCATCCCCTCCCTAGTCCTGTCTACTCCCAGGCAGTGGTGTGAGCTCACATCCGCCCAGTCAGTTCCTCATGCCTCCTCTCCCCGTGACAGGGCTTTCCCATCCCTGGGGAGAATGCTTTGGGCACTGCATAGATGTGGGTGGTATCTAAGGGACAGGGAGGCCTTTCTAGACTCCCCATGAGTCGGGTTGTCCCCCCTTCTTTCCTTGGTCCCAGCCCCACCGGAGGCTTTTCTGTGATCTCTCCCCAGACTGCAGGGGGCTCGATGTCCGGGACAGCATCCAGAACTGCTGGGGTAGGCGCTAGAGCCAGTGGGGCTGGGAGGAGGGAGGGCCAGGGTCTGGAGTGTGAGAAACCCTTGGAGTTGCCTTCAGGTCTGGGCTGCCACATTCCAGAAACATGCAGTGCTCATTCATTCATTTATTATTATTATTATTCTTTAAAGTATTACAAATAGTAGTACATACCATTCATTCATTTTTATTCATTCATTCATCACATATGAACTGCAACAGCTCCTACTTTGTGCCAGCCACTGGTAACATAAAGGTGAATCTCTCCCTCTCTGTAAAAAATATTTATTAATATCAGAGACATCTAGAAGCTCAGAGCATTGCCAAGATTTTGGTGCAACCTCCCCAATATATCAAATAGAAATATTAAACCATAGAATGAGGGCTAAAAAAGCCAGGGTTCTGATGGTTTTTTTCCATGCACTATTTAGATTTTTTTGTTTTGTATTTTATTTTTTAAAAATATGTTTGTATTGACTTTATTTATTTATTTTAAATATGTTTTATTGATTTTTTTACAGAGAGAAAGGGAGAGGGATAAAAAGTCAGAAACATCAATCAGCTGCCTCTTGCACACCCCCTGCTGAGGATGTGCCCTCAGCCAAGGTATATACCCTTGCCCAGAATCGAACCTGGGACCTTACAGTCCGCAGGCTGACGCTCTATCCACTGAACCAAACCAGTTTCAGTTGTTTTTATTGACTTTAGAGAGAGAGGAAGGGAGAAGGATAGAAAGATAGAAACATCGATGAGAAACATTGATTGGCTGCTTCCTGCACGCCCCCTATTGGGAATCAAGCCCACAAATCTGGATAGGACAGTGGTCTGCAAATGCAGCTCTTTGGCCCTTTGAGTGTTCTAACACCACTTCTTCAAAATAGACTCGCCCTGGCCGAAAACCAACTTCTGCACATGGGCCACTGTATGTGTGTGCCCGCACGTGGTATTTTATGAAAGAATCACACTCAAAGGGCCAAAGAGCAGCATGTGACTCGCGAGCCGCGGTTTGCCAACCACTGGGCTAGGAGATGAGTTCAGAGTGGTCACAGCAGCCAAATTGGATAGGGCCTTGCAAGCCTTTGTAAGGACTAGGTTGCTCCTCTGGGAGTAATAGGGCGAGAGGGGGTGCGGCATCAGAGGGTACTGGGCACAGGAGAATGACTTATTTTCTAGTGGTTCAGGATCCTTCTGGCTGTAGAGGGAGAAGCAAGGAAAGGGTGATGTCTAGAGCACACACTGGGGCCTACATGAGCTCAGTCCCCAGCTGCCTGGTCTGAGATGGGACATTGGCTCTGTCCCGCAGGAGCCTCCCGGTCTAGAGGATTTGAAGGGAACTCCAGAGGGTCAGTCGGTGGGTATGGCTCAGGCTTGGATGTGCAGAAGAGGTAAAGGAAGTTTCTCTTTGGCTCTCCCACAGCCCTGCCCTGGCTCAACGTGTCTGCAGATGGTGAGGATGTGCACCTGGTGCTGGATGTCTCTGAGGAACAGCACTTTGGCCTCTCCCTCTACTGGAACCAGGTCCAGGGCCCGACAAAACCCTGGTGGCACAGAAACCTGGTGAGACCTCCCCTTCCCATGTCCATTCTCACTCTAGGCTGATCCCCATGCACAGGATGCCAGGGAGCCCTTGAAGAGGACACAGCAACTGACACCCAAAGCAAGGAACATTAGTGGGGGAAATGCTGCATGCCTGTTACCTCGGCTTTGACCTCCAGCCTTCCCCTCTTCCTTATCTCCTTATCTTCTCCAACTCCCCTTCTCCCCCGCTTTGTTTATCCCACAGACTGGGCCACAGACCATTACCTTGAACCACACAGACCTGGTTCCCTGTCTCTGTATTCAGGTAGGAACAGAGCCTAGCTGGATACCAGGGGAGTTGGTGAGAGGGTGGCCCTAACTGTCTTGGTCTCACTATCCTTCACCCTCCCCTTTGAGGTCAAAACTGTGGCTGTCTAGGGTGACTGGCCCTCCCTTGACCTCTGCTATCCTATGCCTTCTGCTTGTTGCATGCCTCGAATGCTCTTCCTGATACTCTATCCACTGGTCTCCCACTTAGGCTTCATGACCCATTCAGATGTCACTTTCTCCTTGAAGTCTTCCTCTACTCCTCCACTTTCCTCTTGTGCTCCCTGGAGGGTAGAGCATGTGCTGTGAACTCAGCCTGGCTTGAATCCTGACTCTTACCATTAGCTAGCTGTGTGACCTTGGGCAAGTCACTTCACCTCTCTGAGCCTGTTTCCTATCTGTGAAACGGGAAGAAAAATAGAACTAGCTTCATAGGGCTGTTATAAGGACGTATGCCACATGTAGGCTTATATTTGTTGGTTCTTTCCTCTCCCTCTGATTGCACATTTAATTGTTCATCAGATTCCATCTATTTAACCTCTGACATTAATGCTTTTCACTCTATTTCCCTCTCCTTTCCGTTTTAGCCCAGTTTGGGCTTCTATCATATCTCCTCTAGACTGTTTCAATGACATCCCATTCCACTTCCTTTCCTAGGACTCCCGAGTATTCTGAGCCCCATATTCTGACCCCCAACTGAACCTTTTCTCTGTTTTTTTTCCCCATGATTCCCCTTGATGGAAATTTTGTTCCCTCCAGATGGAGCTATATCAAGATATATCCACCTCTGTGCTTTTGCTCAGGCGGTTCCCACTACCTGAAATGCCCCCACTTCTTTTCCATACAACCAAATCCTTGTAGCTCATATGTCACCTCTTCCCCCAATCTCCTGGCCTATCTACACATCTCCTTATACTTCTGTCTTTCCTTGTCCATTTCCCTTTTTATTTGGGCACCTGCCTCATTTCTTCTCGCATACAACAGATGCTTAATAAATGGGTGATCAGTCTATTAATTTATATACATTTTTATCTTTACTTCAAATGTGAACTTGTCTTTTCTTTGAAGGCAAAGAAATAATAGCTAATTCAAATTTAGTAATTCCCCAGAGCCTTGCACAATGCCTGATACAAGCAGGGGCACTTAATTAATTGCTGAATAAATTGGTATGTTATCTTATATATAGGTGCATTTTTGAAGTTTATTGAAAGAATAAATGAATGTATCTTTAACACCTAGGATAGTAAGTGCCTGGCACATAGTAAAGTGATTGTGGATTTAATTACTGAATGTCCTTAGTGCCTATCACAGTGCTAAGACACATAGTAGTAGTCATTACAAGTTTGTTAAAGGCCCTGGCTGGTTAGCTCGGTTGGTTAGAGTGTCCTCCCAATAGGCCAAGATTGTGAGTTCAATTCCCTAGTCAGGGCACATACAAGCATCAACCAGTAAATGCACAAATAAGTGGAAAGGGAAATATCTCTCTCTCTCTCTCTCTCTTTCTCTCTCTCTCCCTCTCTCTGTCTTTCTTTCTTACCCCTGTCCCCTTCTCTCTCTAAAATTTTTTAAAAATTATATTTTATTGATTTTTTTTACAGAGAGGAAAGGAGAGGGATAGAAAGACAGAAACATCAATGAGAGAAAACATCGATCAGCTGCCTCCTGCACACCCCCTACTGGGGATGTGCCAGCAGCCAAGGCACATGCCCTTGACCAGAATCAAACCTGGGACCCTTTAGTCCACAGGTCGATGCTCTATCCACTGAGCCAAACCGGTTTCAGCTAAAATTGATTAAAAAAAAAAAAGTTTGTTAAACAAAGACGTTGCTAGATCTTGCTGAAAAAATGTGTGCCTCTCTAGGGCCTTGCAAAGGATGACCAGGCAAGTGTTTGTGAAAAGTCAGCCAAATGAATGTGTCCCCAGCGCCTAGCAGCGGGCCTGCATGTGTCCCTGGAGGGTTGGTTGGGGTGACCCAACAGTGGAGCCTATTTCTTTTCCAGGTGTGGCCTCTGAAACCTGACTCTGTTAGGACGAGCATCTGCCCATTTAAGAACGGTGAGAGGACTCGCAGGGCCCAGGGTGGGATAGGTGCAAACTGACGTGTGCGGGGCACACAGTGACCGTGCCCTCTCCCTGCAGATACCCGCGCACACCGTAACCTCTGGCGGGCTGCACGGCTGCAGCTGCTGCCCCCACGGAGTTGGAGGCTGGTCGCGCCATGCTCGCTGCCCGCCATGGCCACACTGTGCTGGCAGTCACCGGGCAGGGGCTCCTGCCAGCCGCTGGTCCCACCGCTGTCCTGGGAAAATGTCACTGTGAACGTAAGCGAGGCGGAGGAGGAAGGCAAGCCCAGGGGGCCACCTTTTGTCACCCTAACCATTCCTTTCCTTCCACAGGAAGCCCTGGAGTTCCCTTTGCTGAAAGGCCACCCCAACCTCTGTGTTCAGGTAAGAAGGGGACGCCAGAGCGTTGTGTTGGGAGCAGAACCTCCCTCCCACCTGCAGGGACCCCCAGACAAGACATTGTGTTCTGGACTCACTTTGGGCTCTTGGAGCAACGTGGTTATGAGATTCCTCTTTAGGGGTTCCGCTATTTCCCTTCGCAATGCCAGGGACCCTGAGCCAGTCATTTCCTCTCTCTAAAGGTCAGTCTCACCTGTTTAATGGGGATAGCAGTAATTACTTTAGAGAGTGGTTATGAAGATTAAATAAGAGAAACACTTCACATTGGGGACTGGCACAGACTAAATACTCAACAAATGTTAGCTGCTTTTATTATTGCTGTCATTATCCTATATCCCTACCTGTATAATGGGTTGTTCTACAACTTCACAGGGTTATTATTAACACATTTATTCCAGGTTTATTGAGCATCTACTATGTGCCAGGCACTGTTTTAGGCACTTGGGATAGATGACAGTGAATAAAATCAATAAATATTTTCATCCTTAGAGAGTTTATGTTCTAGTGGAGGAAGGTAGACAATAGATACAATAAGTAAATTATTATAGTAAGTTAAAATTGTTAATATTAAGCTCTGGCCGGGTGGCTCAATTGGATGGAGCATCCTCCTTTGCACCAAAAGATGGTGGGTTCGATTCCTGATCAGGGCACATACCTAGGCTTTGGGTTCGATCTCTGGCCAGGGGCATTTGGGAGGCAACCCATTGATGTCTCTCTCTCAAAAAAAACTTTAAAAATAAAAATAAAAACATCCTATGGTGAAGATTTTTAAACCTGTATATAAATACTATGGGGAAATTGGGGCAGGATAGTGAGGATGGAGGTTGCAATTTCAAGTGGGATGGTCAGGTGAAGCCTCTTTGAGAAGATAGTTAGATGGGAATGTATAAAGTGTCTTGTCATATGTGAGAAGAGCTAATTTAGGGTCCCAAGGCCTGTTAGCCCAGTTGATCTCACAAGGCTGAAGCTGAGAAAGATGGAGTGACTCCTAATCACCCAGATCTGCCTAAGGTCAGGCCCAGAGTGCCCTGAACCCCCAACTCAACAAGCCTCCCCTTGCCTATCCATTCTCTTCTCAGATCTTTCTGGCCTTGGCTCTTGCCTTTCTTTCTTTTTATTTTTAATCCTCACCAAGGATACTCTTTCCATTGAATTTTTAGAGAGAGTGGAATGGAGGGAGGAGGGGGAGAAAGAGAGAAATATTGATGTGAATGAGACACATACATTGGCCGCCTCCTTCAAGTACCCCAACAAACTCGCAGCTGAGGCCTGTGCCTTTGACCAGAATTGTGAACCCATGACCCTTTAGTCCTCGGGCCGGCGCTCTAACCACTAAGAAAACCAGCCATGGCATTCTTGCCTTTCTTTATGCCCCTAATCCTGGCTTCTTCCAAGCAGGTGAGCAGTTGGGAGAAGCTGCAGATGCAAGAGTGCTTGTGGTCTGGTGAGTGGGTCCTGCAGGAGGCTGGGACAGGGCCATTGCAATAGGGATGAACCCTGGAAGTGCCAGCTCCTGGGGTTAAAGGTCAGGTATGAAGGGGGACATGGCAGCCCCCAGCAAGGTTGGGTCTCAAGAGTGGACTCTCATCCCTTTCAGACTCTCTGGGGCCCCCAAAGGATGATATGCTGCTGGTGGAGACACGAAGCCCCCAGGAAAACAGATCAATCTGTGCCTTGGAACCCAGTGGTTGCACCCCACTGCTCAGCAAGGCCTCTACGGTGAGGGCTGGGGGACCCTTCTCCATGTACCTCTCCAGTTTCATCTCAAAACTAGCCTCAAATTTTCCCTCTATTCAATTTCCCCTCCTCTGAGCCAGGCTCTGTACTGGTCTCTGGGAAAAGGGGGGTGATTCAGACATGGGCCTTGTTCTCAGTAATCGCTCAGAAATCTTCCAACTTCTAGTGCCATCCCCTCACTCTGCCCAGCTGCATGCAGCCTGGTGGTCCCCTAGGTGCAGTGCCCCTAGGTGACAGCCTCCTAACCCTTGGCTTGGCAGAGGGCAGCTCACCTTGGAGAGCAGTTACTGCAGGACCTCCAGTCAGGACAGTGTCTGCAGGTGAGTAGATGGCAGGCGAGCCCTACCCCAACATCCAAGGGCAACACCCCTAACATTTTACCTTTGGCTTCTTCCACTTCTTCCTGTGCCTGAGGACACTAGGGGGCCTCACTCTTCCCCACTGTCCTTCTAGCACCCACCCACCATCTATTTGTGCTTTTTTCGTTTCCAGTCCTGGGGAAGCTAAGAGTTGAAGGAGTATAGTTCCTGTCTCTAAGTTACTCTGCTTGCTAAAAACCCATAAACAGATAACAACATTCACATGTGCTAAGTGCTTAGTTTCCAGGGAGAACTCAAGGAAGGGTTTCTTCATGTGGGCCATATCTGGCATGAAGACACATTCCAGGCAAGAGGCACAGCATAAGCAAAGGCAGAGTAGCTTGCGAGAACATGCTATGTGTGTGTGTAAATATGCATAATTGAAGCTGGAAATTTGGAGATCAGGCTAGCTAGAATTTGGTGAGTGCTGAAGGCTCAGGGCTTGGTTTTGTGTCTTACAGCTATGGGATAATGACCTGGGAGCGCTATGGGCCTGCCCCATGGACAAGTGTGAGTATCACAAGAATGGCCCTTTCTCTTCCCAGCTCTCTGGGAGCTGAAATCTTGACAGGAACCACTCATGCAGGCAACATATGGGATGTCCTTTCCTGGTTCAGAAAAACCAGTCATTCTTCACTCATTCAGAAACCACGATGAGAGCTTGCAGGCCACCACCACATCGCCAAGATACAATACATGCCCCCATCCTAGTCATAGAAGGCTAGAAGGCATTAGCCCCAAATCACTTGATAGGTGTGAGCTATTGAAGCACTCTCTATAAAGTAAGTGTCCAGAGCCATGAATGCATATAACAGGGACCTAACTGCGATGGGGTAAGGAGCTCAGGAGAAAGGTTTGAGCTGAATTCTGAAGGCTGATCTAGGTGAAGGAGTTGGAGATGCATTTTTGTGAAGGCTGTGGGGTGCTTTTTTTTGAGGAACACCACAGTGGTCAGTGTGGCTGGAATGTCTTGGGAGGAGCTGAGGATGCATGGGCCATATAGAGCCTTGGGAGCCAAAGTAAGGAATTTGGAATTTACCTTAAGAGTAGCGGGAGCTTTCTGAAAGACTATAATCAAATTTGTATTTTTAAAAGATCTCTGGGTATGCCACGTGATGAATGAATTGGAGACAAAAAAGAGGTCAGGAATATGAGAAGGCTGTTGCAGTCACCAGAGAGAGTGAAGTCAAGGACCCAGCCACCTAGGCTTAAAGGACAATAATAATGATCTTTGAGGACTTACTATGGCCTAGCATTGCAAGTGCTTTATGTGTATTAACATATTAGTTCTCACAACAACCCTATCAGTAGGTTCTATTGTTATCCCAGTTTTACAGAGGTGAAAAATGGAAACAGAAAGTGAAGTCACTTATCCAAGGTCACCCAAGTAGATGGGTCTATATCCATATACTGGCTCTGACACTACGTGCTGTGGCCTTTGGGCAAGTCACTTCATTTCTCCTTCATGAAGTGGGGTGCAAGTGTAAGATCTCTAGCCCGTTTCTTCCCCTTGGTCTCCCAGATATCCACAAGCGCTGGGCCCTGGTGTGGCTGGCATGCCTACTCTTTGCCGCTGTGCTTTTCCTTCTCTTCCTTCTCAAAAAGGACCATGTGAAAGGTGAGTCATTTCCCGCTCCCCATTCCCCAGAGGCAAAACTGGATGGGGCCTGGGAGTTCAAAGACAGGAAGCAGCATCTGAGGTCACCCTTTGCCTCCGCCCCTCTCCCCTAACAGGGTGGCTGAGGCTCCTGAAGGAGGATGTCTACTCGGGGGGTGAGTGTGAGCCAGCGCCCAGCAGGAGGGCCGCCCCCAGCGGGCCGGGCCTCAGGCCATCTCACATGTTCCTCCCCCCTCTGTTTTCTCCTGCAGCGGCCGCAAGGGGCCGCGCTGTGCTGCTCCTGTACTCAGCCGACGACGCGGGCTTCGAGCGCCTCATTGGCACCCTGGCATCGGCGCTGTGCCAGCTGCCGCTGCGCGTGGTCGTGGACCTGTGGAGTCGTCGTGAACTGAGCGCGCAGGGGTCCTTGGCCTGGTTCCACGCACAACGGCTCCAGATCCTTCAGGAGGGCGGCATGGTTATCTTGCTCTTCTCGCCCGGGGCCGTGGCGCTGTGCCAGGAGTGGCTGCAGGACGGAACGCCGGCGCCCGGGGCGCACCGTCCGCACGACGCCTTTGCTGCTTCGCTCAGTTGTGTGTTGCCCGACTTTTTGCAGGGCCGGGCGCCCGGCCGCTACATCGGGGCCTACTTCGACAGTCTGCTCCACCCGGATGCCGTGCCCGGGCTGTTCCGCGCCGTGCCAGTCCTCGCCCTGCCCTCCCAGCTGCCTGATTTCCTGCGGACTCTGCAGGGGCCCGGCGCCGCCCGCCCCGGATGGCTCTGGAACAGGGCGGAGCAAGTGTCTCGAGCCCTTCAGCCCGCCCTGGACAGCTGCCTCCTTCCCCCGGGGACCCAAGAGACAGGACTCGAGATGGAACCTGAGGCAGGGGAGAGGACTTGAATAAAGGCAGATGCTGTTTTTCTATCCACGTCTCTTCTAGTGCGTGTCTCCGCCAGAGCGGCTGGCCTGGCACGCAGCCCGCGGCCCGGGGCCCCGAGGTCCTTTAACAACCCGACAGGTGCAGCCCGGCGCCACCTCTGGTTGGCTGGTACGCCATGACGCAATGGTACATGGCTCGCCACCATTGGCTGCGGCATGGGCTCCGCCCTCCGGGTGTGGGGGCCGCCCGAAGTTGCACGTCTTGCGCAGGCGCAGGCGGCAGAGGAGGTGGCGCTGAGGAGACAGCGGTCTGCGCCTGCGGCGGACTGGGTGCGTCGTCTCTTCCTCCCCCACAATCTACACGGATCTGGATCCTCCCCTGACGGCTCAGGGGCCGTGCTTTTGCGCCTGCGGGCCCTGAACTGACTGACCCCTTCTCTTCCTATCCAGATCTGGGCTCCTCCACACAAATCCTTCATCCGGCTTCTTCTCCCCCACTACTCGGAATCTGACCCATTCTACCTAATCCACCGATCCTGCCCCTAATAAACCTACCTTCAGACCCTAAAACAATGGGCTGACTTTTGCCTCCTTGCCAAGGGTGCAGGCTATCTCCTTAACGGTAACGAGGTTAACTTATTTCCGCTCATTTCCCCACCATACCCTCTCTCACCCGTATCCCAGTCCAGCCTCCTTTTTAAAATAACAGATCTGGGCTCCCAGACCCCTGGCATATCGGCACAGACTCCTGTCTTTCTCACCTGGCTCCTCCAGCGCACCCTACCCATGTCTTCCATCTATAGGTCCCCAGCCTGGGAAAAGATGGCCCCACGACCCCCAAGGGGCCTGGTCCCAGCTCTAGTCTGGGGCCTGAGCCTCTTCTTCAGCCTCCCAGGCCCAGTTTGGCTCCAGCCCTCTCCACCTCCCCAGGCTTCGCCCCCAACCCAGCCCCATCCGTGTCATACGTGTCGGGGACTGGTCGACAGCTTCAACAAGGTGAGTGCACCAGCAGCCTGGTGGGAAGGGCCCGGCTACTATAGCAAGCGGCTGACAGTGGGGAGATCTGGGATGCAAGTCGGTATGGATTCAAGTCCCAACTTGGTAATTACTAGTTGTATGGCCTTTGTGCCTGTTTCCTGGTCAGTGAAATACTGAAGTGCTAGAATGCGACAGGCACTGTACTTCTGCACTGAGGTATTACTAATTTTCTCCATTTCCAGGGTCTGGAGAGAACCATCGGGGACAACTTTGGAGGTGGAAATACTGCCTGGGAAGAAGAGAAGTTGTCCAAATACAAAGACAGGTAAGGGCTGGGTTTGTATAGCTCACCTCCCAGTCTTTGTTCTAGTAGTGGGGACCTAGAGAGCCTTTTGGGGAGTGCTTACTCATTCAACAAATATCACAATATCTATAGTACAGCAGTAAACAAGGCAAGCAAAATCCCATCTTCAAATAGCTTCCATTCTTGTAGAGGAGATAGGTGGTGAATAGGCAATAAGTAATGTCATATAAGGTGAATAACAGTAAAGCAGGGTGCTGAGAATGGTGAGAAGCATGGTGTTCAAGGTATGACATTTGAACAGAGACCTGAAGTGAAGGAGCAAGCTATGTGACAATCAGGGAAGAGAAGTGGACCGAGTGAGACTGAGCTTAGAATATCTGAGAAGTGGCTGGAATGGAGTGGTAGAGGACGAAGTAACCCAGGTACATGCCCGTGACTAGAAATCGAACCCACAGCCCTTCAGCGTGCGGGCTGACACTCTGTCCACTGAGCAGTTATTTATTTATTTTGCAGTTTTTTAAAACCACCTCCTATACGCCGGTCACTTTAAAATATATAATACATTATATGTCAGACTCTTTAAAAGATATAATACATTATATGTATATTTAATTTTTTATTGAGGTAGAATATACAACACAAATCATTTACCATTATAGATATTTTGTACATTCACACTGTTGTGCAAGCATTACAACTAGTTCCAGAACATTTTCATCATCCCGAAAAGAAACTCCATATCCATTAAGCAGTCACTTCTCATTCTCCCCTCAGTCCTTGACAATCACTAACTTGCTTTCTGTCTATGGATTTGCTAATTTTATTGGAATTCTATAATAAATAGTCTTTTATGTCTGGTTTCTTTCACTTATCAAACATTTTAAGATTTATCTATATTGTAACATATTAATATTTCATTTCTTTTTAAGGCTTAATAATATACTGTTGTGGAATATACCACATTTTGTTTATCCGTTCATCATTTGATGAACACGTGGGTTGTTTCTATCTTTTGGCTATTACAATGAACATTTGTGTACACATTTTTGTTTGAACACCTGTTTCCATTCTTTTGGGTGCAAATCCAGGAGTGTAGGTACTGAGTACTATGATGACTCCAGGTTTAACTTATCAAGGAATTACCAAACTGTTTTCCTCAGTTTCTGACCATTTTTCATTCTCACCTATAATGTAGGAGGGTTCCAGTTTCTCCACTTCCTCACCAACACTTGTTATATATTTTTACTTACATCTACCCAGCAAGAGTATACATCCCATTGTGCAGAGGCAGGAACTAAGATATCGTACAACAAACTGTAGGGGAGGTGGTATCCCCATTTTACAGAAGAGAAAACAGGTTCAAGAGAGATTGAATTGCCCGAAGTCATACAACTAGATTCAAACTCAGGTCTGACTCAAAACCAGTATCCTTTCCATGATGTCCTATGCCCTTTCCTTTGACCCTGTCATGGCATGAGGAGTGATCGGAGAGACCTTAGGGAGGCTGGTGGGTGTCATGGAATGTGTTCACACTACTCTACCCTGTCTGGCCAGTGAGACCCGCCTGGTGGAGGTGCTTGAGAACGTGTGCAGCAAGTCGGACTTCGAGTGCCATCGTCTGTTGGAACTGAGCGAGGAGCTGTTGGAGAGTTGGTGGTTTCACAGGTGAGTGATGTGGGGGCTTTCCCAGGGAGGTGCCACAGGCAGGACCAGTTAGTAAAGCAGGGGATTGCATGCTAGGGGCTGTGTCCTTGTTTGGCTCCTCCTTCCAAACCCAGGTCTACTAAGGACTTGCTGAAGGACTCGAGCTCTCACTCTGAGTTTGTTTGCCCCTCTGCCAAATGAGGAAAGGGCATTGGTCAAGTGGTCTTAGGGGTCTTATGTGTTGGGTGTATCAGAGATTCGGTGGGAGGTTGGGGGATGAGCAGCATCTCTGACACTAAGGCCCCCTTGCTGTCACACCACTCCCCGCCTCAGGCAGCAGGAAGCCCTAGACCTCTTCCAGTGGCTCTGCTCAGATTCTCTGAAGCTCTGCTGCCCCTCAGGCACCTTTGGGCCCTCCTGCCTTCGTGAGTTATTATTCAAGTTCCTCTTAAGGGATGGGAGGGGACTGCTGAGGCTGGGGCTCTAGTCCTGGCTCTGCCTCTAGCTGCCTGTGTGCACTTAGGCGGCTCAGATAAGCTCTCTGACCTCAGCTCTTACTTGCCTCACAGGGCCGATGAGATGAGAAAATTAATGGGGAATTTGGCTCTGTAAAAAAGATATGTGTGTGGTTAGACTGAGTCAGATACTCCTGTGGTTTTATCTTATATTTGAGAAATGCTTCCACCTCCACCCCTCATTTCCCATGCCTGGGGTCAGACTAGGCTCCATCCCTTGAACTAAGGGGACCTTATTAGAGTTGTCAGGTGCTGTCTTGATGCCCCCATTGTCACACCACCTTTTTCTACACACTGTTCTGATTCAGGAGCTAAACTTATTACCAGCCCCTTTTAGAAAAATCTTTCCAGAAGCTGAAGATAAAGACTTAGTGACAAAGATGATTAATTCAGTCTTTATAAAAGAAAAGATCTGTAAATAACCTAATTGTTCCATAGTGGAGTAGTGGTTAAGTAAATTTCATACAGTTTTATGACAAAATATTATGTTGCTATTAAAATTAAGTTTTCTTTCAAAAAATGTTAATGCTTTCTATATACAAGATTGTTTTTACAATCTCACCTGGTTTGGTGTTTGCCCACAGCCTGTCCTGGAGGTACAGAGAAGCCCTGCGGTGGCTACGGGCATTGTGAAGGGGAAGGGACTCGAGGGGGCAGCGGGCACTGTGACTGCCAAGCCGGCTATGGGGGTGAGGCCTGTGACCAGTGCAGCCTCGGCTACTTTGAGGTGGAGCGCAACGCCAGTCATCTGGTATGTTCGGGTAGGTAGCCAAAAGGTGAGGCGCTGGGCAGGGGCTGATGGGATGCCTGCCTGCTCATTCTCTTACTTCCGTCATTCCCCCCAGCTTGCTTTGGCCCCTGTGCCCGCTGCTCAGGACCTGAGGAATCACACTGTTTACAGTGCAAGAGGGGCTGGGCCCTGCATCACCTTAAGTGTGTAGGTGAGTAGGGCTGTGCCTTAGGTCTAGGAGGTAGATGGGCCTGGGCTTGGTTTTCCATCAATACCCACACCTCCGAGCTACACCAACACAGTTCCCATCGTTATGCACACCTCAGCCTGGGTGGGAAGGCAGAACAGTAACCAGGCACTACAGTACAGACTGATCTTTGTGCAACGAGAGATGTCCCTGGTCCAGCTGGGTAATGGTAAGGAATCAGGAAAGGCTTCTTAGAGGAGGTGTCATTTGGACCAAGTCTGGAAAATTGAGAAAGGGTTCGGATATTGAACTTGGGTCGGAGACCTGGGTTTGAGACTTGGTCTGTCTCAAACCTAGCCATTTGTATAAGTGAGGGTAATGACTAAGATACCGTCACAAAAAGATCCCCGAAGATTATGGCTTAAAGAATATAGAGGTTTATTTTTTATCTTAAATCACAGTCTCCAAGCGAGTGGTCCAGGCTGTCAGGGAAGCTCTTTTTGTCACAGTCATTCAAGGACACAGATTCCTTTCTTACTGTGCAGTCATCCCGTTGGGAGTTGTCTTTGTGGTTGAGGCTAGTTCACAGGCACTTATGTGTTCCATGACCTGGCACTCAGGGAGTAAGAGAGAGAAGAAAGTGCATGGGTGAGTCCAAGCCTGTTGTTTTAAAGCCAGGCTAAAAGTGGAGCACGTCACTTCTGTTTACATCCTGTTGGCTAGAACTCAACCACAAGGCCCTACTGAGTAGCAAGGCAGATTGGAAATGTACTCTCTGCCTGGGCAGCCTGGAGTCCAGCTGCGCCTCTCATTCTGTGTTGGTGGACAGCCTGCAGTTGCTGCCACACCATATGAGCCTGGCAACTCCATTCTGCAGCAATTCTGGTCTCAGCTTCCCTGTTAGGGAGCTGATGGAAATTCCCCATCTTGCCGGCCTGTCTGTAGATATCGATGAGTGTGGCACAGAGCGAGCCAACTGTGGAACTGACCAATTCTGCGTGAATACGGAGGGCTCTTACGAGTGTCGAGGTGAGTGTCCACTCCTGCAGAGAAGGGGCTGCGGGAAAGGTGGGAGAAACTGCTCCACACTTGCTCCCCCCATTTGTCTGCCTTCTCTGGCACCAGAACCCCTTGGCTTTAGGGACTACTCTTAACCTTCTCTCTCCTCTCTCTTCTGCAGACTGTGCCAAGGCCTGTCTGGGCTGCATGGGGGCAGGGCCAGGCCGCTGTAAGAAGTGTAGCCCTGGCTACCAGCAGGTGGGCTCCAAGTGTCTCGGTGAGTCTCCTGCCAAGGGGGACAGGTACTTTGGAGTACCTTGCCACCATGAATTGAGAGGGGCTGGAATAGGAACAGGGTAGGGGAAGGGTGGAATGTTACCTGGGTAAGGGCAGAAGGGAGTGCCAGAATGTGTACGAGACCGGGTCAGAGGTGCAGTATGTGAGACCTTGGAAGTCAGGCCTCTGATCCTTCCTTGCCCTCCCTCAAGATGTGGACGAGTGTGAGACAGAGGTGTGTCCAGGAGAGAACGAGCAATGTGAGAACACCGAAGGCAGTTACCGTTGTGTCTGTGCTGAGGGCTACAAACAGATTGAGGGCATGTGTGTGAAGGAGCAGATCCCAGGTGAGCCCCAGCCTGGCCCCCACCAAACCCGGTCTCCAGGCACTTCCAGCCCCTCAGCCCCTGTGGGGCTGCATGGAGACCTGAAGCCTGCCTCTTATCTTGAGTAGCTCTTGGTGGCCTCACACCTCCCTGGGGTAGAAAGAAAATAGGACTTGGCATCAAATTACTCTGCCTCCCCTAGCCTCTTTCCTCATCTGTCCAATGGGACCAGTCCTAGCCCTGGGCCTTTGAGAGCTACTGCAGGCCATGGTGCGGTGAGATGGACAGCCACGATGATATAACAGTGATCACTCCCACAACTCTCACCACATGTCAGGCACTGTTCCAAGCATGTTGCATGTATTAACTTATTTCACTGCTGAAACAAATCCAATGCTGCAGGTATCTTTCTGATCCCCATAGTGGAAACTAGGATGCAGAGAAATGAAGCAACTTGCCCAGGGCCACACAGCAAGCAGGTTGCAGAGCTGGGGTGTTGAATCCTGGCAGTCTGGCTCTGGAGCTGGGCTGATACATGTAGCATGCGCTGTCACAACTTGCTCACCACGTGGCCTTGGGCAAGCCTCTTCACCTCTCTGAGCCTCAGTTTCCTGTTTAGTGAGGGATGACAACCGCCCCTCTCAGAGTCGTTCTCAGCAGTAAATGACATCATGTGCTGGCATGCCTCGCAGGCATGTGGCAGCAATGATTGGGTGCGTGGGAGACTAACAGTGGGGGAGGAGTGACAAGTGCTTCTTATTCCTCACAGAGTCGGCGGGCTTTTTCTCAGAGATGACAGAGGATGAGCTGGTGGTGCTGCAGCAGATGTTCTTTGGTGTCATAATCTGTGCTCTTGCCACGCTGGCTGCCAAGGGTGATTTGGTCTTTACTGCCATCTTCATTGGGGCTGTGGCGGCCATGACTGGCTACTGGCTGTCAGAGCGTAGTGACCGTGTGCTGGAAGGCTTCATCAAGGGCAGATAATCTCTGCCATGCCTGCAGGGTCTCCTCCCACCAGGCTGCCTCCAAATCAGGCCTCTCTCCTGCCTGAACACTCAAGGCAGCTTGCTTTATTTTTCAGAGTGGGCTAAGTACCCCCAACCCACCTACAGAGCAGCTTAGGCACTCAGACCTGGGCAGGTGAGGCCCCTGGGATGCAGAAGGAGCCCTAAAAATGGATGTCATAGGATTTTGGCCTAGGGGAGAATGGGCAGGCTTCCTAATGTGTGTGGATTTTAAGTGTCTCCATACGATGGCTAATAGTGAGCTTTGGCCCCTGAGCAGGATGAGGGGGGTGGGCTCCTGCAGGGGTGGGTTCCATAGCCTCCTCCTGCCAGCTGCATGCTGCCAGCTACTGTTCCGTATTCACCTCCCCCACCCCTCAGCCACTGATTTATTTATTCATCTCAGGAAATAAAGAAAGGTCTTGGAAAACGGAGAAGCTTCAGTTTTACTGCCTGCCCTCCCACTCCCATGGTTGGCCTAAGCCAGTGGTCGGCAAACTCATTAGTCAATAGAGTGGCAAACCGCGGCTCACAAGCCGCGTGTGGCTGGAGAACCGTGATTTGCTGACCAGTGGCCTAAGCTACTGAGAGGCCCTGACCCTTGGGAAGATTTTCTAAAACCCTGGGAAATTGAGGGCTACTCTGGTGGAGGAGTAAAAGAAGGAGAGGCTTGGCCCTGAAGTGTGTTTTTTTAGGAGAAAGGGTGGAGGACCCAGCCTCAGGGATGGAACTTTTTGGGTTCAGTATCAGCTATTTTTTGGGCCAAAGGATCCTGAACAAAATGACTTTTGTCTCTGAACCTTCCTCTGCTCATTTATAAAATGGGTTTGATAATGCTTTCCACTCAGGCTTATTATGAGAATTAAATAAGATGGTGAATGTAAAGAGCTGAAGACAGTGTACAACAAATAGATGTTCAATAAAATATTGATAGCCATATTTCTAAAGCTCCTAAGGGTCCAGTGCCCTTTCCTTTGGAAGTCCCCCCGTCCCACATACTGGACATGGAATTACTGGAGGGTGGGGCCCCTACCTCTTCTCTGAACAGGATATTGGCATGGCCAGAGGGAGGCATGAGCCAAGTCCTTAAGGGTTTATTTCTTTGGCACAAAGACAAGCGAGCCTCATCCTTCCACAATGGGGAGTCTGGAGGGGTGTTTGGGGCACCTGAACCCCATTCCCCATACCTAAATCCATGCATGTCCACCCTGTATTCCACATAAATCACAGCCTCTGTGCAAAATACCTGCTGGAAAAAAAATAGAGATATTTAAAAAACAAAAAACGCGGGTGGGGGTTGGGGTCACTCCTGGCTGCTTCCAGTGGCTGCAATCAGGTTCAGGCCCCAGGATGCCAGTTTTTTTAAGGGCTCAATTGTCCCGGTCCGCCATGCCATATGGTCACTGAAGGCTGGTCCTACAACAGCGTGGGGTCAGCTCAGAGCTCAATGGTGTCACTGGAGGCGCTGCGAGAGTCCCCTGGCTTGCCGCGCGGCTGGACCTCACTCCGGGGTTCCACGGGCCGGCTAGGAGCAGTTGCGGTGGCTGGGGCAGGCAGTAGTTGCACCGTGCTGGGCAGCTCATCTAGGGGCAGACTGTCCACCGACGATATTCCGTGGCGCCAAGGGTTCCAGCTGATCTTGAGCGAGCCCCGAGAGAAGCTGTCCATGGAGCTGCCAGAAGCCACCTGATCCGGCTCTTCCACTACGTGTGGTGGGACCGGCCCGCGGACGCGCACGTCGCTGAGCGACCGGCAGCGGCCACGGAGCAAGGAGCCCGCGCCGTCGAGCTCAGTGTCCGGATGGCTGCCCCGGCGCGGCCGCAGCGCGCCCCCAGGCGGCGGGGAGGCTAGACCGCGCAGGCCGCAGCGTCGGAACACGCTGTCTCGCACCAAGTGCTCTCGGAAGAGCGCGGCGTCGATGCTGCGGCTCAGGTTGATGGGTGACGGCGGCCGCAGGTCCAGCTCGCTCATCGACGGAGCCGGCCCCACGCTGCTACGGGAGAGCACCGGGCCCCCCTGGGGACCGCGGCCCAGGGACGAGGCTGAGCCCCAGGCGCCTGAACTGGGTGTGGCAGGGGGCGCTCCCTCCGCAGAGTTGCGGATGAGGCTCTTGTTGATCTCCAAGCTGCCTGCGCCGACGCCACTGGGCCCCGCATAGCAATTGTTGGGTCGCTCCGGCACCTCGCTTTTGCCCGAGGGCGCCGGGCACGCCAGGCGCAGCAGCTTAGCCCAGCACGCATGCTCCGTGGGCGGCCTGGGCCGCGCCGCGACCACAGCGGCCAATGCCAAGACGAGCGCCCAGGTCAGCTCCAGCAGGCGCAGCCAGAAATGGACTCCCCACCAGGCCCAGGAGAAGCGGCCCACGCGGCCCGGGCCTGGGTACAACCAGAGGGCAGCTGCCAGCTGTAAACCGCTAGCCAGCAGCCCCAGGGAGCCCGCCACTGCCAGCAGCCGCGGCCCCGGGCTGGCATCCCAGCCTCGCGGCCCGTCCAGCAGGCGGCGGCGGCACAGGCAGAGCGTGCCCAGAGCCACGGCTGCGCCCCAGGCGCACGAGAAGCCCTGAGCCACGAGGTTGAGCGTCGGCGTGGACGACAGCAGGTCTGTAGCGAGTAACCCCACGCCGTGAGTCAACGCCGTTACTCCCAGGAGAAGCGGGTTCTGCAGCTGCTGGGGCAGCCCCGGACCCAGTCCTAGTAGGGTCAGGGCCGCCAACGCGGTGAGAAGCAAGGGGAAGGGGAGGTTGTAGAGCACCAGGCTGGCGCGTAAACCCAGCCGCGCCTGCGAGCCGTAGGGGTCCGCAAGCATGTAGGCAGATCGCAGCCCCGATGCTAGGAGCACCAGCACTGCCGCCACCAGTGCCAGCCAGGGCCCCGTAGTGGCGGCTGCCAGAGAGGCCATTGCTAGCAACATTGGCAGCAGAAAGAGCACCCCCACCCCATAGACGTGCAGCTCCCAGGAAAAGCTCAGCACCCGCCGAAGGGGACCCCAGCGCAAGGGGGGTGCGGTGGCGTTGGCCGGAGGGCTAGAAGCTGGGGCAGATGCCATGGAGCTGGCTGAGGGCTCCGGAGGAGGTGGCTGCCCCAGGGCGCGCTGCGTGGTGACCCGAATGAGGCCCCGGCGTGACGTCGAGGGGGCCTGGACTGGGGGTGCTGGGGGATGGCTTTGGGGGCGCCCCGGCCACTCCTCGGCTTCGTCTGCAATAACATTATTAAAATAGCCCTTTGTAAAATGTTTTTGATTTTACATTATTCCCTAATGTGATGGGCAAGGTTAACTTTTCCAAGCACATCTATAAATGGGGATGGTAGCAGCACCTACCTCACTGGATTTTGGTCAGGATTGAATGTTTAGCATAGTGCCCAGCACCCAATGAGTGTTAAATGGATGTGAGCTACCATTTTTTATTAATATACCAGTTCTTATAGGCTTAATATTAGAATCACCTGGAGACCGACTGCATCAGAATTCCATGGGAATTTTTTAAAAGCTCCTTGAATGATTTGCCAGAGTTGGAGAATCACCACTAAATACATCCATGTTACATTTAAGAACATTCTAGCCCCAAAAGGTCAAATGCCTTCTCCCAGAGTACCCAGTGAGTATTAGTTTAATTAGCCCAAGTTGTTTGAAGGAGGTCCTGGCCAATTCCTTTAAGAGCTGTTTGTCCTCTTTTACTCCCCACCCTCCCATATGGACCTCACACAATTCTTAGTTATTAATAGAGCACCACTGTCCCCAAACCCCCAGCCATGCCCTCACCTGGCTGCAGGGTCCTCACAGGACTCTCTGTTTGGTTTGTAGCTGGGCCCGGGTCCGAGGGGCCAGGGATGAGGGACTTGGGAGTTTCTGGGGCCCCCATTGCTCCTCTCACCCTCTGGGGAGAGACGGGGTCTGCTCCATTCATTGCTGCTATCTCTAAAATGACAAAAGCAATCATTACTTTGCCTGACCCCTCCAGCAGTCCCCAAAGTCTAATCCCTCAGAAGAGAGGCGCAATCACCCTCAGAAAGGAAAATGGGACCCAACAATGGGCAAGGGCATACAGAAACTGGGGCATCCAGCTGCCATGGAACACTCCCCCCACCCCCAGCCCTGCATGGCACCCTCACTTTGGTACTTACCTGGCTTGGGCTGCTCATGAGGAGTCCCTGAGGCTGGAGGACCTGAGGGTTGGGGTCCTGGGGAGCCCTGAACATCAGGGAAGTCAGCCTGCTTCGGTGAGAGACTTGTAAAACTGACTGCCCAAATCTCCCCACCTTTAGCCTTTTTGGGGGGCTCAGCTGGCAGCTCTTTGGCAGGAGGAAGGCTTCTGTTCAGTGCCAGGTCTGGCTGGAACCCAGGCTCCTGAGTGGATGCCACCTCACCTGGGGATACTGAGCCAATCACAGGGGCTGCTGGATCCTGCTGGGTGAAGATGGGGCCTTGAGCTATCTCTTGGAAGTCTTCCTCACCCCCATCCTGTTCTTCCAGCACTGGCCTCCTGATAGTGCCTGAGTCGGGTGCAGGAGTGTGGGGAGGACCCTGGTGGGCTGAGGGGGATGTCTCTGAGACCCTGGAATTGGCTTCAGCAACCAGACCCTCATCTCTAAGTGGTCTCTGTCCACCTTGGCCTCCAGGCTCCCTTGGGGAGGGAGGAACTGTGGCTACCCTGAGCTGGAGTCTGGGAGTTGTTGGAATGAAAGTGATATGGGGGGACCCCACTGGATGGGGTGCTGGTGCATCTTGCTCCAGAGGCTCCTGTGAGTCAGGAGGTCCTGTCCAGCCCTGAGAATTTGGCCCTTGAGCCACCTGGAAATCATCAGTTACTGGGAGTCCTTCTCTCTGAGCCCCCTGGGCTGCTTGAGGTCCATGCAGGGCTGGGCCAGGGGGAGAGTCTTCGATCCTTTGAGGCACCTCCTCAGCAGGGACCTGGGGAACACTGGAGTTCCCAGGGCTCTCATCTCTGGACTGCTGCCAGAGGAAGGCTTCGGGCTCTGTGCCAACAGGGTGGCTGGGGTGGGCTCCTGGGGTCAGGTGTGGTTCCCAGTCTTCTTGTGGCCTCGGAAGGCCCCTGCCCAGGGCAGGGCCAGCCCCCAGAGACAGCAGCAGCAATAGCAGCAGGAGGCCATGTACATGGCCCCGTGGGCTGGAGGCCATGGTCCACTCTGATGCCTGGGCCTAGAACCCTAAACTTCCAGTCCTCACTGGATAAGCCTTTAAAAAAAGAAGAAGAAGAAGGGAATGACATTTGTGATAGAGGGGGCTGCCCCAAGGGTGCTGGTGGAAAAGGATGAAGGGCGACAGGAGGCAGGTTCCTCCCCGCCTTTCCCCACTTGCTGGTCAGTCTCTTTGTGATGCCCAGGGTGACCTTTTAAAACTGCATCTCTGGGCATGCCACTGCCCTAATTCAAAACCTCCAGGGGTTCCCCATCACCCTCAGAAGAGAATGAAGACCCTTTCCGGGCCTCCCAAGGCCACACCAGGCTGCTCACCTACCCTTCAACACCTAGTGCACTGCCTGTTGCCCCATGCCTTTGCCCCGTCATTCCCTCTGCCCAGAATGCCCTCTCCCTTCTCCTGTACTTGCTGAAATCCTATTCTTTTTTTTTTAAAATATATTTTATTGATTTTTTTACAGAGCGGAAGGGAGAGGGATAGAAAGTCAGAAACATCGATGAGAGAGAGACATCGATCAGCTGCCTCTTGCACGCCCCCTACTGGGGATGTGCCCGCAGCCAAGGTACATGCCCTTGCCGGAATCGAACCCGGGACCCCGCAGTCCGCAGTCCGACGCTCTATCCACTGAGCCAAACCGGTCTCGGCTGAAATCCTATTCTTGAAGTCCCAGCTCAAATATCAGAGAGGTGGAGGGGAATTGGCCCCTGCTTTTGAGGAGGGAGCTGGGTTTGAATCCCAGCTTTGCCAGTCCCTGGGTGGGTTACTTTACCTTTTTGCATCAGAGTTTTAGGAAAATAGGTATAAAAAGAGTACCTAACTCTAAAGGGCTCTTATAAGGCTTACATAACAAAACACACAATGGGTCAGACCTATGATAGGAGCATAAGTACTAGAGCTCTTTTACTTTTCCCTTTGTCCAGAAAGCTTTCTTAACCATTTCAACAAATAACCGGAGCACATACCATGTACCAGGCTCTGTGGATAAAGCAGTGAACAGAATTGGCAAGATACCTACCCTCATGGAGCTGGCATTCTAAGAAAGGAACAATGAGTGATAAATAAGGTGAGCTATGGAGGAAAGAAAACAGGATTAAGAGATAGACGGATGGGTTGGGGGGATACTTTTCACAGGGGGAAAGCCTCTCGGAGGTGACATTTAAGCTAAATGCTGAATGAGAAGGAGCAGCCATTTGAAGATATGGGGGAAAGCTTTTGGCAGAAGGAACAGAAAGTGCAAAGGCCCTGACACAGGAATGAGCTAGGTGAGTTAAGGTAATAAGGAGGCAGTGTAGCTGGAGCTCAACAAATGGAGAAAGTGGCAGAGGGAGATGAAATCAGGAAGACCAAGCTAGATCCCAAGAGGACTGGTAAACCATGGTAAGGCGCCTGGATTTTATTGTTTCATAGGAAGCCAATGAAGATGCTGAGCATGGGAGTTTGACCATCTAATAAATGTTTTCAAAGAGGGAGAGGGGCCAGCGTAGAAAGCCAGGTAAGATATGACTGTGGCTTGTTTCAGCATAGACATTTCTTTCCCTGACACCCCCTCCACCCCTTCCCACCACCCTGGTCACATCGTGTAGTACTCTCTTGTCTCCCACACTGGCCTGAGGCTTCTTAAGGCTGCATCTGATCTTCCATTCCTTGTCTTCAGCCCCCTAGCATATGACCTGCACCAGCTATATATTCCCTAAAGTTTCCACTCCTGAGAGTCTCTAGCTGAGCGAGGGGGGCAGCAAGGACCCCACAGCCAGGAGAGGGGAGGAGAGCTTGGGCCTCAGCATGTTTAGGGGCAGAGGCCCTGCTCCTTTCCTCTGGGAAACACCTGTGCCCAGATCTCCCTGCCTCCTAGCCCTTGGTGGCCTACAGACACTTTGAGAAGCCAATGGAAATTCCAGGCTTTCTCCCCAAGAAAATGCCCAGGCTCACCAAAAGTTGTGGACAATTTCAGGGGGTTCAAAGACCCCCTGAAACCCATCCCCCAAAGTGTGTTTAGACTCTGCCCTACATCCTTGTTGGCTCATTTCTCAGACATTCACCAAGCTCCATGCTCTGCTCCTCTCCCAGGCCAGGTGCTGGGGATCCAAAGAGAAGCATCAGTTCTAGTGTCAGGAGTGGGGGTGAGCTGAGGGGGACTGACTGAAGGGCCTCTAACACAGATACTCCTTCATAAAGGTTGCTGGTTCGATTCCCAGTACTCCTGTTGAGCTCTTACCCAATCAGGCTCCTGTGCTGAGCATAGCTGAATGTCCTTGATTTCATCCAACCCTCCCAACACAAGCAGGTGTGGGTATACCCATTTCACAGGGGAAGAAACCGAGGTTCAGAGAGGTTGAGTAACTCACCCAAGGTCACACCGTCATACTAGGCATTGTGAAACGCGCTGTAGATTATTTTGCACAGGGAGTCCAAAAAGCTTTGCAGAGGAGACCGCTGAGCTGGGCCTTCAATAAGCATATGCCATCTGCGCACCACCCCCAATCCAAGAGATGTGGGCATCTGCGGACAAAGAGGGGGCTGCCCAGCACTAGATTTCAGCTGCTGGAGAAATGTGTTATTGGGGGGGGGGGGGGGCGGCGGGGATAGGGATATCTCCTTGTCTCAGGGTCTAGGGAGAGGGCAGTGCAGGGCAGCGTCTGGGAGCTGGCCCATCTCAGGTTACCTCTCTTCCTCCTCCTCCTGTCCCCTGGCTCCGCGCCTTCCCGCAGTGTCCTGGGTGGGGGTGGGCTCTGGTGCAGGCCCTTCTGCTCCCTGCTGAGGCCGGGGCTGCAGGCCATGCTCCCTGCCTGGGCCCCACCATTGCCCCCTTCCTTTGCCAGTTCCTCACCTGGGCGTCGCGCCGGCAGCCCCCGCGTTCACCTTGCGCGTGTCCCAGCAGCCGCTTGCAGCGCCGCATCCTCCCAGATGCTCAGACTTGGCTAACAGAGCCCGGCGCTGCCGATTGCTGAGCCCGCCCACAGAAACGGCATCCTTGCTTAACCCTTTCCCCCTAGGCGTGGATTCCTCTCCCAGCCCGGACCTCCCCACTCGTTGAGATTCTCAGGGCTAAGAGGGAACCTAGGCCCCCTCTGAGTGATGTGGAAATCACTTCCCTAATGCCGCTCAGAACGAGGCAGTTGGTCTCGGCATACCTCAGGGGATGGAGAGCTCGCTTCGTTTATGCTCTACTTACATCCTTATAGGGATACAAACAGGTATGGGTAAAGCCTTCCTACAGCTTGATGTGTATCCTTCAGATCTTTTCCAGTGTACAGTCGCATACATCTTTTAAAGAGAAATGAGATCATACTGTACATACTGGTCTGTAACTTGCCTTCCCCCTTCACTTTGCAATAGATCCTGGCACATTTTCCATGTAAATGTCTACAGATCCACCTCATTTCTTATATCAGCTATTGAGAATTGCAGTATATGGTCAACCTGTAATTTTTATTTATATGGTCCCTGAGGTTGGACAGGTAGGTTGTTTCTAGCCTTTTGCTAACAAGAGTTAATGAGGCAGGGACCAAATCTTGCAGAGATATCTTTATACACATGTATGAGTGTACCTGTCAGATAATTTCCTACCTGAGGCATGGCTAGATCTATGGGTCTGCGCATTTTCAATTCTGATAAAAATTGTTAAAGTGCTCCTGGACCTTCTTTGGACAGCTCCCGATATACTAATTATCCAATGTTAGCTTCAATACATTAAACCCACATAAGGAATATATGTGGTCATTAGATATGATATAGTATCTTTATTTATATTTAAAATATATTTTATTGATTTTTTACAGAAAGGAAGGGAGAGGGATAAAGAGTTAGAAACATCAATGGGAGAGAAATATCAGTCAGCTGCCTCCTGCAAGCCCCTTACTGGAGATGTGCCCACAACAAAGGTACTGCCCTTGACCAGAATCAAACCTGGGACTCTTCAGTCCTCAGGCTGAGCCAAACCGGTCAGGTCATGATATAGTATCTTTAATGGCATGGAGAAATTTCCAGAGTAGATTGTTGTTTAATTATTTACATTTCAGTCATTTGAATTTTAGAAATAATATATCCTGATTGTCCCAATTCAAACAACACAGAAATGTTCAAAGAACATGTTAACTATCTTAGCATTGGCTTCTCTAACTGTGCCCTCCCATAATGTACCACAGTTAACATCATACTCTTTCCTTTGCTTTCAAGAACATGTATGTGGCCCTGGTTGGTGTAGCTCAGTTGGTTGAGCCTGGTCCCATGCACCAAAAGGTTGCTAGTTTGATTTCTGGTCAGGGCACATGGCCAGGATGCGGGCTGGATCCGTTCAGGAGGCAGCCGATCCATGTTCACTCACCTTGATGTTTCTCTTTCTCTCTCCCTTCCTCTCTCTCTAAAAATCAATGAAAACATTTAAAAAATATGTACATGCATTTGTTTACAAAAATGGGATCATACTATGCATATTATTCTATAACTTTGTTTTGCCTCAACAATATATGTGGAAACGTTTTGAAGGTAATACCTATTAGTTCCACCCTTTTCTTTCAACAAGCCACACAGTATTGCATGATGTGTATGCTGGGTCATTTACTCAGACACTACCTGTATTCTCCTACTATAGTGGTTTACAAGTTTTTTCTACTAGAAACAATATTAATAAACATCTGTACATACAAATACATCTTTAATGCTGGTACTCTGAATTATATCAGATAATTATTTGATCATTTTTGTTCATATCTGTTGATATATCTTATCCTTAAATATTAGAGAGTAAGTAGGAGTTAAGATGTGATTTTTACTTAATTTTGCTTTTCTATTTACCAATATTCTATACAACCATGTATTTCTTTTGTGACCAGAGATAAGAATGGTAAGTGTCACTAAAAAAAGAAAGATTTTTTTTCCCAGGGTTGAGCTGAACTCTCCCTCACAGTGTTTTCCTACCCTTGGCTCTTACAGAAAAGCAGTTCAGGACACACTTGTGTCTGACATGGTGTGTGATGTGAAGAATGGTCAATCTTTAATAACTGATTCAGAGTGGAGTTGGAATCCGGATAGCTTTTCTGACTCTGGGAGAGGGTCCCAGCTTTTTCCATTTTACCATATCATCTGACCAGTTCCATTACTGTTTTCCTTGGGACATCTCTCCTCTTTTTGCTTCTTTTTTTTAAAAAATATATTTTATTGATTTTTTACAGAGCTGAAGGGAAAGGGATAGAAAGTCAGAAACATCGATGAGAGAGACATCGATCAGCTGCCTCTTGCACTCCCCCTACTGGGGACGTGCCCGCAGCCAAGGTACATGCCCTTGCCGGAATCGAACCTGGGACCCTTCAGTCCCTAGTCTGAGGCTCTATCTACTGAGCCAAACCGGTCTTGGCCTCTTTTTGCTTCTTAATAGGTCAACAATGCCCCCTTTAAAGTATTACTCTTGGAATTGAATTCAGTTGGGAATAAAGCTGAACTTTCATCTCCCCTTTCCTAGATTCTACTCCTCCATCAATATGTCCTCACACCGAATTAATGTTTCTGGCAGCCACATCACTTGCTCATTGTTGATCTGGTAGGTTTTCCACATCTCTTTGTGTGCAGTTGGTTTCTTGACCCTCAATGTAGGGTCAACATTATTTTAATGTTTATTTTATCTTGTTGGATCTAGTGGGAAGTTATCTGGATCCTGGTTCTGTATACAGTGGATAATTGGCATTTTAGGGCCTTGCCCAAGATCTATTTTTCTTACAAGATCCTAATTTCCTTTGGGGGAACCATGTCTTTTCCCTGTGTGGGAAACCCTGGTGGGAGGACAGTTGTGGGGGCCTATTACAGAAGCTGAGGGGTATAGATCCTTCTCTCACTGCCTCCTGTGAGCTCTGGTGAGCCTCCTTTGGGTTGTCAAGATCCCCTCAACAGGTTCTCTTCCTCATTTCACCCCAATCGTGCTCCTGCAAAGTCTCACTGGCCTAACAGTGCCCCACCCCCTCAGGCAGCATCATCCAGCTGCTCCCTGGCTCCCTCTTTGGAACCTGGAACCCCAATCCCATTGGTTTTTCGAACCATCAATTGGTAGGGTTTTTAAGATTCCAGACAAAAGCGAGAGAGATTATAACTCCTTTGGCCAGAAGACAAGGTGAAAGCTGATCTTATGGAAAGAGAAGACTGGCTGGGGTAGAGGTAAATGTTAGCATGGAGTGCCAGGTATAGGTGAGGAGTAGCCTGGCACCAAAAGGAGCTCTCAGTATCATTCTGGAGACTCTGGGACAGGGGATGGGTGGAAGGTGATTCTAAGTATATGGGGGATGGTGAATTGCTTCATTTACCAAGCAGTCAGCCAGGAGCGGTACTACCCACCTTACATGCATTATTCTTTTTAAGTGGTCACAGCAACCCTATATATTATTATGCTCTTCTTTTTATAGCTAACAAGGTGAAACTCAGAGAGGTTAAGCAATTTGTTCAAGGTCACACAGCAAACAAGAGGCTGCGCTGTAAATCTGACTTTAGAGCCAGTGCCTTTAATGGTGATGACATCATTCTGCACCTTTGGAAGAACCTCAGAAGAAGAAGGGGACATGAAAACCCCAAGCCTCCCAGGTGTGTTAGGAGTTTGAATCTATGAAAACAGGCCTCCAACTTGGAACTGTATTGAAGGAACTTCAACAGTGTTGAGAGCTGTTGGGAGCTCCCTCCCAAAAGTGCCTTGGAAGCTCCCAAAGAAAGGGAGAGAGAAAGAAAAGGCAAAGGTGATATGGCTGGCAGTGATGAAGTCTCCTGCTTAGACAATACCTAGGAGAGTTGGCTGACATTTTGTTTCTGGCTGGTCACTCTGGTGTAAACAAAGAAACAAAAGGCAGAACAGGTAGGAGACAGTGCAACCTGGATAACCTTCTCTATGCTGTGCCCTCAATCCTGAACTCAGAGGGCTTGGAGACTCACATTCTTTCCCTAAACTGGCCGAATTAAGCCTCAGCGGTTCTTGGAGTCTTAACTCGTGTTTTTTTTTTCTCAGATTTTAGCCACCTTGGACACCAGCTAAATGAACCTAAACTTTAAAAAATGTTTTGGTTTTTTTTTTGTTAATTGATCATTTGATATACACTTTAAAATTAGCTGTTCCCTCTCATTTCCAATTCCTTTAAATTCTTTCTGGTATTTATGATTATTTCTTCTAGTATTGTATCTATTTTGTAAGCATCAGATTTGTACTGCAAATGTTAAGTGGTTTTTTTCCAGTTTTAAATTTATCTATTGACTGCTTATTAAGGAATATGAAGATTGAGCTCTTATATCACTTTCTACATTTTACTGTACCTCTTGTTTACATGACTATTCTGCATTTACAATACTAGAACTGCAAAAACAATTGTTCAAGCTGACTAAACAAAATTCAATTAGTGTTCAAGAAGTGTAGTATAATTATAATTCCTTTGATTTATGGTCTGTTTTTCCTGGGGTAAGTATTACTTGTTTGTTTGTTTTTAATTTGTGTAATTATTTTTTATTCTCATCCTCCCACCCCTTTGGCAACCATCAGCTTGTCCTTTATAGGTATATTTCTATTTTGTTTTGTTTATTCATTTGTTTTGGGTGGGTTATTTTTGTATGACATATAAGTGAAAACATACTACATTTGTCTTTCTCTGCCTGACTTATTTAACTTAGAATAATATCCTGTAGATCCATCCATGTTGTCACAAATGGCAAGATTTCATTCTTTTTTTATTGTGGAATAATATTTCATTATTATACTATGTAATAAAAGAATAATATGCAAATTGACCATACCTTCTATCAAGCCACACCCACAGCCATGCCCATCAGCCAATCAGGAACAAATTATGCAAATAAACCCAAACCAAGATGGCCAAAGCCACTGAGAGCAGAAGGGAGGCTTGGCTTTCCCTGGCAATGGAGGAAGCCAAGCTTTCCACCTGCCCTTGCCAGCCTAGGCCTCCACTCAATGCTACAAAGTTTCAATTATAGAAGATATATTCTAACAGAAATGGCGACAATCACGGAGTTGGAGAGAACAAAGGCTAGAATTGCCTGGGCAATGGAGGAAGCCTAGCTTCTGCACCCCTAGCGCCTAGGCCTGTACTCTAGCCTACAAGTTTCAAATATAGAATTTAAATGAACCCAAACAGAAATAGTGTCACCACGGAGTGAGCAGGAGGCTTGGCTCTGCTCCAGGCTACAACGTTTCAGTTGTAGAATATAAATTAATCCCAGATCCCAGGGGCTCCGCTTGGGTTGCTGGGGAGGGTAGCTGGCCTGCAAATCACCATAGGCCCCTCGCCCAGGCCGCCCCACACCCCAAGGGAACCCTCACCCTGATCCGAGATACCCTTCAGGACAAACCAGCCAGTCCTCACCCATGCACCAGGCCTCTATCCTATCTAATAAAAGAGTAATATGCAGATTGAACATCACTCCAACACACAAGAGTGCTGACCCCATGTGACAAAGATCCTGCCACCATGTGGACACAAGATGGCCACCACAAAATGGCCAGCAGGGGAGGACAGTGGAAGGTTCCAGGCCTGCAAGGGAGGGCAGTTGTGGGCGATCAGGCCAGCAGGAGAGGGCAGTTAGGGGTGACCAGGCCAGCAGAGGAGGGAAGTTAGGGGCAAACAGGCTGGCAGGGGAGCAGTTAGACATTAATTAGGCTAGCAGGGTAGTGGTTAGGGGGTGATCAGGCTGGCAGGCAGAAGAGGTTAGGGGCAATCAGGGAGGCAGGCAGGTAAGTAGTTTGGAGCCAGCAGTCCTGGATTGTGAGAAGGATGTTCGACTGCCCATTTAGGATCCCTAGTAGGATCGGGCCAATGGGCAGTCAGCATCCCTCGAGGAGTCCCGAATTGCACAGGGTGCGGGCTGGGCTGAGGAACATCCCCTGCCCCCTGTGCATGATTTTGTGCACAGGGCCTCTAGTGATATATAAAGTATACATCACTAGAGGCTCTGTGCACAAAATTTGCATAGTAGGGGTGGTCCCCTCAGCCCAGCCTGTACCCTTTCCAATTGGGGACCCCTTGGGGGACATCCCTCTCACAGTCTGAGACCGTTGGCAACTAACTACTCACCTGCCTGCCAGCCTGATCACCCCTAACTGCCTTCTTCCCACTGGCCTGGTTGCCCCTTACTGCTCCCTCTGCCAGTCTGGTCTCCCATTACTGCCCCCTCCTGCTGGCCTAGTCACCCCTAACTGCCCCCCTGCCAGCCTGGTCACCCCCAACTGCCCCCCTGCTGGCTTGGTTGCCCCCAACTGCCCCCTCCCCTGGCCTGGTCACCCCCAACTTCATCCTGGCAGCCTGGTCACCCCATGCAGCCTGCTGTTTATTTGTTTGGTTTTCCCCTCACTAACCCCCCTGCCGGCCTGGTTGCCCCATGCAGCCTGCTGTTGGGTCATCCGTCCGGTGTTTTGGTCGTAATGGCCCCTGGCTTTTTATAGATTAGCATAGCTTGGCCAGCATGGCTCAGTGATTGAATATCGACCTATGAACCAGCAGGTCCCAGTTTGCTTCCCAGTTCAGGCACATGCCATGTTGCCGGCTTGGTCCCTAGTGTGGGGTGTGTAGTAGGCAGCCAATCAGTGATTCTCTCTCATCATTGATGTTTCTATCTTTCTGTTCCTTCTTCTCTGAAATCAATAAAAATATATTTAAATATCCTATCTAATAAAAGAGAAACATGCAAATTATCGTACCTTCACTACACTACCAGCCAATCAGGAGCGGGAGGGCAGGGCAGGGTGGGGCAGGAGCAGCCTGAGGTACCCTAACCCAGCACCAGGGAGGGAAGCACACCTTGAGGGGGGCGTGGCCGTGGCAAAGGACTGAAGTCACCTCTCCGGAGGTTACCCAAGGTCTTATTTCAGCCCTGATGTTGGGCTGCTTCCCCCAACCATAAGTTCCCAACACACTTCCAGCCAGAGTTAAAGGAGGCTTCTTCTGTTTTTAAGGCATCGCCATATCCAGTGCCTGCCAGGCCCCTGTGAAAGCACTACTCCTTAGGTCTGGGGTGCTGGGAGCTGAAGCAGAGAGGCTGTGAGGCCCAGCTCACCAAGGATGCTGGCCCCCCATCACCCCCTCCCAATTATCCTGGCTCATCTTCCCTATGCATTCCTGCTCACAGAGAGCGTGAGGTGGTGGTGGCAGCAGGATGGGAGGCCTACACCCTCCTCCAATCTAGAGGGGCTTGACAGGGGACCTCAGGCCTTGACCCCCATCCTGGCACCAGGTCAGGGGACCTGAGGCCATGTCCTCCACCCAGTGGGGCTTGACGGGGGACCTCAAGTGTACTTCCCGTCCTGGTGCTGGGCTAGGGTACCTCAGGCTGCTCCCCCAGCCCCAGCTCCAGGCTGGGGGGCCTCAGGCCGTGCCTCCCACATGGTGCGGCTTGACAGGGGACTGACTGCAGGCCACACTGCCAACCCGGCAGGGCTTGACAGGGGACCTCAAAGTGTGCTTCCCATCCTGGTGCTGGGTTAGGGGACCTCAGACTGTTCTCTCCACCTGGCAGGGCTTGACAGGGGACCTCAAGCCACATCCCCACCCTGGCACCAGGCTGGGGGACCTCAGATCATACCCTCCGCCCCAGCATCAGGCCAGGGGACCTGAGGCTATGCACCTCCTGCCTGCCTGGCTTGACAGGGGACCTCAGACTGTGCCCCCCACCCAACGGGGCTTCACAGGGTACCTGAACTTGTGCCCCCATGCCAGTGGGGATTGACGGGGGACCTGAGGCTGTGCTTCCCTCCCGGTGCTGGGCCGGGGGACCCGAGGCTGTGCTCCTCTGCCTGGTGGGGCTTGACGGGGGACCTCAGGCCATGCCCCCTACCCAGCAGGGCTTGACAGGGGATCTCAGGTTGTGTCTCCCACCTGGTGGGACTTGATGGGGGACCTCAGGCCATGCCCCCAATCCTGGTGGTAGGCCAGGGGACCCGAGGCAGGCCCCTGCCCTGTGGGGTTTACAAGGGTGGGACTGGCCGGGTCTGGATCTACCCCAATGCGGGGGGGGGGGGGGGGAGGGTCATGGCTGGGTCTGGGTCTCGCATGATTTTGAGGCACATGTGAGTGAGTGGGGACTTGACTTAGGGTCCCATGGTGTGCCCCAGACTCTGACAGAAGGAAGGTTTTCATACACATTTTACTAATTTTCTTTAGTCTCTAATACTTCTATTATAGAGAAAAAGCAAATAGCACTATTAAATTATTTCCTCTAATTAATACCCTTTTAATGTGCACAAATTTTATGCACTGGACCACTAGTGTATATGTGTGTGTGTGTGTGTGTGTGTGTGTGTAGTATATAATCTATACTATATTATTATATATAATGATATTCTATTATTATATTACTAGAGGCTCGATACATGCAATTCATGCATGGGGGGTAGGGTGGGGGCATGTCCCTCAGCCCAGCCTGCACCCTCTCCAATCTGGGACCCCTCCAGGGATGTCTGACTGCCCGTTTAGGCCTGAACCCAGGATTGGGCCTAAATGGACAGTCGGACATCCTTCTCACAATCCAGGACTGCTGGCTCCAAACTGCTCACCTGCCTGCCTCCCTGATTGCCCCTAATCACTTCTTCCTGCCAGCCTGATCACCCCCTAAGCACTACCCTGCCAGCCTAATTGATGTCTAACTGCTCTCCTGCCAGCCTGTTTGCCCCTAACTTCCCTCCTCTGCTGGCCTGGTCAGCCCTAACTGCCCTCCCTTGCAGGCTTGATCGCCCTCAATGGCCACCCTTGCAGGCCTGGTCCCTTCCACCTGCCCTCCCCTGCTGGCCATCTTGTGGTGGCCATCTTGTGTCCACATTGGGGCAGGATCTTTGACCACATGGGGGCAGCCCTCTTATGTGCTGGAGTGATGGTCAATCTGCGTATTACTCTTTTATTAGATAGGATAGAGACCTGGTGCATGGGTGGGGACTGGCTGGTTTGCCCTGAAGGGTGTCCTGGATCAGGGTGGGGGTTCCCTTGGGGTGTAGGACAGCCTGGGCAAGGGGCCTGTGGTGGTTTGCAGGCTGACCATACCCCCCAGCGACCCAAGTGGAGCCCCTGGGATCTGGGATTAATTTATGTTCTACAACTGAAACTTTGTAGCCTGGAGCAGAATCAATCTTCTGCTTGCTCTGTGGCAACAGCCATTTCTGTTTGAAACTTTGTAGCCTAGAATGGAGGCCTAGGCTAGGGCTGCAGATGTTTGGCTTCCTCCTTCGCCCCGGCAACCCTAAGCCTCTTCTCTCTCCAGCTCCGTGGCGGCTGGCATTTCTGTTGGGATTATGTATCTTCTATAATTGAAATTTTGTAGCATTGAGCAAAGGGCTAGGCCAGCAAGGGCAGGCAGAAAGCTTGGCTTCCTCCATTGCCAGGGAAACCCAAGCCTCCCTCCTGCTCTCAGTGCCCGCAGCCATCTTGGTTGGGGTTTATTTGCATAATTTGCTCCCAATTGGCTGGTGGGCGTGGCTGTGGGCATGAATTGATCAGAGGTATGGTCAATTTGCATATTACTATTTTATTAGATAGGATGATGCTAGAGACCCGGTGCACAAAATTTGTGCACGGGGGCAGGGGGTGTCCCTCAACCCAACCTGCACCCTCTCCAATCTGGGACCCCTCAAGGGATGTCCGACTGTCTGTTTAGGCTCGATCCTGGTAGGATCGGGCCTAAAAGGGCAATCAGACATCCTTCTCACAATCCAGGACTGCTGGCTCCCAACTGCTCATCTGCCTGCCTCCCCGATTGTCCCTAACCACTTCTGTCTACCAGCCTGATCACCTCTTAACCATTACCCTGCCAGCCTAGTTGATGTCTAACTGCTCCCCTGCCAGCCTATTTGCCCCCAGCTTCCCTCCTCTGCTGTCCTGGTCATCCCCAACTGCCCTCCCTTGCAAGCCTGGTCCCTCTCAACTGCCCTCCCCTGCTGGCCTGAGCGCTCATAACTGTCCTCCCTTGCAGACCTGGAACCTCCCACTGTCCTCCCCTGCTGGCCATTTTGTGGTGGCCATCTTGTGTCCACATGGGGACAGGATCTTTGACCACATGGGGGCAGCCTTCTTGTGTGTTGGAGTGATGGTCAATCTGCCTATTACTCTTTTATTAGATAGGATACTAGAGGCCTGGTGCACAAAATTCATGCATGGGAAAGGGGGTCCCTCAGTCCGGCCTGCAACCTGTCCAATCCAGGACCCTTCAGGAGATGTCTGACTGCCTCACACAATCTGTGACCGCTGGCTTCTAACCACTCGCCTGCCTGCCTGCCTGATCGCCCCTAACCACCTCTGCCTGCCTGCCTGATCACCCCTAACTGCTCCTCTGCCTCCTCCCTGTACCTGGGACCCAGGATTCCCTCCTCTGGCCGGCAGCAGGTACCCGGGACCCGGGCTTTCCTCCCTCTGGTCAGCGGCAGGTGTCAGGGCCTGGGCTGGCTTTGCCCAGGCTGGCCACAGCCGCAGGGGACTGTGGGCAGGCAGCTTTTCTCCCTCTCTTGGGCCAGAGGGGCGGGCGGATTCTCCTAGGCTTGGTTTTGCCTTCAGGAGGGACTTCCGGATGGTCATCCAGAAGGCGTCCGATTTAATTAGCATATTGTCCTTTTATTAGTGTAGATAATAACTTTCTGTTACAATTTGCAAATATCTTCTCCCATTAAGTAGCTTGTCTTCATTTTGTTCATGGTTTCCTTCTCTGTGTTAATCACTGTTTTGGTTAAATTTATATGTAGGGACTTTATGCTTTTTGATACAATTGTAAATGGGATTGTTTTCTTAATTTCTCCTTCTGATCATTTGTTGTCAATGTATAGAAACACAACAGACTTCTGTATGTTGATTCTGTATCCTATTCTGAATTTATTTATTACTTCTAACAGTTTTTGGGTGGAATCTTTAGAGTTTTCAGTGTATAGTATTACATCATCTGCAAATCATGGGAGTTTTACTTCTTCCTTTCCAATTTGGATGCCTTTTATTTCTTTTTCTTCTCTGATTGCTGTGACTAGGACTCTCAAAACTATGCTGAAGCCCTCACTGGTTTGGCTCAGTGGATAGAGTGTCAGCCTGGGGACTGAAGGGTCCCAGGTTTGATTCCGGACAAGGACATGTACTTTGGTGGCGGGCACATCTCCAATAGGGGGTGTGCAGGAGGCAGCTGATAGATGTTTCTCTCTCATCGATGTCTCTAACTCTCTATCCCTCTCTCTTCCTCTCTGTAAAAAATCAATAAAACATATATATATATTTAAAAACTACTGAATAAAAGTGGTGGCAATGGGCACTTTATTTTGTTTCTGATTGCAGAAGAAGCTTTCAGCTTTTCAGCATTAGCTGTAGGTAGATAGCCTCTAATACATTGAAATATGTTCCTTCTATACCCACTTTGTTGAGAATTTTTAGCATAAAAAGATGTTGAATTATGTCAATGTTTTTCCTACACCTATTGAGATAATCAATGGTTTTTATCCTTTATTTTAATAGTGTGATGTACCACATTGATTGATTTATGAATGTTGAAGTATTCTTGCATGCTTCAGATGATTTCACTTTGTCCTGGTGTATAATCCTTTTAATGTATTGTTGAATCTGGTTTGCTAATATTTTCTTGGGAATTTTTGCATGTACTTTATTAAAGATATTGGCCTATAATTTAAAAAAATATATTTTTATTGATTTCAGAGAAGAAGGGAGAAGAAGGGATAGAAACATCAATGATGAGAGAGAATCATTGATAGCTGCCTCCTACACACCCTCTCCGGGGGATCGAGCCTGCAACCCAGGCAGGTGTCCTGACTGGGAATTCAACTGTGACTTCCTGGTTCATAGGTTGATGCTCAACCACTGAGCTACACTGGCCAGGCTATTTTTGTTTGTTTGTAATGTCTTTGACTGGTTTTGCTATCAGCACAATGCTGACTTCATAGAATGAGTTTGAAAGCATTTCTTCCTCTTCAATTTTTTGTTTGTTTGTTGATCCTCAGCTGAGGATAGTTTTTCCATTAATTTTTTTTTAGAGAGAGTGAAAGGGAGGGAGGGAGGAGGAGATAGGGAAAGAGAGAGACATCAATGTGAGAAAGATGCATCAATTGGTAGCCTCCTGCACACATCCCAACCGGGGCTGGGGATCAAACCTGCAACCAAGACACATGCCCTCTACCAGGAATTGAACAGAGACCCTTCGGTGCATGCGCTGATGCTCTAATCACTGAGCCATACCAGCCAGAACTTCCTTTTCTGTTTTTTTGAAATAGCTTAAGAAGGATAGGTATTAATTCTTCTTTGAGTGTTTGTAGAATTTTTCTGGGTAGCCATCTGGTACTGGGCTTTTGTTTGTTGGGATTTTAAAAAAAATATTGAGTTAATTTCATTGCTGGTAATTGATCTGTTTAGATTTTGTATTTCTACCTGTCTAGTCTTGAAAGGTGATATAGTTCTAGAAATGTATCCATTTCTTCTAAATTGTCAACTTTGTTGGCATATAATTCTTCATAGTATTCTATATATATATACTAGAGGCCCAGTACACAAAATTCGTGCACTGGGGGTGGGTGGTCCCTCAACCCAACCTGCCCCCTCTCACATACTGGGAGCCCTCAGGGGATGTCCAACTGATGGCTCACCCCCAGCCTCTAGTGAGGCTTTAGGCCTTGGGTACCCAGCCATCGCCCTGCTCAGCTCAGCCCCGGCTGCCTGAGACCACCCTGCCCAGGGGGCTGGGCGGTCGCCGCCACTTCTGCTCAGAGCGCCCGGGGGCGGGCACTCCCTGCCGCCGCCACCACCACCGCTGCTGCTGCTGCTGCTGCTGTCGCCGCCGCTTCCCCTCACGGTACCCAGGTGCTGGGTGCTTGCTGCCACCATGGTTTCATCTCCACTCCCGGGGCCCGGTGCTCGTGCCACTTGGCTCCACCCCTGCTCCTGATTGGCTGGTAGCATAGCCAATCAGAGCGAAGGTATAGTCAAATTTGCATGTTTCTCTTTTATTATATAGGATAGTATATAATATATGTATGGGTATATATATATATGAAAAGCCTGATGCGTGAAGATTCATGCTAGAATGGGCTTTCCTTTCCTTTCCCTGGCTGTTGGCACTGCCTTTCTACTCTGGCCCAGCTCCTTTCCACTAAGGCCCGAGCTGCCTCTTTCCACTCTAGCCCCGCCTTTCCATGCTGCCCAGAGGCCCTGAGAGACTGGGGGTGGGGTAGAACGCCTGTGTCGTCACCATGGTGATGACGCAAGTGTCCTGCCCCCATCACTTGGCACCTGTGTATGCAAATTAACTGTCATCTTTGTTGGTTTAATTTGCATATCACTCCTGATTGGCTGGTGGCATAGTGGAGGTATGGTCAATTTACATGTTTGTCTACAATTAGATAATTGTAACTTCTCTTTCATTTTATTTATTTGGTCTCTCTTTTTATTCATGTGTTTGGCTAAAGGTTTGTTAAATTTGTTTATTTTTTCAAAGAACCAGCTCTTAGTTTTATTGATCTTTTCTATTGTTTTTATTAAAAAATTTTTTTGTTAATTCTCACTCAAGGATATTCTTTCCACTGATTTGTTTTGTTTTGTTTTTTTGTTTAGAGAGATTGGAATGGAGGGAATGGAGAGAGAGAGAGAGAGAGAGAGAGAGAGCAAGAGACTGGTTGGTTGTCTCCCACACACTCCCCAGCCCAGGCTGGGGATCAAATCTGCAACCTAGGTATGTGCCCTTCACTGGGATTCCAACAGGCGAAGCTTTGATTTGCAGGCCAATGCAACACCAGCAGGGCTATTGTTTTGTTGTTGTTGTTGTTGTTGTTGTTTATTTCTGCTCTAATCTTACCTATTTCCTTCAGTTTCTTTGGGTTTTGTTTGTTCTTCTTTTCCTAGTTCCTTTGGTTATAGAGTAAGATTATTTGTTTGGGATATTTTTCTTAAGAAGCCTATAAAATATTAATTTCCCTCTAAAACTGCTATTGCTGCATCCCATACATTTTGAAAAGCTGTATTTTCATTTTCATTTGTTTCAAAATAGTTTCTGATTTCTTGTTTGATTTCTTTGATCCATTGGTGTTTTTCCTCCACGTATTTGGTTTTTCCTTCTCCTCCTCCTACCCCCCTACATGCTTTATGTTATTGATGTCATATTTTAGATCTTTTTGAGGTGTGCCTGGGAATGTGCTGCATAAATCTGGCAGGTAGACCAGAACACCTGGATAGAGCCTCTTGCACACCCTATGGAGTTGGAGGGGGCCACAAACAATGGCACTCACTTGTGGTCCCTGGAGAGCTCCCGTGGTTCCAGCCTTCTCTGTCCTCTCTCCTGTTTGTTGTAGAGAAAGTGGTCCTATGTTGAGGAGAACTCTCTGTAGGCTGTATGTGCTGGGTATACTAGGTGCTCATGGCAACTGCCGCAGTAGCTTGCTGAGTAGGAGACTCCTGGCAGGGAGGCCAGGGGTGTGTGGTGACCTGTTATTCCTGCTTGCTCCCTTTGTTTAGGGACAAAGGGCTCTGGGCAATGTAGCTGAGAAAGCCCTGCTCTGAGGGCAAAGCACCTGAATAGGGCTCCCACCTGCCTACCAAAGTGGAGGGGGAAGTAAACAGTGGTGCTCACTTGCTCCTCAGTCCAGAATTCCCTCAGCTTCTGAGAACTCCCAAGGCCTCCCAGGCTTCTCTATTCAGTGTCTTTCTCTTGTTTGTTGTTCAGAAACTACTCATTCAGTCTCCAGTTTGTTGTTTTTGTTGTTGTTGCTTTTTGTTTTGCAAGAGTAATTGTTCTCTATGTGTATATTTGAATTTGCTTATGCGGGGGTCGGGGGTGTGAGTTCAGCATCCTCCTATGCTGCCACCATGTTGGACCTCCTATTGATCTTTATTATTTATTACTTGGCTAATTTTCTATGCATCTATCACTAATTTATTCCCCTTAATCTTTCCTTGAAGTAAAAGCAATATGATTTCCCACCCAGATAAGAATACTTTTAAAAAGACTCACAGAATTCTACAGAACAAGCACATGGTTTTCCAATAAATGGCTCCAAAAAAGGGACACAAAGGAGAAAGTGTTATAAAAGAGACTAAGAGAGACTAAGAGACTTAGCAGTCAAATGCCACATGGGGGCCTTTGTTGGGATTGTCATTCAAATAAACCAACTGTTCAAAGGCATTTTAAGATAACGGGAGAGCCCTAGCTAGTTTGGCTCTGGATAGAGTGTAGGCCTGCAAACTGAAAAGTCCTGGGTTCAATTCTGGTCAAGGGCACATGCCTGATTTTCGGGCTCCACCCCCAGTGGGGAGTGTGTAGGAGGCATCAAGTCAATGATTCTCTCTCATCATTGATGTTTCTATCTCTCTCTCCCTCTCCCTTCCTCTCTAAAATCAATAGAAAATATATATTTTTAAAAAGATAATGGGGAGTCGAAACCGGTTTGGCTCAGTGGATAGAGAGTCGGCCTGCGGACTGAAGGGTCCCGGGTTCAATTCCGGTCAAGGGCATGTACCTTGGTTGCGGGCACATCCCCAGTGGGGGGTGTGCAGGAGGCAGCTGATCGATGTTTCTCTCTCATCGATGCTTCTAACTTTCTATTCCTCTCCCTTCCTCTCTGTACAAAATCAATAAAATATTTTTTTAAAAAAAGATAATGGGGAGAATTTGAACATGGATTGGGCCTAGAACATACCAAAGAATGTCTAATTGGGTGAGATAATAGCACTTTGGATTATGTTTTTTAAAAATCCTCATCTGTTAGAGATACTAAAATATGTGTGAGAAATGTCATTATATCTGGGACTTACTTTCAAAACATTCCAGGAAAAAAAGGGTTTGGGAGATTATTGATAATTATTAAAGCAGGGTGATGGGTACATCAATATATTATTCTCCCTACTTTTGTGCATGTTTGAAAATTTTCCATAATAAAAAATGAAAAAGAAATTCACAAAGAAATGGGAGAAAGAAAAATGTTGCCTGGGGCTGGCTCTGCATTATGTGAGTTGATTGCAGAAATAAGTTTTATTTATTGAGTACTAGCCCATCTCGGAGGGGCACAGATACAGAATTCTCGTTTTTGAAGTTTGCTGACTCTCCCAGTCTGGGATGAGAGCAGAGTCAGCAGGAATGGCGGCAGGGCCCTGCGGGTAAAGAACATGAGAGGCTCAGGAATATGCTGACTGACTCAAGACTCCAGATACCCCAGAGATCCTGGCACCAATCTGTCCCATTGATGCACACCATCTTCGGTCTGTGGCTAGCCTACAAGAACCTCTGAGAGCCATGAACATGAGGAATATTTTTTAATATTCAACATATTTTTTAATATGTTTTTATTGATTTTAGAGATGGGAAGGGAAAGAGAGAGAGAAAAACAACAATGTGAGAGAGGAAGGAACATTAATCTGTTGCCTCCCATACATATCCTGATCGGGGATTGAACCCACAACCTGGGTATGTGCCCGACAAGGAATCACACCTGCAACCTTTTTGGTGTACGGGACAACGCCACACTGGCCAGGGTGCATGAGAGATCTTGATGTCAGCTGCCACGGGTTTTTGATCCCGCCCCACCCTTAACAGCTTTAATGACATATAATTCACATACATAAAATTCTCCTACTTAAGGTGCATTATTCAGTTATCAGTATATTCATAAAGTTGTGCAACCATCACCACATTCAATTTTAGAACATTTTTATCACCCCAAAAAGAAAACTGTACCCATGAGCAATCACTCTCCATTCTTCTCCCCCAAAGCCTTGGCAACCACTAATCTACCTTCTCTGTCTCTATGGATTTAACTATTCTGAACATTTCATAAAAAATAGGCTCACATATACTGTCTTTTGTGATTGGTTTCCATTTAGTGTGTTTCTAGGTTCATCCGCATCATAAGTCAGCACTTCATTCTTCATTGCTGAATATTGCAGTTTGGATGTGCCATATTTCATTTATTATTCAGCAGTTGATGGACATTTGGGCTGCATCTACAGTAGCTATTATGAATAGTGCTTGATGAACTTTGGTGTATAAGTTCTTGTGTAGACATGTTTTCATTTCTCATGGGTATATATCTACCTAGGAGTGGAATTCCTGGATCTTAAGTAGACTTTATGCTTAACTTTTTGAGAAACTGCTAGACTGTTTTCCAAAGTGACTGCCATATATAATTTCCATTTCACAGACCAGACTGAGGGCCTAGGGAGGGGAAGTGTCTTAGGCAAAGCCACACGCTTAGAGAGCAGGAGCTAATCATATAAATGGCCAACTCCACCTGCACTCTCTCCTCTGATTTCACTGCCGTCTATGTCAGTCACACTCACACTCCTCATGCCCACTTTACCCCTCCATTCCTTTCCCCACCCAGCAGCAAATCCTCTCACACTAGTCCTTCCCAGAGGCCTCCACTGCCATAGCGGGATCAAGTTCTCCTCTGTGGAATGATTGACAAGCTTTCTGCTGTCTGGATCAGCAGTCGCCAGCCGGTGGTCCACGGAACACTGGTGGTCCACGAGGACCAAAAAGTTGGCGACCACTATCTCGATGGCCCTGCTCAAGACGTGTTTTTTTTTTTAAGCAACTCTACCCGAAACTAACAAACCGTTGGCCATTTTAGGTGAGCCAGTTCACATTACTTTTTTAAAAAACTGCTTAAGCTAGGTTGAGTTTACTTTCTGCCACTTGTAACTGCAAGGTTCCTCACATAAGTAATCCTCCATGTATTTCACATCTGAATGTCCAAAACACTCCTTACTGAGCAGAGGAACCACACTGACTTGCCTCTAAGCACAAATTTACCTACTGTTCTCATATCTGTCATTATTTTTCTGAGTGTTGTGCAGTCGACTGTCAATATTTAGCTTTTCATGCATGGTTCCTTCCATACTGTGATTAGTAAGTTGACATTTCAGATTGTCCTAAATAGTTTCAGGTGATCAATCCAGATGGATGGAAATGATAAAACATTCATTTAGTAGTTCGGCCCAAACTGAACTCCAAGAAACACACATGATAAGCATCACTCCCTGAAGTTGTATGCTGGTTCTGGGAAGAGCCTCCTAAAACAAACCTGGCTTTGCCTTTTGACTTGCTGACCAAGGACAGGAGCATTCACCGCCAACACGATGGATCAGAAGTCTCACATTTTACCCACCTAACTTTGCTTCGGGGAAAAAGACAAACTGCATGTGTGGCAGAGCAGAGACAGACTGAAATGCTCTGATACTTTTTGGGGACCAGGCTGAGACATTACTCAATCACCAGTCACTTATTACATTCCACATCCCAACCTTGATCTTTCCTTACATACCACACCACTCTCCGCTTCCTAGGGATGCAATGAACTGTGGACATTTTAATGTGGGCCTTGCTGGTTCTGTTCCCTTTGCTTGGGATACTAGTCTACACTGAAGTTTGGTCCGCGAATATTTTGTTTAAACAACTACTTTAAATATCAGTATTTTTTACCTTGGATCTGTGAGTCACTGTGAATAGATCTATTGGAGGGTCTATCAATGCCCTGGGTTTACCTGAGATATCTGTGTCTGTGCCCATGTGTATTACTCTGGAGGACAGGGTCAGAGCTTCCATCAGATTCTCAAAGATGTTCTGTGACCCAAAGATTAAGAACCACCCATTTTTGCCCAGCTGGCATGGCTCAGTGGTTGAGCATCAGCCTATGAACCAGGTCATGGTTCAATTCAGGGCATATTCCTGGGTTGTGGGCTTGATCCCTAGTGAAGGGCAGGCAGGAGGCAGCTGATCAATAATTTTCTCCCATCATTGATATTTCTGTCTCTCTCCTAACTCTCCCTTCCTCTCTGAAATCAATATATATATATTTATTTAAAGTTGACTTAAAAAACCAGCAGCATCCATTTCTTACGTGTGTCTCTTATAAGTTCACTGAGGGAAGGATCACACTTTTTACCTAGACTTTTCACCGCTTTTCCACACAGACACTCCTCCCTAATGTCAAAGGCTGTTAACGACCCACAGAGGCAACATTTTTACAGGCAAAGAAAACAGGATGGTTTAATTTGTAGAGTCAAGAGTTGTTTGTTCTTGATTACAGCGTTCAACATGCAAATTACATTCACCTCTTGGTACAGAAATGGCACCCTGCCATTTCCCTGGGAGTTAATCCAGACAGAATTCTTCCTGGGCAACCCTTAACTATGTGTCTGCCAGCAATCGCCCTCTCACTTCTTACAGTGATACGTAAACTCTCTTATGCACTGGGAATGCTTTCATTCAACTGAGCAGCCATATACAGTATAGCACCATTGATTTGTCAATGGATTTGATATATTCTGAATTCCAGATCAAGACCTCACATTATTTAACCTGTCTTTAATGATCCCAAAGGCACTTAAGAATCTGGCAGTGTCTCTCAGTCACTGATTTTCACTGGACAGTATTATGAAATAGCGAAGGTTTCCTAAGTCTGTCCTGGCCCTGGGTATTCACTCTGAAAAAGATTTATCTGAAGAAGATTTTGACACATTTGCTTTTTATGTCATTCTGTAGGCTCAAAATGAACACAGGGAGCTTCACTTTTTGCTCATCCATAGTTCTTAAATTTTCTGTCATGAAAATGTATTATTTGTGTCAAGAAAGTTATAAAAATACAAACAAAAAATTAAAGGTAAAATGCTGGGTGTTTGGATTCCAAGAAAACAGGAGTCTACTGTGGTTAGAAGTCAGGCTGACTACACATAATAATTAGGTATAATTGAAAACTCCTTTTCCAAAGACTGTATTTTTGCTAAGTTTTATATATTATCTCTAGCTTGAGTTTTCCCCCTTTCTCTGACTGTCATTACTAGAGTCACCAGATGGAAAATTTAAAACATTTTAAAAATAGCTGTTTCTGGGCAAGTCACCCAGCACACACTCTTGTATTCCTCTAGCTTCAAATGTAAAGGGAAACCGGCTCAGACAAGAATGATCCTTGCTGCACATCCGCCAGCTCATGCATCCTCTTTATTCCGAGAGGCTCCTGCTCAAACGAAAGTTACAAGGTTAAGCGCTACTCCGAGTCCTGACAGCTAATTCCTGCTTGATCTTCAAAAAATAGAGGTCTGTAATTCCTTTTTGAACATGCCTTCGAAGTGGAGGTCTTTGGCCATGAGTTCCTCTTCGACATCATCTAGGGCCCACTGGTGATCTGTCAGCTCCAAGGCTTCCCACTCTGTCTGCAAAGAAGAGAGGGGCAAAAGGCCTGTTACTAAGAGCAGTGCTGACCTTTGTGAGCACCTACTCTGAGCCAGGGGCTGGGTGAGGCTGTTTACATGTATAAGTTCTCAGATGCTGCCATACACCCCTATCCCCAATTTACAGAGAAGCAGACAAAAACTAAGAAAGGTAAAATATTTGTTTAAGATCATCGGAGCTAGTAACTAATTATATTTCTCAAATAGTCTATTAATGCTGAATACTTTGCCTTTAATTAGTAGGCTTTAAAAATAAGCTTTATGAAATTTAACATGCAATACAAATGTTAGTTCGTGGTGTGTTTTTAAACTGTAATTCACATGGCATAAAATTCACCCATTTAATATATGCAGTTTAGTGGTTTTTAACATATTCACAAAGACGTGCAACCATCACCACTACCTAATTCCAGTATACTTTCATCCGGTTTCAGGAAAAGAAACTTCCTATCAAATAGCAGACACTCCTCTTTCCCCTTCCCCCTAACCCCTGCAAATACTCTCCTTCCTGTATTTTTGGATTAATCTAGTCTGCACGTCATACATGCCCTTTGTTACTGGTTTCTTTCACTTAGCATGCTTTCGAGGTTCCTCCCTGTTTGTACCATGATTTAGTACTCTTCCCTTAATGGCTGAATAACATTCCACTGTATACATTCCATTATCTAGACATTGTGCATATATACCAAAATGCTCCATTTTGTTTTTCTGTTCATCAGATGATGGACATTTGGATTGTTTATACTTTTTGACTATTATAAAATAGTACTTTGAATATTCTTGTAAAAGTTTCTATGTGGACATAGGTTTTCAATTTTCTTGGGTATTTATTTACCTAAGCATGGAATTGCTAGGTCATGTGGTGACTATTTTTAACTTTTTGAAGAAAGGCTAAAAACTGCTTTCCAAAGTGGCTTCATCATTATCACCATACATGGGAGTTCCAAGTTCTCCACATCCTTGTCAACACTTGTTATTGTCCATCTATTACTGAGTGGGTGTGACGTGGTATCTCATTGTGGTTTTGATTTGATCTTTCTGGTGGCTAATGATGTTGAGCATCTTTTTATGAGCTTATTGGGCTGTCGTTTTATTGTTCAGTTCTGAGTTTTTTATTTTGAATACTAGGCCCTTATCAGATACATTATTTGCAAACATTTTTTTCTAATTCTATAGGGTGTCTTTTCACTTTATTATATATTTTTCCTTTTTATTGAATTTATCAGGTGACACTGGTTAAAAAAAGTCTATAGTTTCAGGTATACAATTCTACAACACATCATCTGTACACTATATTGTGTGTTCACCACCCCTAGTCAAGTCTCCTCCATCACCATTTATTCCCCCTTTACCCTCCACCACCACCCTCCCAATCACCACATATCTTTCACTATCTTGATGGTACCCACTAAAGTACAAAAATTTTCATTTTGACAATATCAACATTTTTTCTTTTGCTACTTATACTTTTAATGTGACATATAAGAAATCAGGGCCTAATCTAAGATCACATACATTTACATCTATGTGTTCTTCTAGCAGTTTTATAGTTTAGTTCTTATATTTAGGTCTTTGGACTATTTAAAAATGTTTACTGTGGTAAAATATATATAACAAAAATTTCCACTTTTAACCAGTGGCATTAATTACATTTCTAAATTGTTATTTATCTAACAATTTATAAAACTGTTATTTATCTATTTATTATTAAATTGATGACATATTTTAGTTTTATTTATTGATTTGTGAGCAAGAGAGACAGAGAGAAACATAGATTTGTTGTTCCACTTATTTCTGTATTCATTGGTTGACTCTTGTACATGCCCTGACCAGGAATCAAATCTGCAGCTTTGGCATATCAGGATGATACTCTAACCAACTGAGCTACCCAGCCAGGGCCCTATTTCTAAAATTTTTAGTTCCCTGAAACCCAAATTCTGTATCCAATGAGTGTAAGACTACTCTTTTTCCTACTGAATTGTCTTGGCATCTTTGCCAAAAGTGAATTAATATGGACTTATTTCTGATTTCTCAATTCTGTTTCATTGATCTATATTCTATCATTATGCCAGTCCCACACTGTTTTAATTACTGTAGCTCTGAAGTAGGTTTTAAAAGCAGAAAGTCTGAGGCCTCCAACTTTGTTCTTATTCAGCATTATTCGGATTATTCTAGGTCCCTTGCATTTCCACATGAACTGCAGGATCAGCTGTCAATTTCTACAAGAAAGGTAGGTGCAATTCTGATAGGGATTACATTGAATTTGTGTATCAATTTTGGGAGTATTGCCATCTTGACAATATTAAGTCTTCTAATCCATGAACATGGACACCTTTCCATTTATACAGGTATTTTTAATTTTGTCAGCATGTTTTGTAATTTTCATTGTACAAGTCTTGTATTTCTTTCTTTTTGTCTTTTCTTTTCCTGCTACACTTTATTAGGAAGACGACACAGAATCTGTGCACAGGACACCTCAGTGTCATGGGTGAGGCCCCAGCTGGGAGAAGTTGCTCTCTTCTACCTGGTGCGTGGAGAAGGGCCTGGTGCAGGACAGGAACTGGCCAAGCAAGACTGCTTCTAGCCCACTACTCCATTTCTTCTTGCTTGTTTTTTTTTTTTTTAAGTATATTTTATTGATTTTTCACAGAGAGGAAGGGAGAGGGATAGAAAGTCAGAAACATCGATGAGAGAGAAACATCGATCAGCTGCCTCTTGCACACCCCCTACTGGGGATGTGCCCGCAGCCAAGGTGCGTGCCCTTGACTGGAATCGAACCTGGGACCCTTCAGTCCGCAGGCCGATGCTCTATCCACTGAGCGAAACCGGTTTCTGCTCTTTTTGCTTGTTTTTGATGGCCACCTGGAATCACTCTTCCAGCAGAGAGAGCTTGCTAATGAGGTCTTGATGGCACTGGTGAAGGCTGCCTTGGGGCTGTAGTCTGATGTGGTCTGTACACGGATAATGATCTTGTGTTTGGGGGGTGGGGGAGGGACTTTGTAGCCAGCAAACAGCACCTGTGGATCCTTCAACAGCTGTGATTTAACGTTTCCTAGTGTATGTTCTTTGTTGATGGTGAACAAGCAGGCATTGGGTACCTTGGTGTCCTTGTTAATGATAATCATCTCACCTTCAAACAAGAACAAATCAAGGCAGGAGGAGCATTCATCCTAGTACCACAGCCACCTCCAAAGTCTCCAAGTGTATGTTTATTTTGTTAAATTTACTCTGTAGATTTTTATAGTGATATTATTGTAAATGGAACTGTTTTCTTAATCTCAGCATCAGATTCTTTATCATTAGTGTGTAGAAATACAATTGACTTTTCTTATATTGGCTTTATATCCTGAGACCTTGCTGAACTTGTTTATTAGCTCTAACAAACAAAGATAGCTTTACTTCTTCCTTTCTAATGTGACTGCCTTTTATTTCTTTTTCTTGACTAACTTTCCTGGCTAGACTCAGCAGTACAATGTTGACTAGTGGCAAGAGTGGACATTCTTGTCTTGTTCCTGATCTTAGAGGAAAAGCTTTCAATATGAGTATGGGTGTTTTGTAGATACCTTTCACCAAGATGAGCAAGTTCCTTTCTATTCCTAGTTCTTATGATGAAAAATTAGTGAAATTCTGCTGTACAAAAATTATACTAGATTTTATAAATTATAAAATCACTTCATGAAAAGGCTCTATGTACTGAATTTTTTATTTTTATTTTTTAATATATTTTTTATTGATTTTTTGCAGTGTAACTTATATTTAATAGTAGTACATATGTTTTCCTTCTCCCCCCCCCCAATATCCTCTCCCCTATGTACTGAATTTTTTATTTGTTATTTTTTTCATGATTTTTTTATTGTCATTTTTTTCTTTATTGTTCAGTTTATTAATTACATTGTTTCCCCTTTTTTATCCCCCTATATCTTCCCTCCACCCTGTACTTATCAAACCTTCCGCCCTCACTTCCCCCTCCCCAATGTCCTCTCCCATTGTTGCAAGATTTTTGTCCTATCTCTTGCTGTACTTCCAACACTTTTCTCCCCAAGAATTGTCAGACCATTCCCTCTCTATGTCCATGTTTCTGTTATAGTCACCAGTTTATCTTGTTCATCAGCCTATCAGTTCACTTGATTTTTATGTTCATTTGTTGACAGATGTGTATTTGTTGTTCATAATTTATATTTTTACCTTTTTCTTCTTCCTCTTCTTAAAGAATATCTTTCAGCATTTCATATAATACTGGTTTGGTGGTGATGAACTCCTTTAGCTTTTTCTTATCTGCGAAGCACTTTATATGATCCTCAATTCTGAATGATAGCTTTGCTGGATAGAGTAATCTTGGTTGTAGTTTCTTGCTATTCATTATTTTGAATATTTCTTGCCACTCGCGTCTGGCCTGCATCGTTTCTGTTGAGAAATCCGCTGACAATCGTATGGGTGCTCCCCTGTAGGTAACCAACTGTTTTTCTCTTGCTGCTTTTAATATTCTCTCTTTATCTTTTGCTCTTGGCATTTTAATTATGATATGTCTTGGTGTGGTCCTCTTTAGATTCCTATATTTTGGGGTTCTGTGTACTTCTTGGGCTTTTAAGTCAGTTTCTTTCACCAGGTGGGGGAAGTTTTCAGTCACTATTTCTTCAAGTAGGTTTTCATTAACTTGCTCTCTCTCTTTTTCTGGCACCCCAATAATTCGGATGTTGGCATGCTTGAGGTTGTCCCAGAGGCCCCTTACGCTATCTTCAATTATCTGAATTCTTTTTGTTTCTTGCTTTTCCAGCTGAGTGGATTTTGCTTCTTTGTATTTCAAATTTTTGACTTGGTTCTTGTGGCCCTCTGGACTGATTTTAGGACTTTGTGTAATATTTTTTATTTCGGTCTGTGTATGATTGATTTCTAGTTGGTCCTTTTTTTTTATCCCTGAGGGTCTGGTTCGTATCCTCAGAGGTCTTGTTCATTTCCTTGAGGGTCTCATTCATTTCCTTGTAAGTATCATTCATTTCCTTGTAATTCTCATTCATTTCCTGGTTGGTCTTGTTTATTTCCTGGTAATTCTCATTAAGTTGATCGGTCTTTTGTAGAAGCCTTTTGAATAGCCTTATAACCGTGGTTTTGAACTCTATGTCTTGTCGTCTTTTCTCCTCTATTTCTTTCACACCTGATTTCTTTCCATGTCTCTGCATGGTGGCTGCTTTATGTGGTGGATATCCTCAAAGGGACAGTGGCTCAGCCTCACTCTTACTACAATCCTTTATGGGTTGTATTCAGTATTTTTGAATTTAAACCCAGCTTGTTGTTGTTAGCCCTAGGAGGGTTTGACCTCCAGGCCAATTGGCTGTGAAGGGAGACTGTGTTCAGGTTGGATGGGCGGAGTCTCTGAGCTGTGCAGGCAGCGGCAGCATCAGCTGCGTCCTATGCAGTGCTCGCGCGCGCGGATCTCTGTTGGATGGGGATGGCTGCAGACACCTCCAAGAGAAAGCCGCTAGTCTCTTCCCCTTGCCAGACAACTCTGCCTTTCCCCAAATGTGCCTGCACACCAAAAGTCTAGCCCAAGGTTGTAAAATAGAAGGTTTCCGGAACCAGGAGACAGGTTTCCAGGGGGCAAGTCGTGGGTTTGCGTGACCCTTGCGACTAGGAGCCTCTGCCATGCCCCCCTTCCAGGGTGCGCCCCCCGGACCTTGGACCTCACCCGGCTCTGGGGAATCTGTGCAGGGGGACGCCTCCGCCCTTCCCCGTTGGAGAAATCCGGCCGGGTTGCTGCTCCAGCCCCAGCCCGCACGCGTGCGTGTGCGCGCGACCAGGGCGACTCCTAACCAGGTCTGAAAGGCTGCGCTCCTGCCGTTCCTGAGTCTCAGTGTCCCACCTCTGCTCCTATTAGTGGAGTTTTCATTCAGCCAGCTTTCTGGTGATTCTGGGTGCTTGTCTGTTCTGCTGTTATGTTGTAGTTCTTAAATCGTTGCGCGGGGCAGAACAATAGGTGTTTGCCTATGCCGCCACCTTGGTGTTCTCCTATGTACTGAATTTTTTTAATGAAATTTTTATCTAATGTCTAAAAGGTCCAAAAGTTAAGAAATATTCCAAATGTTTACCCAGTGCCTCTGATTGGAATGTTTTTATAGCTTCGTTTAGTGTAGATTGAATTTTTTTTAAAATATATTTTATTGATTTTTTTTCACAGAGAGGAAGGGAGAGGGATAGAAAGTCAGAAACATCGATGGGAGAGAAACATCGATCAGCTGCCTCTTGCACACCTCCAACTGGGGCTGTGCCCGCAGCCAAGGTATATGCCCTTGACCGGAATCGAACCTGGGACCTTTCAGTCCACAGGCCGACGCTCTATCCACTGAGCCAAACCGGTTTGGCTGTAGATTGAATTTTGTGAGCATTTAAAAACTAGAAAAATTATAAAGAAACTCAAATTTACTTAATGACTCCTTAAGGAGAGAGACATGTAAAGAAAAATACATTTTGCTAAATTTAAATAATGGAATAATGGACACTACACTCACTTTAGAGAACCAATCTTTAAAGTAATTCTGAATGGCTTTTGGAGCTTCAGTGAAGCTGAAGAAGTGAGTGTACCTTGAAAGCTTTGTTGGTGTCTGCGGGCATGGCCATGGCTGCTCCAGTCATCTGCTCTTGCATCATCCGTGATTGGTCAGCGGCTGCAGAGTAAGATGCACCTATATGAGCCCCAGGGCTCGGCAGCACCCAGGGTGCTTGGGAGGAACGGTCCCTACACAAAACTTACAGATGCTCAGTAGTGGGTTAGAGAGCCGCATGACACATTCACTGACTGGCTCTACCTTACACTTGCTATATGGCTCCAGAAAAGTCACTTTATTTCTCTTGAAGAATGGGGATGATAATAGCAGGAGAAGAAAGGTAACGAAAGAAAGCGCTAAACTTTACTTCAAATTTAAACAATAACAACAGCCACCAGTTATTGAACAACTACTATAAACCAAATACTTCACAGATTCTACCTCATCTACTCCTAACAACAAACCCTGAAGTTAATTATTAAAGTCCCTATTTTACATCAGAGGATTGGAGAGGTTAAGTAACTTGCCTGAGTTCCCAGCCATTAAGTGAGACAGTCAGGACAAGTGCTGGCAAGAAATCTCGTCAATGTCCTAACTATTCAAACCAGGCTTTCTTTCAGCTTCCATTTTGCAGGCTTACACTGCTGATGTGATTCCCGAATTTGAGGATATCAGACTGGGAGGGACTATAGCTTGTCCCTATTATTGCCAGGGAGAGAGATCTCAGATCTTTAGTTTGACCCCGGAATTTTTAAGACTTTTTAGAATACCTCAGAAACTTGGTAAATTTAAAGAATGAAGGGTTGTATTTGACTATGCTAACAAATAGCATAGCCTACATGATTTTTCTGCCTCTGGCCTGGATGATTCATCTACCAGAGTATTTGCTTATTAAACCTGATGTGCTCCTTACCATTATCTTGGCCCAAAATCAGAGAGTAAATGCTCCGAAGCCCAAAGACATTGAGGAAATACCAGGATGCGGAACTCACCCTAAAGCAAAAGCGAAGCAACGTAGGTAGTTAGGTCAGGATTAATGTAATTCACACTTTGCTAACACCCAAAGTTCTCCAAAGTATGTAAGAAATCACCGGGGTAAGCTATATTCATTCAAAGCACAACCAAAGAAGAAATACAAGTTGTGAAGGCAATCTTACAAATAGTTATCACTTACTGCAGGTAAAGTGCCATTTAGAGCTATGTAATAAATTCTGCCTTCAGTAGCAGGAACTGAACTCACAACTGGTGTGCCTCCTTTTAAATTAGGGACTGTAAGCTTTGCTTGATTTTCCTTTCTACATAATGGGTTTTCAAACCATTCATTATTTTTAATTATAAAAACAACACACTTGCTATAAATAATGTGCAAACAATGAAGAAGCATATACAATAAGAACTTCTGACCCCCAAGTTGCAGATCTGCATCTAACAGTAAGCTAGCTGTATATACACGTTCCAGTTGCCTTTGTCCACACAAGCGTGTCAGTCACAGATGCTGAGAAGAGTTTTAAAGTTTTCTTGCACATAAAGTTTTTGCTTGGCCCAAATGAGTCTGGGAGGTGGCGGTTTGGTTGAGTCACGCTACTTAAAATGACTGTAGCTTTTCTCCTGTAGAGGAGTTGTGCACGGCCAAGACTCTCTGGCGCTCAGTCTGGCCTGCCCCTCCCGTACAGCCACTGGTTTGCTCACGTCAGGGAAGTTACCACTGGAAGTTACCCATTCTTCACCTCTTGTCTGGCTTCCTATTTGTGTTGTTAATCCTCACCTGAGAGTATTTTTCCACTGATTTTTAAGGAGAGTGGAAGAGAGAGGGAAATACAGAGAGAAACATCAATGTGAGAGAAACACATCGATTGCCTCTTGCACACGCCCCGACCAGGGCCCAGGTGGGGAGAATCCTGCAACTGAATCGAACCCGGGACCCTTTAGTCTGCGGGCCAATGCTCTATCTACTGAGCCAAACCAGCTAGGGCTGGCTTCCTTTTAGATGCCAGACAAAATAGTCTGGAGAGGCCATGTGAAGAAGCACTACTGGGTTCTACATGTGGTACCAGTGTTCTAAGAACTTTCCAAATTCTGGGTTTTATTACTCTGCTATAAAAAACTGGTAAATAAGGCATGAGTGCTGGATTTCGACAGTGTGGTAAAATCTCAATTTCTCCACTTATTTCATAGGGTTGCTAATGAGGATAAAAATAAGATAATATGTAGAAAGCACCTAGTGCAGTGCCTGGTACCAATTAAAAGATTTAATATTATTATCAGTAGTAATCTATTTTGGAAAAAATAATACAAACACCCATTCCCATATGCTACAGAGTATTGCTAAAAGGTTTGTCTAGCTTTATCTTTTAAAACTTTTTGGGAGTACATTCATCTACCATTGCCCTCCTAAGACCCAAGCACCTAGAGAAAAGAGGCTAAAACATTCTCTCCTTTTGTAAGACACAAAAGAAAGTTCTTACCAGGATGCATCTAATGTGAGTAGTTCGATTCCTTGCTGTAGCATCGGCTTAAAACGGAGGGTCAGTGGAAACGGGACCTTGGCTGCAAAGAAACGTTCATAATCACTCCCAGCTTCTTTATTTTTAGAATAGTAAAACTGTGAATGGATATGTTCTTTCCTGAAGAGGTAGAACTCTGGACCATACAGAGTTGGGCAACTTGTCACTTTCTGGAGAAATACATAAAACGTCACTCTTCCTGGAATACTAGCTTCTCTATTGCTTAAGAAGCAGGGATTCAAACTGAGCTGTGACCTAAAATCTCAAAAGAAACATGCACTAATCTGTTAAACCTAAAGTGGAATATATATATACACAGAGAACTACATTACTAAGAAACCAAATTAATTCAAATCAAATCAAAACAACTCATAAACAAGTAGACAAACAACTCACCCCCAACACCTAGAAAATGAAGTCAAAATAAAAATGGGCTTCCCTTTATCCTACTCAACTAGAACACTAAATTAGTTTCAGATACAAACTAGCAAGCCACTCATTTGAATCCCTATTAGTGAAAAAGCATCAACGTTATGAACTTACAATCAGTTTGTAATAAGAGCCATAAAATTACAGCACGTTAATTTTTTTGCTGTTCAAAGGATGTTGTCTCCAGTTTCCACTACAGAACATAGGACCCATGATGTTAGCATTTTGATTTCTCTGAACAGGGAGAAGGGAAAGGAGCACAGATGAAATAAACCCAAGTCTTGTCAGTGGTGACTTACTCGTGACAAAGCCTGAGAATGTCATGTTGATCCATCCGCCGATAAGAATCATAGGGAGAACGTTTGTTACATTGCCTTTCATCATGTCCGTTAGCATAGTGGGATCTAAGACAAAAACACAGGAGACCACTACATCTTACCACTGCTGCCAGGGGCTTCCTCCTGATTTTCTGTACATTTTTTTTGATAATTAAAGTAATACAAGTTCATTGTAAAAAACTCAAATGACAAACAGGATGTAGATGGTTCCCCTGAGCGCACTAACATTTTTAATGGTTGCATATCCTTCCATCATTTTACTTACACACACAGGAGTTTCTCTCATATATATACAATAGAGGGATGCTATGCTTACTATTCTTTTTGTGTTTTATTTTTTAGTTTCACCCGAGGATATGTTTATTGATTTGAGAGAGAGAGGGAGAGAGAGAAACATTGATGTGAGAAACATTGATCGGTTCCCTTCCATACGCACTCCAACCAGGAATCAAACCTGCAACCTAGATATGTGCTCTGACCAGGAATCAAACCCACACTTTGATCTACACAGTAATGCTCCAGCCAACTGAGCCACCAGGCAGGGCACTATTGTGCTTAATTAAAAAAAATTAATATGTTGTGAATGCTATTTCCACATTGTATAATAACTCTCTCATTATTTTTAATGTTTACATAGAAATCCACAATGTGGTCACAGTTATCACTACTGAGTGAACCTATAGATTGTTTCCAATTTTTTTCTTTTTGCCAATAAACAATGCCGCCAACAACTACCTTGTACGTAAGTCTGCATATTTTTGTTGATATGGTCAGATTGTCCTTCAACAATAGTGAGAGAGCCTCACTTCCCATGATCTTGACAGTAGCAACTTTGGTCAAGCTTTCAATCTTTGCCAATTTAATGGGCTATAAGGACATCTTGTTTTACTTTGCATTCCATAGATTTTAGTAGGTTAAGCATCTAATGTAAATTTATTGGTCTTTTGTTTATTGTAGGTTTTCTGAAAGATTTAGAGTAACTTCTGTCTGCGGTTAAAATAGCTAGCTGGTAATCTCACCTAAAGAAATGGGATACTAAAATGAGAAGACAGTCAATATAGGATAATAAATTTTGTTTCACTTTAAAGATTCTGTGTTTTTCACATGACAGGGATCAGTGAAAGTAGGAAAACAGAGTAAAAACTGTAGGATGGCCAATAGCTGGTCTGGGCAAGTAGTATGAGCTCTTCCTTATCCAAGCAGAAGCTGGGTGGCCATCTGTCAGCAACAGGAGCCAGGCACTGGGTGGGAGCTCCAGCTTTTCCAACTGTGCTCAGTGGAGCCTGGGTTCTGAGTAGCTGCAAAGGGAAGAGACCCAGAGACAATGGCTCTAGTCTCTTCAATCCCTTAGCTGAGAGTTTATTTACTAGAGGCCCTGTGCACAAAATTCAGGCACAGGGAGCAGGGGATGTCCCTTAGCCCAGCCTGCACCCTCTCTAATCTGGGACTCCTTGAGGGACATCCTTCTCACAATCCAGGACTGTTGGCTGCAAACTGCTCACCTGCCTGCCTCCCCGATTGCCCCTAACCACTTCTGCCTACCAGCCTGATCACCCGCTAACCACCACCCTGCTAGCCTAATTGATGTCTAACTGCTTCCCTGCCAGCCTGTTTGCCCCCAATTTCCCTCCTCTGCCAGCCTGGTCAACCCTAACTACCCTCCCCTGCAGGCTTGATCACTCCCAACTGCCCTCCCTTACAGGCCTGGTCCCTCCCAACTGCCCTCCCCTACTGGCCTCATCACCCACAACTGCCCTCCCATGCAGGGCCTGGAACCTCCAACGGCCCTCCCCTGCTGGCTATCTTGTGGTGGCCATCTTGTGTCCACATGGGGGCAGGATCTTTGACCACATGGAGGCAGCCCTCTTGTGTGTTGGAGTGATGGCCAATCTGCAAATTACTCTTTTTAAAAAAAAATGTATTTTATTGATTTTTTACAGAGCAGAGGGAGAGGGATAGCAAGTCAGAAACATCGATGAGAGAGAGACATCGATCAGCTGACTCTTGCACACCCCTGCTGGGGATGTGCCTGCAACCATGGTACATGCCCTTGACTGGAATCGAACCTGGGATCTTTCAGTCTGCAGGCCGACACTCTATCCACTGAGCCAAACTGGCTTCGGCACAGCAGTCATTTCTGTTGAAACTTTGTAGCCTAGAGTGGAGGTCTAGGCTAGCAACAGCAGGTGGAAAGCTTGGCTTCCTCTGTTGCCAGGGAAACCCAAGCCTCTGTTCTCTCCAGCTGCCATTTCTGTATCTTTTATAATTGAAACTTTGTAGCATTGAGTGGAGGCCTAGGCCAGCAACCACAGGTGGAAAGGTTGGCTTCCTCTGCTGCTGGGGAATCCCAAGCCTTCCTCCTGCTCTCAGTGGCGGCAGCCATCTTGGTTGGGGTTTATTTGCATAATCAGCTCTTGATTGGCTGGTGGGCGTGGCTGTGGGCATGGCTTGTGGGTTTAGCAAAGGTATGGCCAAATTTGCATATTACTCTTTTATTAGACAGGATAGGATTTTCTTTTTAAAAAATTTATTTTAGAGAGAGAAAGAGAGAGAGGAAGGGAAAAAGAAAAAAAATACCAAAATTTTTTTGTTCCACTTATGCATTCATTGGTTGACTCTTGTTTGTGCCTTGACCAGGGATCGAACCCACAAACTTAGTGTTATCAGGACAATACCCTAACCAACTGAGCTAGCCATCTAGGGCCTGAGAGCTCACTCGCTCTCTCTCTCTGGTTTTTTTTTTTTTTTTTTTTTTTTTAGTTAATCCTTACCCAAGGTTATTTTTTCCCATTGCTTTTCAGAGAGAGTTGAAGGGAGGGAGGGAGAGGTGGAGAAAGAGAAAAACATAGATGTGAGAGAGACACATTGACTGGTTGCCTCCCCCACATACCTCAACCAAGAATGGGAGTTAACTGCCACCCAGGTATGTACCCTTGACTGGGAATCGAATCTGAGACCCCTTGTCGCATGGGCTGACGCTCTAACCACTAAGGAACACCAGCCAGGGCCCGAGAACTCTTTTTTAAAATCCACTTTATATTTTGGAGTTTCCAGAACATTTATTTGGAAAAAAGAACACTACTTCTGTAAATCGCTGTACTACATGATAGCTAAGGTCCCTTAGATTACTATCTTCAACAATTTAACATTGAAATCAAATGACACATTCTTCCCCCTTCCCCCCCTACTCATGTTAAAAATCTTCCTTAAAGATGAGAGAAAAGAATAAACATACCAGTCATAGGAGAAGGAGGCACTACCTTCCTTTTAGTTTTTTTGAAAAATCCGTCCTCCGGGTTGTTGAAGTAATATTTTCGTGTCAGGAAAGACTAATAGAAAAAAAGAGCTTTTTAAATCTTAAAACTGTGACATAGCAAATTGCCAAATTATTCCCCAGAGGTCTGGTCAGAAGGCCACTGGAATATGCTGTTATACTAAGAACTGACAGCCCACTTGGCAGCCGAGCTGACACTTTAGCTGAGTCACATTTAAAAACAGTTTCCTAAGAAGGATGAGGTCACACTGACAGCAAACACCATCAGGCCACAGCTTAATTCCTGACTTGCCAGCCTTCAGTTTTCCCCAAAGAGTCCCCTCATAAAACATTCCGATATCTACTGCCTTCAACAGTGAATCGTGGGACTTTTAAATAAAAGATAAATGAGTACCTGTTTGGGAATGTATTTTCCATTTTCCCTGAGGACTCTGCTTCGAATTAGGACTTGACTGAAAAATACAACCAAGACAATGAGATTTTTATAAAAGCGAAACACTAGAAGAAAACGAGAGAATAAACTAGAAGACCTATTTAAACACAAGAGAGGGCCTATTTGGCAACAGTCCGATATGGAAACTTTTCAAACTACAAGTATCTTTAAAACCAATCTAACAACCCCCAAATCAGGTTTTCAAAAGAGCATTTTTCAGAAGTGACTGTGTTTGTGAACAAAGATTTCTGAAGAAGGCACATTTGGAACACTCACCTTTCTCTTAATTTATGAGCTAAGAAGGCACTTTCTCTGAGTAAAAAGAGTAGCAGTTGGATGCTTCTCAGATGATTTGGAGGCAGGAGGAGGGGGGAAGGGTGAGGATTGAAGGAACTTTTTAAGTCCCAAAGAGAAATGAGTACACTTCTTGACAGGGTTGCTATCTGACAGACAACACATAGAAATTTCATTCAGTACTCAGACTGTTAGTAAGCTCTCAATAAACATTTATTAAAGTAACAAGTTAAATTATTTGGTGATATTTTAACATAATTGATCACTAAAGATAACAGTGCAAATACAAGTGGGTGGTGATAAGCTACAAATAGTAAACAGAATAGTGATCAAAATACTAATTTTTTCTTGGCTTTCAAAAGCTTTTTACAAAAATTTACTGATTTTAGAGAGAAAGGAGAGAGAGAAAAACTGATTTGTTGTTTCACTTATTTATGCATTTATTGGTTAATTCTTGTATGTGCCCTGACCAAGTATCAAACCAGCAACCTTGGTGTATATATTGGGACAACACTCTAACCATCTGAGCTACTGGGAAAGGGCATTCAAAAGTTGTTTTAATTGGGAGGTTTGAGGGGGAGCCTATTTAGCTTAATGGAAATCTTTCTTGAAAAGTGGGGAAAAAAGATTGTAACAGAAATGAACACAAGAAAACTGTGCTTGGTTTTCTTCCTAACTCCTCAGTATAAACCACCTGCTCTAAGCAGTAGGGTCAATATCCTTAGGATCTCCTTATCATATTCTAGCTTTCTCCATATGCTGGGAATTCTCTAGTGCCTCTCTCCTTCACCTTCTTCAAGCTCCACTTTTTCTTTTTTTTAAAAATATATTTTATTGATTTTTTACAGAGAAGAAGGGAGAGGGATAGAAAGTCAGAAACATCGATGAGAGAGACATCGATCAGCTGCCTCTTGCATGCCCCCTACTGGGGTGTGCCCGCAGCCAAGGTACATGCCCTTGCCGGAATCGAACCCAGGACCCTTCAGTCCGCAGTCCGACGCTCTGTCCACTGAGCCAAACCGGTCTCGGCAAGCTCCACTTTTTCTATGGAACTCTTCCCAATGCCTGGTGCCCTCATGGAATTCTCTCTGATCTTCCTCCTGCTGACCTCGGTGAACTGTATGGTTGACTGCTTACAGAGGTAACATGTAATATGTTCTGTTCCCTGGGAGCTAGTCTAAAGCTACTCAAAGTGTGGCCTATGTACCAATGGTGATCTGTGATAAGGGTTTAGAAAAGCTTATAGTAATTTGACATTGTTACAAAATTCAAATATGTGATCAAAATATTTTATAAAAGCATCAGTCTGCGATAGATTGGAAATTAAAAAATTAAATCAAGATAAGCTTTAATTATCTTATATATTATAAGCACCCACTTTCTTAAAGTGAGATCCACAGATGTATTCTCTGAGATTTGCAAATTCTATAAGAAATTTATAATTTTGCATTTTCATTTCCATTAATATCTAAAAATAAGTCCTAGTACTGGTTATAAAGATAAAGCTTTTCTTCACAGTGGTAATTTGCAACTGAAAGACATTTTCTTAAAATAAAAGTTTAGTTTTTAAAGTTATCATATCTTGCCCTGACTGGTTTGGCTCAGTGGATAGAGCGTTGGCCTGCGGACTGAAGGGTCCCGGGTTCGATTCTCCTCAAGGGCATGTACCTTAGTTGCGGTTACATCCCCAGTACGGGGCGTGCAGGAGGCAGCTGATCAATGTTCCTCTCTCACTGATGTTTCTAACTCTCTATCCCTCTCCCTTCCTCTCTGTAAAAAAATCAATAAAATATATTAAAAAAATAAAGTTATTATTTCTCAAAGTGGAGTTCCATATTTTTAAAGACCAGGGTATTTTTGTTTTGTTTTTCCTTTCAAAGAGTCGGTATATTTTTCAAGCTTGAAAACTACTTTTTACATACATTCTATCCTTAAATGTGGTCTAATAGATTTTATTTATGTACTTTCCAGGTTTGGTTTAATACATTTTAGAAAAATTTTAGTAAGTTTTGAGGCAGTAACAGTTAATAATTTATGAAACCCCACATCCCATTTGTGATCATTCAGGTTCTTGGAAATTTATACTGTATTTAGAGAATTGTTTTGCAACTAAAAGACATCTTTTGCCTTGGACTTCGGCAAGTTCAGAATCATGTGGTCAGCATTCTACTCAAGTTCAAATGATGACCTGGTGGGATGTACTCACACACCATTGTCAGAGATGGCATGACTTTACTTAAGGGATGGAGCAATTATGACCAGAAATGAGTTTTCTTTAAAGCAGTGGTTCTTCACGTAGGTGGCATTGCCCTCTAGAGGGCCTATTGGAAACCTGTGGAATTTTTTAGAGCGTCAAAGTTAAGGGATGGAGAGAAAGCACACAACTAAGTATTCCTCAGTTCAGTGCTGGGGACAGATGTGCAATACAAAGAACTGTGCCATGTCTCACACTACTTGTGCTATCTCATCAAACTGGTTTTAATTATCTGAGCCTCAAACCTAATTCCATTTTTTGCAATGGTTGAGAGGGATTTTTATACATACTGAATTTCCAGATAATGCAACCAGCATGTACATATAGGAAAAACTGCACTTTGTTGGGTTCAGAACTTTATCAAAAGTAGTTCACCACTTAGGAAAATCATATCCAAACACTGTTATATCTGCTGGTAAGTAGCTAACACAATGTATCAGCCTACAATTGAATCTGCCCCAATTTATAGGGATTTTAGAGCTAGGTGATTGCACCTGACTTCTCCAGTACACCTTCTCTAGGATTGCACAAGAACTTATGAAACAGAATTTAAATTATCTTCCTTTTATTTCTCAAAATTGCCTTTATGTAAAGCAAGCATGTCAAACTCTCGGCCGATGGGCCGCACACCTCCTTTATTTAAACTAGGCATGTGGTCCACCGACCATGAGTTTGACATGCTTGATGTAAAGCATTATGTTGCCTTTTTTTTTTTTTTTTAATATTCTTGTATAGAATGCATCAACTGTGAATTTTACCTTGGGTTATAAAAGGGAGTTTGGGTCTAATGCCATTCAGTACCATCACTCTGAAATCACATATTGAACCTGGAGCAAAAATTGTAGCAGAGAATCTATGATAGCAGGAAATGTAGTCAAGAGAATTTAACTTGGGAGTGAGACAGTCCTGGGTTCAAATACAGGCACAATATTTTACTATTTGGTTATTTAGGGAAGGCTACTTAACTTTCCCAGGCTCCCTTAAAATGTAAAATGGTTTAGGATTATCTATCTCAGTGTTAATTTGAGGGTAAAAGGAGAACTATTTATTGGTATCGATACATAAATAAATGCTGACTGAGCTCTTTCCTCTTTACATCTTTTTGTGTGTTTTTAATCCTCCCCTGAGAATATTTTTTCCATTGATTTTTAGAGAATGTGGAAGAAAGATGGGCGGGAGGGATGGACGGGAAAAGAGGGGGAGGGAGGGAGGGAAAAAGAGAAACATCCATGTGAGAAAGACATATTGATCGATTGCCTGCAACTGAGGTACCCCGGCCAGGGCTACTCTGTCTTTCTGTAGCCTCTCTTCCTGTGGTGAACTGACCTCTTAAGGTTACCTACCAGAGGTTGGTTCTGTCAGTTCTGAAACTGATGCCAAAGAAAAGTGAGTGGCTTCTGTGGCAGAGTGGAAAGAGCCCCAGACTCGGGAATCAGCAGACTTGGTGTTAAGTCCTGAATGTCAGGGTGTGTGACCATGCAACCTCTTAACCCTTAGTTTCTATAAATAGTAAAAATTTTAATATGGAGGGGCACACGTCTAGACACCAGGCTCAGTGGTTGAGCATTGACCTATGAACCAGGAGGTATGGTTCAATTCCCATTCAGGTCACATGCCCGGGTTGTGGGCTTGATCCTCAGTGTGGGATATGCAGGAGGCAACTGATTGATGATCTCTCTCTTCATTGATGTTTCTATCTCTCTCTGAAATCAATTAAAAAATATTTAAAACAAGTTTTTTAAAAACATTGGACAGCATCTACAAGAGTTGTTTTGAATTTTAAATAAGTTAATGAATATAAGAGCTTAGCATAGACTAAGTGCTTAACAAATGTTGGTGTATTATTCTCAGCATAACTGGAAAGCACAACTGAAAATGATAGCAGTCCTTTCCAAACCTCAGTATTCTCATTCCATGGTGGTTATTATTTACCTTATTTACCTATTACTTACACTATTAAAAACTTAGTATTTCTTGCGTATCAACTTTCTACTTATATAAGTTTTAAAAGAAATCTTCAAATTACCAGCAAATGTGAAAATCAATATTACCTGCTACAAATAGGAAGTAACTGTTAAAAATACAATAAAAACAAATTAAATTTTAGCTACATACTGTTGCCTGTGGAAAGTCCTGAACCTGAAGCTTGCTCTTTGTTAAAAAGGGAGATTAATAAGTGCTCAGGAAGTGTTAAAGACATATCAACATCTACCCAAGATAAACTCTTAAAATAGTTTAAAGATTGACTGAAAATGCTTATTTTAATATGGAGGGGCACACGTCTAGACACCACCTAAAATCATCTCAAATTAACTGTCTTCGCAAATACTGTCATGAAGCACACGCCTTCGCTCCAGTTGGGGAAATGATAATCACAATCCCTCACATCTCCATAGTAGTTTTGTTTGCCAAGCTGTTGGATAGTTGGTATCTCAGCTAACCACCACTGTAGTTTTGGTAAAACGAGTATAAACACACCTACCTTACCTATAGTTGATAGGTAAGGCTGGCGACTAGCCTAACAATATTAATAGCAACAGCGTCCCAGCTAAAGGCTTTATAGACATCATCTAAAATATAATCCCCACCCCTGCTCTATGGGCATATCCTGTTAGCATCCACATTTGACAGATGACGAAAGTGAAACACAGAGCTAACTCAGCCCAGGTCACCCCGGGGTGCCCGTGGGAGCGCGGTGTTGGAATCGGGGTAAACTGACAGAACCCCCACACTTTCTTGCTCAAGGTCACGGCGGAGTGCGATCGCCGGATCCGGAGGGCGCTGACCTGTCGGAGACTTGTTCCTGGGTGAGCTTTTTGTCGCTCTGCAGCAGGATGGACACGTAGTGGCGGATCATGCCCACGAAGAAGGTGATGATAACGATGGGCAGGACCACCCAGAGGCGGATGTTGGAGTCGAGCAGCAGCTCCGGCCCCGCCATCTTCACAAAGCGCCAGCTCCTGACCCGGTGTAGCTGGGTTTCTCTTCCCACGGGTGCCGGGCTCCCACTCGAGTTCGCCTCCGAGCCTTCTCACGCCCTCAGCCTGGTCGGCGCGGGACCCTACTGCAGGTTCAGGCCCGGCGTACTGACCCTCGCCGGGGCCGCGCGGCCGCCCACTTCCGGCGCGGAAATTTGAAGTCACAACGCGACGCGCCTCGGTGACGTCAAGGTAGCGTCGCTCCGGGCGGGAAAGTCTTAAAAGAAGGGGTGGCGACGGCCTGTCGGTGGGTGTTTGGAGCTGCGGTCGTCGCTTCTCGAGGCTTCGCTCCCCTGCCTGTAGGCCCCGGCCACGCTCGGCCTTTCCCTACGGGGTTCCGCGCCCCATCTCGGCTTCCTCACCCGCCCGATCGTGGGATAGATCCTCAGGTACCTCCCTGCGTCGTTAAAATGACAAAATGAGAAGGACTTTTATTCCCAACCCCTACTCCAATGGCCTAGGCCCGGTAGCCGGCCCCATCTTCCCATCTTTTAGGCTTCTCTGTAAACCAGAAGGTGGAATACAGTGAAGGGCTTTAGTTTTTCCGCCTGCAAAATGGATGATGACCCTAATGGAACCTGGGACCCTTCAGTCCGCGGGCCAGGGCTCTATCCACTAAGCCAAAATGGCTAGGGCAGGAAAACATTTTTTTAAAAATATATTTTTTATTGATTTCAAAGGGAAGGAGAGACGCAGAAGCATCAATGATGAGAGAGACTCATTAATTGGCTGCCTCCTGCACACCCCCTACTGGAGATGGAGCCTGCAACCTCAGCATGTGCCCAGCCCAGGAATTCAACAGTGACCTCCTGGCTCACAGGTGGATGCTCTACCACTGAGCCACGGTTGGTGGGGCTCAGCGGGGGAAAAAAAAAGGTTTTTCAGAATAAAAAACTTTGTATCAGTTATTGTGCTGGGTACTAGGGATACTGAAATAAATGACACTGGGTTCCTGCTTTCAAGGAAGTCTACAGTTTAGTATGATGTGGAAAGGGCTTCTAGATACCTTAGTGGAGCAGAAAAGCTGGAATAGCAAACTTCCTAGGGGATAGGAGGAACATTTTTCCTTTTTTTTTTTTTTAATTCTCACCTGAGAACATGCTTTCATTGACGTTTATAGAGAGAGAAACATCAGTCAGTTGCCTCCTGCATGCACCCTGCCTGGAGATCGAACCACACAACCTAGGTATGTGCCTGACTGGGAATCCAGCTGGCAGCCTTTTGGCATAGGGGAGGACACTCCAACCCCAGGGCATTAGGAACATTTTTTCTTAATTTATTATTTTTATTGATTTCAGAGAGGAAGGGAGAAGGAAAGAGAGAGAGAAACATCAGCGATGAGAGAGAATCATTGATTGCCTCCTGCTCGCCCCACACTGGGACCAAACCTGCAAGCAGAGCATGTGCCCTGACCTGGTTCATAGGTTGATACTCAACCACTGAGCAACACAGCCGGGCTAGAAGAACATGTTTCAAGGAAGATTACATTTAATTGAGTCTTTAAGGATGAATAGTAGTTTCCAGGCAAAGAAGAGCATTTGGGATGAAAAGAACACTTTTCTGGTTTACAGGATAGGCTAGAAGGCCCTGTGTTTCAGGCCCTCCCCTGCCTCTGCAGCCTCATTTCTAATTCTACAAGCTCCTTCCTCTCACTGGAGTTCTTCTCTGCCTGGACTACTCTTCTCGTACCTCTTCTACTAATTCCTATTTTAGCCCTCGGGTCCCTGCTTAAAGTCACTTTCTCAAAGAGATTATCCCTGAGAAGTTGTCGCTACTTTTCTTCATCACCGCCACCCTAACTAGACTAAATTTCCTTGTAAGCCCTCATAGCAGCCTATGCTTTCTTTTATAGCACACAACTGTATAGACATGTGTTGATTAATCATGGGGATATATTCTTAAGAATTGCATCCATAGACAATTTCATCATTGTGAGAACATCATAGAGTGTACTTAACACAAACTTTGATGGTGTAGCCTACTGCACACCTAGGCTATATGCTATAGCCTCTTGCTTCTAGGCTACAAGCCTATATTGCATGTTACTATGCAACACAACACAAAATTAAATCAAGCACAAGAGAAAATGAGGTCATCAAGTGGTAAACGCCAGATGTATGAGGCTGCTGCTGTGTACACAGCTGTTTTATAGTAAATCTTTTTTTTAAAATAAGTAGAAATAGTATACGTAATGATAAAAATTATAGTATAATATATAAACCAATAACAGTTGCTTATCATCAGCTGTTACATACTATACATAATTGCACTATACTTTTCTATAACTGGCAGCGTAGTAGGTTTGTTGATACATCATTACAAATGTGTGAATAATGTGTTGCACTATGATGTAATAACAGCTTTTATGTTACCAGATAATAGGAATTTTTCAATTCCATTATAATCTTAGGGGACCACTATGGTATATGTGGTCTGTCATCTGAAATATCCTTGTGCAGGGCATGACTGTAGTTAAATAATTACATGAAGACTACTCATTACTATACTGTGAACTCCCTGAGGTCAGGCATCATGCCTAGTTCATAATTGTAACCCCAGCACCTACACAGTCCCTAATGTGTAGTGTATTATTAAATTATAGGAGAGGTATAGTTTGGGGCTAGAAGATGAAGGCTCTTGACTGTCAGAGAACTGTGGATTTTGTCCTTCAGCAAGAGGAAAGTGGTCTGGCCCTGACCAGGTGTCTCAGTTAGTTGGAGTGTTATCTTGTACACCAAAAAGTTTCAGATTTGATTTCAAGTCAGGGCACATACTTAGGTTTCGGGTTCGATTCCTGGTCGGGGTGCATATGGGAGGCAACCAATCGATGTTTCTCACATTGACATTTTTTTCTAAAAATCAATAAAAACTTGTCCTCTGGTAAGGATTTTAAAAAAGAAAGTGGTCTGGCTAAAAGGGCAACTGAGTAAACCAGTCTTGAAAGCAAGAGTATTGATATAGGGGTTGAAATTTTCTTAACACCTGAATTTAGATAGCACTAGTGTAAACACTAGAACCACCTCAGTTTTGAATAGTTTTCTTTGAGCTATAGCTTTAACCTCTAAGAATTTATCTAGCTTTGAGAGGGTCACTTCTGTTCTCTGATTTTGCTGTACAAAATAATTTAACTGCAGAAAATTGATCAAAATGGTTTCCAAAAGACGACTATCAAAATCTGAGGATAAAGATACCGTGCCAGAAGATGCCTCTAGTAAGTATCTACTCAATTGTTGCTGTATTTTCTATAGCAAATGTGTGTGGCAGTATTTCATCTTTTCTTATGGCTGAATACTTTTCCTTTATACCATATCTTTATACAATCATAATGGAATACTACACAGCGATAAAAAAGATAAAGTACTGCATTTGTGACAACTTGAGTGAATTTTGAGAGTATCATGCTAAGTGAAATAAGTCATATTGAAAGCATAAAAACATATGATTTCACTTGTGTGAGATATAAAACAGAAAGCAACAAATGAACAAACAAAAACTCAGAGACAACGGTATGGTGGCTATCAAAGGGGGAAGTGAGCATGGGGATAGGTTGAAGAGGGTAAAAGGGGTCAAATATATGCTGATGGAAGGAGACTTCACTTTTGTGAGCTCACAATGCAATATACAGAAGATGTTTTATAGAATTGTACATTAGAAACTTATATACTCTTATTAACCAGTCACCCCAATAAAATTAATAAAATAAAAGAAACATGTGAGGCACTTATATATGATGTTCCTATTTTAAAATGGTGGGAATCATCAAGGCTTAATGGATAGAGCACATGGCATTTATATCAGGAGATTTGGGATTGAGTTTCTGCCTCTGATTCCATGTATGATTTTGGGCATGCCTGTAGTCTCTTGAGTATCAGTTTCCACATCTATAAGAGGAGTTAGTATTATAGGGCTTACCGCTTATACATTGTCTGGGTGCTGGGATACAAAGATATAATATAGTCCCAACCCTTAAAAAAAAAAACTATGGTCCCCTGCCTTAAAAAAGTTATGGTCCAGATAAATGCTCTGATAGTGATATATAAAGAAAGGCATCATATCAAAGAAAGCATATCAGAGACAAAGAAATAGACTCTGCATGTGAGAATGTGGTTGCAGAGGCCAAGAGTTCCGACAAGAAGTTGATAGTTTTTTCATTTATTACACTCATCTACCTATTACGGCAATTCTAATTTGTATCGGGAGAAGAGTAGGGATGTAATCATGATTAACATCAAATATCTATTGTTTTGTTTGTTAATTATGTTTTATTCTCATGGGTTGAAAGCCTTGGGATGGAACTAGTCTGGTCTTTGTATTCAAAGATATGATGTGGGAGAATCTGCCCCAGTCTTCTACCCCTACAGTTATATAAAGATAATTGGTTCTAAAACTTTGGAGTGCATCAGGATATATTACCTAGAGAACCTACTAAAAATTCAGACTCCCATGCCCCAGTCTCCAAATTTTTATTTCATAAGCTCTGGGATGTGACTGAAGAATATGCTTTTAATAAGGTTTCCAGAGGTTCTAGAGCAATGGTTTGCAGACATCAACTTGAGAGACCCTGACTGCTTTGGAATTTGGGTGGAAACATTTCCATGGTTATTGTTAGAAATGGCACATTTTGAGTTATTCTAATGAAAGCTTAGTACATGAAAACAATTATATTTATTGATTATTCTGTTGTTTGGAAGCCATTATTGGACCATTGTTTGAAATAAAATTTTACTGCACTGTTAATTCTAATATAATTCTTCAGGAACCTATCAACTTTCCTTTTAGGGTTATTATTGTAGGTTTTCAGTTTTACCTTTGCTTTACTATTTGTCACATTCTTTTTTTTTTTTTTTTCACAGTCTTGAAAATTTTGTTTATTTTCAGATGCCAGGAAGCAACCACTCTCCAAAAAGACAAAGAAATCACATGTTTGCTATGAAGAAAATGACAGTGCATTTATAAAGCTTCTTAAGACATCAGGAATTATTCTTAAAACAGGAGAGAGTCAGAATCAGCTAGGTGATATTTTATTATAATTCTTTTCTCTGGGTATAGTGAATCATGGGTTTTCTAAATAGAAAAGAATGAAGGTTAGAAATGGGAGCACCATTCGTCTTGAGACAAAGATAAAATTGAAATTGCTCTTTAGAGAATATTTATTATAGTCTTTGGTCCTGATAAATACATGTTAAGTAAAGTACTTCTGACCCCCTGTCTCGTTTTATAGAAAACTGTTATATAATAGTATTGCTTTGTGTTTTCTTCTGAAAAAATAAATTAATACTCTTAGAACAGTTAGATCTACATCAGAATAATTTTAGAAGAAAATTTATATCCTAATAATAAAGGGCTAATATGCAAATAGACGGTCAATGGGACAACCCCAAGGGCTCCCAGACTGTGAGAGGGCACAGGCCCAGCTGAAAGAAACCCTTGAGTGCCCGAATTTGCCTCTAGTAGTCCTATCTAATAAAAGAGTAACATGCAATGTGACCGTACCTTGCTACCAGCCAATCAGGAGCAGGGGGATGGGGGGGGGGGCAGGGCCATGCAGTGCGTGATCCTGCCTCTCCCTGCTGCCTCTGCACGGCCTGAAGAATGAGCACCATGGGCCTGGGGAGCAGATGCTGCACTGGTGGTCCCAGCAAGCCCATGGTGCCAGTTCCCCAGGCTGCGTGGAGGCATGGCGGGAAGGCCGGCCACTGCCGTGCTTTGCCGAGGGCGCCTGGGGTCCCAGATCGTCATGGTGGAGGGGCCAAGGCAGAGGCCGTTAGGGGTGATCAGGCCAGGAGGGGAAGGCAGTTGAGGGTGATCTGGTTGATGGTGTGGGCAGTTGGGGCCGAGCAGGCCAACAGAGGGGACCAGTTGCAGAGTGGTTAGCAAGCAGAGTGGTTAGGGGTGATCAAGCAGTCAGGCAGGTGAGCGGTTAGGAGCAGATTGCTAGGGGATTGTCCAAGTGCCAGTTTAGGCCCAATCCCACAGGGATCTCAGATTGGAGAGGATGCAGGCCAGACTGAGAGACAATCCCCACCCCCACCCCCTGCGTGCACGAATTTTGTGCACCGGGCCACTAGTATCCATACAAGCATGTAAGTGCCTGCTTTTGGGACATAGATTATTTCATCCTGCTAAGGTAACAGCATGTCATTTTTAGAACGCTTAGTAGCTTTTCTCTGTCAAAGCTGCCTTTGTTTTACTGTGGGTTTAGAAGATTTGGCTTTGAATTAGGTTATAAATATTTTTATTTTTTTAAAGGGAGGGGCGAGAGAGATAGAAACATCAATGATGAGAAGCATTGATTGGCTGCCTCCTGTTTGCCCTGTACTGGGGGTCAAGCCCATAACCCAGGAATGTGCCCTGAGTGGAAATTGAATCGTGACCCCCTAATTCATAGGTTCATGCTCAGCCACTGAGCCATGCCAGTTGGACTATTTTTTTAAAAATTCTTACCTGAGCATATGTTTTCACTAGAGGCCAGTGCATGATTTCATGCACCTTGAAAGGAACTGAGGGCCATGAAGCTGCAGTAGGCATAGGGGTGTCTTGGCCCACCCTCCTCGCCCCTGCCCAGCCCCTCCCACCACGGCCCTCGGTCCCCTGTTTGCCGGTAGTCCCATTCCCACCGCCACTACTCACATGTGCTAATGGCACCGAGCAATTGGGGCCGGTGCCAGCAGTGGGTGTAAGCAGGTGTGAGCTGGCTGTTGCTGGCAGCAGTTGCAAGAGGTGGCTGTAGCCCTGCTCACCCCGCAGGAGCAGGGGAGGTGGAGAAGCCCTGAGAGGTGATCAGGGCCAGTAGCCACTGCTCGCACCCACTGAATCACTGAGCAATGGAGTTGGTGCCAGGCACCAACAGTGGATGCAAGTGGGGCTGGCACCAGCAGCTGGTGTGAGCACCCAGTGAGACCGTGGCATACAGGAGCAAGAATTTTCAGTAACCACCAGAGGCTTATCCCAATGACAGCGACCCTGCTCTGGTGCCCCCGCTCACTTGTTCCACCATTCCCCCTTGGCCGATGCCTGCCATGTTCTGCGCTCTGCTGCCAATGCCTGCCATGTTCCGCATACACTCCCTGGTGGTCAGCGCAAATAGTAGCGACCTGATTGGTTGTTCCACTGTTTGGACTATTTGCATATTAGGGTTTTATATATATATATAGACTAGAGGCCTGGTGCATGAAATTAATTCATGGGGGGCGAGGGGTGTCCCTCAGCACAGCCTGCACACTGTCCAATCTGGGACCCCTCCCGGGATGTCTGATTTCCCTAAATGGGCAGTCGGACATCCTTCTCACAATCCAGGACTGCTGGCTCCAAACTGCTCACCTGCCTGGCTCCCTGATTGCCCCTAACTGCTTCTGCCTGCCAGCCTGATCACCCCCTAAGCACTACCCTGCCAGCCTAATTGATGTCTAACTGCTCTCCTGCCAGCCTGTTTGCCCCCAACTTTTCTCCTCTACTGGCTTGGTCACCCCTAACTGCCCTCCCCTGTAGGCTTGATCGCCCACAACTGCCCTTCCTTGCAGGCCTGGAATCTCCCAACAGCCTCCCCTGCTGGCCATCTTGTGGTGGCCATCTTGTGTCCACATGGGGGCAGCCCTCTTGTGTGTTGGAGTGATGGCCAATCTGCAAATTATTCTTTTATTAGATAGGATAGAGGCCTGGTGCATGTGTGGGGGCCAGCTAGTTTGCCTTGAAGAGTGTCCCAGATCAGGGTGGGGGTTCCCTTGGGGCGTAGGGTGGCCTGGGCAAGGGGCCTGTGGTGGTTTGTAGGCCGGCCACGCCCCCCAGCGACCCAAGCGGAGGCCCTGGGATCTGGGATTAATTTATGTTCTATAATTGAAACTTTGTAGCCTGGAATGGAGCCAAGTCTTCTGCTGGCTCCGTGGCAACAGCCATTTCTCTTTGGGTTTATTTAAATTCTATAATTGAAACTTTGTAGCCTAGAGTGGAGGCTTAGGTGCTAGGGCCCAGAAGCTTGGCTTCCTCCATCGCCTGGGCACCCTAGCCTCTGCTGTCTCCAGCTCCATGGCTGCCACCATTTCTGTTGGGATGTATCTTCTATAATTGAATCTTTGAAGCATTGAGTGGAAGCCTAGGCTAGCAAGGCGGAAAGCTTGGCTTCCTCCATTGCCAGGGAAACCCAAGTCCCTCCTTGTCTCAGTGGCCACAGCCATCTTGGTTGGGTTTATTTGCATATTTGCTCCTGATTGGCCGATGGGCGTGGCTTGATAGGAGGCACACTCAATTTGCATATTGCTCTTTTATTATATAGGATTGATTTTATATATAGAAGCATCGATCAGTTGCCTCTCCTATGCACCTTGACTGGGGATCTAACCTGCAACATAGCTATGTGCCCTGACTGGGAATCGAACCTGCAAACTTTTGGTGTATGGGAGAACACTCCAACCAACTGAGCCATTCGGCCAGGGCTAGGTTAAAAATATCTTTATTCATTTCATCAGATAGGAAACTTAGGTCTTGAGGAAAGTAAACTATGGTAGGAGAGGTTAAAGACTCTGGTGACCAGCTGTTATTTTTTCATAGCTGTGGATCAAATCATTTTCCAAAGAAAGCTGTTCCAGACTCTGAGGAAACATCCTTCTTATCCCAAAGTATGTATTTTCTCCCTGGTTCTTTTACTTTTGCTAGCTAACCCACAACAAATATTAAACTAAAAATCTTACCCTGTCTTTTTTTTTTTAATTTGTTAAGATAATAGAAGAATTTGTTAATGGCCTGGAGTCTTACATTGAGAATCAAGACATTTTCAGAAACTGTCTTTTGTCTTGTGAACGTCTGCAGAATGAGGAAGCCAGGTGTGGAGAGGAGGCGTGGAACAGTGCTGGAATTTAGTCTGTTATACTAACTGGTGTGGTTGGGGTACAAAATGCAATTTTTTTGAATTTCACTTTTGATTTATAGTTCTCTTTTCCTCAGAGTTTTATCCTGACTTGTAAATTATGAAGTTTGTAGTTATGACTACAAACTTGTGTTGATAAAATTTCAACACTACTTTTCCCTGGCTTAAGAGCCATCTTCTGATGTTCTATATAGGTTAGTTGCTCTATAAAGGTTATATATTTAACTGATTTTATGGAGAAATAATAAGAAGCATATTAAAACAAGGAAAACAAAATATAAAAATTTCTTTATTTTTACAGCATGGGTACATCTTACTCTAAGAGCCTCATTAAATTGCTTCTGGGGATTGACATATTACAGGTGAGACTATGCCACTTTTTTTGTGAATATTTGTTGGATGTGATCTGTGGTGTATGCCCAAGCATAAGTGGTTGGAACACACAGGGAAAAGTAGGCTTAATGGGAGTGCTAGGGTTTGCAACAGTTTACCATAGCCCTGTTGCTGAAATGCATCTGGTAGGGCAGTGTCTTTGTTTTTGAACTGAGCTGATTAGGCCAATACATTTCGATGTCTCATTTATTCCTTTGGCCTGATATCTATTTGGAAAGTTTCATCTGGTGTGCTCTGAGTACCTCTATCTCAACTATGTTCACGTCTGAGTAATTTCCTATTTAGCTCTTAATTTGCTTATTAAATTAATTTTGCCCTTTCCTCTCCTTTATTTTTTTAAATTTACTTATTTTTACTTTTTTCATCGTGTGGTCTCTTTATTTTTATTTTTTCAAGAAAAATGATCTTACTAGAATAATATTACATGCCATAAGCATTAATATTTCAAGAATAAAATGATTTTAAGTATAATAATATTACCAAAAATGTACTAACATAGTATGATATCACAAAAGTTGTAAAAAATCTGCAAATAGCAGGATTACCTCTATTCTAGAATATTTATATCCGCTTTGGCTCTATTTTTGTTCATCAGTTTATGTTGCTCATTATATTCCACAAATGAGTGAGATCATGTGATATTTATCTTTCTCCAACTTGCTTATTTCACTTAGCATGATGCTTTTATTTTTTAAATATATTTTATTGATTTTTTACAGAGAGGGAGAGGGATAGAGAGTTAGAAATATGGATGAGAGAGAAACATCAATCAGCTGCCTCCTGCACACCTCCTACTGGGGATGTGCCCGCAACCAAGGTACATGCCCTTGACCGGAATCGAACCCGGGACCCTTCAGTCTGCAGTCCGACGCTCTATCCACTGAGCTAAACCGGTTTCGGCTTAGCATGATGCTTTTAAAGTATTTTGTCAGATATGAGTATTGCTACTCCAGCTTTTTTTTCTTTTCCATTTCCATGGAAAAAAATTTTTCATCCCTTCACCTTCATTGTGTCTTTTGTTTTGAGGTGGGTCTCTTGTATAGTTGGGTCATGTTTTTGTATCCATTCAGCTATCCTACACCTTTTGATTGGAATATTTAATCCACTTACATTTAGAGTTATTGAGAGGTACTTATTTATGGCTATTTTAATTCTGTATGGGTAGGTTTCTCTCTCTTTTTTCTCAATATTCCCTTATAGCAATCCCATCAGCATTTCTTGTAATGCTGGCTTGGTGGTGATGAACTCCTTTAGCCTTTTTTTTTTTCTTTTTTTTCTTCTGGGAAACTTTATTTGACTGACTATTTTGAATAATAGTCTTGCTGGATGTAGTAATCTTTGTCTCAGATCCTTGCTTTCCATTACTTGAGTACTTCATGCCAGACCCTTCTGGCCTGTAGAGTTTCTAATAAGAAATCAGGTGTCAGCCTTATGGGAACTCCTTTGTAGGTAACAGTTTTCTTTTCTCTTGCTGCCTTTAAGATTCTCTTTGTCTTTAATTTTTGGCATTTTAATTATGATGTGTCTGGGTGTGGTCTCTTTGGATTCTTGTTTGGGGTTCTCTATGTCTCCTGAACTTGTGTGACTTTTTCCTTTACCAGATTAGGGAAGTCTTCTACCATTATTTCTTCAAACACCTTCTCCATTCTTTTCTCCCTTTCTGCCTCTTCTGGCACACCTACTATTCTAATATTGTTACATTTCACATTGTCCCACAGCTCCCTTAAGCTGTCCTTCTGTTTTTTAATTTGTTTTTTCTTTTTGGTTCTCTGAGTCATATTTTCAACTCTCTCTTCTGATTCACTGTTTGATCCTCAGCTTTCCCTAATCTGCTGTATATTCCTTCCAATGTGTTCTTTATTTGTGTTATATCATTCTTTATCCTAGACTGTTCTTTTTTCATAATTTCTATATCTTTTTTCATATCACTGATTGGCTGCCTCCTGCATACCATCTACTGAGCATTGTTAACATCATTATTCTGAATTCTGTTTCAGAAAAATTTCTTATCTGTTTCATTTATCTCTTCTGGAGAATTTGCTAGTTCTTTCATTTGGGGCTGTTTCCTCATTTTGGTTGTCTGGGTTTGTGACTGTGTTTTAGGTAGATCCTCTATGCCTCTCAATCTCTAGTGCAGGGCAGTTTCTCACTAATTGGATAAGTCTTTGTGTTCCAATAGCTTATATTCAAAATACAGGCAATATTTATGTGGACATTCTAATAAGAGGATTTCATCCATAGTGGGTCTGACTCAGTAGATAGAGTGTCGGCCTGTGGACTAATACGTCCAGGGTTTAATTCTGGTCAAGGGCTTGTATCTTGGTGTTAGGCTCTGGCCCGGGTCCTGGTTCGGCCCCATTCAGGAGGCAACCAGTCAGTGTGTTTCTCTCACATCGATGTTTCTCTCTGTCTTCCTCTCTCTCCCACCCACTTTTCCTAAAAACCAATGGAAAAATACTGTCCAGTGAGTGAGTGAGGATTATAAACAAACAAACAAAAATAAAGAGCTCATTTAAAAAAATAATAGGATTGCCGAACCAGTTTGACTCAGTGGATAGAGCGTTGGCCTTCGGACTGAAAGGTCCCAGGTTCGATTCTTTTTTTTTAAAATCTTTATTGTTCAGTTTATTAATTACATTGTTTCCTCTTTTTTATCCCCCTATATCTCCCCTCCACCCTGTACCTATCCCACCCTCCACCCTCACCTCCCCCTCCCCACTGTCCTCTCCCATTGTTGTAAGATTTTTGTCCAATCTCTTGCTGTACTTCCCACAACCCTTTTCTCCCCAAGAATTGTCAGTCCATTCCCTCTCTATGTCCATGTTTCTGTTATATTCACCAGTTTATCCTGTTCATCAGCCTATCAATTCACTTGATTTTTATGTTCATTTGTTGATAGATGTGTATTTGTTGTTCATAATTTATATTTTTACCTTTTTCTTCTTCCTCTTCTTAAAGAATATCTTTCAGCATTTCATATAATATTGGTTTGGTGGTGATGAACTCCTTTAGCTTTTTCTTATCTGCGAAGCACTTTATCTGATCTTCAATTCTGAATGATGGCTTTGCTGGATAGAGTAATCTTGGTTGTAGATTCTTGCTATTCATCACTTTGAATATTTCTTGCCACTCGCGTCTGGCCTGCATCGTTTCTGTTGAGAAATCCGCTGACAATCGTATGGGTGCTCCCCTGTAGGTAACCAACTGTTTTTCTCTTGCTGCTTTTAATATTCTCTCTTTATCTTTTGCTCTTGGCATTTTAATTATGATATGTCTTGGTGTGGTCCTCTTTAGATTCCTATATTTTGGGTTCTGTGTACTTCTTGGGCTTTTAAGTCAGTTTCTTTCACCAGGTGGGGGAAGTTTTCAGTCACTATTTCTTCAAGTAGGTTTTCATTAACTTGCTCTCTCTCTTTTTCTGGCACCCCAATAATTCGGATGTTGGCATGCTTGAGGTTGTCCCAGGGGCCCCTTACACTGTCTTCAATTATCTGAATTCTTTTTGTTTCTTGCTTTTCCAGCCAAGTGGATTTTGCTTCTTTGTATTTCAAATCTTTGACTTGGTTCTTGTGGTCCTCTGGACTGCTTTTAGGACTTTGTGTAATATTTTCATTTCAGTCTGTGTATGCTTGATTTCTAGTTGGTCCTTTTTCATATTCGTGAGGGTCTCATTCATATCCTCAGAGGTCTTGTTCATTTCCTTGAGGGTCTCATTCATTTCCTTGTAAGTCTCATTCATTTCCTGGTTGGTCTTGTTTATTTCCTCGTAATTCTCATTAAGTTCATCGGCCTTTTCTAGGAGCCTCTTGAAAAGCCTTATAACTGTGGTTTTGAACTCTATGTCTTGTCGTCTTTTCTCCTCCATTTCTTTCACACCTGATTTCTTTCCATGTCTCTGCATGGTGGCTGCTTTATGTGGTAGATAACCTCTAAGGGGCAGTGGCTCAGCCTCCCCAGTTGCCTGAGGTGGGTGCTCTTACTGCAATCCTTTATGGGTTGTACAGTATTTTTGAATTTAAACCCAGCTTGTTAATAGCCCTAGGAGGGTTTGACCTCCAGGCCAATTGGCTGTGAAGGGAGACTGTGTTCAGGTTGGATGGGCGTAGTCTCTGAGCTGCGCAGGCAGCCTCAGCGTCAGCTACGTCCTATGCGGTGCTTGCGCGCGCGCTCGTGGGTCTCTGTTGGATGGGGATGGCTGCGGGCACCTCCAAGAGAAAGCCGCTAGTCTCTTCCCCTTGGCAGACAACTCTGCCTCTCCCCAAATGAGTCTGCACCCCCAAAATCTAGCCCAGGGTTGTAAAATAGATGGTTTCCAGGATCAAGAGACAAGTTTCCAGGGGGCAAGTCGCGGGTTTGTACGACACTTGCGCGCAAACTTCTTTTCCCAGCCTCCGGGTTTCTCCTCAGGCTAGGAGACCTTTGCCGCGCCCCGCTTCCAGGGTGCATCCCCCAGACCTCGGACCTCGCTTGGCACTGGGGAATCTGTGCAGTGGGATGTCTCCACGTACCCCGGATCTCGGACCTCGCCTGGCGCTGGGGAATCCGTGTAGTGGGACGTCTCCACCCTCCCCGTTGGTGAAATCCAGCCAGGGTTGCTGCTCCAGCCCCAGCCCACCTGCGCGACCAGGACGGCTCCTAACCTGTTTCTGTCTTCAAGGCTGAGCTCCTCTGAGTCTCAGTGTCCCACCTTTACTCTTATTTGTGGAGTTTTCACTCAGCCAGCTTTCTGGCGATTCTGGGTGAAGTTTGTTTTGTTGTTATGTTGTAGTTTTTAAATCATTGCGCGGGGCAGAACAATAGGTGTTTACCTGTGCCGCCATCTTGGTTCCTCTTCCCCAGGTTCGATTCTGGTCAAGGGCATGTACCTTGGCTGCGGGCACATCCCCAGTTGGAGGTGTGCAAGAGGCAGCTGATCGATGTTTCTGACTTTCTATCCCTCTTTCTTCCTCTCTGTGAAAAATCAATAAAATATATTTTAAAAAATAATAATAATAGGATTTCAATTATAGCAGGGGTTTTTCCTGCAAGAGAATTATAACTATATATTTCTGTTGTGTATTTTGAGATCATTCCCTAACTCCCTATATCTTTTTTTTTTCAGCCTGCCATTATTAAAACTTTATTTGAAAAGTTGCCAGAATTTCTTTTTGAAAGGTAAGTGAAATTATTCTGGAATGCTTACATTACTCTAGTGTACTTAAGTTTCTGAAAAGATTCCTCTGAAACATCATTGATTTTTTTGAAGGTCATATTTATCATGGTGCATGTTCTTAAATAACTACTAAGATTTATTGGGTTGTCTTTGAAATTTCACCTACTTAGTCTGGGCAGGTATCACAAAGTGGTTGGAGCATGTCCTGTGCACCAAAGGGTCTCAAGTTCGATACCCATTCATGGCACAAACCCAGGTGTCTGGCTCAGTTCACAGGAGGCAACCGATCTGTGTTTCTCTCCCACATTGAGTTTCTCTCTCTCCTTCTCCATTACTGACTCTCTAGAACCAATGAAAAACATATCCTTGCATGAGGATTTTTTTTTAAATCGGTAAAAAAAAAATTCCACCGATTTATTTAACTAATAGTGCCAGAAAAATACCCAACAGACTTGTAATAGTATTTATCTCCAAGGAAGGGAGTCAGTAGGCTGGAGTCAGATATTCCCTGAATACTGTTCTTTACCTTTTCAATTTTATAGTGTACATTTAAAAAAATTATTTTTACTTAGAAAAATGAGCAGCCGAATAGAAAAGTAGATAAGGTCATGAACAGACAGTTCACAAAGATGAAACACAAGAACATCAGATCTTTTTTAAAATGTTCAGTTTCTTTAATAATGAAAGACACAAATTTAAAACGGTAAATACACTTTTCCCATTCTCAAAGGATCTTCCCTATTGAGTGTAATACACAGGCATTCTCATACATTGCTGATGAACATATAAATTGGTTTAATCGTTCTGAAGGATAGCAGATTATACGTATTTATCAAAACCTTAGATTTTGCTCATCCTTTCATGTTCAAGCACATCTAATTTACCTTAAGATAATACTTATGAATTAAAGTAATAATTACTGTTTAAAGTAATAAGAAATTGTAAATAACTGAGATGTTCAACTATAAGAGATTGGTTGAGTAAATTAGTACATCTGCACAATAGAATATCATGTGGACATTAAAAAATTATAAAGAAGCCCAGATTGGTTTTGCTCAGTGGATAGACCATTGGCCTGTGAACTGAAGGGTCTCAGGTTCGATTCCAGTCAAGGGCATGTACCTTGGTTGCAGGCACATTCTCAGTAGGTGGTATGCAGGAGGCAGCCAATCAGTGATTCTCTCTCATCAATGATGTTTCTGTCTTTCTCTCTCTCTTCCTCTCTAAAATCAATAAAAATATATAAATATATTTTAAAAAGCAACAAGAGAGAAAGATTAACCCTAGACTTTCTGTCTCTGTAAGCCTTCCAGATATAGCCATGATTAACATGGTTACTGCCTCTTCTTCCTGACATATTTCTCAAGGTATATAAGTATAAATCATGCTTTTTTTGTGTCATGCATGTATCTGGCACAGTGCACAAAGCATAGTAAGTGTTCAGTAAATGGTAATGGAGTGGTTGAAATGCTCACTGTTGTATAAATCAGAAAGGCTAAGTTCCTTGTCTTCTCATCCTAACATTTCAGCATGAACAGTGATGGAATCAACATGCCTAGACTCATCATCAGTCAACTGAAATGGCTTGACAGAGTTGTGGATGGCAAGGTAGGCTTTTGGACTTAGATTTAGAGATTGTGTTTTCATACTTAATGAAACTTTAAAAATTTGCAGTGTTTACTTCCCTTTCTAAACAGGAAAATTTACATTTTTAAATTCATCCATTTACTTTTTTCAGCTTTGAGATTTTTTTTTCATTTAAAAAATATTTTTACTGATTTCAGAGAGAAAGAGAGAGAGAGAATCATTGATTGGCTGACTCCTGCACGCCCTTCACTGGAGATTGAACCCCAAACCCAGGCATGGGCCCTGACTGGGAATCAAACCATGACCTCCTGGTTCAACCATTGAGCCATATCAGCTGGGCACAACCTGGTTTCTTTAAGTCATCAGCTACTTACCCTCTAATATTGTGAAACCATCCAACAAAATAACTATTATCAAACATGTGCCAACATATTTTCAATTAGTCACTTAGATCATATTTTCTGAATTTCAGTTCTATAACTTTTTTTTAAAATTTAATAAATCTTTATTGTTCAAATTATTACAATGTTGCTCTTTTTTCCCTCCCATAGCTCCCCTTCACCGGTACCCTTCCCATCTTCTTTTTTTATTTTTTTTTATTTTTTAAATATATTTTATTGATTTTTTTCACAGAGAGGAAGGGAGAGGGATAGAAAGTTAGAAACTGATGAGAGAGAAACATCAATCAGCTGCCTCTTGCACACCCCCTACTGGTGATATGCCTCCAACCAAGGTACATGCCCTTGACTGGAATCGAACCTGGGACCTTTCAGTCCACAGTCCGATGCTCAATCCACTGAGCCAAACCGGTTTTGGCTCACTTGATTTTTTAGATTCACTTGTTGATAGATGTGTACTTTGTTGTTTATAATTTTTATCTTTACCTTTTTCTTCTTCTTCCTCTTCCTAAAGAACAACTTTTAGCATTTCATATAATACTGGCTTGGTGTTCATGAACTCCTTTAGCTTTTTCTTAACTGCTAAGCACTTTATCTGACCTTTAAATCTGAATGATAGCTTTGCTGGATAGAGTAATCTTGGTTATAGGTTCTTGTTATTCATCACTTTGAATATTTCTTGCCATTCCCGTCTGGCCTGCATAGTTTCTGTTGAGAAATCAGCTGACAATCTTAATGGGTGCTCCCTTGTAGGTAGCTAACTGTTTTTCTCTTGCTGCTTTTAATATTCTCTCTTTATCTTTTGCTGTTGGCATTTTAATTATGATGTGTCTTGGTGTGATCCTCTTTGGATTCCTTTTGTTTGGAGTTCGGTGCACTTCCTGGACTTTTAAGTCAATTTCTTTCACCAGGTGGGGGAAGTTTTCAGTCACTATTTCTTCAAATAGGTTTTCATTAACTTGCTCTCTCTCTTTTTCTGGCACCCCCATAATTTGGATGTTGATATGCTTGAGGTTGTCCCAGAGGCTCCTTACACTGTCTTCAGTTCTTCTTGCTTCTTGGGTTGAGTGATTTTTGCTTCTTTGTATTTCAAATCTTTGACTTGATTCTTGCGGTCCTCTAGTCTCCTTTTGGGTCTCTGTATAATATTTTTTATTTCAGTCAGTGTATGCTTAATTTCTAGTTGGTCCTTTTTCATATCCTCCATAGTCTCACTCATATTCTTGAGGGACTCGATCATATCCTTGAGGGTCTCACTCATATCCTCAAATTTATGAGGATAAATTTATCGGCCTTTTCTAGGAGCATCTTGAAAAACCTTATAACCATGGTTTTGAACTCTATGTCCAATCATTTTTTTCCCTCGATTTCTTGAACTTGTAATTTGTTACCTTGTCTTCGCATTTTGGCTGCTTTCCTGAGTTGGTTGAGTAAGTTTGTGTAGTAGGTGCCCTTTAGGGGACAGTGGCTCAGCCTTCCCAGTTACCTGACATGGATACTCTTGGTGTACCCCTTTATGGGCTGCACAGTCTTGTAGTTAAGCTTAGATTGTTGCTGGTATCACTGGGAGGAGTTGATCTCCAGGCCAATTAGCTGTGAGGATCAGCTGTGTTTACTTTGTGAGAGCTGCTGTGCTCAGCCTGGATGGGGCCGAGTCTCCGGGCTGAGCAGGCAGCCCTGGTTTCCCATCAGCCTCACCCTAAATGGCTCCTGGGTCTCCATGCCTTGCGGCAGCGGCTGCATGCAACTCTGAGAGAAAGCTGGCCGGGGCTCTGCCCACTGCCGGATAGTCTAGTTTCTCCCCAAATGAGTCTGGACACCCAAAGACTCACTCAGAATGGGAAAACAAAGCAGTTCAGTGTTGTTTTTTTTTTGTTCCGAGCAATAGTGCCAAGCCACGAGTCCTCTCCGATAGCTTGTGTGCCTTTGCAGTGCCCGAGCTTCAGTGTACTTCCTCCTTACAGTCCAGTTTCATCCCATATTAGTCTGGGTTCCCTGAGACTCACCCAGAACCGGGGCTCAGTGCAGTGGGATGCCTTTGTCTCCCTTCCAGTTCAAGAAAACCAGCTGGGTTTGCAGCCGCCAGCCCTTTCTGTTCGCGCGCAGCTCCGAACCTCTGACTCCGCACATGTGTGCAACTCTGTCCTCTGCAGCTCCCCGGAGTCTCAGTGTCTTAATTATTTTTCCTTCTGTTTGTGGAATGTCCACTCAGCCAGCCCTCTGGTGGTTCTCAATGATTTCCATTTTGTCCTTTAGTTGTAGTTTTGAATTTGTTGTATGGGGCAATAGTATGGGTGTTTACCTATGCCGCCATTTGGTTCCTTCCACTTTGAGATCTTTTTGGTAGTTCACCCTTTACATTTTCAGAAAGAAAAAAAGATATTTACTTTCTTAATATTGGCTAGGTATCATTTATTAAATATTTGGAAAGAAATTTAATTTTTCAAAGCACATAAATTTCTGTGTTTTAATTCTTAAAAACAATAGGATCCCAAACCACTGTATTCACTGCAAATGTTTTAATTTGATTACATATAGTTTTTTCCACTTAATTGCTTTTTTTATTTTTATTTTTTTTATTTTTAAGGAATTACAAATAGTAGTACATATGTTTCCTTTTTTTCCCCCCTTGACCTCCCCCCAGCTTTCCCAACCCCCAAGCATATGCCCTCACCTGTCCCCCCAGCTCCCAGTGTCTTGTTCTCCTATGGTTATGCTTTTATGCATGCATACAAGTCCTTCAGTTGATCTCTTGCAGCACCCCCCCAACTTCCCTTGCTTTCCCGCTGTGGTTTGACATTCTGTTCCATGCTTCTTTGCCTCTATATCTATTTTTATTTATCCCATTTCTTTTATTTAAAAAAATCTTGCCTCTTCAGACTAGAAATAAACATATGAGCACAAGAAATGTTTGAGTCCCAATTTCAGTGACCAACAGTTCTGAGTCCCAGTTTCAATGTCAAACTGTTCTATGTGTGCATGTCAGCAATGATATCTGGATGTTGGACAAATGTTGGCAATGCATGTCCGACCCTCTTGTTTGGTCCTGGTAACTGGCAGTGATGCACTGCTGCTAATTGGTAGCATGGCAAGGCATTGTCAGCATCTTACATCTCTGGACTGTTTCTCCTCTTGTCTTTGTGGTTGGAGCATACCTGTCAACTCCTCTCTTGCAGGAATCCACATGGCCTTGGAGTTGTTTTCTAAAAATATACAAACATATTCTTGACCAAAAGTTAATAAAGGAATCTTTGCTATAAATTTGACTTGGGATCTTTTTATTTTTGCCCAAACGACTTTCCTTTGGCTTATTTTGACACCATGTGTGTAGTTTTTATTGATTTTAGAGAGATGGAAACATTGATGAGAAGGAAACAGCAGCTAGACCACATAATTTTTTTAACAATTGATTTCAGAAGGAGCAATAAAAAGGAGAGAGAAAAATATCAACTCTAAGAGAGAATCATTAATTGGCTGCCTCCACACCACCACTGGAGATCAAGCCTGTAACCCGGGCATGTGCCCTGACTGGGAATTGAACCACAATCTCCTGGTTCATAGGTTGACATTCAACCACTGAGCCACCCGGCCGAGGACATAACTTTTAAAATTATAGTCTCTTATTGTGCCTAATTTATAAGTTAAATTTTATCATAGGTATGTATGTACTATAAAAATCATTGCATACATAGGGTTTGTTACTATTACATGGTTTTAGGCATCCACCAGAGAGGGGGAATTATCCTAAAATGGAAAATTTCAGGAAGTTTTGCAATTATGTTTTTGTTATAAGCACTTTAATAAAGGTGAATCTTTTTTGCTATTTCTTTAAGAAAATTTACCTTCCAAAAAAAAAGAAAATTTACCTTTCATTTTATTGAATTTTAAAAATTTAGATTAAAAATACAGTAAGTAAATTTTGCATGTATTTTTAGATATGCATGAAGAGATCATCAATAAAATCACAAAGTGAAAAGTGGTTAAATTAAGATCATAAAAAGTAGAAATTTCTGTCACAAGTATATTTCATGAATTAAAATGACAAACTTGCAAAAAAATATTGACTGCTTTGTGGAAAAAAAGGAAAAATCTAAAAATGGTCATTTGAAAACTACACTAGGATAATAAAAGGTTATTCCCAAGAAAGCTAATACAAATGTTTAATAAACGTAAGAAAAAAATGTTTGACATCATTAATAATTGATCAAATAAATTTGAATTAATATGATAGTACTTTTAAAAAACTCTGTATTGAATTTATTGGCGTGACTATATCAAAGTCTAAGCAACCGTTTGACCTTTTGACCGGTAGCTATAATGAGCACTGACCATCAGGGGGCAGGCACTCAACGCACAGGCATGGAAACTTGGAACACAATGATGAATCTCGGCAGGAAGAGAGCAACCAAAGATCTTATATGCATACTAGAACCAGCCCAGTGCACAGATTTATGCACTGGTTGGGTCCTTCTGGCTGGCCTGTGGGGATCAGGCCAAAACTGGCAGTTCAACATCCCCCAGGGGTCCCAGATTGTGAGAGGGTGCAGACCAGGCTGAGGGACCCCATTGGTACACAAATCCATGCACCAGGCCTCCAGTGGTTAATAAAATTATATAGGTTTTAGGTGCACGATTCTATAATACATCATCTGTAGATTGTATTGTGTGTTCATCACTCTTGAGTCTCCTTGCATCATCATTTATCCCCCTATATCCTCTTTACCCCCCTTTTCTCTGATAGTCACCATATGTTTTCTGTGTCTGTGAGGGTTTTTTTTTTTTTTCCCTTCAACTTTTTTATCCAGAAGTTGAATTTATTTTGAGCCTAGTGCTTAAGGCCCATTTCTTTTAAACATTCTTAAAATCATTCTGTTAATTTTTGTCAGATATTACAAGGCCTAATCTTTACTTGGAAGAACATGGCTTTGGGAATCTCACCTGGGCTGGAATTTGGGGTCTGTCATTTATTGTGTATCATTGAGCAACACATAGCCCCACATTTTTAAAATGGGAATTGTTGCAAAAACTCGATAAAGTTGTGAAGATTAAATGAAATCATATTAATAAAAGGCCAAGAGGCGTCACTGCCAAAGGACCGGTCACCAGGAGGCGCATGAAGCACCTCTCGGCCATAACAACCGGTTGCTATGACACTCACTGTAGCCAGGGAATGGCTCCATCAGAGGTGGGGCCTGCGGCCAACCTCGTGGCCCCTTCCCCCCTGCCAGCCTGCCCCTGATCGGACTCTCCCACCCAAATCAAGAGCTGGGCCTGCCAGCCAAATGCCTCCATCCCCCCCACTCCCCCAAGCCCCTGCCAGCTGCGCCCCCATCAGCCTGCCCCACCATGATAAGCCTGCAGCCCCTCTCCCCAGCTGGCCCGCCCCTGATCACATACTCCTACCCCAATAGGGGATGGGGCTGGGCAGCTAACCTCCTGGATCCCATATCTCACCCGGCCTGGCTTGGCAGGAGCCAGTCTGGGTCCCACAGGCACAGTGGGTCTGGATCTCTCATGTGCTGGGCCTCTAGTAAAATATACACTAGTATAATAATCTGAGTGGCCAGATTATTATGATATCTGAACGCATAATAATCTGGCCACTCTGTGTGTGCGTGTGCGTGTGTGTGTGTGTGTGTTTGTGTTTGTATTAGAGGCCCAGTGCATGAATTTGTTCATGGGTCCGGCCAGCCTGGTCAGAGGGAGCAGACAAGGCCTGTTGGCTGGCCTGCCTGCTGGTCGAACTGGTTGAGGAGACAATTTGCATATTATCCTTTTATTATATAGCATATAAAACTGAGTGGCCAGATTATTATGCATTCAGAGGTCATAATAATCTGGCTACTCAGTGTATAACAAACTGGTTAGATAAACCATCCACCCTACTTTTTTTCCCTTTTACCACCTCCTGTATGAAAATTCCTGGGTCATTCACCTCTGATTTTTAGCTTTGAGCTTGATTGTGTGTGTAATTGTCACAAAATAATCCCAGCTCTACATTTCATGAGTAGGGAGTGTTTCTCTATTTCTGGTAATATGCTCTAATTCTAATAGTATCCTGCACTGTAGGATCTCACCACCAAGATCATGCAGCTGATCGGGATTGCTCCAGTGGACCTTCAGCACGACTTTATCACCAGCCTACCTGAGATCCTAGGGGATTCTCAGCATGCTGATGTGGGGAAAGAACTCAGGTGAGTAAGCATTTTGTTGCCATTCTAAGCAAGGCTCCACTCTGGGAACCTTATCACTGCATTGTGAAAACAGTAATATTTAATGTGTTCTTTTTTATGTAAAAGAGGATGATACCTGTCTACAATAAGTAGGATGTAGGATTTGACTTGTTTTTCTAATAGTTTATATTTAGTAGAGCTATCTACTTTCTTTTAAAGGTCTATCTGTTGTAAATATGCAATCTGGCTTAAGATTGGTTATATAAATTTTGTCTGTGGAGACTTTAACATGTTCCCTTTGTTTCCTTAGCATTTCCTCCACCCCAGGAGTCCTCAGTCATAAGTACATATCCAAATCATTTGTGAAGCTTATTAACCATTTACATTCTTTGGTACCTAAATGATTCATTCTAATGCACATTGCTGCATTAGATCCATTGCCAAAACTCACTACTTACTATCATTTATGTGAAAAATAGTAATTGTGCTAGGGCAGTAATTAAGAGGAGAACAGTATCCTTTTATAATAGTGTTTCTAGCTTGTGTATTTTTTAAATATATTTTTATTGATTTCAGAGAGGGAAAGGAAGAGAGAGAGAGAAACATCATTGATGAGAGAGAATCATTGATCGGCTGCCTCTTGCACAACCCCATTGGGCATCAAGCCTATAAACTGGGCGTGTGCTCTTGACAGGAATCAAACCCGGGACCCGTCAGTCCACAGGCTGATACTCTATCCACTGAGCTAAGTGAGCTAGGACTAGTGTTTCTGTTTAAATGCAACTTCACTTATACTGGAAGTAGTAGCTTTTAAAAATCTGGTTTATAATACTTGGTTTTCTCTAGATGTCTGCAAAGCTACCTCCCAAAATGCTCAGGGATTTCTTGTCTTTGTGCTTTGGGGCAGGATGTTACCTCTGGGTATAGCACTGTACTGTCCACTTTGCCTGCTTAATTCCAGCTTGTTCTTTCAGGTAGCCTTCTCTTAGAATCTATCACTGTCCTTCTTTACCTTTGTTCCTGTAGCACCCTGCGCATACATCTATCATCTTTATCACATGCCATTATAATTGTAAGTTTTCTTTTTCCTTTTCTCAGGAAGGATATGTACCAAACTCAATAGTGGGTTTCCTTTGTTTTGGGTAGTGGGGATGCTAAGGGAGGACATCTTATTTCTACTCTGTTTGAATTTTTTATAATGAACACGTATTTTTTTAATCAGAACTATTTTAAAATATATATTTTATTATTTTTACAGAGAGGAAGGGAGAGAGATAAAGAGGTAGAAACACTCATCAGCTGCCTCCTACATACCCTCTACTGGGGATGTGCCGCAAGTCTTGACTGGAATCGAACCTGGGACCCTTTAGTCCACAGGCCGATGTTCTACCCACTGAGCCAAACTGGTTAGGGCCAGAACAATTTTAAATGAAACATACTATTAACAGATTTAATGGGAAGTAAGTATAGCCTCTCTTCCCATACTCTGAGTGATTTTTCCCAAGTTGTTATCTGCCCAGCTCTGATAAAAGTTGCACAACTTTTCTTTTTTTCATCATTCACAGTGACCTTCTCACAGAGAATACTTCACTTACTGTCCCCATCCTGGATGTCCTTTCCAGCTTCCGACTTGACCCGCAGCTCCTGTCTAAGGTAGGAAAGATTCTGCTCTCCAGAGCAGAGCCAGCTCAACTCACCTTCCACAGCCAGTGGCAGTCAGTCATTGCCTGAGAGCAATCGTATATAATGAAAATTTCTTTTTGAAACAATATTGGGTGACATTTGATCTTCTTTCTTTTCAATGAATTTCATGTGTCATACTATGACAGGTTCACTGCTATGTTTTAAGCAGTAAGTTTTAGTGGTAACCTATGTTGCTTGAATATTTACAAGCTGTTCTCCATAGAAATAACAATTGTTTATACATTTTTCTAGCCAGTGGAAAATTCAGGCTCCAAAATATAACATGATAGCACACATTTATCACAAGGAACTGTGGTGTTAACAATTTAAAGCTTGTAATTTGGAACAAAGTAAAACATTGGTGTTTTTGTTCCTGAATTACATGTAAGAAAACTTAGTGAGAGAAGTGATTTTTCTGATTTTACCTACCAAGTCAGTATTAGATTGAACTATTAATCTGAAATGTTGAATGTTTTCATGTTTAGGTCCGCCAGTTGGTAATGGGTAAGCTGTCGTCTGTCAAATTGGAGGATTTACCTGTGATAATCAAGTTCATTCTTCATTCCATAACAGCCATGGATGCACTTGAGGTAACCTCTTATTTCCCAACAAACATTAGTAGGGTGCTAGACCCTAGAGAGTACAGAGAAGTGCAGTGGTGCTCTTGTGAAATCCAATAAAAAAAACTAACCTAATCTGACCAGCATGGGTCAGTGGTTGAGCATTGACCCATGAATCAAAAGGTCACAGTTTGATTCCCAATTAGGGCACATGCCCATGTTTTGGGCTTGTTTCCTAGTAGGGAGCATGTAGGAGACAGCCGATCAGTGATTCTCTCTCACTGATGTTTCTCTCTTTCTCTCCCTCTCTGAAATCAATTAAAACACACACACACACACACATATATATATATTGTGTGTATATATATATATATGTATATGTAAATATATAAAAGACTAGCCTAGACAAAGATAAATTATTTAAATTAATAGATTCTAATTGCTCTTTTCTGTCCAAACTAATTTATAAAGCTCATGAATCCAGGCAGTGTACAAGGGAGCTATTGTCCAGATGTATACCTCTATATAAACTGCTACAAGAGCCGAGACCGGTTTGGCTCAGTGGATAGAGCGTCGGACTGCGGACTGAAGGGTCCCTGGTTCGATTCCTGCAAGGGCATGTACCTTGGCTGCGGGCACATCCCCAGTAGGGGGCGTGCAAGAGGCAGCTGATCGATGTCTCTCTCTCATTGATGTTTCTGACTTTCTATCCCTCTCCCTTCCGCTCTGTAAAAAATCAATAAAATATATTTAAAATAAATAAATAAATAAATAAACTGCTACAAGATATATTTGTTATATCAGTACTAGTGACCCAGTGCACAAAATTTGTGCACATTAAAAGGGGATTAATTAGAGGAAATAATTTAATATTGCTGTTTGCCCTTTCTCTATAATAGAAGTGTCAGAGATGAAAGAAAATTAATAAAATGTATATGGAAACCTGCCTCCTTTCAGAGTCTGGGGCTTACCACGGGACCCAGACCTCCCCTCTCCCCACATGCACCTCAAAATCGCATGAGACCCAGACCCGGCCACACATCCTCAATCCCATTGGGTTAGATCCAGACTCGGCCAGTCCTACCCTTGTCAAGCCCTACTGGGCAGGGGCATGGCCTAAGGTCCCCAGGCCAGACTGGGTTGGGGGGCTTGCCTTGAGGTCCTCTGTCAAGCCCCAACAGGTAGAAGACATGGCCTGAGATCCCCTGTCAAGCCCCGCTGGGTGAGGAGCATGGCCTGAGGTCCCCTGTCAAGCCCCACCAGCAGCGGGGTGCAGCCTTAGGTCCCTCATCAAGCCCCACTGGGTGGAAGCGCAGCCTGAGTTCCCCCGACTCGGCACTGGGGGTGCACCTTGAGGTCACCCATCAAGCTCCACTGGATGCGAGGCACAACCTGAGGTCCCCTGTCAAGCCCAGGCAGGCAGGGGGACACAGCCTCAGGTCCCCTAGTCCCGTGCTGGGGCAGGGGGCACCGCTTGAAGTACCCTGTCAAGCTCTGCTGGGTGCGAGGACACAGCCTGAGGTCCCCTGGTCAGGCACTGGAACAGGGGGAGCAGCCTGAGGTCCCCTAGCCCAACATCAGGACCGGAAGGGCACCTTGAGGTCCCCTGTCAAGCCTTGCTGTGTGGGGGGTCACAGCCTGAGGTCCCCTGTCAAGTCTCACAGGGACGAGGGTGAGGGGAGGAGGGGTAGAAAGCATAGCCTCAGGTCTCCTAATTGCTCATTAAGGCTCCTCAGCTGTGGGTACAACCATCTTTGTGACAGAGTGATGGTCAAATAGCATATTCCCTCTTTATTAGATAGGATAATACCTCCAAATTCTGGGATTTTGAATGGTATGACATTCTATACTTATATTAGCTATTTTCATCAACTCTTTTTTCAAAATGCCTTTTTTAATATTTAATAATCCTATTTCCGCCGAGACCGGTTTGGCTGAATGGATAGAGCATCGGACTGCGGACTGAAGGTTCCCGGGTTCGATTCCGGCAAGGGCATGTACCTTGGCTGCGGGCACATCCCCAGTGGGGGGCGTGCAAGAGGCAGCTGATCGATATCTCTCTCTCATCAATGTTTCTGACTTTCTATCCCTCTCTCTTCCACTCTGTAAAAAAATCAATAAAATACATTTTTTAAAAAATAATCCTATTTCCTCAGTCTTTCAGGACATTGTTACAGTTCCTTTGAGAGAGTGGACTGTGCCTGTCTGCTATGCATGAACAGAACACATAGATGATATTTATTTTCCGCAGGTAATTTCTGAGCTTCGGGAGAGGTTGGATCTGCAGCATTGTATTTTGCCACCACAGTTTCTGGCTTCCCAAAGCAAGATGAAAAGTAAACGCCAAACACGGTATAAGCTCATCGACTATTACCATCCTTTTTCTCACATAAGCAAGGAAAGTTTTCTGACATTTATCCCAAAGCCAAGACAGTAGATCTTAATATTTACAAATTTAAAGAATGGCAGTAATATTATACTCATTGAATACTGTATATTTTTTCAAGTCCTATCCTCCTGTATAATAAAAGGCTAATATGCAAATCAACTGAACAGCAGAATGACCGGTTGTGTGCATTGACCACCAGGGAGCAGACACTTAATGCAGGAGCTGCCTCCCTGGTGGTCAGTGCTGCTCAGTCAGAAGCCGGCCTCACTGCTGGTGAGTGCAACAGCAGTGGCAGGACCCTCTCCTGCGCCTGTGGTAGCACTAAGGATATCAGGCATCTATCCCCCTGAGGGCTCCCAGACTGCAAGAGGGTGCAGGTCCAGCTGATGGACTCCTCCCACCTCCCAAGTGCACAAATCTCATGCAGTAGGCCTCTAGTGTGTGTGTGTATGTATACACACATATACGTATATATACATATACATATATATATCCTATATAATTAAAGAGAAACATGCAAATTTGACTGTACCTTTGCTCCTGATTGGCTATGCTACCAGCCAATCAGGAGCGGGGGCGGGGCCAAGTGGCATGAGCGCATGGCCCCCGGGTGCTGTGAGTGGAAGTGGTGGTGAGCTCCCAGCCCCTGGGGCTGGGTGGTCGCAGGCAGCCAGGGCTGAGCTGAGCAGGGCAATGGCTGAATGCCCAAGGCCTAAAGCCTCACCAGAGGCTTGGACGTCAGTTGGACATCCCCTGAGGACTCCCAGTATGTGAGAGGGGGCAGGTTGGGTTGAGGGACCACCCACCCCCAGTGCACGAATTTTGTGCACCAGTCCCTAGAGTGTGTGTGTGTGACATACATACATATATAGTGTGTGTGTATGTGTATTTGTATTCTCTTGGCTATTCACATCAATCCCAGGTAGACTGCTATATAAGTTTATTAGCGATTTACACATCAGATTGTGATTTGTTCCAAGCTACATGGATAGTAAACAGGAACCCAGGTTCCTCTCTGTTAAGTGGAAGAATGATTTTATTTCCTTTCTGCTTCTTGTAGTTCTTCAGGAAACCAAGAAAACAGTGATGAGAACTGTGTTTTTCTTATTTTTGACATAATAAAGTCATCTGTTAGATATGAGAAAACCATTTCTGAAGCCTGGATTAAGGTAATTAGCTCTTTGGAACTTTAAATATTAAGGAGGAAATGCGTGGCAATTAGTAATAGATAAATAAGTAAAGGTAAGTTGAAATAACAGTCTTAAAAGTCATTCAAGAAGAAATGATAGATAGTGGTTGTTTGGTTCTCAAGAATGAGAAGTATTCTACTAATGTGTTGTAATATATTTGTGACCCTTGTTTTTCCAGGCAATTGAACACATTGCACCAGAGTCTGAACATAAGGTAATATTCATGTACTATGAATTTTAAGTATTAAAATTAGGGAAATTGACTAGTGTTTTCTTCCTGCTTTTTTCCTTGCTCCCTCTAGTCAGTCCCTTGTGTGCCTTCTCTAGCTACTCTAATAAAAACAAGCTGTCTGGGAAAGATGATATGATGGGGTGACTTGCCAGATGGTCTTTCCTGCTCATTTATTCTGGCAGTAAACTAAGCCTAAAATATCCATAAGGGAAAATGTTACTATTCCAAATAAGCATAGTGAGTTACAAAGAAGCCAAGTCCTACTGCTGGAGAGCTGAATAATAGAGTCACCTGGATCATCAATCAGGTCCCTGTATCTGTCTGTCTTCCTTCCCACCAAATAGAATTGTCAAGATAACGGCATTCCATGTTTTACTTCTCTTTGCATATGTAAATCTGACCAGAGTGAACTCATCCACTGTCAAAGCAACGATACTGAATCTCTTTTAATTCTGGAAATGTCGTTGTCTGTTAAGAAGCCAGATGATTGAATTTTTTAAAAAATATGTTTTTGTTAATTTGAGAAAGAGAGAGGGAGAGGGAGGGAGAGAGAGAGAAAAAACAAAACAAAATATTGATTAGCTGCCTCCTGTGTACTTCCTAACAGGGATCAAGCCCACAACCTGGACATGTACCCTGACCAGGAACTGAACCATTGAACTCTTGGTACTAGAACGATGCTCTACCGAGTGGAAAGGAAGGAGGGAGGGGAGAGAGAGTCTTATTTTTAATAGCTATATAATCTGAAAGTGCCTAGCATAATTTATTTAACCTTTTTCATTTGACAGATATTTACAGTCTAACTTTTCACTCAATTTTTCTTTTTTTTTAAATTTTAAATCTTTATTGTTCAGATTATTACAGTTGTTCCTCTTTTGTTCCCCCATAGTTCCCCTCCACCTGGTTCCCATCCCACCTCATGCCCTTACCCCCTCCCCACTGTCCTCATTCATGGGTGTATGGTTTTTGTCCAGTCTCTTCCCACACACCCCACACCCCTTTCCCCCCGAGGATTGTCAGTTCACTCCCTTTTTATGCCCCTGATTCTATTATATTCACCAGATTATTCTGTTTGGATTTTTTATTCACTTGATTTTTAGATTCACTTGTTGATAGATATGTACTTGTTCATAATTTTTAACTTTACCTTTTTCTTCTTCTTCCTCTTCTTAAAAAATACCTTTCAGCATCCTATCTAATAAAAGAGTATTTTGCAGATTGACCATCTCTCCAACACACAAGAGGGCTGCCCCATGTGGTCAAAGATCCTGCCCCCATGTAGATACAAGATGGCCACCACAAGATGGCCTTTAGGGGAGGACCGTTGGGAGGTTCCAGGCCTGCAAGGGAGGGCAGTTGTGGGCAATCAAGCCTGCAGGGGAGGGCAGTTAGGAGTGACCAGGCCAGCAGAGTAGGGAAGTTAGGGGCAAACAGGCTGGCAGGGGAGTAATTAGGCATCAGTCAGGCTGGAATGGGAGTGATTAGAAGGTGATCAAGCTGGCAGGCAGAAGCAGTTAGGGGCAATTAGGAAGGCAGGCAGGCAAGCAGTTGGAGTCAGCAGTCCTGGATTGTGAGAGGAATGTCTGACTTCCCATTTAGGCCTAATCCTACTGGTCGGATCGGGCCTAAATGGGCAGTCAGACATCCCTCGAGGGGTCCCAGATTGGAGAGGGTGTAGGCTGGGCAGAGAGACACCACCTGCCCTCCCTGTGCACGAATTTCGTGCACTGGGCCTCTAGGTTTTTTTTTTTTTTTTTAATCTTTATTAATTACATTGTTCCCTTTTTTCCCCCCTATAGCTCCCCTCCACCTGGTACCCATCCCACCCTCCGCCCTCACCCACTTCCACTGTCCTCTCCCATACTTGCATGATTTTTGTCAGTCTCTTGCTGCACTTCCCATACCCCTTTTCTCCCCAAGAATTGTCAGTCCATTCCTTCTCTATGTTCGTGATTCTGTTACATTCACCAGTTTATCCTGTTTATCAGCTTATTAATTCACTTGATTTTTAGATTCATTTGTTGATAGATATCTATTTGTTGTTCATAATTTACACTTTTATCTTTTTCTTCTTCCTCTTTTTAAAGAATATCTTTCAGCATTTCATATAATATTGGTTTGGTGGTGATGAACTCCTTTAGCTTTTTCTTATCTGCGAAGCACTTTATCTGACCTTCAATTCTGAATGATGGCTTTGCTGGATAGAGTAATCTTGGTTGTAGCTTCTTGCTATTCATCACTTTGAATATTTCTTGCCACTCCCGTCTGGCCTGCATCGTTTCTGTTGAGAAATCCGCTGACAATCGTATGGGTGCTCCCTTATAGGTAACTAACTGTTTTTCTCTTGCTGCTTTTAATATTCTCTCTTTGTCTTTTGCTCTTGGCATTTTAATTATGATGTGCCTTGGTGTGGTCCTCTTAGGGTTCCTATATATTGGGGTTCGGTGCGCTTCTTGGACTCCTAAGTCAATTTCTTTCACCAGGTGGGGGAAGTTTCCGGTCACTATTTCTTCAAATAGGTTTTCATTGTCTTGCTCTCTCTCTTTTTCTGGCACCCCTATAATTCAGATGTTGGTATGCTTAAGGTTGTCCCATGGTCCTGTAGTTTCATATAAAACTGGTTTGGCAGTGAACTCCTTTAGATTGTTCCTATCTATAAAGCTGTTTTTCTGACCTTCAATTCTGAATGATAGCTTTGCTGGGTAGAGTAATCTTGGTTGTAGGTTCTTGCTATTCATCACTTTGAATATTTCTTGCCACTCCTGTCTGGCCTGCATAGTTTCTGTTGAGAAATCAGCTATAATCATATTGGTGCTCCCTTGTAGGTAAGTATTTTTCTCCTGCTGCTTTTAATATTCTCTCTTTGTCTTTTGCTCTTGGCATTTTAATTACAATGTGTCTTGGTTTGGTCCTCTTTGCATTCCTTTTGTTTGGTGTTCTCTGCACTTCCTGGACTTGTAAGTCTATTTCTTTCACCAAGTGGGGGAAATTTTCTGTCATTATTTCTCTTTTTGCTTTCCCATGTGGTTGTTTTACTTCTTTGTATTTCAGATCTTTGACTTAATTCTTGCAATCCTCTTGTCTGCTGTTGTATCTCTGTATATTATTTTTTATTTCAGTCAGTATATGCTTAATCTCCAGTTGGTCCTTTTTCATATCCTTGAGGGTCTCACTAAATTTATTGGCCTTTCCTAGAAAATTTTTGAAAAACCTTATAACTGTGGTTTTGAACTCTATATCCAGTTGTTTACTTTCCTCCATTTCTTTCATTTGTGACCTGTTTCTTTATCTCCAGATTTTGGCTGCTTCCCTGAGTTGATAGAGTGGCTTTGTATGCTCAGTCTCCCGTTATCTGAGGTAGACACTCTTCGTGCATCCCTTTGTGGTCTGTGTGCACAATCTTGTAGTTAAGCTTTGATTGTTGTTGGTATCACTGGGAGGAATTGATCTCCAGGCCAATTCACTGTAAGGATTAGCTGTGTCTACACTGGGAGAACTTCTGTGCTGGAGACACCCTTATGAGACAAATATTGCAAAAGCCTCTGTTCTCAGCTTGGATGAGGCAGAGTGTCAGGGCGGAGCAGACAGCAATGGCGTCCCATCAGCCCTGCCCGAGAGGCCCCTGGGTCTCAGTGTCTTGTGGTAATTGCTGCAAGCACTTCTGAGAGAAAGCTGCCCTTGAGTTTTGCCTGCTGCCAGAAAGTCCAATTTCTCCCTGAATTAGTCTGAGTCCCCTGAGCTCGCCTGGAACTGGAGTTGAGAGCAGTCGAGAGCTTGTGTCTCCCTATGGATTGAAAAAGCCAGCTGCCTACTCAGTTGCCAGCCCTCTCCGCATGTGCACCTCCTTGCCTCTGCACTTTACTTCCGCAGCTCCTCTGAGTCTCAGTGTGCTTTTCTCTTCCCTTCTAGTTGTCGAATTTCCACTTAGCCTGCCTTCCTGTGGTTCTGGATGATGTCCGTTTTGTCTGTTAGTTGTAGTTTTAAAGTAGTTATGCGAGGCTGCAAGTTCAGGCGTACCTATCCCGCCTTCTTGGTTTCTTGACCAGTAATTTTTCTAATAATGAAAATATATACTGAAGTTGGCAAGTTGTTTGATCATTTTTCTTTAAGAACTGTGAAGATATTTAAAGTTCTTTCTGAAATAATAATCACTTTCACTTGTATCCCAATGTTTTCTTAAAATATACCAGTGGTTAATAGCTGTGGCACTTTATTTATCTGAAAAATATTTTTGGATTTGTGGAAATGTAGGTGGTACTCCCATGTGTATGTTGACCAAGTGAGTGTCATCTATTCTGTGTTTTAATGGGGAAAGTTGAAAACTGCTAATTCATTGTAGTAACTACATTGATTTGTTAAACTCTTTTCCTATTTTGCTTATTTTTGACAATAGACTTTTGACCTAGTGATGCTTCTAATCATCTATAGCACCAACACTCAGGCAAAGAAGTACATTGAGAGGGTGCTAAGAAATAAGATTCGATCAGGCTGCTTTCACAAAGATCTGCTGCAGAGTACATTCTATGTTCATTACTTGGTAAGTGTCAGAATCAGACATTATTGTGAAAGGTATAGAGAGGTATTTTAACCTTTCCTACCCATTGTGGGAATCTTAACACCACTACCTTTTGCTGGGTGTTGATCTTTGACAGGGAGCTTGGTATATTTCAAAACCTAGTAGGATTATTACTTACCTTGATGGAGATACTATGATGTTAATAAAACCAAAGTAAGATTGTTTTTTAACTTTTTAGGGAAAAGGTCACAAAATTGGTTTATGATGAGCTTATTAGATGTAAACCCGAAATTCATTTTCATAGAAGATATTTTAATTCTCATCTTTTAATTATAGCTCACATCTAATATTTCATCTTGTTAATTTCAGCCCATTATTTAAGTTGATTGAGACTTTCGAATCTCAACTGTCTAGTTCTGTATTATCTGCAACTTGACAAACTTACCTTGTGTATCTGTTTTAAGGTTTTTTGTGTTTGTTTTTTGTTTTTAAAAAAGAATAGTTTATTGATTTTTTTAGAGAGAGTAAGGGAGAGAGAGAAATACCTATCTGAGAGCACAACACTGATTGGCTGCCTCTTGGACTCATTTTACCAGTTATCAAGCCTGCAACCTGGGCATGTGCCCTTGAGCAGGAATCAAGTCAGCATCCTCCTGGTGCACAGGATGACACCCAATCCACCGAGCCGCCCCAGCCAGGGCCTAAGTAGTTGTTAACTCCCCCAGCATACAGAGCCAAAGCAATGCTAATAGAGACATAATTGTGTGTCTGAACCGTTACTATTTGACTATTCAACACTGTGACCTTAGGTGATCATTTCTGTTGAAATATAAACCATTCAAATTAGGATTTTATAATCTAGGAATGATGTTTTCAGGTGAATATTTAGGATATTAAATGTAGTGTATGCCTTCTTAGGAAATGGTAGCAGTGTTTTGGGGCTTGACTTAGAAACTAATGAAAATATACAGTTGGGCCTTAAGATTTTATATTTAGAAATGGATTTAATGTTTATATTTATACACACACACCACACACACACACACACACACATATACACATATACACACACACTATATACTAGAGGCCTGATGCATGAAATTCATGCAAGGGGCTCATCCCCCCACTGCCTTGGCTACGTCCGTACGGAAGGATATCCGTCTAATTAGCATATAACACTTTATTATTATAAAAATTTTTTGTTAGTACTCACCGAGGATTTTTTTCCATTGATTTTTAGAGAGAGTGGAAGGAGGAGAGAGAGAGACAGAGAGAAAAACATCGATGTGAGAGAGACACATTGATTGGTTGCCTGCCACATGCATCCCAACTGGGCTGGACATTAAACCTGCAATGCAGGGAATCGAGCCCAAGATTCTTCAATATGCAGGCCAATGCTCTAACCACAGTGTTTGTATTATTTTATCTTGCAGTTCTTTCTGTGCTTATTTCTGGCAAAAATACGTATTTTGGGCTATAATTTTTCAGAAAACAGAAACCATATATCATTTTATACTGTGTTTTTCTCAGTAAAGCAGTTTATTGCTTAATTAAGATTTTCTTTTTATTGTAATGATTGGTAAAGAAGGAAGACTTAATAACTTTTTTTGTTTTTTTTAAAATATATATTTTATTGATTTTTTACAGAGAGGAAGGGAGAGGGATAGAGAGTCAGAAACATTGATGAGACATCGATCAGTTGCCTCTTGCACACCCCCTACCAGGGATGTGCCCGCAACCAAGGCACATGCCCTTGACTGGAATCGGACCCAGGACCCTTCAGTCCGCAGGCCGACACTTTGTCCACTGAGCAAACCGGTTTCGGCTTTTTATTTATTTATTTATTTATTTATTTATTTATTTATTTATTTATTTATTTATTTATTTTATTTGGAATCCTTGAATGCCTTCTTCGTAAGACAAGACTAGTTCTCTTCTTGATCTTTCAAAGAAATCCATTTAATTAGCATTGAATCTTGTAGATTGATTTCAAATCATAACCAAAGCAGAGCAAGCCTAATATAACCCTTGGGGGGGCTGTATAATTGAGTGAGGAAACTGGGATTTAGAAGATCTGAATTGTAGTCCCAAATTGGGCAGATACAAACAGTGCTGTTAAGCTTGTAGTTTAACTTTTTTGAGCTTCAAAACCAATTCTTATTTCTATGTTGAATACTATTGATCTAGGGGGTGGGGGTAGAATGCAGAATGATGAAGGATTATTCTGGGTAAAGCAAAGATTAAGGTTTATTTATTTAACATGAGAGTTGACTGCCGAGACCAGTTTGACTCAGTGGATAGAGCGTCGGACTGCGGACTGAAGGGTCCCGGGTTTGATTCCGGCAAGGGCATGTACCTTGGCTGCGGGCACATCCCCGGTAGGGGATGTGCAAGAGGCAGCTGATCGATGTCTCTCTCTCATCGATGTTTCTGACTTTCTATCCCTCTCCCTTCCGCTCTGTAAAAAATAAATCAAAAATAAATCAAAAATAAAAAGTTAACATGAGAGTTGACTGAGAGATATCTTACATTTCAAAAGGGTTAGCAATTCTTGGTGCTAAAACTTTTTTCTCTCTTTTATTCCCCCTCAAGGTTCTTAAGGATGTTTGTCCATCCATTCTGTCGCTGGCTCAGAATTTGTTGCACTCCCTAGACCAGAGTATAATTTTATTTGGCAGTCTCCTATACAAATATGCATTTAAGTTTTTTGATACTTACTGTCAACAGGTATGTTGAAATATTTATTTTGGAAAAGAGGGAACAGGGAAAGGGGAAGAAATGCTAGTCCAAGTGACTTGCATATGATCTGATGTTTATTGCTTGTTGGGATTTATTACTTGAAGGCATTGAGGGAGAAAGAGCTCTTAACTGGGAATTGGGGAAACTTAGTTCTAGTGGATAGTCTCGATAAAGGGAAGAGACTGGATTGGAGGATCAAACTCTATGCTTTGAGCTCTAAAATTCTGAGTCTAAAATGAAGATTCAGATCTAGTATGCTCCAAATGAGCTGTGATCAGGAAGCTTCACAGTACAGGAATTGCAGTCTTAAAATTTAGCTGCAAATAATCAACTGCAAGTTGATCCTGGAGTTTCCTAGGAGAAAGGCAGAGGGCATAGCCCCCGACACAAAATTTAATAACACATATCCATGGAGGGAGGACTGTACTTGTAGGAAGTGATTATGAAATCAAAGAACAAAGTGTCTTATTTTGTATTTGTTATATATTCTACTAGAGGCCTGGTGCATTAAATTTGTGCACGGAGGGTGTGTGTGGGGGGGTGTTCTTCAGCCCAGCCTGCATCCTCTCCAGTCTGGGACCCCTTGAGGGATGTCTAACTGCCTGTTTAAGCCCGATTATATCCCTCTCACAATCCAGAATCGCTGGCTCCCAACTGCTCACCTGCCTGCCTGCCTGATTGCCCCTAATCGCTTCTGCCTGCCAGCCTGATCACCCCCTAACCATTCCTCTGCCAGCCTAATCGACACTTAACCACTCCCCTGCCAGTCCAGTTGCCCTAACTGCCCTCCCCTGCTGACCTGATTGCCACGAACTGCCCTCCCCTGAAGGGCTGATTCTCCCCCCACAACTGTCCTCCCCTGCAGGGCTGATCCCCCCAACTGGCCTCCCTTGCAGGACTGGTCTCCCCCCAACTGCCCTCCCCTGCAGGCCTGCTTGCCCCTAACTGCCATCCCTTTCAGGCCTGGTCCCTTCTAACTGCCCTCCCCTGCTGGCCTGATTGCCCACGACTGCCCTCCTCTGCCGGCCATCCTGTGGTGGCCATCTTGAGACCACATGGGGGCAGCCATCTTGGTATTGGAGGAATGGTCAATTTGCATATCACCTCTTTATTATATAGGATACCTATTATTAAAATGTTAAAACACATTTGAATGAATGGATCTTTTTTAAAAATGAAGAAAAGTTTTAAAAATTTAGACCAGCAATAGATTGGATTGACATGAGCTAGCTATTACAATTGAGGAAGCCAGATGACTCAATATGGAGCAGCATTATAAAGGAAAGGGAAAATGACATCTAAAACTTATTTTGAACCATCTTAAAAATACTATCATGGCACATGTTGCTTGAAACATAGAAGTTTAACAGATAAAAACTTGTAAATCTTTAGGTCCTCAAAGGCCATCTTTTCAGTAAATTTAAATAAATTAAATATAATCACTGCATAAAGGGTAATATTTAACCCATATGAGAAAGAGAAAGACTATACCACAGAGAAAAATCAGGAGAGTTTAGGTTAACCATTTTCAAACCTTTTCTTTGGCACACCAAAACATATGTTTTTACCAATCTGACAAAAACATAGGTATAATTTTCCCCAAAAATATATTTTTATTGATTTCAGAGAGGGAGAGAGAGAAACATGAATGATGGGAGAGATTCATTGATCAGCTGCTTCCTGCATGCCCCACACTGGGGATCAAGCCTGCAACCTGGGCATGTGCCCTGACCTGGAATCAAACCACGACTTCTGGTTCATAGGTCGATGCTCAACCACTGAACCATACCAGCCAGGCAATATAGGTATAATTTTGATTCATTCACACCAGACGGCTATTCTTTTTGTTGTTGTCATTTTTTATTTGACAATCTAAAGGAAAAAAGGTCAGGTATTGCATGTTTTTAAAAATTCTTATGGTATACCAGTTGAAAATCACTTATTTAGATAATGTTCACTATCTAGATAATTATGGGAAATGACTGGATAGTAGTGTAGTTAGATTTGGCATAATCTTTTTTTTTTGCCTTTTTTTCCGATTTAATATATTTTTTATTGATTTTTTTGCAGTATAACATATTTAATTGTACAGAAGTTTTCCTTTTCCACCCCAATATCCTCCCCCCAGCCCCCCCTTACCCCCCAGCACGTCCCCACCTGCCCCCCTCCCCGCCCCAGTGTCTTTCATTCATTGTTATGCTCATATGCATGCATAGAAGTCCTTTGGTTGATCTCCCCCAGCATCTGCCTCCCATCCACCCCAGCCTTCTCCCTGTAGTTTGACAGCCTGCTCAATGCCTCCCTGCCTCTATATCAATCACTCTCTCCTGTTTCTTTTCTTCAAAAATATCTTACCTCTGCATACTAGAAATAAATGTATAAGAACAAAAAATGTTTGAGTGTCAAATACATTAATGAAAACTAGATAATAAAATTAGACTCTGGGATAGGGTGGGTTGAGATTGGAAACCCTCAGGCTTGACTCCCTTTAAGATGGCTCTACCATATTTTTGCTTCATATTGTCCTGTTGACTCTTTTCTGTATAGGAAGTGATTGGTGCCCTCGTGACCCATATCTGCAGTGGGAATGAAGCCGAAGTTGATATTGCATTGGATGTTCTCCTAGAGCTGATAGTTGTAAACCTGTCTGCTATGAGGCTGAATGCTGTCTTTGTGAAGGTATCTAGTTCTTTATTATTTCTTGCAGATATTTGAGAAATAGCGGCTATTTGTTAGCAATAATTTATTTCATACTCTAAATATTGAGCATTATAATTGGTAGGAGGAGGTGAGATGATTGCAAATAATACCAAAATATAATTCATCTATGTATTAATTCGTTCAGCAAATACTTTATGATTTATGATAGGCTCTAATTTTGGCCAGTGGATACAAAAGTCAGTCCTTGCCTTTGATGATAGAAAGTAAAAATTATAGTCATTACAAATACATGATGAATTCTATAGTAAAGATACACCAGGACAGGAATAATTAATTTGACCTGGGAAGCTGGAGAAGTTTTCAAAGAGGAGATAACATTTGAGTGATTTTGAAAGATGGGAATTATTTGATAAGGGAAAGGAAGAAAGTGCATATAGGCACAGGGCAGTTTGAACAGAAGCAGGTTGGCACCCAAGTCCATGATGTGCCTGGGATATGACAAGTAGATTAGCATGCTTGGTAAATAGGATATATGGTGAGAGGTGGTGGGAGGTAAGGCTTACAAGACATAGGACAGGACCAGATTATGAACGGTCTCAAATCCCATGCTAAGAGTTTCAACTGTATCTTTTTAAAAAATACATATACTTTTATTAATTTCTGAGAGGAAGGGAGAGATAGAAACATCGATGATGAGAAAGAATAATTGGTTGGCTGCCTCCTATATGCCCCGTACTGGGACTCGAGCCCACAACACAGGCGTGTGCCCCAGTGAAGAATTCAGCCGTGACCTCCTGGTTTACAGACTGTTGCTCAGTCACTGGACCACATAGGCTGGGCTCAGCGTTGCCCTACAGACCGCAGGAGTCTACTCCAGGTTTGTGTGAGGGAGCCGCATAACTAAGGCTGGGCTTTGAAAGGTAGCCGTGTAGGCTGTGCTATTCCCATATTAGGGATGAGAATGCTGAGATTTTACCCAAGGTCAAAAAGTAAATAATTATGCCCTAGCCAGTTTGGCTCCAGAGGACAGAAAGATCCAGGTTCGATTCCTGTCAAGGGCTCATAGAGAAATACATTAATTTGTTGCCCAATATTTCTCTCTGTCTTTTCCTACCTCTTCTGCTCTCTCTAAAAATCAATGGAAAAATATCCTTGAATGAGGATTAAAAAAAAAGAAGTAAATAATGCCCTTGTGATTCTCCAGAAAGAATAATTTATGAAATAGAACCTGAAATGATACAGGGAAAAGGTCAGAGATCTAACTTTTGGCATAATATTGTTTTCACTAATAGAGAAAAAAAAAGGGAGGATGAAGAGGCATGTTAAGATGACTAAGGATTTCTGTCCTTTGGGGTCTTAGTGTAGCTTTAGAGAACCTGAGAGGTTTTTGTGGAATAGATGTCTGGCTATCTGTATATGCTTCTTATCAGGATTTAATTTTTCTTTAAAGGAAAAAAATGTTAGTTCTTATCCCTATTATCTGCATTTATTTTTTGTCATAGGACATTTTAGATTATCTGGATAAAATGTCCCCTCGGCAAATACGAAAACTCTTCTATATTCTCAGCACACTAGCATTTAGCAAACAGCATGAAGGCGGCAGTCACATCCAGGTAAGAGGCAATGTGTTGAGAAAGAATCTTAAACCTTTTTAATTGCAATTTACTGGAAAAGAAAATCCAGCCTGTGCTGTAGTAGAAATAGAGTACATAGTCGTAGTCCCAGCATTTGTTTATTATTTTCTTACCACAAACATGAAGTGCCTACTGTGAAGCAAACAATGAGATGTTAGGTATATTAGACCTGGGTGGAAATGGGTCTGTAATCAGCTAATTATGAAACTGAGTAAGAAAAGCAATTTATATTCTGTGCTGAGTGCCTAGGGGGCACAGCATTCTACATTATCTGAGCTTGTTTTCTTTTGTGAAAAAGCCCGGCAAAGGACTAAAATAAGAGATTAGGTTAGAATTCATAACACATGGCTCTTTTGTGTCTTTGGTGCCACCCTGTGGCAGCAGTCCATACTAAATTATGAACAACCAACACCATTTTAAAATTTAAAAATAAATAAATTGGCTAGGTAATATGCACATGATACAAAATTCAAAAGGTATGGAAAGCTAGTGAAAAATAAATCTCTCAGTCCTTTAGACACCTCGTTCACTAAAGATAATCAGTTACTATTTTATAGCTTTCTGAGATGTTCTGAGCATTTTCAAATTTGTATTTATCTATTATTCTACTCCTTACCCTCTTGTTTTACATCCTGAACATCTTTTTCATGTAACAGTACATTTTGGAGATCGCTTCATATCATTAATTTAGAACTATTTTTTAAATTGTGGTACATACATAACAAATTTTATTGTTTTAACCATATTTAAATAAACAATTCAATGGCATTAAGTACATTCACAAAGTTGTACAACAGTCATCACTACCTATATTCAGAACTTTTTATCATCCAAACAGAAATTCTGTACCTGTTAAGCAATAATCTTCCATTTCCCTTACCCCTAGCCCCTGGTAATCTCTAATCTATTTTCTGTCTTTGAATTTGTCTATTAGGTACCTCATTTAAATAGAATCATACAATATTTGCCTTTATGTTTATCTTATTTCACTTAGCATAGTATGCTCAAGTTTCATCTGTGTTGAAGGATATATTAGAACTTCATTCCTTTTTATGGCTTGAATAAAACTCCATTTTATGTGTATTAATATATATATCACATTTACTTTATCCATTCATTCATTCATTCATTCATTCACATACACTGGGCTTTTTACATCTTTTGACTATTGTGAATAATGATACTAGGAACGTAAGAGTACAGGTCTCTCATTGAGTTCCTTTTTTCAATTCTTTTGTATATGCCTAGGAATAGATTTGCTGAGTCATATGGTGATTATGTTTAATGTTTTGAGAATCACCAAATTGTTTTCTACAGTGACTGTACCATTTTACATTCCTGTGAATAGTTGAAGGTTTCCATTTATCTGCACCCTTACCAATACTTATTTTTCAATTTTTAAATTATAACCATCCTACTGGTTATAACCATACTACTGGGTGTGAAGTAGTATTTTATTGTGATTTTGATTTGCATTTCCCTAATGACTAATGGTGAATATCTGTGTGATTGTTGGCCATTTGTGTATCTTCTTTGGAAAAACATCTGTTCACATCCTTTGCTCAGTTTTTAAATGGTGTGTTTTTATTTTTTTAATGTGTAATAATTTTTATGTGTTATGCATATTAATTCCTTACTAGATAAATGATTTACAAATGTTTTCTCCCATTCTGGGGGTTGTCTTTTTTCCTTTCTTGTTTTTGGTGAGGTGTTTTTTGTTTTTTTGTGTGTGTGTTTTTTTTTTTTTTTTTTTTTTTTCCAGAAAGAGAAAGGGAGAGGGAGAGAGGGGATAGAAACATCAGTGATGAAAAGAATCATTCTCTGCTGGGGATTAAGCTGGCAACCTGGGCATGTGCCCTGACCAGGAATTGAACTGGTGACCTCTTGGTTCATGGGTTGATGCTGAGCATCACTGGCTGGGCCAATTTCAGTTTTTGATTGTGGGTATCCAGTTTTTTCAGTATCTTGAAAAGTCTATCCTTTCTCCATTGAATGGTCTTGGCACCATTTGTGGAGAATCGATTGACCATGTATGTGAATATGAAAGTATGAAAGTTTATTTCTGGATCCTATTCATTGATCTATATGTGTGTCCTTATGTTAGTAGCACACTGTTTTAACTATTATGGCTTTGTAGAAATTTTGAAATTGAGAAGCGTGAGCCCCCAAATTTGTTCTTTTTCAAGATTGTTTTGGCTGTTTGGGTTCCTTGAAATCCCATATGAACTTTAATATGGGTTTTTCTGTTTCTGCAAAAAATGCTATTGGGATTTTAATAAGGATTGTATTGAATGTGCATATCCTAACTATTTCTATTTCATTATTTTATTAGCTGAACAGTAAGTAGCATTATGACAATTCACATGTGCTTATCAAGCAACTATCCAATAGTAACAATAGTAACTGTTATTATTGAATGTCTGCCATGTGCCAGGCACTGTTCTAGGAAATTTCATGATTTGTCTCTGATCCTTTTTTAGATGAAAAAAATTGAGACTCAGATGAAACTATTTGCCAAAGGCTACACACAATTAGTGAATGATAGAACCCTTGCTATTCTAGGTTCTTTGGCTTTTGATATCTGTAGGTTCTTTTGCTGTACCATTCCTCTTTTTCTTTTTTGTATCATTGTCTCCTTGTAGGATGACATGCATCTGGTGATAAGGAAGCAGCTGTCTAGCACCATATTCAAGTACAAACTCATTGGTATTATTGGTGCTATCACCATGGCTGGAATCATGGCAGTAGACAGGTATGCATGGAAATTCTGACTTCTGTCATTCAAGGTTAATTAACCAAGTTGCTGCCTTACAAAATAAAGTATTATATTGTGTAGACATCATTGTAATAGCAGATATTCAAACCACTAGAAATGTGTGCACTGGTAGGGTCCCTAGTGGCTGCTGGCTGCCAGCCAGATACTCTCTCCCTTCCCCTGGCTGCCTGCCGCCACCAGCTGGGGCCTCCTTTCCTTCCCCCAGCCGCCTGCCAGTGCCCTTTCCCTGGCTGGCCTGCCCCCTGGTTGAGGGGGCAATTTGCATACTATGCTTTTCCATGTTAACTTCCAATCTTTATTTATATGTAGAGGCCCAGTGCAAAAATATCATGCATGGGGAGGGGGTGTATGTCCCTCATCCCAGCCTGCACTGTCTCCAATCTGGGACCCTTCAAGGGATGTCTCATAGGATTGGGCCTAAACGGGCAGTTGGACATCCCTCTCACAATCCAGGACTGCTGGCTCCCAACCGCTTGCCTGCCTGCCTGCCTGGGTGCCCCTAACTGCCTCTGCCTGCCATCCTGATCACTCCTTAACTGTTTCCCTGCCAGCCTGATCGACGCCTAACTGCTCTTTTCCTGGCCCGATTGCCCCTAACTGACCTCCCTTGCCATCCTGATCGTCCCTAACTGCTCTCCCCTGCTGGCCTGGTTGCTCCCAACTGCCCTCCCCTGCAGGCCTGGTCCCCCCGCAACTGCCATCCCCTGCAGGCCTGGTTCCCCCCAACTGCCCTCCCCTGCAGGCCTGTGTCCTCTCCCATCTGTTTTCTCCTGCAGGCCTGGTTACGCCCAACTACCCTCCCCTGCTGGCCTGATTGCCCACAACTGCTCTCCCCTGCCAGCCATCTTGTGGCAGCCATCTTTGACCACATACAGGCAGCCATCTTGTGTGTTGGAGTGATGGTCAATATGCATATTATCTTTTTATTACATAGGATATATACTTTTATTAATTTCAGAGAGGAAGGGAGGGGGAGAGAGAGATAGAAACATCAATGATGAGAGATCACTGATTGGCTGCCTCCTGCACCGCCCCCCCCCCCCCCCAGGAGGTATGTGCCCTTGACTGGAATTGAACTCCAGACCCTTCAATCTGCAGGCCAACACTCTATCCACTGAGCCAAACCAGCTAGGGCAGTGGTCGGCAAACTCATTAGTCAACAGAGCCAAATATCAACAGTACAACGACTGAAATTTCTTTTGAGAGCCAAATTTTTTAAACTTAAACTTCTTTTAATGCCACTTCTTCAAAGTAGACTCTCCCAGACCATGGTATTTTGTGGAAGAGCCACACTCAAGGGGCCAAAGAGCCGCATGTGGCTTGTGAGCTGCAGTTTGCTGACCACTGGGCTAGGGCACTCCCTTCCCATCTTGATTGTATATACCACATATGTTTTTTGTAGAATTGCGGTCATAGTTATTACAATCTGATTGTTAAATACTAGGGATTGCCAAGAAATAAAGTTCTAAAAATGTTTCTACAAAAGGGAAATCCTGATACTCCTGGGATGCATTTTTCTGTATCTGCTCTGTATGGGCACTAGACAATATAGGTTTCTTCATTGCTGTGTTATTCTTGTCTGGGACATGACGTTTAACACAAAGTCTTTCTGTGGGTGCCTCTTCTCCCCTGTACTATGATGCCACAATTGTACATCTAAAGGAATATTTGATTTGGCACTTGATAAGACATTGCCACTGCAAAAATGACATTGGACTTCAGTTCATTATCCCTGGAAATGATTTGTCAGGAATTCCTCAGACCTCAAAAGACATCTTTAGTATAAGCATTAGTAATTTGTAGAGGCTAAAGAGTGTACTAGTTCATTTTCCAGAGCTATTGTATTGTCCTGGGGTCGAATACTAGCTCTATTTTTTATTAGCTTAACTAGAGGCCCGGTGCATGAAATTCGTGCACGGGGGGGGGGGGGTGCCCCTCAGCCCAGCCTGCACCCTCTCCAATCTGGGACCCCTCAAGGGATGTCCGATTGCCTGTTTAGGCCCGATTCTGGTAGGATTGGCCTAAACGGGCAATCGGACATCCTCACAATCCAGGACTGCTGGCTCCCAACTGCTCACCTGCCTGCCTCCCTGATTGCCCCTAACCACTTCTGCCTGCCAACCTGATCATCTGCTAACCACTACCCTGCCAGCCTAATTGATGTCTAACTGCTCCCCTGCCAGCCTGTTTGCCCCCAACTTCCCTCCTCTGCCGGCCTGGTCACCACTAACTGCCCTCCCCTACAGGCTTGATCACCCTCACCTGCCCTTCCTTACAGGCCTGGTCCCTCCCAACTGCCCTTCCCTGCTGGCCTGATCGCCCACAACTGCCCTCCCTTGCAGGGCCTGGAACCTCCCAATGGCCCTCCCCTGCTGGCCATCTTGTGGTGGCCATCTTGTGTCCACATGGGGGCAGGATATTTGTCCACATGGGGGCAGCCCTCTTATGTGTTGGAGTGATGGTCAATCTGCAATTACTCTTTTATTAGATAGGATAGAGACCTGGTGCATGAGTGGGGGCCAGCTGGTTTGCCCTGAAGAGTGTCCCAGATCAGGGTGGGGGTTCCCTTGGGGTGAGGGGCAGCCTGGGCAAGATGGACGTTTGCAGGCCAGCTACAACCCCCAGCGACCCAAGCGGAGGCCCTGGTATCTGGGATTAATCTATGTCTACAATTGAAATTTTGTAGCCTGGAGCGGAGCCAAGTCTTCTGCTCCCTCCACAGTGGCAGCCATTTCTGTTTGAAACATTGTAGCCTAGAGTGGAGGCCTAGGCGGTCAGTGGCAGGTGGGATCTGTTGCCAGGGAAACCCAAGCCTCTGTTCTCTCCAGCTCAATGGCTGCTGCCATTTCTGTATCTTTTATAATTGAAACTTTGTAACATTGAGTGGAGGCCTAGGCAGGTGGAAAGCTTGGCTTCCTCTGATGCTGGGGAAACCCAAGCCTTCCTCCTGCTCTCCGTGGCAGCAGCCATCTTGGTTGGGGTGTATTTGCATAATCTTATTCTGATTGGCTGGTGGGCGTGGTGAAGGAGCAGTCAAATTTGCATATTACTCTTTTATAAGATAGGATAATCTTAGGCAAGTTACTTTACCTCTCTGTGCTTTTGTATTTTCACATCTGAAATAAAGCATAATAGTATTTACTTTCTAGAGTTGTTCAGAACATTAAATTGTTAGAATAATGTTAATGCTCATTTTATGATTATTACTAGTGTTAGTGCCCTTAAAAGAAAAATCTAAGCCTGGCCGATGTTGCTTAGTGGTTGAGTATAGATCCATTAATCTGGAGGTCACAGTTCAGTTCCCAGCCATGGCACATGCCCAAGTTGCAGGCTTGATCCCCAGTAGGGGCATGCAGGATTCTCATCATTGATCTCTCTTTCTTCCTGTCTTTCGTTTTTTAAAATATATTTTTATTGATTTCAGAGAGGAAGGGAGAGGGAGAAAGTGAGAGAAACATCAATGATGAGAGAGAATCATTAATTGGCTGCCTCTTGCACGCCCCACACTAGAGATTGAGTCTGCAACCCGGGCATGTGCCCTGACCAGGAATTGAACTGTAACTTCCTGGTTATAGGTCGACGCTCAACCACTGAGCCACGTCGGCCAGCCATTGATGTTTCTTTTATTTGTGGGTGTGTGTTTATTGATTTTGGAGAGATCAATAAACACACACCTCTGCCTTCCTCCAATTCTGCTGTGCACCTCTCTTCAAAATCAATAAAACATATTTTTAAAAAAATCTAAGACAGCCATTGTTTGTTATAATCCACATTTTGTGTGATCTAAATAAATACTCCCCTGTCCCTTTTTGCACTTTTGTGTGTGTGTGTTAATCCTCACCTGATGACATTTTTTCATTGATTTTTAGAGAGTGTAGAGGGAGGGGAAGTCAGAGAAACATCAATGTGAGAGACACATATTGATTGGTTGCCTCCCACATGCACCCCAACCAGGGTCAGGGGATTGAGCCTGTAATCTGGGACACTTTAGTCCTTGAGCCAACACTCTGTCCATTGAGCCAAACTTGCTAGGGCCCTTCATGTTTTATTGTCATCACCCTCATCCCGGGGAAGTTGAGATTCTTAAAGTTAATTGCCGGTTTTTACAAAATATTACAAAAGTGAAAATTTCTTCTTTTTAGAAGTAGATTGTCAAGTTTGACCCAAGGAAATGCAGACCTGAGCAATGAACAGTACACACAGGTGAGTTAATTGTCATGTAATTGGATATGTTTATGAGTGATTGAGGAATTGATTCTGGTCACTGTCAGTTTATCAGAAAGTGTGCTGGTTTTTTCAATATATGTTTTTCAGGACTTACACTTATACCACTCTTGTGGCACTTAGAATCTACTGGCTTGCGTTGCATTTATTTCTGCATCTGTCTAATTTCCCTAATTAAATCATGAATTCCCTGAGAGTGATAAAGATGGGCCGTGTGTGAAGAATAGCGGATTGATCAGAGCAAAATGTGAACCAAAACATTTTACTTTTTCACTCAGAAGTAGTCCTTAAGCATTTCTTAGCCTGGAAATGGCATAATCCAAGCTTTGCTTTAGAAAAACAAATGGCTACATGTATTTTGTGGATTGGAAAAGAGATGAGATTAGACGAAGACAGATTGGTTCAGATGCTCAGGGAAACCTTAGATGAGAGTAATAAGCATTTTGCCAATGAAATTGGGAAGGGAAAAACCTACACTAAGTGGGGTGAATGTTTTCAGGGAAGCAGTGGCAGCTCAAGGGCTGAACCATTCTTTGTCTTTGGGTGCTCCAGGTGACCTCCTTGTTGCAGTTGGTTCATTCCTGTAGTAAGCAGTCTCCTCAGGCCTCTGTATTGTACTATGATGAATTTGCCAACATGATTCAGATAGTAAAGCTGGCTCCAAAAGTCCTGGTAAGACCAAATATCTTTTCCTTTTTCCAATGTATTTTATTGATTTTCAGAGAGAAAGGGGGAGGAAGAGAGAGATAGAAACATTAATGACTAGAGAGAACCATTGATGGGCAGCCCTCTGCACGCCCACAGCCTGGATATGTGCCCTTGACTGGAATCATCCAGGGGCCCTTCAGTCCACAGGCTCACACTCTATTCACTGAGCTAAACTGGCTAGGGCAGTGGTTGGCAAACTGCGGCTCTCGAGCCACATGCTCTGTTGACTAATGAGTTTGCTGACCACTGGGCTAGGGCCCAGGTGTTTTTTCTTAAAGCAGGAAAGCATAAGTGCTGCTTTACTACACATTCTTCAATCCCTCTCTCTTGTACTGCAAAAGTAAATTATCCTATGAGTTCTAAGTGGGAAGGCTGTTCTGACTCACCTGCCCCAGACTTTTCCTCTGAGGCCTTCTTCACATAATAATAGTAAGCATGAGGTGTTGATGGTGTTGATGATGTTGTTGATAGTGCTGGGCAGTGTGTTAAGCACTTTTCATGCTTTGTCTTTTCAACTTCATAATAATGAGGTATTATTGTTATTTCCTTCTTAGAAATGAGGAGATTGAGGCTTAGAAAGGTCAATAGTTTGTCTAGGGCTCCACTGCACGTACACCGTGGGCTACACAGCCTCTTTTGTTTGCTTCCTGAAGGAATGGGTTGGGCAGACCATCTTTAACGATTTTCAAGATGCCTTTGTGGTTGACTTGTGTGCTGTTCCAAAAGGGTAAGTACTATTTACTCCCTGATTTGATTATACTGGTGAATAAATTATGTCAGTGGCTAGTACAGATATCAGAGTGCCCTTGACCTCAGCCAAATTTAGCCCCTTTCCACAACTTCTTTATCCCAAACCCAGCACTCCTGGCTCCAGAATTGCAAAATGTTTCCCTACTTTATCCTCTCTCCTGGTTCTCATTTCTTCTCATTATAGGGAGATTGATTTGTTCTAATGGTTTCCCGTATAGACTTGTGTGCCCTTGAATTGGGGCATCAGATTCTGGCTTCTCTCCACAGTAACTATCCATTTCCTGTGAAAGCTCTCTATGGACTAGAAGAATACAATAGTCAAGATGGGATCGCTATCAACCTCCTGCCACTGTTGTTCTCTCAGGAGTTTGCAGAAGATGAGGGTAGAAGGACTTCACAGGAATCAGACCACAAGTCAGTACACTTTCTTTTCTAAAACCTCTGCTGATGTTTTGAATGTTCACAGGAATTCCACAGTTCCTGCAATCTGTGGGGAATTTAATTGAAAAGGGTTTCTCCCAAGACAGGTAGTATTTGGATGTGTTAGCAGAATCTTTATTTTCCTCTTAGACCTTTTGGTTGGAATTTGCCTTGCCTCATGACAGCCAGCAGGTTTCTATGAGGCTATTTTGTTTCTGTTTCTGTTTCCCTCCCAGGGACATAGTTGTCTACCTCTGCCATTTTCACTCCCTTCTTCCTAACCATGGCATTCATTCTACTCACCTCTGCCTTCCTCCAATTTGGTTCATTATGTGTCTACTGTGCATCCATTAAGTTCCTTGTCATATGTTCTTAAAAGGAGACTTATTTTGGGCAAAATTCCTTTAATTATAAGATGGGGCTCCCCATAAATGTGAACTAATATGCCTGTAAAGTGTGATATGGAAATGGATTTTTCCTTCCCAGGTTGGTCTCCCCATTGTGCCTGGCTCCCTATTTCCGGTTACTGAGACTTTGTGTGGAGAAACAACATAATGGAAACTTGGAGGAGATTGATGGTTTGTTAGGTATGGGACAAAGTTATCAACCTGTCCTCTTGTGAACTTTCTTTGGTAAACTTAGGGAAGGGGCAGACCAGTATATGGTTTTGAGGGCAGGAATTTTCTAACTTTGCAGAATAGTGTAGCAGTAATAATAGAGTTCCAAAGACAAAATAATACATACCAGACTCTCAACATATTAACAATCAATTGTTATCATAGTTTCATATTACTTTATGGTCTTTGCTTCTATAGTTGTTGCTAATACTTCTTAATTATATTTGTTGACTGCTGCTAATATGGAAGTATTTGGGGACTTGATCTTTACATACAAGTTGAAGGGGAAACTACATAGAAGGAGAGTTAGCTCTAGGGGTAGCATCCAGGTTCTGTTGACTTGAACCAAAGGGAGTAAAAAATCTGTTGTCTTTCAGATTGTCCTATAATGCTCACTGACCTGGAGCCTGGAGAGAGGCTGGAGTCCATGTCTGATAAAGAACGTTCATTCATATGTTCACTCATATGTCTTACTCTCAATTGGTTCCGAGAGGTGAGCAGAGTTTTTAGAACATTTCACCAATTATCTGTAGTTAGTTTCAAAAGGAAACTATTTTCTTAGTTCCAACAAGATGCCCTAAAAAGTCTGCCATGCATTAACCTCAGTGTATTTCTATTGCTATATGTCCCCCCACCCCAATTATATGTATCGTCTGATCCAGCCAAATGAAAATACTAGAATTTACTTAATGTTACTTATGTTTTACTACCTCCAACCTTTTCTCACAGTATTTTTACTTCTGCCTGGAATAATGTCATCTTCTTCACTGTGAAAAAATACTTTGTCCTTGGTTAAGTACACACCTATTTCAAATCAGTGAGATCAATTGAATGAGTTTCCCCCTTCTTTTAGAACATATTTATGTTTAATGAAATATACAATAATCCTATATAATAAAGAGGTGATATGCAAATTAACCATCATGCTGTCACAGATGGCTGCACCCACAGCAGAAGCAGGGTTCCTGTAACACAGGATGGCTGTGCCCACAATGGAGGCGGGACTCCCGTAAAGGAGCTGAAACGAGCGATCAGCAGGGAGCTGAGGCTGCGTGGCAGCCGGCTGGGGTGGGGAACCTGAGGCGGTGGCCCTCCCCCTGCCCCCTGCTCCGTGGGGCTTGACAGGGGACCTGAGGCTATGCCCTATCAACTGGCAGGGCTTGATGGGGGTGGGGCCAGCCAGGTCTGGGCCTTGAGAGATTTCAAGGTGCTTACAAGTGGTCAGAGACTTGATTCTGGGTCCCACGGTGCCCCAGACTCTGATAGGAGGAAGGTTTTCATATATATTTTACTTTCTTTCATCTCTGACACTTCTATTATAGAGAAAGGGTAAATAGCAATATTAAAATGTTTTCTCTAATTAATTCCCTTTTAATTTGCATGAATTTCATGCATTGGGCCACTAGTATGAAATATAAGGAAAATGAAATGATGAAAATGATGGTATCTTATATCTACATCTCATTTCCTTTCTCATGCATAATATCTCTGAGAAAGTTTATTTATTTGAATTATCTCTTCTTATCCTCACAATTATATTATGTCATAGGCACCAAGGAGTATTATCCTCTTTTTACACATATGGAATTGTGGGTACAAAGATTTGGTCATTAAAATTTATCAATTTTCTAACTTCGCAGAATACTGTAACAGTAATAATAGAGTTCCAAAGACAAAATAATACATACCAGACTCCCAACATGTTAACAATCTGTTATCATAGTTTCATATTACTTTCTGGTCTTTGCTTCTGTAGTTGTTGCTAATACTTTTGGTTGGAATTTGCATTGCCTCATTATAGCCAGCAGGTTTCTGTGAGGCTATTTTGTTTCTGTTTCTATTTCCCTCCCAGGGACATAGTTGTCTACCTCTGCCATTTCTACTCTCTCCTTCCTAACACATGGCATTCATTCTACTCAGCTCTGCCTTCCTCCAGTTCGGCATTCATGCAGCTGCATTCCTGTCATATAGTATAATTCATACAACAGTTGCATTCCTATCTTATAGTTGGAGAAATAAAAGCTCAGAAAGGTTAAAGATTTGGCAGGGTCACACAACTAGTTAAGTAGTGGAATAATACTTGTTTCACCCAAGTGTATGCTCTCTAACACTGTGCTATTCTGCCTTGTCATTTAACTTGTAATAAATAGAAGTAGGATTAAAAGTCAGGTCTTATGTATTGGCCCAGGGCTTTTCCTCTACAGCGTCTTGCTGAGAGCACTTTTTACATTATAGACTAAACTTATAGATTCTGCTGCTGAATGGCATCATCTTAGCTCTGGATGAATAAGGTTAAAATCTGAATAGTTCAAAGTATGAGAATATAATTTGCACTTTTGCAGGTTGTAAATGCCTTTTGCCAGCAAATGTCACCTGAGATGAAGGGGAAGGTGCTCATCCGGTTAAAGCACATTGTAGAGCTACAGGGAATCCTGGAAAAATACTTGGCAGGTAAGGGAAATATCCTGGTAGCCTTACTTGGACGGCAGTGAGGAGATAAAGAAGTTAGCTTGTAAACCAGGCTTAATGACAACAATGGGTGTGTCCATTTTCCTTCCATCATTATCTCCAAGAGCTCTTTCTGCTTAAGGAAATATAAAACATTGGTTAGGTTTTAGTAAAGTTATGTTGCTTCTTTGGAAGTCAACTAATAAGTTGCAGTGCCCTTTGACTTCCTAAACATAGTTATGAACCAGGAGTAGAGCTGAAAGTTCATAATACCTCTGACCATTAAGTAAACTTGTCCTTTTAAAGTATTAGCTTGGTTCTCTGGAGAAAGCATGGAGCTTCCTAAGTTATCTATGACCATTTTCCTATGCCAAAGCAGCCAGATAACTTGAATGCATCTTAAAGGAAGTCGGCTATCTTGGTGGTTCTAGAAACTAGTTTTTAGCCAGTTGGGTAATTAGTATTCCCAGTCTAACAGTGGTATATGGTTGTTATATATTGAGTTTCTGCCTGTTATTTATTTTAGTCACACCAGACTGTAGTCCTCCCCTTGCAGCCTTTGACTTGGAAACTTTAGATGTAACACCTCATGCCAGCACAGCATTTTCAGCAAAAATAAAAAAACAAGGAATTACAGGTAAGTTCTTACATATAATTGTCTCCGGGTAAGTCATATTGAATTGACTTAAGAGGTTATATGCATCAAGGCATCAGTATTGGAGAGATTATGTAATTGAACCCTTTCTTTAGCATTTATAATGAACTATAGTGTGGGGTTATAAAATTACCTCCTCTGGCCTGGCTGGCATGGCTCAGTGGTTGAGCGGCGACCTATGAACCAGGAGGTCACGGTTCAATTCCTGATCTGGGCATGTGCCAGCATTGTGGGCTCAGTCCCCAGTGGGGAACCTGCAGGAAGCAGTCGATCAATGATTCTTTCTTGTCATTGATGTTTCTATCTATCTCTCCCTCTCCCTTCCTCTCTGAAATCAGTTTTTTAAGAAATTTACCTCCTATGCCTCTAAGGAGTTTCTAGCAGGTGGTTTCCTAAAGGCAGTGATATTTAGTAAATATGATTATTGATTCCTTGAGTCACTTTTCTCTTTTTGAAACATAAGGAAAAAGGAAACGAAAAGCAGATGGCAACAAAACATCCTCTCATGACATGATTTCAAAGGAGGATGGTGCAGAATGCGACCCTACACCATCTAATGGAGGCCAGCTGGAAAAGGTATTGGAATGATGCATATCCATGAAGGTGTGCCCAGTGTGAGATTAAGAGAGGACCAGCTTTATTGTCTGCATTTCTGAGAGAAAAAATAGGGAAAGGAGAGGCAAACAAGCTTCGGTAGGCCTTACAGTGTCCCTGTCAGTACCAGAGTTCACATTAGACTCCAAGTTCTTATCACAATCACATTGTTTTCCTAATTATTTCTTGAATCTTTTATTTCATTTTTTGCATCCTAGCAGTACTTTGAATTCTTCCTTGTAGTAATTATCAGCTTCTATCTTCAGGCATAATTGTAAATAATACTCCTTTTAGCTTCTTTCCCCTTCCAATCCCAGATTGTCAACTTCTTGATAGACTGAGATAACATGAAATACTTTGTGTAGTTTCTGGTACTTAATAAACAGTAGTTTCCTTTTCCTATAATTCTAACACGAAGTGGATTTCATGTGTGTGTGATACTCCCTGAACCACATGGATCCCAGTTATTACTGTTTCTTAGCTACTGTTTATTGAGTATCACACTTGATCTTAGCCAAAATCTGAGAAGTGATGTTTATTAAGTATTATGTATATTTCCTCTAATCTTCCTAAAAATTCAACCTTAGACCCAGTTGGCGTGGCTCATTGGTTGATCATCAACTTATGAACCATGTTATGGGCTTGATCCCCAGTGTGGGGTGTGCAGGAGGCAACCGATCAGTGATTCTCTCTCATCATTGATGTTTCTATCTCTTTTTCTCCCTCCTTCCTCCCTCTCTGAAATAAGTAAAAATAAATTTAAAAGAAAATCCAAGATTAGAAAAAAATCCAAGGTTAGTAATCATATGCACATTTAATAAATGAGAAAACTAAGACCCAGAGAGAGTAAGTGACTTTGCCAGGGTCACATGGTTAATAAGTCTTGATCAAGGGCTTGAAGTAGAATCTTGTTTTAAAAAATTTAATTTAGCCCTAGCTGGTTTGACTCAGTGGATAGAGCTTCAGCCTGTGAACTAAAGGGTCCCAGGTGCGATTCCAATCTAGGGCACATGCCCCCAGGTTGTGGTCTTGATCCCCAGTGTTGGGGGTGGAGGAGAAGGTGGGTGCAAGAGGCACCAACCAATGACTCAGAATTATTGATGTTTCTATCTCCCTCTCCCTTCCTCTCTGAATTCAATAAAAATATATTTAAAAATTTTTTTTTAATTTAGCCTGGTTGGTGTTGCTCGGTGGTCAAGTAGCAACCCATATAATAAGAGGTCACCAATTCTATCCCCATTTAGGACATATGCCCTGGTTTCAGGCTTGATCCCCAGCAGGGGGCATGCAGGAAGCAGCCGATTGAGCAATATAGATGTTTCTATCTCTCCCTAAAATCAATAAAAACATTTTTTTAAATTAATTTATTTCCCAGTTACAGTTAACATACAAAATTATATTAGTTTTAGGGGTGCAAAATAGATGTTTATGCCCCTTATGAAGTGATCTCCCCAATAAGTCTAGTACCTGTTTGACACTATACATAGTTATTACATTATTATTAACTATATTCCTATGCTGTACTTCACATCCCTATGACTATTTTAATAACTGGCAGTTTGTACTTAATTTCTTTCACTTTTTTTCACCCATCTTCCCCTACCCCTCACTTAAACCCCATCTGGCAACCATCAGTTTGAAGAAGCCAAATCTTTCTGGCCATTAAGCTCAATAGTTTTCTGTACTATACCAAAAAACCTTGCTCTGTCTAATAGTTCATATCTGAGTAGAAAACAACCAAGAACCTCAATGTGTGATCTATATCCCAATATAAATTAGGGGCTCTGTCTTAGGAATATTTAGAGACTTCGGTGAAAGGAAATTAGTGATATGATGAAAATTTAACTTTTTGCATAAGATGAATGCATAATTGCACTTCACAATCTTCATTAAAAATTAGACTAAGTGGAATCCTCATTTATTCTATTGGTTGCTGCTACTTTCTCCCTAGGAGTTCAAAGGGAAGGAAGAAAAGACAGTGTCACTACAGAATTACCATTTATTATTCCGAGAGCTGGACATGGAGGTCTTCTGTATTCTGCGTTGTGGGCTTCTGACCAAGTTCATCTTAGATACTGAAATGCACACTGCAGTAAGTGACAGCGATGAGATCCCAGAATTTCATCTTCATTCAGAAAGTGCCTCAGGTCTATTCTTATTTCAAAAAGAACACTATGACATTGAGAAAAGTTGGACTCTGGCTTCCAAAACCTTTATGTGTGAAAGTAATGATGAATAGTCATCTTGATGTTTATAAGTTTTAAGTTTTTTACAATGTGCTAGACCTTATAAAAGATCATGTTAATGAGGTGATCCTTACTTAGTTACTAACTATAAGCTGTTTAGATTACTTTTGTAGAGCAGCTCTGTCTTGATTTATAGAACTCAGTGCTATTTTCATGGCATTTAATCTGTATCCATGAGATGCTTATCAACACTTTTTATATTTGCCAGTAATCTAGACATTGGCACTTCAATAGTTTATACCACATGATGTTTGCCTTCAGACAGTTCATAATCTAATAAAAGAAGTAGACATAACTAGCACTATGTGCTATGTTGATGGTCTGAACTGAATTGAGTACCAATGGAACTGAGGAGAGAATGGTATTTATGAGGAAGTTGGAAATGGAGGACATTTTCACAGAAAAGCTAATTTTTGATATGGGATTTTGCCAGAGTAGAGGTTCTCCAAGTTTATCAAATTGAGAAATAGCAGATTTTTACAAGAAGGTAAGGTCCTTCAGAATAGACACAGTATCTCTCTATTTCCCCCTCCCCCCTTCAATCTTTCTACATAGCTTGTACTTGGAAATTTTCCATAAATGTATACTGAGTGAACAATTGGAAAAAATGTATTTCACCTATGTACTGGAAATGTACTACACTTATAAGGATCCTGCCCAGTGCTTGTTATATCTATTGCCTTTATTTAACAGCAGCAAAACATTAGAAGAAAGAATTATTTAATGAACAGAGAAAAGTAAAATTTCCTTGAATTAGTCATTTTTTATCTTAGGGTACTTAGGAAATGTACCTCGAGTCCACCGCTGGAAAGATGCACAGAGGCATTTATTTCTAGAGAAAAATTACATCTTCCAAAACTATACAGCCTATTAAAATTTTATTTTGATCATTTGAAATTTACTTTAGAAATGCATGGCTTTTTTATTTGTTGACATAGCACAATAGCCATTTATTTGAGGTGGGGGAAATTTCCCCCCCTTTTTTAATAGGCTCTTCACCCATTGGGAAGACTAAACATAAAAATGTGCTCCCCAAAGTAGATGGTTAGGACATGGTTGTAGTTATGCTTTCCTTATTCCTTGTGACAGGCTACAGAAGTTGTGCAACTTCAGCCCCCTGAGCTGCTTTTTTTGCTGGAAGATCTCTCCCACAAGGTGGAGAATATGTTGACACCTTCTGTTGCCAGGAGAGTCCCCTTCCTCAAGGTTAGTAGAAGCAGAAGCACTGGCCCTGACTTTAGTGGACTTGAAAACAAGTATGTCTTAGTAGTGAATAAGTTGGCATTTTCTCTGGCTTAGTGCTCGAGTATTGGTGACAGCCTCATTGCCAGCCCATATTCACCTTGTGTAGAAAGAAACTCTGAAACAAAAGAAAAAAGCCACCCAAAACAGGAAGTATATTTCTAACTGCCCAAGCATTCCTGAATCCTGTTATGTGCTTGGGTTTTGGTTTTAACAGCCTCGCAAACTAAACCCATGTCCATACAAATGTGCCATAGCATCTGGTGAAGCAATTGGATGGTGCAAACAACAAAATGTGAAAATTTTAGGTGTAAATATTTAAGCATTAACACATCTAGTTACTTGATTTTTTCTTGTTTGTACTTACTATTTTCTTATCAGCCTAAATTATTTTTATTTCTGTGTCAGCTTTATCTCTTTAGTAATTATGGGTCTGTACTTCCCAAACAGTAGTTGTACTCTACAGAAGCCTATTATCTTTGTTATTTGATGACAAAGATCCCTTTTTCAGAATAGAGTTTTAGGCAAGCAATCAAGTGGTTTATCCACCCTATCTGGTGGCATAGGCTTAACTAAACCCATAGTGAACTTTTAATTTCAGAGACGCTATCCAGCAGTTTCTTCTCCGGTAACTCTGGATTTGTTATAGGGTAAAGGAAGCCAGAATATTGGGTTGTCACACGTCCAACAGAGAACTGGCCAAGAAATTGCTCATTGTATTGTTCAACTGCTGACCCCAATGTGTAACCATCTGGAGAACATTCACAACTATTTTCAGGTCAGAAGCCTATTATTATGGAGACTTAGAAATTACTAAGTTAACAAGATACTTCATTTTTGGCTAAGAAATATTGAAAGAAAATGAGGGCAATTGCAGAAGCAACTGTCCTAAAAGCATTTTTTTCCTTTTAAGTGCTTACCAGCTGAGAATCACGGTGTAGTTGATGGTCCAGGAATGCAAGCTCAGGAATACCGCCTAATGTCTTCCTGTTATCAGAGGCTACTTCAGATTTTTCACGGGCTTTTTGCTTGGTGAGTATGTGGCAAGTATTGAAGGTAGAGACAATCCAGTATGTACTTGCTTTACTTGACAGTCACCAAGGAACTGAATTATAGAAAAGAAGGAAAAGGCTCCAAAAGACGGAGGCAAATATGATGCTTATTATTGGAGTGCTTTTGTCTGCATCATTGTATTTGATCTCACATCCTCTGTATCTTATGGAGTTGCTATTATTTACTTATTTGAAAATTAGATGACTTGCTTTTGGCTAGCCGATTTGACCATCAGATTCTTAGCTGAGTTTGTAGGGGCAAACTTTTTGTAATAACACTGGAGAGATTGTTATTTAAGAAGTTGTCATTAAACAAGCTCTGGATAAATTCCAGTTTATATGGTAAAGAACTGAGCACAGTTGGAGCTGGGGTATTTGTAGGTGCCTTCGTGGAAGCAATGGGACCTCATCAGGCCCTTGAATGTAGATGGCCTCTGGGAAGGCACAGCATGGATGAAAGGAGAAGTGAGGGAAGTGTGTTTTTAAATGCTGTTGTTCCTCAGGGCTGGGCCCTGACTCCCTGTCCTCATTTTATAAGTTTCCTGGGCAATCTCACCCAAGCTTAAATTTGTGCTAAAATTTGTCTTCTGAGCTACAGGCACTTTTATCCAACTGCCTACGCAACAGTCTGTTAGATGTGTCATTAACACCTCATACTCATCACATCCAAAATGAAGTGTTTCATCTTTACCACCGCTCCTCGCTAGGTAAATGGCACCACCAGCTGTCTCAGACAGACACCAGAAGCTATTCTTTGTCCCTCCCTACTGTCCATATTTTTTCTCTTCCACATCTGACCACAAAATCCTGTTGTTTTATGTTCTAAATAGCATCTTAATAGCCATGTCATTCTCCACTGTTTCCAGACTCCCATCATCTCTCACCTGACTAGATTAGTTTCAGATTTGGTCTCTCTGCCTCCAGTTGCCCTTCCAAGGTCCTTTCTTTACACAGCAGTCAGAGCAATATTCCCAATGCAAACCCAGCCTTATCCTGTCCCAACTTTGGTTTCTGATTGTCCTTAGATTTTACTTTATTATTATTATTATTATTATTATTATTATTAATTACTGATTGATTTTTTTAAGAGAAACATTGATTTGTTGTTTCACTTGTTTTTGCATTCATTGATTACTTCATGTATGTGCCCTGATTGGAGATCAAACCCTCAACTTTGGCATATCAGAATGATGCTCTAACCAACTGAGCTATCCAGCCAGGACCCCCTTCGATTTCTCTTGAGTTCAAATTCTTTTACTTAGATTCTAAGACCTTTTATTATCTGACTGCTGTTCCATTTGTCTTACACCCTATGTAGCTTTTACCTGAAAGTCTTCACACATACTCATCCTTTTACCAGGATCCCCACCAGTCTTGATCCCCCAGTCTATTCTAACTCAGATTTTTGGGTTAGAAAAGCATTCATTTCCTCAGGTGTCTTTTCTGACCCCTAAGCCAGGTAAGCCTCCTTCTTGCCTCTCTGACCCCCCAGTTCTCTTCTATTACTCTGGTATTCTCTTATGATGAAGCTTATTACTTGGTACTATAATTACTTGTTCATTCATCTTCCCTTCTGGATTATGAGTCTTTTTGAGGGCCAAGACCAGTCATTGTTGTATTCCCAGTACTTAAGAACAGTGCCTGACAAAGATTTGAATACATGCTTCATCATGGAAGTATATTTATGGCAAATACACACATCCAAAGATGTAGTATAGCATTAATTATTTAGGAAATGCAAGTTAAAAATCATTGCATGGTTAAATTTAAAAGATTTTTTTCTTTTTAATCCTCATCTGAGGATTTCCCCCCTCCCCCCTTTTTTTTTAAGAGAAGGAAGAAGGGTGAGGGAGAGAGAAAAAAACATCAATATAAGAAATCGATTGGTTGCCTCCCACACATGCCTCCACTGGAGCCAGGGGTCCATCTCACAACTGTGGTACTTGCCCTTGACCAGAAATCAAACCCAAAATCCTTCACTGCATGGGCAATGCTCTACTACTGAGAATACCAGCCAGGATAGTACACCCACTTTAAAGAAGTTAGCCCTGGCCCTGGCTGTTTTGGCTCGGTGGATGGAGCGTCAGCCTGCAAGCTGGGGGGTCCCAGGTTCGATTCCAGTCAAGGGCATGTGCCTTGGTTGCGGGCACATCCCCAGTGGGAGGTGTGCAGGAGGCAGCTGATGAATGTTTCTCTCCCATTGATGTTTCTCTTTATCCCTCTCCCTTCCTCTCTGTAAAAAAAAATCAATAAAGGGGTAATGATAAGGGAACAGGAAAACAGAATGCTTGACCAAGAATGTGAAACTGAGATTAATGTAAATGTCACGGTTTTGGGAAAAACAAACTGTAAAAGTCCCCCTGACGACCTCTGTGTGACCCTGTTGTTTGTTTCAGGGTATTTAAGCCCTGGCTCTGCCCTGTCTCGGGGCTCTCAGCCTCTACTCTGACTTCAGGGTATGTTGTGAGCCCCAGCATGCTTGGTGAATAAACCCTTTGCTGTTTGCATGAAAAAAGAAAAAAAAATCAATAAAATCTTAATGTATAAAAAGCCAGGGGCCATCACGATCAAAACAACCAGAAAATCAAACAGCAGGCTGTGTGGGGGAACCAAGCCAGCAGGGGGGTTAGTGAGGGATGACCAAACAATTAAACAGCAGGCTGCGAGGGGTGGCCACGCCAACCAGGGGGGAGGGGGGGGTTGGGAGCGACCAGGCTGGCCTGGGGGACAGTTGGGGGTGACCAGGCCAGTGGGGTGGGGCAGTTGGGGGCAACCAGGCTGCAGGAGGGGCAGTTAGGGGAAATCAGGCTGGCAAGCAGTGGCTATTAGGGGTGATCAGGAAGGGAGGCAGGTAAGCAATTAGGAGCCAGCAGTCTAAACTGGTAGTCAGACATCCCCTGAGGGGTCCGGGATTGGAGAGGGTGCAGGCTGGGCTAAAGGCAACCCACCCCCATGCATGAATTTCATGCACTGGGCCTCTAGTATATATATATAAAAGAAGAAGTTAGCCCTGGCCCTTGCCTGTTTGGCTCAGTGGATGGAGCATCAGCCTGTGGACTCAAGGGTCCCAGCTTTGATTCTGGTCAAGGTCACGTGCCCCAGTTGGGGACTCAATCTCAGTAGGAGGCGTGCAGAAGGCAGCCAATCAATGATTCTCATCATGGATGTTTCTAACTCTCCCTACCTTCTTCTCTGAAATCAATAAGATTGAAAATAATAATAAAAAAGAAGTTACCCCTGGAGCCCCAGCTGGTTTGGCTCAGTAGAGAGCGTGTCAGCCTATTGACTGAAGGGTCCCAGGTTCAATTCTAGTCAAGAGTACATGCCCAGGTTTCAGGTTCCATCCCCTGTGGAGGGGCATGCAGGAGACAGCCAATCAATGATTTTCTGTCATTTTTTTTCATGTTTGTATCTCTCCCTCTCCCTTCCTCTCTGAAATCAATGAAAATATATTAAAAAATTAAAAGAAGAAGAAGTAGTAGTTAACCTTGGACAGGTACTCAGTTGGTCAGAGCATCCTCCTGATACGCCAAGATCCCTCAGTTCACTCTCCAGTCAGGGCACATACAATAGCAACCAGTGAGTGCATGGATAGGTGGAACAACAAATAAATGTTTCTCTCTCTCTCTCTCTCTCTCTCTCTCTCTCTCTCTCTTCTCTTCTCCCTCCCCCTGCCTGCCCCCCTCTCTCTCTCTCAAATCAACAAATAAATTTTAAAATAAAAAGTTAGACATAACACCTACCATATAACCCAGACATTCCATTCTTAGGTATTTATCCAAGAGAAATAGTAGCATATGTCTACATAAAGTCTCATGCACAAGTGTTTATAGCAGGTTCATTTGTAATAGCTCCAAACTAGGAACTGCTCCATGTCTATCAATTGTGAATGGATAAACAAATTATGGTATACCCCTATGGTGGAATACTATATACAACAATATGAAAGAAAAAAGAATTATACTGAATTAAAAGCAAGACCATAAGAGCCCAGCCATTGTAGCCCGTTGGCTGAGCATCTACTCATGAATCAGGAGGTCACGGTTTGATTCCCTCTCCGGACACATCACATGCCTGGGTTGCCAGCTCGAGCCCCTGTAGGTGGCATGTAGGAGACAAATGATTGTTGATTCTCATCATTGATGTTTCCATCTTTCTCCCCATTTCCCTTCCTGATTCTGAAATCAATAAAAAACAACAACAGTAAGACCATGAGAGTTTGTATTATTTGAGTCCATTTATGTGAAATTTTAGAAAAAGCATGTTATTGTGACAATACAGGTCAGTGGTTACTTAGCATTGGGCAGGAGGATGGAAGAAGGGATGGCTTACAAAGGAATATAAGGAAATTTTTGGCAGTAATGGATATGTTCATTATTTTACTTGTGATGATGACTCATGGGTTTATATGTAAGTCAACTGGTAAATTAAATGTTTTGAATATATGCAGTTTATTGTATGGCAATTGCACCTCAATAAAGCTGTCCAAAGGAAAAAGATCCTGACCCATAATAGGCCCTCAGAATATACTTGTTGAAGGGAAGAAAGACTGTGGACATTTTTCTAGAGGAACAGATCTAGGGAGTTAGATTGTTCTAGGCCTTGAAGATTAGGCAGAAGAACTTGAATGTTGTCCAGGGAAGCCATTTTGGAGTTTTATGATCAAACCATGATATAATGAAATCAGTTTTGTAGGAAAATCCTTTTGGCAGCATTGTTCAGGGTGACTGGAAAGGAATGCAAAAAGACCAGTCAAAAGGTGTTGCCATGCCAAAACCGGTTTGACTCAGTGGATAGAGCATCGGCCTGTGGACTGAAAGATCCCAGGTTTGATTCCAGTCAAGGGCATGTACCTTGGTTGCAGGCACATCCCTAGTAGGGGGTGTGCAAGAGGCAGCTGATTGATTTTTCTCTCTCATCGATGTTTCTAACTTTCTATCCCTCTCCCTTCCTCTCTGTAAAAAAATCAATAAAATATATATATTTTTAAAAAGGTGTTGCCATGATCTAGACATGTGATGATAGGGATCTGGCCAAGAGTGATGGCCTTAGCTTGGAAATGAAGGCACTGAGGAAAAGATAATGTGAAGATAGAATAGTTAAGATTTGGAGAAGGAAATAAGTTCTTTACTGCTCACCTATTATGGATTAGACATTGATTTTGCAATTTGATAAAATTATGCTTGATGTTTTGTTTGTTTGTTTGTTTGTTTAGATGAGACTTGTTACTTAGCCCTAAAATGCAGGGAATGAAGGAGAACATTTTCCCTTGAAATTAAACCTAGGTGAACCTGTTAGGTTTTGATGGAAAGACTGTTTTAGTACATTTCAACTTCTAGTCTAATACTCAGAGCTGTGACTGAATTTGGCTCTTGACTACTTTCAGTACTTTAAGTCTTTTTTCTCCTGTGACTTACTGATGGCACAGACTGGAGGCCAGGATCCTCCAGTGCTGTCCAAGCAATCTTACTAAAACTAAGCTAAACCATCGTACCTTAACTTTCCCTTAGGAGTGGATTTTTTCAACCTGAAAATCAGAATTTACTGTACTCAGCCCTCGAGGTCCTTACTAACCGACTGAAGCCAAGAGAGCCTGATCAGTCCTTGGAGGAACTACTTAGGTGGGTCCAACTGCATATCTCAGGGAGTTTCCCAGGATACTCCTAGGAACACTATTTCTTGGAAATAACTTGGGTGTCTCTCTTGATAGAGAGGGAAATTGGTACTTTTAGCTCCTTTCCTTAGTTATATAAGCTTTTTCGCCTATGTACAGTATTCAGATAAATCCTGAAGCATTATAAACTGCTGAACAAATCATCCTAAATCTTCATGCATCTTTCATTATGTAAAGTTTACCTTTCAGGTAATGATGATGATAGCACTGACCGTCTACAGTCAATTCTTGACTATCCTGAGACCTGCTCTGTCTCCCAGTAGGGTTGAGTAATTCGGTAGCAGCTAGTTGTCACTGCCTGTATCCTTCCCCCAATCTTGGCAGAAAAAGAACTTAGGTTTGGTACTAGGCAGTGGAGGAGGGAGCTGAAGAAATCTAAGGGGCATGACTCTCAAACTCCTATCCAACTTCAGAGTTAATTGATACTTTCTCTCACCTCCCCTGATAGTCAGGCCAGTGGTCGGCAAACTGCGGCTCATGAGCCGCGGTTTGCCACTCTGTTGATTAATGCATTTGCTGACCACTGGCCTAGGCCATCACTGGATCTGCAATCAATACTTGTCATCTCTACCTTTAAGGCAGGACTTTATTTCATTTTAAATATACTACTTTTAAATTTGTTTGACCTCCTTCCCACCAATCAAAAGTTGAGTTTAGTTTTATGTCAGTTTCAAATTTGTATTAATTGTGATTCCCATCTCCCGTTACCTCGGTGTATTGAAAGCTGGCCATATATGGTATATTTATTAAAAGCTCTGCTTTATCATTTCCTTTTGCTTTTTCCCTATGAGCCCAGAATTTAAACATTTTTTTCAATGTGTTGCTTAAAGCCTTAAAGAGCAAGTAATTGATCCAGGGTTGGTACATATAAACATGGCCTAGACTAGTACATGGAAATTTTTGTATACATGACCCCTTCAAGGCCAGCATTCTACCCACTGGCCTCTGTACTGTTCTGGCTTTATTAATAGAGGGAAAGAACATTGCTACTAAAGCACCTGAAAATGAGGATTCTGATTAATCATCACTTAAAATGACTTGGATAATTCATGAATTTAGATAATTCTTGTGATGCCTTTTTTTTTCTTTTTTCCTTACAGCCAAAGTTTCCATTACTTGCAGAATTTCCATCACAGCATTCCTAGTTTCCAATCTGCTCTTCATCTCATCAGACTTTTGATGGTCATTTTGGAGAAATCTAAAGTTCCTACTCAGAACAAAGAGAAAATTGGTGATGTACTCAGATCCTCTTTTTTTTCTCCCCCTTCACAAATAGGATTAATATCTCAAGCTTGTAAGCTTGGGGCTTCCTTATATGTAAACTACAGGCCCAGTGCATGGATTTGTGCATGGAGGGTGGGAGGGGTCCCTCAGCCTACCCACACCCTCTCACAATCTGGGACCCCTCGGGAGATGTAGCAGTGTGCCAAGCCGCAGGAGGCCAGGGAGGAGCCCAAGCCATTGCTGCACCACTCGTGCTCATCTCGGCCTGCTGCACCTGCTGCCACCGTTCAGAGTTGGGATAGGCTCCCGCCGCTGCCAGCTGAGCACCTGGCTTCTAGCTCAACGGTGCACTCTACCTGTGGGAACGTACTGACCATCAGGGGGCAGCTTCTATGTTGAGCGTTTGCCCCCTGGTGGTCAGTGCACATCATAGCGACTGGTCGACAGGTCGTGATGGTTGCGTAGGCTTTGATATAGGTATAGGTATAAGTATAGGTATAGGTATAGGTATAGGTCCCTCCGTAATTGCAGATGTGCCTGCTTGCTATGCGAGGACATTTCCCTAGAAAGAGCTATCTATATACTAGTAACTGCTCTCTGCTAACATTGCTTAATGTGAACTTGGTTAGTTCAGTTGGCTAGATAATTTTGTTTGACTTCCATTTATTCTTGTCATTTTACTTTATTTTTATGATTGAGATATTTGATAAAAAGGAACATAAACCATGAGGTTAATAAAATGGGAGAAAAAGGAGAAATCATGATTAAGGGTAAAGAAAGGCCTAGTCCCATCCATAGTTTTTTTTGTTTGTTTTTTCCTTTTGTCATAGCTCTTGGAATGCAACTCATTGATCCCACATCCTAATTGGCAACACAGACAGAAAGCAGGCAGAAAATGCAAAACAATCCTTTGTTATTTCCTGTTGATTAAAAGGGGAAAGTTTGGTCTGAATCCATGAGGCTACTGCTTTTTGGTCTGTCCAGGAGGAACAAAATTGGCTTTCCCACAGCCTAGCATTATTCCTTTTCTCTGTATCTGTCTGTGTAGTTCATATTTGTGTGTGTGTTAAGATGGGGTAATAGAGTGGGACATGTTGGGTCTTAGACAAATGTGTTTATTTATGATAGAATAGTAAATGGAGCAGGAACCCTTAACAGCTTTTTTTCAAATTGTCTTTTAGATCAGGAACCTTATAGTAAATAGAATCATTTTTTTGATCAATAATGATTCTCCAAAGCTTGAAAAACAGAGGTCTATTTTCCATGCATGAGGTAACTTTGTCTTGTTTCTCCAACAGCTTCCCTTGCCAGACATTTCCTCTGTCGGATATGGCCAAGTGGGGAAAAAGAGAAGAGCAGTATTTCTAATGACCAGCTCCATGCTTTGCTGAGGTGACATGCTCCATTCTCCATGAGCCAAGCAGTCTTCCATTTGGGGTCCCTCATCTAGTCAAAGACTAAGAACTTGGAAGCAATGAAGTAGATTTTAAATTAACAAAATTTAGGGAAAGTGGATCATAAGATCCTCTAGTTCTGTTTTCCATTATCATTATTATTATTGAGTCTAAGGGGAAGAGGAGGAGTTTGCAGTTATATCCTCCTTTGTTAACCAGCAAGTCAGTTATTTATTGCCTACCATATCTAAGACACATTCATCACTTCCAAAGTGTCTAACTGTATTTCTAATTGAGACATCTTTTTCTTGCCTCCTGTCATGTTTATGGAACCTTTATTTAAAAATATTTTTAGCCTGCAGACTGAAGGGTCCCAGTCCATTCAAGGGCATGTACCTTGGTTGTGGGTACATCCCCAGAAGGGGGTGTGCAAGAGGCAGCGGATTGATGTTTCTCTCTCATCAGTGTTTCTAACTCTCTATCCCTCTCCCTTCCTCTCTATAAAAAATCAACAAAATATATTTTTAAAAAATATTTTTAATGTCAGTAGTTGTTTTAAAACTTAATACCTGGTAATATCTCAAGAAAAAAATCTTGGTTTAGAAATTCTGTAATTCATTCATACTCCTGTTGCTGTCAATGCAGCATTTACCTGGAGCACACAGACAGTGTTCTCAAGGCCATAGAGGAGATTGCTGGTGTTGGTGTTCCAGAACTGATCAACTCTCCTAAAGATGCATCTTCCACATTCCCTACGCTGACCAGGTAAGAGAGTTCTCTCTTCCAGTTCTTTATAGTAGAATCATGCTGTCCAATATATGTAGTTTCTAGGTAACTACCTTACTCTTCATCTGATCCTGATAGAGGTGGTAGGTTCAGTTAACAAATGGAATGTTTATTATTCATTCTTTCTAACAGGCTCTCAGCCTAATTATGTGAGAGGACCTTATTTATTATTTATTTTTTATTGATTTCAGAGAATAAGGGAGAGGGAAAAAAAGAGAGGAATATTAGTAATGAAAAGAATCATCAATTGGCTGCTTCCCGCACGCTCCTCACAGGGGCTTGAGTTGGCAACCTGGGCATGTGCCCTGACCAGGAATTGAGCCTATGACCCTTCCGTGCATGGGCAACATTCTTAACCACTGAGTAACATCCATCAGGGCTCACTTAATGGGTTTTGTATCTCGTAATATTAATAGTTATCTTACATTCGTATAATATTTAGTTTATAAAGCACTTTTTTTTTTTTTAAAATATATTTTATTGATTTTTTACAGAGTGGAAGGGAGTGGGATAGAAAGTCAGAAACATCGATGAGAGAGAAACATCAATCAGCTGCCTCTTGCACGCCCCCTACTGGGGATGTGCCCGCAACCAAGATACATGCCCTTGACCGGAATCGAACCTGGGACCTTTCAGTCCGCAGTCCAACGCTCTATCCACTGAGCCAAACCAGTTTCGGCAACTTTTGACATTCTTTATCTCACTTGATCTTTTTGAAGATTCTGTGAGGTGTATCATTAATCTTGTTTTCCTGATGATGAAAAGGAAAGTTAGAGGAGGAACTTGTTAAACCTTATATGGGCAATAAAGTAAATTTGGAACTAGGAACCGAAAGTTGGATTTTTCTCACCACTTCTCCCCTGCTTTTTCCATTCATAAGGTGAATTCCATTGTTTCACAAGCATCTTTTTTGGCTCATTTTAAAATTCTTATCAATTCCCCATCCTCTCATAGTCAACCCTAGTGAAAGGACATTCAGAGAGATGGGAAAGAAAATGACATTTGGTTCCTTGGCTTCTTCCCAGGTAGCTCTTTCTAACTAGTGCTCATTGTGTGGTCATGCATGCCTTTCCCTCTCCTAGGCACACCTTTGTCATTTTCTTCCGTGTGATGATGGCTGAACTAGTGAAGACGATCAAAGGTCTTCAGGCTGGCACAGCAGCAGACTCTCAGCAGGTGAGTCAAATAATCCCACCCCAAGAAATAGACTTTGGATTACACCTAGTCTTCAATATCGTTGATAGGTTCTTGGAAACTACACCTTTAAGTGAAACCTTGTATAACTAAACTAATTTTACAGTAGGCTAATTGATATACACAAGAGTTAAGTTTCTACAGCATATTTCAATATATGTTAGCTCTACATATATTAAAGATTAATAAAAAGTAAGATAATTATTTTCCAACCCACGTATACCAGTTCAGAGTCAAGATGGTTAGAGTCAATCCTGCAGCTCAGGGTGCAAGGAGGGAACCTACCCTGGACAGGATGCCTTTCCACATCAGGGCTCTCTTACACACACACACACACACACACATATACTGGAACATGAGATATATTCCAGTTAAGCTAATGTGCACATCTTTGGGATGTGGGAGGAAACTGGAGTACTGGAGAAGACCTATTCAGACATGAAGAAAATGTGCAAATGGCACATAGAAAGTAGCCCTGGCTGTGAATTGATTCTCCCCCTCTCCCCCATTGCTACAACAAAATAATTCCGTTATTTAAAATCTGCTGTACTTTCGTGGGTCCAGGGTTTCTCCTAAGCTATTTCCTTTGATTTACTGAGAGCCAGGATTTTTTTTCTGGCTTAATATCCTTTCCTTCTGATTAGAAGTGAGAATGTTTTCCCTGGTTACTGCACAGGGAAAAGCCTGGACTGCTCCATAGGCCCTAGCTCTGGAGGAAAAAAAAATGTCTCTGATTGTAGATAGCTTCATGTGCCCAGCAGTGTGCTGCTCGTAAGCTGGCTTGAACAAGCCTGTTTGAGATGCAGTCATCGGGGCGTTGGTGTCCTGCTAACCAGAACTAAACTAGAACCACTAAGAACACAGGCTAGCATAGGGAATCACAGAAGCCACAGGGAGCTGATGGCCAGTAGGTATATTTCAGAGACTTTTCTCCATCTGGAAATTACTGAAGAGGAGTCATTTTATTAGAAAGTCTTATAAAGTACCCTGATACTATGTATTGTATAGTATAGTATAGTGTGTGTGTGTGTGTGTGTGTGTGTGTGTGTGTGTAGTGTGTGTGTGTGTGTGTGTGTGTGTATATATATATATATATATATATATATATATATATATATATAGTATAGGCCTCAGATTCATTTGGGGGGGTGCACTAATTGCCACATCTATTTAGAAGGGTAATTGGCTTATATCTCTGAATATTTAAGAACCATGTATTAGTAGGAATACAAAAAGAGACATATTTTGTCGTGATTCGGAGGTGCCTGTGTATTTGGCTGTCCCCAGATTCATGAAGAGAAGCTCCTCTACTGGAACATGGCTGTTCGAGACTTCAGTATCCTCATCAACCTGATAAAGGTGTGTGCGGAGACTCCTTGATTTAGCTCACTGGCTAACTGCAGAAATCAATAAAGGTCGTGGTTTCCAAATAGACTCTCCCTGCTCCTCTCCTTGCCCTGCCTTGGAGACCTGTTATCTCTGTTGTCTTCACTTGTGGTCCTACCCATCCTGGATCACCCCTTCTTCTCTCCCCAGGTGATATATTTTTCCTTCTATCCCTTCCTCCTTATCATTTGTGCCACAGTACTTGCTATTTAATGGCTCCTTGCACATAACATTTCCCTACTCTCCCCCCCCTCATCATGGGTCCTCTGTAATGTGCCACATACTCTATTATCTCCCTCTTCCAACCCTGAATACCTTCATTATTCCTGCATACACTCTGCTCTCACCTATTCAAGGATTTTGCTCAAGCTACTCTCTGAGCTTACAATGTCGGACTCTCCTTTCCACTTCTCATCCACTCTTTCTTAAGGCTTCAGATCAAGGATTTGAATCTCTATAATGCCCTCTTTTTAACATCCCACTTGGAATCAATTACTTGTTCTTTTTTTCTCCCCTCTTCCTTTTCTACAACTTTAATTATGATGATTACTTTATTCTTTGTGATTAATTTAATGTTGACAGGCCTTCTTCATTTTAGAATTCTCTGCCATACCCAGAGTTGTGCTTTGCACAATGAGAAAGAGGCTGGGGTGCTCAATGAAGCAGACCTCAGCTTTGGTTTCTTGCCTTTCGTCTCTCCAGGTGTTTGATATTCGTCCTGTTCTGCATGTCTGTCTGAAGGTGAGAGGTTGACCAGAGCCCACTTTGGTGTTTATTCTTCTCTGGACAGGGCATTAGCTGGGAAGAATTGCTTAAAACTTTGCTCACAAGGCAGAGTCTCCAGAATCTGTGCTAACAGATGGTAGTGTAGAAAAGACAGTGGATACATTTTCTTATACTGGTTGGATAACAAGAAAAACCAGTTTTCCTATTAGTTTGAAAACTTTTGGTTCAAGTCTTAGAACTAGGAGGAGCAGCTTCAGGAACAGTAATCACTCCCTGCCATTCCTTCCCAGGCAACAAGGAGGAAGGAGGAATATTGTTCCTCTTTTTAAAGCTATGGGTAAAAATAAATAAATAAAAATTAAAGCCTACAGGTGGCTTCTTGAATGTGAGCCTGACATCCTCATAACTGCTAAACTCCTCTCTCAGTTGAGTAGCCCAAATTAGCCTAAGATTTTATGGTATATCCGGTGGGTTAAGAACTAGTGTTATGGGGAGAATGATATTTCCCCATTCCTGATGGTTCCTTCAAAGTGGATGTCACCACATTCTTATCTCCTGGCCTCTGCCTTTTTACTCCATCCTGATGCTAGTGCAGGAGATGGGTGAGTAGGGAGAGTGATTTATCTGATTGGTAAATTTGGCAATTGGGCATGTGCTTTCTTACCTCTATCTAATTTTTTTCTTCTTGGGAGTATGTTGTCCTCAGGGACCTGGGATTCCCTTTTGTTCTTCTTTACCCTCATTCTTAAGGTAAGCAAAGCCCCTGCCCATTAGCTGTGTCTAGGTTAGGTAAATCTCCCTAATTCTGGGCATAGTTAGCAGGCCCATTTAGTTTTACTAAGCTACATTCTCCAAATTAATCTTTTGGACACCTCCCAATTTTTTATGCACAAAAATAAAGTATTTGAATGGCGTTATGTTGCTTCAGGCAGGGGATTTTTAGGTGAGAGACTTCAGCTAGCATCATCACCCGTGTTTCTTTTTTCTTCAGTATGGGCGTCTCTTTGTGGAAGTATTTCTGAAGCAGTGTATGCCGCTCCTAGACTTCAGTTTTAGAAAGCACCGGGTAAGAACTGAGGGCAGAGAACAAAAACATTTTCTATACAGTTTGTTCAGAAGATTCATGCATGGTGACTCTTGGGCTGGGCATGGAGGCAGTACCTTTGCCCAGCTTCTGGGCCACAGTTCTACCTGGGCAGCTTCAGTGCACTTCACCTATCACCCATTTAGAAGCAATATTCCAATGTAGGCCGAGTCGAGACCCCTTCTGGGTGAAACCCACCTTCCTACTTCTACCACAGATCTTGGGGTGGTCGTTCCCTATACTTTGGTTTTATTATGTTGCTGCACTCCCAGGAACTGTTGTTTGCTTATTCTTTGGTGCTTCTCTGGGTCTACTTTGAAGAATAATTTTTTTAAGAACTCATCTACACTAATAAAAGGGAAACATGCAAATTAACCATCACTCTGCTACACCCGCAAGCCATGCCCACCATCCAATCAGGAGCAAGTATACAAATTAACCCAACCAATATGGCGGCCAGCCATGGAGCTGGAGCAAGCACAAGGCTTGGGTTGCCCCGGCAATGGAGGAAGCCAAGCTTCCCGCCCACCCTGCCCACCCTGGCTGGCCCTGGCCTTTGCTCAAGGCTACAAAGTTTCAGTTGTAGAAGATAAATCCCAGATACCAGGGCTTCTGCTTGGGTTGCCAAGGGGGTGTGTGGCCAGCCTGCAAACCACCATAGGCCTCTTGCCCAGACCTCCCCACACCCAAAGGGAACCCCCCACCCTGATCTGGGACACCCTTCAGGGCAAACCAGCTGGCCCCTACCCTTGCACCAGGCCTCTATCCTATCTAATAAAAGAGTAATATGCAAATTGACTATCATTCCAACACACAAGATGGCCACCACAGCCGAAACTGGTTTGGCTCGGTGGATAGAGCGTTGGCCTGCGGACTGAAGGGTCCCAGGTTCGATTCCAGTCAAGGGCATGTTCCTTGGTTGCGGGCAATCCCCAGTAGAGGGTGTGCAGGAGGCGGTTGATTGATGTTTCTCTCTCATTGATGTTTCTGACTTTCTACCCCTCTCCCTTCCTCTCTGTGAAAAATCAATAAAATATATTTTAAAAAAAGAAAGAAAGAAAGAAAGAAAGAAAGATGGCCACCACAAGATAGCCAGCAGGGGAGGGTAGTTGGAGGGATCAAGCCTGCAAGGGAGGGCAGTTAGGGGCAATCAGGCTGGCAGGGGAGTGGTTAGGGGCAATCAAGAAGGCAGGCAGGTGAGTAGTTGGGATCTAGTAGTCCTGGATTGTGAGAGGGATGTCCCAGATTGGAGAGGGTGCAGACTGGGCTGAGGGACCCCACACACACACACACACACACGAATTTCATGCATTGAGCCTCTAGTTTGTTTCATAAACTCTTTGCTGTTATAATGGACTAGGGGCCTGGTACATGAAATTCGTGCACTGGAGGTGGGTGGTCCCTCAGCCCAAACTGCAACCCTCTCACATACTGGGAGCCCTCAGGGGATGTCCTATTGATGGCTCACCTCTGGCCTGCCCCAGGCCGAAAGCCTCTGGCCAAGGCTTTCATCCTTTGGCAGGGACCCCAGCCAGCAGTCACCCTGCGATCTAGCTATTGCTGGCTGGCTCGCCCCAGCCCCGGCCCAAGGCCGGGGAAAAAGCCTCTTGGAAAGTATTTTCCCCCCTGGCCTTGGGAACCCAGTGGATTGCCCTGCCATGCGGCTGATCCGCTGGCTGGCCCTGGCCCCGCCCCAAGCCTGGGGGAACCCAGCGATCGTCCTGCCATGGGCAGCAGCCATCTTGGTTGGGTGTTAATTTGCATATCACTCCTGATTGGCTTGTGGGCATGGTTTATTGTGTGTAGCGAAGGTATGATTAATTCGCATATTATTAGATAGGATAGTCTTAAGAGTTTTGTTTTTGTTTTTAATTTAGCCAAGTGGGATCCAGGGCTAAAGTAGTGAAATCAGGATAGAAACAGATGGTTTCTTACATATATTATCAAATTGAACTTTGTAGAACACTCTTACAGTATTTGATTGCTCTCTCACAACCCTGAAAGAAAGGAGGGAGAACAATTAGTAAGCATTTCTCCTATTTAGGGCCAAATTAAGATGATTATTGATATACTAGTGGCTTGGTGCACAAAATTCGTGCACGCGGGGGGTGGGGGTGCGGATTGTCTCTCAGTCCGGCCTTCATCTTCTCCAATCTGAGATCCCTGTGGGATTGGGCCTAAACTGGACTTGGACAACCCCCTCAAGTCACAATCCGCTCCTAACCACTCACCTGCCTGACTGCTTGATCACCCCTAACTACTCTGCTTGCTAACCACTCTGCAACTGGTCCCCTCTGCTGACCTGCTCGGCCTCAACTGCCCACCCCTCCTGGCCTGATCACCCCCAACTGCCTTCCCCTCCTGGCCTGATCACCCCTAATGGCCTCTGCCTTGGCCCCTCCACCATGGTGATCTGGGACCTCCAGCGCTCATCGCAAAGCGTGGTGGTAGCCTGTCTTCCCTCCCGGCCTCCCGTGACCCCGCCCTTCACGCACGCACCAGTGATCTGGGACCCCCACGCTCACGCCCTTCACAATCTCGGACCCCAGGTGCCCGTGGCAAAGCACGGCGGTGGCCGGCCTTCCCGCCGTGCCTCCGCACGGCCTGGGGAATTGGCACCGTGGGCTTGCTGGGACCACCAGCGCAGTGTGCGCTCCCCAGGCCCATGGTGCTCAGAGGTGGCGGGAGAGGCAGGATAGCACACTGTGTGTGTGTGTGTGTGTGTGTGTGTGTGTGTGTGTGTGTGTCCCCCCCGCTCCTGATTGGCTGGTAGCATAGCCAATTTGCATGTTACTCTTATTAGATAGAATGATTGGAACTTTGGAGTTTATCCTTTTTAGAGCCCTTGATTGCAAGGGTATCTTGCATCTAAAATGAAATGAGAGTATTTCAAATGGCACTTAGGAATTTTGTTGATTATAGGAAGATGTTCTAAGCTTACTGGGAACCTTCCAGTTGAACACAAGGCTCCTTCATCACCTGTGTGGGCATTCTAAGGTAAGAGGTAAAGCAGATCACATCACCCACCTGCTTGTTGGCTTAAACAACAGTTGTGATTGGGAGATACAGAGGCTTCCATTTCTTCTTCCTTTTTTACATGTGTACAGCCTTTATTTCTGAGACCATATCTGCCCAAAGACAGTTTATTCAAAATGATCAAATCTTTAGGTTCTGTTTAAGAACGAACAATCATTTAGAGAGTTTTCTGCATCTGAAATTTGACCCAAACTTCATAGCTCTATTTCTACCTTTGGTGAGAGAGATAGAATATTGGTGTATGTGTTACTGCTGCAAAATATATGGGGTAGGAGGAATTATGTAAGTGATGACTCTGTGGGAGACAAGAGGTGGTTCTAAAAGTAGCTTTCCTTAGCGCTTTTCAGCTGTACTGCTTGTCAAGAAACACCTCTATCTCCTGTGAGAACGTTTTAGCATTAAAGGACTTTTCCACTTGCAGCCTGCAGCTGAACCATTGTCTCTTTTTGTCTGAAGGAGCACAGGACCTTCATACTTTACCATAGAGTTCTGCAGTCACTGGCAACCTGAATGATTTGGGATTCAGTTTTTATTAGCTCCTTCCCTGGTTCTCACTTTAGAAGATACTGAACAGTGAAATTTTAAGAACTCTCTGAGCTAAACAGGGCTGATATCTATTGTTTGATATCAGTATAATACATGTTCAAGAATATTTTAGGTCAATTCGTTAATAATATGTCAATGAGAGGTTATGAAGAGGAACTTAGAAGTGATATGTATTCTAAGCTCTCTTAGCTTGAAAGACAATTGCCAGTACTCTCTTTGGAGTACTCTGCCAAACTACTGATGGGACATGTCTCTGGCCTATACTGGCAAGGCTTATGCTTCTCTATACAGTGTTCAGAATGTCAGGAATGTAAAAGTTTCTGTATAGGAAATGTGCAAGCATGATGAGAAACCAGATGAGTTAGGTGCATTTGTTTCCATTCAGATTCATCAGGACATGAAACTCACCAAGCATGTGCCTTTTCTCAAAAAGACCTTGGAGTTGTTAGTTTGCCGAGTGAAAGCCATGCTGATCCTCAACAATTGCAGGGAGGCTTTCTGGCTGGGTAATCTCAAAAACCGGGACTTGCAGGTAAGCTTGGGCCCTGCCAGCGATAATCTCCTACTCCCTTTCTTTGAGAGAGCCTTGGGAGGTATGTAAGGGAGGATTCCTAAGCCCTGCCCTGTCAATAAGAGTGCTTTTCTCTTAAGTCTGGGCCATTTAGCTCTTTTAAGCTAAGGTATATTGCCTATGGGCCCTGGTCACAGGCTGCATACCTCATCTCAGCCAGTAAAGGCACCAAAACGTGCCATTGATACAAACAAGGCTTCAGATATAGAGAAGCCAGATCCATAAAACCTCTCCTCAGCCAGAGAGGCACCTATAAGTCCTACTGAGGGTATATTCATAATAACATTTTTGTATATGGACAAACTTTAAAAAAATTGTTTTGGGTTTTTTCCTAAACCACTCTCTCTTATTCCTAAAAGTATTATTTGGCTAATTTTAACAAGTGAGCATTTCCAAGGTCTTTCAGTTGTATTGACTGACTGAAATCTCGTGTTGCTTATAGTACTGCTTTGGAGTTATAACAGTTTTGAAGTAGGGTTCAACCCTTCTTTGTGTGTGTGTGTGTGTGTGTGTGTGTGTGTGTGTGTTAATTTCAGAGAGAGGAAGGGAGAGATAGAAACATCAATGATGAGAGACCATCATTGATTGGCTGCCTCCTGCACATCCCCTACTGGGAATCAAACTGACAACTCAGGCATGTACCCTGTCTGGAAATCGAACCGTTATCTCCTGGTTCAATGTTCAACATTGAGCCATCCCGGCTGGACCAAGCCTTTAATCATGTATATAATATCTGAGCTTTATAATCTTATATGTGAAAAAAATAGCACCCTGTAGAATTAGCTTTCTTTCTTCACATCAACCTTATGAGATACATACTATTGTTTCCATGAGAAAATTGAAGCTCTAATAGGTTAAGTAACTTACCTAAAGTCATTCAGCAGTAGATGAGTGGATTCAAGGTTTGAGTCCATACAGTCCTGTTCCAGAGGTGATGTTATTAAATCACTTCATTGTACTCTCCGCAGCCTCTCCATGTCCATCATGGTTGGTGTGTTGGTGCTCATATACCTTACGGTATTTAGGAAATTTTATTACTATATTCAACATTAACTGAGAGAGTCTGGCCTTGTAAAATCTAGTATGATATTAGAATACAAAGGTGGACTTTTTGTAAAAACTGCATATGGTATCAGAGCCACATGTATCTCAGAAACCTCGGGTTGATTATCACTTCTCTAGATGCTGGGTCCCAGTTTGGCACTATGTTTGACCACATTTGAATGGCTAGAATATCTTCCTTTGTATTGCCCGTAAACTAAGCATTTCTCCCACATGTGATCACTTTAACCCCACCATTAATCTTGGCCCATCCACATTTAGGGTGAAGAGATTCTATCCCAGAATTCCCAGGAGAGCAGAGCAGATGAGAGTGAGGATGATACATCCCAGGTCTCCAAGAGCAAAGCAACGGAGGTATCTCTGCATAAGGCACCAGAGTGTGGCATTGATGTTGCACTTCCTTAATTATTCTTAGTTGGTAAAGTGCAGAAGTTTCCCTGTTTCTGTTTATAATCAAAGGCTTCTATGCCTATCTCCATTCCCTCCCTCTAAAAAAGCTTCTGTGCTTTTATGAGGCGGGGGGGGGGGAGGAGGGGGCCCGCAGGAAAAAACCCTCCCAATTAAAATCTTTCTCGAGTCTCAAGTTGTGGCATGTGTTACAGAGTTGAAAATTCCCTTCCATTATAACCGATTTTTTCTGAATTCATGTCTAAAATCATTTTAGAAGGGAGAAAGAACAGAATGTTCTGTGAACATTGAGAAGATTGAGTTAAACCACTTAAATGTTGTTTTATTATATAAAACAGAAATGTGAATACATTTGGTAGAAGCACTACTGAGGACTAAAATAAAAGTAAGGGGTCCTTATTCTTTTCTGGGCTACTACAGATACTTTAAAAAAAATTTTTTTTTTTTAATTTCAGAGAGAAAAGAGAGAGATAAAAACATCAATGATGAGAGAGAATCTTCGATCGGTTGCCTCCTACACACTCTACACTGGCAATCAAGCCACAACCTGGACATTGCCCTGACCCACACCAGCATAGTACAGATACTTTTAAAACTTTAAAGAAAGCTAGAGGAAAAAAGAATCCTATACAATAAAAGGCTAATATGCAAATGAACCAAATGGCAGAATTACTGGTTGGTATGCACACTGACCACCAGGGAGCAGACGCTTGACACAGGCTCTGTCCCGTGGTGGTCAGTGCGCTCCCACAGGGGGATCACTGCTCAGCAGAAGCCAGGCTCACGGCTGTTGAGCGCGGTGATGGTGGCAGTGGCCCACGCCGTCAGTTGGACATCCCCTGAGGGCTCCCAGACTGCGAGAGGGTGCAGGCCAGACTGAGGTCCCCCCCGCCCAAGTACACAAATTTCATACACTGAGCCTCTAGTCTATATATATAAAAGCCTAAGCCACCGGCTGGTAGCTTTGACATACACTGACCACCAGGGTACAGCTCCTATGTTGAGCGTCTGCCCCCTGGTGGTGCGTGCACTCCCACAGTGGGAGTGCCACTCAGCTGATGGGCACCAGACGCCCGGCTGATGACTGGCTAGTGCAGCTGTGAGCCTCTCCCACAGACACTCCCCTTGTCTGCCCGAGTTGTGGTGGCAGCAGGTGCAGTGGGGGCCAGGATAAGTGGGAACAGCGATGTGCCCAGCCTGGGCTCCGGCTCCTCCTGGGCTGCCTGCCACTTCCCGCACTACTTTGTGCCGTGCAGGATCAACGCGGACAGCAGGCTGGAGCCCTAAAAGCTGGCAGGGAAGGCCTGGCCATGGCTGCATGGGAGTCCACTGATCCCCAAACCAGGCCAAGGGACCATACTGGTGCATGGACTTAATTTAGTATGTTTATGGTACAATTCAGCCAAGTTATAAACACCAAAAAACTCAGATTTAAGAACCCCTGTTGTGGAATCACTATAATGTACTTTGAGGCTGCTGCAGAAAGATCATCTAGTATAAAAAATTATTTTATTATATGGTCCTTTGTATAGTATACCTCTCTACCTTTTTATCATTAAAAAAAATTGAGACAGTATCCTATTTTTTTTAACATCCCTCCCAGATCAGAGAAAATTTGATCTTGGATTACTGTTGAGGTACACCAGATTTTTATTTTACAAATTTCTTTTTTTAATCCTTACCCAAGGATATTTTTTCCATTGATTTTATTTAGTTATAGTTTTATTGGTTTCAAAGAGGAAGGGAGAGGAAGAAAGATAGAAACATCAATGATGAGAAAATCATTGATTGGCTGCTTCCTGTATGCCCCCCACTGGGGACTGAGCTAACAACCCGAGCACATGCCCTTGATTGGAATGGAACCTGGGACCCTTCAGTCCGCATGCCGACACTCCATCCACTGAGCCAAGCCAGGTAGAGCTCCATTGATTTTTTTAGAGAGAGTGAAAGGGAGGAAAGGCGGGAGAGAGAGAGAGAGAACTGGATGTGAGAAAACACACATCGATTGGTTCCCTCCCACAAGTGCCCTAACTGGGGCTAGTGATTGAGCCTGCAACTGAGGTACATACCCTTGACCAGGGATTGGACCCTCGAGCCTGAGATCGTAAGGTGATCCTCTCTAACCACTGACCCAAACTGGCAAGGGCCAGAATTTTTAAAAACTTTTTGTTCAGGTTTTTAACAGATTTCAGAGAGGAGGGGAGAAGTAGAGAAAGATGAGAATCACTGATCAGCTACCTCCTTCAGGTCCTGCACTGGGGATCAAGCCCACAACCCAAGCATGTGCCCTGACTGGGAATCAAACTGACCTCCTGGTTCATAGGTTGACCCCCCCCCCAACCACTGAGCCACACTGGTTGGGCCAATGCACGAAATTCATGCACAGGTAGAGTGCCTAGGCCTGGCTGGCGATCAGGGCCAATTGGAACCTTCCAGCTGCCTATCGGGGCCTTCCTTCATTCCGCACAGTCCCCTGGTGGTCAGCACACATCATAGCAAGTGCGCAAACTCTCAGTCTCCTGGTCAAACTCCGGAGGGGAGTTTTATATGTATAGATACCCACTATGTTCCTGTCATATACATGCAGTAGTGCAGAAGAACCATGGCTTATTTTTAAGTTATGCAAATTTGGTTATTGCAGAGTGGCAATAATCAGTTTCAAACAGCCTTCCTCCATGATCTTGGATTAGAGGTCAAGATAAAAAATGACTCATTTTTCAGATGAATGATTTAAAACTTATTAATTGTGGTAACATTGGTACAGTATAGTTTTAAGTCCCGTGAGAGCAGTATTATACAGGCTCACCCAAATGACCTAAAGTATTTAATTATCCTTTGCCCTTAGGATGGTGAAGAAGATGAAGCAGGCGATAGAGAAAAGGAGGAAGATAGTGATGAGAGTGACGACGACGACTCTGATTAGACCAAAAAAATGGACACCGCATCCTTGTCTCTGCCAGCCTCTTAGCATTTTGTGTTCAGGATTTGAAATCTGTCTGCTTTTCTCACCAGAATTATCCTATTTTGTCCTGAAAGTGGGGCCTTTATTGATTCAATTTAATAGTGAATTTTGTAGATCGCCTAACATCAAAGCCCCTAGCTCAGGATTCCAGTGTAGTATTCAGCACTCTACTGCATAGTAGTCATGATTCTGGACTTGAGGAGCTAGTTCTGAATTTATTTTGTAATTTATGTTTATACCGGTTTTACAAATAAATTGTTTTAAGTTCTGCTTCAGCTACTTCTTTTCCTTTTTCTGGATTTCCTTTAATTGGTCAGGGATTAGATGAAATTGAATTGGGTTTTCAGCAGAGAAAAAATGAGTGGTGCCAACATTAGTTCTACCAATGAAAATCATGTTTTCTGTTGTAAGAATTCTCTGTCTTTGATATAAGATCATCTCTGTGTTCTTTTTAGAGGAGTGGTAAATTTCTTGTCAATGCCCAAATAAGGTAAAAGTGAATATCTGGCTGCTTTTAAAAGTTTGCACATCGTGTATATGTAAGACAAAGGGAGGAAAGGCACCATCAAACTCTCTTGTTGAACTTGTATATGTAAGGTTTATTTCCACATTATTCTGAGTTATACCTATAATCTAGTTATCTAGTTACAACTATGTACAAAATTACTTATATTTTCTTAGAAATGGAACATTAGTGATACACGAGCTAAAATGGAAAGTCTCACATCTTTGGCCAGAAAGTCCAGTTTCAGTGCTAGGCTACAAATATTGCTTAATATTTTTTTAACATTTTTTGGTACTTTCTTATAATATTTGTTAATATTTCTATTCACTTTGGTATTCTCCAGTGGTATTAGGAGGTGGCTGGTTAGGTGTTGGGGTTTTTTTTGTTTTAGCAGAGGAGGTTTTTGGTTTTTAAAATTAATCCTTAACCCACATAGATTTTGACCCCTTCATTCTCAGGTATATCAAAATTGATGTCTTCTTCCTTGACATACCTTTGTTTCCCCAATTCGTTATGGTCTTAGATGTTTAAGTGAATTCACACTAGGCTTATTTATATGGTTTGTTTAATGGTTCTTTATCACATGTACATGTCAATGCTAATTTGACTCTCTTTTAAATAGTTGTTCACCATTTCAGTGGAAATTGTTCTTCCTTGCTCTATCACTGGCCCTTTTTTGGGGGGAAGGGAGGAAAGAGGCTCCTGAATTTTCACTGCCTTACAGAAAAGCAAGATGGTTGGGGCAATGTCAGTGTCCTTTACATGGACAGATTTCTGCAAGCTGCAGGCACATAGCAAAGGGAATGGTGTGAGGAAAGGGAACAGGTGGGGGACCCTTTACTTGGAGTGTTGCAAGGCAAAGGTACACTTCTTGTACGTTGCATACAGCAAAAGGATAGAGCGCAGCATCTGTTTGCACATGGTCACTGTCATCTGAATCTGAGGTTCCTTGAGTCCAGTGGGCCACTGGTGCTCCCGGCTGATGATTTTGCAAAAGGCTGACTTGTCTGAAACTCTGAAGGTCCCAGTCCACTTTGGAGGCTGAGCTGTGATGACCCTGCCAAAGACTGAATCCACTCCACTGAGGCGGACAGGCTGGGGCTTCCTGACCAGCCCTTTCTTGTTGTTTATGGTTCTGAGCTCTGATGTGTGGCAGGGTAACTTGGGACTCACCCCAGATTCCAGGAATGGGCTGTCTAGGACTAGAGTGACCTCCTGAAAGCATAGCTGCACTTCAAGGTCAGAAGGGGTGTGTGGGAAGCAGGGAGAAGCCCTAAAGGGGTGCTTGGAAGAAGGTGTAGGTGTCGTGTGCCGCAGCCATTGGAAACTCTCATCCAGTGGGGTCCATGGTGACCAGAGCTGGTATCCTGCCATTGATAGTCTAAAGGAAAGGAATCAGAACATGGAATTTCCCTAGCATGGTTTTGGTGAGGGTATGGCTATTCAAATTCACATATTTTTCACATTGACTTTAACTTACTCTAGTCCCCATAAACAGAGTCCCAATAGATGTTAGGGTACTGGTATTTCTAAGGAGTAGTAAGGGATGGTAACAAGTCTTGAATCTGTCAAGTGCTATGTGTACTAAAACTTCATTAAGTCTTTGAAGGTAGGTTTTAACCCATTTTACAGATGAATACACAGGTGGGCAGTAATCAATATACACTAGTTAATAAGTAATACAAGAATAAACTTGTGTATTCACAACTGTAAATCTACTTTTGCCCACCCCTGTAGATTTTCCCTAAATGGAGTATCCCAGTTCACCATTAGGACCTGTGCTGTGTTGATAACTGCTAAAGACACCTCTGAGGTTGCAGAGGCTGCTGGCACTTCATGATGAGATATTAATTGTGATTAGAAGCTCAGAAAGGCCCCATCTTACCAAATATGTGGGACTCTGAATCCCCATGTACTTATACCAGTGGTTCTCAAAATATGATCCTGGGACTAGCACCTTTCAAAATCAGAAACTGTGGGTAGGGCCCTGCAGTCTGTGCTTAAGTAAACCCTCTGGGGCTTCTGATGTACTTAAGAGTGTGAGAACATATACTGCTCCTCTTAAGGAACTTCAGCTTTCACTATTTTTAATTATCAAGACACACGCTTGGCCCTAAAAACCTGTTTTCTGACACAAGGGAGCTGTTCTTTCAGAACCCTGAGCTACTTATACCATCTCAAAGGAAGTATACCAGGCTGGTGGAAAAATAGTTTCCAAAGGCCAGTCTTTAAAGACTTCTAAAGATTTTCCTGGTTCTTCTAGATCGTTTTTTCCCCCTTATCTACGGGAGACCCACTGGCTAAGAGCTTTATTTTTCTGTTCTCTTTGAAGATAAAGGTCTGGGAGGATGCTGCTAACTTAAAAATGTACTCAAGTAGAAGTCAGATTTTCCATCAGTCTACCTTAACATTGTCAGTATATAAAGGTTTTTCCTGAATTCAGGAGACGCTAAATTCATTGAGCATGCACTATTATGTTAAGGGACATAGCAGATCCCTTTTCTTTTTATCCAGTGTATTTCTTTGTCCCTTCTCTTTTCTCCAAAAGGAAACAGCAGCAGATTTGATTCCATCCAGTAATGGTGTGACAAATTAACACCTCCACCATTCTTTGTGAGACAGTAAAGTTCATTTTTTAACAGGGGTTAGTATAGAGATTTATTGATTTCCTCCTACTGGTGTCTCCTGACCTATGCTGACCCTTTTGCATACTGTGTTCAAATGTCTGGGCTGCTTTAGGATGAGAAACTGATACCCCAGGGATACTTATCTATTCCAAACAGCCTACCAAAGGCGTCTGATGCTTGAGATCATGACCCTGAGAGTATACAACTGAGATCGGTGCTACTCTGGTACACAACCGTGGCGAGCTGGGTGACCAAAATAAGTATCCTTTTCCTGACTCACCTCCTAAGAGCAAAAGGGGCTAGAGGTGTTAAAAAAAAAAAAAAAAAAAAGCCTTTGTCAAATGTCCAGCCTAAGTATTCAGCAGAACCGACATGGGATCAGAAGGGCTTCTCATCCCAGGTCTTTCCACCACTTTTCGGCAAGGTTTACATTAAGATGGTTCACACCCCCTTCACCGCACCCCCTTTCCCACCATCAAGCACTCATTGTCATCCCTCCAAGGGGGATTGAACCTTGGAAGTCTATTCAAGCTGCTCTAATAACTCCCCAATAGGAAACACCGTGTTCTGGCTAAAAAGGGTTCCCCTTCATACTAGTCCTCCGGTTCCTTACCGGGTCCCCCAGTGTCCCCACCTGGGAAAGAGGAAGGCAACGTCAAAGTGCCGCTGAGGTCCTTGTAAACTGCAGTCCGAGGGGCTGAAGCTGCCTGTTGTGGGGGGAGCTTCCCGTCCCAGTAGGAAAACAGACTTGTTCCCTGGGAGTCCCTACCCCGGGCCGGGCCGGGGCCAGAGGGCTCTGGCTGAAGAGGTGGAGGTGGCGGTGGGAGCCCAGGCCCGGTCCCACCATCCGGGCTGGGAGCTCACCTGCTGAACTCCACGGCCATACGCTCCAGAGTGACAGCTGCTGGTCCCCGCCGCATCTTTTCTCTACCAGGCGCCTGGCAACCGCCTTTGTGACCCAGGACCTTGGGCGGGCGGGGCGGGGGGGGGGGGGGGAAGGGGGGGACTCGAGCGGCGCTGGGGGTGGGGAGTAGGGGAGTGGGGCCGTCTCGGCTGGATTCCCCACCGTCACCTCCTTGGAATGCCAGGTCCATAAGTGCAGGTTTGAATCCCGCCCCCCCTGGCACCTCCCTACTTCGCTACATGGGTGTGCCTTAGATCTAGTTGCAGAGCAGGGGACTGCCCACTTCAAGGGGTGTGGTCAGGAGCCTGTTTTAAAATCCCGAGACCTATAGTTTAAAAGACTTTATTAAACCCTGCTCAGTAGGTGTTCTGGCAGAGTTACCCAGACTCTGAAGTCTTTTGTTGCTGCATTAGAATGATCCCCGTGCAAGGAGACAGAATGTACTGGCGTAAATGTTCTATCTAGAACAAGAAAAAAGATTCATGTCTTCTTCCCTTGATTTCCTGACTGAAAACCTTCTTTGCCTTCTGTTAAATCTCAGAAAGACGATGCTGTCCCATTCTCACCAAGTTGAAAAACTGAACCCTTCACCATAGTAAGAGTGATGGGACAACTTTGACAGCATCACTCAGTTACCTGGACCGCTGAGGGAAGACAGACCTATCCAGTTGACTCCTATGTCCCTGGTGCCTAGCTATCAAGGTGCCTGGCAGTATGCAGAAGGTACGTGGGGAAGAATTAACTAATGGCCCACCTGTCCTTCCCTTAAAACACCTAGAAAGTTGGCCTTGCACTTTGGGAACTTTATAACAAATTAGAGCTGTCACCCTTTTGTCTGGCTTTTTGGGTGAAGCTGAAGTGGGGAGACTGGGGATCAAGAGAGGGGTCAGACTGGGATTCGGATTTGAAAATCCAGATAGTCTTGAGAAGCTTGTCAAGAATTGTCAGATGCTCTGTGTGTCCCTGTGCAAGGAGAACTAAGTGGAGATTGAAGGAATCGTCAAAATGCAGAGATGGGCAGAGAATTACGACTCTTTGGAAGAGACTAAAATGACAAAACTTTTTTCAGTACGTTTTTAATTTTCCTCTTGTTATTTTAAAAGCAAATAAAATAGTTTTTTATTGCACAGTTGTTTTTTTAAATATTTTAATTGATTTCAGAGAAGGGAGAAGGACAGAGAGATAGAAACAAGAGAGAACCATTGATTGGTTGCCTCCTGCACGCCCCACACTGAGGATTGAGCCCGGAATCCAGGCCTGTGCCCTGATCGGGAATCAAACCGAGACCTCTTCGTCCATAGATTGATGCTCAACCACTGAGCCACGCTGGCGCGGCAGGATATTTTTCCCCATTGTTTTTCAGAGAGTGGAAAGGAGGGAGGGAGGGAGAAACATTGATGTGAGAAAAACACATTGACTGGTTGCCTTCCACATACCACCTGAACTCACCTGCGCTGGATCTTGTTTTGTCATTAATTTACAAATTTCCCCTTGCTGGGTATTTGGTTCATTTGACAAATGTAAGGTGGAACATCATATTGTGTTGTTGAAAAGCATTTTTAAAATAACTTGGGCTTACTGTGAGTTAATCGGTTGTGCCCAACTTTTTGCTGACACAGACCGTAACCTGTCTGGAGCAGCTGAGGGTTGGCGGGCCCACGCTGGCCCTCACCGCCAGCGACCCGGCACTGCGGAGGGCTGGCGGCTCCTGGCGCAGGCGCACTCCGTTTCCCGGGCGGAGTTGAACAGAGCAAACGCCGGCGAGGCGGTAACATCGCGCAGGCGCATCACGATGCTAGTTGATAGGTGGTTGCCGAGGGAGGGTGTGGGCGGGCGGCGCAGGGGCGCCTGCGCAGTCGCACTTCCTTAGGCGGCGGCCATGGCGGGACAGGAGGATCCTGTGCAGCGGGAAATTCACCAGGACTGGGCGAACCGGGAGTACATTGAAATCATCACCAGCAGCATCAAGAAAATCGCGGACTTTCTCAACTCGTTCGGTCAGTGGGCGAGCAGCGGGCGGCGGGATGGAGGGAGGTCTCGGAGGTTTGGCCGGGCGCTGAGAAGCGTTGACGGGCTCTCTCCGGGAGATCTCTGCTCTCGCTCTTCTCTTCCTCCTGCAGGCCCCACCTCTCCCCTCCCTCCCTGACCGAAGGCTCCACTAGGCAGTCCCTGTCGGGTTACCCTGCTCCGCGATGAGCTCATCGACCTTATTGCCATTACTCCGGATCCGCTGACAAGTTCTTCCTTTTCCCCAATCGCTCAGGCAGCCCGTCCACCCCGTGCATCCTCTCTTCAGTAGTCTTCTTGCTTCCTTTGCACTCCTCTTCCCTTCCAGTTCCCACTTTACATTCAGAGGGCACCTTCTAGAACATAAGCCGTGGCCGTGTCGCTGCACTGTGTATAGACCCGTGCCAGTTTCCCATCTCCTTCAGGATCGAGTGGAAACCCGTTAGCGCCATGCCTTTTACTGCCTGCCCCATTTAGCCTTCTCCCGTCTGTTCCTTCCTGTCTCCCCTGTTTGCTGTGCTGAGTGTGAGGAGATAAGGTCAGAGGTAAGGTCCAGGTCGTGTGGAGTCATGGAAATCTCTGTATTGTTAAGTATCTAGCTGGCAATAGGTGTTCTTTCTGCTTCTAGCAAAATCTTTGCTAGGCATGGCCTGCTCATGACAGTCTTTATTCTGTATTTTTCTGGACAGCAATCCTGTAATAGTATCCCGTCCTCATCCCATGTTCTTCAAATGTTTAAGAACTGGGTAGACTTTAGTAATCACAAGGTGTAGGGATCACACATCCAGTGATCTTTTCAAACTCATGTGCTTCTGTTCCACGAATTCAGCAAAATTAAGCAGTTAAAATTAAGTAGGGAAAATGATCTATAAAAAAATGTTAAAATGTATTATTTTCTAGCCAGAGGACTGATGCGTTCTAAGGACAGAACATGGAATTTGTCAGAAAGCATCAGCAAGAGAGATTAGTTCTCAGTGCAAGACTCTCTCAGGACTATGGAGGACACAGAACAAGAACCATTTTCTGAGTCAAAATTTTTTTAAATTTATTTTTATTGATTTCAGAGAGGAAGGGGGAGAGAGAGAGCTGGAAACATTACTGATGAAAGAGAATCATTGATCGGCTGCCTCCTGCATGTCCCACACTGGGGATGGCGCCCACAACGAATCAAACTGTGACCTCCTGGTTCATAGATGGACACCTAACTCCTGGGCCTTGCTGGCCGAGCCTGAGTCAAATAATTTTATCTTCAAGGTGAAATAATAACTTCAGAACAAAGCAGAACATTGTTATTTATTAAAATATGTATATATAAGGTATTTAGGACTATAAACTTGATGTATCTTTACCAAACCAAAGCTATGATCTTGTCATCATTCCATCTTTCCCTTAGCATGCAATCTTTTGGTTTCTCTTACCTGGTACTTCTTTTGAGGGAATGTTAATGAGTAAAGGATGCTGTGAAGAACCCCCTAATTATTGGAAAAGCAGACTAAACCAGTTATGAGAACTAACATTGAAAGATTTTGCCTGGAATTTATATGTCAATAATACATATTCATACAAAAAACTTGCTATAGAGTTTGTAGTAGGGAATGGTATCAAGAAAGTATAGATCCAAATACCCTGAATTTTTAAAATTATATTTTATTGATTTTTTTGCAGAGAGGAAGGGAGAGGGATAGAAAGTCAGAAACATCAATGAGAAACATCGATCAGCTGCCTCTTGCACACCCCCTACTGGGGACGTGCCCACAACCAAGGTACATGCCCTTGACTGGAATCAAACCTGGGACCTTTCACTCCGCAGTCTGAAGCTCAGTCCACTGAGCCAAACCGGTTTTGGCAACCCTGAAATTTTTTGAGGACTGAGTGAAAGAACATGGTTTAGTGAAAGATAAGTGGGTTTGGAGACAGGACACAGAAGTTCAAAGAAACTAGACTGATTTTAGTGAACTGAAAACATTTGAGAAATACTGACATTTACCCTGATACTCAGATATTCTGAGTTTCCTCAGAGATGTTTTTTTTTTAAATTCCATGCAAAATCTTTCAATGTTAGTTCTCATAACTGGTTTATTCTGCTTTTCCAATAATTAGGGGATTCTTCACAGCATTCTTTACTCATAACATTCCCTCAAAAGAAGTACCAGGTAAGAGAAACCAAAAGATTGCATGCTAAGAGAAAGATGGAATGATGACAAGATCAAAGCTATGATCACTGACACGGAGAGTTTTAACTTTAAAAAGTAGAATTAGCCAAGACCGGTTTGGCTCAGTGGATAGAGCGTCAGATTGCGGACTGAAGGGTCCCAGGTTCGATTCCGGCAAGGGCATGTACCTTGGCTGCGGGCACATCCCCAGTAGGGGGCGTGCAAGAGGCAGCTGATCGATGTCTCTCTCATGGATGTTTCTGACTTTCTATCCCTCTCCCTTCCACTCTGTAAAAAATCAATAAAATATATTTAAAAAAAAAAAAAAACTAAAAAAAAAAAAAAAAAGTAGAATTAAAAGACTTCGTTCATCCGGTACATAATATCAGATATGTACACATAGAATATCCAAGCAAAACTCTAACCACTGAGGAACAATGGCCAGGGCTATATTAACAAAGTTTTAATTTTTATCTTTGACATAAATCTTCTTGACATATCATAGCCACTAAATTTATATAATGGGTGAGTCTTGCACCTGACTGAAAATTGAAGAGTCTGAATGTAGTATTTGCTGAAATGTATTTTTTTCTTATTTTATTAGCAAAGAAATACCTGCTCTGAGATTTTATCAAATGTATGTGAGTTACATTTTATGATTAGATAGAGAATGAAGATTTTTCTTTTTATTCAAGATTTCTAACAAGTCTTAGACTGAGGAAATTACACAGAATTCTAATCTTTAGGATCCGGAAGAAATGGCTTCCCTTAGTTTAGGCATTTATTCTCCCTTAAAGCAATGGCAATGACCTGATGTTTGGAGTAATTACTAGGTGGTTTTTGAAAATTTTTTTTATTTATTTACTTATTTTTTATTTCAGAGAGAGGGTAAGGGAGAGAGGATTAGAAGCATCAATGATGAGAAAGAATCATTAATTGGCTGCCTCTTGTATGCCCCACACTAGGAATTGAGCCTGCAACCCCAGCACGTGCCCTAACTGGGAATTGAACCATGACCTCCTGGTTCACAGGTCGATACTTAACCACTGAATCATGCCGAGCTTTGAAAAATTTAGTGACTTTAGTTTCTTATTTTTTATTTTTTAAAAATATATTTTATTGACTTTTTACAGAGAGGAAGGGAGAGGGATAGAAAGCTAGAAACATCGATGAGAGAGAAATATCGATCAGCTGCCTCTTGCACACCCTCTACTGGGGATGCACCCCCCAGTTAAGGTACATGTCCTTGACTGGAATCGAACCTGGGACCCTTGAGTTCACAGGCCGATGCTCTATCCACTGAGCCAAACTGGTTAGGGCTGACTTTAATCTTTTAAAGAAAAGTACAAAATTGTAAGTAAGAACAGAACTATGAAGCAAGAGTAAAAGTTAAAGCAATCTGACTTAGCAGGTAAAAAGATGTTGAAAACTGGCACTATAAGAGTTTAGGCAAAGACCAACAGACTGAGAAAGTGGATAAATCATAAGAATACACTTGAGTATACTGTCCTGGCATTGGATGACTCGAGATGAGTGTGTATGGGATGTATTTTTCTAATCTAAGCCCTTAGCGTTGCTCCTTAGTTCTGATATGTATCTGTGGGGCTTGCATTGAGTTTATGGTACTATAGTTTGGTGGTGCAAAGATTTAATAGGAGTTTACTTTGAGGACACACCTGGAGTTCTTTGAAAATGGCAGCAGTACTACAAGCCTGTGCTTTGGAAAGGGAAGTTTTTGCAAGATAGCCAGTGGTGTCTGAACAGCTTTTACTCTGTGATTCCATTGGTGAGAGTAAAATCACAATCTCTGTAGTTTTCTCTTTCAGGGTTGGAGGACCACCTGAACCCAAGAATGCACAGATTATAAAGCAGTGATAACCTCCTAGCACTAGGCCTATTTTGTATTTGGAACTGAAGTTTCGAAAAGCAGATTGTCATAGATGATGTTTGTTTGTTTGTTTTTTAAATATGTTTTTATTGATTTTCTTTTAGAGAGAGAAAAAGGGAGAGGAAGAGAGAGAGATAGAAACATAGATTGCCTGCCTTCTGCACGCCCCCTTCTGGGGATGGAGCCAGAAATCTGGCCATGGGCTCTGACCCGGAATTTGGAATTGAACCAGCCATCTCTTGGTGCATGGGTTGACACTCAACCACAGAGCCATATAGGAGATAGTTTTTTATTTTTATATAGATTTTCTGGTTCTAAAGCTAGAGAAATATAACAAAAAAAAAATAGAGAATATTACTATTTTTAAATCTGTTTTTATACTTCACCAACAGATATAGCAATATACCATGCCTGTTGTGATCCAGCTATGGATTAGATGTCTTAGAAAGGAGAAAGTAAGAATAAATGGACAAATTTTTAAAAAAAAATTTAGAATTTTTTTTTGAGAAATAAGATTACCTGCAAAAACAAGAGAAAGACTTGATTTTTGAAGGCTAAGGCTATGTGCATGAGTTCAAAGAAGGAGCTGTTTGCTAACTGGCATTTGTCAGTAGTGATAATGTATACAATAGTCCCTTATTGACTACTTCACTTTCTATAGTTTCAGTTATGATCAACTGTGGCTTGAAAATATTAAATGTAATATTCCAGAAGCAGACAATTTATAAATTTTAAATTGTGTGTCATTCTGAGGAGTGTGATGAAATCTCTTGCTGTCACACTCTGTCCTGTCCAGGACATAAATCATCTCCCTTCCTCCTGCATAGCTGTGCTATAGACTAACTGAGTACCCAGCTAGGTTACTGCCATGGTATCACAGTGCTTGTATTCAAATAGCCCTTATTTTATTTAATAATGGCCCCAAAGCACAAAAGTAGTGATGCTAGTAATTATGGTATGCCAAAGATAAGCCATAAACTGCTTGTTACATATGGTCAGTAGCTTAACACTATTTCACAGTGCCTAAGTCACTCTGACCTCACATCATTTCATTACATGGGCATTGTAATTTCTCAGATCATCACAAGAAGGATGAATATCCAGGAAATCAAGGCTTCCTGCTCAGCCTGGAGACTCCACCCATCCAATCTGAGCACAGCTAATCCTCACAGTCAATTGGCCTGGAGGTCAAACCCTCCTAGTGCTAACAACAATAATCTAGGCTTAATTTCAACAAGACTGTGCAACCCATAAAGGGCTGCACCAACAGTATCCACCTCAGGTAACTGGGGAGGCTGAGCCACTGTCCCTTAGAGGACATCTACCACACAAAGCTAATCGACCAACTCGGAAGCAGCCAAAATGCAGAGACATGGAAAGAAATCACATGTGAAAGAAATGGAAGGGAAAAAAATGACTGGACATAGAGTTCAAAACCACAGTTATAAGGTTTTTCAATAGGCTCCTAGAAAAGGCCGATGAACTTAATTAGACCTTCGAGGATATGAAGGAGACCTTTGAGGATATGAAAGAGACCTTTGAGGATATGAGACCCTCGAGGATATGATAAAGGACCAACTAGAAATTAAGCATACACTGACTGAAATAAAAAATATTATACAAAGACCTAAAAGCAGTCTAGAACACCACAAGAATCAAGTCAAAGATTTGAAATACAAAGAAGCAAAATCCACTTAGTCAGAAAAGTTAAGAAGCAAAAAGAATCCAAAAAATTGAAGATAGTGTAAGGGGCCTCTGAGACAACCTCAAGCATACCAACATCCGAATTATGGGGGTGCCAGAAAAAGAGAAAGAGCAAGATACTGAAAACCTGTTTGAAGAAATAGTGACTGAAAACTTCCCCCACCTGGTGAAAGAAATTGAATTAAAAGTCCAAGAAGTGCACAGAACCCCAATATATAGGAATCCAAAGAGACACATCATAATTAAAATGCCAAGAGCAAAAAACAAAGAGAATATTAAAAGCAGCAAGAGAAAAACAGTTAGTTACCTATAAGGGAGCACCCATACGATTGTCAGCGGATTTCTCAACAGAAACAATGCAGGCTAGATGGGAGTGGCAAGAAATATTCAAAGTGATGGTAGCAAGAATCTACAACCAAGCTTACCCTACCCAGCAAAACTATCATTCAAAATTGAAGGTCAGATAAAGTGCTTAGCAGATAAGAAAAAGCTAAAGGAGTTCCATCACCACCAAACCAATATTATATGAAATGCTGAAAGGTATTCTTGAAGAAGAGGAAGAAGAAAAAGGTAAAAATAAAAATTATGAACAACATATACACATCTATCAAATGAATCAAAAAATCAAGTGAATTAAAAATCTGATGAACAGGATAAACTGGTGAATATAACAGAATCATGGGCATAGAGAGGGAATAGACTAACAATTCTTGGGGAGCAAAGGGTTGTGGGAGGTGCAGCAAGAGACTGGACAAAAATCATACACCTATAAAAGAGGACAGTGTTGCGGGGGGGAGGTAAGGGCAGAGGGTGGGATGGGTACCAGGTGGAGGGGAGTTATGGAGGGAAAAAAAGAACAATAATAAATTGAACAATAAAGATTAAAAAATAAAGAGGGGGGAAAATGATGAATATACTATCTAATAAAAGAGTAATATGCAAATTAGCAGTGACTCCACGCCGCACACGAGCCACGCCCACCAGCCAATCAGGAGCAAGTATGCAAATTTATCCCAATCAAAATGGCTGCAGCCCACAGAGTGAGCAGGAGGGAGGCTTGGGTTTCCCCAGCAACAGAGGAAGCCAAGCTTTCCACACACCCTTGCGGGCCTAGGCTTCCACTTAAGGCTACAAAGTTCCCATCGTACTATCTAATAAAATAGTAATATGCAAATTGACTGTACCTATGCTATGCCCACCAGCCAATCAGGAGTGATATGCAAATTAACCCCCAATCAAGGTGGCCTTGGGCAGGCTGGGGTTGGAGTGGAGCCAGCCATTGGCTCCATCGCAGGGTAATCACTGGGTGCCCAAGGCCAAAAGCCTCAGCCAGAGGCTTTCGGCTTTGGGCAGGCCAGGGGTGAGCCATCAGTACGACATCCCCTGAGAGCTCCCAGTATGTGAGAGGGGGTAGGTTGGGCCGAGGGACCACCCACCCCCAGTGCATGAATTTCTTGCACTGGGCCCCTGGTAGAAGATAAATATATCCCAACAGAAATGGCCCCTGCCATGGAGTGAGGAGGCTTGGCTCCACTCTAGGCTACAAAGTTTTAGTTGTAGAAGATAAATAAATCTCAGAGCTTCCGCTTGGGTCACCAGGGGGCGTGGCTCGCCTGCAAACCATCACAGGCCCCTCACCCAGGCTGCCCCACACTCCAAGGGGACCCCCACCCTGATCCGGGACACCCTTCAGGGCAAACCAGCTGGTCCCAACCCATGCACCAGGCCTCTATCCTATCTAATAAAAGAGTAATACACAGATTGACCATCACTCCAACACACAAGAGGGCTACCCCCATGTGATCAAAGATCTTGCCCCTATGTGGACACAAGATGGCCAGCAGGGGAGGACAATTGGGAGGGACCAGGCCTGCAAGGGATGGCAGTTTGGGGCAATCAAGCCTGCAGGGAAGGGCAGTTAGAGGTGACCAGGCCAGCAGAGGAGGGAAGTTGGGTGTGACCAGGCCTGCAGGGAAGGGCAATTAGGAGGGACCCAGGCCTGCAGGGGAGAGCAGTTACGGATAAACATGCTGGCAGGGGAGCAGTTAGGCATCAATCAGGCTGGCAGGGAAATGTTGAGGGGGTGATCGGGCTGGCAGGCAGAAGCAATTAGGGACAATCAGGAAGGCAGGCAGGTGAGCAGTTGGGAGCCAGCAGTCCTGAATTGTAAAAACAATGTCCGACTGCCTGTTTAGGATCAGGCCTAAACGGGCAGTCGGATATCCCTTGAGGGGTCCCAGATTGGAGAGGGTACAGGCTGGGCTGAGGGACAACCCCGCCCCCCAATTCTGCACGAATTTCATGCACTGGGCCTCTATATATATATAAAAGCCTAGATGACCAGCTGACCGCCTGTCGCTGGTAGCTATGATGTGCAATGACTACCAGGGTGCAGATGCTCAAACGCAGGAGCTGCTGAGCAAGAGCAACTTTGAGGAGTGCCTTCTAGGGGGATGTCGGACTATTGGTTCCAGCTTGCTCCCTGCAGTCCAGGCCGAGGGACCCCAGCTGCGGGAGGGATCCTGCTCGCTCCACAAATGCTCTTTGAGTCCCAGCACTGCCCCAGGTGTGGGCGGCAGGGAAGGGACCTCGGGAGGTTGGCTCCAGGACATGTCTTGCCCACCTCGCCCAGTCCCGCCCCACTGGTCTCCTTCTAATTAATTTACTGTCAATGTGCATGAATCTGAACATCAGGCCTCTAGTAGTACAATAAGAAGTTTTGAGAGAGACCATGTTCACGTTACTTATTGTTAATACTGTTCCATTTTATTAATAGTTATTATTAATCTCTGCATGACTAATTTATAAATTAAATTAGTTTATAAATTAATCAGTTTATAAATTAAACTTGGGTGCATTTTCTGTGGTTAAGGGGGTACTACTGTATTTTACCATCAAGCACCCTGACAAGGACAGCTGGCATTTTCAGTTAAAGTCTGGTGATAATGTACACATAAATGCACTCTGGTTTCAGATTTGTTCAGCTGCTGAATGCTTGCCTTGTGTTTTATTTGAACCAGTATGTATTTAATGTGTATAACCGAAGTTTCTAGAATTGAACAATTTAAATTTCTCAACACTGCTTATTCATGTAGGCCAGTAGCATCATGTTGTTCTTGGACTCTGATTCATGACCAGATTGACAGCTAGAACAGAACAATCCAGGAAGGAAACCTCCCTCTTACCACGCTGCTTCTTTGGATATTTTTGGCTCTTTTTTATGGGAAATGACAGATTGTCAGTGGTAACATTCATGCTGTTACTGAATAGCATACATGATGTGTCTTTGAGCTAAAAACCACACTAAGCTCTAACCGGTTTTGGCTCAGTGGATAAAGCATCAGCCTGCTGATTGAAAGATCCCAGGTTCGATTCCGGTCAAGGGCATGTACCTTGGTTTTGGGCACATCCCCAGTTGGGGATGTGGCGGAGGCAACTAACTGATGTTTCTCTCATCGATGTTTCTTTAAAAAAAAAAAATATATATATATATATATATATATATATATATATATATATACACACACACACACACTTTTTTATTGACTTCAGAGAGAAAGGAAGAGGGAGAGAGAGTTAGAAACATCAATGAGAGAGAATCATTGATTAGCTGCCTCCAGCACGCCCCCTACTAGGACTCGAGCCTGCAACCCACACATGTGCCCCTGACCGGAAATGAACCCGGGACTCTCCAGTCTGCAGGCTGACCCTCTGTCCACTGAGCCAAACCAGTCAGGGCTCTCGTCGATGTTTCTAACTTTCTATCCCTCTCCCTTTCTCTCTCTAAAAAAAATAAAATAAAATATACTGTATTTTCCGGCGTATAAGACGACTCTTTAACCTAGGAAAATCTTCTCAAAAGTCGGGGGTCTTATACGCCAGGTATAAATATGCCGTAGCTTGCAGTTATGATGGGCATTGCTAACTCGCCAGGGACTTGCCTGGCACTTGCTCTCTCTATATTTGTTATCTTCCTCCTATCATCATCAGTTCCAGTCATCTTATATGCCGGAAAATACTGTATTTTAAAAAACAGTACCACACTGAAAGAGATTTGGTCCTGTTGGGCGGTCATGGCAAAATATATCCAGGAAAAGTAGCGTTCTGAGGTGCTTTTCTACTCAAGCTAGATCTGGGAATTTGAAGAACCAGTACTAGCAGATAAAAGGACAAGATTGAAAAAAAAATGAAGAATCCTGGCCAGTGTAGCTCAGTTGGTTGGAATGTCATCCTGTACACCAAAAGGTAGAAGGTTCGATTCCTGGTCACGGCACATGCCTAGGTAGGGATGTATATGGGAGGCAGCTGATTGATCTTTTTCTTTCTCTCCCTCTGTAAAATGAATTTCTAAAAATTATTTTAAAAAATTAAAGAAGAATGTCCAGAATAGGCAAATCCATACTCCCATATACACCCCAACTGGGGATCAAACCCACAACCTAGGTATGTGAACTGATCAAGCATCGAACCTGCAACCTTTTGGTATACAGTATGATGCTCCAGCCAACTGAGCCACCCAGCCAGGGCAGTAATAGAGGTTTCTTTTAGAGATTATGAAAATTATATTATGGTGATCACTGCATAATTCTGTGAATATTCTAAAAACCATTGAATTACATATTTTAGGCAGGTGAGCATTATGGTAATAAATTATGTATCAGTGAAGATGGATGAGTGAGAAAGGATCTAATATGAAACAAAAAGAAAAAAATGAACTAGAAAGTGGAAGAGTCAGGCTGCAAGCACATTTTAAGGGATGTGGGGAATAAATTACACTTCAGAGGCTCAGGAGGATGGTAGCAGTGTAATGGGGAAGAATGCCATGCAGGGTAGTGAGGAAACTGGGTTTTGCTCTCAGCTCTGCCACCCTTTTGTCCTGTCAGTTACCCATCATGAATACTCCACTTATCTAAGCCTTTGTTTCTCCACTTGTAAAATTAATGGAGCCCTGATCGGGTAACTCAGTTGGTTAGAGCATCGTCCCAATATGCCAAGGTTGCAGGTTTGATCCCCGATTGGGCACATAGCTAGTACAAGAATCAACCAGTGAAAGCATAGTAAATGAAAGGACAAACTGATGTTTCTCCCTTCCTCTCCCTCTGAAAATCAACAAATAAAATTTTTTTCAAAAATTAGTAGACACACTAGAGTCAACTTCTGTTCTACTACTATACCAGAATTTTTTTCAGTAAACATCTGTGTGCCAGGCAAGACCCTAAGATTACAAAGATTAATAAGAGGCAATATCTGCAGTCCTAGATAGTTTTAGCTCAGTGGATAGAGTGTTGGCCTGTGGACTGAATGCCAGGTTCGATTTCGGTCAAGGGCATATGCTTGGGTTGTGGGCTCAATCCCCAGTAGGGGGCGTGCAGGAGGCAGCTGATCATTGATTCTCACCATTGATGTTTCTCTGTCTCTCTCCCTTCCTCTCTGAAGGGGGCGTGCAGGAGGCAGCTGATCATTGATTCTCACCATTGATGTTTCTCTGTCTCTCTCCCTTCCTCTCTGAAATCAATCTCACTTTGTCCTCTCTATTCCTCTGCTTTGCCTACCTGCTCCCATTTGTACTCTACATGATATACCTTTCCTCTTCTTCAGCTTAGGGGGAGGGGGGTGGGGAAGAGTGTGTGTGTGTGTGTGTGTGTGTGTCTGTGTGTGTGTGTCTGTGTAATGACATTAATCCTGAATATCAGTCTCCTTTTACCAGATATGTCTTGTCGTTCAAGACTCGCAACACTAAATGAGAAATTGACAGCCCTTGAACGGAGAATAGAGTACATTGAAGCAAGGGTGAGTATAATGGCCAAGATGTTTCCTTATGAGGTTAGTTGATGGCTGTGCAAGAGAGAATGCACATTGCTACGTCTTGCTAAAACAAACAGGCCAGCAGAAATAAGTTTAGAGAAGTTAAGTTCCTTGCTTAAATTTGAACCAGGTTTCTGAGACTCTAAAGCTATCTTCTTTTCTACCACTCACTATTGCCTGGGATCTAATACTTCTAATTCTTTTGAATTTATCTAACGGTCAATTTTCCTTCTGCAGGTGACAAAAGGTGAGACCCTCACCTAGAACTGTGCCAGACTGCTGCTGGGAAGTTGCTTTACAGAACACAGGCCTACGTGGGAAAGGTCCCAGCAGCCCTCCACTCCTTCTCTCTCCTTAAAGAGCAACAGGGCTTTTTCTTGTTTTCCTTTCTTCAAAAATGTGGCCTTTGGGCTCTGCCATGTTCATCTGGCAGTGTGATATGGCATGTGGGGAGAAGTCCAGGGGAACTCTTGAAAACATTAGGCATTTTACCTTTTCAGTAACATTTTGTAAAACTTCTTGTCAATGTATTTGAGGCACTCAGAGCCAAAAGCCTGGGACTTTTTATTAAGGTCCTTTCCATCTCTCTCTCTCTCTCTCTCTCTCTCTCTCTCTCTCTCTCTCTCTCTCTCCCTCCCTCCCTCCCTCCCTCCCTCCCTTCCTCCCTCCCTCTCTCCCTCTCTCCTTCTCTTCCTCTCTCCCTCTCCCCCACCTCTCTCTCATATTTTTCTTACAGTTCTCATTGCCTCTGCATTGATTCTATAAACAGTCTTTTCTCCTCCCTACCTTTGTTGGGAGGTAGCAGACAGTCCTGGCTGAGAGACTGATGTCCTGGCAAAGTGGCTGCCAAAGAATGTTGTTGCTAATCCACCAGTTTTTTGTCCTTCCTGGGATGTCAAGGCCAGGTTTCCACTTGGCTTGAAGGGACATTTTCAGATTTTTCTTTCTGTCACTTGGGGTGTTTGCCTCTGATATTTCCCTAATAAAATTCTCAACTTTATCTGACTGCTGTGATTGTGGTGGGAGAGGAGCTAGAGATGGGACTCCTCTATTCCACAGAAATCTGTGTGGAATTATTAATTTAACAAAACTTTCAGGTGTAGCTGCTTGATCAAAACCTAGGTGGCTTACCAGCCTGGGCCCTCATTTGGGCTTTGAGCTGGGAATTTATCCTGGGAATCATTTGGTCATTCAGCAGGCATTTTGCCAAGTGCTTACTTTGTAGATACGTTATGTTCCAATAAAAGATACATCATTGAATGAGGTGTGATGCTTACAGTCTTTTGCAATTCCAGCTTTCATACAATGTAACCACAATCCAGGGTTTTAAAACCAGGTTTTATAAGGTAATAAGCCAAATGTCTACTTTTTTTTTTTTTAAGCTAATAGTGTAAACAGAAGAATGTAAAACTTGGCATTTCCAAATCTTGCAACCTTCTTCAAAGGCTTATACAGTCACCTAGAAGTCATTCAGTATTGCCCTTTTCCTTTCCTCAGTCCCTGCCATCCTACCATGCTAATACTACAGCTATGGGTTGATGAATTCTCTAATATAGTGTTGCCTCCTGCAATGTACTTGGGTGTCTCTTCTTAAATTGCCCAGTTGAATGCCTTGCAGAAAGTGGGTAAAACTAAGAGATTGAATGACCAGTGGAGCAGTTGCCATGATTTGCACTGACCACCAGGGGGCAGATGCTCAATGCAGGAGCTGCCTTCTGGTGGTCAGTGTGCTCTACAGCCAATCTCCCACAGTCTCCCCCACTCCCCTCCAGCTGGCCCTGATCGGCCCCAATCACTGTCCAGGTCGAGGACCCCACCCATGCATGAATTCATGCACCAGGCCTCTAGTCAGTAAATAACAAACTGACTTACAGAGCTCAAACTGCTTTGTACTTTTAGAACTCTTGCTTAGACCTTTGGAAAATAGTACTTTCATTTAGAAAGGGATTTTAGCCCTACCTGTTTTTGCTCAATGAATAGAGCATTGGCCCCAAGGACTGAAGGGTCCCAAGTTCAATTCCAATCAAGGGCATGTGCCTCAGATCCCTGGTCGCAGTTGGGCATGTGCAGGCAACAACCAGTTGGTGACACATTGATGTTTCTATCTTTTCCCCTCCCTTACACTCTCTCTAAAAATCAATGGAAAAATGTCCTGGGGTGAGGATTAACAACAACAAAAACACATACCAACAAGCAAAACTTGATAAAAATGGAATTTTACACAAAATTGACATTTGATTTGGTAGTGCTATTTTTTGAACATTATTGAGCTCATCTTAAAGTGTTTTTAAGAGTCACTTGAGTTTATTATTCATAGTACCTCCCCTATCCAGGATAAAGAGTTACATACTTCGAAAGTTCAAGTTTTAGGTTATCTGGTGTTCTGTAGTTAATTTAACAGATATTTATTGAGTTCCTCCTATATGCAAGGACTATAATAAGATAATAATAGGGGCGAAAGTGGTGATAATATATAAGCTGGAGAAGCCCTCAAATAAGATTACATGTGGAAATGCTTGATCAGTTTCTTATGGCCCAATACATATTAATCAGTTAATCTATATTTATAAAAACCTAAGCCAGTGGTCGGCAAACTGGCAGCCACATGCGGCTCTCAAGCTGCGGTTTGCCATTCTGTTGAGTAATGAGCTTGCCGGCCACTGTCATATACCACCCTTTACCTCTTTGCACACAATATGCCACAATTGTCTAATCCTCACAGCTTCCAACTGCATGGTAACATTTAGTCTAGTCCAGTAGTTGGCAAACTCATTAGTGGCAAACTGGCTCGCAAGCTGCATGTGGCTTGCAAGCCACGGATTGCCGACCACTGGCCTAAGCAATCATTCAACTGGTAGCTATGACGTGTACTGACCACCAGGGGACAGACGCTCAATGCACAGGCATGGAAATGGAACAGACATAATCTCAGAGGGCAGGAGGGAAGGGGAGGAGGAAGAGCGGGAAGAGATTAACCAAAGATCTTACATGCATACTAGAGGCCCCATGCACAGAATTGTGCACTGGTGGGGTCCCTCAGCCGGGCCTGCAGGGATTAGTCCAAAACCGACAGTCTGACATCCCCCAAGGGGTCCTGGATTGCGAGAGGGTGCAGGCTAGGCCAAGGGACCCCATGCACTGGGGTGGGGTGCATGAATCCATGCACCAGGCCTCTAGTTTATTAATATCAAAGTAATATTTCTAAAAAAGTTAGTGCCCTAAATAATACCTATTGCTAAAGGTAATCTGCTGCTTGTAAAAAGAGACAGTGGTAACATTTGGTATGGGAGACAAGTGAATCTGACCTCTAGCAGTAGTAACTTATCCATTTTATCTGGCACTTACAGGTGTCCATGATTTTCTGTTATCACCCCATGTATAAAATGCCTTGGCTTGATCCAGGATATATAGCTAATATTGTCTGTAGTTTATTGAATGTCACCATGTGCTAGATGGGCCAAGTGCTTTATGTACTTTATTTTATTTAAGCTTTAAGCTCTGAGAAGAAGGCATTCTTAACTCCACATAATAGATTTACAACAAGTTTAGAGAGGCTGGAACTTGTCCAGAGTCATACAATATCAGTGAAGGTGCTGGGATTTCAGCCTATACCTATCTGACTCAGGCTGCTCTAACCATTCTACTTCTGAATGTGGTATAACCAGATCTAAAACTTGTTTTCTCATATCTAGTCCAGAACTGTTTCACTATATTCACAGTAGATATTTTTAAGGCTTTACACACCTATATTTGTCTTATATGCCTCCTCACCATCCTTTTGTAAAGAAGGCTTCATGGGTTTTTACTTTGTCTGGCCAACACTACATTGATGTTTATATTGTCTAGTTTCACTTTTCCCAGCTTCCTTTCTCCTTTCATAATATGTTTCACTTTCTGGAAGTCTTGGAAGTACTGGAATTTAGTCAACTCCAGTACTTCCTCTAATTACCTCTGGATTAGAGATACATCTGGAGCCAAAAGCAGCAGTCATAACTCCCTTCTGAGAGAGCTTATTTGATCAGGCTCCAGAAGCTGGGATTTTACTCTCAATTAATACACATCTTTGCTCACAGGTCATTGTAGTCTATAAATAGTGTTACGGTAAACCATTTATTTAATTCTCAATGTGTCACTTCAACTTAAGCAATTAGAGTTCTGATTATAGGCATACTTCATTTTATTATATGCCACAAATGTTGCATTATTTTACAAATTGAAGGCAAGTCCTTCCGCCAGCAAAAAGGTTATGGCTCACTTTATTGTGATATGGGGCAGGGGACGGGGAGTGGTCTGGAATCCAAACGGCAGTATCTCCAGGGTGTTCCTGTACCAAAATTTCCCCTCACTGAGGATGATAGTTAATATTTTACATTTTAACCTATGATTATCAAGTCATTCTATTTTTTTTAACAACGAAGGTGTTGACAGGATAATTTTATTTTAAAATACATTTTTGTTGATTTCAGAGAGGAACTGGGAGGGGGGGAGAGAGAGAGAGAGAGAGAGAGAGAGAGAGAGAGAGAGAGAGAGAGAGAGACATTAATGATGAGAATCATTGATTGGCTGCCTCCTGCATGATCCCTACTGGGTATTAAGCCTGCAAACTGAGCATGTGCCCTTGACCAGAATCGAACCTGGGATCCACTGAGCCAAACCAGCTAGGGCAAATAGTTGTTTTGATCTGAACTATAAGGAAAATGGATTTCAGAGATGTTAAATATACCCATATTTTATTAGTACAAATTGTTTTCATTCATCTCACCATAATGAAAAAATGGACAGAGTTCTTTTTCTTTTCATACATTAGACATTGTAGGGAAGTTGTCCACATTGTGCTTCTCTTTCCTCATGAAATCTTAATGATTTCTCAAGGATAATTATGGACTTTTCCTGTTTTTAACTTGAGTGGGAAATGAGCTAAATATGAAAAATCTCTGTTCTTCCTAAGAGCCCTCAAGGAAATTTCTTCCTTCTCATACACTTGGAAGTGTTTTCTGTCTGGTAATTTGGTTTAATTCATATATTTATTGAAAAAATTAAAGTAAAGGATTTGAACTAGTGAGTTACTAGGCATAGATTATAAATATCTTGATAATAAAGCAGTTTTCAATCTTTTTAAAAACTAAGCTTGAGCCGAAACCGGTTTGGCTCAGTGGGTAGAACATCGGCCTGCAGACTGAAAGGTCCCGGGTTGATTTCAGTCAAGGGCATGTACTGTGGTTTCGGGCACATCCCCAGTAGGAGATGTGCAAGAGGCAGCTGATCGATGTTTCTCTCTCATCGATGTTTCTGACTTTCTATCCCTCTCCCTTTCTCTCTGTAAAAAATCAATAAAATACATTAAAAAAACAAAACAAAACTAAGCTTGAACAATTTTCAGAAGCAGGAAAATAGGAAACTGATTTTTGGACATTAGAGAGGTACCGAGTTCTGTTGTCTTGCTCTTGTTTAACATTCACTTAGTTCACTTAAAGTTCAAAGTCACTCACTACTCTGAACTTCCCACCTTTATTTCATAAAGCTAGACCCATGTTTGTGAACAGTGTTACTATAGGCCATACTAAGTGGATAGAAAGCCTATTACATTTTTAAAAATATTTTTATTGATTTCAGAGAAGGGAGAAGGAGAGAAATAGCAATGATGAAAGAGAATCATTGAATGGCTGCCTCCTGCACACCCCCTACTGGATCGAACCCAAAACCCAGGCATGTGCCCCTGACTGGAATCAAACCCAGGACACTTCAATCCACAGGCCTACACTCTATCCATGGAGCCAAACCAGCTAGGGCGAGAGCCTATTATTTATCTCTAGGCTCCTTCCCAGCATTTGTATTCAGTTTCATATTGTTGCCTGCACAAAACCAAACAAACAAACAAAAAACAATAACAACAACAAAAAACATTTGCCTCCACTTGCCTGTGGAGAATCTGTTAGGGAAGTTTGCAGGCAGTTGGTGCCATTAGTAACTACAAAAATACAGCTGATTTCTGAAGGTAGTGTGGCTGTCAAGTAGAGTATACAATAAGAAAATCAGGTTGGGTTAGTGCTTTCAAGTTTGTTTTCTGGAGAAAAGCCAGCCTGAACAAAGGTTGTCCAAAGGTTAGGATTAGCTCATAAAACTTAAAGGTGGGGGGGAAAATTAGAATCTAGTCCATTCCTGCCTTTTGAAAATGAAGAAGCAATCCCAGACAGGTTGTGTGACACACCCATTTGTTACGTGGTGGCAAAGATAACACTGAAACCCAGGTCTTATTCCCAGATCAAGTGCGGGGCCAGAGCTATTCAGCATCTCCCAGGTGGGTTTTGTTTTCTGTGCCATGTTGGTCCTTTATTAGCCTCTCCCTGGATCTCATTAACAACCTGAAAGAGTGAAAGGGCAGTTGTCACATGTAGCTAAGTGGTGTCCATTGGCATTAACATTTGCATTTGCAAAAAAATTGGGGCACAGTTTCCTTTGGCACCTTGGGCTTGAGACTGTTATGCCCAGATTTCAAGATCCCCAGAGACCACCAGGGAGCCGTCCGATGCAAAAGCAAAAGAGTCTTTATTCGAGCCCGGGCTCGGCTCTCACAGCCCCCTTACCAGCACAGCGGTGGGGCCAGAGAGAGAGAGCCTGGGGAGACGAAGGTTATAAGGACCGGTCATTGGGGTGGGCCCAGGAGAGTGGCGTGAGTTGCAGAGATTGGTCACTTTGGATAGGGTTTCATATTCTAAGATCAAAGCCATCCCCTACTGTCCCCTGAATGGTCAGTAGCGAAGCAGGGGGAGCATCTCTGTGGTATGACCTTATCAGGGCCTAAGCCGCTCCCGTAACTTCACTGGTCCACTCAGGGGCAGTGGTTGGGGGAGTTAGGACATTCCTGGTGCTCCTGTGGTCACTCCCTTCAGGGGAGGAGGGGGTCAGGCTGACCAGCTCCGCAAGATGGAGGACAGCCAGTTCTGCTTTGTTCTTTCAGAGACTACCAAGTGTGAGATTGGTATTGTGCCTTAACCTATCCTGCTATTAAGGATTTGCAATTCCTAAATATAACATTTTAAAAAAATAATTTTTTGTGTCCTGGCCAAAATTTTTTTGTGGCTCGGTTAAGTATGGTCCTGTGCACCAGGAGGTTGCTGGTTCAATTCTCAATCAAGGGGACACAAGAGGGTGTATAGCAGATGGATGTTGCAATCTCACATCAATGTTTCTCTGCCTCTCTAGAAATCAAGCTATTACTTAAAGAATAATATTAATAATTTTTGTAAAATAAATTTCGAACTTGTAGAAAAGTTTCAACAATAGTACAAAGAATTTCTATACATCATAAAACATTTTTGAATTGAGATTTACTTTTATCCTTAAGTTTGAACTTATTCAATGTGATAATCCCAGTGTGACCTTAAGAGTAAAATGGAGCCCTAACCGGTTTGGCTCAGTGGATAGAGCATCGGCCTGGGGACTGAAAGGTCCTGGGTTCGATTCCAGTCAAGGGGATGTACCTTGGTTGCGGGCACATCCCAGTAGGAGGTGTGCCAGAGGTGGCTGATCCTTTCTCTCTCATCGATGTTTCTGACTTTCTATCCCTCTCCCTTCCTCTCTGCAAAAAAATCAATAAAATATATTTTTTAAAAAACTTGTTTAATTGCTTGCACATGTATAGAATACCTTTGGAAGGAAGTACCAAAAATCCCCTGATACTTGCTGCCTTCAGGGACTCTTTCTGGGTGACTAGGGGAAGAGAGGGGAAATTTTTATGCTCTTCATAAAATTTTAATTTTGTGACCCACAAATGGAAAGAAAACAAATAAATAATAGCGCAGATGGTAGAGAGAATATGGCAAAAAGCATGACGGCCTTAAGAGAATGAATAAAGCTACGGAAACTAACAGGAGGAAAGAAAAACAAATTTCTAGGGGAAACCCGGGAATGGGATGACCAAGTGCTACCCATCGCCTCAGTGAGAATTGGCCCCTGTGGCTAGGGGATCCATCTGCGCATGCGCATCGCCTCAGTGAGAATTGGCTCTGCGGCTGGGAAGATCCATCTGCGCACGCGCATAGCCTCCAACCAGCCATTTCTGTGAATGTTCGCTCCACCCTCCGCCGAGAGCCGGGAGACCGGCTCTTACGTGCGGAGGTCCCGCCCCGCCCCTTGTGGTCTGCGAATCCCGAGGCTCCGAGGCCGGGGTTGTCCAGGCACCGGAGGTAGAGCCTTGGAAGGCGGGGAAGTTGCGGGAGTCTGACGGGGGCTCAGGGGAGCACGGTCCCTCAGGGCGGGGCCGGGGAGAGTCCGGCCCGGAGGAGATGGAGGCGGGGAGGCCGCGGCCGGTGCTGCGCTCTGTGAACTCGCGCGAGCCGTCCCAGGTCATCTTCTGCAACCGCAGCCCGCGCGTCGTGCTTCCTGTGTGGCTCAACTTCGACGGCGAGCCGCAGCCTTACCCCACGCTGCCGCCAGGCACGGGCCGCCGCATGCACAGCTACCGAGGTAGGGTCGCCCTCCGCGGTCCGGCCGCGCCGCCCCCTTGAGCGCCTGCCCGCTGGCGCTGCGCGGTGCCCAGCGCTCTAGGCCTGAGGGCAACAGCAACGGTGGCGCGAACTCATCGAATTCCCTCCTCCATCCCGGGCGGCCGGTGCTGTTGTCATTATTATTCCTATTTACGCCTGAGGAACCGAGCCCCCAAAGAGGTAGTGACAGGTCCAAGTTCACGCTCCTACTAAGTGGTAGGCATTCTTTAAAAAATGAAAATAAAAAAATTATATATATGTTTGCAGAGGGGAAGGGAGAGAGAGTTAGAAACATGAGAGAGATACATCGATCAGCTGCCTCCTGCACACTCCCTACTGGGGATGTGCCTGCAACCAAGGTGCATGCCCTTGACCGGAATCAAACCCGGGACCTTTCAGTCCGCAGGCCAATGCTCTATCCACTGAGCCAAACCGGTTTTGGCAGGCACTTTTCTTTATAAAACTGATTAATTTGCATTAGATGGTGGTTTTCCCCGACCCTCTTCCACGTATACTTATTTACCTTAAAAGCAGTGCTCCATCCCTAATGCCCATTTGTTCAGTCCCTGAATGGAAGAATCTCACATTCTTCGATGTCCTCAGTGGGCCAGGTCCACGTAGGTGCCCTGTGTGGGGGGAGTCAGACGAATGCATACACAGATGAGAACAAACCAGTGTCAAATTTGCTGCGATAGGAACAGCACAGAGGGTTGCTGGAGCTTGCAGCCAGCATCTGCTCAGTGAGGGGGTGGCTGCGGTGGTGATGGTGGTGGTGGTGGTGGTGATGGTGGTGATTGTGATTACATGTGTGGTTTTAACTAGGAGAGCTCAGAGAAAAAAGGGAGTCCTGCAGGATGAATGGGAGCTAGCCAACCCCAGACAGTTCTAGGCAGAGGGAACCACATGGCTGAAGGAGAAGAAGGTATGGAATGATGGGAGAGGAAGCCCTAAAGGCGATTGTACCTCTAGGGAAATGGAGGCCGTTGAAGGTTTTCTAGCAGGGACACGACATTGTGAGATTTACGTTCTGTTAAGCTCACTCAGGTTGGGTTGCAAAGTGGTTTGCCAGGGAAGACTGCTGTTGAGGAACCAGTTAGGAAGCTGTTGTAATAACCGAGGGGGAGGTTAGGTCTTATTGCCTAAAGAGATGGTAATCTCCCAATGGCTTTCAAGAAGAAAGTAGTCCTAGGCTCCCTTAATTTTCACAACCATAGAAATAGACTCATAGATACAGAGAACAGAAGGGAGGAGAGTTGGAGGGGCTGGGTGAAAAAGTAGAAGGGGTTTAGAAGTACAAATTGGCAGTTATAAAATAGTCACAGATGCAAAGTACAGCATAGGGAATATCCTCCTATATAATAAAAGGCTAATATGCAAATTGTCCCTTCCACCGGGAGTTCAACCAGGGTGCAGGGCTGGCTGTCCAGCCAAATGCAGCCCTTCTCCCAGCTGGCCCACCCCTGACTGGCCCCTACCCACCCGGATTGGGGGCAGGTGGCGGGCAACCTCCCATGTCCCTTCCCCCAGGCCGGCCAGCCCGATCGGTCTCAATCAGGGCAGGCTGGCCCAACCCCACCCACACATGAATTTGTGCACCTGGTCTCGAGTAGTAAATAATCCTATATAATAAAAGCCTAAGTGGCCATTACAACAGAATGACCAGTTGCTATGACACGCACTGACCACCAGGGGCAGATGCTCAATGCAGGAACTTCACTCAGCTCACAGGCCCTGATCACTGATGGTGCCTATCGCCCAACCTCCTGATCCCTACTCCCAGTCAGCAGGCCCTGATTGCCTGATTGGCTCTGGGCCCCGAGTTGGGACCGGGAACGAGGGATGGGTGGCGGCAAATGCGGGCAGTGAGGGAAGGGGGGTAGGGGAGAAGGCAAGGAACCCAACTGGCCAGGCCTAGGGACCCCACCATGCACGAATTTTGTGCACTGGGCCTCTAGTATTGTAATAACTGTGTATTGTGCCAGGCGGCTGGTATGGCTCAGATGGTTGGAGCAAGTGTCTTCTGTGCACCAAAGGGTCAAGATTTGATTCCCAGTCAGGGCATATACCCAGTTTCAGATTTGATTCCCTGGTTGGGGTGTGTGGGAGGCAACTGATCAATGTTTCTCTCCTTCTCTTCCTCTCTCTGTCTTTCTAAAAAAAAATCAATATAAACATATCCTTGGGTAAGAATTAATATATGTATAAATATATATATTACTAGATGAGTATATTTAATGTCACTGAACTATACACTTAAAATGGTTTAAATGATCAATTTTGTTATGTATATTTTACCACAACAAAAAAATGACCAGTTTACATTTCTTAAATTTTCCCATCAAATCTTCAAGTAAGTTTGTATCCTAGGAACACATGCTATATTTCTTCTGAGAGACACCTCCTCCCTCCTTAAACAGAATTAAGCCTAGAGGTTTGCCTCCTTCTCTCTCTCTTTCTCTCTTTTGCATGTGATTATTTGTTTCTCATTCAGGAGTAAATTACGTAGAGTATAAGTGTACAGATCTTAGGGTTTGATGTGTTTTGACAAATGTAGCAACACCTAGGTCAAGTTATAGATTAGAACATGTCTGTTACCCCAAAAAGCACCCTTTTGCCCCTTCCCTCAGAGGCAACCACTCTTCTGATTTTAAAAAATATATATATTTTATTGATTTTTCACAGAGAGGAAGGGAGAGGGATAGAAGGTCAGAAACATCGATGAGAGAAACATCCATCAGCTGCCTTTAAAAAAAAATATATATATATATTATTGATTTTTTTATAGAGAGTAAGGGAGAGGGACAGAAAGCTAGAAACATCGATGAGAGAGAAACATTGATCAGCTGCCTCCTGCACACCCCCTACTGGGGATGTGCCCGCAACCAAGGTACATGCCCTTGACCGGAATCGAACTTGGGACCTTTCAGTCCGCAGGCCAACGCTTTATCCACTGTGCCAAACTGTTTTCGGCTCTTCTGATTTTTTGTATCATAGATTGGTTTCATCTGTTCCTGCAAAATGTACACTTTCTGTCTGACTTCTTTCTCTCAACATGGTGTTTTAACACCTTCGTCTTCTTTTTTTTTTAATCTTCATCCAAGGAGTAAGGATATTTTTCCATTGATTTTTTTTTGGAGAAAATGGGAGGAGGAGAGAGAAACATGGATGTGAGAGAGACACATTAATTGGTTGCCTCTCACATGCTTCTGATGGGGGTGAGGGGTGGGGGGGTTGGGAGGGGGTTCTGAGACGATGGGGGTTGGGGTGAGGATCAGATCTATAATCCAGGTATGTGCTCTTGACTGGAATAGAATCCTCAACCCTCTGGTGCACAGGTCAGTGCTCTACCACTGAGCCACACCGGCCAGGACTGCATCTTCTTTTTTTTTTTTTTTAGAATATATTTTATTGATTTTTTACAGAGAGGAAGGGAGAAGGATAGAAAGTCAGAAACATCGATTAGAGAGAAACATCGATTAGCTGCCTCTTGCACGCCCCCTACTGGGGATGTGCCCGCAGCCAAGGTACATGCCCTTGACCGGAATTGAACCCGGGACCCTTCAGTCTGCAGTCTGATGCTCTATCCAATGAGCCAAACCGGTTTTGGCAGGACTGCATCTTCTTGTTTTTGAGAAACACAGATTTGAGGAGTCTGTGACCTCTTTTAGTTTGCAGCGTTGTGATCTGCTTTTCCTCCATGGCAGAAGACAGGGATGGGATTTGGAGCCTCAGGTACATGCCCTTCTATTTACTGGCCCTGTTGCCTTGAGTAAGTCACTTGGCTTTTTCAGACCTATTTTCTCATATGTAAATGCATCTATTGGGAGGATTGAGTAAGCTAATATTATGGTATTTGGCATGACAAGTAGAATGGCAAGTATTTCATTATCAATCTAGGATGATGAAGTCAATGGGTGTGTCCCTATTTAACAGCTTCTGTTTGTGTCAACAGGTCACCTTTGGCTCTTCCGAGACGCTGGGACATACGATGGGCTTCTGGTTAACCAAACTGAACTGTTTGTGCCATCTCTCAATGTTGATGGACAGCCTATTTTTGCCAACATCACCCTACCAGGTATTGTTATTCCATCTTACTCCCCCCTCCCATCTTACTTAAAAAAAAAATAAGGCTGTTATAAGTAGAGGAAAGGCCACTTACAGGAGCCAAGCCCTTACTGATTTTCGCCTGAAGCCTAAGGAAGTATTCAACCTTTCTGTGTCCTATTCTGCACCACAAATAAAATGGAAGTAATGTGTTTGTAGGCTCTGTATTGACCAAAGGTGTCGTGGTGTGTCAGGAGCTCTTTGGGACAGGCCGGTGGGGCTCAGAAGTTGAATGTGGACCTATGAAACACGAGGCCATGGTTTGATTCCCCTTCCGGGAACATGCTCGGGTTGTGGGCTCCATCCCCAGTAGGGGATGTGCAGGAGGCAGCTGATCAGTGATTCTCTCTCATCATTGATGTTTCAATCTCTCTCTCCTTCTCTGTTCTCTGAAATCAATCAAATATCCTACCTAATAAAAGAGAAACATGCAAATTTGACCATACCGTGGCTACTGATTGGCTATGCTACCAGCCAATCAGGAGCGGGGGTGGGGCCAAGTGGCGTGAGCTCTGGGCCCCGGGGTGGAGATGAAACGGCAGTGGCGGCAAGCGCTCAGCCCCCAGGGCTGGGTGGTCACAGGCAGCTGGGGCTGAGCTGAGCAGAGTGATGGCTGGGTGCCCAAGGCCTTAGGCAGGCTGGGGGTGAGCCATCAGTTGGATATCCCCTGAGGGCTCCCAGTATGTGAGAGGGGGCAGGATGGGTTGAGGGACCACCCAACCCCAGTGTACGAATTTCGTGCTCCGGGCCCCTAGTGTGTGTGTGTGTGTATGTGTGTGTATTGTGTGTGTGTGTATGTGTGTGTATGTGTGTGTGTGTATGTGTGTGTGTGTGTATGTGTGTGTGTGTGTATGTGTGTGTGTGTGTATGTGTGTATGTGTGTGTGTATGTGTGTGTATTGTGTGTGTGTGTATGTATGTGTGTGTGTGTGTGTATGTGTGTGTATGTGTGTGTGTGTATGTGTGTGTGTGTGTGTGTGTGTGTGTGTGTATAGCTCTTTGGGCCCTGGTTGGTGTAGCTCAGTTGGTTGGGCATCATCCTGTGCACCCAAAGTTGCCAGTTCGATTCCCAGTCAGGGCAAATGCTGGGTTTCAGGCTCCATCCACCAGTAGGAGGTGTGAGGAGACAGCCAGTCCATGATTTGCTATCGCATGGATGTTTCTCTCTCTCTAAAAAAATAATATCTTTGGGCTTGTCCGAGTTGGGCTAAATTAAAATATCTGATTGTAGACTTATGAATGCATTTTGTTCCTCTGGTCTTGGAGTAGAATTATGTCTCGGAGTTTCAGAAGAACAAAGTACAGGGGATTGATAGTATGGCTTGTTTATATGACTTCTAGTATTGTATTTTTAAATGTTATTTAACCCAGTCAGACTCAGTGCCAATCAGGGATTTAAAAAATAACTGAATTGAGCATTAGCCTCATAGTGATTAAGTCGAACCTGCCGGTGTGGCTCAGTGGTTGAGCATCGTCCTGTGAACCAGGAGGTCACTGTTCACTTCCCGGTCAGGGCACATGCCCAGATTGTGGGCTTGATCGCCAATAGGGGGCATGCAGGAGATAGCCAATCAAATGATTCTATCCCACTGATGTTTCTAGCTGTCTCTCCCTCTCCCTCCCTCTCTCTAAAATCAGTAAAAACATTTTTTTAAAAAAGAAACTGATGTTCTTGTGGGATTAAAAAATATACCACATTAAGTATTTGCATCTTTATAAGGTTCAGGCTAATATGTAGATCCTGCTTTAAAGAAATGGGTATACAAAAATCATCATAGATAAATTAAATGGAGTACCCTTAGAGAGTAAGTAAAGTCAGATTTCAGTTCTTCCAAATTCAGTTATATACTGTTTTGGTTACTTATTGCTATGTGACAACCATCCCAAAACTAACAACCACCATTTGATTTGTTCATAATTCTGCAGTCTGTACTGAGTTCCGCTAGGTGGTCATTCTGCTCATTGTGGTCACTGGTGTGTCTGCCTTCTCCTGGCTCGTTGGCTGAGGGCTAGTCTCTCCCGTGTAGTCTCAGTGCCTATCCCTCTTTTATGGCCTGTCCTGCAGGGTAACTCAGGACTTCTGAGAGGGTAAAAGTGGAAGTTGCTTAAGGCTTAGACTCAAAATTGCCAAGTGTCACCTTACCCACATTCAGTTATTAAAGCTCATGACAAGCCAGCCCACTCTCAAGGGGAAGTTAGTACACAAGGTTATGAATACCATGAATTGCCGATTGGGGCCATCATTTTACATTCTGTCACAATACACGTACTCACTTTTTTTTTGTTGCCCAAAATGAGGTCCATCTGTAATGTAATTGCCATTGTTGGCAAAGCCTCTTGCTCATCCCTTGTCTGAAGGCCTGCCTGAATTTCGCTGCTGAAGGTTCGGTTTTCTGCCCTTACAGTGTATACCCTAAAAGAGCGATGCCTTCAGGTTGTCCGAAGCCTAGTCAAGCCTGAGGATTACAGGAGACTGGACATTGTGAGGTCACTCTACGAAGACCTGGAAGACCACCCAAATGTGCAGAAAGACCTGGAGCGGCTGGCCCAGGAGCATATTGAAAACCAGCGGGTGGAAGAAGAGGCTAACGATTTTAACTGACATCTGTACTCCTAAGTCTCAGCTGTTGATGGAATGGGCTAGTCTTAATCTAGATATAGGACTGGTCACTTATGCTCAGTGTCAGGTCTCATTCTTAGAGTAAAAAAATGCTCCATTGCTTAAAAGAAAGTGAACTGACTTCACTAGGTATTGTGATGTTTAGGGGCCAATATCATAAAATGTATTGTCTGCCCTCTTTAGAAGTGTTTACGAAGGGAAAGTAATTGCCTCTTTGTAAGTCAGGAAAGTGTTAAGAACCTTTGTGTAAGTAATTCAGTGAGAATTGTAGCATATTCTTTGATTGTAAGAAAGCCCTGGCATCTGCTTTTAATTGCTGTATTGTGGTTGGTGATCTGTCTGCCTCCTGCTTTGAGAAGACTGAGATGTCCTTGAGGCAGGGACAGAACTGTCTGTTCTTTGAGACCCCAGTGCCTCTCACATTATGAGCCTTCATCTTTGTTTGTTGAATGAACAAACCAGTGGATATTTTGGTAGAAAATATTTGGAAGGTTTGCCATTTTTTGCAGGGGGAAAATAGAGGAACTTAAAGTGTGTACAGTAAATAAATGTTTTAAAGGGGGTCATTTTTATAGAAAGCACTTTTAATAATTTTATAAATTTTGTGTTTTTTCTGTTCACTATTGTTCCAGTGCTGTTTTATTACCGTTTCTAAACCAGGATTAACTTTTTACACTTACTGTGATGCTAGCTCTTTTGAAACTTGACATCTACACAGAAGATAGGAGAAAAGAGCTGTCCTCTTGTTTAACTCTAATAAGAAGGAGATACTACCATACTGTGAATAGGTCTGCCAAGTGTGGATATTTCTGTTTCTTTTTGTAAATCCATGACATTACTATTCGGTTCAACATTTTTCATCCGGCAGGATATGGTGGCACAAAGCCCTCGCAGGTCTGGGAAGTTCCTGCTCACACAGTGGGTTCAGAGAGTAGCCTGGAATGTTTTATAGTTTCATCCTTTCTTATAGGCTGGACTTAAATTCATTCAGTACTTCTATCAGGCTTCCTTTTGTGTAATAGTTTTAAAAAATCAGTAGAGAAATTTTTGGAAAAGACAAAAATAAAAGAAAGAAAAAGATCACTGCAGATAAACTACTTAAACACAATCACTAACTTAACATTTTGAATTAGTGATTCAAAATTTAGGGCAACTTTTGGTTTGTTTTTACATAGTTGAGGTTTTATTGTATATACAATTTTGTATTCTTTCTCATTTAACTTTATAATTTAAATATCTTCTATGGCATCTTTATTAGCTCTCCATAGACAGTACACTCTGTCTTGTAAACAGTGTTGGGATATTTCTTGGCATCTTTCGTTCCTGTGCTCTGCAGAATGAAGTGAAGGAGACAAACAGCCCACAGTTGTCTCACTATACGTTACATTTCACCCAGACTGGTTCCCCTCTTCAACATTCAGCACAAGAGTTGGCATTTTGGCCGCCCCGAGAGAGAAGAGCCTGTTGTGGTGCTCACTCAGTGACGTAAGTATCTAATTTTTTTTGTGGGGAAGAAGGAATGCTGGTACAGCAGGTAGCAATGTGAGTTCCATAGTTGGATAGGATGGGGATTTAAGGAAGTCAGCTGGTGCTGGATTAGTTCGATGCTGGTTTTATTGTATTTTTAACCTCTTTTTGTGTTAAAATGAGATTTCATGTTGCTCTTGTTAAGACATGCAATTTGAGTACTGTGTTTCTTGTGTTGTCCTAGAAAGATTGAAAATCTATAGCATGAATAATTTATTTATTGTTTGAAGTCTTATGAATGTATTAAATGTATTAAAAGACTGTGCTGTTTCCTATTTTGAGTTTTTTTTAAAAAAAAAACCTTTGTAATACATTAAATGGTGCTGAGTAAAAGAAATAGGGAAGGTGTGTTTGGTGTTATTTTAACTAGGTTCTTCTCTCTTGGAGAGGCCTAAAAGCCATGTTTATTTAAAGGCTTAAGGTGGGGAGGGAGTAGCAGACACAAGCAACTCACTTCATTCTTACTTCCTTCTTTTTCCAGTACTTTTTTTTTAAAAACCATTGTTTCTTTTAACTTTATTTTTCTCATAAATATGATATATCACTAAAAATTATTAAGCACTACTGAAAAGTATTAAGAAAAATACTTAGGTTGGAACAAAGTTTTTTGTTGTTTGCTTTTTTTTTTTTAATTTTTTTTAATTGACTTTTTACAGAGCAGAAGGGAGAGGGATAGAAAGTCAGAAACATCGATGAGAGAGAGACATCGATCAGCTGCCTCTTGCACGCCCCCTACGGAATGTGCCCACAGCCAAGGTACATGCCCTTGACCAGAATCGAACCTGGGACCCTTCAGTCCGCAGTCCGACGCTCTATCCACTGAGCCAAACCGGTCTCGGCTGGTGTTTGCTTTTTTTCATGAAAACAGAACCAACCTTAACAGATTCTTCACTGAAGAAGATACACAGCTCTGGCCTGGTAGCTCAGCTGGTTGGTACCCTCCTGATATGCCAAGGTTGAAAATTACATCTCTGGTCAGGTATCATACAGGAATCAGTCAATGAATGCATACATGAGTGGAACAACAAGTTGATGTTTCTTTTTCTCTCCCCTTCCTGTCTTTCTAAAATCAATTTAAAAAATAAATAAATTCAAAGAGGATACACAGCAACTAGGCATGTGAAAAGATGCTTCACATCATGTGTTGTCAGAGAAATTAAAATTAAAATGAGGTACCACAAGACATTATTAAGAAGACCACACTCTGTGATGCTGACAATACCAAAGCTGGTGAGGTTAAACATACTCTTATCATACTATCCACCGATGGTGCTCCTTAGTATTTACTCAAAGGAGTTTAAAACTTAACATTGAAAACCCTGCACCATGGATGGATATTTATAAATGGATATTTATAACAGCTTTATTCATAATTGCCAAACCTTGGAAGCAACTAAGATGTCCTTCAGTAGGTGATAATGTGGTACATTCAGACAATATATATATTTCTAAAAGTTGATTTTAGAAAAAGGGAGAGTGAGAGAAACCGATTTGTTTTTCCACTTATGCACTCATTCTTGTAAGTGCCCTGACGGGGGAAGGAACCAGCAACCTTGGTATATTGGTTCAATGTTCTAACCAACAGAGCTACTCAGCCAGGGCACACAATGGATTCTTCAGCACTAAAGAGAAATGAGCTGTCAACCATGAAAAGACACGGAGAAAACAATGTTTATTATGAAATGAAAGAAGCCAATATAAAAATGTCACACGCTGTATGATTTCAACTATACGATATTCTGGAAAAGGCAAAGTTATGATGTAAGAACATCAGTGGTTGCCAGAGCTTGAGGGGAGAGAGGAATGACGAGGCAGATCACAGGATTTTTTAGGGCAGTGAAACTATTCTGTATGTTTCTCTATGCACGCTATACTACACTACGTGATCTATGACATTATATGTTTGTCCAAGCCCATAGAACATACACCACCAAGAGTTGACTCTGAACTATGGACTTTGGGTAATAATGATGTGTCACTGTAGGTTCATTGCAACAAATGTATCACTCTGGGAAATGTTGGTAATAGAGGAGACTGTATGTGGGGGCAAGGGGTATATGGGAAATCCCTGTTCCTCTCAATTATGTTGTAAACCTAAAACTGCTCTTTAAAAGTCTATTTTTAAAAGATAAGTGGCTAACATTTCACCAGTGCTTATATTGAAAAGGTAATAAAAGGACAGGACACTGGGTAGAAATCAGTGTGCATTAAGAATGTGAAATAAGTATTAATGTTTTGTACTCTGAACTTAGGAATACCAGTGAGAACTTTCCACATAGTTAATACTAGATTTCTGTGTATGTGCATTCTTTAAATATATATATATATATATATATATATATATATATATATATTTATATTTATATTTATATTTATATTTATTTTAGAGAGACAGGAAAAGGGAGAGAGAGAGAAACCTCAATATGAGAATCACTGCCTCCTGTACACCCCCTACTGGGGATCAAGCACGCAACCCAGGCATGTACCCTTTTTAAAAAATTAAATTAAATCTTTATTGTTCAGATTATTACAGTCGTTCCTTTTTTTTCCCCTCCAATAGCTCCCCTCCACCTGGTTCCCACCCCACCCCATACTTTACCCCCCTACTGTCCTCATCCATAGGTATATGATTTTTGTCCAGTCTCTTCCTGCAACCCCTAGACCTCTTCCCCCCTGAGGATTGTCAGTCCACTCCCTTTCTATGCCCCTGATTCTATTATATTCACCAGTTTATTCTGTTCATCAGATTTTTTATTCACTTGATTTTTAGATTCACTTGTTGATAGATAAGTATTTGTTGTTCATAATTTTTTAAAAATATATTTTATTGCTTTTTACAGAGAGGAAGGGAGAGCGATAGAAAGTTAGAAACATCGATGAGAGAGAAACATCAATCAGCCTCCTCTTGCACACCCTGTACTGGGAATGTGCCCACAACCAAGGTACATGCCCTCGACCAGAATCCAACTTGGGACCTTTCAGTCCACAGGCCAATGCTCTATCCACTGAGCCAAACCGGTTTCAGCTGTTGGTACGCTTAAATTTGTCCCAGAGGCTCCTTATACTATCTTCAGATTTTTGCGTTCTTTTTGCTTTTCTGGTTGGGTTTTTTTTTTTTTTTGCTTCTTTGTATTTAAAATCTTTGACTTGATTCTTGCAATCCTCTAGTCTGCTGTTGGATATATGTATGTTATTCTTTATTTCAGTCATGTATGCTTAATTTCTAGTTGGACCTTTTTCATATCCTCGAGGGTCTCACTAAATTTATGGGCCTTTTTAAGAAAATTCTTGAAAAACCTTATAACTGTGATTTTGTACTCTATATCCAGTTGTTTGTTTTCCTCCATTTCTTTCATTTGTGACATGTTTCTTTGTTTCCACATTTTGGCTGCTTCCCTATGTTTTTTTTTTATTTTATCTTTATTGTTCAGTTTATTAATTACATTGTTTTCCCTTTTTTATCCCCCTATATCTCCCCTCCACCCTGTACCTATCCCACCCTCCACCCTCACCTCCCCCTCCCCACTGTCCTCTCCCATTGTTGCAAGATTTTTGTCCAATCTCTTGCTGTACTTCCCACAACCCTTTTCTCCCCAAGAATTGTCAGTCCATTCCCTCTCTATGTCCATGTTTCTGTTATAGTCACCAGTTTATCCTGTTCATCAGCCTATCAATTCACTTGATTTTTATGTTCATTTGTTGATAGATGTGTATTTGTTGTTCATAATTTATATTTTTACCTTTTTCTTCTTCCTCTACTTAAAGAATATCTTTCAGCATTTCATATAATATTGGTTTGGTGGTGATGAACTCCTTTAGCTTTTTCTTATCTGCGAAGCACTTTATCTGATCTTCAATTCTGAATGATAGCTTTGCTGGATAGAGTAATCTTGGTTGTAGATTGTTGCTATTCATTTTTTTGAATATTTCTTGCCACTCCCATCTGGCCTGCATTGTTTCTGTTGAGAAATCCTCTGACAATCGTATGGGTGCTCCCCTATAGGTAACAACTGTTTTTCTCTTGCTGCTTTTAATATTCTCTCTTTATCTTTTGCTCTTGGCATTTTAATTATGATATGTCTTGGTCTGGTCCTCTTTAGATTCCTATATTTTGGGGTTCTGTGTACTTCTTGGGCTTTTAAGTCAATTTCTTTCACCAGGTGGGGGAAGTTTTCAGTCACTATTTCTTCAAGTAGGTTTTCATTAACTTGCTCTCTCTCTTTTTCTGGCACCCCAATAATTCGGATGTTGGCATGCTTGAGGTTGTCCCAGAGGCCCCTTACACTATCTTCAATTTTCTGAATTCTTTTTGTTTCTTGTTTTTCCAGCCGAGTGGATTTTACCTCTTTGTATTTCAAATCTTTGACTTGGTTCTTGTGGCCCTCTGGACTGCTTTTAGGACTTTGTGTAATATTTTTTATTTCAGTCTGTGTATGCTTGATTTCTAGTTGGTCCTTTTTCATATCCGTGAGGGTCTGGTTTATATCCTCAGAGGTCTTGTTCATTTCTCTGAGGGTCTCATTCACTTCCTTGTAGGTCTAATTCATTTCCTGGTTGGTCTTGTTTATTTGCTTGTAATTCTCATTAAGTTCATCGGCCTTTTCTAGGAGCCTCTTGAAAAGCCTTATAACCGTGGTTTTGAACTCTATGTCTTGTCGTCTTTTCTCCTCCATTTCTTTCACCCCTGATTTCTTTCCATATCTCTGCATAGTGGCTGCTTTATGTGGTAGATATCCTCTAAGGGTCAGTGGCACAGCCTCCCCAGTTATTTGAGATGGGTACTCTTACTGCAATCCTTTATGGGTTGTACAGTATTTTTGAATTTAAACCCAGCTTGTTGTTGTTAGCCCTAGGAGGGTTTGACCTCCAGGCCAATTGGCTGTGAAGGGAGACTGTGTTCAGGTTGGATGGGCGGAGTCTCTGAGCTGAGCAGGCAGCCTCAGTGTCAGCTATGTCCTATGCGGCGCTCGCGCGTGCGGGTCCCCGCTGGATGGGGATGGCTGCAGACACCTCCAAGAGAAAGCCACCAGTCTCTTCCCCTTGCCAGACAACTCTGCCTCTCCCCAAATGAGTCTGCACACCCGAAGTCCAGCCCAGAGTTGCAAAATAGATGATCTCCGGGACCTGGAGACAAGTCTCCAGGGGGCAAGTCTCGGGTCTGTGCGACACCTGCGCCCAAACTTCTCTTCCCTGCCTCCGGGTCTTTCGTAGACCAGGAGACCTCTGCCGCGCCCCACTTCCAGGGTGCGTCCCCCGGACCTCGGACCTCGCCCGGCACTGGGGAATCTGTGCAGTGGGACGTCTCCATGTACCCCAGATCTCGGACCTCGCCTGGCGCTGGGGAATCCGTGTAGTGGGACGTCTCTGCCCTCCCCGTTGGCGAAATCCAGCTGGGGTTGCTGCTCCAGCCCCAGCCCGCGCGTGCGACCAGGACGGCTCCTAACCTGTTTCCGTCTTCAAGGCTTCACTCCCGCCGCTCCTCTGAGTCTCAGTGTCCCACCTTTACTCTTATTTGTGGAGTTTTCACTCAGCGAGCTTTCTGGCGATTCTGGGTGACCTTTGTTTTGTTGTTATGTTGTAGTTCTTAAATCGTTGCACTGGGCAGAACAATAGGTATTTACCTATGCCGCCATCTTAGTTCCTCTCCTGCTTCCCTATGTTGATAGAGTGGCTTTGTGTACTAGGTGTCCTATACGGCCCAGTGGGTCAGCCTTCCCAGTTATCTGAGGTGGATACTCTTGGTGCACCCCTTTGTGAACTGTGTGCACAACCTTGTTGTAATTAAGCCTTGATTGTTGTTGGTATCACTGGGAGGAATTGACTTCCAGGCCAATTGGCTGTGAGGCTCAGCTGTGTCTACGATGGAAGAACTTCTGTGCTAGAGACACCCTTATGAGGCAAGACTTGCTTCAGTGGGGCTTTGGTGCTTGCTGAGTCTGCCCTTTGAGTGTGTCCCTTATGGATCTGAAGAGTTGTAATCTGGATAGCCCCACTCTGACCTCTGGGTACACTGGCTCTTGGCTCTCCAAGGAGGTGCTAATTTAGCCTCTGCCTGAGGCCACCTAGCAGGAGCTCTGGAGAGATATGCAGATTCCTCTTCTTTGTTTGAGTTTTGGAGGTGCCCAGATGAGACACAGCTGGGAAGCAATGTAAGCTGCTGTGGTGCCTTGGGCCTTCATTTGGATGTTCTGGGTCTCTGACTCAGCTGCAGTTTGTTAGGTAAGTTTAGATTTCAAAGGACCAGGCCATTCATATGCAAAAGCCTCTGTGCACAGCTGGGGTGGGGTGGAGTCTCAGGGTGGAGTAAACAGCAATGGCTTCCCATCAGTCCTGCCCTAAGAGGCCCCTGGGTCTCAGTGTCCCTTGGTAATGGCTGCAAGCACCTCTGACAGAAAGCCACCCTCAAGTTCTGCCTGCTGCCAAACAGTCCAGTTTCTTCTGTATGAGTTGGGGTCCCCAGAGTCTCACCCGGAACTGGAGTTCAGAGCTGTCGGGAGCTTTTGTCTCCCTCCTGGTTGAGAAAGTCAGCTGCGTACTCAGTTGCCAGCCCTCTCCGCGCACACCTCAGTACCTCTGCCTTCTCCAGTTCCTCTGAGTCCTAGTGTGCTTTTCTCTTTCCTAATAGTTGTAAAATTTCCACTCAGACAGCCTTCCTGTGGTTCTGGATGATGTCCGTTTTGTCTTTCAGTTGTAGTTTTAAAGTGGTTGTGCGAGGCAGCAAGTTCAGGTGTTTACCTATGCCGCCATCTTGGTTTCTGAATACCAGGCATGTACCCTTGATGGGGGAATTGAACCTAGGACCTTTCCGTCTGCAGGCCAACACTTCATCCACTGAGACTAACCAGGTAGGGCTGTCTTAGCATTCTTTGCGCCTCAGTGCTACTCCATGGTAGTCCCAGTGCTGCCTGATACCATGTCATTGTTTCCCATCAAAGTCCAGGGTTCGATTCCTGGTTAGGGAACATGCTTGGGTTTTGGGTTCAATCCCCAGTCAGGGTGCATACAGGAGCCAACTGGTCAATGTGCTCTTTTCTATTTTAAATGAATCTGATGTCCTTTACTCAAGGGAAACCCATCAATGTATTGGTGGAGTACAATGCTTTCTGAGCAGTGGAGCACTCTTTCCTGTGAACTTTTCAATGTTCTCAGCGGCAGCTGCCATTTTTAAAGTACATTGTGCAAGGAAGACCCTGGAGTAGGTGTTCTATATGGCTGTCAATCCACTTCCCTGGCTGACGACTCTAAGCAGCAGGGATGGTTAGTCCCATTTTACAGACGTGTAAAGCAAGGCTTGGGAAGTGAAATGCATTGTCCAGGGTCACAAAGCCTGTGCGTCACAGAACTGGAACTTGGCCTTAGGACTTCTCGTTTTCATTTCAGGTTCCTTCTTCCGCAGCCATACTCCTTTGCTGATGTTTACAGCTGCAAAGTGGTACTCTCAGTTGTTTATCTGCCCTCGGTGATGTTGCTACACTCTTGGAACCTATTCTGTGTGAAAATGGGATAATAATATCTATAGTTTAGGCTTATGAGATTACGTAAAATGATTTAGGCAATGCACACTATAAAGTTGTAGTGTTATTATAGTAGTTATTTTATTAAAGAGGCAGTTTGTAGCCAGTTGTCAGACGGCTAGGTTTCAAATCTCAGCTCTGCCTCTTCGTACCTGTATGAGTTTAAACAAGTTATCTAACCTCTCTGTGCCTCAGTTTCCTCATCTGTAGAATGGGGATCATCACACCTGCCTACCTCATGGAGTCATTGTGAGGAATAAGTGAAATAAACCAGGTGAAGTCTGTTCAATAAATTCTAGTCATTATTAGTATAAGTTCTCCTCATACCCTATTTGATAATTCAGTTTGCCTCACAGTTCCTCTTACCATATTCCTCCAATAATATTGATCACAATAAAAGATAATGAATATGAAAAAGTATAATGAGTATGCAATTAGCCACCCCCACTCCCTTTCACATCATACTCTACTTTTGTTCTCTACCTATCTATAATGCTGTTATTATTTTAAAAATTTAAATTAAGTCTTTATTGTTGAAAGTATGTTCCTCCCCCCCACCCCTGCTTATTTGCATTTTTATTACTTACTGCCTGTCTTTCTCCCTGGCAGGGATTTTGTTTAGAGGTATCCCCAGCACATGGAACAGTGCCTGGCACATAGTAGCTGCTTAAATAAAAATTAGCCATTATTGTGATAAAGTCTACCTTGGCTAGACCTTTTCCTGATAGCTCTGAATTCCTAATTTCCCTTAGTCAACTTCCCTTTTGCTTTTTGGCAATAGCACTTATGTTTTAACAAACTATGTTACATACTCATTCAGTATTTTGATTGGTTATTGCTGTTTCCTCCTCAGCAGCTCTATCTAGAGTGTAAGTATCGTGAAAGCAAGGATTTTTTTTTATTGATTGATTTCAAAGAGAGAGAGAGAGAGGTAGAAACACCAACGATGAGAGAGAATCATTGAGCCAGACTTGCCAGACTTTCGTAGGTTTTCTCTATTTAGGCATCTCCAACACCTACAAGAATGCTGGAATTATGTGTGGCAGAGCGCCCAAAGCACAGAAAGTAAAGTCAGGAAGTCTCCTAGGACCGACGGAGTTCTCGGATGGCCTTAACCGTGTTTCCTCTCCGCTCGACCTCCGTTTCCCCTCCCAGCTTACCCTTTTGGTTTCCCAGCAGCTCGGGTCCAGCCGGCCTGGCGGCGTCGCGCCGCACATCGCCGCCAGGGGGCAGCGGTGTCCCGCGCTGGCCCCGCCCACTTCCCGGGAGGCGGGGCGAGGCGGGGCGGCCAGCCCCGGAGTGAAGAAGCCGATCTCGCAGCGTCTGGGTCAGTCTCCCGGGAGCTCTCTGCGGGCTTGTCCGCGCAGCCATGTCCTGCTACATCTACCAGCTGCCCTCCTGGGTGCTGGACGACTTGTGCCGCAACATGGACACGCTCAGCGAATGGGACTGGATGCATTTCGGTGAGTGGCCCCCTAGCGACCCGCCCGGGCCGGCCTGGAAGCCCCCTCGCTGCCCGTTTAGCGGGTCCTGATCCGAGCGGCTCTGCGCGCTGCCATCCGGACCCACGTGTGCCCGCAGGCAGGCCACGGACCCCTCTCTGGACCCTAGCGCGATCTCCTGGAAGGCGTTTTGTGATCTCTGAAGTTTCCCGCTGTCACTAAGTCCTTCGCAAAGTAATGACCGCCGCAGTGCTGTGTACAGTCCGCGTGTGCGAGCCGTGAGCAGCTGCTGTAAATTACCAGTGTGCCGGGCGGGCTCTGGCGTAAGCACCTGACAGGGTTACCCCTTTACTGCTACAGCCGACAAGTGCATGTTTCTCTTACCTCATTTTACAGAGGAGGAAACGGATTTAGAAAGGTAGAGTCCCTTGCCAGGGACCATGCCCTTGCTAAGTGGCAGAGCGGCATTTGAATGCCCTGTCAGGCCCCACCGGGACGTTGTAACTCCTCGGTGTGTTTTGTTTGTTTGCTTGATGATTGGCTGAGAGCACTTGGCATCCAGGGGGAGGCTGGGCTTGTGGTGCTCAGGTTCCCAAGTCTGCAATTCAGCTGGTGATTTGGGGTGAGTTGCTTAACTTCTCTGAGCCTCGGCTTCTTAATCTGTAAACTGGAGGGTGTGAGGAATGAAAAAGATGTTTAATTGATCTTTGAGAGGGAAAGGAGAGGATGGAGGGAGAGAGGGAGAGAGATTTGTTGTTCCACTTATTTATGCATACTTTGGTTGCTTCTTGTTTGTGCCCTGCCCTGAGATCGAACCTGAAATCTGATGTATCAGACTGCACTCTAACCAACTGAGCTACCCAGCCAGGGCCAAGGAATAAAAATTGACTAAAAAGCACCTGACACCTAAGGGTCAGAAATTCTAGAGATTCTTGTAGTAATAAGAAGGTGTTAACAATGATCATCTTAGTTTTATGTTTTAATCAGTGTAACTCATGCCACTTTACTTTTAAAATAATACCTATCTGTTCTTTAAAATTCAGATTATAACATAAATCCTTTATACAAGAGTATATTATATATATATGTATATATATATATATATAGTTGAGATAAATAAACATGTGTGTATTACTCATCTAGTTTGAGCAAATAATATATATTTTAACCTAGCAGTTCTCCAACATGAGTGATTTTGCCCCCTAGGAACATTTGCCAATGTCTGAAGATATTGTTGGCTGACAGAACTTGGTAAATGCAGTGGGTAGAGGCCAGGGATGTTGCTAAACATCCTAGAATGCACAGGACAGCACCTCCATAAAGAATTATCCATCCTGTGCAAGGAAAGGTTGCTATTTGATTCCGGTCATTGTGGGCTCCATCCCTGGTAGCAGGAGGCAGCAGATCGATGTTCTACTCTCACATCAATGTTTCTCTCTCTCAAAACTAATTTAAAAAAATATATATTTAAAAGGCCAAGAATTATCTAGCCCAAAGTGTCAATAATGCTGAGATTCAGAAACTGTTTTAAACCAGTAACAAAAATAATAAATGTTTGTTGCAAAATATGGTGGGAAACTGAGTTAGATTCCACCACTCAGGGATACCCATTTTTAATATTGGATATCAATAATAATAAAACAACAACAGTAGCTAACATTTATTGGCTTCTTACCATGTACCACCAGAGTGGTAGGTGTTTTATACAGTCTAGCCTTTTTTCTAAACCTAGTTATATATGTGTATACACTTTTCAAAAATCATGTCATTTTGAACATTATAATAGCCTGCTTTTTCACTTAAATACATTATAATCATTTCTCTTTGCCAAGCAATATTCTTTAGCAGCATGGATTTATTTTCAATGTGTATTGTTTTATTAAGTATTTTAAAATTTTAATAAATCTTTATTGTTCAGATTATTACAATGTTGCTCTTTTTTCCCTCCCATAGCTCCCCTCTCCCTGTAGCCATCCCATCCTCTGCCCTCACCAACCCCCCACTATCCTCATCCATAGGTGTACGCTTTTCGTCCACTCTCTTCCTGCACCCCCTACAACCCTCTCCACCAAGAATTGTCAGTCCATTCCCTTTCTATGCCCCTGATTCTATTATATTCACCAGTTTATCCTGTTAATTAGATTTTTAATTCAATTGATTTTTAGATTCATTTGTTGATAGATGTGTATTTGTTGTTCATAATTTATATTTTTACCTTTTTCTTCTTCCTCTTCTTAAAGAACACCTTTCAGCATTTCATATAATACTGGTTTGGTATTGATGAACTTCTTTAACTTTTTCTTATCTGCTAAGCATTTTATCTGACATTTATATCTAAATGATATCTTTGCTGGATAGAGTAATCTTGGTTGTAGTTCTTGCTATTCATCACTTTGAATATTTCTTGTCACTCCCATCTGGCCTGCATCGTTTCTGTTGAGAAATCCGCTGACAATCGTATGGGTGCTCCCTTGTAGGTAATTAACTGTTTTTCTCTCTTTGTCTTTTGCTCTTGGCATTTTAATTATGATATGTCTTGGTGTGGTCCTCTTTGGATTCCTTTTGTTTGGGGTTCGGTGTGCTTCCAGTACTTTTAAGTCCATTTCTTTCACCATGTGAGGGAAGTTTTCAGTCACTATTTCTTCAAATAGGTTTTCATTGTCTTGGTCTCTCTCTTTTTCTGTCACCCCTAAAATTCAGATGTTGGTATGCTTGAGGTTGTCCCAGAGGCCTCTTACACTATCTTCCATTTTTTGGATTCTTTTTGCTTCTTGCTTTTCAGGCTGTGATTTTTGCTTCTTTGTTTTTCAGATTTGACTTGATTCTTGTGGTCCTCTAGTCTGCTTTTGGGTCTCTGTATAATATTTTTTATTTCAGTCAGTGTATGCTTAGTTTCTAGTTAGTCCTTTTTCATATCCTCCATAGTCTCACTCATATCCTTGAGGGTCTCGCTCATATCCTCAGGGGTCTCCTTAAATTTATCGGCCTTTTCTAGGAGCCTCTTGAAAAATCTTATAACTATGGTTTTGAACTCTATGTCCAGTCGTTTTTTTCCCTCCATTTCTTTCACATGTAATTTTTTACCTTGTCTTTGCATTTTGGCTGCTTTCCAGAGTTGGTCGATTAGTTTTGTGTGGTAGATGTCCTCTAAGGGACAGTGGCTCAGCCTTCCCAGTTACCTGAGGTGGATACTCTTGGTGCAACCCTTTATGGGCTGCACAATCTTGTTGTAGTTAAGCCTAGATTTTTGCTGGTATCACTGGGAGAGGTTGACCTCCAGGCCACTTGGCTGTGAGGATCAGCTGTGTTTATGCTGGGAGAGCATCTGTGCTCAGCCTGGATGGGGCGGAGTCTCAGGGCTGGGCAGGCAGCCTTGGTTTCTGGTCAGCTCCACCCTAAAGGGCTCCTGGGTCTCTGTGCCCTGTGGCACCTGCTGCATGCACCTCTGAGAAAAAGCTGCCCGGAGCTCTGCCCACTGCCAGACAGTCTAGTTTCTCTCCAAATGAGTCTGCACACCCAAAGACTTGCCCATTACAGGAAAACAAAGCAGTTTGGCATTTTTTGTGTGTGTTTTTTTTTTTTCCTTCCAAATACTAGAGCCAGCCACGAGTCCTCTCCAATAGCTTGCACGCCTTTGTAGTGCCCGAGTTTCAGCATGGTTCCTCTTTATAGTCCAGTTTCACCCCATATTAATCTAGGTTCCCCGAGACTTGCCTGGAACCAGGGTTCAGTGCAGTGGGATGCCTTGTTCTCCCTCCCAGTTCAAGAAAACCAGCCGGGTTTGCAGCCACCAGCCTTTTCCGTTCGCGCACAGCTCCGAACCTCTAACTCCACGCGTATCCACAACTCTGTCTTCCGTAGCTCCCCCGAGTCTCAGTGTCCTTTTATTTTTCCTTCTGTTTCCATTCAGCCAGCCTGCTGGTTGTTCTCAATGATGTCTGCTTTGTCCTTTAGTTGTAGTTTTGAATTTGTTGTACAGGGCAGCAATATGGGTGTTTACCTGTGCCGTCATTTTGGTTCCTCCTTCTTATTAAGTATTTTTTTTTAGATTATTAAGTATTTTTAATGGATAAAAATAACAAATGCACTAGGTTAAATGATGTAAATAATAACACCTGTGATGGAAGGAGGTAAATATCTTTCCACTTTCTGGTCCTCAGCCTCCCTGTTCTCTCTAGAGACAGTCAGTGGTATTTTGTTGGGGTAACTCTGAGAATGACTATTACTACCTCATTTTCTTTGCTTGGATGCTCTGTAATTTAATCGCTTTGAATATTTTCCAGGCACTGGACAAACTTTGTGTAAGAGACTGCCTCTAGTTTTTTTCCACGTTGGCCTCAATTGTGAATGCCAGAACAACTTCTGTTTTCTAGGAAATGCACTTCAAGGCACATATAGTAAAACTGAAATGATATGGAGAAGGTTAGCATGGCCCTTCTGCAAGGATGACACTCAAACTTGTGAAGCATTCAATATTTAAAAGAAAAATAAAGTGTACAGTTCATCTTTAATTTCTCCTGGACAATACTGTAAATGTAAAACCTAAAGATGAGTTTAGATGGTTTCAATCGTATAGGTTCTTCTAATTCTGTATTAGTCTTTTTCAAGTGTCACTTATCAGGCATAGTTCTGAATACTGATAATATAAGTAAGAGGTATCCGGATTTATGAATATTCATAATTGTATTACCCAAGGATGGGAATGTTGAAGTTTAAATTCTAGCCCTATATCTACCAAATTCTATATAATAAAACGCTAAAATGCAAATTGACTGAACGGTGGACCAACTGGTCAGGGGGCAGCTCCTGCATTGCATGTCAGTTGTTATCACCAGAGGGGTCCCAGACTGTGAGAGGGCACAGGCCGGGCTAAGGGACCGCCTACCCCCCCCAGTGCACAAATGTCATACACCAGGCCTCTAGTATCCTATCTAATAAAAGAGTAATATGCAAATTTGACCATTCATTCGCTACAACCACAAGCCACGCCCATAGCCACACCCACCAGCCAATCAGGAGCAGGTCATGCAAATAAAACCCATCCAAGATGGCTGCCGCCACTGAGAGCAGGAGGAAGGCTTGGGTTTCCCTGGCAACAGAGGAAGCCAAGCTTTCCACCTGCTGTTGCCGCCCTAGGCCTCCACTCAATGCTACAAAGTTTCAATTATAAAAGATACAGAAATGGCAGCAGCCATTGAGCTGGAGAGAACACAGGCTTGGGTTTCCCTGGCAATGGAGGAAGCCAAGCTTTCCACCTGCCGTTGCCTGCCTAAGCCTCCACTCTAGGCTACAAAGTTTCAAACAGAAATGGCTGCTGCCCTGGAGTGAGCAGAAGGCTTGGCTCGCTCCAGGCTACAAAGTTTCAATTGTAAACACAAATAATCCCAGATCGAAGAGCCTTTGCTTGGGTTGCTGAGGGGTGTGGCTGGCCTGCAAACCTCCATAGGCCCCCCGCCCAGGCTGCCCTTTGCCCTAAGGGAACCTCCACCCTGATCTGGGACACTTTTCAGGGCAAACCAGCTGGCCCCCACCCATGCACCAGGCCTCTATCCTATCTAATAAAAGAGTAATTGCAGATTGACCATCACTCCAACCACAAGAGGGCTACCCCCATGTGGTCAAAGATCCTGCCCCCATGTGGACACAAGATGGCTACCTTTACAAGATGGCCAGCAGGGGAGGGCCGTTGGGAGGTTCCAGGCCCTGCAAGGGAGGGAGGGCAGTAGTGGGTGATCAGGCCAGTAGGGTAGGACAGTTGGGAGGGATTAGGCCAGCAAGGGAAGGCAGTTGGTGGTGATCAAGTCTGCAGGGGAGGGCAGTTAGGGGTGACCAGCCCAGCAGAGGAGGGAAGTTGGGGCAAACAGGCTGGCCGGGGAGCAGTTAGACATCAGTTAGGCTGGCATCAGTGGTTAGCGGGTGATCAAGCTAGGGGCAATCCGGGAGACAGGCAGGTGAGCAGTTTGGAGCCAGCAGTCCTGGATTGTGAGAAGGATGTCCAACAGTAGGATCAGGCCTAAATGGGCAGTCGGACATTCCTCGAGGGGTCCCAGATTGGAGAGGGTGCAGGCTGGGCTAAGGGACATTCCCTGCCCCCTGTGCACGAATTTTGTGCACCGGGCCTCTAGTATCTAATAAAAGAGTAACATGCTAATTGGCCATACCTTTGCTACACCCACCAGCCAATCAGGAGTACCTGGAGCAGAAAGGCAGTGCTGGCAGCGAGGGAAAGGCAGGCCCATTCTGGCAGGAATCTTCATGCATTGGGCGTCTAGTTTTAGAATAAAATCCCTTCATGCTTGATTGAAATACCAAAAAACATTTCCAAAAAGTGATAGTTTTAAGTTATCCAAAAAATGTTTTAGACTAGGTTAAGGTTCTAAGTGACATGAGAATTCGGTACAAAAGTATTTACTTCTCACAGATGTATTTTCAGTTTCATGGTTAAGACATCTTTTTAAAAATAACTGTATAAATACGTTTAAAAATGTAAGAGAGGTCCATTTTTTTATTTAAAAAAATATATTTAGATTTTTTACAGAGAGGAAAGGAGAGGGTTAGAGAGTTAGAAACATCGATGAGAGAGAAACATTGATCAGCTGCCTCCTGCACACCCCCCCATGGGGGATGTGCCCTCAACCAAGGCACATGCCCTTGACTGGTATCGAACCCGGGACCCTTCAGTCTGCAAGCTGATGCTCTATCCACTGAGCCAAACCGGTCTCAGCAAGAGAGGTCCATTTTGTAATCTTAATTAAAATGAGAGTCCTACAGTTAGATTTTGCATCTGATATCCATTTGGAGTTTAGACCATGTGTTAAAAAATACTATATGTAACAATGAAAAGGTGCTTTTTCCTTTTAATTCCTTTGATCAATATGGCTTTTTTTTCAAATTGACTAAAGGATCAAAATGAAACCTTGTTAATGTGAATCAGTTACTGAACTTGTTTTTGCTAGAAATGTTAATGTAATAAATATCAATGTGGGAGATAATAGTAAAAAAAAAATAAAGTGTACAGTTCAGTGGCATTTAGTATTTGAGAGTTGTACATCCCTCTCCACAATCAATCTTAGAACATTTTAATTAGCCTCAATAGAAACCCTGTTTCCCTTAATTGTCTCCCCCACGTTCCCACACACTTATTGTTTCAGGCATTGCTTAATCTGGACATTTTATATAAGTGTAATTATATAATATGTGATTCTTTGTGAATGACTTTTCCTTTAGTATGTTTTCAAGGTGCATCATGTTGTAGCATGATCAGTGCTTAATTTCTTTTTATTACTGAACTAGTGGCCTGGTGCACGAAATTCGTGCAGGAAGGGGGGGTTCCCTCAGCCCAGCCTGCACTCTCTCCAATCAGGAACCCCTTTGGGGATGTCTGACCGTTGACACTCTGACTGTTGACAGTCGGACATCCCTCTCGCAATCTAGGACCACTGGCTCCTAACTGTTCACTGGCCTGCCTGCCTGATTGCCCCTAACCACCTCTGCCTGCCTGCCTGATCGCCCCCTAATAGCTCCCCTACCAGCCTGATCGCCCCTAAGTGCTCCCCTGCTGGCCTAATTGCTCCTAACTGCCTCTGCCTTGCCCCACACCTCGGACCCAGGCTTCCCTCCCTCTGGCCAGCTTCATTCAGGCCGGCTACAGCCACAGGCAGCCGTAGGCACTCAGGACCACAGGGCATGCAGCTTGTCCCTCTCCTGGGCCACAGGTGCAGGTACAGCTGCTGGCGCCCAGGACTGCGAGGCAGGCAGCTTGTCCCTCTCCTGGGCCAGAGAGGCAGGTTGGCATCTGGGACTGTGGAGTGGCTGGCTTATTCCTCTCCCAGTCCATAGCCTGTCTGGTCCCCATTCCTCTCTCCTCAGTGTTGAGTGTCTGAGCTGTTATGGCATGATGGCATGAAGGTGTGATGACTATTTGCATATTAGCTCTTCATTATATAGGATTTTAACTTGTCACAGTCTATCTTCAAATGGGTATTTTACCACTTCACATCTTGTATAGAAACTTCACTAACAAAATTTCCCAGGCAATCTTTATGTTATTGTTGTTATGTATTTTACTTACACAGATGTTATAAAACTGACATTACATTATTATTTGTTTAAATAGTTACGGTAATTACCTTTAAATATATTTCAATAATAAGAAACTTCTATTATATTCTTTCCTATGCATATAATGTCTTTGGTGTTTCCTACACGTGAGTGGGGGCTTTTATTTACCGGCTTCCTTAGCACCCTGGGCCCACAGGCTTCCCAGGTGTCGGATTGCGAGTTCTTCCTGAGTCAGACAGCCCAAGGCCTGGGGCTCGCTTTTGCCTCTGAGCTCACCCCTCTGCCTCCTGGATTTCTGGATGTTACAGGGCGGGAGGCCCAGGGTCAGAACCAGCGCTGGGGACAGCGAACAGGGCTCCTTCGCCCGGTGCTTGGGTTGGTGCCCAGGCTGAGTGCAGCTCTGGATCCTGGGTCACAGTGTGTCCACGGACCCAGACCATCACCGTCCCGTAAGGGTGGGCAGTGAGCCCAGCTCCAGGGTCCTGTTCTGAGAGGAACTCTGGTCCCTTTACCCCAGGAGTGGGGCCACGCACGCCTAGCGGAGTCCAGGCCTCGGTCTGCAGATGGTCTGGGTCCAGTGCCTTTCTGGCCCATGGAGACATCCGTGCCGCTTGTGTGTTAGCTCTTGCCTTTCTCGCTTCCTCTCCCGCACTCCCTGCCGCCGCTCTGCACACGGGCCGGGCTGGGTGTGTGGCTCGGTCCCCTCTGTCTCAGGGGCTGTGTCTTGGCTCCTCTCCTGCCACCACGGCTGGGCCTCGCACTGGAGTCGGAGCTCTGGGAGGCGGGAGCTGGGACGCTCCCCTCCGCCGCCCTCTCCAGCCTCAGGACCCAGCTTAGACTTGGCAAGCATCACCATCCGCAGGTGGCATCATTTGGCAAGCCCAGCTAGGCACAGTGGAGAGGTGATGAGCTGCAGGCAGAGACACACCTGGATTCAACTTCTGACCCCGCCACTCTGCAGCCAAGTGACCTCAGGCACATATCTCCCCCGCTGCTCCTCGGCTCAGGGGGTGTTCATGTTCACAGGGCGCCTGGCTCACCCCTTCTGTGTCCTCGCCTCCCTCAGCCAGGCCTGGCCTAACCGGGGAGTGGCCATTCCCAGCCCTGGGCACTGTGGGCGCTATGGCAGGGCCCCTCGATCCATCCGATTGGGCCCCGCCATGGCTGGCTGGACCTTCCCACAGCCCCGCCCAGCCTAACACCAGGCCATGGCAGGGCCCCACGATCCATCCCTGTGATTGGTTGGTGGGCATGGCTTATTGGGTGTAGTGAAGGTATAGTCAATTTGCATATTGCTCTTTTATTAGATAGGATGATATTCCATAGTATGGATATACTGCATTTTATCTACCTAGTTATCAATTGATGGACATTTGGTTTCTTTCCCCCTTTTTGACTATTGTGAATAATGCTCCTGTGCACATTAATGTGCAAGTTTTTGTGTGGACAGGTTTTCATTTCCCTTGGGTAGATATCTTGGAAGTGAGTGGAATTACTGAATCATAGGGTAACTCTAATACATTTAACATTTTGAGGAACTACCAGATTTTTCCAAAGTGACTGTGCCAGTTTACATTCCCACCATGAGTGTATGAGGGTTAGTTTCTCCACATCTTCATCAACACTTGTTATTGTCTTTTTTATTCTAGCCGTCGGAGTGGGTGTGATGTGGTATCTTATTGTGGTTTGATTTGTATTTCCCTAATGACTAAGAAGTGGAGCATCTTTCATGTGCCTATTGGACATCCTCTTTGCACTTCTAACTCTTCAGGCCCTGGAGACACCAGAATTGCTCAAAGTTCTCCTGGGCTTCTCATTGTGGTTTAGAATATAATCTAAACTCGTCACTAGACCTGCCCAGTCTGACACAATCTAACCCCCTGATTCTGACCTCTCCTCTTATACCCTCTTGCTCAACCTCCTCCAACCACACTGGCCTCTTTGGTTCACACTCAGGGCATTGGCATTTGCTGTGTTCTCTGCCTGGGATATTCTTCCACCTGTGTTTCCCATAATTAGCTTTCTAGTCTGTATTAGTTTCCTCTTGCTGCTGTAACAAATACCATACATTTAAGGGCTTAAGAACTGCACAAATTGCCCTAACTGGTTTGGCTCAATGGATAGAGCGTCAGCCTGTAGACTGAAAGTTCCCAGGTTTGATTCCAGTCAAGGGCATGTACCTTGGTTTCGGGCATGTCTCCAATAGGGGGTGTGCAGGAGCCAGGCTGATTGATTGCTGTTTCTCTCTCATCGATGTTTCTGACTATCCTTCTCCCTTCCTCTCTGTAAAAAAATCAATAAAATATAAAAAGAAAAAAAACCTGCACAAATGTATTATGTTACAATTCTGGAGGTCAGAAGAACTAAAACCAAGGTGTTGGCAGGGCTGCATTCTTTGTGGAGGGTCTGGGGAAGAATTCATTTCCTTGCCTTTACTAGCTCCTAGAGGCTGCCCGCATGCCATGGCTCATGGCCCTTTCCTTCAAAGCCAACAGCATAGCGTTGTCAGATCTCTGCTTCTCTCATATCTTTCTGAATCTGACACTCCTGCTTCCCTTTTAGAAGGACCCTTGTAGCTGTATAATAAGCATTCAAACCCAAAGGCTCACACGGGCCAAATAAGGTTTAAGTTTATGTGGGCCACAAAAAAAAATATATGAAAGCTTCAATTTTCATAGAAAGGTAGGTTTATTTCTATAGAGACATGCTGGATATAAAGGGCTGAAATAAATGAGTAATCGGTAACATAAAATAATAGAACATTTTAAATAAAAATTAATACTTTTTCTTGAACATTAACTTACCAGACACAGAATAACTGCACAAATTCATAAGCGTAACGCAAATAAACCTATTTTTCTTGTTCTCCAAAAGCGAAATATTTCCTGTTGTGCACACCAAACAAGTCAGTCCAAGACTAATGACGTGGCCGTCGGCTGCTAAAATATTCGCTGCTGGTGTTAGTGAAGAGAAATGGTGCGCTTGCGTGTAAGGCACATAAGGGAAATGAATGCAACACGATTATAGTAATCAGTCATTAGCGAACATTGTAGTTTGTTATTAATAATTATGTATAACAGGATATTGTAAAAGTTAAGTTGCAAAATTTTTATTAAGATGTTTCTTACATGCTGGTATATTGGCTGGGCTGCAAAAAATATTTGTTGTGGGCTTCGAGTTTGACATACTTGCTGCTGTATAATTTTGTTAACCCAATAAATTCCATAAAAAGGGGAAGAAAAAACAAACAAACAAAACCTTGTGATTACATTGGGCCCACTCAGATAATCCAAGATAAATTCATTTAAAAACCTTTAATTGCCCTGCTGGAGTGGCTCAATTAGTTGATGCTTTAAAAAAGTTTTTTTAAAGGTTTTACCTGAGGATATGTTTTTGTTTGTTTGTTTGTTTGTTTGTTTTTATTGATTTCAGAAAGGAAGGGCAAGGGGGTGAGAGAAACATCAATGATGACAATCATTGATTGGCTCCCTCTTGTACTGGGGATCCAGCCCACAAGCTGGGCATATGCCCTTGATGGAATTGAACTTGAGACCCTTCAGTCTGTAGGCCCACACTCTATTCACTGAGCCAAACCGGCTAGGGCTGTTTTTATTGAATTTAGAAAGGAAGAGGGAAAAGTGGATTGGTTGCTTCCTGCATGTGCCCTGATTAGGATCGAATCACAACCTAGGTACGTGCCCTGACCGGGAATCAAACCCGCAACCTTTTGGTGCATGGGGACAATGTTCCAACCAACTGGGCCACCGGCCCGGGCTGCAAATCATTTTAGAAAACATAGCTTCTTAGGGCTGATTATGGTCCTGCCAGACAGGAGTAGGAAGATCCTTAATGAGACTCAAAATAACACAGCCACAAATAGGCATGCTTTTTGAATTTGACAGTTCTTGGCAGATAACATGTTTGCCTCCTGTTCCTTTCCCTATTGTTGCAACTGCATCAATTTTTTGCCCTTGGGGACAAAACAGGCTTCTTACAACTTCACACGCCTCAGCTGTATTTTGAGGGACCCAGGGACAGGGTTCCTTTGTTGGACCCTCCCCATCTTGCTCACTCATGCAGGTGCCAGCCTTTGTGCACAGCCCTGCTTTGTCCCTGCCCAGCTGTGTGACTTCAGGCAACTGACTGTCTCGCTTTAAACCTTTAGTTTTCTCGGCTGTAAAATGGGGTTGAGTTGCTGCTTAGGGGACACAAAGGTGGGGAAGGTCCTTAGCACTTTCCCCTTCTCTCAACCCGACAAGAGGTATTTGACCCTAGGGTGGGTCATTTCAGGAGGCTGTTGCCAGGTCCAGAGGGCTCTGAAGAAGGGCAAGCTTTTCTGCCACATCAGGTGAACGCCAGCAGGATTCAGGGGCTCAGACCTGGAGGCATAGTCTCCACGTGGTGTTAGCCAGCGGGGCTAAAAACAGGTTTTCATCGAGTGTATGGGAGATGGCTTAGCAATTACAGCTAACATGCACATCTCACTTACCATGTGCCGACCAGTATGCCAAGTGCTTCTAGATTTCAAACGAATCTAATCCTCTCAACAGTCTCTGAGGCAGGCACTCTTGTTATCCTCGTTAGCAGATGAGGAAACTGAGGCAGAGGGAGAGGTGAAGGCCCTTCCCCGAGCACACAGCAAGTAAGGAGCAGAGATAGAATGTGAACCTCTGAATCCAAAATCTAGGCCTGAACCATTGTTGTACTTCTCGCTAACATATGCATGTATTTTTATATTTATAGAAAAATCTGGAAGTTTAGAAGCAAAATGTATAAGCAGTGCTTTTCTTGGGATCTTCCAAATGGGATGTCATGGGGACTTTGATTTTCTTCCTTTTTCCAAATGTTCTATTACCTGTGTATGTGGAGAAAAGAGGTGTGAATAGTAACAGAGCCCTCGGCAGTGCCTTATCCCCCCAAGATCCCTATCTTGCTTGAACCCTGTTTTAAAGGTATGGTTAGATGCTGTAGGTCAATACTTTAAGATACATCACTTTCGCCCTAGCCAGTTTGGCTCAGGGGATAAAGTGTCGGCCTGCAGACTGAAGGGTCCCGGGTTTGATTCCGGTCAAGGGTATATGCCCAGGTTTCAGGCTCAGTCCCCAGTAGGAGGCCTGCAGGAGGTAGCTAATAAATGATTCTCTTTCTTCATCAATGTTTCTCTCTCTCTCTTTCTGAAATAAAGATATACACACACACACACACACACACACACACACACACACACATATTTTTAAATACATTTTATTGATTTTTTACAGAGAAGAAGGGAGAGGGATAGAAAGTCAGAAACATCGATGAGAGAGAAACATCGATCAGCTGCTTCTTGTACACACACTACTGTGGATGTGTCCGCAGCCAAGGTACATGCCCTTGACTAAAATCGAACCTGGGACCCTTCAGTACACAGGCCGACACTCTATCCACTGAGCCAAACCAGTTTCGGCTCAATAAAAATATATTTTAAAAAAAGATACAGCCCTGCTGGAATGGCTCAGTGGTTGAGCGTCAACCTGTGAATCAGGTCATGGTTCTTTCTATTCCTGGTCAGGATACATGCTTAGGTTTCCAGCTCCATCTCTAGTAGGGGGTGTGCAGGAAGCAGCCAATCACTGATTCTCTCGCATTGTAGATGTTTCTATCCCTCTCTCCCTCTCCTTTCCTCTCTGAAATCAATAAAAAATATAAAACAAAAACATCGCTTTCGTGGAGCTAAGATATCCAAACTACAAGGCACCTTAGAGCTTAATTCTATTTCTCCTGTGTTGCCTATGAGGAAATGCAACCCACAGAGACTAAGGACACGGCTGAGAGTTCACACAGCTTCAGAGCTCCTGCGGCCGCCCCACGGTTCTGTTTTCTCATGAAACCACGCTGCCTCCAGAGGGGGAGGAGTAGCAGTCGCTTCCCTCTGCTCTTTTCTCTCTGAGGCTGGAAGCAGCGCCTGACTCTGTGACATCACATCCTATTGTCCTGGAATCTGGCCTGGGGTTTCCAGTGACTAAAGTTGCAACTCAGGGAACTTTCCATTCTAGCAGGCCCTTTCCTGGAGGCTTTCTCCCTGCAGGAAACTGTCACAACCTTCCCCATTCCTTCAGAGGAGAGGGCTCTGAGGTCTCACATGGAATCCGTGGCTGTTAGGATCAGGTCCAAACCCCTAGCCCAGTGTTTCATGCCCTTAGCTATATTTTCCTGGCCTTCATCTCTGTCTCCCCTTCCTCACTCAGCCCACTTATGTTAGTATTTTTCAAACAAGGAGGCGCCGCCGGCTTCTGGTGCACGCACCACTGGGTCCCCAGGGCTTGCTGAGGACCTGGAGCACAGTAGTGCTCAATCATTTTTTGTTGAATGAATGACTTGATGTTCAGAGATTCTTGCTCTGCGATTTCTGAAACCCTAGAACTGAAGCGTGATGATTTTATTTCTAGTTAACTAAAATGCCTTTCTCAACTTCGGTAAACTCAGTGGAATAGTTTGTGACCATTCAAAAAGCCATTTATGAAGAGCTTGTAGCAACTGGGAAAATGTTTATGGTGTAAAGTTAAATAAGAACAAGCTGCAAAATCTTGCAGTCTTACAGAATCACACGTGTGTGTGTGTGTGTGTGTGTGTGTGTGTGTGTGTGTGTGTGTGTGGGTGGAGGGGGGTTGGTTAGAAGAAAAAGTACCCTAATAGGATGCTGTGTAACTTGTTTTGTTAGTGCCTCCCCTGTTATTTCCTAAGTTTTCTTTAGTAAACAACCATTAATTTTATAATAGAAAATGAAAAAAAGGAATGCATTCTTTTTAGTGTTGTCAGTGGTAGCCCCCTGCAAATTTTGTAGTGCTGCAGAGTTGGCGAAGTGCTTTGGATCCACAGGTTCTTTTGATCCTTCTAACTATTCTTAGAAGATGGAGGGCCATGGTGGGCTGGCTCCTTCCTTCCTCCCTCCCTCCCTCCCTTCCTTCCTCCCTTCCTTCTTTCCTTCCTTCCTTCCTTCCTTCCTTCCTTCCTTCCTTCCTTCCTTCCTTCCTTCCTTTTTCCTCCACTAGGGCTGGGACTTAAGAGGTGAGAGTAAAATTTAAGGAGGCATAAAGAGACACCTAATCTTCAGATGCTGAAAGTGTTACCAGCGATATTGGAGGCAAAACAGCAATACTGGCTAAGTTGGACCTTGGTTCATATATATATATATATATATTTCAGAGAGGAAGGAAGAGGGAGAGAGAGATAGAAATATCCATGATGAGAGCCTGCACCCCCCGACTGGGGATGGAATCTGCAACCCAGGCATGTGCCCTGACTGGGAGTCGAACTGTGACCTCCTGGTTCACATGGGTCGATGCTCAACCACTGATGCTGGTCGGGCTGGACCTCGGTTCTTGAGTTCAGCAAAGAAAGAATTCAGAACCAGGAACTAAAATTAAGAGAGAAAGTTTATCTGGAAAGTTACAGAGGTAGTGGAAGTAAGCCAGCTGGACTGTGCAGGCTCAGAAAACAAGTTAGAGGCAGAAGGAGGGCCCTTGGAGCTTAGGAGAGAGAAGGGCAAAGGTAACATGTAGGGGCAGAGGGAGGGAAAAAGAGGGAGAAAGGAAAGGTGCAGGGTGCAGGCTGGGGAGGTCTGAGAGGAGGCTCTCTAGAATATTCATCAGCTTTCTGTTTGATGCACCAAAATGAGATTTATTTCCCTGACTTCCATTCTTGGATGGGGTTGGCACAAATGGCACTAATGGGATTTTCTGTTATCTGTTTCCCTGAGGGGGGTGATTTAAGTTATTTACTCTCTGGTTGGGGAGAAGTATAAACCATGTACTTTAATTGCAATTTCCTAGATGACTGTAAGCTGTTTGTCTCTGTTTCCCTATTCCACTTGGTCTGGCTCACTAGCCCTAAGAAAGTGCCCCTCCTTTGGTGCCCTCCCCTGCTTTATCCTAATCCTGGCCCTGGCCCCATTCTGTGCCAGGCCCTGTTCTCTGTTCTGGGGATGTAACGGTGAACAGAACACACAAAACTTTCTCACAGGGCTCTGTTCTGGAAGGGGAGACAGGCAAACTGCTGTCACAGTGGGGGAAACAGGTTCCCTGGGGGAGTGGCAGATAAGCAGCTAAAGCTCGAGGCCCCTGACCCTCACACCTAGTGGTCTTTCTCCAAAGTCTTGTGTGGTAGCGACTTTAATATTTAGGTTCAAACGTTAATGTGCTGGTCCCCATGGGTATGCAATGGAATCAGCATTATAACGTGGGCTGCCTGTGGGCCCCCGCCGGTGGTGGAATTGCTGGTATGGTGGGGGGCAGATGGGAAAAGTCATGGACAAAGGCTGGCTAATACACGGACCCTCTCAGGAGCCATTGCTTTTCTACCTCTAAGCGGACTCTCTCACTCGCCTTCTAGCCTCCTATGTGATCACGGACCTGACCCAGCTGCGGAAGATCAAGTCCATGGAGCGGGTGCAGGGTGTGAGCATCACCCGGGAGCTGCTGTGGTGGTGGGGGATGCGGCAGGCCACCGTCCAACAGCTGCTGGACCTCCTGTGCCACTTGGAGCTGTACCGTGCTGCCCAGATCATCCTGAACTGTGAGTCCCCAAGGCGGCCCTGCGCGGCCGGCCCTCGAGCCGGAGCTGCATGCACCCTCCGGCCTTTAAGCCTTTGTGACTCTTTTAAAAAGTTAAATGAGCTTTGTGCAGCGGCAGTATCATAGCCAGTGAGGTTTCTCCGAGGCATGGTTATTACTAAGTGGAAACTTTTCCCAATACTTTGATATGACAACTTGAAATAGTCAGCATTAGTAATTAATTTTTTTAAAAAAATATTTTTATTGATTTTTTACGGAGAGGAAGGGAGAGGGATAGAGAGTTAGAAACATCGATGAGAGAGAAACATCCATCAGCTGCCTCCTGGACACCCCCCACCGGGGATGTGCCCACAGCCAAGGCACAAGCCCCCGACTGGAATCGAACCGGGGACCTTTCAGTCCGCAGGCCGACGCTCTAGCCACGGAGCCAAACCAGTTTCGGCGCAATTGAAATTTTTTGAATGAAAAAAAAAAAGTTTGAATGAAAGAGTAAGAAATGAGTCACAGAGTTTATCTCTGGTCTCGAGTGGAGAGGGAGGTCACACCCAGGCTGCCTGGATCCAGAGCCTTTATTCTTAGCTTTTCTCAAAGCACTAAGTGTTTGGGTTTCCAGGAAACAGTGTGACATTTTGCCTGCGTAGAACTTTACTCGGGCCCCGCCTTTCCTGTTCCAGCGGCCTCTGTCCTCTCAGGGCTGTGAGAGTCTTCCTACCTGTGCACCCCAGCCCTCTTTCTCTTCCCCTGGGCCTTGCTGATTAAAATCGCCTGAGGAAGAGAGAGTATAGCCTGTTTGTTTCCACATCCACAAATCCCCCGGCTGTTCTTTTATTTGGGGGGTTCAGTTGTGTTTTTACTATTGCTTTGAGTCCTCAGGCAATGTAGTGCCCCTTTCTGTACCTTTTTATTTTCCGGAGGGGAAAAAGAAGTGCTATCAATTTCTGTTACTTTTTGGAGGTGGGTATAAAGCATTTTAAGTTTCTGTATTCCAGCTGATCAAAGCAGGTTTCCCTTTCCTAATGGTAGTGAGGCAGGATAGTAAGAAGCCAGGAAAATTTCTGGGCAAGTGGAGTAGGGAAACTGAGACAGATAGTTACTAGTAAATAGCACTTTGCAGCCATTGAGAAAATGCTGTCTCCCCTAAACCAAGGGCAGTTAAGGGTAAATGGTTGGGCTCCTGGCCAGCGGCTAAGTTGGTTGAGTGCCTCTCATGCACCGAAAGGCTCAATTCCCAGTGGGGGGGGGGGGGTGGTGCAGGAGGCAGCTGACCAAATCTCTCTCATATCCATGTTTCTCGCTCTTCCTTTCTTTCTAAAAAATTAATTAAAAAATACTTTTTTAAAAAGTGCATGGTTTACACTTCTCCCCAACCAGAGGGTAAATAGCTTAAATCACCCTCCTCGGGGAGACAGATGGCAGAAGTCCAATCAGTGCCATTTGCCAGCCACACCCAAGGACAGATAAAGAGAATAAATCTCACTTTGGTCCATCATCGTAAAGTTGATGAATGTTCTATTGAAATCCTCCTCTAAATAACCAGCCTTTATTTTATTTTTAAAATACATTTTTATTGATTTCAGAGAGGAAGAGAGAGAGATAGAAACATCAATTATGAGAGAGAATCGTTGATCGTCTGCCTCTTGCACAATCCCCAGGATTCAGCCCGCAACCCAGGCATGTGCCCTGATTGGGAATTGAACTGTGACCTCCTGGTTCATAGGCTGATGCTCAACCACTGGGCAACACCGGCTGGGAAACAGCCATCCTTTAAAACCCTCAATACAAGGTTCCAGCTTGCGTTCTCCCTCTCTGCCTCCCAGGAGCACACCTATGCCTCCCTCCTTTTCCCCACACTGGCATGCGCCTCCTAAACTCTAAGGGTACCTCATGAGGCTTGCAACCAGGGCAGCAAAGGGCAGTGGCAATTCATCCAGGCAACCCCCCCAAACTTGCCCCCAAGGACCCCCTTTTCTCTGATTTCATAGTGAGCCACAGCAGCCCCGCCAAGCCTCATTTTCCCACCTAGTCCTCTGTTATTCCAGGCCCTTTTTAAAAATATATATGTTTTTGTGCTGAGGGGTAGGGGAGGCTGGGGGGGGATAAGGGCGAGGGCGAAAGGAAAACATGTACTACTATTATAAGTTATACTGCAAAAAAATCAATAAAAATATATTAAAAAAATATATATATATGTTTTATTGATTTTTTTACAGAGAGGAAGGGAGAGGGATAGAAAGTTAGAAACATCGATGAGAGAGAAACATCGATCACTGGAATCAAACCTTCATTCGCAGGCCGACGCTCTATCCACTGAGCCAAACCGGTTTCGGCCCTAGGCCCTTTCCTGTTTCACTGTCCCCAGCTTCAACAAATGTCCTCTAAAAGTTCACCTGGACTCCTGTTGTGAAATATTTCCTGCTTGAAGTCAAGAACCCACACACTACCATCAAGGGCCAGGTCCCCTTTCCGGTAACAGTAGCATTAGTTAAGCCTTATTTTGCATGTACTTGTTGAAGATTGCTAATGACCTTGCTCAGCAGTTTGAGAACCTGACTTCTGCCTACCACGTAAGGGCTTTGGATAGATTTGAATAAAACTGGTGTTTGGCAATCACCATACCAGAAGTCCTAGTGGCTTCCTCCGGCTCCAGGTACTATTACTTGTATTTAGCAGAGGCCTTCTGAAGGTTGGGCCTGAACTGAAAGGTGATGTGTGGCAAACCACACACTTCGGGGACCGCACAGGCATCCCGTCTTTTGAAATCATGTATTGCGGGTGTTGCCGGCCTGATTGTGCCAAGAGCTGGGTATGTGGGTCTCTGTTCCTTGATATTTTCTTGACCTTAATTGCTGAGACCATTGTTTCATTCACTTTGTCAAACACTAAGTGTCATAAGAATTAGAATTAATTAGTACAGGCTTATTACCCAGCTACCCGATCTGTCCCCCAGCAAATCCGCCGTGTCAGCTCCTTTTACTCCGCAGCCATTCCTGCCTGGTGTCCTGTATCAGCAATCCAGGTTCACTGCTGTTACTAGGGCAGACTATGGTGACTTTTAAATAAGATAAGACAGTTTATTTTCCTCTTCTGTGACAGTCCAAGCTGCCCAGGGCTGATGGTGTTACAGGAAAGGGACCAGGCCCCGTGTGTGGGTTCTTGACTCCATGCAGGAAAGATTTGTGACACGTGAGTCCAGGTGTTTTAGAGAGTGCATTTACTGACGCTGGGGACAGTGAAATAAGGACAGTGAAATAAGGACAGTGAAATAAGGACAGAAGAAACAGCAGGAGACCAGGCAGGGCTGCTTTGTCTCTCTAGAAACATGAAGGGGAAAGAAGTGAGCGAAGGCCAGGCTGCTGTGGGCTCGCTGCAAAGTCTGAGAAAAGGGGGCTTTGGGGACAGGTTCAGGGGGTTGGCCTGATAGGAGCCACCGCTACCCATTGCTCCCCTGGTTGCAAGTCTCCCGGGGTCCCTTAGAGTTTGGGAGATGCATGCTTGTGAGGGAAGGAAAGGAGGAAGGGAAGGGCCCGGGCTTGCTCCCAGGAGGGAGTTAGTGCTCTGGGTCCCTTGTCTTGAGTTTTAAAGCCTGGAATTTAGGGGAGGTCTTAGGAAAGGATCTCAAAAGAATATTCATCAACTTTTCCAGGTCTGTCGGTTCGGGATCCTGGTCTCCACTGATTGGTTGACACCAGGGCAGGGGTTATTAGTTGTCACAGTTGGTCTTATTTCTTTTCTGGAGCTGATATATAGCTGAGGCCTAGATGTTATTTCTAGGGAGGAAAAGGCAGGGAGGGTCTAAAACCACATGACCAGTGATATGCAGAGTCGGGGGGTCTAAACCACATGGCCAGCCATGTGCCAGGGAAGGAAAGGCCACCCTGGGGACAAGGTCTGGCACCATTTTTTTTTTTTAAATATCTTTTATTGATTTTTTTTTTTTTTTTTTACAGAGAGGAAGGGAGAGGGATAGAGAGTTAGAAACATCGATGAGAGAGAAACATCCATCAGCTGCCTCCTGCACACCCCCTATTGGGGATGTGCCCGTAACCAAGGTACATGCCCTTGACCAGAATCGAACCTGGGACCCTTCAGTCTGTAGGCCAATGTTCTATCCACTGAGCCAAACCAGTTTCGGCCCGGCACCAGTTTTACCTGTTGCTAGGCACCAAGGGCTTTCTCCTCTGGTGACCTTTTGTATCTGGCTGTAAATTTCTCGGCCAGTATGTTTAGTTACCTGTCACAGTTTCCCAATTCCACTTTCCAAAGAATTTCCCTAGCCTTTTTGTTTTGTTAATCCTTACCAGAGGATTTTTTTTTCTTTTTCATTGCTTTTCAGAGTGGAAGGGAGGGACAGAGAAAGAGAGAAACATCGATGTGAGAGACACACATTGACTGGTTGCCTCAGCCTAGGTATGTGCCCTTGACTGGGAATCAAGCCTGAGACGCTTAGGTGTGCAGGCTGGCACTCTAAGCACTGAACCACAACGGCCAAGGCTTCTTAGCTTCTCACTAACCTGCTTCAATAGGGTAGCTCAGTGGTGTAGAGGACGAGGTTCCTGCTTTGCCATTGCTCTGTCGTCTTGGGCCTCTGGCTGCTGACTCATACTTGAGATGGCTGCCCCGTGCCTCCACAATCGCGTTCCAGCCAGCAAGAAGGGTGTGCCCAGGAAGCTGCACACCTAACTTTCCTTTACAACCCACTGGCCAGGGCCTAGTCACATGATCACACTTAGTTGCAAGGGAGGCTGGGAAATGTCATCTTTAGCTGGGAGGTTATGTGCACAACTAAAGCTTCTATTACTCTAGGAGAGGAAGTAATACATATTGGAGGCACAGCAGTCTCCCTACAATCCTCCCCTTTGGGCCACCCAAATATCTATCTGTACCTGTCTTCCCACACAGAAAACATGCAAGGGAGAGAGGCCTGAAGTCCTAATCAGTTCTTTTAGCTCTGGGCCCAGGATCTGTGGGTGATTTGTAGTCTCTATCAGTGGTGGAATCTGAATAGGAAGCCAATTAAAACTCTCATCTGAAATACTTGTTGAAGTAGTTAACAAGTCTGGCTGGCAGGAATTGTAAAAAGTCCCTTCTGCTAGGGGAGCAAGTCCTTTGCTTGGTTCATCTGGCAGCCCCTTCTTCTCAGGAAGCCAGTGATTCTCAAATGTGTGTCCCAGATTTCTGGTCATCACCAGCACCTGGGAACTTGTTAGAATGCAAATTCCTGAGCCTCACCTAAACTGCTGATTCACAAACCCCAGGGTGGGGCTGGTTCTGGTGCCGATGAAGGTTTAAGAACCACTGCTCTCCCTAGCTGTTTTGGTTCAGTGGATAGAGCCTTGGCCTGAGGACTGCAGAGTCCGGGAGGCAACCAATCGGTGTGACCGACCGCATTGATGTGTTGGTGTTGCTCACTGTCTCTCACTCCTCTCCGCTCTTTCTGAAAATCAGTGGGAAAATATCCTTGGTGAGGATTAACAACAACAAAAAGAACCACTGCCCCAACTCCTGGTCCTCGACCTCCTGGCTTTGTCCTGGAGGGTTGGGAAAGGGGTAGGCATTGGGATGGGGTCGGGGGTGGGAGGAGGTCCTTCTGTTCATTATTCTCTGTGGCCTCAACTGAAGTGGGAAGTTAAAGAGTCCTAATCCTAAGAGGAACTTTTCCTGACTGCCGGGCTTAGGAGGGGCCTGTGTCATCATCTGGGAGGCTTAGAGCAGCGGTGAGAGGAGAGGCCAAAGTGCCAGAGCTGTGGCTTCCAGCCAAAGACGGTTTGTCTACCATCACTGCCGAGCTCTGGAGCTAGTGAAATGCTACCAAAGCAGGCCCAGGAGCTGAGGCTGTTGATGGTTGGGATTGGGTGGATCTAGCTCTGAGGTTGGAGGCTAGAAGCCAGGTGTGCCTCACCTGTGAGTTGAAACTCTCCCTCATTAGATACACAGAACTGGGCAAGAGACTCAGTGATGAACTAAAGAAATATTTATCAGGTGCCTGCTCTGCGCTAGGCACGGGGGACACAACAATGAAATTACAGACAAGGTCTTAGACCTCAAGGAGCTTGCAGTCCAGTGTGGATGATGACCTGGAGAGGCATAACCAACCACAGTGTGAGGGCTCAGAGAAGTGTAGGTAGGGTGGCAGATAGGTAGGAGAGGGGAAGGGGGAAGATTTGATCTCATCCGGGAGGCTTCCCCAAGGAAGTGAAACTGAAGTCTCCATTCAAAGGATGAGTGGGCCCCCCAAAGTGAGAGACCACACAGGCATTTTTGGGCAAAGGGGACAGCACCTGCAAAGGCCTGGTGGTAGGAAGGAGCCATGTTTGAGGACCCAAAAGAGGCCACACACTCTCTTAGCTAGAGGACAGTGGGAGACGAGTGGGCTGAGACTGGAGAGGGCAGGGTCAGGCCACCCAGAGTTTCACAGTTCTGGCCGTTTGCTTTCACCTGGAGCCCAGGGAAAATTTTGGAGGGCTAGTCCCTAGAGAGTATCCCACTGTTCTAGCCACTTTGTGGAATGGGGCCCTGGGTGGTTCCAGATATCAGCTGAGTAGGAGAGCAAGGAGCTTCTGGAACCTGAAAGAACTTTGGAGGCAACCAAGGTTTAGCTTCTCATCTGCTGCTGCCATCCTCCTGGGAGTCTGAAGTTCTCCATTTTTGTGTAGTTTCTCCTTGATTGTGCAATCTTTAGGTTTGGCATCTCATTCAAAGTCATTTCCTTCCTGGAGCCGAGCTCTTATTGAGTGGGGAATTTTTGGCTGCTGCCTCAAATGAAACAAGAGAATGAACTCTTTTTATCCCGAAGAGGCTGAGGTGTTGCAAGGTGAGACAGGGCTCGTGTTTGCGCTCTTGGAAGCTTTCCCAACATTCGCCCCGTCCCAACTTCCAGGGAACAATGAAACATGAATAGGGCCCTGGCCGGTTTGGCACAATGGATGACGAGTCGGCCTGCAAACTGAGGGGTCCCAGGTTAAATTCTGGTCAAGAGCCAGTACCTCAGTTGCAGGCTCTGTCCCCAGCCCTGATCCCCAGCCCCGGTCAGACAGGAGCGGGAGTATACCAGAGGCAGCCGATGGATTTTCTCACAATGATGTTTGGTCTCCCCCTTCCTTCCACACTCTCTAAAAGTAATGCAGACATATCCTCAGGTGAGGATTAAAAAGAACCAAACATGAGGAGGCAGACCCTATGGCCAGTAAGGGCTTGCTGGTAAAGCTGGTAGTATTGGGCCAAGACCTTCCAGGTTAGGTGTCACTATGTCTGGGTTCTAGTCATATAACTTGGCTTTAGCAACTAATATATACCTGGCAAGCATCTTATCGCACAAATCTTGTTATCCCCGTGTTATAATGAGGCAACTGAGGCTCAGACATTGAGTCACGTGCCTGGGATGGGAACTCAGGCCCACTTAACCTTAACCCTTCCTGGGGTAGTCACTGGATGGCATCAAGTCTTACTTCCCTCCTCTGAAAAATATAAACTCAGTTTATAATTAGATGCCTCTTGTTTAGCTTAATGTCAGGACCATGTCAGTTTTATAACGAATGGAATCCAGTCCCTAACACAACAAATGAATGAATGGGGAAGGATGAGTCATTTTAGCAGCTGTTGCAGTACAGGTCCATGGCGGGGAAGGGAGGGGGTAGGGGAGAGAAGGGAAACAGATCATGCCCTCAGATTTGCCTAATTTTATCTCTAGTTCGAATTGGTAATTTTGAGTGGGGTGTGTGTAGTGGGGACAGAACTGTGGATACCCAGGAAGGTTGAGTGAGCCCCAGGATTAGGAAAGGAAAAGAAAAGGCCTAGAAAGCTATGTATGGCCACCCAGCATCAGGGTTCTTTAGTTATGACTGAATCACTTTCATTTGTTTATTTCAACCATCTGAGTCAGCTGAAGAATAAAAACAAATGTATAAGTATTACCTCACTGTTTAACTTGGGGGCTGTGAAGGATGGGGGATTTCCAGAATGTGCCCACAGAGGAAAGACCTTGTCAGCAGCTAGAGGCCCTTCTGCTCACGTGTGTGGTGCTGGGTTTGCTACTGTGTCGAGCATTCCTGGGCAGCCGGGGCGGAGACCCCCGACCCCTCTGCCAAGGGCCCACCATGTGTAAGCCTTTCGACGGAGGGAAATGGGGCCTAAATAAACAAAGTAACTGTCCTAGGTTTCACCTCACTGAGGTATACAGCAGAGAGAGCAATTGGACCTTTTCCCCAGAGCTGTTATCGCAAGTAAATAGGCCAACCATGCAGGAGAGCACCTGGGACAAAGCCTGATCTAGACTTAGGGACGACGGTAACAGCAGTCACACTAATAGCGTATAACGGTGGAGCACTGTCTTACCTCCTGCTCGTGGCAACTCCATGGTATGGGGACAACCCCCATGGTATGGGGACAGCTCCTCCTCTCATTTGTCAGATGAGACTTAGAAAGCTTCCCTTGCCAATGAGCCTGACTGTGGCTGGCACAGCTGGTTGGAGCATGCTGGAGTGCCGTGAGCTCATTCGGCTGCGCTGCGTAAGTGATGCATAAGGCGCTACGGAAGTGATGCGCCTTAGAGAGTGTGGGATATCCTGAAAACAAAGCAGCGTGGGCAAGAAGGCAGGCCCACCACCTGCTGTGAACCTCGAAGTAGACAGAGAAAGACACTTCTGCTCCCCCACCTCTATCCCCCTGGTACCTGAAACTCAACCTTCATTACCTAGGGAACTTTCACAAATATCCAGACTCTGATGTGCTTGGTCTGAGAACTGATAGTCAGCCCCTCAGCACGTAGCCACCAAAGCTGTTACTTCCATCACTGGCATTCTCTGAGGGTCCAGCAGGGAGAAGGTCCCCTGGCTGCCTGTCCTCCTGTGTGTGACCAGGCTGGCCACCAGTGGTGTGGGCAGGCACAAGCAGGTCCCGTCTCTCTGGCTGGCGCCTGTGTTATGCTCCCCACACCACTGAGCCTTTCGAGGCCACACCATGGCTCACTGATTCCCAGTTTTTCATTTAGAGGTTTAAAATATTGGAAATGTTGAAAATGATTATTTACCTCAAATGCTCCCTTCAGAGACCTTTACTTGCGGAACAGAGTATTTTTTTGTTTTTGTTTTTGTTTTTGTGTGTGTGTGTTTTGTTTTTGTTTTGTTTTTTGCATTCAGGCAGGGAGAGAGGACAGAGTTCAGAGGATGACCATTGGTATACAGTTTGTCCTGGCCTTGGACCAACTACTTTACATATCCTGTCCCACTAAGCCCTGGAATAGTCGTATATTATGTATTCTGGCTCCACAGAAAATACAAATGATGCTCAGAGGATTAAGAAATTTGCTCTCGGACACAGCTAGGAATTTTAGAGGCTGGATCTGGAAATGGGAGCTTCCCCACATTTACTCTTGGTTCTGTTCTTTTAAAAATTATTTATTGATTGATTATCGTTGCTTGCTTCTTGTTTGTACCCTGACTGGGCACTGAACCTACAACCTTGGAGTATTGGGGCAACACTTTAACCAACTGGGCTATCCGGGCAAGGCCTTGGTTCTATTTTTTCTTTTTTAATCCTCACCTGAGGATGTTTTTCCATTAATTTTTAGAGAGAGGGAAAGAGAGAGGGAAAGAGAGAGAGAAATATCGATGTGAGAGAAACATAGTCATTGGTTGCCTTCTGCACAGCCCTGACCAGGGCCCAGGCCGGGAAGGAGCCTGCAGCCAAGGTATGTGCCCTCGACCGGAATCAAACCCAGGACCTTGTGGTCGGCAGGCTGACGCTCTATCCATTGAGCCAAACTGGCTAGGGCTATTTTTTTTTTTTTTTAATCCTCACCCGAGGACATACTCTCATGATTTCAGACAGAGAGGAACAGAGAGGGAGAGAGAGAGAGAAACATCAAGTGGTTGCCTCGCATACACACTCTGATGAGGGGAGGGGAGATTGAACCTGTGATATGAGTATGTGCCCTGACTGGGAATTGAACCCTCGACCTTTTGGTATACAGAACAATGCCCCAACTAGCTGAGCCAGAGTGGTCAGGGCACCTCAGTTCTATTGTGTATGTGTGTGTGTATTTTTAATCACAATTTATATTTTTGGGTTGATGCTGCAGTCAAGTTTGTGTGGAATCTTTCTGAGACTGTAATCGAGGGGGGAAATGTCCTGGAAGCCTGGGGTTGCGCCTACGCGTCTGTCATAGTAATGATATAACCAGCTTGGCCTTCGCAGACAGGAAACCCAAAGTGAGATTTGAAGCTCATCACCACCCCTTCTCATGAACACTTTGGCCTCCGTTACCCTGTCTTGCCCTCGAGGTTCTATTTTTATTTCCATGACACTCTGGTGCACCCGCCCCATAGAGTGGGTGTTGTATCTGATCAGCTATCAGCGGCCAGGTCTCCAGGCGTGAAGGGCAGAGAGCCACACCTTCGCCCTCTTCTGCTTTTGATGGGGGAACGGAGGCAGGAGAAGACCTGCTCTGTATCTTCCAACTCAGATCAGGTGCCAGCAACTCAAGAGTAGAAATTTATTGTCTGCATCTAAAAGACATCTGAAAACCCATAGCACGCTCAGACGGGGGTTTCACAGGAAACCAGAACCTCTCATCAGATTGTCTCCTTGGGACTGACGGAGTGATGTGGGGCTCCGGTCAGCTGATCTCCCCGAGTGTGACAAGCCAGCCTGAAAGGTGCTGACGGGCTCAGCCACAGGGCATCCTCTCCCGTGTGGGGGGCAGCTGTAGGCCACTCCCAGCTGTAGGCCACCGCAAGTCACTGAGAAAGAACGAGATAAACAAGAGAGGAACCGGACTCTCCTCAGAATGGAAACACAACAACGCCTTTTACATTCCCCATGGGCGGGGGCCACAGAGGGCAGCCCTAAATGGGCGATTCGGCCAGATGTGTCTTGACGGAGACAAAAAGGCCTGTGCAGAAAGGGGGACAGAGTCAGCAGGAAAAGGGCCCTGAGCTCAGGTCGGGCCGGTGGTCACCCTTCCCCTGTTTGACCGGGAAGGGTGGAGAGGCCCAGCCAGGCCTCTGACAGGGGGACAGTGCTTCTTCCGGGGCGACAGGCTGTTAGGGGTGCGGGTGGGGCCTCCAGGAAGCCGAAGCAGTGGGGAGCAGCTCCTACTCTTGTGGCCTGGCTCTGCAGGAAATGGCAACCTGGGGTCACGAGAGGAGCTGGGTCCACCTCTGCCTTTTTGCCTCATACACAGATGTATGAGGACGCACTAACGTGGCCCTTTGAGGAACATGGATCCTGCCCTAGGCAGTCTGTGGAGGAAGGGTGTCGGGAAAGAGGCCATCTCCTAAACGGGGGGGAGTTGTCAGGGAAGATAAAGACACAAGGACACCAAGCGGCATGGGGTGGCCCCTTCCTGGCAGGGGCACAGTATTAGTATCCGTACGCCCCTAGAATCAGTCAACTCGTGAATCTGCATTCACCGAGGAGGTGGTTCCGTGTTGCATTTTGTACAAGGGACTGTGCTCTCCCCTGTCTGGGGAGGCAGCTGTGCTACCTAAGACACAGCCCCGTGACTCCAGGGGTCCTGCCCGCGGGGCTGCCGCTCGCTCGTGCGTAACCAGCTTCTGGGCCCCCAGTTTCGGCCAGAGGGCCTCCACCTGATGGGAGTTGGAGAGAGGGTGGTGTGGTCCATGACCACCCTTCTGAGGACCCCAAGTGGGGCGACGTGAAGTGTGTGTTCTCCAGGGACCGCAGCCCTTGCCTCTTCACATTCCTTCTGGGAGGGGATCCCCCTTCCTGCCTCAATGCCTCTTTGTTTTACTTTTCTCCCTCAGGCGGGGCTCCTCACCTCCCGAGTCCCAGTTTCTTTCCTTGCTAACTATCAGTGCACGCTAGACACTTGGTAGCAAATACCAGCAGTGAGTTGGATCGGAATTTAGTGACCCCCTGCTTACTAATCTGGGCCCGATGGATTTTCCAGGGCACACGGTTTTTGGTAACTCTAGTTCAGAAGACTCAGTTCCATACCCTCGCCAGTGTGGTTCAGTGGATAGAGCATCAGCCTGTGGACTGAAGGGTCCCGGGTTTGATTCCGGTCAAGGACGCATGCCTGGGTTGCAGGCTTAATCCCTAGTGTGGGGCGTGCAGGAGGCAGCTGATCAATGACTCTCTCTCATCATTGATGTCTCTCTCTCTCTTTTCCTCTTCCTCTCTGAAATAAAATATGTGTAAAGAGAAGACTCAGTTCCAGTTATTAATTTAGTTAGCTTGCTTATTGATTTTGTTTCTTAAGAAACATGCATTTTGCCTGGCCAGTGTGTCTCCGTGGTTGAGTGTTAACCTGTGACCGGAGGTCAGGGCTTGATTCCCGGTCAGGGCACAGGCCTGATCCCCCGTCGGGTACATGCAGGAGGAGGCCAATCAATGATCCTCTCTCGTCACTGATGTTTCTCTCCCTCCCTCCCTCTCCAAAATTAATAAAACTATGTTTTAAAAAAGAAACATATTTTTCTATGCAACAAATACAGGATCACTGTTGAAAAATTCTATAAGGTGAATAAACTGGAAAACAAAAACCTCCCCAAATTTACTGATAATTACACCACCTAGAAATAATCACTTAACATTTTGTGTCTGTTCTTAGGCTCTTTTTCTCTCCACATACAGATGTCTTCTCTAGTCTTACACGTATTTTACCCAAACACTGGTAACATATGTATGCTTTTTTGTTCACTCAATATATTAACACCTTTCCACGTCCATGGATATACACAGAACATCTTTTTCTTTACTGTTGAAGCGTGGAAAACACACACGTTAAGAATTAAGTGAGGGAGCCCGGCGGTTGTGGCAGTGGCAGCGGCGGGGCTGCTGCCCCCCCGAGCGATGGGGAGACTGCTCCAGAGGAGGACAGGGAGGGTCAGGTCCTAAGGCCGCCGCCTCCCAGACTCCACGTGGCCCGGCACGCTGGTGGTGATGGAAGATGGAGCCACCTAAGGAGATTCGGCCACTCTCTGACTCCCAACAAAGGCCACCATTTCTTGAGCACCTACTCTGTGCTGGGCAGCATTCTGGACATTGGGGTGGATTCAAAAGAGATAAAAGGCACAGTGCTATCCCTCGAGCATCTTGTAATTTAATTTGGGAGCTGAAACCCACTCAAATGATGTGATGTAAGAATGGTAAGAAGCATTATTTTACTAGAATAGGCACTCGGAAAAAAGTTCATGCGTCTGTCCTTGTCAAACCCATTGATGTCTTAGCTCACAAAATAACCAGATGAAAACAAAGCCATTAATATTCACTTAAAAGAAGATACGCAGAACTCTGGCAGGTGTGGCTCAGTTGGTTGGAGGGTTGTCCCATTTATTTATTTATTTATGTATTTATTTTTAAAGGGATTGCTTATTTATTTATTTATTTATTAAATATTTTATTGATTTTTTATAGAGCAGAAGGGAGAGGGATAGAAAGTCAGAAACATTGATGAGAGAGAAACATCGATCAGCTGCCTCTTGCACGCCCCCTACTGGGGATGTGCCCGCAGCCAAGGTACATGCCCTTGCCGGAATCCAACTCGGGACCCTTCAGTCCGCAGTCCGACGCTCTATCCACTGAGCCAAACCGGTCTCGGCGCGTTGTCCCATTTACTGAAAGGTCTCGGGTTTGATTCCCAGACAAGGCACCTACCCGGGTTTCAGGTTTGATCCCCAGGTGGGGCTCGTGCTGGAGGCAATCCATGTTTCTGTCTCGCATCAATGTTTCTCTCTCTCTCCCTCTGCCTTCCTCTCTAAAATCAATAAAAATAGCACTTACCGGTTTGACTAAGTGGATAGAGCGACGGCCTGTGGACTGAAAGGTCCCAGGTTTGATTCCGGTCAAGGGCATGTACCTTGGTTTCGGGCACATCCCCAGTAGGAGGTGTGCAGGAGGCAGCTGATTGATGTTTTTCTCTCATCAATGTTTCTAACTCTCTATCCTTCTCCCTTCTTCTCTGTAAAAAATCAATAAAATATGTTTAAAAATAAAATTAATAAAAATATATCCTCAGGTGAGGATTAAACAAAAAAAAGAAGATACTCAGGAGTTGTCAGTAACTGGTTGTTCAAGCTGGATGGAGTTCTCCATAATGCCTTCCAGACAGGGTTTATGGGACAGCCTCAAAGGCTGTAGTTTCTTATGCCCTCGGTAGCTCTATTGGTAATTGAGTTAATGAACTGTTTTACTTAAGAACCTGTAGAACCCCTCCTAGAGGAAGAGATGCAAGTGTTATATGGTGAATAAAATAAAATAGAAGCTCTTTTATTAAAAAAATTTTTTTTAATGAGTAGTAAAATACATAGAGACAGAAAGTAGGATGTTGATTGTCAGGAGCTGCGGGAGGGGAATGAGGAATTAGTATTTGATGGGGACAGAATTTCTGGAGATGGATGGTGGTGGTAGTTGCACAACAACGTGAATGTACTTAATGACGCTGAACTAAACACTTAAAATGGTTATGATAATAAATTTATGTCATGTGCATTTTACCATAATTAAAAAATAAGTATATAAAGCTAAAAAAAAGTGTAAACAATTTAGATGAAAATGAAGACTCCCATCCTACTCTTTATACTCACGTTACAGGCTGTAGAAGAGCTATCCAGTGTTTTAATGAAGTTCCTGTGTTTTGAGCTAAGCCATTGACACACAGCGTTTTCTCTTAGTTCTGGTGAAAGTTGTCTAGAGTAAACACAACTGGGAATGGATGAAACTGGTTGGTTTCCATTCTAGGGCCTAAACTCTGAACAGTTAAGCTCTGCTACTTATATAAGATAGTTTTATTTAAAAGAATACTTTATCAGTGACAGTCAAAGAAAAAGTTACTTTTTCTTCCCCATTCAGCCTTCTTGTTACTTCTATGCATTCCCTTCAGTCTTTCTTCAGCTACCACCCAGTTTCCCTGCTTTTTTGAGCAGGGGGGATACGGGGCAGTGCCATCTGTAGGTGATGGTAATGACCTTGGTATTTGAGTAGTTCTGTCCTAACCAATGAGAAGGGGCAGTGAAACCAGTCCTAGGTTTGAATCTTACCAGCTGTTTGATTCAGGGAAAAATAATTTTGCCTCTGAGAGCCTCCATGTGCTCAGAAGAAAAAAAAAAAAAAGCAGATAATTGTTAACCAGCCTAGATTGTCATGAAAGTCAAATAAATCTGCTTGGTGCCATACAAGTGTAGTGCCATGCATTTAGGCATCATTAATATTGTTCTGGTCCCAAAGCTTGCGTTTGAAGTGCTTTGGCTCCGAGAGACATTTTACCTGTTGGAAAATGGGGAGTCAAAGGCTCGAGGGGGATTGTCTCAGCTCCACCTGATGATGCAGGTGTGAGTGTTAACCAGGCAGAAGTCTTGGGTGCCCCCATTTTTGTGGTCCTCAAATATGGGTCTACTGCAAACCACCAGAGAGTGAGGGGCCATGCACGCAGGCCTGCAGAATTTGGATTTGATCTGGGAGGCAATGGGGAGGTATCAGGAGTCAGGTGAAGAGTATATCCTTTACCCAGATGAGGGGGTCGCAAAGACTTTAAGCAGAGGAGTGATGAGGCCAGATCTGTATTTTAGTGAGATGCAGCCTGGGAGGGCTCAGAAAGCCTCCGAGCTGGAGGCAGTGGCTGCGGGGAGAGATGACTCCAGGGCAGCGATGGAGGAAGCTGCCTGGCATAGAGTCGGCTCTGAGAAGCTGGGTGGAAGCCATTGTAGACACGCTGACAGTACCTTGGGGTTTCCCAAACTGATGCAAAGGGGAAGTGATTACAGAAGGCAGGTGACCTCCACCCAGGCTCCTTTGGCTAGCCCTGTCTGCCCAGCTGTGTGATCTTGGGGAAGTCATTAACTTGCCCAGGCCTCAGTTTCCTCATCTCTAATGGGATAAAATGGAAAATCTTTGTGAGGATGTATGCAAAGCTGGGCCTGGTGTCGCAGTGCTGGCACTCAGGTGACGTAGCTGCTATTTTCAGAGTCCCCATCTCTAAAACAGGGAAAGATGCATATGTTTCCACTGCTTGTGGAAGGGGAAGCTGTTGGACTAGCCAGAACTTTTATATTCAGGGGCTCAACTAGAGACTTAGCAGGATGGATAACTTTAACCCATGTGTTCAGGGAAATGCATAATTTATAGAGCCCTTTCATTTTCTTTCAAATATGTTTTTATTGATTTGAGAGAGAGGAAAGGAGAAAGAGAAACATCAGTGATGAGAATCATTGATCAGCTGCCTCCTACATGCCTCCTGCTGGGGATGGAGCCCGAAACCTGGGCATGTGCCCTGACTGGGAATTGAACCGTTACCTCATGGTTCATAGGCCAGTGTTTAACCCCTGAACCATACCAGCGGGGCTATAGAGCCCTTTCATGCCTGTGTTCTCACATTTCCCTCCCAACAGCCTATGAGGTAGGCAAGCAGATATTAATATGATTTTCCTGTTATAGGTGAGGAAACAGGGCCTTGGAATGAAAGTGACTTTTTGCTCGGCCGGTGTTGCTTAGTGGTTGAGCATCTCACCCATGCACCAAGAGGTTGCTGTTCCATTCCTAGTCAGGGCAAATGTCCCGGTTTCAGGCTTGATCCCCAGGAGGGGGGCATGCAGGAGGCAACTGATCAATGTTTCTATCTTTCCCTTCTCCCTCTCTCTTCCTCTCTCTCTAAAAATCAATAAAAAAATTTTTTTAAAAATAAAGTGACTTGTCTAAGGGCACACAACTAGTAGGATTACATTTTTTTTTAATCCTCACCTGAGGATATGTTTATTTATTTTAGAGAAAGGAAGGGAGAGAGAGAGAGAGAGATTGATGTGGCAGAGAAACATCAATGAGTTGCCTCTGGAATGCACCCTGCCTGGTGATCAAACCCGAAACCTTGGTATGTGCCCTGACCAGGAATCGAACCTGAAACCCTTTGGTGTGTAGGATGATGCTCTAACCAACTGAGCCACCTGGCCAGGACACAGCTAATAGGATTAGAAACCAGCTGTTCTGACTCAGAATGTCAGAGCTGAAGCGATCGCAAGAGATTGTCCTGACCAACCACTACATTTTACAGAGTCCCAGGCTCTGAGGGAGAGAACTCGCTGGGGAACATGGTGCCTTCGAGGCAGAACCGGGACTAGACCAGCCTCCGATGGCTTTTCCACTTCATGGAATAATAACACCTTTCTTCCATTCCAACTTGTTTCAGGGAAACCAGCTCCTGAAATCAGGCCTTCTGCCCCAGACTTCCCAGGTGCCGAGAAGCCAGGACGGCCCTGGGCAGCTTCTGTAAGGAACACGGAGGATGAACAGAAAAAGGAGCAGCTTGTGAGGCCAGCTGCCTTTCCCGGCCCAGGTATTTTTAATTAAATTAAAATTTTTTATTTAAAGAATACTTACGGAAATGATTTATCTATAAGGATATTCAGCTCAGTATATAATGGCAAAAAAATAAGAAACAACAGAATGGTAAAATTAATGACAAGTCATTGCAATAATATGTTAGCCCAGGGGTCGGCAAACTGTGGCTCACGAGCCACATGCAAGCTCTCGAGCCTCGGTTTGCCGCTCTGTTGACTATTGAGTTTGCCGACTGCTGGCCTAACATCATACTGTTAACATTATTAGCATAATAATGCTGTTAACAATGATTCGGATATGTACGCATACATGAAAGCATGCTTACGATATTTTAAGTAAAAAAAGTTAGATAATAAAAGAATATACTATTTTTTTACCATTTTTTAGGAAACAAAGAACTCATTGAATAAGGGATGTGTGCCAGACACTGTTCTAAGCACTTCAATGATGTCAACTTGTTTAATCCTTCTTAGCTGTGAGCTTGGTGATTATCTTCACTTCACCGATGAGAAACTGTGAGTGCAGAGAGTTAAAGAGCCCGCCAGGGTCATATGCCTGGGGCCAGAGTATTTTATCTGTGGTTTCCCACGCCCCCAGGACAGACTGGCCCTGCATGCCAGCTCCAGGCTTAGGAACCTCAGGAGCTCTCTTTGTTTTCCACAGGCCCAGGGCCTGGCCTCACAGCCCTGTGGTAGGGGGCTACATGCCCCGCCCACCGGGTCCGCTTTGCCAGTCACACATCCTTTGCTTTGTTCTGTGGCACCTGAAGCACCAACAGGAAAGTGATTTGCTCAAGGTCACATGAGTAGGAAGTAGCATCTGAGCAGTGTCATTTGAATGCTTCTGTCCCTAACCTCTGCACACACTGCTATCCCAATGCGTTTCAAACCACTTCAGTTTGTCTCCATTCTGAGTTATTTCCTGTAGCTAAAGAAAAGAAGTCCAGGGAAGGGCTCAGGGACAGTTTACCTCATGATGGCAGGACTCAGCCAGCTGTAACTTCCCCGAGGGGAATTGCCACTCGTGCCCACATCTCCATTTCACCATCCCTCCTCTGGAGTCCAGCCTCCCTTCCTCTCTCCTGCAGCCTCCTGAATGTGAGCCAAAGAGCCCAAACCCCTGAAACCTCAGTTCACTAATGTGGATCCTGAAGCCACGCATGAGCTTTTGCATTAGACAGACCCGCCTTTGTGTTCCAACTTTGCCACTTTCTAACAGAATTATTTAGCCTTTCTGTGCCTCAGTTTTGTCTTCTATATGGGCATAATAATAGTACCTACATCATCATGTTGTGGTGAGGAATCATACACCACAGATTTGCTCATTAAATATTAGCTGCTGTCGCCCTGACCGGTTTGGCTCAGTGGACAGCATTGGCCTGCGGACTGAAGGGTCCCAGGTTCAATTCCAGTCAACAGCATGTACCTTGATTGCGGGCACATCCCTAGTCAGGGGTGTGCAGGAGGCAGCTGGTCAATGTTTCTCTCTCATTGATGTTTCTAACTCTCTATTCCTCTCCCTTCCTCTCTGTAAAAAACGCAATAAAAATATTTTTAAAATATTAGCTGATGTCCCCCTGGTTGGTGTAGCTGGGTTGGGCTCATCCAGTGCACAGTTACCAGTTTGATGCCTGGTCAGGGCGCAGGCCTGGGTTGTGGGCTCCATCCCCAGTAGGGGGCGTGTAGGAGGTAGCTGATCACATTTATGTTTCTTCCTCTTCCTTCTCTCTAAAAATCAATAAAAATTTTTAAAAAATTATTTATTATTATTTTTAGTCCTCACCTGAGAATATTTTTCTATTGAGTTTTAGAGAGAGTGGAAGAGAGAGGGAAAGACAGAGAGGAATATTGATGTTAGTGAAACACATTGATTGGTTGCCTCCTGCACAAGCCTCAGACAGGGCCTGGGCTGGGAAGGAGCCTGCAACCGAGGTATGTGCCCTAAACTGGAATCGAACCCAAGGCCTTTCAGTCTGCAAGCCAACATTTTTTCCACTAAGTCAAACCAGCTAGGGCTAAAAAAAAAAAATTTTTTTTTAAATGTTCGCCGATGTTAGGAATGTTCCAGACACCCCAGATAGTTCAAGTCTGGAAAATTAATTCTAGGCCAAGGCGTCTGAGTTATTTCCTGTAGCTAAAGAAAAACAAAGTGCAGAACTTTGATCAGCAATTAAAGATAAGGGGAAATAGTCATAAAGTAAATGTGATACTGGTTGATGGTCAACGGGAAACATGGTAATAAAGTAAGGAAATTCTAGGGGAATGCTGGTCAGGATGGGGAGGTTACAGGTGTAGCCACTTGTGTTGTTCCTTGTCTAGGTGACTGCCAAAGCCAGCAGCACACGTTTCTGCCAGCTCTGTCCCTTCAGTTTCTTGAATGCCCCTCAGAAGCACATGTGCCCTGGCGGGTCGAGATGATAAATACAGTCTATAGACAGGAAGGAAGTTGATTGTTTATCTTTGCCCACACTGAAAATAAGAGAGTAATTGTTCATTTCATCAAATAACCCAAAGCTTATCCTCTCTTGGGAAAACCCCAAACTTCCTTTGGGCCCCAAAGTTTAGACTGATTACCTGGTAGGAATGGAGAATGCGGAGGCAGCGAGGTTGGGTGGGCGTGATGAGTGGGAACAAAGACTGCCTATGTGCAGGAGACACTAGGTACTGCCTGGTGAGTCACACTGACAGCCAGGGAGGTGTGGGCCCCTGTTGCTCCCACCCCTCACCTTGATAATGGGGCAGGATGCATAACCTGCGAGAGCTTCCTGGCTGAAAGAGTGGTGGGGTTGGGATTTAGCTCAGGTGAATTGCCCAGAGCCCACTTTTGTTTTTTTTTTTAATTTAGAAACCATTTGATATTTTAGAGAGAGGAAGGGAGAGAGAGAGAGAGAGAGAGAGAGAGAGAGAGAGAGAGAGAGCGCGAGCGAGCGCGATTGGTTGGCTCCCATAAATGCCTCAACCAGGGGATCAAACCTGCCACCTTTTGGTGTACAGGAAGACACTCTAACCACCTGAGCCACACCGTCCAAGGCCGGAGCCCACATCTTACCCCCTGAGAGAGAGAGAGAGAGAGAGCGGGCGCGATTGGTTGGCTCCCATAAATGCCTCAACCAGGGGATCAAACCTGCCACCTTTTGGTGCACAGGAAGACACTCTACCACCTGAGCCACACCGTCCAAGGCCGGAGCCCACATCTTACCCCCTGCTTGTACTCACCCCCTTGCAGTAGGTGAGGAGGAAGTGGGAAGGTATGTGGAAGAGGAAAATATTTGAGTAGGGGAGCCACAGACAGATTCGGAGCACCTTGTTAAACAAATTCTCAAAGCAGAATCCAGATAAAAGGGCTCTGAGTAGCTGACATAACTCAGAAAGCCTTCACCATGGAAGAGGCCATTGTGCTGTCCATAAGAATCTATTTACACTTATTATACACAGTTCTCCAGCCGTGGTGATTAATTAATCCAGGTTATGGTTAGTTTATGGTGATAGTGCACTGATGGACTGAGGGTGTGTGGGTGTGTGTGTGTGTGTGTGTGTGTGTATGTGTGTATGTGTAGTGTCCTGTCCCGTTTTGGGGTTCTGTCATGCAGTGTGGGTGTGCAAACACGATACCTTCTCAAGTGTAGTTCTTTCAAATATGACCAAAACTGGCAAATGTGGAAAACAAAAACAAAAATAAAAAACAAAGCACTGACAACTCTGGAAGCCATTGCAGACCTAGAAGCTGAGCCTCCCAGGGGAGAGGCTCAGGCTGGCTTGCTGGGCTCTGGGGGCTGAAAGAGCCTCAGGCTTTGTATCAGAGGAGTGGTATCAGCTGCCGGGTTCACAGTTTAGCAAGGATCGGTGTTTCACCTGTTTCCATTTCCAGTCTTCTGCATTATTTTATGGCCCAAAGTTCAGATTAATCATTCTTCTCCTGATATGTCAACCAAAATACGGGGAGCAGGTGAATCTCACCCGCCTCTCTGGGGTCAAGGCCAGGTTCCCTTGGAATTGTGGCCCCCAGTTACTCAGAGACCTCACTGTCAGCATCAGTAAAGAGTAGATGATAATGGTACCTACCTCCCAGGAGGTAGAGTTAAACGAGTTAAAACAGTGAGGCATTTAGAGCTGTCGCTGATGCCAATGTTTGCAATGTTTCCCTCCACACATTCCAGTTGCACTGCCTCGGTGCCCTCCCACCTCGTACCCCCTTAACATTTCCCCATCTCTCAAGCCCAGGTCACATGCTCCTCCCTCTGTGAGACCCTCCTTGGGACACCCTCCTTGGTCTCCCTGCCTGTTACGGCTAGCCTCTCCTACTCTGACTCAGAGGCTTGTCATGGCCTTTCCTGCCACGGTGGAGGTTTCTGGAAGGCAGGCTTCATAGCTAACTTTCCGGTGTCCTCGGATCCTTGTGAGGGAGGTGTGACAGTGTAGGGATTAGATGTCACAGACGATACTCCATTTGAAGGCTGGTTCTGCCACTTACTATGTGGCCCTGGGCAAGTGGCCACCTTCAGTGCCTCTGTTTCTCCACCTGCCAAATATGGACCAATCCATAGGGTTGTCATAAGGATTCATTTAGGTACTGCAGGAGGATTGTGTAGTCCGGTGCCTGGAAGTGCCAGGAAATAGTAGCTGTCATTATTGACAACAATCAGAGCCTGGTTTGGTCAGGGGACTGCCAGGGACCCCTCCCTCTCTCCTCAGGGGTGCCACTTTCTGACCCACAGACCCTTCTTTCCAGGGCCTGCTCCAGCCAGAGCCAGCCTCCTGCCTCCTCCTGAAGATGGCCCTTCTTCCTTAAAAACTGACCTTCCTGCTTCGTCTGACCCAAAGGTAAATCCCCATCTGAAAGCCATATCCCCAGTTTGTGGCACTCTTTCTCAAAACAGCAATGCATTTATTTCCTGAGACCAGTGTGGGGATTAGAATGGGGGGAGGCAGAGGAGGGGACGGGGGAGGAGACCAATTGAATTACTCTGAGCTTCTAAGGTGTAAGTACTGACAGTCAATAAAACTGGGATGGGGTTGGGGGCGAGGGGGTTCATGCACTAGTGAATAAACATTTTTAATGAGCTTTTCCATTATTTGTGTATAAATGAGACCTGATAATTGGCAGGTCTCATTTATACATAAATATATTGGTTGTAGTAGTATTTGCTTACAAACAGTTTATTTTTCAACCCAAAATAGGTTTGTGTTATTCTGAATTTTCAGTGACGTGGGTCCAGACCACATGTGACTTTCATGGGTCTTGGGCACTTGTGCCTTCACAGGCCCTTTCTTTCATTAAAAATAATTTCTGTTTTACAATTACATTGATATAAAACTGAATGTAATTCAAGCTAGATGAAAAATGAAGACATTTTCTTTGACTTTAAAAGTTTGTTTTTGTTCCTCTGATTTTACAAGAAATTAAAACATATTCTTTGGCCCCTGAAAGTGTGTGGGCAGGGTGCCTGGTGAAGCAGCTAGCACTGCAGGGCTGATGAATGAAGCTCTGCCAAAAAGGAGACTCACTTACACAGGGTTTTAATTTTCTCTGAAAACTAAGCATGCCTAAAGATGATAACTTGGGAGAATGATCATTGTGTAATCTAAGTGAAAACACCAGATATCAAAACAATGTGTGCATCATGATTCTAGTTTGTGAAATAAATTCTTATATATCTGGTCTGCAAGAAACTCACTGCCCTTGAATAGCAGCTAACTGGGTAATGGGATTAATGAGACCCCCCCCCCCCCACTAATTTTCTAAGACTGTTTAAAAGAGCATAAAATTTTTTTAAAAATGTTAAGTCTTGTACACCTATTTTTAAGAAGGGAAGCGGTTGAAGCAGAGGTGCTGCTTTTCGTAGGCTTATCCACACAAGCAGTCTTTTTTTTTTTTTTTAATATGTTTTATTGATTTTTCACAGAGAGGAAGAGAGAGGGATAGAAAGTCAGAAACATCGATGAGAGAGAAACATCGACCAGCTGCCTCTTGCACGCCCCCTACTGGGGATGTGCCCGCAGCCAAGGTACATGCCCTTGACCGGAATCGAACCTGGGACCTTTCAGTCCACAGGCCAACGCTCTATCCACTGAGCCAAACTGGCTTCGGCCACACAAGCAGTCTTGAAGCTCTGATTCCAGAAGTGTTTTTGGTTGCGTGAACCTATGTCCTGCTTCTCAGCAATCTACCAAGTCTAGGTAGGGCCAGGGAACCAGCTTGGCCACTGACCAGCTGTGTGACCTCTCCTCAGCTCTTTGACCCCCTTGGTGCTACCTTTGTAGCTGAAAAGCAAAAAAAGCAAACATCAACCATTTGCTAGTAATACTCATATTTTAGTTAATCTTCAACATTTCTCTCCAGGGTACGATTGTGATGTTCATTTTTGCTGATGCAGATAAAGTTTATAGAAGTTAAGTGACTTATCCAAGGTCACAGAGCAAAGTAGTGCCTGAGCTTGGATTTGAGCTGGCCCTATTCATGTTCTTTGTTTTGTTTTGTTTTTAAATCCTCACCTGAGGATATGTTTTTATTGATTTTGAGAGAGAGAGAGAGAGAGAGAGAGAGAGAGAGAGAGAGAGAAAGAGAGAGAGAGACATCATTGTGAGAGAGAAACATTGATCAGTGGCCTTCCCATGCTTCCTGATGGGACCGAACCTGCTGCAGGACTCATGTCCTTTAAAAAATTTTTTAAAAAAAATCTTTATTGTTTAGTTTATTAATTACATTGTTCCCCCTCCCCCCCTATAGTTACCCTCCACCCGGTACCCATCCCACCCTCTGCCCTTACCTCCCCCACACTGTCCTCTCCATAGGTGTATGATTTTTGTCCAGTCTCTTGCTTCACTTCCCACACCCTCTTTATCCCCAAGAATTGTCAGTCCATTCCCTCTCTATGTCCATGATTCTGTTATATTCACCAGTTTATCCTGTTCATCAGATTTTTAATTCACTTGATTTTTAGATTCATTTGTTGATAGATGTATATTTGTTGTTCATAATTTTTATTTTTACCTTTTTCTTCTTCCTCTTCTTAAAGAACACCTTTCAGCATTTCATATAATGTTGGTTTGGTGGTGATGAACTTCTTTAGCTTTTTCTTATCTGCGAAGAACTTTATCTGACCTTCAGTTCTGAATGATAGCTTTGCTGGATAGAGTAATCTTGTTTGTAGATTCCTGCTATTCATCACTCTGACTATTTCTTGCCACTCCCGTCTGGCCTGCATCATTTCTGTTGAGAAATCCTCTGACAATCGTATGGGTGCTCCCTTATAGATAACTAATTGTTTTTCTCTTGCTGCATTTAATATTCTCTCTTTATCTTTTGCACTTGGCATTTTAATTATGATGTGTCTTGGTATGGTCCTCTTTGGATTCCTATAGTTTGGGGTTCTGTGCGCTTCTTGGACTTTTAAGTCAATTTCTTTCACCAGGTGGGGGAAGTTTTCAGTTACTATTTCTTCAAATAGGTTTTCATTATCTTGTTCTCTCTCTTTTTCTGGCACCCCTATAATTCGGATGTTGGTATGCTTGAGGTTGTTCCAGAGGCTCCTTACACTATCTTCAATTTTTTGGATTCTTTTTGCTTCTTGCTTTTCCAGCTGAGTGGATTTTGCTTCTTTGTATTTTAAATCTTTGATTTGATTCTTGCAATCCTCTAGACTGCTTTTAGGTCTTTGTATAATATTTTTTATTTCAGTCAGTGTATGCTTAATTTCTAGTTGGTCCTTTTTCATATCCTTGAGGGTCTTGTTCATTTCCTCATAGTTCTCATTAAGTTCATTGGCCTTTTCTAGGAGCCTCTTGAAAAACCTTATTATTGTGGTTTTGAATTCTGTGTCCAGTCGGTTTTTTCCCTCCATTTCTTTCACATCTGATTTCTTTACATGTCTCTGCATTGTGGCTGCTTCCCTGAGTTGTTCAATTAGCTTTGTGTGGTAGATGTCCTCTAAGGGACAGTGGCTTAGCCTCTCCAGTTACCTGAGGTGGATACTCTTGGTGCAGCCCTTTATGGGTTTCACAGTCTTGTTGAAGTTAAGCCTAGATTATTGTTGTTAGCACTAGGAGGGTTTGACCTCTAGGCCAGTTGGCTGTGAGGATCAGCTGTGCTCAGGTTTGATGGGCAGAGTCTTCAGGCTGAGCAGCCAACCTTGATTTCCCATCAGCTCCGCCTTATGGGGCACCTGGGTCTCTGTGCCTGGTGGTAATGGCTGCAAGAACCTCTGAGAGAAAGCTGCTGCCAAGCACTACCCGCTGCCAGACAATTCAGCCTCTCCCCAAATGAGTGTGCACACCCAAAGTCTCACCCAGGGTTGTAAAACAATGCAGTGCAGTGGTTTCTCTTCTTTCTTTTTTTCCTCCCAAACAAGAGAGCAAGTCACAAGTCCTCTCTGCATGCTTGAGCGCTTCCGCAGTCCCCAAGTTTACACACTCTCTCCACAAGCTCATGGACCTCTGCAGCACCTGAGTTTCAGCATGCTTCCTCTTTACTGTCCAATTTCACCCTGTATGAATGTAGGTTCCCTGTACCTCACCTGGAACTGGGGAATCAGTGCAGTAGGATGCCTTTGTCTCTCTCCCCGTTTGAGAAAACCAGCCAGGTTTGCAGCCGCCCGCCCTATCTGCTTGCGCATGCACGGCTCCAAACCTCTAACTCTGCACGTATCCTCAACTCTGCTCTCTGCCGCTCCTCTGAGTCACAGTGTCCTATTTACTTTTATTTGTGGAATTTCCACTCAGCCAGCTTTCCTGTGATTCTGGATGATGTTCGTTCTGTCGTTAAATTGTAGTTTTGAAATTGTTGTGTGGGGCAGCAAGATAGTGTATATCTATGCCGCCATCTTGGTTCCTCCCCCTCATGTCCTTTTTTATCATTTCTCCTCACTGGATAAGATGATCCCCTCCATCCCTTCAGCTTTGTTGTTCTAATATCCCTGAGATTGTATGGAAAATAATATTCTCCATATTAATTTCATGTTAATCTTCTTCTCTCCTCTAAATCCCCAGGATGTCAGCACCTCCATTCCTAAGCAAGAAACCCTTTTGAGCCTGGCTGTAGACAGCCTTTTCTGGAATGAGGTGGATGTGGTTCAGGCAACAGATAACTTCAACCCAACCCACAAAATCAGTGAGGGGTCCTTTGCTGACATCTACAGAGGACAAAGGGAGGGCACAGCATTCGTCTTTAAGAAGCTCCGAGAGGTAAGCACTTGGTTTATAGTGTGTGTGTTGGGGGAAGATGCCTGGGTGAGGCTGGATTTTAATGTTTTGGAATATTTTCCCACAGATGGCCTGCTCAGGTCCAGGTTCAATTGAAAATTTCTTCCAAGCAGAGATACGAATCTCTCATAGGTAAGCCTCCTGTATGGAAAATTATTAAACTTTGTTTAATAATGATGACAGCTAGCCCTTATATAGTGCTTCCTATGCGGCAGGCATACTTTAAGCACTCTGTGTGTACAAACTCATTTTATCCTCACAAGAACCCTGTCATGTAGCTACTGTTAGCACAGTATTTTACACACGGGCAAATTGAGGCTCAAAGAGGTTAAGTGTCTTGTCCAAGACCACACAGCAAGTAGGTGACAGAGCCAGGATTTGAACCTAGGTTGCTCTGGCACCATAGTCCATGCTTTTTCTGTTTCACAACTATATATGTAGATTAGAATTATAAAAGAAACTTAGCTCACTTGGCCCAACTCCTTTCATCCAGGGGGAAAGAAACCCATTTTTATCTCTCTTTTTAAAAAATATATTTTTAATTGATTTCAGAGAGGAAGGTAGTGTGATAGAGAGATAGAAGCATCAATGATGAGAGAGAATCATCAGTCACTGCCTCCTGCATGCCCCCTACTCGGGATCGAGCCCGAAACCCCAACCTGAATCGAGCTGTGACTTCCTGCTTCATAGATTGAAGCTCAACCACTGAATCACACTGGTCGGACCTGTCTCATTTTTTTTTTGAGATTGGTAGGGACTTACTGATTCCAATTCTAAGAGTGAATCCATCTTAAAATCCAGATCTAGAGCAGGATCTGGCAAATGACGACCCATAAACTAAATCCGGCCCTGCCTGTGTTGTATGGTCTGAGAGCTAAGAATGGTTTGAAAAATAAAAAGACTATTTCATGACATAAGTATAAAAAAAAATTCAAATTTCAGTGTCCATAATAATTAGATGGGGACGGTAAGAGGGTTTCTAGGAAATTAGATGGATGCTGGTGCCCTTTGCTGAGAGCATAACTGTGGGTGGAGAATCGGGTTTGGGACTTGATGAGTTTAGATTGTTCACCTAGAATATGGAGATGAACGATTTGGGAGCGTTCCTCATAGAGGCAGGATATAGAGGATCAGTTTATAATACCAGATGATGAGCCCTGCCTGGGAGACTCAGGTTTCAGAGGGAGGTTAAAGAGGAGGGTCTTAGGAAAAACGGCCAAGAAGGAGTGGTTAAGAGGGAAGGAGGAGTCAGAAGGAATGGGTGACTTAGACTCAGTGGAAGAGGATTTTGGGGAAGAACTTCAGACCTGGGCGTCAAACAGACTTGCAATCTTACCCTGGCTTCACTGCTTGCTAACTATAACCTTGGCAAGTTCCTTAGTCTTTAAGTCTGCTTTCAGAAGAGGAGTGGCTAAGATGTCCTATGCTGCAGAGCAGGGAGGCAGGATAAGTTTAAGCAACTGACTTCCAGCTCCTTGAAGGCACAGGTATCTGACAGACCTAGGTGGAAATCCCAGCTCAGACATGCACTGTCTTATTCTTTCTGTCTGTGGCCCAGGCTGCCTTGGGCCTCCTAGTGCTAACAACAATAAACTGGGCTTACCTTCAACAATACTGTACAACTCATAAAGGGCTGCAGTAAGAGTATCCACCTCAGGTAACTGGGGAGTCTTTTCAGTGGTCTCCCCACCTTGAATGCATCTTTCTACCCTTGTGTTGGGCCCTCAGGGCAATGGGAAGGGCATAAGAGGTATGGGAGGTGAGGAATTGGAGCAGTCTTTGATTATTCTTTCTGTCTGACTCCTCGCCTCTGCACTATTGCCTGATTTCAGATGCTGCCACCCCAATGTCTTACCTCTGCTGGGCGTCTGCACTGGGAAACAATTTTACAGCTTGATCTATCCCTACATGGCAAATGGTTCTTTACAGGACAGACTCCGGTGCCAGGTAAGAGGCTGGGTCACGGTCAGAGAGCAGGACCAGGCAGTACCCAGTTAGAGAATCAATGGTTAAAGACATATAAGAGACTGGAGAGAGAGGCCATTTAAGAGAAGTTGGTCCAGGATACATAAGATCTGGCTAAACATCTTCAGGTAAAACCCTATGAAAATTTTATTTGACAACAGGCATTTCATTTAAGTTAAGAGCAAGATAAAGTATCCTATAGCACTAAATTTATTCAACATTGTTCTGGACATGATACCAAATGCAATAAAACAAAAAAATAATTAAAAGATAAAAAGTATGTGGATTAAAAACTGTGGTACATCTATATAATGGAATACTATGCCGCTATAAAAAAGGAATTTTTACCATTTGAAACAACATGGATGGAACTAGAGAGCATCATGCTAGTGAAATAAGCCAGTTGGAGAAAGATAAATATCACATGATCTCACTCATATGCGGGATATAATGAGTAACATAATTTGATGAACAAGAATAGATCCAGAGATAAATGATAGGGGAGGTGGGGTTAGAGAGCAACCAAAGGACTTGTATGCATGCATATTAGCATAACCAATGGACAGGCACTGAGTCTTGGGGCTTGCCTGGGGTGGGAATGGCTGGGGGGGCGGGCGTTAAAAAGAAGACAAATGTAAAACTTTAGACAATAAAACAAAAGACTCAAAGTATGGAAAAGTGGAGGCAAAATTTTATTTCAAAATAAGTAACTAAAATTTCAGTTTTAGCCCCAGCTGGTTTTGCTCAGTGATTAGAGTGTCAGCCCACAGACTGAAGAGTTGTGGTTCAGTTCTGATCAAGGGCATATATTTCAGCTGCAGGCTCAATCCCCCGTTGGGACACATGTGGGAAGCAACCAATATGTCTCTCTCACAGCGATGTTTCTCTCTGTTTGTCTCTTCCTCTCCCTTCCACTCTCTAAAAATCAATAGAAAAATATTTTTGGGTGAGAATTAACAACACAACAACAAAAATTAGTTTTATCACTTGATCTTAGCCAAAAAGCTCAGAAATGATAAAGTTACAATTTTATTTATTTACTTAAAACCTATTTTTATTGATTTCAGAGAGGAAGGGAGAATGATAGAAACATCAAGATGAGAGAATCATGGATCGGCTGCCTCCTGTGCACCCGATACTGGGAATTGAGCATACAACCCAGGCATGTGACCTGACCAGAGATTGCACTGTGGCCTCCTGGTTCATAGGTCGACGCTCACCTGCTGAGCCACTCTGGCCAGGCAGAATTCAGTTTTAAAACCAAACATCCCTCCCATAAAATCCTCAGACGGAAAAAAATTATTCCACATGGAATTATTGCTTCCTTTGGCAGGGTCCAAGTAAAGCAGTTATTCATGGTAAGATAATGATCATTATACGCCCTTGCTGAGCTCTTCCTGTGTGCAAGGCACTCGTGACAAGGGTTTTACACATGTGCCCTCCAGGCCTTGCCACAACCCCATAGGTTTTCTTCATTTTCTGAAAGAGGATGGTCCGGCACAGAGAGGCAAAGTGACTTGCCCAAAGGACATGGCGGACAGGTGTCAGGGCTAGGGTTTGAACTGGTTTCATGTGGCTCCATATTTCAGAGGGTTTTTTTTTTTTTTTTAGAAGAAATCAATGAGCAAGGCTAGTTCTTAGAGGATGTGAGAACTCAGACAGGACTTGAGAAATAAGTGATGATTTAGCTTGGAGATTCAGTCTTGGAGCAACAGTGGTAGCACCTGAGGAAAGGGAGCAGAATTTAGCCCACCCCACAATGTCCATCATCCCTTATAAAGTCTTCCCAAATATATATACATAAAATGGGCATAAGGTCCAGGGCCTGGAGTGCCAACACAAGCTCCCTAGCTCCTCTCCCAACCAGCCCCACCTAGAGAAAAATTCCAGAGCTGCCACTGTAATAGTCATGATAAAAATAGCTGCTGTTTGTTGAGTACCCACTGTGTGGTAGACTCTATATTAGGGACATACTATACACTTCTTTGAATCCTTACAAGAACCCTAAAGCATAGGGATTAACATTTCCATCTTAATCTAAAGAAAGCGAGGCTCAGAGAGGTTGTGTCTTTTCCAAAGTTACACAGCTAGTGCGTGTCTGAGCTGGGATTTCCACCTAGGTCTGTCAGATGCCAAAACTGCTACCCTGCCAGTAACCCATGCAGGTCGAGCCCTGTTGCAGAGGACAGGAAGGGCTGGAGGAGAGACAGGAGGAACCCTGCCATTGGGACTTTGAAAGGAACAGGTGTCACTGTTTCGTCTTTCTCTTTTCTTTCTCTCAGGGTGGCTCAGACCCCCTCCTCTGGCCCCAGCGTATCGGCATCGTGTCAGGGCTGCTTCGAGCCGTGGAGCACCTTCACAGCCTGGAGATCATCCACGGTAACGTCAAGAGGTGAGAGAGGTGGGCTGGGCCCCGCCAAGGGCTCTGGCTACAGGGATGAGACAGTACCACACTCCAGGGTCCCCTTCCTCTCCCTCTGTCTCTCTTCTCTTGGCCTTTCTCTCCCACCTCACCTCCTTTGGGTCTCCCTTTCTTTGTTACATCCTCAAACATCAGCACAAACTGCCTACCTGTCACCACATTTGTCTTTCTAAGCTGGTCTTTTCCCAACAAGCACCCCACACCCATGATATAGTTTACTTTCCTCCCAGCCAGCTGGTTGCACCTGGTCCTTGAAGTCTGGGTCATATCTGCCAAGTCTCCTGGGATTTTGAGCTCTGTGCTCAGGGTCTTCTTGGAGACCCACCTCCCCCGCTTGTGTACCTGTTAGTGAACGTAACTTGTGGTAGGGAGACTTCCTGCAGGTTGGTGTACACCCCAGCTATCACGGTCCCAACCATCCAAGAGCAAGAGTTCCTCGTTTGGGAACTGGCAACATGGGAAGAGATTCCAGAAGATATCAGAGAATTCGGCAAAATTGAGCTTGAAACCATAGAACCCACACTTCCCCCAAAGTCCTCTCTCTATTTGACAAAGGGAAGCCCGTTTTTTTGTCTTTCCCCATTGGTTCTTATTTGGTTGCACAAACAATAGTAATAGTAAGAGAGGAAACGGAAGAACTGGCTTGTCCTGGCTCACCACTCGGACTCATCAGTTGGCCCTATTTTTCTGCTTCTTTTCTCAGCCCCTTCCCACACAGAAATCTTGGTCCTAAGGTAGCCCAGTTACCTGGTTACCGTTTCATATTCTCTTCCCTGCTTCACTTAAACATGATAAACATTTTTCCACATTGCATGTCACTATTTTCAGTGACTTCTTAGTCTTCCTTTGCATGGGTTGCCCATAATTTACTATGAGAGGGTTTGTTCTACATTGAATATTTATATACATAGCTGAGTTTTTTTGCCCTCCCTCCCCTTTGGAGTACTTCCTGAGAGTTCACTCCCATGGTTTACTAATAGACGACTAGGTTCAGAAATATTTTTATTGCTCTTATTTTCTACAATCTGGCCAGGTTCAGTCACGAAGGATGCTGGCATTTAGACTTGAGTCAGCTAGGCCAGAGCTGGGGGCCGGAGCAGCCTTGGAGGGACTGAGCCGACACAGCCTGTACGGGCTTGGCCAGCTCAGGGTGATCGGGGCGGACATCTGTGGGGATCAGGATGGCTGCACCTCTGACCACACTGAATGCCGTTCTCAAGACAGCAGGGTTAATGTTAGCTCCATCTTCATAGGCTCCTCTCTCAGGACTCTCAGAAACTCCATGTTGAGGGTCTTCAGTGACACCAACTTGCTGCAGTGGACACTGCTCATTGCTAACTTGTTTCCCAAAAGCGTCTCCATGGCAACCTCTTCTTGTCAAGCCCCAAATGAAAGGGTTCTCTCTGCTTCTTTTCCACAGCTCCAATGTTTTGCTAGATCAAAACTTCACCCCCATGCTGGCTCATCCAAAGGCTCACCGGTGTCCTGACAATAAAAGGTCAAAATATACCAGAATGAAGACCCATCTTTTCCAGGCCTCGGCTGCATATCTGCCAGAAGATTTCATCAAAGTGGGGCAGCTGACAAAGCGAGTGGACATCTTCAGCTGTGGAATAGTAAGAGTTTCCTTCTCTGCTGAGGTGGGGCGGGGTGGGCTATATTCATTGTCTTTTCCTTGACTCCTATGTAAGCACTGGCTGTGATAGAGGCTCATAGATATGTTACATCAAAGTACAGTAGGGGTTGGCTAACTATGGCCCACAGGCTAAAACTAGCCTATGACCTATAACTAAGAATAGTTTTTATATTCATAAGATTAAATAATATTTTTTTTTTAAAAAGGAAGAATATGTGACAGAGACTTGGTCTATGGCCCACAAAGCCTAAAATATTTACTCTCACTCAGCTGGCGTGGCTTGGTGGTTGAGCGTCAACCTATGAACTAGGAGGTTGCAGTTCAATTACTGGTTAGGGCACATGCCTGGGTTGTGAGCCCAGTCCCTAGTGGGATTGTCTCTCATCATTGATGTTTCTATCTCTCTCTCCCTCACTCTCCCTTTTTCTCTTTGAAATCAATAAAAATATATTTAGCCCTAGCCGGCTTGGCACAGCCTGCAGACTGAAGGGTCCTAGATTTGATTCCGGCCAAGGGCACATGCCTGTGTTTTGGGCTCAATCCCCAGTGGGGGGTGTGCAGGAGGTATGCAGTGATTCTCTCTCATCATTGGTGTTTCTATCTCTCTCTCCTCCCTTCCTCTCTGAAATCAATAAAGAAATATATATATATTTTAAAAAATATTTAAAACTAGAGGCCAGGTGCACAAATTTCATGCACAGGTAGGATCCCTAGGTCTGGCTGGCAATCAAGGCCATTCTGTGGGACAACTGGTAGGCTGATTGAGGCCCCCCTCCCCCACTGGCTCTCACCTTAGTTGGCCCAGTTCTGCCAACTCCCCAGCCCCGCCCTCCACTGTGGCTGCCAGTTGCCTCCCTCTGTGGGACAACCAGTGGAGTGATCAGAGGGCTCCTGCTGGCACCCACTTTGGGGCCTGCAGGCTGGGGGCAGCTCCTTCATTGAACATCTGCCCCCTGGTGGTCAGTGCATGTCATAGCGACCTGTTCTGCCATTCAGTGGATTTGCATATTAGGCTTTTATTATATAGGATATTTATTCTCTCGCCTGTTAAAGAAAAAAAATCTGCCAACCCTTGAAGTAAAGCCCCTCATGAGTGTCCAGATTGTAGTAAGCTATCATCTCCTGACTTCCCTGGTTCCCACCCACCCAGCCGTCTAATTTTCTATCCAGTTGTGTTTGTCCTTGTTTGTTCATTCATCTTTTTTGTCCATCTGTCCATCCATCTTTCCAATCATTATTCATTCAACATTCATCCACTCATCTATCCATCCATCCATCACCTACACATCTATTCACTATCCATCTACTCATTCTCACCACCATCTGTCTGGTATTATTACTATGTGTAGAATTTGTGTAGACTACAAATGTAACTTAAACACAGTCCCTCTCCCAGGAGCTCATGGTCTGAAAATAGTCTCCAGTGTGTATTTCTACAGAACACCAATTCCTTGAGATCTCTAGGTTTGGTGTGTTTAAAGGTTTTGGGGGCAAATAGGTTTGAGAAATCTGGGTTAATCAAAGTCAAGCAGATTTCTTTACCACAAAATTAATCAGAGCCTTTAATATGATAATGAGCTCTTAATCTGATCATTGTGAATTTACCACCGCTGGGAAAACAGTAAGTTGCGTTTCCCAAATTAATTTGGTAACTGAACCTTGTTTTCTCAGTATCTCAGCATCCGTGTCCCATGGAACCTGGTCTAGGAAATACTGGCTGAGAAAAGTGACAGTCCATGGTTGACATCTGCCAAGAACAAGCAAACTGCATTTTGGACCTTGCCTTCTCTCTTCCTCTCCAGCCTTCAACTCTATACTTCCTCTCTCTGACCCCAACCCCCATGGCTGTCCACTTCTCCTACTAACTAGTGCCCTCCCCGAGCCACCTTCTGCCCTCAGCCCGACGTCCACATGTCAGATTTTGCTTCCGTCTGCCTCCCAGCTCATGGGCTCTTCTGGTTTCCTTGCCCCTGTCAGCCTCACTGGGTGATTCAGTGAAGCTCATCAGGGTTCCTGCTTCTTTAAGACCTGGGGGGACTGAACCCCCCAAACCACCAGGTACTGTAGTGCAGAGGTTAAGAGCATGGATTTAGGCCCCAGCTCCGTTACTTCCAGCTGTGTGACCTAGGGCACATCACCTATAACTCTGGACCTCAGTTTTGCCCTCTGTAAAATGGGGAGTAAATTATATATATGAAGATTAATAAGAATATACACACATATACATATATACATATACATATATACATATATATATATATATATATATACATATATATATATATAAAAAACTGGTTAGTATAGTACTCTGCAAATATTAAGATGATGATGATTCTTATAGTAGTTTGTTTATTATTCCTACCTTTATACCCTCATTCCTGATTTATGTTTACTCTTGACTTTTTAACTCAGCTCTTAGTGTAACAATTGACTTCCTCTTTTTAAAACAAAAAATATATTTTATTGATTTTTTTTTACAGAGGAGAAGGGAGAGGGAGAGGGATAGAGAGTCAGCAACATTGATGAGAGACAAATCAATCAGCTGCCTCCTGCACACTCCCCACTGGGGATGTGCCCGCAACCAAGGCATATAAAGAACAAAGTAATTTGAACCCAGGGCTGTCTGACTGTAGATCCTTAACCACCATTTTGCTATCTCTGCCAAGAATTCCTGTTCAAAGCAGGTTCCCGTTTACTAAAACACATACCACTGTTTATCAATTTTTGGTGGCTTACACTGGCTCAGGTCTCTGCTCCTTTTGTGAGTGGATGAAGTAATGAACAAATAATGTTGATAAAGGCATATAGGCCCGTCCAGTGTGGTTCAGTTGGTTGAGGGTCATCCCGTACACCAAGAGGTCACTGGTTCGATTCCTGATCAGGACATAATCTCCAATAGGGGGCCTTGCAGGAGGCAGCCAGTCCATTTTCTCTGTCATCATCGATGTTTCTATATCTCTCCTCTCTCTTCCTCTCTCTCCTCTTCCTTCCTCTCTTTCTAAAATCAGTAAAAACATATTTTTTAAAAAAGAGATATGGATGAAACATGCTATAAATATTGGTGAGATTTTCTGCGTAGAATACATATATGTACATGGATTCCTCTTTCCTGAGATTGATGTAGCAATACCTGCTTACCATTTCTAATGGTTTTTTAAAATGAAATTATCTTCAAAATATACTGTGTGCATATGTATCTGTGTATATAGATAGATATAGAGATATATGCTTGTGTGTGTGTGTATATATAATGTGTGTATATTATACAGGGTATGGCAAAAGTAGGTTTACAGTTGTATATGAAACAGAGTCTATTCTTGTGTTATTATTTATTAATTATTGTATTATTTTCCATACAAAAAACCATAAACCTACTTTTGCCCCACCCTGTATGTGTATATGCATATAGTTTATGTATACATACATATGTGTGCATATTAGTGTGTTTGTGTGTGTGTGTGTGTGTGTGTGTGTATACACTAGAGGCCTGGTGCATGAAATTTGTGCATTGGGGGTGGGTGATCCCTCAGCCCAACCTGCCCCCTCACACATACTGGGAGCCCTCAGGCGATGTCCTACTGACTACTCACCCCCAGCCTGCCCAAGGCCTAAAGCCTCTGGCCGAGGCTTTAAGCCTTGGGCACCTAGCCATCGCCCTGCAATGAGCCAATGGCTGGCTCCTCCCCAGCCACGCCTCCCCGAACCCCCTGGCCCAGGCCTTCGCCCCAGCCAGCCCGCACCTGGCTAGTATGGGCCTTGGCTCTGCCTCCCCAGCCCAGGCCTTCTCGCTGGCCAGCGTGCACTGGCCGCCTCGACCCCACACCCCCTAGGGCCTTGGCTGCCTCGGCCCTGTCCCTCTCGGCCCCGACCACCTCGGCCCCGCCCACCTCAGCCCCACCAGGGCCCGGGCTTCCTTGGCCCTGCCCCCCAGGGCTCAAGCCTCCTCGGCCTCACCTCCTGCAGCCCAGGCCACTTTGGCCCCATCCCCCCAGGCCTGGGGTCGCCTCGGCCATGCCCCCTGTGGCCCAGGCTGCCTTGGCCCTGCCCCAGCTCCTGATTGGCTGGTGGGCATGGCTTGTGGTATAGTGAAGGTATGGTCAATTTGCATATTACTCTTTTATTAGATAGGATATATATAATTGATGATAACACACACACATTTGGTTTCCATCCTCCCTACCTTGCTGTCAGTTAATTCGAAACTTCTATAAGCACTGGGTCTCATGTTCCAGACTTTGGGCATGTGTCTGTGCTGGCAAATGGCAGAGCTGAGCCTGGAGTTCAGACTTTATTATTGAGAAGTAGCTTCTCCCTTGACCTGTACATGAGTGTGTGAACTGTGCTAACTCCATGTTCTCCGCAGGTGTTAGCTGAGGTCCTCACTGGCATCCCTGCGATGGAGAACGACCGAAGCCCAGTTTACTTGGTAAGGAAACCAGTCACTTCTGGCTGGGTGGTGTGTTTGGCCTCACAGCCACGAGGGGTCAGGACGGTACCCATTTTACAGATGCTAGTGAGGTTGCAGACCAGGGTTTGATTTGCATCTGTGCAAAGTAGCTTTAATCTCCCACACCCACCTGCCAGCTAACAATTACTTTTTCATGATATGATAGAATTTAGAATGTTTCAGGAAAACTCATTTCTCCTCTCTACACACCAGGCCATCAAATGGGGTTGTCCTCAAATTGGTTACTTTCAGCCTTTTAAAAAAGTTTTCTATAGAAGGAGGAACCAAGATGGCGGCATAGGTAAACACCTATTTTGCTGCCCCACACAACAATTCCAAAACTACAACTTAACAACAAAACAAACGTCATCCAGAATCACCAGAAAGCTGGCTAAGTGAAAATTTCCACAAATAAAAGTAAAGAAAGGACACTGTGACTCAGAGGAGCAGCGGCAGAGTGCAGCCTTGAAGATACGCGTGGAGAGAGAGGTTTGGAGCCGTGCATGCGCACTAGCGGAAAAGGGCGGGCGGCAGCAAACCAGGCTGGTTTTCTCCAACGGGGAGGGCGGAGGCACCCCACTGTACTGACTCCTCAGTTCCAGGCCAGGTCCAAGGTCCAGGGAAGGCATGCTAAAAGCCGGGCGCAGCAGAGGTCTGCGAGTTTGAGGAGAGTGCGCGTAACTTGGAACAGCAGTTTGCACGTAAACTTGGGGACAGATCTTCGCGACCATGCAGAGAGGACTGGTGACTTGCTTCCTCGTTCAGGAGACCACCGAACTACTTTGTTTTACAACCCTGGGCGAGACTTTGGGTGTGCAGACTCATTTGGGGAGAGGCAGAGTTGTCTGGCAACGGGTGGGGACTGGCGGCGGCTTTCTCTTGGAAGTGCCTGCAGCCATTACCACCTGGCACAGAGACCCACACACCGTATAGGGTGGAGCTGATGCTGTGTACTCAGCCCGGAGACTCCGCCCATCCAACCTGAACACAGCTTACCTCCACACCCAATTGGCCTGGAGGTCAAAACCTCCTAGTGCTAACAACAATAAACTGGGCTTACCTTCAACAATACTGTACAACCCATAAAGGGCTGCAGTAAGAGTATCCACCTCAGGTAACTGGGGAGGCTGAGCCACTGTCCGTTAGAGGACATCTACCACACAAAGCTAATGGACCAACTCAGGAAAGCAGCCACAATGCAGAGAAATGGAAAGAAATCAGGTGTGAAAGAAACGGAGGAAAAAAGACGACTAGACATAGAGTTCAAAACCACAATAATAAGGTTTTTCAAGAGGCTCCTAGAAAAGGCCAATGAACTTAATGAGAACTATGAGGAAATGAACAAGACCTATGAGGAACAAGACCTACGAGGATATGAGAAAGGACCAACTAGAAATTAAGCATACACTGACTGAAATAAAAAATATATTATACAAAGTCCTAAAAGCAGTCCAGAGGGCCGCAAGAACCAAGTCAAAGATTTGAAATACAAAGAAGCAAAATCCACTCAGCCGGAAAAGCAAGAAGCAAAAAGAATCCAAATAATTGAAGATAATGTAAGGAGCCTCTGAGACAACCTCAAGCATACCAACATCCGAATTATAGGGGTGCCAGAAAAAGAGAGAGAGCAAAATAATGAAAACTTACTTGAAGAAATAGTGACCAAAAACCTCCCACACCTGGTGAAAGAAATGGACTTAAAAGCCCAAGAAGTGCACAGAACCCCAAAATATAGGAATCTAAAAGGACCACACCAAGACACATCATAATTAAAATGCCAAGAGCAAAAGATAAAGAATATTAAAAGCAGCAAGAGAAAAACAGTTGGTTACCTACAGGGGAGCACCCATACGATTGTCAGAGGATTTCTCAACAGAAATGATGCAGGCCAGACAGGAGTGGCAAGAAATATTCAAAGTGATGAATAGTAAGAATTTACAACCAAGATTACTCTATCCAGCAAAGCTATCATTCAGAATTGAAGGTCAGATAAAGTGCTTTGCAGATAAGAAAAAGCTAAAGGAGTTCACCACCACCAAACCAATATTATATGAAATGCTGAAAGGTATTATTTAAGAAGAGGAAGAAGAAAAAGGTAAAAATATAAATTATGAACAACAAATACACATCTATCAACAAATGAATCTAAAAATCAAGTGAATTAAAAATCTGATGAACAGGATCAACTGGTGAGTATAACAGAATCATGGACATAGAGAGGGAATGGACTGACAATTCTTGGGGAGAAAGTGGGTGTGGGAAGTGAAGCAAGAGACTGGACAAAAAATCATGCAACTATGGGAGAGGACAGTGGGGGGGAGGTGAGGGCGGAGGGTGGGATGGGTACCAGGTGGAAGGGAGCTATAGGGGGAGAAAAGGGGAGCAATGTAATTAATAAACTGAACAATAAAGATAAAAAAGTTTTCTATAATAAATTAATTAAATTCCATATTTGGTAGGTTCAAAGAACTATCATATGTATAGTGTCATTTCAAAAATATAAAAACACAGCTTGACTCTGGCAACTTCCATAAATTATCTTTCTTTTTTTTTTGTTAAAGATATGTTTTTATTGATTTCAGAGAGGAAGGGAGAGGGAGATATAGAAACATCAATGATGAGAGAGAATCATTGATCACTGATGAGCAACTTCTTGGTTCCTGGATCGACACTCAATTACTGAGCCTCACAGGCCAGGCCCATAAATTATCTTTCTAAGTCATCTCAGAATCCCTGTGAGATTGATAGAGGCATTATGTTCATCTATAGACGAGGAAAGCCAGCTCTGAGGTTTGCCTGAAGTCTCAGCTGTACTGAATGTCAGAGCTGGAATTCTCAGTCAGGTCTTCTGGATTGCAGATCCTGGAGTTCTCAACCCTGATGCTTTTGACAGTTTAATTCTCATGGAAGTCCAACCCTATGAATTCAGTATTGTCATCATCCCCATTTTACAGATGAAAAAAATTAAGGCCAAGGTGAAGAGACTTGTCTCATGCTCCTCAATGAGATCAATGGTCAAACGGATTTGAACCCATGTCTTTGGCAGAGATCAAAATTCTATGCAAGCTATGGTCCTCTTCATCAGTTTGAGAGGGAACCCCTTTTCTGACTTGATGTTGAGGCCAGTGGTGCAGCTGGCTTTTTGTGACAGGGCCCCAATAGCATTCCCTGAGCTTTAGGGTAGAGAGCTGAGGGCCTCCCCTATACACAGATAGTCACAATTTGTCTCTCTACTGAGCTCCCTGAGCTCCGCCCTCTTTGGGCACCAAGCTCCAGACACCACAGAGAGGTCAGTATAAGCAGCTCGGATGTGGTTTGGGTAGTTAAGGGCAGTTTCTCATCATCTGACAGTTTTCTCGAGATGTATTTCTCCGCAGTCCTCTGGGGCTCGCTGGGTGAATGTCACAGGAGAAAGAGACTCTGGAGGCACTTATATGAAATTTGCTAGAAGGTTCTTTTTGTAAATGGTTTCTAAAAATATCAAGTATATCACTTATTTAAAAATCTGGTTTTGCCGTGGCTGGTGTAGCTCAGTTGTTTGGAGTGTCATTCCAACCAGAGAAAGGTGGTGAGTTTGTTCCTAGTCAGGGTGAATGCCCAGGTTGCGGGTTCTGACTTGATGTTGGTTGATAGGAGGCCACCAGTTGATGTTTCTCTCTCTCCCCCCACTCCTCTTTCACTCTCTGGGTAGGCATGGCTAGTTCTTAAAAGCCTTTTTATTATGGACAATTTAAAATGTAAATAAAAGAATATAAAGAATAGTATATTAGTTTATCAACATCATGCTGTTCTTATTTCTTTGCACCCCCAAAACTGTGTGTGTGTACTTCAAAGTAAATTCCAGATATTATGTTATTGCATCCATTTAAAGTTTTCTAAATTTTAAAATATTATTTAATGCCACTCTATATTTAGAATTCCCAAATCCTCTCAAAAATTGCTTTTTATTTTATTTTAAAAATTCTTTATTGTTTAAAGTATTACATATCTCCTTTCCCCCCATGGACCTCTCCCCGACAGTTCCCACCCTCCTCAAAAATTGTTTTTTAAAAGTTGTTTTGTTTGAAACCGATCCAGACAAGTTCCATACTTGCCTTTGGTTATGTTTCTTAAGACTTTTTAAGAATGTAAAGTGTACCTCTCCCCCCTTTTCTTTGTGTGCATCGTTGCATTTCTGCAGAAAGTGGGTCATTCTTCCTATGGACTCTCTCAGGCCCAGCTTTTGGTGATGACGTCCTTGCGGTATCCTTGTTTCTCTATTCCTCATGTTTCCTGTACATTGTAGTCAGCTCTGAGACTTTGTTAGATTCATGGTCAGTGCTACTTCCTGGGTGGTGCTGTGTACTTCCCGTAGCAGACTGTCCTACTTTCAGGGCTGAGCTTCATCAGTGGGTTCAGGTGGGCTTGCTGATTCCTTCCATTACTAAGTTCCCCCATCACCCTGCCACCGAGTGCTCTCAGCTTCTCCTAATGACTGTTGCTAGATGAGACTGTGATTTCGTTGGGGGCAGTCAAATGGTGAGCATCTCCACCTGTCCTCCTTCTCAGGGCATTCGCTTTGGACATGGTGGACACCTTCATATCTGTGATACGCTTTTTAAAGGAATAAACATTTAAAAGGGAGAGCTCACAGGAGGGAATTATGCAAAAGGGTATTAAAAAATGCAGCCCTGGCCAGGGAGAAGTTTTTAGTCTCCAGGCATTCAGCTTCTGATGGGGTCAAGCATTTAAATATTATTGGATCCTCAGATAACCTATTTCCTGGAGAGGGAAACTGAGGCAGAGTGGGGACTCTTGTTTTATTTTTGATACAAATATTATAACCCATGTCTGATAATCTTTTTTTCTAAAGTGTAAGTGTACTTATGTGAAAAGCTGTATAAAGCAATAAAGACGAATTGTTTTATATTTAATGAATAACTTCTATTAAAAATAATAAATTAGCCCTGGCCAGTGTGCTCATTGGTTGGAGCGTTGGTCTGCACAAACTGAAGGGTCACAGGTTCTATTCCTGGTCTGGGGCATGTGCCTGGGTTTCAGGTTCAATCCCTGGTCGTGGTTAGGAGACAACCAATGAATGTATCTCTATCACATCGATGTTTCTCTCCCTCCCCCCCCTTTGACATAAATTAAAAATAATTAAAATAAAATTACATAAAAATTAAAAGATGAAACTTATACAAAAAATATAATTTGTGAAAACATTTATGAAGCACTGACTGTGTGCCAGGCACTATTCTTGGTACAGGAGATACAGAGGTGAGTAAGGTAAAGTTTTTACGCTCATGGGTGAAAATCCTAAAATGTTTATTTTATATTGTAAGAGACTGTCTCTGTAATTGTTAATAAGATCAAATTATTAATGTAAGTTTTCAGTATGAAGTAAATACTATTTAAATGAAAGGTAGTCCTGGTTGGTTTGGCTCAGTGGATAGAGCGTCAGCCTTCGGACTGAAGGGCCCTGGGTTCGATTGTGGTCAAGGGCACATACCTGGGTCGTAGGGTAGACCCCCAGTAGGGGGCATGCAGGAGGCAGCCGATCCATGATCCTCTTTCATTGATGATGTTTCTGTCTCCTCTCCCTTTCTCTCTGAAATGAATAAAAATATTTTAAAAAAATAAATGAAAGATAGCTATTTTATTATTATTACTAAATCTATTGAACGTTTAGTCAAGTATTACACTTTATGCTTTAGATGATTGTGTTATTAAATCTTTCTGTTAGTCCTATTAGCCCCGTTTTCCTCAGATTAATCAACTGAGACTTACCTAGAAAGGTTAAGCCATTGCATTTGTGGTATTTTTTAGTGTACTGTGGAATGCCCTTTACATGCAGGGCATTTAGCTATTCCCCAGTTCTTGGCTGTTTTGCTTGTTTCTGGGATCCTTGAGTTTATTTTAAAATTCCTGTTGGTTTTCTGAGAAGTTTTTGCAGCTCTGGTGTAGTCGTGGAGGCGAGGGAGGCAGTGTGTTTGGACCCCACACACCTGAAGCTCACGCAGGGGTCTTTCCACTGCTTTCCCACAGAAGGATTTACTCCTCCAGGAAATTCCAAGCAGCACCAGGAAGACAGGCGTGGAGAAAGTGATGGCGAAGGAGATCTGCCGGAAATACCTGGAGAAGAGAGCAGGGGTTCTGCCGGAAGACTGTGCGGAGGCGTTGGCCGCGGCCGCCTGCCTCTGCCTGCGGAGGCGGAATGCCAGCCTGGCGGAGGTGAGCTTGATGCTCGGCCTTTCCCCAGCCCTGAGCTCTGTGTTGGGTCAGCTGGGTCTCACTGCCGAGGCTGCATGGGTTTGCTTTCTCAGGGACTAGGTTAAGATTCAGGGTTGATCCCTTCACTGTGATGTGATCTCATAAACCAGGGCTGTATTTGGTTGAAAGTAGCAGAATATGTTAGGACTTACGTCAGCAAAACAGGGCAGGATATGGATAAGGGTGTCTTATGAGCCTGAGGGTCATGTGCTGCTGGCCTGAGGGGCCCAGGGCCACACCCTTGGTTATTAACAGAACTTTGGTGCTTTTGCTGAACCTGCCTTATTCCTCCTCTTCTCTGTGTAGGCCCCCTTTCTCTGTCTCTCTCTTATTTTTTTCTTGGTTAGGAGATGTGGCCATATTCACTTACATGTAATCGTTCTGCCCCATGGAGAGACCCAAGTCTCCAGCTCCCCATTCCAACATCTCGGTGAGAGAACTTGATTGGCCCTAGCTAGGGTCAGGCTGGCCCCATTGGCCATCAAGTAAAATGAGGGGCATAGAGTCCAGTCTATAAACCTGGTAGTCAGGGAAGGTCAATCCCTGAAAGGAGAAGGGGCCAGGCCCTAGAGAAAGGGAGCATTTCTAGCTTGTGGGCTAGGCAGACGCCCCAGAAATCAACCACCACAGGAAGGAAAACATTTCCCTATGGATAGGATAAGTAAAGGTGGTTTCCATGGTAACAGGTATAAATTTGGACACTGCTGCCTGGTCTTTCTAAGGTCAAAATTACTGCTTGAGAGGGCTTAGAGATAATCTAGCTGAGTGATTTTCAAGTGGTGTCTGGCAGAGAGGGGCTTCTTGAAAGTACCTCAGGCATTGCTGTTGGCAGCAAGAGGACTATGGGGAGCTGTAGGGTCCACCTGTGGGTTCAATCAGATACCACTTTAACTTCTCATAATTGTATAGGGTTTGGGATAGCTGACAAAAGTCTTCATCAAACACAACTGCTATAGCCCAAGCCTCCCATTTTATAGATGGGGATGTGGAGGCCCAGAGAGAGGAGATGATGAGGCCACAGAGTAAGTTTTTGTCAGAGCTCTCTGGACTCCTGGTTCAGCCCCATGTCCATCATCTCGCACCATGATGTGACAGGAACTCGAAGCCCGAGTCATTGTTCTAAGCCTGAGCTATTCTCCTATGCTCTAGTGCAATAGAGTTCAGGCATTCATTGTTGTGTGCTGGGCCCTGGGGGGTAGGTATATCAGTGAACAAGGCCAGTTCTACTTTCTTGGAACTCACAGACATTGCACAGTAACTGACTGTGTGGTGAGCTCTGGGATAGTGTGAGACAGAGGCCCCACCAAAGAGGACTTTCCCTAGGAACTGTAAGCTGATGAAGAGCTGTCCCCGCAGAAGTAACAGCTCATGCAAATAGCGTGAGTTGGGAGAGAGCTTGGCAGGGTCAAAAGAGAAGAAGGTCAGAGTCTGGAACACAAAGTACATGGGGCAAAGTGGCTCGTGATGAGGAAGGAGTGGTCAATAACAGGCTATGCAAGCACAGTCAGGATTTTGAGGAAGTTACTATGGACTTAAGCAGGGGCAGGGCATAATAAGATTTACTTTCTAAAAAGATTTTTCTCCTCAACCACTTGCTCTTTCATTCAGTCTTCAATTAGTTTTATTTTTTTGTTCAGTATATTAGTTAAAGTGCTTGAAGAAACTCTTATAATGAAGAGGCTCCAAAATATAGTCATTTGGATTAGAAGATTACTCTCTTTAGCTTACCAGTTTGAATGTAGGCTGTCCAAAGCTGACGTGGCAGTGCCACGGTATTGGGGAGCCAGGCTCCTATATTGTTGCTCTGCTGTCCTTACTGTGTGGCTTCTGTTTCAGAGACCAAGATGGCTGCTCTAGCTCAGGTCATCACATCTGCCAGCAACTGAAAGGGGTTAAAAGGAAGAGGAGAACACATCCCCTTCCTTTTAAAGGTGTGACCTGGAAATGCACATGTCACTTTCTTTCACACTGCATAAGCCAGAATCTCATTATATGGCCACACCTGGCTATAGAGGAATGTAGTTTTTCGTGTGGCAGGTATTCACTGGGCATGTACTCTGAAAGTTTATCTCAAGAGGTGACACTGAACTGAGCCTAGAAGGTTGAGGAGGCATTTGCTATGTAGAATAAAGGGGGTAGAGCACTTTAGGTATTAGGAAGATGAGAGATCAATTGGGTCATGGACTTTAAGACAAGCAAGACTGGGTTCAGTGGTCAGCTCTGCCACTTACTAGCTGGGTGACCTTAGGCAGGGAATTTAACCTCTTTGATCTTTTAATTTTTTATCTATAACAACTCATTGTGTATCATGTGTCAAATGTGCTTTATAAATTACAAGACACCGAGCAAATGAGATTTGTTAGGGTTATTAAGGGTATATATATGTTTTAGGCTCATTGTGTATGTTTGTGTATAAAGAAGAAACATTCCTTCCCTGCCTTTCTCTAATTTTCCTAACTTCCCTAACCAGAAGAGCTCTCAAGGCCAGTATCTATATTATGTAGGGCATTTCTAGTTGAAAGTGATAGAAACTGAACTCGAACTCTTAGAAACACACGAGAGAGAGAGAGAGAGAGAGAGAGAGAGAGAGAGAGAGAGAGAGGGAGGGAGAGAGAGAGAGAGGGAGGAGGGGGAGAGAGAGGTGTCATGTGAACAAGTGAATGAATGAATGCATTTATTAGTTCATTTAGTCAAACAGCAGACAGGACAGGCACTGCAAGGGTAGGTAGAATCAGGGTCTCAATCAGAAAATGTGCAACTGTCTGTGTCAGTGCCTGTGATGCTTTCTCTCCATCTTTTGTCTCTGCTGTACTCTGTGTTAGGGCTTCATTTTCACCGATTATAAATGGATTTTCTGTGCATGGTAGGAAATCTGGCTATGTCACTAGAAAGCTTTAGGTGTGAAAAATCCCAGAGAAGGGTTTTGATTGGCCTGCATTAGTCATGTACCCAAACCTGAACCAATCATTGAGGTTAGAGGGACGGGATATTGTGATTGGTTCACTCTTGGTCATGTGGTCTTATCTATAGCTAGGGTAGATTGGGGCAAGTTCAGCTCTTTTCAAAAGAAGGATGCTGTTCTTCCAGGCCAAAACAACAAGCATTTGATACTTTAGTGTCGTTTTCTTCTGAGGCCTGAGAGACCTGTTAAATTTTTTATTTCAGAAAGAATTCTTGGTGAATGTTCTTGTCTCTCTCCTCTCCAAGGTGTGTGGCTTTGTGGCTGCTGTGGAAGAGCGGCTCAGAGGTCAGGAGATGTCACTCCTGTGTGGTGGGCTTTCTGAGAGCACAGGCTCTTCCTCCAACATCCCAGAAGAAACGGACGATGTAGACAATTCTAGCCTCGATGCCTCCACCTCCTTGAGGTCAGCACCCCGGTCTGAGGTTTCTGCTTCACCTGCCCCCACAGAGGACGGAGAAGGCAGGATGCAGGCCAGTGGGGGAATGCAGGCTGACTCCTCCTCTGAGGCCTGTAACAGTCCAGAGCCTCCCCAGGATGGTAAGTGTGTAGGGGTCTGAATGCTTATACACATTTATATCTCCCTGACTCAGCCCATCATTTATTCCTTCCGTTTCCCTTATTCACACATTCATTTGGTTATTCAGCCATTCATCTACCATCTGATGCACAGAGATAAACCTCTGTCTCTCCCTGTCCCCCCAATGTCGTCCATCATTGAGTCCTAGCCATTGATCTAAATATCTCTTGGGTTCATCTGCTTCTTTACTTTGCACCCATCCCCCTAACTCATCTAAGCTACTGTTCTCTTGCTAGATGACTACACACCTTCCCTTGTCCTCCCTGATCCATTCTGGCCCCTCACCAATCCTTTTTCCAGGAGCCAACCAGAGTGGCTTTTAAAAACAACACATGTCACTCCTTGTTGAAGCCATTGTGTAGCTCCCCATTGCATTTAGGGACCAAGTCGAAACTCTTCCTCCAGGCCAGCAAGGTCCTGTGTGGTTTGTCCCTGCCCACTTCTCCATCCTTGCTTCATAATATGAACCCATCCTCGCCAGCTGCTTCTAAAGATACCTTCTATCCAAATATACAGGCTTCCTTCTGAAACTAAGTTTGGAAAGCTTCTTCAATGCCTTGTCCCCTAGTAAACACAGCTAAATGAATTTCCCAGGCTCTGACCATTCCTATTGCTCCTCCTCCCTTGTGGAAGAGAGAGGAAGAAGAGAGAGGGTGTAAGTGTTCACCCCCACCCGCTTCCCCAGTGGGGAGGAACATGAGAGCCCCCTCTTCTCTGAAACTGGGGACAGGTGGCAGGGCTTTCCTGCCAAGGCAGAAATGATGAAAACACTCATTACATTCAGAGTCAGAAACCTGATTTAAGTGAGAAACTGTGACCAAGTCTGGCTTCTAAGAATTAGAATAGTAGTACCTATTTCCAAATGTGTGTTGTTCGAGTGGCTTTTTTTTAAAAAAAACTTTCTATTGAATATCAACTACAGAGACTTCATGGAAAATCGAGATCAATGAGGCCAAAAGGAAGCTGATGGAGAATATTCTGCTCTACAAAGAGGAGAAATTGGACAGCATCGAGCTTTTTGGCCCTTGATTACCAGAACACAGCTGAGGACACTTGTCCTCTATTGGAAAGACAACTGTCAAATCAAGAAAAAGATCTGGGGCAAATCCAAGGTCTCCCCGGGACTACAAACCAAACATCAGCCAACCTGGTGGGGGGGGGTGGGAGGAAACTTCCAATTTTCAGAGTAAGTGAAGAGAGAAAGCAAAATCCAGAAGTCCTCTTCCATTCTGGGATTTGTTAGAGTTGGGTATCGCCAGGAGATGAAAGCACAAACCCTGGTACGTGGGCCCCGGATGTGGGCAGGTGCGTGGTTCTGGGTTTGGTGTGACGTCAAGCGCCCCAGCAGATGCCGTTACCCTGTTCTCACCCCTCAACCACTGACAGCATTCTGAATGCTGATGGCACTTTCCAGAGTTACAGTCGCTGGGTCTTATTTGCCAACTGCCGCCATGACCGGAAAGATTTCCACCTTGTGTCCCAATGCAGTTCTTGACACACATCTCAAGGTCTCAGGTTTGACAAAGCCCAGACATGTGGCACAGGGCTCTGTAGGTTTTCTGCTTTCTTTTTTGTAAGTCTTGCAACCCACAGATATTTATTTAATGTCTGTCGACACCTTTATCCTCCTAGCCCTCTAATGCTAATATTTCTAATGGAGCTTTTATTTTGAAAATATGTGTTATTTATAGCTGGATGAAAAATCAGAAGAACTGGTTTCATTCTGATTCTGCTGCTAATTAAGTCAATCATGTAATTTCTGGAACCTCGGTTTCCATGTAAGTAATACCTGTTCATTTTCCCTCCCTGGGCTGTTGGGAAGAATAGGTGAGACATAGCTACAGAAGTACTTTGAAAATGCACTTGTCCTGTTTTCTAAAATAAAGAAATAAAAAGACATTAAACATCTATTTCTGCCACATACCTAATGTTTATGCAGTGGGTATAATTCTGAAAATTCATGTTGCAGATTTTTTTGTGAAACAAATGCTCTTTTATGTTCAGTGCGCCCTATTTTAAATAATCCTACTATAGTGATTTTTTCCCCTTTTATTTTTATAAAATAAATATACATTGGTAAAGTCAACCAGTATCTTGTCATTAGTTTTGTGTCCAGATGAATTTGGAGAAATCACTCTGCACCCATTAGCTGTGGTATTGTGGGGTAGCTAAGAGATTGGGTGCTTCCTATAAATGCTGGCTGCTAATGGCTGTGCATCTTGGGCTAAGTTAGGGCATTACTTTGAGCCTGTTTCATCTATACCATGGGGAGAATAAAAAGTACCTGTTTCACAGGTCTTCTGTCAGAACAAGGATCAGATTCTGGCTGGTGTAAGCATTCAACAGCCCCCCAGCAACATCAGCTTTGTACTGATGTGTAAAAAGCCGGTGGGCTCCAGCCCAGGTGGACAGTGATCTGGACTGACACCCCTGTCTTAAGCTCTGGTGGCATGTGGAAAGCACCTTAACTGTTATGAGCAGGGTATTTACAGGGCTCTGAGCAATAGAGGGCAGATGCAATAGGGTACTGGTTATCCAGACATACTTGCATTTCTAGACTCGGGCTTCATATATTTCTGGAGAGAGTCACTGAGAATCTGATGAAAGCCGCAGACCTCCCTTTAGCAAGCTGTAAAGACATACCCATACATTATTAATTACATGTAGTAATTCCAGGGGTTCTTGGGCACCACATTGCCTTTCCATGAATCCCCATGGAATTTGGCCTGACGTTTTAAAGATGAATATGACAAAAAAATCCAAGCAGTACAAAAGGTCACCTGGTGGGAAGGAAGCCATTTAACTACTTGGAACTTAGTCTCTCATTTCTTTTCCCCCAAGGCAAACACTGTTACTAACTTATTACTAGTTCCAGAGATGATTAAAAAAACCCACTTTCTATCTTGTTGGTGGACTTCATTAGTCATTGTGTGTATTTTGTGCTGTTGAGTTGGTTCTGATTCCTGGCAATTCTATGAATGAGTGATGTTCACTATGTCCTGTCTGTCCTCAACAGCCCTGCTCAGTCCTTGTAGACTCATGGCTGTGGCTCCTTTTGCGGAGTCAGTCCATCTCATATTTGGCCTTCTTCTCTTCCTGCTGCCTTTTACGTTTCTCAGCATTTGTCTTTCCCAAGGAGCCCTGGCTTCTCATGGGGAGTCCAGGGTCTTCGTAGAGCTCTCCTCCAACATCATACTTCAAATTAACACCTTTGTTTTCTTCCCTTTTTGCCTTCTTCACTGTCCGACTTTTGCATCCATACATGCTAATTGGAAATACAAGGGTGTGGGTGATCTTAGCTTTGGTTTCTTTCTTTCTTTTTTTTTTTTTTAATATATTTTATTGATTTTTTACAGAGCGGAAGGGAGAGGGATAGAAAGTCAGAAACATCGATGAGAGAAAAACATCCATCACCTGCCTCTTGCACGCCCCCCACAGGGGATGCGCCCGCAGCCAGGGTACATGCCCTTGCCGGAATCGAACCCAGGACCCTTCAGTCCGCAGTCCGACGCTCTATCCACTGAGCCAAACCGGTCTTGGCTTTTTATTTTATTTTATTTTATTTTTTTTATTTTTTTAAATATATTTTATTGGTGTTTTACAGAGAGGAAGGGAGAGGGATAGAAAGTCAGAAACATCGATGAGAGAGAGACATCGATCAGCTGCCTCTTGAGCTTTGGTTTCTAATGACACATCTTAGCTCCTGGTGACCTTTCCTACTAAGTCTTCCATTTCTGAACTTTTGAGCCTCAGCATTCTCTTCATTTCTTGGCCGCAGTCTCCATTTGAATTGATGACTGAACTAAGATATGCATCAGTCATTAAGGAAACACAAGGAGATACCTCTTCACACCTAGGATGGCCATAATAAAAAAAGACAGATAATAAAGTGTTGGTAAGAATGTGGAGAAATATCCATCCAGTGTGCTCAGTGGTTGAGTGTCTACCTATGAACCAGGAGGTCATGGTTCGGCTCCTGCTCGGGGCACGTGCCCGGGGTTGCGGCTTGATCCCTCAGTAGGGAATGTGTAGGAGGCAGCCGATCCATGATCTTCTCTTTCATCAGTGTTTCTCTCTCTCTCCCCATCTTTTTGAAATAGGTTAAAACGTTTTAAAAATGTAAAAATGATTAAAAAAAAAAAGAATGTGGAGGAATTAGAATCCTCATACTTCAGTGCTGGAATTGTAAAATGGTGAGCTGCTTTCCCCCACATTTTCAGCTGCAAAATGTTAAACATAGTTTCCATATGACCCAGCAAAACCATAGCTACCTAAAAAGCATCAAAACATATGTCCATACAAAAGCTTGTGCACCAGTTATTCACAGCAATATTCAGAATAACAAAGTAGAAACAACCCAAATGTTCATCAACAGATGAATGGATAAATGAATGTGCTATATCCATGCATTGGAAGATTATTGATAAAATTTATTTAATTAAAATTATCCATAAAAAAGAATGAAGTACTGATACATGCTACAACATGGATGGATGAACCTTGAAATGATTGTGTTAAGTAAAATATATGATTCCATTTTTATGAAGTGTCCAGAACAGGCAAATCTACAGAGACAGAAACTATGATTGGGGATAGGGGAGGTCACAAGATTTGGGGGTGCTGAAACTCTTCTAAAAGTAGATTATAGTTATGGTTGCACAACTCTAAATATACTAAAAAATATGTTAAAAAACCCCATCAAACTATAAATAGATGAACTTTATGGTATGCAAATTATATTTCAATAAAGTTGTTAGAAACACACCAATACACAATGGACAATTTTAGGCATTAAAAAAAATTCTTGAGGTTCCACTCCTCTCTTGTCTTTTTATTATTTTTTTGCTTTACACAGGTTATTTCATTCACACTGCTCTGGATCCTATGTTTTTTCATGTCTTTTTTTTTTTTGCCATTCTTTCTTAACAGTACATTTGGGTCACTTCATTCTTTTTGCCTGATAGTCCATTGTATGGATAGTCTGCATTTTATATAACTAGCTTTGCTTGCTGCATGCTGGGGTGGTTTTCATTCTTGCACTACAGATTCTGATGCCTTTGTACCAATTTAAATGTCCATAGGTGACAGATGGGGTAACACTTCCCCATATTCTTAGTTGCAAAAGATCTTATCATGTTATCAAAAAAAATATTTATTGACTGGAGAGAGGAAGAGAGAAACAGAGACTGGATTTATTGTACCACATATTCATGCATTCATTGGTTGATTCTTGTATGTGACCTGACTGGGGATTGAATCCACAACCTTGGTATATCCAGGCCAAGCTCTAACCAGCCAGGGCACTATTATGCTTTTTAATCACTGTCAGTCTAATGGGTGAAAACAACTTTATTTGTATATTTTTAAATGATTGAAGTGGATCCATTTAAAAAATATTTTGTTGGGGAGGGGGGCAGGTGGGGACATGTGCTGGGGGGTAAGGAAGGCTGGGGGGAGGATATTGAGGAAAAAGAAAACCTATGTACTACTATTAAATATTAAGTTATATTGTAAATAAAAAAAGAAATAAAAATAATTTTGTTAAAGAGGCTTTTGTAATTTATTTATGTTCATTCCTTTGTTCATTTTAATACGAATTCTCTTAGTGCTATAGTTTTTACATAATAAGGCCATCAGACCTTTGTCACATGTTTCAACCATTTTTCTTGTCTTTCGACTATGGTATTTTTTGCCAAGCGGCTATTTTACATTTGCGTTGTCTCTTTTTTCCCCCCTTGGCTTCTAACGTCTAATTCTGCGACTTTCTGGGTGGGTCACTAGGTCTCTGAACCAGGTTCCGGCGCTGTACACGGATGGCGTGATGGTGTGGATGATGTAAGTTTGAGGAGGATATCCGGATCTGAAAGCGTCCGGCTACGGGGATTACCACAAAGCAGCGAGGAGCTGCTCTCCGCAATCCCGGTCCGCGGCCGCCCCCTACCTCCCGAGAGGGCGGCCCCAGGCACGGCGCGGCCTTGCTCCAACTTCGCGGGCCTCGGAGTCACGTGACTGGCTCCGCCCCACCTCGCTTCCGACCAATGGATGACTTTATAAGGCGTAGGGTCCCGCCTTCCAGCCTCTTGGCCAACAGGCGAGCTCCGTCTTGCTCGGAGTCCCGCCCCTCGTGGGTAAGAGCAATAGGCGCGCTCAGTCAGGCGCAGAACCCGCCCCGCCGCACGCCGGGCTGCGGGCCGCAGGGTTCGTTCCGGGAGGCGGGCGCAGCGGAGGCCTTTGGATTCGGATCTCGGGCGGAGGCCGCAGTGTTAGGGCGGGCGGTGAGCGGGCGGCCGGGGCGGGACGTCCGGGCCGTGGCGGCTGCGGGCCGACGTCTGGGCCGCGGCACAGGGACGGAAGGGGCGGCCGGTCGAGTCGGGGGTTGTTTCGAGGCGGCGGACCCGGGCGGTTCGGGATCCTGAGGGGCGGCTCGGGCCCTTTCTGGCCCGGGCTGGGCCTCGGGAGCAGGGCGGGCTGCGCGCCGGCCCGGCCCTGCCCTGCGGCCCGCCGTCGGCGTTCTGGGCCTCCAGGCCGCGCGCCCGCCTAAGGGCTGTGGGTCCGGCCGCCATGTGTAGACCTTAAAGCGCCTGTAGTCTTGAAAGCGCTTTGAGGTCCCTGAAGGGCTTTATATTGCAAACTAAATCAAAGCGCTGAGTAGTCCCGGAAGCTCTTTGACGTCTCCGAAGTAGCGTTGTGCAAACCGAAACGTTTGGTTATCGCGGAAACACGTTGTGGGCTTGGAAACCGAACCGAAGCCTGTAAATCTTGCGGTGGTTTGACTTCTCCGAAGCGTTTCGGCATCTCTGAAACCTAGAGAACTGTGATGGGCAGTGGAAAGAAGGGGGAAAGGTCAGTAAGGCTGTTTCCTGACTCTGACTTTCGGGCCTGCCCCCCCGCCCAGCGGGCCGGGATGGCAGGAGTCTGAGGAGGGGCAGCCGGGAGGGGCGGTGTTGGAATCCCGGTCGTCTCTTTGCCTCGCAGGTGCCCATGGCGTCGGAGCGGCACAAGGTCAAGTACCACTGGAGCAGCACTACGGAAAAGTGTTCCCGCAAGCGCAGCTGCCTCCGGGAGACCGGTGATGTGGCCCCCTCCAGAGAGTCAGCTCACAGCTCTGCGTCGGGTTCCGGAGGGGCCCGAAGCCCCAAGCGCCTGAAAGCCCAGGAGGAAGACGATGTGGCCTGCCCACCGAAGTTGTCCAGGGACTCAACCCACCGCAGAGATTCCTCCTCCTCCTCCTCCTCCCATTCCTCTGGCCCAGGTGTGGATGGGGCTGCCTCCAAAGGCTGCCTGATTCGGAGCACGCGGGCTTCCCCTTCGTCAGGGGACTCCCCTCGGCGCCCTGCCAGTCCCTCTCTAGAAGAAATGGCTTCTCTAGAGGAGGAAACCTGTAGCCTTAAGGTAGGTGGCGCAACGCCTTGCAACCGGTGAAGCCCCTTCCACGTGGCTCGAGATGTTGGGGTTAGGGATTTTGGTGGAGGGAGACTGAAAAAGATCATGTCCTTTAAGATCTCTGGGTTCTTCCCAGAGGTCTTCCTCGTGCAAACACTGTAGAGCAAGCAAGCAGATGCCCACGGAGTGGCCTAAATTAGTTCCGTGGAAAGGTAGTTTTCAAACTTGGAGGCCCTCGGAACTACTTGGAAAGCTTTGAAACACTTGGGACTGCCTCCCACCACCCTGACTTAATTAGCTAGAGTGGTGGTGTGGTCTGTTCCTCGGGTAATTGTAATGTGCCTCGAGGATGGAGAAGCACAGCAGTAGAAATGTGGATTGCCTGTTCTGGAGGCACATATGTATGTATGTTAGTTGTGTAAATTTTGGAATTGTGCCCTTGTACTTTGGACCACTCTGAATCCGAACCAGGGGATAAGCATTTGGGTTTGGTATGGCTTTTCATTAAAGTTATGGTTTCCAGAATGTTGGAATTCTGGTTGGCGGGGCAAGGTTTGTTTTGCAGGTTTAAACTTTTAGTTCCCCGTGGGGAACACACAGGTGGGATTTTGAGATTTTGCAAGGGGACTAAGAAGTGCCTCATAGAGGAAGTTTACACCTACTCATTCATTTTATATTAACGTGTGTTTTTTTGAAAGGGGTAATAAAAATTTCCCAGCTTTTGTGTGTGTGTGTGAAAGTTGAACATGAGTCTGTTTGAAATAGAAGCAAATACAGTTCAATCTCTTGTTATCTAATATCGTCATACTGTGTAAGCTTCATCCACTTAATCAGATTTTGAACAAATATTTATTGAGGGTGTTTGTGTCAGGCAGTGTTCTAGTTGCTTGGGACGCTCCAGAAACAAAAACAAAGATCACTGCTCTGTTAGAGATTGCATTTTAGGTTTTGGAGCTCTGGGCTTGAAAAGGTGAGGAGGTCTGTATGCGTGTGGAAAAAGGCTTTATTTGGGGTGGGGGAGGTTGGGCTATCTCTAGAAAAGTTATTTTACAAAAGCAGTAAAAACAAGGCTTCAAGAAAAGTGGGTTTGTCTTTAAGTCTGTTCAGTGTTTTTTTTTTATGTGGAACTGAGCAATGAGGCTGTAGTATTTGGCTGTTTGTCCTGGAGAACTCTTGTGCTAAGTGCTCCAAGCCAGATGTTTTCAGTATGGACCTTGCAGAACTTAATATGGTCATGTGGATCTTTTACAAAATTTAATGGTGAATTTAAAAGCTTTGTCTTTGGCATAAGAATACTGAATATACGCCCTAGCCAGTGGTCAGTGGATATGGCATTGGCCACTGAAGGGTCCCTGTTTCGATTCCGGTCAGGGGCTTGTACTCAGTTGCAGGTTCCAGGCCCTGGTCAGGGGCTTGTGGGAGGCAACCAACCCATGTGTCTCTTTTACTTCGGTGCTTCCACCCCCCCCCCCCCCCATTTCTCTCTCTCTTTCTCCCTTTTCCCCCTCCTCCCATTCTCCCTAAAAATCAACTGAAAAAAAATGTGAGGATAAAAAAAAACTAATTATGATTCATTGTAAATAAGATGAACATGGGGCTTTGTACATGCAATTTAGTCTTGTCATTAATCCTTCTTGATGTAATTTCTGTGGATTTGGTGTCAGTTGGGTAGCCCTTAGTGGTAGAGCTGCACACTAGAGGGTCTTGTATTCAATTCCCGGTCAAGGGCAGGTTTGATTTTCAGCCTTGGTTGGTGCTCTCATGCAGGAGGCAACCAGTTGATGAGTCTCTCTCTCCTCTTTCCCCCTCTCCCTTCCTCTTTCTCTAAAAATCATTGAAAATACTGTTCTCAGGTGAGGATTAACCAAAGAAAATATAGCTATATGTATTTCAATAGATTAACTTCTATGGCAATTACAGATTTTGGTATTAGGAGGGGCTGAAACGTTATTAGTCTTTGAGGTATGCTGCACCTCTGGTGGCCTCTAAGCCAGTTGAGTCTAATCCAATATGGATCCACCTTTCTCTCATTTAGTTCTAAGGGGTCTTGTTTTGCCGAAATCAATTTAATGGTTAACCATGGAGCAATGAGTAGTCCAGGCCTATCTAGTCTGGGTTTACCAGTGCCTTGTTTTTGGTCAATAAGTATTTGAGGGTTATTGTGTGCCAAACTGTTGGGTCTTGGAGCCATGAAAAGGCTTCTGAGGAGCACACAGTCTGTTGGGAAGTTTGGAGGAATCATGAGACTGTCTCATGATGTGGTATGGTGGAGCAAAGAACCTAGAATGGAGGCTGGAGAGCAAGGTAGGGGGGCAGATTGTTGCAGGGATTTATTAGCCAAGGGAATTTGTATTTTATTCTAAGCCATTAGTTTATACAGGACTCTATACAGAGGGAAGACAGATTTGCATTTTGAAAGATCACTCATGTTGAGTGAGGTTAGTATATAATATAAGTATGTTGATAAGTGAACCCTTACTTTTTCTGACCTTGACTTAATTAGGCTTCAGATTTAATGGATAAAAATGCCATAACCAGTTTGGCTTAGTGGATAAAGCATTGGCCTGTGAAAGGAAGAGTCCTGGATTTGATTCCAGCAAGGCTACATGCCCAGGTTGCCGGCTCGATCCCTAGTAGGGGGTGTGCAGGAGGCAGCTGATCAGTGATTCGCTGTCATCATTGATGTTTATATCTTTTCTTCTCCCTTTCTGAAACCAATAAAAATATAATTTATTAAAAAATTTCCAGTCTGTATGTGAAAATTAACACCCTGGTAATTTTAAAATGTGTTTATCCAAGATTTAATTATAATTATATTCAGTTATTTTGAATGAATTTTAGCAAATAGGCCAAATGTTGGAAAAAACACTGTAGTTGTGCTGACATAAATATTACATATTTACAACTGTAGTCTACATATTTAAATCCAAGAGCCATTGCTTGCAAGCAGTGTCTGGTGAATGATTAGCACATGGTCACACTGCATTGCCCCGAGGTAATCGGTTCTGTTGTCTCTTGGGGTGACTTTTCCAGGAGGTTTTTAACTCATGTTGGTGATATTCCGATGTGTGCTAAACCAGTCATGTGCATTTGTTCACTCAAGGTGACTGGTGAGCGCACACATTTATTAGACTTATTTAGTATAAATTTAAAATTACAGTAATACATAGAGAAAGTTTTCTGTGAAATTTAACTTTTCATATATACTTAATTCTAATTACACAGAGGTGTCTACATAAGTAAAAACTACTAATTTATCAGTTTTTTAGCATGCATTTGGAAAACTTTATTATATAATAGACTTTTCCAGACACCTCCCCAAGAAATACTATTTTTTTAATAAACAGAATGTAAGACAGGAATCTTATTCAATAAAACTATGAAGTTATAAAAAAAAAACAAAAAACAGACACCTCCCCATGCCCTTGCTCAAATTAGGCCATTATATTGAGGTTTTACTGTATTATCAATCTTAATTATCTATCTCTAGCACTGCTAAGGGCTCTCCCTAGAGTGAGTAAGTTTGTAAACAAGGTGTATAGTATTTATCTCATCTTGCCTTTCTTACCTGCTCCCTCAACCTGTACCTCCTACCCCCTTTCTCTGCAGACCAACATGCTAGTCTAGTAAGTACAAGCTAAGAGGCACACACAAAAAAATGGCATGTTCTTATCCAGTCCTTCCAAGATCCCTTTTGCACTCTTCTACCCATACGTCACCTGCTCTTCTGTTTGCTCTGTAACCTTTGAGGGATACACACTTGGCTTTGTGTGTGGTTATTTCTACTTCCCTTTCCATGGCCTCAACACAGAAATCTCTGTTTCAGGTCACAGAATATTCAGGGGGAAGATTGTTTTTAAAATATATTTTTATTGATTTTAAAAGGGAAGATGGGGAGAGATGGACACATAATTGGTGAGAGAGAATCATTGATCAGCTGCCTCCTGCATGCCCCACACGGGATCAAGCCCACAACCCAGGCATGTGCCCTGACCAGGAATCGAACTATGACCTTCTGGTTCATAGATCAATGCTCAACCACTGAGCCATGCCACCCCGGCAGGGGGAAGATGTTTGTCCTAGCCTGTTGTGGCTGCTATAACAAAATAAACAACAGAAATGTATTTCCTACAGTCCTGGAGACTGAGAGTCTGAGATCAGAGTGCCAGCGTGGTCAGGTGATGGTTTTCTCCCTGGTTGCAGACTTTATTTTGTCCTCACATGGCAGAAGGGGTCATGGGAGCTCTTTTGGGGCCTATTTTGAAAGAACATTAATTTCATTTTTAAAAGAAAAAATATTTTTATTCATTTCAGAAAGGAAAGGAGAGAGAGAGAGAGACCTGGTTTATAGGTATCTTTTCACATGTGACCCATTTCCTGGTTCATAGATAGCTGCTCAACTACTGAACCATGCCAACTGGTCTAATCCCGTTTTTTTCTGTTTTTATTATTTTTTTATCTTTATTATTCAGTTTATTAATTACATTGTTTCCCTTTTTTTATCCCCTTATATCTCCCCTCCACCCTGTATACATCCCACACTCCACCCTCAACTCCCCCTCCCCATTGTCCTCTCCCATTGTTGCAAGATTTTTGTCCAGTCTTTTGCTGTACTTCCCACAACCCTTTTCTCCTCAAGAATTGTCAGTCCATTCCCTCTCTATGTCCATGTTTCTGTTATATTCACCAGTTTATCCTGTTCATAAGCCTATCAATTCACTTGATTTTTATGTTCATTTGTTGATAGATGTGTATTTGTTGTTCATAATTTATATTTTTACCTTTTTCTTCTTCCTCTTCTTAAAGACTATCTTTCAGCATTTCATATAATATTGGTTTGGTGGTGATGAACTCCTTTAGCTTTTTCTTATCTGCGAAGCACTTTATCTGATCTTCAATTCTGAATGATGGCTTTGCTGGATAGAGTAATCTTGGTTGTAGATTCTTGCTCTTCATTATTTTGAATATTTCTTGCCACTCGCGTCGGGCCTGCATCGTTTCTGTTGAGAAATCCGCTGACAATCGTATGGGTGCTCCCCTGTAGGTAACCAACTGTTTCTCTCTTGCTGCTTTTAATAGTCTCTGTTTATCTTTTGCTCTTGGCATTTTAATTATGATATGTCTTGGTGTGGTCCTCTTTAGATTCCTATATTTTGGGGTTCTGTGTACTTCTTGGGCTTTTAAGTCAGTTTCTTTTCACCAGGTGGGGAAGTTTTCAGTCACTATTTCTTCAAGTAGGTTTTCATTACCTTTCTGTATCTCTTTTTCTGGCACCCCAATAATTCGGATGTTGGCATGCTTGAGGTTGTCCCAGAGGCCCCTTACACTATCTTCAATTTTCTGAATTCTTTTTGTTTCTTGTTTTTCCAGCCGAGTGGATTTTGCTTCTTTGTATTTCAAATCTTTGACTTGGTTCTTGTGGCCCTCTGGACTGCTTTTAGGACTTTGTGTAACATTTTTTATTTCAGTCTGTGTATGCTTGATTTCTAGTTGGTCCTTTTTCATATCCGTGAGGGTCTCGTTCATATCCTCAGATTTCTTGTTCATTTCCTTGAGGGTCTCATTCATTTCCTTGTAAGTCTCATTCATTTCCTGGTTGGTCTTGTTTATTTCCTCATAATTCTCATTAAGTTCATCGGCCTTTTCTAGGAGCCTCTTGAAAAGCCTTATAACTGTGGTTTTGAACTCTATGTCTTGTCGTCTTTTTTCCTCCATTTCTTTCACACCTGATTTCTTTTCATATCTCTGTATGGTGGCTGCTTTATGTGGTAGATGTCCTCTAAGGGTCAGTGGCACAGCCTCCCCAGTTATTTGAGATGGGTACTCTTACTGCAATCCTTTATGGGTTGTACAGTATTTTTGAATTTAAACCCAGCTTGTTGTTGTTAGCCCTAGGAGGGTTTGACCTCCAGGCCAATTGGCTGTGAAGGGAGACTGTGTTCAGGTTGGATGGGCGGAGTCTCTGAGCTGAGCAGGCAGCCTCAGTGTCAGCTATGTCCTATGCGGTGCGCGCGTGGGTCTCTGTTGGATGGGGATGGCTGCAGGCACCTCCAAGAGAAAGCCACTAGTCTTTTCCCCTTGCCAGACAACTCTGCCTCTCCCCAAATGAGTCTGCACACCCAAAGTCTAGCCCAGGGTTGTAAAATAGGTGGTTTCCGGGACCAGGAGACAAGTTTCCAGGGAGCAAGTTGCACGTTTGTGCGACACTTGCGCGAAAACTTCTTTTCCCCACCTCCGGGTTTCTCCGCAGACTAGGAGACCTCTGCCGCGGCCGGCTTCCAGGGTGCGTCCCTCGGACCTCGGACCTCGGACCTCGCCTGGCACTGGGGAATCCGTGTAGTGGGACGTCTCCGCCCTCCCCGTTGGCGAAATCCAGCCGGGGTTGCTGCTCGCCCTACAGTCCGTGCGCGCGACCAGGACGGCTCCTAACCTGTTTCCGTCTTCAAGGCTGCGCTCCTGCCACTCTTCTGAGTCTCAGTGTTCCATCTTTACTTTTATTTGTGGAGTTTTCACTCAGCCAGCTTTCTGGTGATTCTGGGTGATGTTTGTTTTGTTGTTATGTTGTAGTTTTTGAATTGTTGCGCGGGGCAGAACAATAGGTGTTTACCTATGCCGCCATCTTGGTTCTCCTCTTGTTTTTTTTTTTTTTATCTTTATTTTTCAGATTATTACAAGTGTTCCTCTTTTTTTTCCTCCAATAGCTCCCCTCCACCCAATCTCCCACCTCATGCCCTTACTCTGTTTTCATCCATAGGTGTAAGATTTTTGTCCAATCTCTTCTTGTACCCCTCACACCCTCAAAATTGTCAGTCCATTCCCTTTCTATGTCCCTAATTCAATTATATTCATGAGTCCATTCTGTTCATCAGTTTTTCATTCACTTGATTTTTAGATTCACTTGTTGGTAGATATGTATTTGTTGTCATTTTGTTCATAGTTTTTATCTTTACCTTTTTCTTCTTCTTCCTCTTCTTAAAGAATACCCTTCAGCATTTCTTATAATCCTGGTTTGGTGGTATTGAACTCCTTTAGCTTTTTCTTGTCTGTGAAGCGCTTTATCTGACCTTCAATTCTGAATGGTAGCTTTGCTGGGTAGAGTAATCTTGGCTGTAGGTTCTTGATGTTCATCACTTTGAATATTTCTTGCCACTCCCGTCTGGCCTGCATAGTTTCTGGTGAAAAATCAGCTGAAAGTCGAATGGGTACTCCCTTGTAAGTAACCAACTGTTTTTCTCTTGCTGCTTTCAAGATTCTCTCTTTGTCTTTTGCCCTTGGCATTTTAATTATGATTTGTCTTGGTGTGGTCCTCTTTGGATTCCTTTTGTTTGGGGTTCTCTGTGCTTCCTGGACTTGTATGTCTATTTCTTTCACCAGGTAGGGAAAATTTTCTGACATTATTTCTTCGAATAGGTTTTCAATATTTTGCTCTCTCTCTTCATCTGTCACCCCAATAATTCAGATGTTGGTATGCTTAAAGTTATCTCAGAGGCTCCTTACACTATCTTCATGTTTTGGGATTCTTTTTTCTGGTTGGGTGTTTTTTGTCTCCTCATATTTCAGATCTTTGGTTTGATTCTTGGAGTCCTTTGATCTACTGTTAAATTTCTGTGTATTCTTTATTTCAGACAGTATATGCTTAATTCCTGACTGGTCCTTTTCCATTTTCTTGGCATTCTCATTAAGGTCCTTGAAGGTCTTATCAAGTTTCTCGGCGGTTTTTAGAAGATTCTTGAGTAACCATATAAATGTGGTCCTGAACTCTATGTCCTCCATTTCTTTCATTTGTGACATGTTTCTTTGTCTCTGCATTTTGCTGCTTCCCTGTGCTGATGGAGTGGAAGAACTGCTGTACTGGAGACATGCCTATGGGGCAGGACTTGCTTCAGTGGGGCTTTGGTGCTCACTGAGTCTGCCTCTTGAATGGGTCACTTACAGATGCAAGTAGTTGAATTCTAGTGTCTCACACTGACCTAGATACACTAGCTTCTGGATCTCCAATGAGGTGCAGGTCAGCTACTGTCTCAGGCAACCCAGCAGGAGCTACAGCCAGTTTCTCCTGGTCTGACCAGGGCTGCAGTTTAGGTTAAGCTGCGATAGCGCAGGCTATTTATATGCAAATGCTGCTGTGCACTGCTCAGGCTGATGGTCAGGGTCTCAGGGAGTCACTAGGCTAGGGCGAGGCCAAACAGCGATGGCTACCACTCAGCCGTTTCTGTATTTCCAAGTCCCCTGAGTCCCGTGCCCCTGCACAGTGAATAATGATTGCTGTGGGCACCTCTGCAAGGGAGCACCCTCACTTTCCAACCTGATGGCAGACCGTCCAGCTTCTTCCCGTAGGAGTTTGGGTCACCAGTGTCTCCCCAGAAACGAGTTCAGAGTAATCAGGAGCTTGTTTACCTTCGGATTGGAAACAGCATCACCCTGTCGCCAGCTGCCAGCCCGTTTTGTGCGCCTCTGTACCTTAGCTTTTCAGCGCTTGTACGTGTCTCAGTGCTCTTCTCTTTCCTTCTAGTTGCAGAACTTCCACTCGGCCAGTTATCCCGTGGTTCTGGGTGATAGTGGTTTTGTCTTTTAGTTGCAGTTTTGAAATTGTGCAAGGCAGCAGTTTAGGTGTTTACCTATGCCTCCTAATTCAGTTTCTAAGGGCTCCGCTTTCATGACTTAATCTTTTTCCAAAGGCTCTTTCACCTAGTACCATTATCTTGGGGTCAGATTTCAATATGAATTTTGGGGTTCGGGGAAGAGACACATTCAGACCATAGCTAGACTGGGGCATTTTGGAATCAGTAGAGAGTCCTGTTGGCCAGTCTCCCATTGTTTATCACCTAGGACAATTTGAGAGGTTTCTCAAATTCTAATGGTAGCTGATGATCTCTGTTTATAGAGAAAGTTAAATGTGTCTATTATGAGAACACCTTCACCTACCTTAATTTAGTTTTAATTTTGACACAATTTTATATTCAATAGGAAATGAAAAGTGGAAGGGAAAATTTGAGCATTTATAATGTGATAGGCTTTGATCAAATATGATTCTCAATTTTTGCCCTATAGATTCATAATTCTCAGAGTCTTGTGAAGTAGTGTTATCTTTATATATATTAGTTAATAAATAGTTACATATGATTAACAAATACTTGAGTACCTACTGTGTGAAGGCACTGGGAAAATGAGACTTAGGTTAAATAACTTAAGTAGGGCCAATACAGCTTGTATACAGCAGAGCTGTGGTGTGATGCCAGATCAGACTGGCTTAAAAGGCAGGGTTCTGTCCACTGCTGCCCTCTGGAGCACCTGCTCTGTCCTGCCCAGCATGAAATGTGAGGGCTGGAGAGATAAAGAGGGCAAGATCCTTCCCTTGTGGTGCTTTTTGCAAGGTGACACAGCCCAGATACAAGAAACTGTTGTTGCCCTAGCTCCTTTAGCTCAGTGGATAGAGTATCAGCCTATGGACTGAAGGGTCCTGGGTTCAGTTCCAGTGAAGTGCACATGCCTGGGTTGCAGGCTTGATCTCCAGAAAGGCGCGTGCAGGAGGCAGCCAATCAATGATTCTCATCATTGATGTTTCTATCTCTCTCTCTCCCTTCTCTGAAATCAATAAAAATATATTAAAAGAGAAAGAAACCATTGTGTACCTTGGATCTTGAATGCTAAAGCTTTCTTTACATGTGACTCATTTCCTGCATATTCCCTTAGCACAGTGGTCAGCAAACTCATTAGTCAACAGAGTGGCAAACTGTGGCTTGCAAGCCGCATGTGGCTCGTGAGCTGCAGTTTGCCAATCACTGCCTTAGCAGATGTCCAGAGCTCCTCATTCTTTTTAAAAGTTGTATTTGTTTACTTTAATCAATCCCTATTGATGGACATCTCTTGAATGGACTCTGCTTTTCCTCAGTAGAGGAAAAGGATTAGCAAGTTTAGTGTGGAGTTTCTTACTAATTGTTTGAGAGAAGTTTAATGCAAGTGAATTGATAGTGCAAGTTGTAGGGGCTGTAGACTGCCTTGAGATAATAGTAAGTCCAGGTCACAGTGGGGTGTTTGGAGTGCACTGCTTTGGGGATGGTTCTCGGAAGATTTATGGACCATTCTTACACCAGGCTGGGATTAGACTAGATGTGAGATTCATAGCAAATTAATATTGTGAGCAAGTAATTTAGCTTATTTCCTGTGGACTCTGGAAAGGAAGAGGAGAAAAGGGGCTGAGACTTTACTTGCATCTCTGAGGAGATTGGGGTGAAGGGCTTGGTCTCTTGATTGACTCTGGAACTAAGGTACTGTTCAAAACCAAGGTTTTGATTTGGGGGAAGGAGTTTTCAGAGAACTTCAAGGAGGCTGGGAGTATAGTGGAAAGCACACTGCCCTCAGGAGGCAGAAGATTGGCTTTCAGTCTTCACAAGGCCCGTGGGTTCCTTCACTCTTCATTGTGGGATTGGGTTATCTGGTTTCTGGAGCCCTTTCCAGTACAAAAATAAACTTTTGTTTTGCCTCGGTGTGTTTTAAAGTATGTGGTAGTCCTTGCTCTTTTTAAAAAATATATTTTTATTGATTTCAGAGGAAGAGAGAGAGAGAGATGGAAATATCCATGATGAGAGAGAATCATTGATCAGCTGCCCTCTGCAAGTCCCCCAGTGGGGACCGAGCCCACAATCCGGGCATGTGCCCTTGACCAGAATTGAACCTGGGACCTTTCAGTTCGCAGGCCAACATTCTATCCACTGAGCAAAACTGGCTAGGGCATAGTAGTCCTTGCTTTTAAGGAGCTAGTGTTAGACTGTTCTCTCAGCTCATTCCTTCCTTCTGCAGTATGAGGATGCTATCTGATAAGTGTGAGAAAGTGAACTTTAAGAAATAGCAGCACACTAGTGTGATGCAGTTGGAGTGTCAGCCTGTGCACCAAAAGGTGGCAGGTTTAATTCCCGGCCAGGGCACGAACCCAGGTTGAGGGTTTGATCCCTGGTTGGAGTGTGTGTGGAAGGCAACCAATCGATATTTCACACTCAGAGTAATTTTTCTTCATTTCCCTGCCCCTTTCTCCTTCTCCTTCCATTATATAAAAGCTTGTCCTCTCCTTCTCCCCCTCCTCATCAATATAGAAGCATGTCCTTGAGTGAGGATTAAAAAGAGAGAAAAAAGAAATAGCGGCAGTTCAGTCCCTTTTATAGTGGGTGCGATGGAAACCATCACTCAAAGAGAATCTTTGTCTTGGACACTATCACTTTCCCTTTGATTGGTGGAGTGCCACTGGTGTTTAATTTGCCAAGTGCTTCACATATGAACCAATCTTTTCATGATCTGTGTTTTCTTTCAGGTTAATTCCAAAGATAGTTCTCCTAATTCCACGAACTCTGAGTTTGCAGCTGAAGCTGAGGGTCAAAATGATAAAATTGAGGAACCGAGCACGGTTCAGAAAAAGAAGGGGGATAGACTTCGAGACCAAGGCTCTACAATGATCTATCTGAAGGCTATCCAGGGCATCCTGGGAAAGTCGATGCCAAAAAGAAAGGGCGAGACTGCCTCTATGGCAAAACCAAACACAGCAGATGGTCCCAACCTTGGAGAAGGACCAGCCAGGAGTGTCACTGTGTCTGCTCCTCAGAAAGAGAAGGAGGCAACCCCAGAGGTCAGAGTGAAAGAGGGAAAAAAGGCTGTGCTGGAGAGAAGCAGCTTCTGTGACAGGAGGGTGGTGATAGACCCTCAGGAGAAATCCAGCGAGGAGCCACTTGGTGACCGAAGGACAATTATTGACAAGCACCCTCCACCCCTAGAATTTTTGGATGACTCTGACTCGCATTCAGAAAGCCAAAAGGGGAGTCTTGCTCTAAGTATTATTTCTTAAAGCAGTACTTTACTTATTCAGGATTCCAGGCAACCAACTGATGGCTCTCTTCTAAAATAGCTTTTAGATTTATTAAGAAATGTCAGATTGGTGCTATCTTTTTTTTTTATATATATGTTTGTTAGGTTATGGATTTGCCAGCTGTACAAAAACCAGAATAACAGTGGTTTACATTATTTATTTATTTTTAAATATATTTTATTGATTTTATATAGAGAGGAAGGGCGAGGAATAGGAAGTTAGACATATCGATGAGAAACATCCATCAGCTGCCTTCTGCACACCCCCCACTGGGGATGTGCCTGCAACCAAGGTACATGCCCTTGACCAGAATCAAACCTGGGACCTTTCAGTCCGCAGGCTGACGCTCTATCCACTGAGCCAAATGAGTTTCGGCAACAGTGGTTTACATTAAATAGAAGTTTGGCTTGAGGAGGATGACTTCACTGTGTCAGGGACCTGGTGCCTTCTGTCTTGATGCTCTGCTGCTACTCAGCAGTTTCCTTCCTGTGGTCTGAGATAACTGCTCTGACAGGACTCAGTTCTTTACATTCATTAGTCCAACCAATAGGAAGAAGAAAAGAAGAAAGTACACTCCCTCCCTTTTAAGAACTTGGCTCAGAAGTTGTCTACATAGTGTCTGCTCATACTTATTGACAAAAATCTAGAAACCTGGCCAACACCTAACTGCAAGACAGTCTGGAAAATTAGTTTCATTTGGGCAGACTTAGACCCAGATAAACTGTTATTGCTATTAAGAAGGAGAGAGTGAGCCGGTGGCTCAGTTAGTTGAAGTGTTGTCCTATACACCAAAAGGTTTCGGGTTCACTTCCCGGTCAGGGGATACTAAGTTGCAGGTTTGATCCTTAGGTTGCGGATTTGATTCTTAGGTTGGGGTATGTACGGATTTGATTCTTAGGTTGGGGTATGTATGGATTTGATTCTTAGGTTGGGGTATGTACGGGAGGCAACCCATTGATGTTCCTCTCACATTGATGTTTCTCTCTCCTGCTCTAAAAATCAATGGCTGGTGTGGGTCAGGTGGTTGGAGTATGGTCTCATGCTTTGGAAGGTCATAGGTTTGATTTCTTGTCAGGGCACTTACCTAGGTTTTGGATTCGATCCTCAGTCACGCATTGAATTTTCTCTCCTTTCCTCCCTCTCTAAAAATAATAATAGTAAAAAAGCTGTGGTTTTCAAAAGCTCTCTAGAGATTCTGATGTGAAGCTAAGTTCAGGAACCATTGTATACAACATTTATCCTGCAAACTAATTCAACAAATATTTATGAACAGTCACTATATACTGGACATACTTCTCTAGCTGTTTGGAAGACATCAGTGAAGAAAATTAAATTTTGTGGAACTTAGATTCTAGCAAACTTGATTTAATGCAATGTATAGCTGTCCTGGTCACTATGGCATCTAGTAATGTAAAATAACCATTTTATTTTGCTCTTAATTTTGTGAGTCAGGAATTCAGAAATGTCCAGACAGTTCATATCTTGCTTTTGGGGTCGGGAAGGGATCAGTTATGTGGTTTCATTCATATTTTGGGACGGCTGCAGTCTGACAGCTCAACAAGACTTGACATCCAAAATGTTCACTCACGAAAATAAATAAATAAAATCACTCACACATTGGGCAGTTGATGCTGGTACCTATGTATGACCTCTCTAGCCGTGGACTTGGGCAGTATGATTTCTTATATGGTGATTGGCTTCCCCAAGTGGAGCAAGCTGAAAGAACCAGGGGAAGCTACCCTTGGAAATTACGCAGTTTCACTACTGCACTCGGTTCGTTACAAGTAAGTCAGTAAGTAGGTTGGACCAGATTCAAGGACAGACCACCATCTTTCATTGGGAGAAGTGTCAGAATTTGCTGACACATCTTAAAATTGCCACAACAAATCCTGACCAGGTAGCTCAGGTTGGTTAGAGTATCGTCTTGATATGCCAAGGTTTCAGGTTTGATCTTTCAGTCAGGACACATATAAGAATCAACCAGTAAATGCATAAAAAAGTGGAACAAGTTGATTTTTTTCTCTCCCTTTCCCTCTCAAATCAATTAAAAAATGTTAAAAGCAAACATAAAAATGGCCTTAGCTTGTGTGTGGCTCAGTTAGTTGGAGTGTTGTCCCATAGGCCAAAAGGTGGTAGGTTCAATTCCTGGTCAGAGCATATACCCAGGTTGCGGATTCTATGTGGTTTTGCATTTTGAACATATTAGAAACGTGTTGTTAGAGATGAGATTCCTGGCACTGCTTTTTTCTAATATCCCCATTACAGAGAGCAGTTTTTCTTAAAGAGGGATCATTCAGAGAGAGAGTGCTGATGTAGCATCCCTTTAGGGATGGCATTATGAGTTTATTCCTGATTTGACTGTTCGTAGCTATAACCTGGCTCACTTTTTGGAAATAATAAGAAACCTAAGTGACAGGTACGTTAAATGAGCCAGACTATGGCCAAAAAATTAGCCAGAGCTTATGTTCTGTAGATGACAGTATGGGAGGCTGTCTTCACACAGGAAGGCTAACCCTTTGTTGCTTCTTTTCTGCAGCCTAAAGAAAGGGAGGTGGTGATAGAGCACACCTCCTCAGGAAGTGACTGGTCCGATGTGGACGAGGTCTCCACAGTCAGATTCTCTCAGGAGGAGCCCATCTCACTGAAACACTCAGCAGTTCCAGAGCCTTCTGCCTTCCCCACTGACTACGTCATGTACCCAGCTCACTTGTACAGTAGTCCTTGGTGTGATTTTGCCAGCTATTGGGCCAACAGTCGCAAGCCTTCTAGCTACCCCTCCATGGGCAGCAGCAGCAGTGACACATTCCAGGCTGGGAAGAGCAGCTGGGGCCTCCTGAGTGATTATTCCTTCAACTCTACAGGGAGCTTCCAAAACACCTCTAGAGATTGGGAGGCGGCAGAGGAAGGCAGATCCCAGAATTCTCGCTCATATCATTTCTCCAGAAGCTTTCAAGAGAAGGTGAAGGAGAAAAGAACATTCCAGGAGGAGACGCCACCCCGTTCTTATGAAGGACATGCATCTAGCTCTCTGCCAAGGAGCCATCAAGAGCCAAACCTAGAGGAGGGTTTCATTGATACCCATTGTCACTTGGATATGCTCTATTCGAAGTTGTCTTTCCAAGGAACCTTTAGCAAGTTCAGGAGAATTTATAGCACCTCCTTCCCTAAGGAATTTCAGGGCTGCATCTCTGACTTCTGTGATCCCAGGACACTGACAGATTCTCTATGGGAGGATTTGTTGAAAGAGGATCTGGTTTGGGGGGCCTTTGGCTGTCACCCTCATTTTGCTCGTTACTACAGTGAGAGTCAAGAAAGAAATCTTCTGCAAGCCCTAAGGCACCCCAAGGCCGTGGCATTTGGAGAAATGGGCTTGGATTACTCTTATAAATGCACCACACCTGTCCCTGAACAGCACAAGGTAATGGCATTTTCTTGAGTTCGCTTATAATTTTGTGTGTGTGTGTGTGTGTGTGTGTGTTCTTTTTTTTTTTTTTTACATTCTTAGTTTATTAATCATCTGAAAAATTACTATACAGATAAAGCCACTGAAGAATCTGCTCATTTTTGCCAGCACCAGCATTGGCCTTTGCAGGTCCCCTGACTTTCTGCTATTCTGTTCTTGAAGTCTTATATGAGCTTTCCTTGCAAATCTATGTTTGGGTTCTTTTTTTTTCTTCTTCATAATACAAGGAATTATAAATCATGCCAAAGTCACTTGTCTTGCTCTGCCAAAGTGGGTTTTGAATCCAAATACAAAGATGATATTTGGTGTGATCTTAGACATTTTGACTAGTTTTTCCCAAATTTCTGTCTTAAGTATTGCTGCCTTCCTGGTGTGAAGAATGTCAGTGACCATTGGTTTACACTAAAGTAGTCTGTTCGTCATGAACTTTCAGGTCGGATAGTTACTATGTTATGATGGCAACCCACTTGCTTACAATTTTAATTAATTAATTTAAATCCTTACACCGGGATACGTTTTATTGATTTTTTTAGAGAGGAAGGGGAAGGGAGGGAGCAGAGAGAGAGAAACATGGATCAGTTGACTCCTGTACTTGCCCTAACAGGGAATTGAAGCCATAACCTAGGTATGTGCTCTGATGATGCCCAACCAGCTGAGCCACCCGGCCAGGGCCACTTGTTTACAGTGTTAATTCCTCTTTCAGTTGTTGAAGTGTAACCATTGGGTTTTTCTACTTGGGGGGGAGGTGCCTATTTTTAGAACTAAATAAGAATTTCTAAAAATATAATTGGTCTTATCCAGACCATCTATATGTAATTTCTCAAATTCTTCACTAGCTATTTCTTTCAGCTTTACTACTTTAAGGGGCTAGGGAAAAGTGTAGGTACTTTGTGACTTTTTATGGCTAATGACATGTATCAAAACATTTACTTTCTTTCTTGGGAAGCAACAACATTTGTTTAATTTATTTTTATTCTGATTTTAAAGTTAAGTATGCCAATTGTAGAATATTTGGAGAGTACAAAAGTGTATAAAAGTGATAATTTCTCATTCCACTAGAGATAACAACTATTACCATCTTAATATTTTTTTACTATCAATATCTTTTTAGCATGGAAATTTGGCAGGGTGTGAATAGTTTCTTATTTAGGCAGGAGCAGGACAAGGAGAAAGACCCTCACACTATGCATGTTGCCAGGTTGAATTTGTTGTTTGATGCCTATTAATTCTGGGTCTGCATGCCCAATATGCTCCGGCCTTGGTGAGCGTGTATGGATTCCAGCCTGTGCAAATTTGGTACCAGCTTTCTCTTGGGTGCTATCTCCAATCAAACTGGGGCATCCTCAGCAGTGCACTGATTCTGTGCACCATTGATACTGGCATTGTGGATAACTGTGTGAATTAAAAGGGATTTTCAGTCATTGGTTTCTTAATTTTCCTTTGATCAAAAAGAAAAAATTCAAGGAAGGTATGGTCCCTTCTTTTCTAGCAGAAGACTCTAGACCTTTGTACACTTTTAGGAGATAGAGATTCCAGTTTGAATACAGTTGTCCATGACAGCTGTAAGCATGCCAGGCTTACCAATTAACTTCCATAAGAAACAACTTCAGATGTTTCCAAAGGATTTTCTTTCAGGCGAATTTGCTAGGACCTGTTAAGTTTATTAAATTCTGAGTAGCATGACTTGATCTGCATTCATACATGTGGGTGAGTTTATGTGTGTGAATGTTTTCAGTTTTTTACTTGCATGGGTTTCTAGTATAGTGTTTCAGTTCAGAATTAGGTTTCAAGTCACAATTAGGTTTGTCTTGTACATTCAAATAATCTCTTGTCAGAGGGCCTTTTTGTTACTAACACTAGGACATTTACAATTTCTGACTTGTGGCAGTGATTTATTATCCAAAAATGAATGGAACAATAGCTAAACCTGAAAACAGGAGGAGTAGATTTTTAAGAAAGTGAGACAAATATTTAATATTCTGCTTTCCCAATTAGTTCCTATGGCACAGGTCAGGTGTGGTATGGAAAGGTCACAGTTCAGAAATGTATACACTAAGGTGACTGAAAAGAGGAGGAGGAGATTATATTTAACTAGAGGCATAGGGGGTCTCTCAGTCCAACCTGCGCCCTCTTGCAGTTTGGGAGCCCTTAGGGAATGCCCACGGAGAGTGGGCCTAAGCCATCAGTCAGACATCCTTAGCACTACCTTGGAGGAGGAAGAGGCTCCTGCCACCACCACTGCACTCACCAGCCGTCAGTGAGCCTGCCTTCTGGTTGAATGGCGCTCCCACACTGACCACTAGGGGCAGCTCCTGTGTTGAGCTTCTGCCCCTTGGTGGTCATTGCGTGTCATAGCGACCAGTCGTTCTGCCGTTTGGTTTGCATATTAGTCTTTTATTATATAGCTGATGTTTATTGAATGCCTATTGTGTGCCAGGAAATGTGCTAAGTATTTCACAGTAACTTTTTCTTTTATTAAATCATTGTGGTATCAGATTTGCTTGTAGAGCTATCTAGGGCATGCTGACTGATTTTAAAGTTATAGCATCAGGTGATAAATAAAATCTAAGTATCATTTGGCTTGGTGAAATTGGATTCAAGACTGGAAAATGACAATTCAAGGAAGGTATATTGTTGGCAAGGGTATTGTTTGACTGGAATGAAGTATTGAGGTAATGATTATGCAAGAGCTGCTGGGAGGGCCACCCCAAGAGAGACTGATTAACCCTGGAATCTCTGGAAATAATGGATCTGTGGGAACCTGATTATGTAAGCAGAAGAGAGCAGTTATGCTGGGCAAATAATTTATCTGCACTTCATTCACTCCTGGTTTTTTATTCAGCAAGGTTTCTGATTTGTCCAGCTGAGCCACAAGCTCCTGCCTACTAGCAATTCCTCCATCTTAACTAACATTTATGAAATTCAGATGTGTTTTACAAAACGTTATTTATTTATTAGAGAGAGAAAGAAACATCCATTGATCGATTGCCTCCTATGTGCCCAGACCGGTGATCAAACCTAAGCCCTGACCAGAGATCTAACAGTGACCCTTCAGTGTATGGGACGATGCTCCAAACAGCTGAGCTACCTGACCAGGGCCAAATCATATTTTAAACACGATTCTCCCTAGGAGAATTGCAAGGGAAAATTGGTGGCATGTTTTATAAGCACTTGTTATGGCATCAAGGAAATATGTGTTGTATGTACATGCTATTTAAAAAAGAAATTAGGAAATTAAAAAAAAAGGAAATTTGTTTGAAACGTAAAAAATATATGTATTTTTTTTCTTTTTAAATATATATTTTTATTGATTCCAGAGAGGGAGAGAAATATAGACACATCAGTGATAAGAGAGAATCATTGACCAGCTGCTGCTTACATGCACCACTCTGGGGATTGAGCCTGTAACCCAGGCATGTGCCCTGATTAGGAATCAAACCTATCTCCTGGTTCATGTACTGACTTCAACTAATGAACCAGGCTGCCCGGGGGGGAGAGTAATCGTTTTGAATGTTCTGTTTAAATTAAATATACTTTGAAAAATATGCTTTTTTACCAGCTGTGTTATAGTCCACCCAAAGAATTGAACTAGTTTAACTGCCCTAAAGAATAATATTTTTGGAAGCAGGAATTAAACATTGTAATTATAATCTCTTACAACCACCTGCCTCTGTAGGGGTTCAAGGAGGGCTGATGTGTTCAGGAGGGCATTCAGCCAGCTATAGATATTGGAACTAGCCTATCTTTAAAGCCCCTGCCAAGCATTTTGTGATTTTGGTTCTTTTGGTCATTTTCCTTTAGTTGAAAATACAGGTTAAACAAGAGTTACATTAGAATTGGTACTGGCTCAATGCTTCTGTAATGAGAAGAAGTAGCACAAGTGTTAGACTAGAAAATGTCATTCTCGAGTTAATGTCACCTGACTCAAATTATCAACAGCATCTTATTATTTGATGTAAAAAATACAAAATGAATTATATTCCATAATTGAAAAAATTACTTAGGGAAACATTAAATTTTGAGGTAATCTGTTTGTAGTGAATTAATACTTTTGTTCTAAACCTGGACTTGTTGAGGAAAAATTAAGGTCCAGCCCTACTTTTTCATCAAAATCATTAACAGTATTTGTATTTCATTCATAAAGATTTAAAAATAGCTCGAGTTTTATAAAAAGTATATCATATCTGGAAGAATATCTGATTTTGGTTGAGTAAAGAAAATATATCTAGTATTTACCTGAAAGCTAGGTATTGATATTGAGTATGTATAGGAAAAGGTGTTGAAGATAATTACCTTTTGGGAGTAGAGCTGGGGAAAATGAGGGGAAGGACATTTAGCTTGTACTTTCTGTTCTTGAGCCCCATTCTGCCCCTGCAACCCCAAATAAGCCTTACATAGTGGTTGCTATGTGAACTTCCTGGGTTCAGATTTGCCAGCACTACAGCTTCTCAGCTGCAAGTAACTTGACTTCACTTGGAGCCTCAGTTCCTTCAACTTCAGGATGGGCTAAGAGCAATACTTAACTTAGGGTGCTTGTGAGGGATATAGGTCATGTACCTAAAGTGCTTTGAGTACTACCTGGCTCTTTAATAAGACCCGTTAAGTCTTATCTGTTACTGTATATTATAGTTTAAAAACAGAGTTGGAGACAGTGGAGCTGCCCATTGGACTAGGTGTTCTGGAGGTAACAGACTTCTGAAGTGGCTCTAACCTGCATGTATTGTCCCTTTGTTTTCTCCCAGGTATTTGAGAGACAGCTGCGGCTGGCCGTGTCTCTGAAGAAGCCCTTGGTGATTCACTGCCGAGAAGCTGATGAAGATCTGCTGAGCATCATGAAAAAATTTGTGCCCTCAGACTACAAGATCCATAGGTTAGGCGGGAGCTTCAGTGGGCAAATGAATTGAATGCTTCCTTTGTCTAGGCTGTTAGTTGGAAAAATGAAAACTCAGTAGGAGAGCATGGATATTATTATGTTTTTATGTAGTATCTTTAGTAACTATTAGGTTGAACCATATGATATTTCTGCTATTTAACCATTTTTTACTTACAAAACTGCAACTTCATATGGTTTGAGCTAATACCTTAAATCATCAATGAACAAGAAGGGGGCTTTTGTGACCTCTGTCCCGGTGGCAGGTGAGAATGGAGTCAGTTTTTAGAAATGAGGACTGTTGATTTCGGGAAAGACTGCTGTAGAAAAGCCCAGTGACTTAGCACACAGAAAGTTCCTGGGCAACTGAAAAAAATTTTTCTTTGCTGTTTTGAATTTGAAAGCTCATTGAAGAGCAGGATGTGAATAGTAGCTAGAGGTTCTTAAGTTCACTTTGACATACTCTTGATCTCTTACTGTGATCCTGTCCTGGCTGTTAGTTCAGCTGTGGGAGACAGGTGAGTCAGCTGGTTACTTCTCTACTATAGAGAATGTGGGTGTGAAGTGGGCATATGGTACTGTGAGAGCCAGAGCAGGGGCCATTAACTAAGCCTGGCTCTAAAGAGATCAGGAGGCAATGCCTGGGCTGGTTCTATCAAGATGGGTGTGATGAGTTAACTGAGAAAAGCAGGGAGTCTAGAATCCAAACCAAGTCTTGACAGGTAGTAGAAATGAGTAGGCCTGTCAGGCCTCTTAAGCTGCTGCCTTTTGGGGGTCTAACTAGAGAGTGAAGCCTCTGATTGGTGGCACACATCAGAGATGAAGCACAGTCATTCGGCCCTTCTGATTGGTTTGTTGGTTTTTCATTGCTTCATTTTGGACTGACTGTAAAGAAATTCTAAAGACTGGGTGTAGGTTGAAGGAGGCTAGGATGGTCCAACAAGATGTTGTGGCTGGAGGAAGGACTGAATTTCCAGATACACACACACACACACACACACACACACACACACACACACACACGTTATATAGAGGCCTGGTGTAGGAAATTCAGCCTGGCCTACCCACTCTCACAGTCCGGGAGCCTTTGGGGGGGGATGTCTCTGTGGGGAGTGGGCCTAAGCCTCAGTCGAACATCCTAAGTGTTGCTGCAGAAGTGGGAGCGGCTCCCACCACTGCTGCTATGCTCGCCAGCTGTGAGCCCAGCTTCTGGCTGAGTGCCACTCCCCCTGTGGGAGTGCACTGACCTCCAGGGGGCAGCTCGTGGGTTGAGAGTGCTCCCTGATGGCAGTGCACGAGATAGCACTGGTCATTCTGCTATTTGGTCAATTTGCATATTAGCCTTTTATTATATAGGATTATATTATAATTATATTTATCCTCCTATCTAATAAAAGCAATATGCAAATTGACCATACTGCAGCACACCCACCAACCAATCAGGAGCAAGTATGCAAATTAACCCAACCAAGATGGCTACGGCCACGAAAAGAGCAGGAGGCTTGGGTTTCCCCAGCAATGGAGGAAGCCAAGCTTTCTGCCTACTCTGGCCTGCCTTGGCCTCCGCTTAAAGCTACAAAGTTTCAATTGTAGAAGATAGATAAATCCCAGATACCAGGCCCTCTGCTGGGGCCGCCAGGGGGCGTGGCCTGCCTGAAAACCACCACAGGACCCTTGCCATCCCACGCCCCAAGGGAACCCCCAACCTTATCCGGGATACCCTTCAGGGCAAACCAGCTGGCTCCTACCCATGCATCAGGCCTCTATCCTATCTAATAAAAGAGTAATATGCAAATTGACCATCACTCCAACACACAAGATGGCTGCCCCCATGTGGTCAAAGATGGATATCCCATGTGGACACAAGGTGGCCAGCAGCAGAGGGCAGTTGGGAGGGACAAGGTCTGCAAGGGAGGGCATTTGTGGGTGATCAGGCCAGCAGGGGAGGGCAGTTGGGAGGGACCAGGCCTGCAAGAGGGAGGGCAGTTGGGAGCAATCAAGCCTTCAGGGGAGGGCAGTTAGGGGCAAACAGACAGGCAGGGGAGCAGTTAGGCATCAATCAGGCTGGTAGGGGAGTGGTTAGGGGGTGATCGGGCTGGCAGGCAGAAGCGGTTAGGGTCAATCAGGAAGGCAGGCAGGCGAGCATTTGGGAGCCAGCATTCGCCTGTTTAGGCTATATCCTACCCGGATCGGGCCTAAACGGGCAGTCAGACATCCCTCGAGGGGTTCCTGATTGGAGAGGGTGCAGGCTGGGCTGAGGGGACAACCCTGTGCACGAGATTTGTGCACAGGGCCCCTAGTTATATTATGAACATGGAACATGAACAACCTTCAAATTAAGAAAATTTGTTTATAGTGTCACTCCCTGATACATTTTTTTCCCTCTTTGAGTTTGACTGCATGGACATAATTTTTACCTACTGAAGTTGTAATATTAAAGGGGCCATAGTTTTAAATTCTGCTTCTCTTTTTGTGTTATAAGCATACCCTGTCCCTGTATTGTTGCTGGTAATTATTTCAAGTGGCTGTATATTATTATGTGGTGTAATGGGGTTGATGGATGAGCATTGCTCACTAGAAGTCATCTTGGGTCCTACTGTGTTGGAACCAGCTCTTGTCTGTGTTTACTGTAGAGTCCTTCCTTTGGATGCAATTTTTCCATTTCTGAATATTTATCCACAGAAAATAATTTAAAAGAGGTTATATGTCTAGAGGGAGTGGCTGCTGCCCAGGGGATTGTGAGAGAGTACTGATCTGGACTTCTCCTTTCAGGCATTGCTTCACTGGCAGCTACCCGGTCATTGAACCCCTGTTGAAGCACTTCCCGAACCTGTCTGTGGGCTTCACAGCAGTCCTGACATACTCTTCTGCCTGGGAAGTCCGGGAAGCTCTGAAACAGATCCCGCTGGAGAGAATCATTGTGGAAACTGATGCGCCCTACTTCCTGCCTCGACAGGTAGGGTTATCTCTAGGCTGAGTTGAGGCACTGAGGAGGGTGGGGAGTGGGCGGTCACCCTTACAAGGTTGGCAGGGCCAGAGCCCCAGTGATATCCAGGTCCCACCCTGGACTATATAGATGTCTCCTTGTATTGCTCTGCAGAGCCAAAAGTCTAGGGGGCTGAGAAGCTGAAGGGTAACCACTCTCTTCCAGGCAGTGCAAAGCCCTACCCTGTAGAGGGTAGTCCAAGGAAGCGTGGGACCCTGCTCACCCAGAGCCCCCCATGACTAGGACTCTCCCTGCACCTGCAGGTAAAGGGGTCTCTACAGGGCAGCCCCAAAGAGGTCCTTACTGGGGAAGGGCCGGGGAGGGAGCTCTGAGTAATGACTTGTGCACAGACGGCTCAGCGATGTTCTGAATGCTTGATATCTTCCAGGTCCCCAGAAGCCTTTGCCAGTATGCCCACCCAGGCCTGGCCTTGCATACAGTTCGAGAGATTGCCAGGGTCAAAAATCAGCCACTGTCTCGCACCTTGGCTATCTTGCGTGAGAACACCAGTCGCCTCTACAATCTTTAAGCAGTGAGGGTGCAGGAGTCTACTATAAAAGGTTATAAAATTTACATTTATGTTTTAAAAAATTGGAACAAAAGCTTCTTTTGCTGCATTTTATTAATGTAGAGAGTAGCCTGATTTGTCTTGAGTGAACTTGGTTTGAAACCTCCCTTTTCTCTTCTCTACCCTCCAGGACGACCAGTGACCTAACAGCGTAGGCTGGGTTTCATCCTGCCTGGGTCCAGGGCAAAGGGTGTGTTTAGAAGAGCCCATTGGAATGGATAAAACCAAGATAGAAAACAGGATGTTTTCCTTGAAACTTCACCATAAGACTTTTGATTCTGCTTATGGGTAGGGGGGGGGGGGGGTTGCAATTGAGGGAGGGGGGGGGGGAGCAGGGAGAGGGTTGCCTTCCAGCCACATGCTCCAGGGCAGTCAGGGAAGAAAGAAAGGCTAGTAGAAGGGTGCAACAAGTTTGCCAATCCAAATTGGTTTTCTGCAGCCTGTGTTTTTGAGCAATTTGTGAATAAAGTCACCCTCCTACTAGTCTAAGCCCATGTTGGTGTGTAACTTGGTTCCTGGTCCTCAATTCTGAGAATGAGCTACCAGTGGGAAATCTTCTATGGGGGATCTTCGCTGGACACCGGTGAAGTCATCCCCCTGCAACCAAAGGAGTCATCCCTTTCTTCCCTGGATAACTCTTCAGTTTGGCTGTCGCTGTTGCTGTGTCAACTCTGCATCGGCACAGGTGGAAGGACTCGACTACTGGTTTCATTGGGTCCACTGTCATCAATACAGAGGGGGAAGAAAGGCACTCATTGCCCAGGGAAAATCCTGGCTGATGGACAGATGGGGGAACTCAAAGAAGAGGCCTTGAGGAAGAGGACCCCAAGAAGGTGTTTCTATTTACTAATGCCCATAGGGCTGCAGCTCGGCTGTATTAAACTGTTAGAGGTCCAGCTTGTAGCAGAAGCTTCCTGCTAGTCTGTTGGTGAGGTCTCAGCCGCCCTTTGTTCCATTTTTTCCCTCTTTCCCTGGGACACTGGACCAGAAATACTCATTCTTTTTCATTGCATATGACAGCCTCTTGTGTGTCCCTCCCAAGTTGAGAGGTAAATCAGTTTAATTCTTCAAAGCTCTGCTGGGGTCATTCAGCCATGTTCTGTTGCCTTTGCCCAACAAGCAGGCCTGATGTCTGTAAATCTCTCATTCTCCCTCCGGGCGGTCTCCCTTGCTTTTGCCTCCCTGTGTCCTTTCTCTGTGTTGGAAATGAGAGACTCTCCTTTGACTTTTGAGGAACTGGGTCATCTCAAATTTTAAGCTGTGTTCCTTTCCCTGCCGGTGCCTTGTAAAGGTATATTCATTACAGGCCCTGAAAGATGATGATGGTCACGGGGTAAATGTAAGGACGCTCTGCACTTTGTCCAAAAGGATCCTTTACCCCAATCTGTAGTGAGACAGGCCACCAAATTCCTTGTGTGTTTCTTGGAACCTGGTAGCTTAAATCATAAAATCCATCACTTAATGCTGGATTTCTCTAGGTGATTTTGGGAGGTGCATTTGAGCCTTATAAGTTAATAGGAAATGGGCTTAACATTTTTTCTATATGTTATTTCTGTTTTGCCCCTGTGCAGAGTTGTTGGCCTGAGAAATGGGCTTGATTCCCTGTTGGCCTTCCATGGATTAGTTGTGTGTTGTTTGTGCCTCATGTTTGCCAGTGTGGGGATCTGGGGGCTCGTTCTCCGGTTTGGAAGATTTGGGCAACTGCTAAATATTTGAGTGCTTCATTGTTATCCAAATGAACTGCAGCATATATATCTCCTTCATAAGCCCTGTTTGTCAATACTGCCTACATGGGAAACCAGCTAGTCCTGCATTAAAGGGTTAAAGTGATGACTAAATGGATATCTCAGAGCCTATGCAGTCTTCCTGCCAAGGTAACGCATAAGGTGCTATACACTTTTATCTCTAGGATTTAGGGTTACTTTTGTGCTGTGGCGTGAAAGCTGGTTGGCAATGTTTTTGATGTTGGATGGCTGGCTTGATTGTTTTTGCCATGCTGCTGGAATGCCTCTGTATTACCCCTATCCTGGCCATCAGTTTCTGAAAATAAAGGGATAGGATTCCCAGCCAACTCCCATGCTCTCCACGTTTGTTTAGAGTTCTCAGAATGAGAACAGTGGTTCATTGTTGGCCGACTTCGAAACCCGCAAACCCAAAGGTCTGACATTCTCGAGTATACATGTTCCTCTCTGCAAAATTGCATGAGATAAGACATGATATCTTCTTAAAAGTTCTGCTGCCTTTGAGCATTAACGTTTATTTTACACTTTGGGAACTCAGAAATACTGCTACTTCCTAGCCTTTGAAAACAATACAGATACCTTTTCTTTTTCCAGAGCAGTGCAGTAAGAGGAGAAATATCGAGTATACGGGTATGGTACTGATGAATCATTTATACTATTTTTGGACTGAAATCCTGATGCCTCTGGGTAGACTGGAGGACATTCTATTTTACTACTTGCACATGTATTTAATTCGATCCTCTAATTTTGTATGGAGATATTGTTGAACACAAATGCATAAGCCAAAAGTAAACCTGGAAAAAGGAAGGCTCTGCTGGAAGAATGTTAAAAACAAATTTGAAATCTCTGTTAATGCATCATATTTGAGACGCAGTCATTGACTGCATTTTCAGCATATTCCTTCACTTTGGTTCAGCTTCCTTTCCAGTTGAACACACAGTTGACTTTGTCTACTCAGTGATAATCTGTTTGTGGCTGAAACTCTGTTGTTCTTGGTGTTTCTGATGTTTACATCTTTCTCTCTGTATTGAGTTGGGATTAATACTAATTTGCTGTCAGGACCTTCATTTATATGCCACTAATTTTATAAATAAGGGCAAATGGCCACTGAAATATTCAGTGATTAAACAAACTCAGTCAAATAAAGATGGCAGCAGAATTGCTGATCAGCGGCTAGCCAGCCCTTGTGGTCCCTGTCAGTGCTCGTTTGGAGTGGATTCAGATTAAGGTTAAGGAAGGTCCCCATTCTTCTGTTTACCTGTTGCCATAGGGAATTTCTGAGCACACACCTGTAAGTATATGATGAGTTAAATATATGTGCTAGTATACTGATATACTAAGTATATCCTAAAACACAAAATAAGCTTTTTATAAGGATAATTTTTTCCCTTCAACATATTTCTTGTTCACCCCAAGGGAAAATACATCCCATTCAGAGAACCTTAAGTTAGTGGTATAATTAAATAATGTTAGAGGAATAGGTTTAAGAAGGGTGACATAGGACCTTATTTGAAATGCTATATTTTTTAAAGCGTGTCCCTTGTTTCCTTTGATGTTTTATTTCTGCCGATTGTTGAGGTTGACCTAGTGTATTATGAAAGAAAATAAAAAACAGAAACGAGCCCTGGCCGGTGTGGCACTGAAAGGTTGTTGGTTCGGTTCCCAGTCAGGACCCATGCCTGGGTAGGGGGTATGCAGGAGGGGCAGTGTATCGATGTTTCACTTTCATATCAATGTTTCTCTCCCTCTCCCTTCTTCTTTTCTAAAAGTCAACAAACTTTTTTAAAATTTTACTTTAAAAAACAAAAATCTCTTGGACCCTAGGCAGCAAGAAAATACCATTGAGAGGCAGTAGATTTTGAAAAGCATGGACTCAACCACTACAGCTCTGGATTTGAATGGGCAATGTATTTGCTGTGTGACCTTGGAAAATTAATTTCTCCAAACTTCAGTTTCCTCCCTTCTAAATAGCTTGTGAAAATTAGCTGAAAGGGCATTAAATTGCACGTATTTAGAACAAAGCCTGGTGCACAACAGGGATGAAGTAAGTGATGATTGTTAGAATATTTGAATGCCTATTATGTGCCAGATGTCCTTGAGGGAGATACTGAGTTCAGTCTCTATAGTAACCCAGGGAAGTGGGTATTTTAATTTGAGGAACCTGAGAAATTCAGTATTTTGATCTGGATCAGAACTGATGCTCAAAATCAAGTCTGAGTCTAGCCCCTAGCTCTTAACCACATCATGGGATTGTCCAGTCCAGAGTGGGCTTAAAATTAAAAAAAATTTTTTTAATTTAATGAATGATGCAGATAAGTGTCAGAATGCTTGTAAGTCCTTTGAGAGAAAAGTAAGTCTTCTTTTTTCTTGATGGGGTGGAATTGACCAACATTCCCACCAGGGCCTGGCACACCCCCTCTTCTTTATCCCCCCACCCCAAGCACCGCCCCCAGTTCAATCCATGACTGCCGCTTCCCCAGATTAGCAGCTGGTTTCCTGGGTCAATTTGATCATGCTGGGCCTTCCATCCTCTCTAGTTATTAAGAAGAGGGCTGAGGGTGTGGATAGTGGTGAATCAGGGTTGTGCTCTTACTAAACAATGGAGTTGGGATATGGCTAAGTTTCAGGACAGCATGTCCATCTAGGCCTCAGTACTAGGGAGCTGGGTCTTAGGGACTGGCCATCTGGGGGTTATAGAAGGTCATTTCTCTCCATTTCTGTTTCTTTTCTTCCACTCCCCCCCCTAGTTCACCTGTTCTCCAATACCTTAAGTTCCTTTAATGGTGATAACATTTTTCGGTCTGTGGCTTAGATGAAGATGCTTTTGAAAGCAAGGACTCAGTGAATGAAGTCACTGTGTAGTTATATAATCAGGTGTCTGGTCATCTGAGAAATGGGACTGTGTGTGTGTGGTCTGCCATCTGCTCAACAGATGGACATTGAGTAAACAATAGAGCTGGGACTAAAAGAAAGTAAGAAGAAACAGGACATCTTTTTTAAAATATATTTCATTGATTTTTTACTGAGAGGAAGGGATAGAGAGCTAGAAACATCGATGAGAAACAACGATCAGCTGCCTCCTGCACACCCCGTACTGGGGTTGTGCCTGCAACCAAGATACATGCCCTTGACCGGAATTGAACCTGGGTCCTTTTGGTCCCCAGGCCGATGTTCTAGCCACTGAGCCAAACCTGTTTCAGCAGAACACCTTTTTCATGTGTTCATAGTTCTGTTGAGGGTTCCACCTGGCCAGGTCTCAATTTTTTAAAGTTTCATAACAATCGATACCTATTCTATGCCGGTTGGGGCAGTCTAACTGCCCAGTGTGCTGTACTGTCTGAATAGAATCCAGTTGCCTCTAAGCCACTTTGTATAAGCTATTTAATAACCTGGGGTCTTAAAAAAAATAAAAATAAAGTTAGATAATAACCTGGGATCTTGTTGAAGTACAAATCCTGATATAGTAGGGCAGGGATGGGGCCCAAGATTGCATTTCTAAGGAATTCCCAGATGACCCACAGACCACATGCAGTTCCTGGACGATGGCAGTTGGGTGTCAATGTGCCTACTAAGTCTACCAGTGGTTGGTACCCATAGGACTGTGCCTTGAGTGCCAGATGGCCAAAATTTTACTCAAGAAGACACTTGGCTTCTAGAGCCCTCTGTGGTGGTTTTTTTTTTCCCCCAGTATGGGTGTTACCCCAACTCTGCAGAGGGGTGTCCTATATATTTCTAGGGGATCATGTGTCTGACTGGGCAGGTTAGCAGTGCATCTCTTTGGAATCTCCCTCCTTGTTTGCTTTTTTCTCTTTTATTGATTCACCCATCCGTCATCACCAGCTCTCAGAAATCAGTTTGCATGTTTATGCTAAAGTGTAAATGACTGATAAATGACAGTTCCTCCTAGGAAGGCTGGTGTCTTCCCTGGAATTAAATTGTGGAACTTAAAGACCAAGGTTTGATTCACCTGTGAGCTGGAGTTGGAAATGTTTTAGGACAACTACTGGCATCAGTGAAGTAATGAAGGCAGTGGCCTGCCTGGCCCATATGAGTTGGTATCTACTTTGCTGGGCTTTTCAATAGTGAACAAAGAGGAAGCCCTTCCCAGCAGTGGCTAGAAGCCATTGTTAGCACCCACTTAATAACTTTAGATTCATGCTTTGGCATTCCCAAAATCCTGTTCAGATCTTGAATGTGTTTAGTGGATTTTAGCTCTGATAACATCACTTGTACTTTCTTTGTCCTTACAGTCTTAATACATATGTATTTCAGATAGGAAGGGAGAGGGGAAGAGAGAAACATCAATGATGAGAGAGTATCATTCATCTGCTGCCTCATGCATGTCCCCTACTGGGGAGTGAGCCTGCAACCTGGGCATGTGCCTTTAATAGGAATCGAACCCCGGACTCTTCAGTCCACAGGCCACCGCTCTATCCATTGAGCCAAACCAGCTAGGGCCACACAGTCCTTGATAAGCTCTCACTGCAACTTTGCACTCTGATATTCAAAGGAATTGTGTCTTTCCTTTCTCCCCTCCCCATCCTCTTCTCCTCCCTTCTCTCCCCTTTCCCCTCTTTTTCTTTGTCTCTCTCCTCCACTCCTCTTTTGCCATTCCTACCCCAGTGGTCTGTCTGCATGTATGAGTCGGTCTAGTTTGGTTTTCTAAGCATGCACACCTGTCTTGCTACATAGTCTTTTTCTCTTTCCATTGAGCATAGAAAAAGATTTTTTTTTTCAGTGAAATTTTCCTCTTCGGTGAAATAATTCTCATTATGAACATTTAGCACACAGTTTGAATATTTATTCAGCTCCTAAGCTAGTTAGTACCACTCAGAGCTGGGGGTTGTAGAAGCAATCTAAATGCCACGGTGAGCACTTCTAAGGGTAGTAGGAAAACAGAGGTGGGCGGTCTTGTGGATGGTCACTTGTCTCCTGGGGCCTCTGAAAAGCAAGAGGGTAGATGTCAAAATTCTGAGTCTATCTGGCCAGTGCCATCAAAGATGGTTTTCTTCCTCAGTGGTGACTTGTGAGGTGGTGTCTTGTAATGGGGGGAAGCCTTGGACTGTGACTTGGGCAAGTCACCTAAAAGCTGAGTCTTGGTCTCCTTATCTCCATGGAAGGGTGAGTGCCATGCTCTGTCTGCCTCGAGTGCTGAATGGGGCAGGTGATGCCATGTTGGTGATGGAAGTGCTTTGCAGGTTGTAAGGTGCTTCCAGTGGCCTCCTTGATCAGGAGAAAGTTAAGTGGCATCTTTACAAGGTAAGAGGGGATTCAAATAAGAACAAAAAAACCTTCGCTTAACTGGCTGCAGAGCCCAATCTGAATGCAATTGTAGCACTAACTCTTTTTGTTGTGAAGTAAAATTATACAGGAAAGGTGTTGTAGCACCAAATAATTTTATACTCTATTAGGGGTGTTAGCTCTGTTTTATGGTTCCGGAAATTGGAGTTCACTGGGGCTCCAAAGCTAGTTCTCGGAACTTAGTGCCCTCTTGGAACACAAAAGCTGGGCTCAACACCCGCTGAGCCACTCAAATACCGGCCCAGTCCACTCCTGCCGATATTTAGGAACCAGGAATTAGCAGCTCTGAGAGGCAGAGGGGTCAGGGAAGAGAACTTTTCTTGTGTCGCCCATAATCTGGGCTCACATTTGGGACTCTGAGAAAGCTGTGAATGACTTGGCCCAGGCAGGGGACTTACTGTTGGCTTCTTCCCAAAACATGTCCTGAAGAAACTTCCCCAGAGCCTGTCCATGCCAGTGGGACTGAGCCCCCGACAGCTTGATTCCAGCATCAAAGGGGGCATTGAACTAGGAGGAGAGTAGGGAGGACCCAGGAAATGTCAGAGGTTGCAGCCGCCCACAAACTTGCCCCAAACGCTTCATTTCAAAGGAGCAACCCCCCCCCCCCCCCCCCGTCCCAAACACCATTCCAAAGGGTCAGGGAGAGAAAAGGGCCTGTGGCCCAAGCAGGTGCAACTGAGGGATAGCTCAGTCACTCTCCTTTGAAGGCCCATTCTTACTGCTCCCTCCATCCTTAGGGGGCTAACCTTGACTTACTTTCTTTACGCTAAGGTAAAGGCTGTGGTGTCCCCTAGCAAGCCCCCCACCCTGCCGAGCAGTTTTCGAAGACTGGAATCGCCAGTGGTGGGATTTCAGGCCCTGGCAGGGAGGTTTGGGGGAAGTGGGCCTACCTGGCGTTCATAGCACTAGCCTAGGTGATGGTCTCTGCCCCCTCTGTTGCCCCCACCTCTCTCCCTTCCCAGGTGCTCTGCCTCATGCACAGGCTCTGTTCCGTGCAGTCAGACAGGAAGCTGACCTTTTCCTAGAGCTAAGTTTGTTCTTTCTCGGCTTCTGTTTCCTTCTGCAGGGAGAATGCACCATTTCCCCTACTTGGCAATCTATGAGATGATTTACTATCACCAAAAGCTTTGGGGAAACAGGAAAGAGCTGTGTTTGCAGCCACATCATTGTTTTCTCCCTTGAGACCAGATTCTGTATCTTTATCTCTGTTCATCCAGTAGCTGCCTCAGCACCTGGCCATGTTGGAACACCTCCATGAGTCAGTGCAGGAGGACTCTTGATGCTGGAAAGAACCCCTGGTCATTGGTCTTGCCCACTACGCTCCAGAGAGGAGGTGTTACCCCCGTTTTCAGATAAAGGAGCTGAGACCCAGAGAGGGTGAAGGATTTGTTGGAGGCCTCTGAGGAGTTGGTGGCCATGGACTAGAATGCAGGACTCTGAAGTCCACCAGCGAGCGAGCCCCACCCTGTGAGGCCGCTGTGTCCAGCCCTCGGTGCCTCCTTTCCAGGCAGATACCACTATGGCTCCTATTTTTCAGATGAGCAAACATGCTCAGAGAAGTTATTAAAGCAACAAATGGCTGTTTATTCCTTTAAAACAGTGGTTCTCAACCTTTCTAATGCCACGACCCTTTAATACAGTTCCTCATGTTGTGGTGACCCCCAACCATGAAATCATTTTTGTTGCTACTTCATAACTAATATCTGTGTTTTTTGATGGTCTTCGGCTCTACAGGTTGAGAACTGCTAGCAGGGTCGCCTAAGACCACTGGAAAACACAGATATTTACATTACAATTCATAACAGTAGCAAAATTACAGTTATGAAATAGCAACAAAAATAATTTTATGGCTGGGGGTCACCACAACATGAGGGACTGCATTAAAGGGTCACAGCATTAGAAAGGTTGAGAACCACTGCTTTAAAACAATTTACTCTCCCCACTTGTCTCCACTGTGAAGGTGGAGGGTGTGGGGAATGGCATGATTGATTTTTAGGGAACTTGGACCCTCCTGTTATTTCCCCTCAGTAATCCTTCAAAGATTTATCTCCCCCTGCTCCCCATGGCTCATGTGGGGTGGTCAGATCACTGGAACAGACTTCTTAGGGACCTGCTGGCTGGAACTGGGCGGCAGGGGCAGTTGAGAGGTGACGTGGCGACTGGTGGTTGGGAGATGAGCTTCAGGTGACCTCCGGACCCCCTTGGCCTCAGAGTCTCATCTGTTCAGTGGGAGGGGTTGGGGGAGGGGAGTGGGAAGGACTTGGTTTGAAAAATCTTAGGTCTCTGAAACTAGATTTTATGAGAAAAATGTTTGAAGGTAGTGGGGGCCCAGGATGAAAAAGGTGGAGCCCTAGGGTGGGAGGGGCTTGGGGAAGGTGTGGCTGGCCCCCAGGCCTACCCACCTTCGGCTACACCACCTCCCGGACACTTCCCTCTTCTGGCTGTAGCTGAGGCCAGCCTTCATGGAAACTGGAAACTTCCAGCCCTGCCTGAGTCGGCCCCCGCGGAAACCTTTCCTCTGGGCTAATTTAGAGCGACCCTAGCTGGGTGAGTCCCCGTGGGGGAGCTGGCTGTCGCGGAGAGTTCCCTGATTGTAGTTTAAGGCCATCGAGTGGGGATGTGGTAGGTTGAGGATGTCCCAGGCGGTCAGAGGACATGCCTGAGGACACCTTTAGCGTCGGCGAGCTCACCCCTGATGGGAGAAGCGGCTGGTGGATGGTTAGAGGAAGACCAAGGCATCAGCTTCTCTCAGGCCGAAGAGAGTCGGGCCGGAAGGAGGAAGAGAGGACTTGGGGACTGCCGTCAGCCCTGCCTTCAGTTCCACCGCTGCCACCCTCCGGCTGTGGCATCTCAGGCAAGTCCATTGTCTGAGCTTCTAATCCAACGAGGGCAGTGTTACCACTCTCAACGGCTCAGTAACTGCCATGGTTGGTCATTAACTACCACCCGGAGAATTTCGGTTTCTCTGCATGGACGTGTCTTTTGCCACCTAAATGCTTGACAGAACAATCCGCCAACCATACCCAGCTAGCTTTTCAGGAAAGTTACCTAGATAACCCTATAAAACCCGTTTCCCTCCCTTCCCCCTTTCCAGTCCTCCATTTATCTCCAGACTGTCTCCTTATCTCAGGCAAAATCAGCCAGAGCCAGGGCCAGCCTGGTGGGCCTGTCCCCGTCGGCAGATGGGCTTCAGCGAGGGGGGCCCGGGGCCCCGCCAGAGCCGCTTGCCTGCCGGCCGTCCAGGATGCGGTCTGGGCGCGCTGCAGCCCAGCTGAGGTCTGAGTCCCTGGGCCAACCAGAACGTTTTCTGCGGGAAAACACCTTCAGTCTATGACCTGTGTCTTCCTGGGTGTCTTTCTCTGGCACCCCATTTGTTGCACCCTTTGAAAATATCTGGTGCCTGCTAGTGTCCCCTTCTCTCTCCTGCTCACAGTTCCTGTATGTTCCCATTCTGTGGTAGCAAAGTTACTTCTCTTAGATGTTTGCCTCTTCATGAGCAAAGACCTCATAGAACACAATGCAGTCAGTCCACTACTTTCATGCTGGTAAGTGGACCCCTGTTCATGCCATCACCCCCTACCCCCTGCCTTCCCCTTCTCTCATCCTCTCCACCCCCACCACAAAAGCATAAAACTGCAGAGGAACCAACCCGGATTTCCAGCTCATCCTCTGCCCCTTCCTCCTGATTTCCGTCCTCTGGGCGGAGCCAGCCTTGGAGCGCTCGCTCTCGGGGCTGCGGTTTGGCTGGTGGCTTCTTGGACTCCTTTCTCTGCTGGAGAGAGAAAGTTTTCTTTAGGGCCCTAAGCCCCCTTATCCTTCCTGAGCAGAGAGGCGGGCCTGTACATCAGACCCAGGGTTCCCCTTTGTGTTTGAGAAGGCTGAAGTCCAGAGAGATTGAGCCACTGCCCAAGTCACACAGCTGGCTGGAGGGAGAGGCCCCGTCAGAATGTGGGGCTTTGTGGGGAGAAGCTCACCTGCACTTTCTGGTGTTCGGGGCTTAGGAAGCTGGAGCCTGCCATGGCCAAGTCCACCCAGAGCACACTGAGGAGCAGCAGGGTACAGATGGTCCCCGGGGAAGGCATGGCCTCAGCTGGGTTGGGACAGAGGGGCCAAGAAAAGAAAGAGTGTCCAGTTAACATGCTCCCCCTCCCCTTCCTTCACTTCCTCTGCCCTCCCAGCGCCCTGGAATGCAGGTAGGAGCCTAGCAGACAGGCGAGGGACTCTGACCTGTGATGGCAGGAGTGAATTGAAGGATGTGTGTGTTCTCTTCCAAGAATGTTAAGGGCAGAACCATTGGCAGTGGATTCCCCATGTGTTTGCCCAGCCCCCAAAGACCTCGTGCCAAGTTTCTCAATGGGTGATGAAGCTGACCTAGCAAGGTCCCCAGGAGACCTAAGCCCAGTTCTGTCTGAGCAACTAGGCTGCCCCAGCTTGTGCAACCTCCCCTTCGTTCAGGTGGGCCTGTGAACGGCCAGTAAGCTAAACCCATAAGCAAACCCACCGAGTGAGCGAGGGTGCCTACCTGGGATTCCTGGCGGAGGTGAGGCCTGCTGGCTGGCTGGTCCTTATATAGGGAGCCTTGTGTTTGTTTTAAACCAGCAACCTCATCTCAGGCAGCCTAGTTTCCAGGGGCTGATTTACATTCCTTGGGTCCTCTGGGTAGAAATCAACAATGGAGGTCAAATGCCCAGAGAGATTGTTGGGTTGGCTTGGGATGGCCATCTGCTCCAGCTGTCCACAAATGGCCTGGTCCGGGTTTAGGTGCGAGGGAGGGGAGCGCTGGGGGGTCCAGGCAGGCTTTGCTGCTCTGTGACCTTGGCTCACTTCTTCCTGATGAGATGGGGCCCATTCAGGGTGGTATGGCTGTAGACTTCACTCTCCTTTCTGAAGCCCCCCTCTGCCCTAGATAGGACAAGTTTACTGTCTTTAGCTTTCTAAGAGATTTCTAGTCCTGCCCCTGCAGTTCTGTGACTGAGGCTGCTCTGGTTCCCACAGCCTCTGAGCACAAGGGAGCCTGGCTCATGAATTCTCCTGAAGTCCCACTTCACAGATGAGGAAACTGCTGGGAGGGGTGGCAGCATGAGCTCCTAACTGTCCTCCAAGGAGCAGGTGTAGGAGTCATTTTAATTAGTGGCTAAACCTCAGTCGTTCCTCCTGGGTGAAGCATGATGGCTCTGCATAGCTTGGTGTTTCTTAACTTGCGGGCTTGCCTCCCCTCCCCAGCGCGGTTCTGAGAGGGAACAGATTGGATCTGGAGGCAGAAGGGCTGTGACCTGCTGCTGGCACAGGTAACTACTCAAATTGATTGGCGTTAGGCAGATCACTAATCCCCCTTGTGGCAGGGCTGCCTCTCAGAGTGGCTTTGAGGTTCTGTGTGTGAAAATTCTTTGTAAAATGTAAGGCACCGTACAGATGAAGTATTTTTGTATCAGGCCCAAGACCTGTGCCAAGCGTGTGTGATGGTTACACGATCTTGGATGAAGAGTTAATTAACAGTAACCTTAATCTGTCCCAATGCTTCATCTAATTGGATGCCACGCAGTGAGTGACTCCTAGGGCTGAATGCAATGTCTGTTATCAAATTTCAGGAGGAGCTCACTTCAGGCTGAAGGTAGAAACAGGTGGGGAGGGGCTCCATGCAAGAGGCAGATGGTGGCAATGGAGCAGGCATTGAAGGGAGGGCATCGCTGCAAGCAGAGTGGCATGAGTGATCGGAGCAAACAGAGGCATGGTGCAGACTGCTGGGACAATGACGAGAAGGCTGGGTGGCTTGGAGGATGGTAGTGATGGTGGGAGGAGGCCAAAAGAAAGGCTTCGAAGGCAGTTGGGTCAGGCTCTGCACTGCCTTGAAAGCTCCTGGCACATGGAGTGTGGGCTTTATGTGTAGGAGGGCGCCCTCTGAAGGGTTTTCAACAGGAGGGACAGAGTGTAGAATAATGAGCGAGTTGGAAAGACCTTACAGACTTGGGATGCTGGACCTTTTATTTCACTGGAAGAAGAAAAAAAAAGTTCCCCCAAAGCCACCCAGCCATCAGTGGCAATGCTGGGACTCCCCTCCTGCCTAGGTTCCTGGCTCCTAATCCAGCGCTTTCCTGCTCCCAGGAAAGTCAGTGTGCTCCAAGCAGGGTGGGCCTGGGGCAGAGAACCAGTGAGGGGGATCAGCAGTAGAGCAGCTGATGGTTAAATGCCACCTGACTTGATGATTGACTTCAGGGGGCACAGGACCATGTAGAGACTCCTGGGACAGTGGAGGCACAGGAGGGGCTGGACAGCCCCTCAGTAGAATGGGGGACTGAGCACCTCCTGCTGAAAAACATCTCTTCACAGCTGTGGGGGGGCTGGTGCCCCGGAGTCACCCTGACAGCCAGCTGAGCTTAGACCTCTTGGTTGCAGGGCCAGAGGGCTGAAGGTAGAAACAGGTGGGGAGGAGACCCACAGCTTGTTCACAGCCACCCTCGCCCCCACAAAAGGAAACAACCCGAAACCCCAACTATGGTGACCAGGCACCAACTGAGACACGAAGCCTCTGCTTTTTCCTGACCCTGGAGGCCTCTGGAGGCAGGAGCGCGGTGTTGACCTTAGATAACAGCACCAGCGAGCAAACACCCACACAGACTGTTATCTTTGGGAAACAGAGAGGTGGCCTGTGTGATGGAAAACACCCTGACCACATACCACGGAGGAGGCTGGTGGGAAGGAAGGAAGATCTGGTGGATGGTGGGACCACTGAGGGAGGAGGGCGGTGGCACCCAGAAAAGTATCTGCCCACTCAGAGTTGGGGAGTGGGGACAGACCCGGGTGGGAAACACATGCAAATCTGGACCAGGAGAAAGAACATAAACTTGGGGAAAGAGCAACTTCCCTGGCTCACTTTCCTCATTCCTTCCCAGGGTGGTAATACCAAGCCCAGACTGGCACCTCCCTGTACCTGCCTGGATCCTCCTCAGAGCTTAGTAGGTGCTCTAAGCATGCTTCCTCTGGATAGCTTGCTGGCTGCTGATTTTCTTCCCATTGCAGGGCCTCGAGGGCCTGCCTTAATGAATGGAGAAGCACTCGCCACTTAATTGCTTTATGTACATGGTGTCTGACAACAAATTATCTTTATATACTTTCCACTATAATTTTATTTGTACTAATAATTAGTTGGCTTAGCAAGCACTTTTTTTATTGATTTTTTTTTTTTATAGAGCAGAAGAGAGAGGGACAGAAAATCAGAAACATCGATCAGCTGCCTCCTGCACACCCCCCACCGGGGACATGCCAGCAGCCAAGGTACATGTCCTTGACCGGAATCGAACCTGGGGCCCTTCAGTCAGCAGTCCGACGCTCTATCCACTGAGCCAAACCGGTTCAGCAAGGTGTTATTTTCTGAGATGGGGCCTTTTCTTCTAGTTCTGGCTTCCATAGCCTCTAGATCAGCATTGTTCAATAGAAATAACATGTCAGCTCAAATAAGAGCCTCTATGTAACTTTAAATTTTCTAGGAGTTTTATTAACAAAGCAAAGATAAATGGGTAAAATAAATTTTAATAGTATTTTAAATCTAAATACCCTAATATTATTGGTTTAACATGTAATAAATATAATAATTAACGAGGTATTTAACTCTGGCTTTCTTTAAAAAAAATATTTTTATTGATTTCAGAGAAGGAGAGATAGAAACATCAATGATGCAAATCATTGTCTCTTGCATGCTCCCTACTGGGGATCGAGCCTGCAACCTGAATCGAACCTAGGACCCTTTAGTCCGCAGGCTGACACTCTATCCACTGAGCCAAACCGGCTAGGACCCTGGCTTTCTTTTTACTAAGTCCAGTGCATTGAATTGGCACATCACACAAGTCAGACTAGCCACATTTTAGTATGAGGAGCTGCTTGTGGCTATGGCTACTGCCCTGGACAACAGTTCTAGATACCCATGGGTGCCACTCTTCAAACTTCCAAACCGCAGCCATGCTCACTCTTTCATCCCCTGCTGTCCACACCAAGCCTCTCCCACTGGGGCTTCCCTGTTTTCCTGCCATCTTGGGGCTGCAGCCCCAACAAGTTGTCTCTTGTATCTTCAGTCTTTCTCTTCAATATCTTCTTCTCTCAGCCTAGGTCTCTGATCCTAGAAAAGTCTGTTTTATACCACCCCTCCCACTCTTTCCTCATGCTACCACTTCCAGGCAGAATTCCCTTTCTGTGCATCCTATTCCTCAAAGCCCTATAGCTCAACTCTCATCTCCACCCAGAGTTGCTGGTGCAGCCTGAGCCTAGGGACCACTACAAACTGTAGGATGTTAGGGTGAGGCCTTTAGGGGCGTGCAGTGTCACCTGCTGGTGCATACCCAGCTGAGCTGCACTGGTGTCCTGGGGGAAGCAGATTATATGCCTAATCTGATTCTGACCCAGATGTTAGGAGGGGAGCCCCAGGGTCCACATTTTAACAAGTATTTCTGAGTATAAAATAATACTTGATCCTAGCAGAAAATTTGGCCATGTGGAAGGAAGATAAACTATGTATATTTTAACTTACTTTGGAAAATTTCAAACATGGAGAAAAAGGTAGAGTAATAATATAATGAGTCTCTAAGCATCTACCATCAACTTCAACATTTAACGTCCTGCTTCTATTAAAAGCCCACATTGTTTTTGCCTTTTATTGGGGGGGGGGGGTAATGTGAAAGCAAATCCTAGTAATCATGTAATTTCAGCCTTAAAAACTTAGGTATGTTTTTAACAGATAAATTACATGGTTGCCTGATTTGAATCTGGATCCAAACAAAACCCACATTTGGTTGATGTATGTCTTAAGTCTCTTTTAGTCTACCACAATTTCCCTTACTTGTTCCTCCTCTCTTTCATCCTAAGTCATTTATTATATTTTAAAATGTAAATATTTGTATTGATTTTAGAGAGGGCGAGGGAGAAGGAGAAACATAGATGGGCTGCCTCCTGCATGCCTCCCACTGGGGATCAAGCAGTGCCCTGACCATGAATCAAGCCGGAGACTCCGGTGCACAGGACTATGCTCCGCCAACTGCGCCACACCAGCAGGGCCCACGCCATTTATTAAACAAACAACAAACAAAAAAACCAGGTTATTTGTCCTGTGCAATTTCCTACCTTCTGGTCCTTGCTGACAGCTTCCTTGTATGACTTAACTTGTTCCTTTCTCCCCAGCTTTCTGTAAACTGGTAGTTATATTTTCAGGTGAAGTTTTGTTAGGATTTAACTTTTACTTTTGGGGGAGCATACTTCATTGTTAATGTGTACTTATTATTGAGTTCCATTACAAGGCATACACTATCTGGTGGCTCCACTTTTACTGATTTTTAAAAATATATATTTTATTGATTTTTTACAGAGAGGAAGGGAGAGGGATAGAAAAGTCAAAAACATCGATCAGCTGCTTCTTGCACACCATACTGGGGATGTGCCCACAGCCAACGTACATGCCCTTGACCGGAATCAAACCTGGGACCTTTCAGTCCACAGACCGATGCACTATCCATTGAGCTAAACTGGTTTCAGCCACTTTTACTGATGTTTTAAGAATAAGATTTATCCATGAATTCAAGTGTTAAATGATCCTATTCATTTTAAAGTTCCCTGTTAACTTTGCACCTAATGGATTTATCTTCCATTGATAATTGTCTACATCATCATTTATTAGGAATTACAAATGGTGGTTTTTTAAATTGTTGTCCTTTAATATAGTTTATACAGGAAAGGCAAAATACATGTGTGTGTTTTTATTCTATTTGTTTACTAATTTTCAAAGTATATTTGGTGTTCTAGCTACCTCCAAAATTTTATTCCTATCATAAACTCAGGGATTTTTTTTTTTAAATCAATTTTTAGAGAAAAAGGAAGGGTCAGAGATAGAGAAAAGCATTGAGAGAGAAACATTATCTTCTCCTTATTGCATATCCCCTATGGGCGCGTCAAGCTCACATGTGTCCTGACCAGGACCTTAACTGGTGACCTCTTGGTTCCTGGGTTGATGCTCAACCACAAAGCGACACCAGCTGGGTGGAATTGTTATTCTTTTAATCCTGACCCAAGATTATTTCTTCCATTGATTTTTAGAGAGAATGGAAGCGAGGGAGACAGAGAAACATTGGTGTGAGACACATTGATTGGTTGCCTCCCGGAGACTCCTCAACCCTGGCTGAGGATCGAGCTTGCGAAGGACATTCATGCCCTTGACCAGAATAGAACTGTGACCTTTCAGTCAAGGGCCAGTGCTCTCACCACTGAGAAAACCAGCTAGGGCTAAAGGTAACTTTTAAAAAAAAGAAAAAAATATATATATAATTGATCTTTTTACAGAGAGGAAGAGGGAGCAAGTTATAAACATCGATGAGAGAGAAACATCAATCAGTTGCCTCCAGCACACTCCCTACTGGGGATATACCCACAACCAAGGTACATGACCTTGACAGGAATCGAACCAGGGACCCTTGAGTTCACAGTCAGATGCTCTGTCCACTGAGCCAAATAGGGCAAAAGGCAACTATTTTTTAAAAAATTTTTTATTTTTACAGAGAGGAAGGGAGAGGAATAGAGTTAGAAACATCAATGAGATGAGAGAGAAACATTGATCAGCTGCCTCCTGCACACTCCCTATTGGGGATGTACCCACAAGCAAGGAACATGCCCTTGACCGGAATTGAACCTGGGACCCTTGAGTCTCGTAGGCCAACACTCCATCCACTGAGCCAAACTGGTTAGGACAAAAGGTAACTATTTTTATTGTGGTTTTTTTCTTTGGCATATGAATTATCTTTGTGTATTGCTTAAATTTCCAAATATTTTCCAAATGTATATTATTGATTTCTAATTAACTTTCATTATAGTCAGATAATATGTTTGTATGATTTCAGTTCTTTTTAGATGTTAGTTTGTTTTAGGATCCAGAAATTAGTCTGTCTTGATGATTATTCGAGATGCACTTGAAAAGAATGTATTTAAGTGTCACTGGCTAGAATGTTCTATAAATGCCAATTACATCAAATTGAGTGGTAGGTTTTTTTATGTATTCTATAAACTTATTGATTTGGGTGGTGGGGTCCACTTGTTCTGTTACTGAAAGAGGAGTGTAGAGATCTCCAACTGTGATTGTAGGTTATTTCTCTTCAGTTCTGTCAGTTTTTGTTTCACATATTTTAAAGCTCTATTTTAGGTGCATACACATTTAGAATTATGTAATCTCGATGAATTCATGTTCCTTGTTAAAATGTTCCTCTTCATCCCTGATATTTCTTGTTCTGAAGTCCTTTTATCTTATACTAGAGGCCTGGTGCATGAAATTCATGCATGGGGAGGGCAGGTGGTGTCTCTCTGTCCAGCATGCACCCTGTCTAATCTGGGACCCCTCGAAGGATGTCTTACTGCCCATTTAGGCCCTATTCCACCAGTAGGATCGGGCCTAAACGGGCAGACGTCCTTCTCACAAATCCAGGACTGCTGGCTCCCAAATGTTCGTCTGCCTGCCTTCCTGTTTGCCCCTAATTTCTTCTGCCTGCCAGCCTGATCACCCCGTAACCACTCTCCTGTCAGCTTGATTGATGCCTAACTACTCCCCTGTCAGCCTGGTTGCCCCCAACTTCCCTCCTCAGCCGGCCTGGTCACCCCTAACTGCCCTCCCCTGCAGGCTTGATTGCCCCCAACTGCCTCACTTTCATGCCCAGTCCCTCCCAACTACCCTCCCCTGCTGGCCATCTTGTGGTGGCCAACTTTGTCCACATAGGGGCAGGGTCTTTGACTACATGGGGGCAGCCATCTTGTGTGTTGGAGTGATGGTCAATCTAAATATTACTCTTTTATTAGATACGATTAATACAGGTATCTCCTGCTCTTTGAAAGTTCATGTTATGCTGCTTCATTTTTATGAAAGACCTACATTATTATGTTTTTACCAAATGAAAGAAATCTGAAGAGGGTTTTCATTTTTATGAAAATGTCAAAAAGCAAAAAGTATTCGCTGTTTATTTTGCAGCAAGCCATTATAGAGGCAGCGTGCACTCTGAGCAGCAAGAGTGGCACCACCAAACGCCCTCTCTAGGACCGACACTCAGCATCTCAGCACCAGGCTACCAGAGCTTCAAGCTCTGCCTGTGAGTTGCGATGAACATAGGGGTTCATGTAGCTTTTTAAATGTTTTCATATTCTTTGTATAAATGCCCAGAAAAGAAATTACTGAGTCATATGGTAGTTTAATTTAAAAAATTTAAAAGTGTTTATTTATTTTAGAGCTGAGAGAGAATCATCAGTAATGAGAACCATTAATTGGCTGCTTCCTCCATGCCCCCCCCCCCCCCCGGGATTGAGCCCATAACCTGGGCATGTGCCCTTGACCAGAATTGAACCTGGGACCCTTCAGTCTGCAGGCCAGATAGTTGGTTGGTAGTATATACAACAGATTTCTGTATATTGATTTTATATCCTGCAACTTTACTGTATTCATTTATTTGTATTCTTTTGGTGGATTTTTGTTTTTAAAAATATATAAAATTATGTCTTCCAGAGATAGTGACAATTTTTCTTATTCCTTTCCAATTTGGATGTCTTTTATTTCTGTTTCCTATTGCTTTGTTTAGGACTTTCAGTACTTACTATGTTGAGTAAGAGTGGAGGGAATAGTACTACTGAAATGATTCCAACTTTGGCTAGACAATTACAATTCCCCTGCTACATTTCTGAAGGGACACTGCTGCCACTGGTGGCTTTAAAATGCTGACCATCGTTGAGAGATACTCCTATCAAATGGGACATTGCAATTCAATATTTATTAAAGCCCATGCTTTTCATGGAGTAACATTTTCTTTTTTGAGCAAATGATGTATGCTTAAAGGAGGGTGACACATTTTAATCACTTAATCAGATTTCCCCCCCATTTTTAAAATAATTTTAAATGAGAGATGCACCAACACAGCAACAACTTGTTTGATTTTACATCTATTATCAGGTTGTTGACTGAGTCTCAAAAAGAAAAAAAGAGTGGAGCATCCTTGTCTTGTGATCTTAGAGGAAAAGCTTTCAGCTTTCTACCACTGAATATGTTAGCTGTGGGTTTATTTATAACCTTTATTTGAGGGGTTTTAAATCATAAGTGGATGTTGTATTGTGTCAAATATTTTTCTGCATCTCTTGAGATATGATTTTTATCCTCCAATTTATTAATGTGGTGTAGCATTTTCACTGATATGTGGGTACATTCAACATAGTATTTGGTGTGTGGCAAATTCAAGTTTTGCTTTTTGGAACTTTCTGTATTTTTTTTTTTTTTCTGAATATTTTCGATCTGTGGTTGGCTAAATCCCCAGATGCAAAGCCTGCAGATATGGAGGGCCAACTATACTTGTTCCTCTCTTTGTAATATGTCTTTTTCTATGGCTGCTTATATAATTTAAAGTTTCAGCAATTTTATTATGGGGTATGTATGTGTGTTTAGTGATTCTTCTTCTACTTGGGTCTCCAATTTTCTTGCATCTGTAGGGTTGTAACTTTCAAATTTGAAAATTTCTCCAAATATATATATTTTAAAATATGTTTTTGATTTCAGAGAGGGAGAGAGAAACATGCATGAGGAGAGAGAGTCATTGGTCAGCTACCTCCTGCACGCCCAATGGGACTGGGCCCGCAATCCAGGCACGCCCAATGGGAGTGGGCCCGCAATCCAGGCATGTGCCTTGACTGGGAATTGACCCATGACCTCCTGGCTTATCGGTTGATGCTCAACTACTGATTACTGCTGGCCAGGCTCTTCAAATATTTTTAAACTTTTCTCCTTGGGACTCCAATTTATACATTTTAGACTATTTAATACTGTCCCATAGTTGCTTGGTTCATCTTTTGAGTTCCTTTTTTCTCTGCACTCATTTGTAGTTTCTACTGCTGTCTCCAGACTTAGTGCTACTTTCTCACTGTAGTGTTTAATCTGCTCTTACTCCCATCCAGTATGTTTTCACTCTAGATACTGATTTTTTCATTTCTAGAAATTGTTGGCCAATTTTTTTATCTTCCATTTTTATGTTTTTTTCCTTTACATTCTTGAACATCTTTATAATAGTGTTTTAAGGTACTACTCGGCTAATTACATGGTCTCATTTCTGTAACTGTCATGTTTTCTTTTCCCCTCTTATGATTATCGGCAATATTTTTCTGCTTCTTTGCATGCTGGTAATTTTGGATTGGCTGCTAGCCACTGTAAATTGTCTTTCCTCTAGAGCATTGGGCTTGGTCTGGTGCTGAGTGAAATTATTTGTGGGTCATTTCAAGGCTTGCTTTAAGATCCAGAGCAACCTTTCCTCTAGACCGAAGATTTTACTATTAAGGGATATATTTTTCTTATGTTTATGAAGTTTTTGCACTCTAGTTACTGGGAAAATGAACTGCTGTGAGTTTTCAGGAATTGTTTGGTCTAGTGCTTTCCAGCCATGAAGTTTCACCCTTAATACATACAGGTTAATAACCGGTCAAAGATTCTAAGAATCCCTTTTGCAGATTCACGAGCTTGCCCCCTCCTTTAGTCCTCTGCCCCAGATGTTGTGGCTTGGCTTTCCTGAACTCTGATCTGTCTCAACTCAGTGAGACCATTGGATTCCGTCTCCCTGTCCTTCGGCCTGGCAGTAGGCTGGGATAATTATGTTCCCCTCACTTGTTTTTGTTCTCCCTAGTACTGCCTGCTGTCATATATACTAGTGTTTTCAGTGTGATGAAAAATCACAGCCATTAATCCTTCATGTGCAGAAATGGAAACCTTTCCTGTAGAACTCATATAATGAAAGCCTGTGAAATTTCTAGTTTTGACAGTTCTTATCGGCTTGCTGTTTTCTATTCAGGTGGATAATTATTTGATGGTAATTATTGGGCTACCTGGCTCCAAGGATAATAAGAACTCCCCTCCCACTTCCCAATGTAGATCCCACACAGGTATTATGACTATGGTGTGGCCCTACTCCTCCAGATTCAATGGTTTGAGGGACTACCTTATGTTGTTGGGGGTTCCTTTTGCCATGCTAGCTGCTTTGTTTTTGAGAGAGGATTAAAATTGATGGCTGCTACAGGCACCATCAGGAAGATTAGACTTGTCCCTGGGGAGCACAGAGTATGTTAGGGAAGGCAAGCATGTATGTATGGCTTTTTGGCATATGCCTTTTTGTCTTGTCCAGGACCCTGTATACCTTTTAAATTACCATTTTATTCATCTCATTTGGGTAGCAACTGTCCTGGAAGGTTAACATAGTATTTCCACTTAACTAGCTTAGTTTATGGTAATAAATTTGGGGGATTTTTCTTACCCACCAATGGTGAATTTGTTACTCTAGGCATAAACCGTTGAAGATAAATTTTATATCCCTCCAGATTATCACCTCACTGGTGTACATTACACATAAAGCAAATGGCTAGGACACCACTGACCTATTTCCAACCGATTGTGTGACATGGAACTAGTCCCTTCTCATTCACTTGTTGACAGTACTTGGCACCATCAGGACGAAGAGCTAACTAGAACTCACTGTAGTCTGTGTCCACTGAGAAAAGTATGCAAAGGTGCCTTCTGGGGCCTTTCTTATGTGAATAACAAAAAAATCACCTGCAGTTTTCATATTGTTCTTCAAAGGCTTGGATTTTACCAAATGACTTGGAAGTCTGGGTGGGCTGGGCGGTGGCCTCTTTATCCTCACATCACCAACATAGTTTCACTGCTTCCCATTTTATATATTACAATCTAACATTTATTTCAAAACGGGTTTTGCTGCAGAAAAATGAAGGATGAGAAACAGAAGAATAGGGACCCACACTTACCTGTGCACACAGCCTCCTGAGGCGAGTGGCTTGGCGGTTTGTCTAAGTGCATTCATATAAAAATGCTGACCACCACCCCGAGGAGCCCCCTCCTTCTACATTGAGTGCTGGCTTTACCAATCTGGCAGTGCCAATTCTGTGCCAGTTCCTCAGTAAATACCCATAGTTTGTTGTGCTGCTTAATGTGTGGAAGAGCCAAATGTACTATCCTGCCAGCTCCCAGCAGGTCTCAGGAAATGATAGCTAGTGTTGTGACTCCTGATTCAGGCGAGGGTCCCAGGGCCTCTGCTGAGAGGTGATAGCAGGCTCAGGATCAATTTAGACTAGAACTATGGTCTCCATCACAGGCCGCTCCTATCACTGACGGGGTCAATAAACTGAACGAATGGCGCCCTCCCTTCCGGCCAGTCTCTTAACTACATTGATACTTGGTTAGTACTGTCCTGCGTTTACATGGCATTTTGTGGATCACCTACATATTAGCTCATCTGAGTCTTGCAACCATTCTGTAGGGCAGACTATTAGTCTCATTCTACAGAAGAGGATGTGCGCGCAGAGCCAGGGTTACAGTCCCCGTAACTGACGACCAAGTCTAGCACTCCTTTGTGTGGTACCTTCTGTATGAACTGAATCACAAGGACGCTCACACTGTGACAGAACAACAGGGATTTGGTTCATGTTGATCAACAAGAGTCAAAATGAACTTTCTTAGGGAGGATAATGTAAGGAGAATTAAATGTTTAATTACTTTGGAAACAAAAACTCCCAAGTAATGCCTGAACCCAAAAGGTACATAAAAATGGCCAAAAAAATATTTTTAAATAATAGATCATTTGTAGTTTTCCCCTCATAATGAGTGCTTTGTAAATTATAAACCATATCAAATCATGTTAAGGCAAATGACCAATCTCGTTGCAGTTTTAACTATTCCTGGGAAAATAATCTTGTTGGAGCGCTTCCTTTCCGCCGTTTGGTCAGCTGGTCCAGGAATTGGCAGGTGGGGAGTGGGGCCCCGTCAGTCTTGTCACTGCTCATTCTGCTGGCCCTCTGTGGCTGAAGCAGACACGGATCCCTGGCCCTTGTTGACATCACTGATGCACACCCACTGCCCGTCGACTGACTCCTTCCACAGGGTTACCTGCAAGCCAGCACACACACAGGTCAGCACCCCTTCCCGCTGCGCTCATCTCAGTGGATCCCTGAATGAGGCCAAAATTCCTGCAAACCATGGCTCACAGCCATGTGGGTAAACAGAGGACTAATCTTGATTTCCTTACTGAAATCCCATCAAAACAGAAGAAAAGTAAAAACCTGTACAAAGGAGGTGACATGAGTAGTTCCAAATGATTTCATTCCCCTTCAAAGAACACTTCATGGACAAGACACCACTAAGAGAGTCCTAGAACAGGGGAGGAAGTGAGGCTGACAACCCCTCTGCCCCTCTCCGCACTAGAGACCAGGCCGACGGCTACATGCTAACTTCACCCCTCTCCCCCAGGCGGGTGCGGTTCTTCTGGAGGGAGGAGAGCACTAGGACAGCATCCAGCACCACAAGAGGGGATTGTAGGTGAACCTGGGAATCCGAATCTGACAGAGAAGGGGCTTCCAACAACCAGCACTCAGATCTTCACAGATAGTTTCTCCCTGCAGAATCCACCAGTCCCAGGGCACAGTCTGACGGGGAACGTGGTGAGTGCAGATCGCCTAATTCAGGTCCCAAATAAGAGTTTTGCCTGCTTTTGTAAGTCACAGCCCCACCTGCTGCAGGAAGAGTCAGCAAGAATACCTCAAATCCACATGTTCCACCAACTGTATAACTGAGAGGAAGGTGGGCAGGCAGAGCTGATTACCTCCAGAGAAAAGCCAGTGGCCATGATCGGTCATGTTATCCGTTGGGGCATGGACTGGCTTGAGTCAAAGCCATAAAGAACATTGGTGGCCTCAGAACTGCTTTTCCTGCTGAGCGCAGGAAAGAAACTTAATTTGTAACTACACTTACTGCTAAAACAGCCTTCAGATCAGGGACCCTTCCCAGAGCACATGCAAAGCGGTGTACCCCATCAAACAGCCCTGCATCTAGTGGCACTGCAGCAGAAAGCACAGACTATGGCTGTTCTTGTCTCCAAGGCAAAACAAATGACCTCACCTGACCAAGACTTTAGTACACTCTTGCCTGATTGGGCTCCCCAAATGAGCTCTAGATGCTGTCCCTCTGTTCCACCAAAGTAGGGAAGCTAATTCACAGCCCCACCTACTACTGAGTAGAATACTCAGTCCTGACCATGCAGTAAGTCTGACCAGGCAACTGTGAAGCTCATTTTATAGACTTACTCAGGCAGAAAACCGGCCAGCAATCACATCTAGCTGTTCTGTCAATGGCATCCCCTACCTCAAACAGCTGGCTCACTCAAAGACATATCCTAACAGCAAAGGGTCCATCTTTGCTATTTAGGACCCCATCTGTCCAAAGATATTACCAACAGACACGTCAAGAAACCCAAACTGAACCGTCTCTGCCAAAGTGAACCTGTGAAGTCTGGAAGAGGAGACCACTTACTCCAGTGTGCAGATCCCAAGGATCATGAAAAACCAGGTAAACAGGACACCACCAAAGGAAACTAATCAAGTTCTAGTACCTGATACTAAAGAAATGGAGACCTATGAACTATCAGATAAAGAATTCAGAATAATACTTTTGAAGTTTAGTGAACTATAAGAATACACAACTAAAGAGATTACTTAAAACAATGCATGAATAACAGGCAAAGCAACAGAAAACATCAAAAAATAAAAACTCAAATCCTAGAGCTTAAGAATTCAAAAGCAGCCTCAACACTGTACAAGAAAGAACTATAATCCAAAAGACAGGACAGTTGAAAGTACCGGTGTCCAGTCAGAAGAGTATAGAAAGCCTACAGAAATTATGGGACCTGATGAAACCAGCCCCCCCACCCCTGAAAAACCACCATCACACAAAACCAATACAGCAGCCCCCTCGCCCCCGCCATCCACAGGGATATGTTCCATGGCTCCCCCAGTGGATGCCTGAAACGTGGATAGTAGTACTGAACCCTACACATATATACCTATGACAAAGGTAATTTATAAACTAGGCACAGTAAGAGAGTAATAATAATAGAACTGTAAACAACATACTATAATAAAAGTTATGTAACATGGTCTCTTACCCTTTATTTAAAGGAAGCACATTATGGCTTCTCTTTGGCATATGTGAATTGCCAGCATCACTACTCTTGTACAAAAAGGGTTACTTGAACGTAAGCGCTGTGCTATCACAATAGTCATTATGATAATGACAGATATGCTGGACAAAGGGATAATTCATGATGAGAGAGAATCATTGATTGGCTGCTCCCTGCACGTCCCACACTGGGGATCGAGCCCACAACCTGGGCATGGGCCCTGACCGGCAATCGAACTGTGACCTCCTGGTTCATAAGTCGATGTTCAACTACTGAGCCACACTGGCGGGCTAGAAATATCTTAAAATTTTAAGAAAATTAAACAACTCAAACAGTAATAAAATATGCAGAAGTTAACGTCTTTATATAAACCTTTTTTTTCATACTACCTTTTAAAGGACAGTAAGATTTAAGGATATAATTGGGACACATGCTCAAAATGCCGGCCTCATTAACCGCATTTTCCAGTGGGCAAAGACAAATGGCCCTGCCCCCCGTCATGGAAACGCTGTACCTTATTATCTCCACCCGAGACGGCCAGGATGTTGGCGGTGATGGACCAGCTCACGTGCCACACAACATCATTGAATTTGTGCAGTAGTTTGGGAGACCACGTATTGCTTGAGGCATCGTCAGAGGTCCAAATGAATACGCGACCATCCTGGGAAGACAGGAGATTCAGGAGATGGGGCAGTTTTCATGTCTTCAAAGTCACTTTCTTGTTTCAGTTCCCTCTGCTCTGTCTATACTTTCTCAACTGAACGGGTCTGGCTGTCTGAAAACCAAGTTCAGAGAATAAGAGGGGAAAACAAAACCCCCTCAAAAATAGGACCAAACAAAACAGGCACAAATGATATTTATAAAAGGCCTGGCTTAATTCTTGCCTGGGATGTTGGTAGCCTATAATTAAAGGCTTGTCCTTGGTGTTAATTTTGTGATCTGCCTGGGAGTGGGTAGTAGAGGAGTCCAAAGTCTTAAGACTTTCCCATTGCCCTGGTCCTTGTTGGCGAACAATCTCTCAGAATTGTACCTGAGCCACTTCCATTCTCTACTCACACAAGGTTCAGCAGGGGAAGCTGGTCCTGCTCTTGGCTCAGTGGAGGCAAGCCACTGTGGCTTCACATCAAGAGTTCACTGTGTGATGACCTGCTCCACCGCTCTGCTATCTGCACGGGCCCAAAGATGCTTGTTACCCTGCTCTTACCTTTCAAGGGCTCTCCCCCAGGGGACTGTAAGGGCTGATGGGACTCACTCAGAGATTAAATAACACGGATGCTCTCATGGGTCTGAACTGACCTGGGAACAGCTGGCGATGGTGCTGGTGGGTAGACCAATCGAAGGGGCCCAGGCCACGTCTCGAACCCAGTCACTGTGTGCTTCCAGCTTCTGTTCCTCCTTCCACTGGCCGTCCTCTTCCTCCCTAAAGGGGAGATCGGAAGAGAATCAGGCAGCAGCCCAGGAGCCTTTCCTACAACTCTACAACTCCATTGTGTTTGTGGATCACATTCCTTCTCCACACTATAAGCTCCACAGGGGCTGAGAAGCTATTCCATCTTCCTGATCTCATTTGTTGAGTCTGTAGCGTTTTATCCAGTTCACCAGCTATAATGCACTGCTCTTCCATAACCAGGTCAGCTCTAGCTGTCAGGAATTAGGGAAAGAGTGAAACTGCTTCAGCTAACAGCAAGGTGTGTGTGTTTTCAAGGATGTCCTCTGACACTGAAAAGAATACTAGTATTCTCTGGGCAAGAGGAAGAAAGATGATCTGTTTTTGTGAACTGTGGCTGTCGGGAGGTGGAGTAGAAGGTAAGAAGTGACCCCTTTAAAAGTCCAGGATGTTGGCTGTGATGGACCAGCTCACGTGCCACTTACTTCCACAGCTTGATGAGGTTGTCACAGCCGCCTGAGGCAAATTTCTTGATGTAGTTGGGCTTCTGTCCTGATGGCTGGTCTATGAGGCTGCCAGGTACAACAGCAGGGGCCCAGCTGACGGCATTGCAGCCAATCTGTAAGGAGGGGGGGGACTTGTGACTTTGCCCTTTTGCCTGGAGATAGAACACTGCCTTGGCAGACACGAAGCTGCTGCTCATTTACCCTCTAATCCTTAGGACTGGCTTATGTAGGACAGCTGTTTTGATGAACTAAGGATTAGCCACTCATAATTCTCCTTTAAGGATTGCTACCAGGATGTACATTTTTCAGCAATATGCATTTAAAGTGAGAATTAGGGACTCTCAAGAATTTAAGAAACAGAACATTTTCAAACATATGAAAGGAGGGCAGATTCAGAAAACCATACATAGTAAATATATAGCTTACTGAATTACTTGAAAGCACTCTTATAACCATCACCAAATTAAGAAATAAGACTGCAGTTTAACCCTACTTGAATCAGTCCCTCTCACCTCATAAGTACCCATTATCCTGATTGTAATCTGTTTTAGTTTTGTAATCCAAATGTGCATCCTGACACAAAAGTTTAGTCTTGCTAAGTTTTTTTTTTTTTTTTACTGTTTACATCTCCTAATTTATAGCTTCCTCCTCTGATCCTTTTACTCTTTATAATTTTTCTGTTGAAGAAATCAGTGTCATCTGATCTGTAGTTTCTCAGGCTGGATTTTACTGGTGCATACTCAGTTCAACATGCTCCTCTGAATTCCCATATTGTGAGCTGGATCCATGACGGGATCAGACCAGGTTTGACCCCTTTGCTAAGATTACATGTGGTGGGGTATTCTTTCATCAGCACATGATGCCAGATTGTCTCCATGTTGTTAGAACCTGTCAATAATTTATGCCTCTCTTAATCCACTGAGAGTTACAAAATGGTGACACTGTAATTCATTTGTCATTTATTACATGGAATACTAGATAGGGACAACTCTCCTCATAATATTTGGCTGTCCAGTGGTACAGATCAGATAGGAAAGGCAGAATATGCTCGATTCTTTTAGAATTGGTTCCTTAACTTTCTCCAAAGATGATTCTCTTTTAAATGTATGAACGCATGGATTTAAGCATTTGTGGTAGGTTCAGTTCGCTGCAATTATCCTCATTTTTGACACTCATTCTGCCCATCTTTGGCACTGTGAACCTGTCCAAGTTGGCTCCTTTGACATAATCCCAGTACTAGTATGTCAGATATCATTTTATTCCTTTTCAATCTCATCTGGCAGGATGTACAAGCTCATCTTGTACATTTCCTACTTCAGACCTGGAATCGCCATTTCCTCAAGCGTTCTGGTTTCCTTTAGTGAGAAGCTGTACCCAAGACCACAATCTGCTGTTAGGGATGCTCACTGGCACATAATTATTTATCTTAGAATAAAATTGCCAATATGATTACTAAAATCTTTAATAAAGTGTTTGCAATGTTCTATTCTCTAGTTCTTATTTTTTAAATATAACCTTATTGATTTCAGAGAGGGAGAGATAAACATCAATGATGAGAGAAAATCATTGCTCAGCTTCCTCCTGCACATCTACACTGGGGATCAAGTCTGCAACCCAGGCATGTGCCCTGCCTGGGAATTGAACAGTGACTTTCGGATTCATAGGCTGGGCGCTCCCCGTTTTTATTTATTTTTCTGTGGAGTGGGGGAGGAGGTGTTTTGTGTGTGAATGGTACCAACATGGAAATATGTGGATCTTTAGCTGCGCATGTGCCACACTGTTGTTTCTGTTAAACCTAACCAGAGGATATTTTCTCCATTTGAAAGAGTAAAAGGGAGAAAAGGAAGTAGAGAAGGGAGGGGAGTAGAATGAGAAAGAGAGAAACATCGATGTGAGAGAAAAACATCGATTGGTTGCCTCCTGCATGCGCCCCAACCGAGGCCGGGAATTGAACCTGCAACCCTTCAGTGTGTGGACCCACACTCTAACAACTGATACACATAGGCCAGGGCTGCCACAGCATTTCAACAGTTGTACTCTATCTGCCTTAGCAGAGCACGTGGCCAACACATCCTCATTTAGTCTTAGTTCTCTACTGTAAACTGTGTATTGATATAGGCATACCTTGGAGATATTGCAGATGTGGTTCAGACCACTGCTATAAAGTATCAAATTAAAGTGAGCTGTAATCTTTTTGCTGGTGGAGTCTTGCCTTTAATTTGTAAAAAGCACAACATCAGCAAAGTGCAATAAAACAAGGTATGCATATATAAATGTCTTTCTAGTCATTTTTGTTGTTTGGAGCTTATTTTCTAGTAGACACATTGATTGGTTGCCTCAAGGGTTCATGAAAACAGTCATTCTTGAGTCCTTGCATACTAACAACTTTTCTCCAAAATAAAAATTTAGAAACAAATTTGAGATATACCTGACATTAACTGCACATAAAGTACACAACTTGATGAACTTTGGCGTAGACATACCCTGAAAAACTAACACTACAATCAAGATAACAAACATATCTCTCTTTTCCCAGCTGCTGGTAAGATGCTCCATCCTTCCAAGGAAGCTAAGGAGGCCCTCACTTCACCGGGCAACAAGTACCACTCCTGGCAGCACTCACCCACACCAAGGCCTCCATCTCAGAGCTGCATCTACCCAGCCACTATCCGCTCAATGGCCCTTCTCGCACATGACGATGCGGAGCCAGTGAAGGGGGATAAGATCAATGCCCTCATCAAGGCAGCTGGAGTAAATGTGGAACCTTTCTGGCCAGGCTTGTTTGCAAAGGCTCTGGCCAATGCCAACACTGGGAGTCTCTTCTGCAGTGAAGGGGCTGGTGGACCTGCCCCAGCTGAGGAGAAAGTGGAAGCAAAGAAAGGAGACTCTGAAGAGTCTGATGATGTCATGGGCTCTGGTCTTCTGACTAAACTTTTAATGACTATCACTTCAATTAAGGGATATAAAAGATAAAAAGATGTGAAATGTGCTGAAACCAGTTTGGCTCAGTGGATAGAGCGTCGGCCTGTTGACTGAAAGGTCCCAGGTTTGATTCCGGTCAAGGGGATGTATCTTGGTTGTGGGTACATCCCCAGTAGGGGGAGTGCAAGAGGCAGCTGATTGATGTTTCTCTCTCATCGATGTTTCTGACTTCTATCCCTCTCCCTTCCACTCTGTAAAAAATCAATAAAAATATATATTAAAAAAAAAAAGATGTGAAATGTTACATTGAAAACATAAAACAGGGGAGAGAGTAAAAATGTAGAACTTTAGAATGTATTTAAACTTAATCTACCAACTTAAAACAGACTTATAAATATAGGTTATTATATGTAAGCCTCATGTGAACCACAAAGCGAAAACTTATAGTAGATACACAAATGATAATGAGAAAGGGATCTAAGCATGCCACCAAAGAAAGTCATCAAACTAAGGAGAGCAAGAGAAGAACATAGGAGGTACAAAGAGCCACAAAACAATTAATAATTGGAATAAGCATATACCTATCAATAATTACTTTGAATGTAAACAGACTAAATTCAACAAAAGAACAGCTGAATACATAAAAGACCAAAAGCTTGCGAAGAGGAACCAGTGCTAATCCCAGCCTCTGTTAGGCTTCACAGCAAAGAAGCTCAAAGCTGCTCTACTAAGCATGTCTGATCAGCAGCCCCTCCCCTGGCCCACTGCAAAACAGGGACACTATTCTTGTCCCTCTCTAGGGGATCCACAGGAGACATAGGGCAAGTCAGCAGAGCTACCCTCTGCACGCAGGCAGGGTCTAGACTTACAGTGTGAGCATTGTTGATCTTCTTCACGTCCCACTGGCCCTCCCCGGTGTAGGTCAGCAGGGAGATGGCCCCATCTGAGCTCCCACAGGCCAGGATTAGGCCATAGTCGTGGGGGGCCCAGCACACAGAATTTACTGCAGGAAGGAGGGAGGCACAGTGAGCAAACTTTGATTTTCCAGATTTACCATTTTACTAAAATTTCTAAAAAAAATTGCAGGGACCACCAGAGGAAAATTGTAACTTACTCAATTGAAGAAATTACAAACCCACCACCTGCTAACATCCTTTCCTAAACTAATGTCTACATTAACAAAAAGTAGGCTGGACAATGATCTGAGAATAAAGGCCAGTACTTAAAATGAATAACCTTAAAAAACTGTTTTATCTTTGCTTTTCTCATTTTGCTTTGGACTGGCTTTAACTCTTCTTAGGACCTTACCTCCCATGTGGACCACCAGCAAAAAAGCCAACCCAAACCCAAGGAACAGACAAGCAGCATCATCACAAGGGAAAGAATCAGAGCACTAGCCAGAACCGAGCCTCTCTCTCACCCACGGACCACCCACCACCTTGGGCCGCACTCGGTGTACCTGAGGAGTCGTGTCCTGTGTGCTCGTGCGTCTTCTCCCAGGTGCCGTTTTCCTCTCTCCAGATGATCACTTTCCGGTCATAGGAGCAGGATGCCAGGACATTGCCATACATGGGGTGGGCCCAGGCCACTTGCCACACTGGTCCTTCATGACTGCAAGGGGAGAGGGTCAGAGGCTGCTGAGGTGGGCCACAGGAACCACAGACTCTGCCAGCCCCTTCTGTGGACAGAACTAAATGGCTTCCTTGGCAGGTAGAGAGTGTCCCAGGACAGACCTGCCTAAGAGTTTCAAAAGGGAGACACAGAATGTCACTGCCAAACGGGAACTTCATTGAGCAGCGAGGACCCTGAGGCCCGGAGAGGCTTTTTTGTTGTCATTAATCCTCACTCGAGGATATTTTTCCATCGATTTTTAGAGAGAGGAGAGGGAGAGACAGAGAAATCTCAATGTGAGAGAGACACATTGATTGCCTCTGCATACACTCCCTAACCAGGGCCAGAGATGGAGCCTGCAATTGAGGTACGTGCCCTTGACCGGAATCGAACTCGTGATCCTTCAGCCCATGGGCCATGCTTAATCCACTGAGCCAAACAGGCTAGGACTAGAGAGGCGCTGAAAGTGAGGCAGGATGCTAGTTAGCCTCTCAGTCCCGACCCAACAGAACCCTCACTTGCTCCAATACCTATTGTCATCAGCAAAGTCACTGATCCATCTAGGTTTTGCACCCACAAGCACTAAGTATCTGTAAAGCGAATCATTTATCCTCCCAAATGGTTAACAACTTCTTGAGGTGGCAGTATCTGTTTCATTTTCGTATTTTCTGCTACTCTTTTAAAAAATTTGCTCAAAAGGCATGTCTCTCTGTTATCTTCTGATCTTTGTATGTTCACATGTTAAGTATCACCTGAGCATGTACCCTGTGCCAGGCTTGGTGCCGGACCCATCGCTGGGTTCAGGGAGAGGTGGGCATCCTGCACGAGAGGGAGCTCCGCTTACAGCAAGCACGTCAAACTGTGCGGCCCACAACCAATATTTCTGCGGTCCAGCCAATATACAGTATGTAAGAAATGTTTTAATAAAAATTTAGTAACTTAACTTTTACAATATCCTGTTTATACATAATTCTTTTTAAAAAAAATATTTTTATTGATTTTTTACAGAGAGGAAGGGAGAGGGATAGAAAGTCAGAAACATCGATCAGCTGCCTCTTGCACACCCCCCACTGGGGATGTGCCCGCAGCCAAGGTACATGCCCTTGACTGGAATTGAACCCAGGACCCTTCAGTCCACAGGCTGACGCTCTATCCACTGAGCCAAACCGGTTTCGGTTATAATAATTCTTAATAACAAACTACAATGTTTACTTATGACTGATTACTATAATTGTGTTGCGTTTATTTCCCTTATATGCCTTACGCATAGGTGTACCATTTATCTCCACTAATACTAGCAGTGAATATTTTAAAAAATATATATTTTATTGATTTTTCACAGAGAGGAAGGGAAAGGATAGAAAGTCAGAAACATCAATGAGAAACATTGATCGGCTGCCTCCTGCACATCCCCCACTGGGGATGTGCCCACATCCAAGGTACATGCCCCTGACTGGAATCGCACCCGGGACCTTTCAGTCCACAGGCCAACGCTCTATCCACTGAGCCAAACCAGTTTCAGTAGCAGTGAATATTTTAGAAGCCGACTGCCACTCATTAGTCTTGTACTGACTTGTTTGGTATAACAGGAAATATTTCGTTTTTGAGAACAAGAAAAATAGGCTTGAAGGAAGATGGCTGCCAAAGGGAAGGCAGACTGCAAGACAGTGTGTGAGAGAATAAAGGGAGAGTGTGTGGTTGCACGGGAATGTTTGTTGGTGAGTTGGGGGACAGCTATACTCTAGGGGACTGTGGGGGATTGCCAGACGGGGTTCCCCTGACCAGGCAGCCTCCACTGCTGCTGGGATCCCTCCCAGCTCTACAAGCCAACTGCAAAAAACAAGGAACAATGGTAATAAATTACCTAACCCTACAACTCAAAGAGTTAGAAAGAGAGCAACAAGAAAAACCCAGTGTAAGCAGGAGAAAGGAAATAATAAAGATTAGAGCAGAGATAAATGATAGAGACCACCCCCACCCCCCCCCAAAAAAAAGCCAACAATACAAAAGATCAACAAAACCAAGAGCTGGTTCTTGAAAGCATAAACAAGATTGATGAACCTCTAGCCAGGATCACCAAGAAGCAAAGAGGACCCAAATAAACAAAATCAGAAATGAAAGAGGAGAAATAACAATAGAACTCACAGAAATACAAAGGATTGTTAAAAAATACTGTGAACAACTCTATTCCAACAAACTGGAAAACTTGGAGGAAATGGACATACTCCTAGAAAAATATAACCTCCTAAAACTCAATCAGGAAGAATCTAAACATCTTAATAGGCCAATAACTATGGAAGAAATTGAAGCAGTCATCAAAAAGCTTCCAGCAAACAAAAACCTGGGGCCAGATGGATTCATAGGGGAGTTTTACCAAACATTCAAGGAAGAACTAAAACTTATCCTCCTCAGACTATTCCAAAAAATTCAAGAGAGAGGAACACTTCCAAGCTTATTCCATGAAGCCAGAATCACCCTAAAACCAAAAGCAGATAAAGACAACACAATGAAAGAAAATTACAGGACAATATCCCTCATGAACATAGATGACAAAATCCTCAACAAAATTCTAGCAAATCGGATCCAGCAGTATTTTGGTCTATCTATATGTCTGTTCTTATGCTAGTACCAGGCTGTTTTGAGAACAGTGGCTTTGTAATACAGCTTGAAATCTGGTGTTGAGATCCCACCTACTTTGATCTTCTTTCTCAAGATTGCTGTGGCTATTCGGGGTCTTTTTTTATTCCAGATGAATTTTTGGAGAGTTCATTCTAGGTCTGTGAAATATGCCATTGGTATTTTAATGGGGAGTGCATTGAAGCTAAAGATTGCTTTGGGTAGTATTGATATTTTAATGTTGATTCTACCAGTCCATGAACATGGTATGTTCTTCCATCTGTTTATGTCTTTCTCTCTTTTCTCAATGATCTATAGTTTTCTGCGTATAGGTCTTTTACCTCCTTAGTTTATTCCTAGGTATCTTAATTTTTTTGGTGCGATGGTAAATGGGATTACTTTTTTAGTTTCTCCTTCTGTAAATTCACTATTGGTGTATAGAAATGCCATAGATTTCTTGGCGTTTATTTTGTATCCTGCTACATTGCCGAATTCATTTATTAAGTCTAATAATTTTTTGATGGAGTCTTTAGGGTTTTCTATGTACAATATCATGTCATCTGCGAATAAGGACAGTTTTACTTCTCCTTTTCCAATTTGGATGCCTTTTATTTCTTCTTGTCTAATCGCAATGGCTAATACTTCCAGTACTATGTCGAACAGGAGTGGTGAGAGTGGGCATGAGGGCATGCGATAGCAGGTAGGGGAGGCTGGGAAAGGTCAACGGGGAAAAAAAAGGAGATATATGCATTATTACATGTCATACTTTAAACAACAAAATAAAATTTAAAAAACAAAAAAGAAAAATAAGCTTATTTGCGTTACACTTATTAATTAGTACAGTTAGTCAGTGTCTGATAAGTTAATAATGAAAAAATATTTTTATTAAATGTTCTATTATTTTGTTAATGATAACTCATTTATTTCAGCCCTTTGTATTCAGCATGTCTCTATCAAAATATACCTATATTTCTATGAAAATTGAAGCTTTGGTCTTTTTGTGGCCCACATCAACTTAAACCTTATTTGGCCTGTTAGCCTTTGAGTTTGATATGCTTGGCTTACAGGGCCAGGTTCTCTCACACCCACTCTCCACTCACCAGCTGCTTTACTTTAGGCAAGGACCATCTTCTCTATGGTTTAGTCTTTTATTTACTTTTTAAATTTTTATTTATTTTTCATCTTTATTGTTCAGTTTATTAATTACATTGTTCCCTTTTTTCCCCCCTATAGTTCCCCTCCACCTGGTACCCATCCCACCCTCCGCCCTCACCTCCCCCTCCCCACTGTCCTCTCCCATAGTTGCATGATTTTTGCCCAGTCTCTTGCTGCACTTCCCACACCCCCTTTCTCCCCAAGAATTGTCAGTCCATTCCCTCTCTATGTTCGTGATTCTGTTACATTCACCAGTTTATCCTGTTCATCAGCTTATTAACTCACTTGATTTTTAGATTCATTTGTTGATAGATGTGTATTTGTTGTTCATAATTTACACTTTTATCTTTTTCTTCTTCCTCTTCTTAAAGAATATCTTTCAGCATTTCATATAACATTGGTTTGGTGGTGATGAACTCCTTTAGCTTTTTCTTATCTGCGAAGCACTTTATCTGACCCTCAATTCTGCTTGATAGCTTTGCTGGATAGAGTCATCTTGGTTGTAGATTCCTGCTATTCATCACTTTGAATATTTCTTGCCACTCCCGTCTGGCCTGCATGGTTTCTGTTGAGAAATCCGCTGACAATCGTATGGGTGCTCCCTTATAGGTAACTGTTTTTTCTCTTGCTGCTTTTAATATTCTCTCTTTGTCTTTTGCTCTTGGCATTTTAATTATGATGTACCTTGGTGTGGGCCTCTTAGGGTTCCTATATATTGGGGTTCGGTGCACTTCTTGGACTCCTAAGTCTAGTTCTTTCACCATGTGTGGGAAGTTTTCAGTCGCTATTTCTTCAAATAGGTTTCTATTGTCTTGGTCTCTCTCTTTTTCTGGCACCCCTATAATTCGGATGTTGGTATGCTTGAGGTTGTCCCAGAGGCCCCTTACACTATCTTCAATTTTTTGGATTCTTTTGGTTTCTTGCTTTTTCAGCTGAATGGATTTTACCTCTTTGTATTTCAAATCTTTAACTTGGTTGTTGGGGTGCTCCAGAGCACTTTTAGGTCTTTGTATAATATTTTTTATTCCAGTCAGTGTATGCTTAATTTCTGGTTGGTCCTTTTTCAGATCCTTGAGAGTCTCCTTCATATCCTTGAGGGTCTCCTTCATTTCCTTGTAGGACTCATTCATTTCCACATTGGTCTTGATCATTTCCACGATGGTCTTGATCATTTCCTTGCAGGTCTCGTTCATATCCTTGAGGGTCTCATTCATTTCCTTTGCGGTCTTGCTTATTTTCTTGTAGGCCTCGACCTTTTGTTGGAGCCTCTTGAGAAGCCCTATAACCGTGGTTTTGAATTCCATGTCCATTCATTTTTTTCCCTCCACTTCTTTCATATCTGATTTCTTTCCATGTCTCTGCATGGTGGCTGCTTCCCTGAGTTGGTCAATTAACTTTGTGTGGTAGACGTCCTACAAGGGACAGTGGCTCAGCCTCCCCAGTTTTCTGAGGTGGATATTGGCTGCACAGTCTTGCTGAAGTTAAGCTCAGGTTAATCGTTGTTAGCACTTGGAGGGGTTGACCTCCAGGCCAATTGTCTGTGAAGTTCAGCTCTGCTCAGGTTGGATGGGCAGAGTCTCCAGGCCAAGCAGACAGTGTTAGCTCCGCCCTATGCGGCCCCAGGGATCCTGCGCCGGGGGCAATGGCTGCCAGCACCTCTGAGAGAGAGGCGCTGCCAAGCTCCACTGGCTGCCGGGGAATTCAGACTCTCCCCAAATGAGTCTGCACACCCAACGTCTCACCCAGGGTCGTAAAACAAAGCAGTCTGGCGGTTTCCCGAATGAGGGAGCAAGTTGAGAGTGCTCTCCACGCAGTCACGCAGCTGCGCTGCTCCCAAGGGCACGCACAAGCCCGCTCTCTCCACAAGCTGGCAGACCCCCGCAGCACCCGAGCTTGGGCGTGCCCTTCCACTGTCCAGTTTTCACCCCATATCATAGTGGGTTCCCTGGACTTCGCCCAGAGCTGGAGAATCAGTCCAGTGGGACGTCTTTGTCTCTCTGTTTGAGAAAACTGGCCGGGTTTTAGCCGCCCGCCCTATCCGCTGGTGCGCGCGCTCCAAACCTCTGTCCGCGCGAATCTTCAATGCTATCTTCAGCTGCTCCTCCGAGTCACAGTGTCTTATCTTCACTTTTATTTGTGGCATTTTCACTCAGCCAGCTTTCTGGTGATTCTGGAAGGTGTTTGTTCTTTCGTTAAGTTGTAGTTTTAAAATTGCTGTGTATGACGGCAAGATAGGTGTTTTACCTATGCCGCCATCTTGGTTCCTCTATGGCTTAGTCTTTTATTGAAGAGATCAACAAGACCTCTTTCATAGGCTGGGCGTAAGGGAAATATTTGTAATAATTCACATAAAGAGCTTTCTTGGTTCAAGAAAAAGCCCCACACTCAATGTCTGTCAGCTATTACTGCTGTCCCTGTTTACTCCTTCACTCCAAGTCTGCAGGCACTCAGTCTCCTCTTCCTCTGGCTGGACCAACAGCACATTTCCAGGCCTTACAAAGGAGCTGCTAATAAAACTTTCAGTAGGTTCAAATATCCTACATTTATCAAAGGTTTAACCACGGCAAAAAAATAATGGAGGTCTGAATTTATCCCTCCAATATTTCACACCTTTGAGCATAAGAAAAACAGCAGAAAGGACCGAGTGGCAGCTGATGCACCCCCTCTGTCAGGATGGCAGCCAGGTGTCACCCCAGGAGCTCTCTGCTCAGCCAGAGGCTGCTGCACAGAAAAAGTGGCATTTGCCTCCTCAGTCACTCTTTTCTGTACACTCAGGAAGAAGGGAATGTCTCCCCAAATGGCTCCTAAGTTGTGTCTTCTTTAATTCAGTTACCTACCATGTACTGAGCACCTACTTGTCAGGGGTTTTTAAATTCTCTTACACAGTCTGGTGAAGGTTATGGTCCCTTCTTAGAACAATGGATCAAATACATAGAGCTAGGATTAGACAAGAAACCCAATTACACTGAAATACAGTTATGAAAACGTTAAAGAACAAATTATGATACAGTGATATGTGTGCAGGTCTAGCAACGACTATTTTGAGATAGCTATAACTATAATGTGATATGAAAATATCTGACTTGCACTGGTAACATAGGTACTGTGAATACTACTGTGACTTCCAGCCTACATCCATCGAGGAAGGAAATGCTAAATATCAGTCACTGAAAATAAAGATGATGCCTTCCTCCTGCCCCACTTCACCAACCCCTGAATTCTATTCATGGAACCCATGGAGATCCATGGGATCCAGGTTAAAAACCCCCATTTATCTGAAAGGCAGTGAACCTAGTGAAAGCAAAGGCAATGTGGCCATAAAAATGACAGTCAGGATCTCAAGAATCTCAGTGGAGAGTAAGGATAAACATTTGTAAATATAAACTAACTAGAGGCTATGTGCACAAAATTCATGCATGGGGGTGGGGGGAAGAAGAGGGGTTGTCCCTCAGCCCTGCCTGCACTCACTCCAATCCAGGACCCCTTGGAAGACATCCCTCTTACAATCCAGGACTGCTGGCTCCTAACCACTTGCCTGCCTGCATGATCACCCCTAACCACTCTGCTTGCTGGCCTGATTGCCCCCAAACTGCTCCTCCACTGCCGGCCTGATTGCTCCTAACCACCTCTGCCTCGGTCCCCACCACCATGGCTTTGTCTGGAAGGATGCCCAAAAGATGCCTGGTCTAATTAGCATATTACCCTTTTATTAGTATAGATACCTGTCGTGGACAAACAGGCAGAATTACAGGATTTATATATTCACCAATACATTCTTACATTACCACCTTTCAGTGATACTTAGATCATGCTGGGTAAACAAAAAAGGAAGTTTCCCACATTCAGAAGTAGCTGTAGGTACTGAAGTTTTGCTGGGATTCTGGGAGCAGGTAGCATCAGACCATTTTGAGGGTGGGTGAGTGAAGACTCCCAGATAAACTGACTCTTGTCCAAGATCTTCTAGTGGGTACATGGGTGCAGAGCTGGGTTCATTCCTGGATCCATCAGTCCAGGATGTCTACAGAGGGCAGCAAGCTGGTTGGGACCCAAGTGTCCCCTCTGCTAACTGCACTGGGAGGCTGCTCTGCTCTGGCTCTCAGGCTTTCCTGCCCTCCCTGAAAAGCCCAATCATTGTCAGTCCTTGCCCACTGTTGGCCGGTTGGCTGCACTCACCCCCTGAGGTCTGCGATGAGGATCTGCCCTCCGTTGCGTACATCAAAGATTTTGACGGACCTATCTGATGAGCAGGTTGCCAGGCGGGTGCCATAGTAGTCCATCTGGGCATCATGCTGCAAAGGGAGGACAGCTCAGGAAGCCTGCAGGCTGGGTGAATGGGGGCCAGTCACCAGGACAGAGAATATAGTTTGGACCAGAATCTATCTGAAAGTAATCTAACCTTCCTATCGAGCAGGAAGATAGCATGTCAACAATCTCCCTTTCTGACATGCAATATCTTTCCTAATGGGACAAGACAAACTATACCCAGCTACTTATAGACCCTTTATATACATGGGGGGCCCTTTCTCATCCTGTTCTGCAGGTTGGGTATGGGAGAAAAAAATCTGGCCTAGCCTCCTTCTTCCTCAGCCCCCACCGTGTTTTGAGGCTGTGAGCTACTGGGGACAACACCTGGAGTTCAACTCAGCCTGGAATCAAGGGCTAATGCTGGCCCAAAGGAGCAGGCCTTTGCCTTCCTATAGACTCCAATCAGGTACTCTATGATGCACATCTGGCCTAGACACAGGATTCTATTCAGACACTGAGCTCCTTCCTCCATCCATGGCACTGGATCCGTTGTGGATCTTTGTTCCTGGGTTTCCGCTTGGCCTTTTTTTTTTCTAGTAATGTGCCTAGCACCCCAGACTGTCTACATACGCCTTAAATGTCACTCGTCCAACCACTGATAAATGGACTTCCAAGATGTTGACTGGCTATCCAGAACCTCTGCCAAAGCTACTTGTCCATCTGGGGCAATGACTCCTCTGAGTCACTACGCCTGTTGCCCCACTGTTTGCTGGCCCTTCCTAGTCCAACAGATGGTACTTTTTTCAGCTATCCAACCTTGTGGATTTTAAGAACTATTAGCTGTCACTCTGTGGTCATCAGGAACTATTATACCCTTCCAACAGAAGCAATCAGTCCATGTGATTCCACATTCTCTCCTTGCCTCCCTACTTGAAGAAAACTTCCTGATTCTTCTTTGGAAGTCAATCCTCTCTACCAGTCCTGACCCTGACTTCTTGGAAGGCAGTGCAGGTATTTAGATCTCTGTAAATGTACTTTTGAAGCACTTCTCCTATTAAGTGCCATCACATACTTTGGGAGGAAGTAGGGCACAGTACCTAACAGATTTCAATCCTATCTCCTCAGCTTATCTGTGGTACAACCTTGGGAAAATTATCTAGTCTCCTTGAACCTCAGTATCCTTATCTTTAAATGGGGCTACATCAAGGCTGTTATGAAAGAATTTAGCATGAGATCTGACATTTAGTGAGTATACAGACATTAGTAATTACTATTTTGCCTTATCTGTTCCTCAAATTGAACCCACACAAGCAGGTATCACATTCATTATTTTTCCTATTTTAACCATGAGGAAATCAAGGCTGGCTCAGAAGAGTCGAGATTGGCTAAGGAGTCTCAGATTGGATCTTCTTCCTGATGGTGCCACACTATCTCCAATGAGGTGTGATCTTAGAGGTAGACCACAGGAAACAGAAACAACTCTGAGAAGGCCCAAAGGATCCACTGATGGGCAGGAACCCTGGAAGGAAATGCTGTAAGCTGACCTGGGTCTTGCTCAAAGGCTGCCTGGACTGCTTGACCCTGCACGAAGCAGAGTCTGCATCTTTGCTGTGGAAGACTTTAACCTCTGAACCTTCTCCCACAGCCCTGTCGTCTTATCCTGAGCCCTGTGTTTGTCTCAGGAAACACCCTGAGTTAATGACTTTGGTCCAAAGGTCCTTGTCTGGCATCTCTGTCTGTGGTGGTTCTACTTAGCTCTGCCTTGCGCTTTTGCCAAGCCTGCCCCCTGCCTTCATATTTTCATAGTAAAGCTTTCTCCTACTTTATTTTCTTTTAACCCCCTTTTCAATGGGGCTAAGGAGTGACAGCAGGAGAAAGACAGGTGGGAAGACTGTTGTCAATCTCTGTTCCTATTCAGTCTACATCCCAGACCCGTTTACTTTGTTGGTCAGAAGATTGAAGGCCTTGAGTTACAAACCAGTCCCAGGTTCCTCCCACCAGTGACCAGACTGCCACAGCCCTGCTAACTGAGAGGGCACTGCTGGGAGACCGACTATAACCCTGAGGCTACAGTCTGACTGGCTAAGGCTGCAAAGCCACACTGGATTCATGATGCTTCCCTCCCACAGAAATGCCCAGATCCACAGCCCGTGAGGGAGGGCTGAAAGAATACTTACAATCATGTCCTCATGGGAGGTGTCCACAGTGTTAATTACTGACACCTAGAACCAGAGATATCGTTGGTAAATGAACTGGTGGCATTTGGAATGCAATCATCTTATTAAACCCACCAATCATTTCTAAAGTTAACTGCATTTGTTCATCCACTCACTCATTCAGTAAACATTCAATCCAGTACCTTCTTTTTGCCAAACACTATGCCAGGAACTGGAGATACAGATACAAATAAGAGGTGCTTCTTGCCCCTCACAAGTTTGCACACAAGTAATCCTAACACAGCAAGATACACACTTTAGACGTGGTTTACATGTGCTGTAGCACCCGAAGGGCTTGCTGGACACAAACTGGGACTTAGATGATAAGGAATTTGCCAGGTGGCACAGGAAATCAAAGTACAGTCCAAGCAGAGGGCATACCATGAGCAAAGAGGGGAGATGCAAATAGTCCTGGCTACCTTTGAGGAGGAGGAGAGACCCTGAGGGAGTAATGAGCAGCTTGCAGGTCTGGAACACAGCTGCCAGTCATCACCCTTCTACCCATTCTTCAAGGTCCAGATCAAATTATGCTCGCTTTCTCAAAGATTCCCAGATCCTCCCTGGTGGTACTCCTCTGAATATCTTCAGCACTAAAATGTCTACAACACTTTTTGCTGTTTCTTCTCCCAACTAGAAGGCATGCTACCTGGAGTGAGGGTCTGTGTTATCTGCAGTTTTGAATCCTCTCAAGTCATCCAGCAAAGTGCTTTGCAACCGGAAGGAGCTCAGGCACTATTAGCTGAACGAATAAGTAAACGAAGAAAAACAAATAGTTTTACTTTGCTCAACCACTACTCTCTTAAACTCATGGGATAGAAAATGACTGAAAAGGTTTCAGTTCGGAACTGATATTTCTTAGCATTTCTCCCAATCTTTTTCCAGCACAAACCCTGCAAGCATAAAATCTGGCTTTACTTTTCAGAAAGGTGAGACTGGAAGAGGACGGCTGCAGAACCAAATAAGCACAGGCTCTCTCAGCAAATTCAAACACTAGACTCCCTAAAAAGTGGGCCCCAGGTCCGCAAAGGCAAGCAGCAAGATAAGAAGATATCTCCTTTGTGGGCCAAGCTAGCCGGGTCACCAGGTGCTTTCCCATGTGCCCTGGGAAGGATGAAAGGCACAGTTAGAGTTGTCTGACAGACTAGCAGTGGTCAGCAAACTCATTAGTCAACAGAGCTGCAGTTTGCTGACCACTGGAGAAAGAACTTACTAAAGTGACAGAGCTAGTTAAAAGTGGAGCTGGGAAAAGAGCTCCACCTGCCAATTCCCAGCCCACAAAGCATCCCAACGCATTAGGCTGCCTATCTAGAACATAAAGTAGTTGTTACCCAGAATTCCCTAAATTAATACCGAAGGGCTAAGTACAGCCCGGAAGAAACTTTACTAGTAGTTTCATATCAGGTCACCAAAGGATCTTAGAGATAACCAGCATTTATTTTTTATTTGTTAATCCTCATCAGAGGATATTTTTTCCTATTGATTTTTTTGAGAGAGTGGAAGGGAACGGGTGTGGTGAGGGAGAGAAGAGGAGAGAGGAGAGAGAAGAGAGACATGCACCCCAACTGGGGCTGAGGATCCAACCTGCAACTCTGGTACTTGCCCTTGACCAGGATTGAACCCACAACCCTTTGGTGTGCGAGCTGATGACACTGACCAGCATTTATTTTAACGACTCTCACCACCAGCGAGAATTGGAGAAACAAGTGCTTTGGAGCAGCGGTTGCCAAATGGTGGTGCGTGAGGTCTGAAAGGCTGGCAACCCCTGGTTTAAGGAAACCTTTTGAGCAGCGGTCACCAACCGGGGGTCTGCGGACCACTGGTGTTTCGTGAGGTCCGGAAGGTTGGGGCCCACTGCTCTGGAGAACCTAAAGTGTTTTGGCCATTGTTAAATAGAAAGGCAGCTCTCAAAACATATCAGCGCTTCAGAATCAGAGCGTTAAAAATTTAATTAGAACTGTCAGAGCACAGGAATTACCAATTCTCAGCTGAAGAATCAAGAGGCTTAAGATGAGCAATTTAAACCTAGCCCCCATGCAGGGCAAAAATTAAACCCAAAGTCCTCCATCTGGGTTCACCCAGGTTTCCTAAATCCTCCAGGCACACGCGTGTTCCTGAGAGCAGTGTTTACTCAACACCCGCTCTGTGCCAGGCTCAGGCCAGATGCTTTCATCCATCAGCTCCCATTCAGTCATTCACTCAGTGAGGACGTGTGGAGTGAGCGTACTTTCCCCACGATCTGAAAATCTGAGGCCCTGCCCTCAGACTTAGCTCACCCTTACACGTTTCTTCCAGTGCCCACTGTAACCGGGGGCCCTGCCATTACCCCCGTTCCACACACATCGCTAAGGAACGGTGAAGAGGGTTAGGATCTCGGCTCTGCCACCTCCCGCTGAGCAAAGTGTCGGTAACAGCACCTACTTTACTGTAAGGACTGTATGAACAATGCTTGGCATTTACTAATGGTACAGCAGTTCCTACAATGTTCCTGGTTTTATTTTCCACTGTTGGGGAAAGAGAAGGAAAGGAAAGAGCGAAAGGCGCGGCCGGCAGAGTTCGGGCCTCTCCCCGCGAAAGGTGCCGAGAGGCAGGGCCGGAGGCCCTAAGCGGTGGAAGGGAGCTGAACGGGCCTGGAGCTTGAACCTCAGCATGGTTGGCGGGGGACGGTCAGACCAGGCGGGAACCCCGTTCGGCGTTCCGGACCACAGCACTCACCATGGCTGCAGCGGCGGTAGCTCCCAGCCTCGGACGTGGCAGCTCCCGGCGGCGCCTCCCACAGCTCACTTCCGGCGCCGGGCTGGCCGGCCGGGCTGTAGCGCAGGAGCTTCCGGGTAGCAACGCATTCTGCTCACATAAGGGTTCCGTGCTGCAGCGCCGGACCCTCCTCTGGGCCCCTCCCCTTTCCGTGAGGAACGCGCGAGACCCACAGCGAGCCTCGCGTTTCCAAGGCTTTAGGTATCTGAAGCTCTAGTCGGTTTTCTCTCCTGGCCAATCCCCCTCCTTCCCCCCCGAGATCCTTATATGATAGAAGAGATTCTAAGTACAGCTTCACCTGTTTACCTGGGATTCTGGGTGCGACAGGCCTTATGATGAGCAAGGAAGGATGATCAATTGGGGGGGGGGGGGGTAGGTAGACTGGTCCTAGTGCCTTTGTTGTTAGCCCCTCCTCAGGACCTCTCAGGACCTGAGACTGGGACCAGGGGCAGAGAAGGCTAGGGAAATGCCCCCTACTAGAGGCTGAGTCCTCTCGCCCTGCCTTTTCCAAGCCATGGGATCCCTGGCTCTAAACTGCCCCTTCCCACAGTTCTGGGACCTGGTGAGTCTGGCCCATCAGGTAGATTTCCTCAGGCAAAGAGGAATCTCAGCCAAGCTTCTGCAACTAGAGCTCAGGATCTACCCCCCAGGGTTCCCAGTCCTTAGGTCCCTGGCTTCCCACAAGCACAGTGAGAATGCTGTACTCTGGACAGAGCCTGGGGCTCCCCTCAAGTCTGGCATCCTGGGCCCCTCTTGACAAGGAGTGTCATGACTTGGGTGGAGCCTAGGCTCCCCTTGGGTAAGTCACAGTTCCTCAGTTCCCTCTTCTGTAAAGGAAGGATGTGGGGGAGAGAGCCCTAGCTGGAGATGGTGGCTACTGGAGGGAAGATGTGAAGTCTCAGAAAGTGTGAGAGATCCAGACCATTAAGGAGCTTTGAAGAAGCCTAGAGGAGAGGGTCTTACAGAATTCAGGGCTGGGCCTCTGGGCAGCAACCCACCTTCTCACCTCCACCCCACTTTTAAGACTCCTTATTTCCCTCTAATAAATACATATTGCAGGGTGTGAGGGGGTAGTGCTAGAGTGGAGCAGGGAATAAAGGGGGCAGGGCTCTTGGGTTTCCTGTTTTTTTTTTTTTTTTTTTTTTTTTTTTTTCCCAAGGGATAGGCCCTCCCAGGCTTTGGATCTGTATTTGCATCATTGACCATCTGGGTCAGTGGTTGGCAAACTGTGGCTTGAGAGCTGCGGTTTGCAGCTGTGTTGACTAATGAGTTTGCCGACCACTGTGATAAAATCTCTTTGCCTGGCCTAAGTTGCTGGGTTGTTGAGCATTGACCTATGAACCAGGAGGTCATGGTTTGATTCCCAGTCAGGATATATACTTGAGTTGCAGGTTTGATCCCCAGTAGGGGGCATGCAGGAGGCAGCCAGTCAATGTTTCTCATCATTAGTATTTCTATCTCTCCCTTTCACTTCCTCCCTGAAATCAATAAAAATATATTTAATAAGTAAAGTCATATTATTCTCTCTGAGCCTCACTTTTCTTGAGTGGAAAATAGGAACAATGGCATATTAGGTATGATACAAATATATGGGCATAGTTGTTATTAGAAGAATTCCTTGGTATAGGCATTGAAGTTTGAGAGATTGGGGATTTGGGACAAGCAATGCAACTATCTTATTCATTAAGGTATTTGTTGGTGGGAATGAGCGGCATTATAATATAGAGGTTTTGAGTGCCAATTCCGGCATAAAAACTGCTAGGTATGAGTAGTCTTATCTCCTAATTACTTGGTGGGCACACCCTCCACTTCTCTGAGCTGCTGTCTCCTCTTCTGTTAGGTGGGTATTACAGTAATACCTCCTCTGAAAGTTGATGTTGGGATTAAATGGATCCTGGATGTGAAACTGTTTGGAAGTTGGGTGGGCCTATGGTGCTTGATCTGGAGATAATTCTCCTGAAAATAGCTGGGGGTTAGTGCGTGTGTGTGATGTGTGCATGTGCAACCCTCAACCTTTGTACCGACATTGGGGTTTAGGGTGCCAGGCCCCCTTCTGTCAACCTCCCCAGTAGGGGATGCCACCTACATCTTTTGTCCATATCTTCAAATCGCCTTACTCTGGTTAATACCAGACCCCAAATCAGGCCATTCTTAGCTTTCCCAGTTTGTGCCCCTACCTCCCAGAGTCTGCTCCCTGAATCTCTTCCTCATCCTCCTCCTCCCTTAGGCCTCTTTACCACAAGGCTTGCTGTCTGACACTGTTAGCTGCTCCCTGTGGAGGTTAAGGACTATGGCAGGCTAAACTTGTATCCCTCAAATGGTGGATGTTGGAAGGGTGTGACTAGCTGGAAGGAGAGAGACCACCCACTGAGCTGTATACCCTGGGGCAAAGTGCCTTCCCCTCCCAGGGACTTAGTTTCCCCCTGAGTTCCGGTCCATGTGGTTGGGGACCCAGTTGTCCTTTGGAAAAAGGCCTTGTGATGTGTACGGTGTCAGTGTTTCCACGTGTGCATTTATTGTTATTGCTCAGTATAGTGTTGAAAAGGCAGACAAATCCCATTAATTACAAAAAAAGCACAAGCCAGAGATACAGAGAAATAAAGAGTGTACAATAAGAGCACAGTCACTTCCCAGCCCCGATTGTCCCAGAACCCCTCCAGAGCCTGGGCAGCTTGTGGAAGCTGGAGGCGGCACCATTTCCTCGCTACTCTGTTATAAAATATGTGCACACAAGAGTTAGCAAAGTGTGGCGACCCGACCCCCGAGAGGAAAGGTTCGAGAGAAAGCACCACAGGCATTTTACAAAACAGACTTAGGGGGCTGAGAAGGGCAGTCGCAGCCTCAGATATCTTATTTTCAGTGGAGGGGTGATGGCTGATACCCAGGGTCTAGGATCCCTCTCTCCCCACTTGGGCAAATAGGATCTCTACCTCAAAATCTGGAGAGCCTGCTTTGGAACTTGGGAGAGACCTAGGGATTTCTGCTGTTGACTGATTTAGGTCTTGGCTCTGGAAGTCCCAAAAGCCTTTAAGAAATGTGCCTCCCCCTCCCCTGCCTAGATCTTCTAATGGTGGGGTCTTGGACACTATGGAGAGAGTTTGGATGGGAGGCATGTCACAGTGAGCTCAGTGGACAGGCTCCTGTAAGTAGAACAACAACGGTTGGGGGCGGGGTCAGGGTGGCGAGAAGGTCCAGACCAGAAATGGCTGCATCTCAAAGGAAGTATCACACAACCACTAGAAACTTTGAATAAAGAGCAAAAAAGCAGTTCAGGAAAGAGAGGCAGGAATAAACATTTCTCCAGGAGGAGAATTAGACATACAGACACCTGGACCACCCATTCTCATAGCTCCACGTCTGGGAGAAACCCCTCTTTCTTGTCTGGACAAGGGCAGATAAAAGGTCCACCCTAGTACAACCAAGTGGGTGACTTTGGGTCCCAAACTGGGGGTGGGGGGAAGATTGTGCCCCTACCTCCCATTGGTGGCCTCTCCTACTGACACCCTGGCCTAGGGAACAAGTGGGAGTATGAGATGAATGTTGGGCTTCCGTCAAGATGCAGGATGCCCTTCTTGTTTCTCCTTACAGAACACTCTTTTAGGGACTCGAAGTGGACAGTACTTACGATGGCAGGAAGATGTTTACACATGGAATGACAGGCCCTAGTGTATTTGAAGTGGGTGGAGGACTTATATAATTTTAGTTTACTGGGAAGAACAGATGTGAGAGAATAATCAGGAAATTTTGTTAAAAAAAGAGTGAAGAGTACTTATCCTACCACATGATAAAACTGTATAACATATCCTACCATATAATAACACATTATATAAAGCAACAATAATTAAAATTATGTGTCTGGTGCCAGATGAGATACCCAGGAAGGGAATAGAAGGTAAATTCCAGAAATAGACCCACCTCTATCTCAGCTATCAGTGTATGGTAAAGGTGACATTTCAACATGGTTGGGGAAGAGTGGCTATTCACTAACTTGGATACCCAGGGTAAGACAGGTCCAGAGTCCTTGCATCATTGCAGTCATTGCCATTGGTCTGGTCTCAGAAGTAGGACAACCTCCTTCCTGTCAACTCCATGCCCTGGTTGGGACAAGGGGCCCAGGGACCATGGTGAAGGGAGCAATCAAGGTTGCTTCTGATTTAGGGAAAGTGCTGCCTGGATTGTGGAAGGTAACCCCGAGGTTTCCTCCCTGCCCACCTCCAAAGGTGGGTGACTCTACAGCCCTAGGGTCATTGAACAGGCCCTCTGCTCCCCGCTTAGCTGTTGGGAGAGACAAGTTGGTGAGCTTGGACCTAGAAATGAGTCTCCTCCTGGAGCCCTTGTCCAGAGGACAGAAAGGAAGCTAAGTGGATGGTGCAGTTATAGAAATAAGTATTAGTTACAGGATATATATTTACTATATTCTGTTTGATTTTTTTTTTTTAAACCACAGGCATTTCAGAACCACAGTGCGGGAGTAAGAAGAGTCAGCAATTGAAAGCATTGCATAGTATTAAATGAACAGAGACGGTGAGTTCTTTATTTACAATTATTGTCTAGATAAAAAAATTCATAAAAACAGATGAATGGTCATAAATTATTTACCCCCTAATGGGGTGAACTGCCAAACGTACCCCATGCTGCTAGATATAGGACACAGAGTGCAAGCTTTATGTACTACAGTGAGTTTTGACAAACCCAATCATTTCCTGTGTGTGTGGATGTGTGTGCAAGTGTCAGAGGGAGGGTGTGTGCGTGTGTGCGTGTGCATGAGCATCCCTCATTTCTGACAAGAAAAGACCAACCCTAATGCGGGGCATTCTCAGTAGCTTTCATGGCTCCCTGCTCCCCCGGCTATGATCCACTCAGAATCCCCTCCTGTTTCCCTTGTGTCCTGGCCCCAAATAAATAGGGAGCATGGTATGCAAGGGCAGCTTTCCCAGGGCCATGGAATGAGGTCAGGGGCATAGGATTGGAACAAAGAAGGGGGGAGATGGAAAACCTTGAGAAAGGAAACTACAAAATCCCCATGTTCCAAGGCTGCCCAGCATTTTCCATGTGCAGGTCTTTCCTCTCTCGGTAGGCAGGAGGGCAGTGGGCTGGCTTTTGGTGGTGTGAGTATTGGAATCCAATAAGCCTATCTGAGGGCTGCTCACCCCTTTGGGGGTGCAGGTTCCTCTGCTGGGTACATTCAGAGGTATTTCTTCATGACATTCAGGCGATGCTCTTGCGCAAAGAAGGTCCTCCTTCCAGGAAGATTTTGCCAGGTGGGATGGGCTGACTTGGGATCCTAAACCCTCAGGTTTCTCCAGAAGTAGGCCCTCCCAGCTGACTATGGCTCTTTTCCCGAGTGCTGCTCATCTGGTGTGCGGAAGAGTGCTCTGGGCCTGGAGAGGGGCAGGGGCTGGGCTGATGCAGAGCAACTGTGGGAAGGGTCACGATGAGGAATGGATTTCACAAGCGAGGCGGAAAGTGTTTGGTTTTCCTTGAAGCATGGGACGTCATTGATCATGGTATTCAAAATGTCTTTTGCACTGTACAAGTTTATGGAAAAAGATCGTATGCTGAAAAGTCTCAAAGCAAACTTTGTATTAAATACAAAAGTTCTTTTATGAAAAAAGCTGATACCCACAAAGTGCTTAGCAGTTAAGAGGCTGACATACAATTAAATAAGCTCTTATTAAGTGGGATTACTAGTGCTGTAATTGTCTTGAGGGAAAAATAACCTCCTCTTCTCACCTGTGATACTGTAGGGTTTCAGAATGGCTTTCTGTCGGGAAAGCGACTTGCTGTTTAAAGGCTACAGTATATATTGCGACTATAGGAAGACAATTTGGTTTAAAAATCACACTGAATACATCTCAATATACACATCATAAGGTTTGTTCGGATCTAAATAGTGCAGAGAAAAAGGCTATTCTTCTTCAAAAATAAAAATAAAAGCAGCAAGCCATAATGATCCTCATCCAATACACCAACAGCTCAAATGCTGCAATTAATAAGGAAACAAACCTCTAAATTACTAACTAAAAAAAGAAATGAACACAATAGCATTTATAGTATTGCAACACTACCTCAATCTCTGTACAGACAGTGCCAAAGAGAACCTCTTTTCGAAATGCTCTTTGTAAACCCAAGTGAGTTTCACTGAGAGAAAAGTCTTCAATGAATGTTTTGCTCTGTCCTCCAAGCCCAGGAAGCCTTCTCTCTCCTCTCCCTTTGTCTACAGAGCGTGGTGTTCAAGCCCTCAGGATGGATACTTGGTAACTTTTGGCTTCTGCCTGAGCCTCCTGTGGTAGTGACATTGTTGAACGGAAATAGCAGGCAGAAATCAGAGCATGGCTATCGTAAAACATCAAGGATGCAATCCAGGGAAGTGTCTGTTGGACTGAGCTGTTTTTATAGCATCTCAGCCACCAGTGTTCTTAAACCATACAAATAGCCAAAGACATTATCTACAGGTTTGTAAACAAATTACATTCTTCTTTTAGGACATAAATAAGTTAAAATAGAGCAATTTAAGCAGAAACAAGGCAACATGCCGGCAAAGAAACTTTATATATATATCCATGTATATATATTTATATATATATATATATTTCTACCTATCTATATGGACGTATACAGTCTTGAGTGAGTATACGTTGATATAGATATAAAGAAATGGATATAACCTTGTGAGTGTCTATGAAGTTCTTCGGTTCCATTGGTGCAAATCTACTAGGCGAGTTAAGCTCTGCAATGTCAAAAAGTTGTTAAATTAACCTATACAACTGAGACCATGCTTTGCAAGCATTTCAAAAATTCACAGACCAGTGGATTGGATAAATAGTCTCAGAAAATAGTCTGTTTGCAGTTCCCGCCTAAGAAAACAAACAAAAACCCTCGCCAGCCCCCCAAAACCAAACAAGTGGAGGACTGGAAGTGTACAGTACATTCATGCAGGAGACATGGCGGCTGGGCGGGCACACGGCTGGTCCATGTGTGGGCAGGAGCCAGGAGGGGCTTGTTCTGGGAAAATCGCTCTCGCCCTTAAACCCTGCAGGAGATCCCGCCCCTTGCCTCAAAGTGAAAAAGAGTTCAAACAGCATCACAGCCAGAAAAAGGGTCTGTTGGGTGGAAACGTTGGTTTTCTCGCCAGTATTTGGTTTCCTGTTGTTCCGTTGCTGCTTGAGTGAGCTGGGTGCCTGGATGGGTGGGTGCCCGGGAGGTGGGTGGCGGTGGGGTCCTCAGCTAAAGCGACGTCTCCAGGCTGTGGATGGGGCTCCCTGGACTTGAAGAGGTAGCTGATTTGCTTGTGTCGGTCGTCAGGTTGACCCCGCTGTCGATGGCGCTGTTGTTCTTGTTGAGCGATGACGGCGGGCTCGAGTTCTGCTTGAGCGCAGCATCTTCTTCCAGGTCGGTGTCGTCGATGAGGGGGATGTGGGGCTGGGAATCTTCGATCCGGAATTCAGGATGAGCCATGAAATTATGGATGGAGGTTCGAGACTCAGGCTTTTCTAGACCTTCATAGAGAGAGCTACGGAACGCCTTCACGACGCGGATCTGCAAGGGAAGCGCAGGGGTCAGACGCAGTGCCCTGGTGTGTGTGTGTGCTCTGGGGGCTTGGAGGAGGGGCAGGTGGGAGAGGGGGTAGGGCACAGCAAATGGGTGGAATCCATAGTCTGGGGGTGTTATGAGCATGGGCAGGAGAGGGAAGATTGGAAGAGGGGCTCAGGTTATATGCATCCATGAGGTTTTTAACATTGCTTTGGTTTTGGTCAAAATGACAATATTAGGACAGGAGGAATCAAGGCCCATCAAAGAGATGATGGGAAACTGGTCAGAGGAAGCATGGTCCACTCTGGCGGCACCCAGACCTAGGGAGAGACTGAGCCTTGTTAACTTTAAAGCAGGTTCGACCATGCAGAAGGGGAAGGGGGCCAGGTGGGAGCAGAATAGGAAGGAGGAGAGGCTATTTAAAAAAAAAAAGTAATATTAAAAAATAACCCCACACGCAGTTAAGAAACCATACCACATGGAACAGATAACATGTCATGAACAGAAAAGGAACAGAAAGGAGAGACAGATGGATAACCTGGGATGAGAGAGGACACACGAGGGCCAAACAGAACTGGAACGTCAAAACAAAGGCAGCAAAGCAAACCAAAGCCAACTCAGGGCTTTCTGGGGTGCAGAGCAGAGGCAGCCAGAAAGCACAAAGGAGCCGGCGGCTGGGTGACATTCGGGAGGGGAGCATGCCACGGAGGGGTCAGGAACCACACGGCACACACAGACAGACACACGCTACACTTGGAAGCCTGGACAATGTGAACGGAGGTCGTTTGTACCCAACGTTTCTTTCCTTCATGCATTTGGGAGGTAAACACTCGAGTATTGATTCAAAGCCCTGGCCAGCCATTGTTAGTTGGCTTTGGGGTTCCTTGTTTTGATATTTTTATTTGTGCCTTGAAATCACAAAACCAAAAAAATGAGGCCAGAATCAGATGGTCAAGCCCTATCCTGGGTGGGGATTTAAGGGGGTGTGGAACTGAACTCAAAACAGCAAGTTGTTTCATTTTCTGTGTCTCGGGTGGAGCCTGTGGTTCTCTGAAGAATGGGAGGAGGTGGGGCCTAGCATCCCGGGGGCTAGTGGGAAGAGCACTGGACCTGGATTCTGAGTCCTAGCTCTGCCACTTCTGGTGCTTGACAGTGGGCGAGCCACACTCCCTCCCTGGCCACCCTCTGTCCTTGCAGGGTACAGAGAACAGGACCCTCACTTAGAAGAGAGGGGTCTCTCCTCTGGACACCTAGGAGGGGGAGCCACGACTGTTATCTCAAGAGACTGAGGGGACTTGGGACAAAGGTTCTTCCCTCTCTTTTCCCAGCCCACCTCACAGAGGAACAGCAGCAAGGGGAGTGCAGTGGGGGCAGCATCAGTGCCCCCAAGGAGCAGAGCCTCAGCCGAAGTGGCTGTGGTCCTGAGGGCACCCTGCATAGCCTTCCCTGCAGAGAGTGGCTACTCCCACACCATAGGCCTAAGCGGGACAGAGGATGGGACGAGTAAACCCAGGAGCAAGGTGGGGGGCAAGGTGGGGAAAGCCTGTCCATGGAAATGAATTCTCTTGATGACTGTGGCTGATGGTTTCAAGTGTCACAGCTCAGGGTTCATTTTACTATCTCACAGGGGAGTCTTTCTAAAGCACATCACATGCTCCTCTGACTTTTAATTTAGAGTACACGGAGAAGAAGTGGACTTTGCCAAGAATCTTTTGGTCTTTTGAGCACCAACCTATGAACCAGGAGGTCATGGTTTGATTCCCTGTCAGGTCACATGTCCAGGTTGCAGGCTGGATTCTCAGTGTGCGGTGTGTAGGAGGCAGCCAATCAATGATTCCCTCTCATTATTGATGTTTTGATCTCTCTCTCCCTTTCTCCCTCTCTGAAATCAATAAAAGTATATTTTAAAAAAAGTTATTCTTTGATGTCAGCCATCACTTACTAGTTCTGATTTTTCCTTGTCTTCTCAAAAGCATCTCTGTCTTCTTTTTATGTGCTGTTGGCTGGGGACTCTGGGGAACCCTGTCCACTGCTTTAAATAGGAGGCCTCAGGTGCCGAGTGAGGCCAGCCAGACGTGGTGCATTAGTGCTGCACTCCGTGATGGCTATTTGGCTGTCCCGAGAATTCCTTCTCCCTGGACTCCATATTTGTGGCTCTGTAGAGATTATTAATATTCTGATGTCCTGATAAGTAGCGGGCCATTACACCATTGATTAAGTGCAAACAACAAGAAAAGTGTTGCAGGCCCCAGTTTTCTGTGAAATGGGAATACTAATTATCATAGGAGCTGCCCAGCCTAGTGCCCAGAATGTTCGGTGGCTCTGAACTGTAATAACATTCCAGCTGGAGCCCCAGGTGGAGGAGGAGGGGGATGGTCAAGGACCCTGCCATGTGACTGACAACGCAGAGGGGACAACACACAATGAGATGCAGGCCCCTTGCCCTCCCCCTGGCATGGAGACAAAGAAAGAATGAACTGCCCTGGACAAGACTGTGGGGACAAGACTTTTTGGGACACCCCGCCACGGCCATCTCAAGTCTCCACTTCGGTTCTCTCCGCGGCTGAAATGGAAAAAAATACGGGAAGAAAAAAAGCTCTTCCATCTCCCCTTCCTGCCTACCCTGAAGATGGGGTTTTGTGGTATGAGCCGCCTGGGACGTGGGGGGAGGGGAGAGGTTTCGGCATTTTGGTTTCATCAGCACAAAGGGAGCAGGAGGGCTCTGAGGAAACGCAGAGGCCCTGGTCTGCGGTGGTTCGACATACTCGAATGTTTACCCGGCTTCAAGGAAGCCAAGAGTCTGGGATTGATTCACATTCATTTCAGGCTCAAGGTTAAAGACTCACAACCTCTTTTAATTTCACTCTCTCTTGCTGAACTCTGTGTCCAGGGTTCTCTAGCCCTCTAGGGAAACAAACACATGGAATATTCAGAAAGCAGAGAGGTCTAGGGTCCCTCCCATCCCAGAAGCAAGCCATTTTTCTGGTCAACCCAAGCCTGCACTAAACTAGTTACCGACATGCTAATGAGAGGTCCAGCTTTCTTTCCTTTCCTCCGTCTCTCCCCCTCAGAGGTGCACATTCTTTGCCACAGCAGTCCTCAGAACCCGGAGTCTGGGGGGTGGGGGTGGGGGAGTGGGAGCAGGAGAGTCCTGTCTAGAAGGAGTAGCATCCGCAGAGAGTGGCTGGTCTTGGGGGTAGGCGCCTGAGGTTTGTGGCCTGGCTGGTTTGAAGGAGCAGGACTTTCACTGATGAACACGGAGCCTGCTACAAACATGCTACGTACAAAGGTGGCTTGAGATGGGTTAGGAGTTTGAGGGGAGTAAGACAGAGGAGTCGTGTAACTTGGCCTTGGATCAAAGAGCTGAGTGCTGGTTTGTTCATGATCACCAGTGGGAAGGCACCCTTCTCCCATTCCTGCCAGGCTGGGGGGAGTCAAGCAGAGAAACAACTCCCCTGGGCTTGGGACCCGGGGATGAGCTCTTTTTGCTGGATGAGGCTGTGGGTATGAGTGCTGGTTCCAGGGTGGAAATTCAGCCTCTGTGGGCTCCAGGTCTGTGGGTTTGTCTGGAAAGAGCTATGGGGCGGTCGGAAAAATGAGGGGCTTTGCACTCAGACCTCTTGCCACTCACTTGTTATTGTGATCTTGGGCAAGTCAGTCCGCTTCTCTGAGCCTCAGTGTCTTTTTCAGTTAAATGGATGTATTGGCAGATCCTCCCCCCCTCCTGTTTCAGTTGGAGGCATATGTGAAGTGAAGAATGTAGGCAACTGCTTGGGAAGATGTTGAGTGAGGCTCAAGGATACATCAGTAGGGTGTGTTATTAAGTTTCTGGGGGGAGGGGAGGTAAAAACAAACTTGTAATGTGACTAAGTCAGGAGAAGAAAGCAAGAGACTAGGCCAGAGTTCCTTCCTGAACATTCCAGATGCCAGTCAGATGGGACCCTCCTAGGACCACATGCATTTGTCTGCCTGGGGCCCTCCATCTCACAGTGGTGCTGGGGGAGGGATATGTGTCATGGGGGGAGCAGGTTCCTCACCCCGATGTCATGAGTCAGAAGTCAGTCCAAGTATAGAGTGCCCTGCCCCTGGCCTTTGTAGCCAACTCTTGATCACCCAGGGCACAGTGGTTTGGCTCCTGTCAGAGCAGACAGACCCCAGCATTTCCCATGCAGCATGCACATGGCCACCCTCCTCTGCTGGAGAAATCCCAGGAAGAACACCCTGCTGAGAGGAGGCGGGAGGCAGTCACCGATTCATCTCGCCCAATCTTACTCCTGGCCCCCTGCTGCACACCTCCCCATGGGAAGAAGACCTTTAGCTTCTGAAGGGACCCTGTCTGGTGTCTAGGGGACCCTCAGAGACCTTGGAGACCAAAGGATGTGACATTGTTATAGAAACTATTTCAGCAAAAGAGGAACTAGGGGGCTTTACTTAGAGTTTGCATTGTGACTATGTTGACCAAAGTGTGTGCACTGAAACCACAGAGGTTGCGATCCCTTTGGAACCAGGACCCTTGGGGAAGGGCACAGACAGGCTCTCTTTGAGACCATATGTTCAAGAAAGGGGACAAGAATGGACCTAGAATTACAGGATGGATTCTACAATAGAGGGTAGGAATACAAGATTCTTAAGGAGGCATGATTCCTGGGGGAGAGGCAAGGTGGTGGCTGGGGAGGGAGCTGTGCCTGTCCAGCCTCTTTGAGGTCTCTGAGAGAATTGAAGGGTCAAGGCTTAAAGGCTCCTTTATTTTTTTTTTTTTATTTTTTTTTAGAGAGAGCGGAAGAGTGAGGTAAAGACAGAGAGAAACATTGATGTGAGAGAAACATATCGATTGGTTGCCTCCTGCAGGAGCCTGGATAGGGTCTGGGTGGGGAAGAGCCTGGAACTAAGGTACACGCCCTTGACCAGAATCGAACCTGGGACCCTTTGGTCTGCAGGCCGATGCTCTAATCACTGAGCAAAACCAGCCAGGGCACAGGCTCCTTTTCAAAGGCTGTTCCAAAGTTGGGGTCACCTTGGGATAAAGGGAAAATTGGCTTAGAGATAGGAAGTAAGTGGAGGGTGGGCAGAAATGGGCATTTCTCTTAAGGAGAATTTGCTAAGAACGAAATGTCCCAAGACCAGTCTTATTGAATGGCTTTATAAATGACAGGAGAAAAGATGAGAATTCAAGTGCTAAGATTGGAGATGACTGAGCTCTTTCTTTTGGACTGAAAGCTAAGAGGCGGGGATAAACCCAGGGAAGACTTCCAAAGGCTGTGGCTCTCTTTGGTCAGCACAAAGTGCCACACTTCGAGGAGGGGGCTGAACCAAGACGGGACAAAGAACCGAGTGTGCACTCAGAAGCTAGGCTTCTGGCGGCCAGACCCAGCCAGAGGAATGCAGGTGTCCCTGGGAGGGGTGGCAGAAACCAAAGGAATGGAGTCTTCCTCAAGTGGCTCTCTAGGCCAGAACACTTTTGGTCGCGGAGCAAGGTCAGAGCTAAGCTGATGCAGAAGTTGGTCAGCTGGGTGAGGGCCTCTCCCCAAGGGGAGAGGATGGGACCTCTGCATAGGGGAGAGGATGGGACCTCTGCATAGGAGAGAGGATGGGACCTCTGCATAGGGGAGACGATGGGACCTCTGCATAGGGGAGAGGATGGGACCTCTGCATAGGGGAGAGGATGGGGTCAGTGGCTCTGGTTCCCTGCCCTGAGAACGCCTGGCAGTGATTTCCTAGCGATACCTAATGGGAATGTGACTCTGAACACCATCTGCTCAAACAGGTCTGCACATCACCGTGGCTAGTCTGGCCTCCTCATTTCTGTGGTTCTGTGCTAATGAATGAACGAACAAGGAGGGCCTTTCCCACCTTTTCTGCACCCTTCCTGTCATCATGCAGACCTGGCAGGACTGCGTCCACTGAAAGGTCATGGGACATGAGCATATGCCATCAACATGCACATGGCCACCCTCTGGGGCTTATGCCACCTGCCAGAGGGCTCACATGGCATAGCTCCCACCTAGCACACAGGTCCTCTCCTGTGCAGTGTGTTATGGGTGCTCTGTGTTTGGATGGGGGTAGAGGCACCTCATAAAGTATCAAGAGATGCTGTCTGGGGCCATCCGAGAAGACCAGAACAGGGCTTTGTTGCAGTTTGGAGACAAGGAAAGGGAGGAAGGTAGTAAACAGACTTCTTATTTGCTCTGAGACCTGAGGACATAGGGGTTCAGAAAGATCTAGACAAGGCCTGAGGTGAGAGACCCAGGTAAAAAGTGATGACGTAAGGTGACGAGCTCAGTAGGAGGGAGGATGATGGAAGGGTTCAGAGCCCCACGCTGTCGTCCAGGTAAGGAAGGCAGGAAGTTGAGGGCTAGACCAGATCCCTCAGGGCCTCCAGCACCAAGCAAGACCTGAAGCTTGGCCCACTGTTTTCTACTTGAAGTCAGGCTGAATGAGTTGGGGCCTTCTCCCTTCTAGGAAGGCATCAGACCTTGAGCATGCAGGGAGAGTGGAATGAGGCAGCTGATGCTTCTAGTGTGCAAGGAGAGAGAGCAGAGGGTTCCAAACCACTGGGCTGTGATCTCCTGGGACCCAGACGGACTATGACCTCTGACCTACAGTGACCACTCCCTTCGCTGGACCTCACTTTGACTGACTGTGACCCCGGAGGGCCTAGACCCACAGTAACCATTTGCCTGATTGATGATACTGTGATTTCCTGGCCAACTCTGACCCTTGTCCCTGAGAGCTGGCTTTTTGTCACTGATATGACCCTAGACTGATTGGGACACCTTGTGCCCCCCAGTTGACTGCTCCCCCTTGGCTGCTGCGACCTTGTGGTGCAGGGGGACATTTAATTACCGAAACCTTCCTGGCTGGTGATGATTGTTTGACTGATCCAGACTTTTTGACTACTTGTGACCCTCACCACCCCAGCCGACTCTGGCCCACCAAGAGACTGTCCCTCATCACTGGCTATGGTGGCCCCTCAGCCCACTGGGCCTAACCGTGACTGGCTGCCCCCCATGTCCTTGGTGTCCCGGCCCCTGCCCGCCCGGCGCTAGCGTCGGTGGTGCCCGAGGCGGTAAGGATTCACACTCACGCCCAGCTGCAGCAGGAGGAAGGCTGGTCGGAGAGGAAAGAGCATTGGACAACGACACGTGACTAGGGCTAGAGAGATTGGCTACGTCCTGGCTCTGGCTGGTGACGGAGGACTGTCTCCGCAGGGCCCCCTGAAAGGAGGCCCCGCTCTTGAAAGTATTGACTACTTCAATCTGCAACGGAGGAGAGAACGAGACAAGTTGCGAGAAGAACGAACACAACAGCTACACGACTGACAGGCGCAATGCCACGAGAACAGCCGCAGCCACGGCGACAATGACGACGTCACTGAAATCAAAACAAAAAATACCAGACACGCTCTAAGGCTCTGAAAGATGTCTGCTCGATTCCGGGCCATCTGCAGGCCCAGGGCCCCAGGGAGGACCCCAGGGCCCGGCCTTGGCTCTGCTCCAGTGGCTCGGGGGCCAGTGGGCTGGGCTGGGGTTGATTAAACATGGTGTTTGGAAGCAAGAGGGGTGCTTAGTGCCACTTGGGGCCAGGGGTTGAGCCTGAGTGGTATGGTGGGGGCTCTGGGTAGACAGATTTTGGCCCAAATCTCAGCTATGCCCTTTACAAGCTAGGTGACTTTGGCCAAGTCACCTCAGTGTAGTTTCTTATCCTTCTGAAGGGGCGATGCCACCTACCTGGCAGGGTATTCTGTGAGTGGCAAGCACTTGGCCCGTGTTAGTGTTCCTTAAGAGCCAGGCTGGATAGGCACTCTGTCCACTCAAGAAACTACAGTCCCGGTGTCCTGCAACCTGGAGACCTCTGCAAGGCTCTGCACGGGTTGGTAACAGCCAAGAGCACTGAGAGCGGCCCGGCAGGCGGGGTGCCGGGTTCTTGCTGGGGAGGAGCCCAGGCTGCATCCATTACGTGGCTCTGAGTCTGAAACCTGCCTCTGTCCCCCACTCCAACTCTCAGAAAGGGCTGCCTCTCCTTTAAACCTCAGTCCCCTCTAAAACTAGAGGAGGCCTACCTACCTCTCAGGGGGCTATGAAGGCCAGTGAGAGGATGTTTGGGACAGCGCACTGTGGGTGTGAGGCAGCCCAGGTGACCTGCTTGTTATGTTTATTAAATGAAGGCCACCAGGCAGGATACAGATGGGGACTCTGTGACACATCCCAGAGTGGGATGGGGTAGGGGCCATGAACTTGCCAGATGCAGCTCTCCCAGGTGGTCTGGGGAAGAGACTGACCCTCTCTTAGTTACATAGGCTGTGAAAGCCCAGGCAGAGGGGCTGGCTCCCACGAGAGCCTGCAGCGTGCGGTGGGAGGGCTGCACACTGTAGCACCTGGCATGTGGCAGCCATGCAGTCTCTGTGCTGGGGAAGAAACACGTGTGCTCTGCAGGTGTCTTTGGCATGCATGCGTGTGTCTGTGAGTGAAAACCAAGCTTTGCCTCCCACAGCTGCCTGAAAACTCGGAAGCCCACTATGGAGAACGAGGATGTGTGAATATGCATAAGCCCTGGACCTCATGGGCCTCTAGCCCTGGGAGAATTTGGGGTCAACACTGGCCTGAAGCTGCCATGTTGGCCTCCGGGGGTCCTGTCTCCAGCATTGGGCTGTCCCTTCTGGTAGCTGCCCTGCAGCTCTCTGATTCCAGTCCCCCCAGCAGCCCTGACTAGAGTCCCTCAGTCCCCTCAGCTCTTGGGTCAACCCCTCCCCTGCTCAGGGGTAACCCCGACACCCCAGTCCGATCGCTTGCTGGCTGAGAAGGTGACGTGGAATGTTCCTGAGGAGGTCACTGTTTCTTCAGCAGCCACTCGAGTGCATGGGAGGAATGTGGGCGTACAAAAGGCTGGTGAGCTGGTGAGAGCAGGACCCTGACCTCCGGGGCCCTGGGAGGTGGGATGGAGCACATTCACTCCATCACCTGCCTGCCCGGCCAGGCGTGGGCCCAGCCCCGGGAGCCTCCTGTACCTGGGTTTGGATCCGATTAAGGCCTCGGAACCATAGGATCTGGCCCCGCCTCAGCTCTCTCTCGGCGTGGTCTATCTCCTCCACGTCCTCGTTGAGCTCCTCCTCCGGGATCTCCTCCTTCTGCGTGAGCCTGCCTGCCTCCTTGAGGAACTTGAGCCTGCTGGTTGGGATGGTAGCGATGACCTGTAGGGGGTGCAGCAAGGTCAGGGTAATGGGGGCTGTCCCTCAGTCAGCCTCCTTCCCTCTCTGCCATCCCCTTCTTGCTCTCCCAATCTCCCGCTTCTCTGACCCAATTACCTCGTTACATGTTCAACTAATTAACTCATCCCAATTCAATTTTAAATCTCTTATTAATTTGCTTTTCAATTCATTCACCCATCCAGAGTCAGGGGGGGCACAGTGGAAAATCTTGGCTTCTAGGAGGTGGGCAGATGTGACTTTGAGTACACCAGACCTTCCCGGTCATGTGACCTTGGGCAAGTCCTTTAACCTCTCTGAGCTCTGGTTTTCCCATCTGTAAAGCTGAGGGGCAAGATGGTGTGTCTAAGATGCCATGCACGAGCCTGGTGGGCCCTCAGGTGTCTGGGCTCCCTCTCCCCGAGGCGTCTGGGTCCTGGGTACCCAACCTGAGCAAGAAGGGCTCAGAGCCTACATACCCTGGGGGGAGCCAATTTGGGGATTCTAGGAATGGTTGCCTTCCTAACAAGGGGAGGCAACATGAGAAGGGATAAATCTTCTTTCTCCAAAAGATTTGTCCATGAGGCTTGAGAGGCAGGCCCTATGGGGGAACCAAGGTGGCAGAGGAACCTGGAGGGATAGATGGGCCGACCCGGACACAGGCTCAGGGGTTGCGTGGGAGTTTAAGGTGGGCATTGCCTGCTGGCATCGTACTGAGGCATTAGGAGTCTGCTCACCCAAACACCTTGAGCTCTTTAAGGGAGTGGGCCCCAGTGAATAAAGATGGCCTGGCCCTGAGGGTGCCAGGGAATGGGGTTGCTGAGTCAAATCTAGTTTATCAACTCTCCCAAGAAGCCCGAAAGTTTAAAAAAGTTTCTTTTGAATAAAACTAAACTTTGTTCATTATCCTCTACTTAATCTCTGCCACTGGCACCTCCCACTCAAGCCCGGGAACAGCTTGGAGGCAAGAACTCTGTCTCAGGTCCGCTGAGGCCCCTGCCTGGGTGACAGCACCTCAGGGATAAAGCCCCTTTGTCCCAGCTTGGGTGTGTCTCATAATCACCACATCCCGGTCAGGAGCTTTGAGCTGCAAATTGTGAGCACTTCGATGGGTGTGTGTGTGTGTGTGTGTGTGTGGCCCAAGAACATGGGCAACAGTAGGAAAGGGAACTGGTGGGAGAATGTTCTGAGGTCATAGATGAAAGGTCTCCACAGAGCATCCAGCCGGTGGGGCCTAAAGCCAGGAGGATCTCAGATGGCCACAGGCACAGCACTGAGTAGGTCTGCCACGTGGCAGAGTTGCCCTGATGTTCCCTTGGAGCCTAGCAACGAGCCTGTCTTTGGTGTGGCTTCAACTGCTAATCTCCCATTAGCACCAACAATAACACCACCTAACCGATCTCCATTTTGACAGCTGGCCGCCTGTAGGCTCTGAGCCTTGGAGGGCCATGGCATCCAGGTAGGGTTAATACCGTTGTTCTCATTACATTATTTCTTGGTTAGCTTCTATTTATGACAAGTGATATTGACTTCCCACTCAGGTTAGTAATACAAAGTTGTCTTTTGAAATAAATTCCAATGGAAAAAAACACCTGATATAATGAAAAGAAACTATCAAGTAAATATCTTGATCAGTGGTACCTAGATATATGGCAAAAATCACAGTGATGATACCCAAATGATAAGCATTTGGGACATGGGCCAACTTCCATTGCTCAGATGCCCAGTGGCAGGGAGGGCCTTGACCCAGGCCACACAGCAAGTCCCTGGCAGAACTGGGACCCATTCCTGGGGCTCCTGGATTTTCTGGCCAATGCTCTTTCCCTTCTCCCACTAAGAGGCACTTCCTGTTACCCACTCAGTGCTTACCTGGCCCCAGACGAGCTCTCCTAACCCGATGAATATGCACCACATCCACTGGTCCAGCTGCAGCGGAGAGCAGCTGAATGGCTTCCCCCCAAACTGCACGATCACTATCTGGAGGTCCAAGGGAGCAGAGACAGAGACAGAGAGAGAGAAGGGCCATCAGGGGCCAGGTTGGAGGCCTGGGCTCTCAGGACACTGCAGGGCGCTCCAGCTGCCCACTGCCCGCTGGCCCAGGTTAAATGGTGGCCTGGCTACCTGAATGGCAAAGGTGCCCAGCACGATGGTGCAGAAGATGGGATTCCGGAAGATGCCGTCAAAGACGTTTCGCTCTCCGTGGATCTTGCGGGCATTGATCTCGTTGAAGAGCTGCATCATGACGAAGGTGTTGAAGATGATGGTGTAGTGCTCCGAGGGTGGCGAGTGCAGGGGGGCGTTCCTCCCGCTGTCAATCTCGAACAGCTTCTCACCTGCCAAGCCGAGAGTGCGGGAGCTGGGTGGGGAAGACCCTGGGCCCAGTGGCAGGGTGGGCAGCCCAGGGATGGAGGTGCACCCGGGCACGGGGCAGGTAGGCCTGTGCCTGGATGGTCATGAGTGAAGGGGTAACAAAACCCTTTATCCTAAGGAAACAAGACCTTCGGTGAACTTCCTCCCACTTTTCCATGGAAATCTGGTAAAGGTGGGGTGCTGGCTGTGTTATCAGGTGACAATGCCTATAAAAAATGACAGACTCATCTGGACTGTGAGGACTGGAGGTGAACTAGGGAGGGTACCTGGTGGGAGGCCATGGCTTTGGGTTCCCTCAAAAGTGCTGCTCTTTGTAACTGGGCACGTTCCTTGCTGAGACCTTTGGAAACTCAGGGGACTATTATAAGAGATATAATTCCCACGTGGAGGCTGGGCTCCTTGGCCAGACTGGCTCGGACCCAATCAAGTTGCTGCTTCTCTTACAGCTGAGCTGTCACACGGTGGAGGGCAGAGCACCCCGGTATTGTGTGGACACCCACTAATGGCATGCCTATCAGGTGGTGCCAGGAGGGCTTGTGAAGTTTCCTATATGAGAGTGTGCACCTGAACCCAAGACCCGAGGGTAAGTGCTCAAATGGGGAAGTCAGCAAGTAAGGCAGGGGCTGCCCTCCTCTCTCCTCGCCTGCAGCTTTTTCTGGGAGTCTCTCCTACTTCTGCCTTCCTGTGGCTTCCTCGGAGGCTTCTCATGTAATCTTCACAAGGGCCCTGCCAACACTCCATCTTGGAGCTTTCTAGAAGAGGCTTGCCCTCTGAGGAATAGAACCATGCCCCACTGCATCTATACTCTGTACTCTGAAGGCAAGTGCTCCTTGGTGTTGAAGTCCAGCTCAAGGAGGCTCATGTGGAGGGAGCCTGCCCAGGTGGGGACTGACTCCAGCTGGGCCTGACCGGCTGTGTGACCATGGGTAAGCCTCTTCCCCTCTCTGGGCAACTATTTTCTCATCTATTTTCTGGGGATGGGTCTGCATGGATCATCTCTGAAGCACTCATGGAAACCAGGCCAGTCTTAGCCCATCTAGACCTGGTTCTTTGTCCACTCTCCTCCTCAGACTGTATGGCCTTGGGCAAGTCACCTCACCTCTCTGTGCTTGCTGTTAGCATTGTCATGGGGAGTGATGGCAAAGGGGCCCGCCTCACAGAGTGGTTGGCAACCTAAGTGGAAGTATCGTGGAAGTAACTGGTGGGCAGGCAGGTGTGTAGGAAGCCTCACTGGGAAACCTTCCACAGGGCAAGGATGACACGTGGGAATGCATTAGAGAAGGGGCCAGTCATTTCCCCCCAAAGCCTCAGGCTCCTCTGGGGCTGGCGTGAGGGGCATTCATCAATACTCGGGCACCACCTCACATAGGCTGTCCTCAGTGTCAGAGCTGGCATCTGTGGAAAAAGCCTTGGTTTGGGGTTGGCCAGATGCAGGACAGGACCCGGCTCTGCCCAAGTCTTGCTCCGTGACCCTGAGCAGCTAACTTCATCTCCCTGGGCCTCCACCCCACACTGGCAAACAGGAAGGGAGGTGTAAATCCGAATGCTGGGTCAGTCCCGGGGTGGGGCCGCACCGACAAAGAGCAGTGTGAAGATGAGAGTGAGCTGGTAGACGGCGTGGCCCAGGATGTTCTTCATCATGGTCCGCGAGATGAGGGGCTTGTTGCGGCCATACGGCTTCCTCAGAAGCAGGGTCTCGGTGGGCGGCTCGGTGGCCAGCGCCAGTGAGGCGAATGTGTCCATGATGAGGTTCACCCAGAGCATCTGCACGGCCTTTAGAGGGGAGTCCTGGGGACAGCAACCGTGGAGAGGGCTGTCATGGGGAGACCAGCACCACCTGCTGCCACCCCGTGCCTGGTGTGGGGCTCAGCAGCTTCCTGCTGGAGCCTTGAGGCTGCTCTGCCCAGTGGGTCTGCCCTTGCTGGCCTGACCCCGGGTTCCTGAGCAGGCACAGAGCAGGTTCGCTGAGGCTTTCCCTGGAGGACAGCCCAGACCTGCCCACTTCGGCTGTCTTCTTCCCCAAGAACAAAATGGACTCCCCAGGGCCAATGGCCACTGGCTCTCTGATAAATATAGCCTTGCTTGCCACCTCCCCTCCTTTCTCTCTTCCCCTCCATGAGTCTCACCTCTAGGCAAGGCCACAACGTTTCCCATCATCTCCTGCACAGACTCCATCTTCTGTCTCCCTCTGCCCCTCCCCACTGCCCCTTTCCCCTAAACAAATAATGATTCATGTCTCTCCTACCCTACCAGCAGTGCCCCCACCCTGTCCTCTTCTCATCACCAATTTCTCTTTATCCTTTACCCCACTTCGTTAGCAGTTACTGTGTGTCTCTCTCTCTCTGTGTAAATATATATATATCTCAGTGTATTTGTATCTCAAATGGGTACCAAAAGTATTCTAGACTTTTGCTGGAGATCAACCACCTATTTGCCCTGAGCTTTCTACCAGTGCAAAGGGGAAAACTGATCAGGTGCACGATTTATAGTATCTTTAATATCAAATAAATGAGGTACCCAAGAGATGTACACTGAGTGGCCAGATTATTGTGTTCAGAGATCATAATAATCTGGCCACTCAGTGTGTGTGCGCGCGCGCGTGTGTGTGTGTGTGTGTATGATTCCAAAAATAACATTTTTATGGTAGAAAATTTGGGCAAGTAAGGAATAGCAGAAGCTAAAACTCATCAATGACTGAACCACCTGTAGGTTCCCACCGCCCAGTCTGGCGTGGGTCCTTCCACACCTCTGCCTGAGACTGGGATCACATATTCATCCCGTCCTGTGCAATCATGTCATGCAGTCAGCACTGCCCAAAGTTGCTGAATCCATCCGTCCCCCTCTTCCTCCAACCCTGTGTGCCTTGTCCTTGGCAGCCAGACTCTGGCCTCTCCGTGCCCCCCAAAAGCCTTTCCCCAAGGTCATCAGTGCCCACTTGTCACAATCGAGGAACACATCTTCCAGCCCACCTCACTGGCCTCACTGGTGTTTGGCCACAGCCGCCTCCTTGCACCCCTGACTCCACTCACATTGAGCTCCTCCTCTCTGAATGTTCCTTTTCCTTCTCCATCTCCCTCAGGGTGCTTCTCTTCTTCCTCTGCCTCTTCAATCTGTGCTCCCCGTGGCCCCTTCCCCTAGCCCTGCTCTTTTTCTACACCCATCCCCTGGCTGCAGGGGCCCCATCCTCCCTCACATTGCCCTCTTTCCAGCCCAGCCCTCTCCCTGTGGCTTTAGCCTCGTCCACTGGCGAAACACTCCCTATAGGAAGCCACAGACCCTGAGAGCCTAATAGCCTGAACCGAGCTGTGCCTGGTCCCTCTGTCCGCTCATGTTCCTCCTGAGGCCCCCCTATACTCACACCTCCTAGGTATTTATCAGAGCTCCTCCTCCTGCCCACTTCTCCCACCTCTGCCCTGGCACAGTCACAACCTCAGCTTCTTCTTGCCATCAGCCTTCTCTGATCACATGCACCTTGGGTTAGAGTCCCCGATCTCCACATCAAGGTCTTCATGGCTCTGCCACCAACTCAATCTAAGAACTTAGGCAAACTGGTAGTCTTCTTGGAACCTCAGTTTCCCCATCTGGCATCTGCTGGTCTCGAAGAAGCCTTGTGAATTTCCATGTTGTGGGAGTGCCCCCAAGCCACCACTAGAGGGAGCGTCTCATCCACAAACCAGGAGAGAAGGCCCTTGAGTAGGAAGGGACCCCTTCAGCCAATCCTCAGACTCAGGGCTTGGATGTTGGGTGCTGCCATGTGTATCCCCAAGGGCTCAGAATGAAGCAGAGGGGAGCAGTGTGCCCAGCACCACAGAGCTCTTTGGGGCAGTGCCAGTCTCTGGGCCTCTGGGGGTTCCTATGGGCAGGGACTTGTCGGCCCACTTGGCCGCTAGGAAGGGCCAGCCTTGGAATATGCCTATTTCCTCCTAGGGCCAGCCCTCGGGAGAGGCAGAAGGCTGTGGGAGCAGGTACCTGGCCTGTGCATACCCCAAGCCTCTGCCTCTGCCTCTGTAAAATGGGATCATGACTGTTTGCTGCTGCATGGGGCAGGTGAGAAAGCAGGGCTGCCGATGTTGGGGCCTGTGGTTAACTGCCCCTGGGTTCAGGGCCTGGGGCTGCTCAAGACCCAGACTGAGATCCTGACAGACAACTGTCTCTCCCCGTGACAGAGTCCCTGACTCCCTCCTATGGCCCCAATTGGCTCAGGAACCAGACAAACAGGCTTCACCCGACACTCTCCATGTCAGAACTAAGGCCCCCTGGGCCGTGCAGGGGCTCCTTGCCCCACATCTGGCTGCCTGATCCCCCTGGGCCTGGCCCTGCCCGACCCTCCCTCTAGTCCTTTATGGGCCATGAGCTCTGCCTCCCCTGAGGATAGCCTCTCCCGCCTCCTGGAGCAATGACCAGGGCTGTGCCCGGGCCAGGCAGATGTGGAGGTGAAGCCTAACATCTCCACTTGCCTGGTGACCTTGGACAACCCCAGCCACATCTCTGAGCCTCTTTTCCTCTGCTCTGCTGGGTTGGCGCCCAAGGTCTGTACTGCAGTTCCTGGCCCTCAGCAGGCACCACTGGTGGGTGGGACAACCTGGGATGCCCTCCCCCAGGCTCCGGCATGCTCCACCCTGCCCACCTGCGTGATGCAAGCCCCCGTGAAGGCCACAATCACAGCCACCACATTAACTGTCAGCTGAAACTGCAGGAACTTGGATATGCTGTCATAGACGTTTCGGCCCCACATCACTGCCTTGACGATGCTGCTGAAGTTGTCATCCGTCAGGATGATGTCCGAGGCCTCCTTGGCCACATCTGTACCTGCAATGCCCTGTGGGGATGGGGACAGGAGCCTGGATGGGTCAACTGAGGAGGCCAGCATCTCTAGCAACACCGCTCTCATCCCCTACACATCCTCAGTCCTGCACAACCCCCTCATATGTACGCCCAACTGCCAGCACAGCCAGCCCACACGACACACACACACACGTACATGTGCATACAGACGCATAAGCATGCACACACACCTACTCCTGACAGACCTAGCACCCTGGGGCCAGCCTTCTCCTTCAGGAAGCCTCTTCCTGCCCCTTCCCCCAGACCCATTAGTGCAGGGAGCCTCACGCTGCCCTTCTAGGGGGCCAGGGTGGGCTCTGAGGCCACTGGGCACATGAGGTGGACGGTGGGTGGGCTGAGTATGAGCTTGGGGTCCCGCATCACCAGCCTGAGGCTGTATTGTCCATGTTCCCCTAATCCCTTGCCCGTGAGCTCCTGCAAGATGCTGCCCTTGGCCCCCGCAAGCCGCTCCTACCATGGCGAAGCCCACATCCGCCTTCTTGAGTGCAGGACCATCATTGGTGCCATCTCCTGTCACGGCCACCACCTGCCGCTGCTCGGTGTGGGTGCTGTCGATGATGCCTGTGGGAGGGGCAGGAGTATGCTCAGGGCCCTGGGATGCTCCGTGGGGCAGAGACAATCTGGCCAGTTTTGAACCTCAGGAGGACACAGGACTTGGCACAGCCTCTCACTGGCCTCTGCCCTGCACACCCCCAGCCCCTTGTGGCTCTTCCTAGCTCCAGGGTCACCCATAGCTCCCAGCACCTGCAGGGGATGTCAGGCATCTGAGCCCAGTACTGGCTTGCAGCCGTCCATGGCCTGGGCCTGCTCACCTCTCCAGCACCCTCTCTCCTCTCTGCATTCCATGGCCACCCCAGCATCACCTCTCTGGGAGGTTCAGTCACACCTGAGGAGGCCTAGGCTGTGCCATTCGCCAATGACCCCTGACCCACTGTACTGGCCTTGATCTCTCTCCAGACATTTATCCTCAATACAATCCGCAATAAATAACAGCATGAAAAGATGTCATGTGGCCCCTGTCACTGAGCTGGGGCCAGTGGAAAGGAAGTGTGAAATACGTCACTGGGCATGTGTGGAGTTTATGGGCAGGACAGAAATTTGAGTGTCAACCTTGACATGTCACTCTCTCATTCTGCACATCAAATGTGTCACCAAGGCCTGAGGATCGTGGCACCCACTGGGAACCTTCCGCTTCTCTCTGTCCGCATCCCTTCTACCTCACTAACCCAGGGCTCCCCTTTCAATCCGCACAGCAGCGCCAGGGTGAGCACCTGAGTCTGAACCTGGCCCTTCGCATCAGCTGAGTCGTTCTCTCACTGCTCACTTGGCCTTAAAGGGACATCTGCATTCTTAGCTCCACTCACAAGTCCTCCAGAACTTGCCCATGCTCTGATCATCTCTTCTCTCAGCCCCTTGCCATCCCTCATCTGTGGTTTAACTACAGGAATGGCTCTTGGTCCTGCAGAGCCAGCTCCACTTGGCCCTGTCTTTGCACAGGTTGTTCCCTCAGCCAACTCCCTGTCACCCACCTGCAGGCCCAGCTCGGAGGCCACTTCCTCTGGGAAGCCTCTGTGACCCCCTTCAGGCCCCACCCTACCTCATCACTACAGCTCCCATTCGTCCATGTGTCCCCCTGTCCTGAACCTGGCCTGTGGAAGGAGGGAATGAGTTCCCTGGCTTCGGGCACTGTGATCTCTACCCACCACCCAGATTTCTATGACCATCCAAGTTCCACCTGCCTCCAGGCCCAGCTCCAAGGCATGTACTCGGGAGTCGTCCTGCCTGCTCCCCAGCTGACTCGCTGCCAAGGACTGTCCAGTTTCTGTCCACTTGGCATTTGAGGCCTTCATCCCCACCGGGTCCCTGGCCTGCCTGGGTGCTCCTCCAAGGCAGAGGAAGGGCCGTTTTTCTCTCTGAGGCTTCTCAGGCTGGCACTGACCGCCCCACAGGCCTCCTACCCTTCCCAGGAGAGGAGGGATCTGGGAGGACACCTTCTACCAGACCCCTGTCCACCCCCTGCCATGCACAGCCACCAGGGGCCTTCCTGCGGTCACATCCCCAGCCTGTTTCTCTAGATCTCTTAGGAGCTGTTCATGCTGTGGGCCACCCCTTCCTCTTCACCAAGCTCCCTTCCTTGCCTCCTGGCCTACCGCTCCTGGCTGTCCTCCACCCTCTGGCTACCACTCCTTGGTTCTCTGCCTGTCACTCAGGTGTGAGGTCCTGGGTTTGGCTGGCTCCTCTGCTCTCCCTGCTTGGCTTACCCTACGTGTGTCTTCATCTCTGGCCAGCTGTCTCCTGAGCCCTGACTCCAAGGATATCCATCTATCCTCCAGACATCTGTCAGAGGGCCTTCAGCTCAGCCACCGAGTTTCCCTCAAATCTGTCCCTTCTCGCACAACTCCTAACACCTAGCTGCTGCTCAAAAGCTACGTGCATGTTGGTGCGCAGCAGGCTCTGAAACAGGTGGAGCTGTATGGAATCCTGGACCCATGTCTGCCTCGTCCCTCCACCACATCCAAACAATCGCCAGGCCCAGCCCTTCCCACACAGAACAGTTCTCAAACCTGCTGACTTCCTGTCCACCAGCACCGTCACCACCTGGTCCAGATGTCACCTCTCACGGCTGGACAATCCTGGTGGTCCCTCTGCTTCCGGGCCACTCTCCACACAGCAGGGAGTGAGCTTTCTAAAACAGTGCATGTCCCTTCAAGGCCCTCCCACAGTCCCCACCCTGAGCTGACTGTGCGGGTCACTGTCCTGGCATTCTAGGCCCTGTATGAGCGGAGGCTAGCACCTCCTTCTTGGTCTCCTCCTCTGATCTCCCTCTCTCCTTGAGGTCCCAGCCCAGCCAACTGAATGTCTTTCCACACCAGAAGGTGCTTGGAAGTCTTTGCCTCTGGGTTTTCATAATGCAGTTTCCTACCCTGCCTGAAACACAGGCACTTGCTCCTGGCCCCCCAAACCACCTTCCATAGCCTGTGATGTGACACCAGCAGAGGGTCTCAGATCACCCTTCTCTTCCCCCAGTGAAGCCTTTATCTCTATGTAGGAAAACCAGTTATTTAAAATCTGCTGGATGGAGCCTTGGCCATGATTCTAAGAGGGAAAGGCTATGACTACCAAGAGCAGGGCCCAGTACATAGTAGATCCTCAATAAGCATTTATCAAGAAAATGAGTGAATGAATGAATGAGTGGCTGAATTAGAAATGGGGATAGAAATTGAGTGCTGGAGTGGGAGGAATTTGCCCAAGGCCACAGAGCAAGTCAGTGGCAGTGCCAGGACCTGTGCCCAGGGCTGGGTGACCCTGAAAGTACCCAGCATTTGGCCACCTGAGTAGACTCAGCAAGGATACATTCTCTCTCTGGAGGGAGACAGGGAAGGAGAAAGATGCTGGTTTTTGGCCTCAACCATCAGATTGCTCTTCCTAGGCCATCCCCAAGGTCTCAGAGACCAAGCAGATTAAAGGTCTCAAACTACCAAGCTCTGGGGTCAGACAGAGCATAAATAAATGAAGTGTGCTGAGTGTCAGAAAATAATGAGTATTGAAGATAGCGTCAAACATGAGGGAGCAGGATCTGGATAAAGTCATTCAAATTCAACATAAAGTGGCATTGTACCACCAAGTAAAATACATCTGTGGGCTCCATTCAGTCCTTAGGCCATGAGTTTTGGCTCTAGACAGGCAAGCTCATTGCTTCCTTTAGGAACTGAAGCCCAGACAGAAGATTCACAGCCTCCTCATTTCATTATGGCCCTCAGGAGGCCTCCAGGGCTGCAAAGAGGGTGAGATCAGTGTGTCCCACATGTGGGGAGCCCCAGGCAAAAGCCCTTTTGTCCTAGGAAAGAGCTGTAGGTACCAGGAAGGAAAGACTGTGAGGGCCTGGCACTTTTGCCTCAGAATTGCCTGTGTCTGCCTAAGTCTTACCTTTGACGAGGGTGTGCTTGTCTGTGGGGGAGGAGCGAGCCAGCACCCGCAGCTTTGGCCAGATCTTGTCGATTCTCTCTTGCTCAATCTGGAGAGGGATGCAGGAGGGGGTGGATTGGTGGGGGTGGGGAGAGAAACTGAGGGCCGGAGAAAGGAGGGAGGTGCCTAGAATCACTGGGCTCTTGGCACATCCGCTGGCTTCTGGACAATCATGCAGCACCCATGCCTCCCAGCACCCCTGTCGAAGCTCACACCTCTGAGTGCCCACTGGGCCACATACCTCCCCCTTCTCATTGCGGATCCTCTGGTTGAACTCCTTGCCCTCAATGCACAGAAAGTCCTCCCCAGGATGGATGATGCCACACTTGATTGCGATAGCCCGGGCTGTGTTGATATTGTCGCCGGTGACCATGCGGACTGTGATGCCTGCCCGCTGGCACTTTCTGATGGCTTCTGGGACCTAAGTGGGAGGGCAGGAGCCATGGGGGTGGGCATCACTTTGGTCAGGCCCTCCCTGCCATCATGGATTCAGAGTGAGCCCCGCTCACAGGCAGCACCACTATAAAGGGCCTAGATGACCAGGAGCTACTGATGGCACATGGACCATCTCCACCCCTGCTTCTCCCATGGAAGGCATTATTAATCAGTTGTAGCGCCCTCTGATTAAACCCTGATGTGGCCTCAGAATTCTTCTCTGCAGAGTGCCAGGCAACTGCCAACTATCAACTGTGATAGCCCACCCCAGTATGAAAACAATGTTATCCAGACCTAGGCAAGGACTTTGAGAAAGCTCTCAATAAACACTCCCTCAGATCTGGCCCTATGAGAGTATTCTTCTACTGCACAGGATCTTGTCTCTGCTTTATCCACATGCACATTTCCTGCAAAATCAATGATAAATATGTTTGTGTATTTTTAAGTTTTTTTTTTTGGGGAGGGGGGAGATTGCATTTGGGGATATTTTATTTATAGAATGTGACACTAGCTTAGAATAAATGCAAATGATTATGTTTCATGTAAAATATGACAGTTCCCTGTGAGAGTAACAACTGCCTCCTGCCCTCTCTGTAATATCGGGGCCAATCAGGCCAGGCAGAGCTAGCCAGTCAGAGGCCAGCAAGGCCTCACCCTATCCCCTCACCTAGTCCCCAACCTTATGCAGAACTGTGGATGTGGCCAGCAGTTAGGTTGCAAAAACCAGCCTGAAGCTGCCAGTGGAGAGATCAACTGTATAGACAACACAGATCAATTGGACAAAACTCTTACCCATGGACAGTGACAGATAATAAAATAATAAGGCGATATTTGGTGCAAAACTTTTTTTTTTTTTTTTTTAGCAGGAAAGGACATGTCGAGGGCAGAAAACCCTATGTACTAAGAGATCAAAGCACTGTAGCACCTCTGGACTGGAGGGGCCGAGTCCCACATCCCACTCCTGCATGTATCAGTGCCTGGGAGCTCACTTCCACCCTGAGGGTGTCTCAGGGAGCTAAATCTACCAAGTCACTGTTGAGAGAGTTTGAAGACTGGGGCTGAAATGTGGCACGCCCTCCCCGCCAACCAAGATACATTGAAATCCTCACCCTTAGGACCTCAGAATATGACTTTATTTGGAGGAAGGGTCTTTATAGAGGTAATCAGGTTAAGATGAGGTCATCAGGGCTGGGCCTGTGTGGCTCTGGTTGAGCGTCGACCTATGAACCAGAAGTCCCAATTCGATTCCCAGTCAGGGCACCTGACTGGGTTGCAGGCTCCATCACAGTGTGGGCCATGCAGGAGGCAGCTGATCAATGATTCTCTCTCATCATTAATGTTTCTACCGCTCTCTCCCTCTCCCTTCCTCTCTGAAATCAATACAAATATATTTTAAAAAATGAGGTCATTAGAGTGGGCTCTCACCCAGTGTGACTGGTGGCCTCATAAACAGTGGACATTTGGACAGACTCACACACAGGAAGAAGGCAGATGTCAGGGTGACGCTGCTCCATGGCAAGGAGTGCTAGAGATTGCCAGCTGAGCACTGGAAGCCGGGAGGGTCCTGGGACTGGTCCCTCCCTCACGGCCTCAGAAGGAACTGACCTGCCCACACCTTGATCTCAGACTTCTACCCTCTAGAACCGTGAGACAGCACAGTTCTGTTGTCTGAGCTGCCCAGTTTGTTTTACAGCAGCCTTAGCAGATACAAAGAGTTAGAATGTTGGTCCAAAACCTGACTGTTGATGACTCCTGCCTGCTGGTCCCTTTCTGCCCCCAGGATTTTAAATATCTGGCCTCTGTCCACACCTTTCTACACCATCATCTCAAGTCAGCATCACTGCCCAGCCCCTCCTCAGCCTCCCTGCCTCTGGTCTTGCTCCTCTTCCCTCTTTTCCCTACCATGACCACCAGGAGCGTGACCTGCTGAAGCTCAGCCTGTGTCACCTCCTTCAGGGGCTGCACCCTGCCCCTGGTAGAGAAAATCCAGGCTCCTAAGAATGACCACCTTGTGGTGGATCGAGGAACAATGGCATGAGAGGCAGATCAGGTCCTGATAAGGAGGCCTCTCAGGCTACCAGTTCCCTAAGAGACCTGCTCTGTGGTGGTCTCCCTGTCATTGAGGTACTAGCACAGGTGAGCTGACCATAGCCTCTTCGAGGTGTATTTCCAAGGTCAAAAAGGAATCTTCTGGGGCCTACTCATGGATGGGGGTCACATGAGCAAGTTCTCTGCCTTGTGACATAGTGGCTGCTCACATAAGCAAATGTGACCTCTTTTTATGGAGCTGGAGGGAGGGGGGATGTGGAATGTCCACATCCTGTTTACATAACGGACCGTGTCCTCACAATGGCTGTAGCTGGGACTGCAGCCCCCGCTGTCTCCTGTCCCAGAGGATAGGGAGGAGCCACTGTTCTTTTGGGGATGCATACCTTATGCGACTCCTGGCCTAAAAGAAATAATTTGGGTTATATTTGTTTCAAAGAAACTTGAGGTCTTGGACTTGGAAGGAGCAAAAGGTTGTGACTCTGACCTATATTCATTGCCTAGATCTCCCCCAGGGGTTCCCGACAGATGGCTGGCCAGCCTCTGCTTGCACGCCTCTGGTGACAGGGTGCTCACTGCTGCCCTGGCTGATTGCTCCACAGTGGAACAAGTCTACCGTGTCCTTCCACATTTTCCACATAATTGTCCTATACTCTGGCATGGAGACAGGGTCTTTGTCTTTGGTAAAGATCTGCATCAAGGGCTCTGGGGGCACCGAGGAGGATGCTGTTACTTTAGAAGGAAGTGGGTGGGGAAAAGAAATCTGCGAGAGCTTCCTGGAAGAGAGCTGCTTCTGCTCAGCCAACACTAACTGAGGCTCCAGTGCCTGGCACACCACCTTGGCTGTGGTCCTGGCTGCAGAAGATTGTCCCCTGAGGTGCACAGGCAGGGAAGGTGGAAGGGTGCTGCAGATGAATCGCTGCAGGTGGCCTGGAGGGACTGAGGCTGAGGGAGTGCCATGAGACTAGAGAGGGGCCTGAGGTCCAGCGGTGCTTAACCAGAGCCTTACTCCTTCAGGCCTGGGAGGTATGGAAAATTCTGAACTGGGAAGGTTATTGGTGCCATGTTTTATAGTCTTCTACTTTCAAGACTGTCTCAGGGAGCTAAACTGCCTACCTGGAACCCCATTCTCTGGGTCTCCCCTAAATAGGTCCACTGGGGGAGAAAAGGAGGAGGCTAATTATTATGGCCCCACATTTTTCTCTGTGCAGTGGAAGCTTCCCTGCCTCAGGATAGAGGGCTTAGGGCTTTGCCCTGGGTTCCCACCTCAGCCTTGGTTTCCTCTTCTGTGAAATGGGGATGGCCGTCTCCACCCTTTAGTGAGGCTGCAGAGTTCTGTGACAAGGGCCGAAGAGCACCAAGCACAGGGCCTGCAGATGCTGGTGACAAGAATGCATCTGCACCCACACCCCAGTCTTCCTTGCCTATATTGTTCTGCTAGGGGCGGGGAGGGGGTTGAGGGGGTGTGGATGCAGATGCGGTGCAGGTGCGGTGCGGTGGGCATCTGGCCATGAGGAGGAGCCGGTGTTAGGTAGTGGTATGGATGGGCACCCCACCATGACTCTTGGGTCAGATATTTTAGGGGCTTGTGACCTGCCTTAAATGTGGGGGTATTTGAGACAGACCTGGAAACACCTGAGGAGTCCCCCTGGCCACCTGAGATACTCAATTTCCTTCCTGGGCAGTGGCCCTCCTAACAGGACGCCTTAGTTATGTTTAGCCGGTCATGCTTTTGTGTGCTGGGCATCCACATTTCCCCTTCACCAGACATTTCCTTAGGCTTTGGGCTCTGGAGGGTGGGTGCTGCCCATTGCTTGGAACCCTCCAGAGGGCCTGGCACAGAGAAGGTGCTCTGTAATTACGGGGCATTGTGAACCAGCTCTGTGCTTAAGTCCCTTGAAGTCTGAGCTGAGACATGTGATTTTATACACAGCCAGATGAATGCATTTGGATGGGGATTTGCAAACCCTTCACAAATCAGCTCCAAGATCCATTTCTAGTCTTTTATCTTGTAAACCTGATTGTGATATTCACTAGTTTCCAACACTTAGCAACCCTTCCCACCTCCTTGCCTTTGCCTGTGCTGTGCCCTCTGCCCGGATGGCCCATCTTTCATGGGAGATGCTCTCTGCTCAAATGCCATCCTTGCTTTCTCCAACCCAAGGGCACACTTCCTTCAGCTCTCTCAGTACTTCCTCCTACTGCTCACTCATTCACTTACTTGGCAAACAGCTATTGAACATTGAATGGTTCTGGGCACGGAGGACTCAGAGATGATTAAAACCCAAGTCCCAGGGACATCAATCTGCCTGAAACATGCTTTCCACATAGATAAAGTAGCTATAAAACTTAAAAAAGATTCCTTCTTTTGCTAAAATTATCCTAAATATTTCTCACCGAGGAAGAGCAGCCAGGAAATGGGCGCTTCCTGTTTTCATTAAATAAAGGCTTTTAAACATCTGCTGTTTCTGGTGACAGCCGGTTGTCTGTGACTCCAAGGGCTCCCACACCCCCGGATAACCCAGCCAATCCCAGACGGGCACTCTCCTGATGGCTTTCTCCACACCGGCCTCCATCGGCCTCAGAAAATGTACCTGCGGTCACGTCCTATGGTGGAGTGTTTGGCAAGCCTGTTTTTATCTGCTCTGTCCTTGTCTTCTTGCAGGAGGAAGGCAATCGGAGGTTCTCCCCCTTGACAGATGGGGAAACCCAGGAGCCAGAGTTTGTTTTCCTGTGGCAGCTGCAAGCTGAGTCTGCATGTGCTTATAGGGCCCCAGAGGCGGTCCAGGCCGAGGTTTTCACCCTGGCCGGCCTCAAGGCTGTCCAGGAGAACTTGACACAAGCACACCCATTGCAGGCATAGAATTTCCCCAACGCCATCCATGACTCTGATGAGGGTGCTGTTGCTGAGGTGGGAATTGGAGAATTGTGGGTAGCAGGGGGGCTACTTCACCCTGTCTGTGCCACTGAACTGTTTGAATTTGATTCCACGTGGTTAATTACTTAGTCTGAAAAAGAATAAAAAAACTACACCTGCCAGTTTCCTTAGGCCCTTTGTCCACCCCCGCCTCTCTGCGAGATGCTGAATCAGCATGTAAGAGCTTTATACCTTCGAGTAGTATCACTGTTAGCTACTACTGTGAACGTCCAACTTTCTCACTGTTTAGATGGGGAAACTAAGGCCCGGGAAAAAGACGCACGGAGGTCTTCTGTGAAGGAGTGGCAGGCACAGAATTAGAACCTGGGTCCCCTGACTGCTATTGTCACTTCAGTAAGTTGCTGCTCTCTAACAATTTACAACTTCTAAATCTACATCCTGGGGGTGAGCCAAAGCGAGAGAAGTCACCAACAGGGATGTGCAGACTGAAGGGAGGGAAGAAAGGGGTGTGAGGGTAAGCCTTCCAGTCAGCTGGCTCAGAATGCCAGAGCTTGGAAGCAACCTGAGGGGCACCTGGGCCAACCTCCCATTTCACAGATGAGAAGCCTGCGGCACAGAGAGGGGAAGTGGCTTATCAGTAGCAGGGTGGGGCCTCCAGGATAAAAGTGGACCCAAGTCCTGCTGGGTGGGACAGCAAACCCTCCCACAGTCTGAGCCTGAAGCATCTCTTAAATGATCACACTGTCAACAGAAAATGCCAGGGACCTGGTTCAGCCCTTCTCAGGAATCCTCTCTCTCCTTACCTTTCTGATTTGGAGCTTGCCTTGCCTTGCCTTGCCTTTTCTTTTCTTTTCTTTCTTTTTTTTTTTTAATATTTTATTGATTTTCTACCGAGAGGAAGGGAGAGGGATAAGGAGTTAGAAACATCGATGAGAGAGAAACATCCATCAGCTGCCTCCTGCACAACCCCTACTGGGGATGTGCCCACAACCAAGGTACATGCCCTTGACCAGAATCGAACCTGGGACCCTTCAGGCCGAAGCGCCATTCATTGAGCCAAAGTGGTTAGGGCACCTTTTCTTTTTTTTTATGGCACCCAGGAGAAGGTCCTGGGTCAGGAAGACATAAAACCTGTTCTAATCTGAATTCACTCGGACACTTACAATGAGACTTTGGGAATGTCACCCTTCCTGTTTGGGCCTCAGTGTTTTTATCTGCAAATTGGGGGTGTGGGGAAGTGTTTAGACTAGATCGGCAGTGTAAACCTTGAATCACCCCTCCCCCCCTTCAGTGGAATGTGAAGTCAGTTTAATGGGTGGTGACCAGAATTTAAAAAAGAAACAGAAGTACAAGAGAATAAGAAATACTTAAGTGCATCACATTACTTTGTGAGATTCTTATTTCGGTTAAGCATGTGTGTTTACCAAGTCATGACATAAAACACATTTCTTATCATTGCACTCATGGCTACTCTGCACCACCTCAGGGGTGTTTTGAGGCAGGATGATGAGCCAGGAGCTCTGGGCATGTGGAGCTGGAGGGGGATTGTGGGCATGGGAAGGACAGGGGAGCTGCAGGCCAGCCTCATGCGCTGTGCGGGGACAAGTCTCCATGGCTTGTGAGGAGATAACACATCACAGTGAAGCCTGAACTGAGCTGGTAATGAGCAGGCGTCCCATAGTGGGGCTGAAAAACGGCCTGTCTGTCCAGGGAGAGATGCAGTCTGCAGGAAGACGCATATGGGCTCTGGTCTAAGCACCAGGGCACTAGGTGCCTTTGCAGTTTAGGCTCTGGGTGGGAGTGAGGAGGCGTGTGTGTGTGTGTAAGATGAACACCAGGCACAGTGTTAGAAGATTGGGGTTCAAGTCCTATCTATTCTCATTCATTTCTTTCACAAACACTTATTGAGCATCTTTTGCAAGTGAGGCTCTATATTGGGAGTTGTTATGTGTCATTAGAACCAGAATTATGAATCTACTAGGTAGGGTCAGGAAGGAAGAGGATCCATATTTATAGACCACCCATCTTGTGCCACCCTTCCTACTGTTTGTGTGTACATGATCTGGTGATTTCAGTATCTGTGTGTGTGTGTGCGCGCGCGTGCGCTTTACCATGAGGAAACGGAGGCTCAGAGAGGTTATGCAACTGGTCCCAGATCACCGCAGCCAGTAGTGCTAGGACTCAGAGTCCCAGGGCTGTCTGCTGCCTGAGCTCACACTCTCGCTCCCTCACCCTGCTGCCTAAACATGAAAGTCCATGTCTGTGATCTGCTTGTTTCTTTTGATCTTTGGAATCAACATCGGGGCTGGAAACTGGGTGAGCATCTTGTCTACCCTTTTCACTTGAAAGAAGGGAAAACAGAGGCTCTAAGAGGGGCAGAGAATGTCCAGAGGCCCCAGAAAATAGAGTCAGGGCAACTGGGAAAGAAGGAAGTTGCCACTTGTGGAGGAGGATGGCCCCTGGAGCACTGTCACCAATTCCATAGCGGAGGTCAATCTGGACCCAGCGGAGGCCTGGCCAGGAAGTCTGGTCTAGACCCTGAGACTGTGTTAGTTCTGGGAGGAGGGGGAGGCTGGCCTCTCCTTCCTTGCCTGGTGTCCTAGGCCCTGCCTTCTGGGCTCCTCAGGGTAAGCGACTCCTCTGCCTGTCTGTATCAGTGTTTTGGAAAGTTGAGGTAGCTCTCTCCTCTCCCCACAGCCTCTCGCTGGCCTGGGCAGCCTAACCACCATGTCCTATCCTTTCCGACCCTGCAAATCCTCAGCTCTGAATTCTTGGCTCAGATTCAGCTAAAGGTACTGAAGACCTGCTGTAAGTTGAGCACCTCATTACCGTAGATGAACTTGGTTCATCAACTCCCTCCATCCTCCTGGGGAAGGCTGTGCTGTCGTCATTCCCCTACTCTTCAGCTTGAGAATCTGACCTTCAGATTCAGCATTCCTGACTGTAATTCAGCATTACTGCTCTGTTCCCCTGGAAACCTAATCAAGGTCAACTGTCGGCTGTGACCCTAGGCAAGCTGGCAAGTGTGAACTAATTGGTTTACTGGATCTGGATGGAGAGAACTCTAAATGCTGCTGGGAATACCACACTTGGTGTTGTCCTGAGCCTGGTGGCCTTTGTTACTGGCCATCTCCTTTTCAGGGACCTAGGAATCTAGGCCTATGAATTTGTTACAGGAGGTTCTGGCTCCTGTGGAGCAGGGGGCTTCTAAAAGAGGGCAGCGCTCATGCCTATCCCTTGGCTGGGGGGGGGGGGGGGGAGCAGTGGAAGGTCTCGAATGGCTGGGTAGACGGCTGCAGGATTGCTGGCATGGTGTGGATTCCACCTTATAACCTGAGCAGATCAATGCCAAGTGTGGCTTATGCTGGTCTGACGAGACTGAATGTTTAAGAGAAGGTAAAAAGACCCTCGCTGTGTCACAGGTCTGAGGCTCAGAGAGGTGCAGTGACTTATGGCAGGTCATCCAGCCAGCTGGACTCTCAGCCTCAACCCTTTTCTCTGACCTACTGGTGGGGGGCCTACCTCAGGCCGCACGGGGTCCTCAATGCCCACCACACAGATGCAAATGAGGTCGTTCAGGATATCATTCTCATTATCCCAGTCAGGCTCGGGGCTGCTGGGGAAGTCACGGTATGCCACACAGATGGTACGGAGCCCATCACAGGCCATAGGCTCGATCACCTTCTTCACCATCTCATCCCGGTCACGGGGCCGGAAGACCCGGGGCTCACCTGACCCGTCGAGGATTTTGCAGCACCTGGGCGAGGAGAGGGGGGGGTGGAATGGCAATGGTAAGGTCCAGCCAAGGGTCCAGGGATCTTTCCTCTGACTGGCTCACGTACACTTCCTTCTCCCCAGTGATGCCCAGCTGGCTGTGGTGGGTCATCCAATGCCTGTCCAGGCCATCTCCCATAGTGCTCCAGGATTGGTCCAGGCCCCAGGAGCCCCAGGCAGAGATGAAATAGGAACCCCCCCGAAAGAAATCAGGCAGCTTTCTTGTAATATCTGCCCCAGTGCACTCAGCAAGAGCAGATTTACTTTTATCTGTTTTATATTCACAAGATTCATTTGAAAAAATAGTGCCACTGCTAAAACGGCTTTTAAAGGGCATAAAACTTAGGCTAGTTGTTCTTGACCCTGCTTGCACATGCAAACGGCATGGGGGAACACCATATATGAACACCAATGTGTGACCCTTACTCCAGAGGTTTCAGTTCAGTTTGTCTGGGGTAATTCAATGGTTTCTTAAAAGCTCCCTGGGTAATTCTAGGGTGTAGCCAGGGTTCAGAACTACTAGGTTAGACCAATCCTTTCAAGGTACAAGTGGGGAAACTGAGGCCCAGGATTGAGAAGTAACTTGCCTAGTTCTCTAGGCTTAGTTCTGGTACCTGGAGTCAGAGAAGACTGGCTGACAGTGAAAATCACTACCATCCAGAGAGGAGGAGGAGGAGGAGGAGGAGGAGGGGAGGGGAGGGGAGGAGGAGGAGGAGGAGGAGGGGGAGAGGGAGGAGGAGGAGGAGGAGGAGAAGGATGAGGAGGACTCTTGATAGATATTTTAAAGAGGAAATAGTGGAAAAAGCACTGGGCAAGGGACCTGAGGTAGGCTGGGCCCTCTCTGAGCCTCGGGGTTACAGGTGGCTCCCCTGGCTGGACAGCTGGAGCTGTGACACCCATGGCTCCCGGCTCCCCGTGCCGCTGCCCGCTGGTTGTGCCACTTACTTCTTGAGCACGATCTCAGACGCGCCCTTGCTGTACATGCGGAAGCTCTCGTCCGGCAGCTTGATGACTGTGCTCATGGACTTGCGCACAGAGTTGAACGTGTACACTTTGTACAGCTTCTCCTCCGGCATCTGGGTGCGCACGGCATCGTAGTCCTGCTTCAGGTCCAGCACGAAGCCCAGCAGGCCGCACTCGGTCTTGTTGCCCACTTGCCGAGGCAGTGCGCCCTCCTTCTCTGGGGGCTGTGAAGACAGAGGTGGGGTGTTTCACAGAGGGTTGCCTCTGTGGTCTGAGGGATGGGGGCCAGGCTCTGAGAACCCTTTGCCTTCCCTTGCACCTTCAGCCCTCTGCATCCCAGACACAACCCTGGCTCCGAATGCAAGAAGTTATGCAAGATCAACTTTTAAAAAAAATTACAAGCTATTTCAAACGTTCAAAAGTGATAGAAAAGAATAAGAACCTTAGCATTATGCCTTCTTTTCTTCAGATTTTTCTTTTTTATTGATTTTTAGAGAGAGAGGAAGAAAGAGATAGAAACATCAACAATGAGAGAGAATCATTGGTTGGCTGCCTCCTGCACATCTCCTACTGGGGATTGAGCCCACAACCGGGCATATGCCCTTGACCAGAATCGAACCCTGGACTCTTGAGTCTGCAGGTCAAGGCTCTATTCCCTGAGTCAAACCATCTAGACAAGATTTTTCTTTTTTAAGAAGGAAAACAAGACAGGTAAAATTGCATCCCCCCATGTATCTCTTTCCATCTGTATAATCAATTCCTTGTTTCAGAAAGAACCTTCTCTTAAATTTAGCATTAATCATTATCTTGTATGTCATTTTTTTTCTTAAACAATGGAAGTTTACTTTCCCACAGTTATGGAGGCAGAAGTCTGAGATCAATGTGTCAGCAGGATTGTTCTCCCCCGAGGCCTCTCTCCTTGGCTTATCCTAGCAGATGGCTATCTTCTCCCATGTCTTCACATGCTCTTCCCTCCCTACACGTCCGCGTCCTCATCTCCTCTTCTTGTAAGGACACCAGTCATATTGGATGAGGCCTCACTCTTAGCACCTTGTTAAAGACCCTATTTCCAAATACAGTCACATTTTGAGGTATTAGGAGTCAGAACTTCAACATATGAATTTAGGGGACATAATTCAGCTCACAACACTTTTCAGTAGGTACTAATCCTGACCAGTCAGAGCAGTCATGGGACTTGGCCAGGCAGGTTTCCTCCCGCCTCTACCCTGCCTGTCTCACATTCAGCAGCAATGCCACTCCCTACCTCCCTGTTCCCTGGGAACATCCAGTAGCTCTCTTTTGTTCTGATGCAACTAAGCCAGGCTGGTATTTGTATAGACCCAGGATCCTGGTTGCACCCAGAATCACATCAGAAATTTATAAATTCTTAAAATGTTTTCTCAATTACAGTTTACATTCAATATTATTTATATTAGTTTCAGGTGTACAGCATAGTGGTTAGACAATCATATTGTTCCCTCTGATATTTCCATTACCCAATTGGCACCCTTCATAGTTGTTACTATATTATTGACTATGTTCCCTATGCTGTACTTTCCATCCCCATGACTACTTTGTAACTATCTGTACTTGTCAATCCCTTCACCTTTTTCACCCAGACCCCCAACCTCCCTCCTGTCTGCCAGCCAGCAGTCTGTTCTCTGCATCTGTGAGTCTGTTTCATTTGTTTGTTTATATTGTTCTTTAGATTCCACATATAAGTGAAATAATATGGTATTTGTCTTTCTCTGACTGACTTATTTCACTTAGCATAATAGCCTCTAGGTTCATCCATGCTGTCACAAGGCCATTTATTATTTACATTTTTGATTTTTTAATTTTTCTTAAAGAAGACCCTTTAACAGTTCTTGTAATACTGGTTTGGTGGTGATGAACTCCTTTAGCTTTTTCTTCTCTAGGAAGCTCTTTTTCTATCTTTTATTTTTAATTTTTAAATATGTTTTATTGATTTTTTTACAGAGAGGAAGAGAGAGGGATAGGAAGTTAGAAACATTGAGGAGGAAAAAGATGGCAGCGGAACAGTAGGACACGTAATCATTTGTGTCCCAGGCAGAAGGAGGAAGCAGCTGAGGGTGGCACAGGGAGTGTTTGTTGGCGAGTGGGGGGACAGCTGGGCTCTGGGAGAAGGGGGGACTGCTAGATTAGCCTCCCTTAACGGAGCAGCTCCAGTGCGGCTGGGTTCTCTCATGGAGCCACTGGCTTAGAGGCGGACTATGCCATCTTGAAGGGGAAGAGCCTGAAAGTTTTACAGTTGCGGTACCCACTGGGCGGCTGAGATCCCCCCGGAACATCGGTTCCTAGTTGGCGCAGAAGCGGATTCCGAGGAACCCTGTGCCACAGAAAGAGAACAACTCCAAGACCATGTGGGTTCCTGCGACAGTGAGGAACTGATGGGTCTGTTCCAGCCACGAGGACAGTCCAGCGATGGGGGACGCTGACGACACCTTGCCATGCTAGCAGTCGGCAGCTGTGCATGGCTGCAGGTGGCCCAGGACCATACCAGAGAGGATGGATCTTGCATTGCCACGATGTGTCCACCATCTGGATACCATTGCTGACATGTACACATGAAGAACTATTTGACATTGAAACTGGGACTCAGAACAGTTGGACAATGAAACTGACACTCAAACATTTTTTGTTCTTATATGTTTGTTTCTAGTATGCAGAGGCAAGATATTTTTGAAGAAAAGAAACAGGGGGGAGTGATTGATATAGAGGCAGGGTGGCCTTGAACAGGCTGTCAAGCTACAGGGGGAAGGCTGGGGTGGCTGGGAGGCGGATGCTGGGGGAGATCAACCGAAGGACTTGTATGCATGCATATGAGCATAACCAATGAATGAAAGACACTGGGGCGGGGAGGGGGGCAGGTGGGGACATGTGCTGGGGGCTAAGGGAAGCTGGGGGGAGAGTACTGGGGGGAAAAGGAAAACATATGTACTACTATTAAATATAAGTTATATTGTAAATAAAAAAAGAGATAAAAAAATAAAAGAAATAAAAAAAATGAAATAGCAATAGGAGGAATCCTTGTGGGATGCCAATGCCCTGTATTTCTACTGTGCCAATGTCAATAGCCTGGTTGGGCTATTGTATTGTAGTTTTGTAGGGTGTTACTATTGGGAGGGCAGGGACTGAGTAAAGAATGCATGGGCTCCTTCTGTATTTTTTCATTTATTCCAGCTTTAGTGAATACAATTAAATAAAAATTGTATAAATTTAATTTGTAAAAAAAAAAAAGAAAGAAAGTTAGAAACATTGATGAGAAATAAACATAAATCAGTTGCCTTCTGCACAGCCCCTACTGAGGATGTGCCCGCAACCAAGGTACATGCCCTTGACTGGAATCGAACCTGGGGCCTTTCAGTCCACAGGTCAACTATCTATACACTGAGCCAAACAGGTTTCAGCTCTTTTTCTATCTTTGATTCTAAATTATAGCTTAGCTGGGTAGAGCAATCTTGATTGTAGATCCTTGCTTTTTAATTTTTTTTTGAATATTTTGTACCAATCCTTTCTGACCTGCAAAGTTTCTGTTGAGAAATCAGCTAATAGTCTTATAGAAGCTCTCTTATAGGTAACTAACTCCTTTTTTCTTGCTGCCTTTAAGATTCTTTCTTTAACTTTGTCATTTTAATTATGATGTTTCTTGGTGTGGGCCTCTATGGGTTCATCTTATTTTGGACTCTCTGCACTTCCTGGATTTGTTTCTAGTTCTTTCACTAAGTTAGGGAAGTTTTTTGTCATTATTTTTTCAAATAGGTTTTCAATTTCTTGCTCTCTCATTTCTTCTGGCACTCCATGATGTGAATGTTGGTACACTTGAAGTTGTCTCAGAGGTTCCTCTTGCAATGCTCATTTTTTGAATTATTTTTTCTTTTTGCTTTTGGATTAGGTGTTTTCTATTTCCTTATATCCCAAATCACTGATTTGATTCTCTGCTTCATCTACTACTGTTGATTTCCTATAATTGCTTCTTCATTTTAGTTAGTATATTTTTTATTTCTTATGGGTTCTTTTGTATGGTTTCCATGTTCTTTTTTTATACTGTTGACATTCTCAGTAAGTTCCTAGAGCATCCTTAAAACTATTGTTTTTGGACTATATATCTGGTAGTTTGCTTGCTTCCATTTCACTTTGTTCTTTTTTTCTGGATATTCCTCCTCTTATCTCATTTGGGACCTGTTTCTTTATTTCCTCATTTTGGCTGTCTCTCTGTGTTTGTTTCTAGGTATCGGGTAGAACTGCTATCTCCTGGGCTTGGTCCAGTGGTTTTAGTTAGCAGTATCCTGTAGGACTGGTGGTGCAGTCTCCCCAGTCATCCAAGCTGGGTACTCCAGGTGTACCCCTGTCTATATGGGTGGCTGTATATACTGTCCTGCTATAGTTGAACCTTGATTGCTGTTGGCATGCCACTGGGAGGGATTGACCACCAGGCTGATTGGATATGAGGACCAGCTGTGACTACAGTGGAGAAGCTGCTGTGCATGAATCAACTCTATGGACCAAGACTTGCTTCAGTAGGGTTTTGGTGCCTGCTGAGTCCACCCCTTGAATGTGTCACGCATGGACGTGGGAGAGTTGTAATCTGGTGTGGCTTGAAGTTGTCCACCAGGTGCACACCAAATTAAATGCTATTTTTGTGGGTCAAAATGGTCAAACATTGACAACTTCATATAGTTTAACCTAATGTATGTATGTGTGTATATGTGTAGTGCTATTTTGCATGTTGAAAGCTTCTTGATTTATTCATGTACCATTACATTTTTGAGAGTTACCTGAGTTTATCGTGCTAGTTTTTTCCCTCACTCCTTGTCAAATGATCTTTAATTGAATCATTTTCCTTTGTAGTTCCTAACTAGCCGGACATGATGTCATGAGGGTGGCAGCTATCACCATTGCACCCCACAGACTGGGCGGTCCCCAGGATCTGTTTAATGGTTCCAGAGAGTTCTCTAGCTAAAGACTGGTGCCACATCTGTTGGGCAATGCTGACAATCTCATCGAAAGTGATATTTCCACTGTGCTTTATGTTTTTTTGCTTTTTTCTGTCTCTTGGCGGTTCTTTGAGGGCTTTGATGATCAGGGCAGAGGCAGAAGGCACTACTTCAATCTGGGCCTGTCTGTTCTGAATGGTCAGTTTCACTGTAATCCTCAGACCCTTCCAATCACCAGTTGCTTTGGCGATGTCATCACCAACCTGTTTTGGAGACAGGCCCAGGGGGTCGATCTTGGGGCCAGGGCAGTCGTGGCACCCACTTCCCCACCGGTGCACCTCAGGTATACGACTTTGATTTCGTTGGGGCCGAACTTCGGCGACATGGTGGAGGCAGCTGTTGTGGGATGAACCCGGATTCGGGATGAACTGAAGAAAGTTGCACCTGAGCCTCCTCCGAGCCGTAAGCCCTATTGTGCTAGTTTTAATTGCTCTATGAATTTAATTCTGTGATAAGCCACAATTCACTTCTCCATTCTCCTGCTCTCTCTTTTTTCCTTTTCTCCAGCATTTGGCACCGGCGAAGGGCTGGCCCTCCAGCCCAGGTGCTGGGCTGCATGAACACCATAGCCCCTGACCCAAGACTATCAGTGAACAACCAGCCACATCCCCCAGCCCCTCTCATTTTTGCAGTGGTAGCCTGAACCAGGGTTGCTTTATGCCTCTATACCTACACCTCTGCTGTTTCTTCCCTTCCCTGCCAGGCAAACTCCTCCTTGCCCTTTAAGGGCCAGCTGAAATCTCTCTCTCTTTGAAAATAACCCTGAATGAAGGAGTTATTGTATTCTTTTCTCTGTGGGTTCCTAGGGCCAGCACAGAGCTCAGTACTGCAGGCACTTCTAATTGTTTGCTGGATGGCTCAATGCAAGACCACTCTGGTGGGGGAGATATAGGTTAACAGGTTAGAACAAGGCACCTCCTTGGGCACTTGTGGGATTAGCAGAAAGCTATGGAAAGTTCTTATTTGCAGGTAAACTCACTTCCCCCACAAACTCACACACATGTGCATATCACTCATAGTACTTGTACAAAATTAACTTGTACCTACTCAGAAAGCCACCACAGTTAAACTCAAACCTTAGAGAGAATTTGAAGAGGAATAACTACCTATGAATATGCCTGGGTCTCTCCCCTTGCCCCCTCTGCCATACCATTAGTGGCTTTTCATGGGTCTCACTCAGGCTGGCCTTGCACATAAACCCTCTGCATCCTCACCCTCAGTCCTCCTCTTATTGTTCAAAAGAGCAGCCTAGACTGGAAGGTGGACTCTAGGAGATGCTAACATGGACCACCTATGTGGATGACAGACAGCAATTGGACATGTCTCTTGCCTCCCCCCACTTCTACACTCAGGGCTTAGGCTGGGGAGCTGACCTGACACCTGTGGGGTCATCGGCATTGATAACTGACCATCCTGAGACCCAGGATTCATAAGGAGGACTGAGCCTTGGACTCCAACTCCTCACCCATAAGTTTCTCATCTGCAAATGGAGAGACTGGAGCAGAGGATCTCTAGCTGAGAGAAAAATCAACCCTTTACAACCCTTCCCATCAAGCGGATCAGGGCGAGGACGGTACGGCAAGGCAGGGCCGAGCTCGTGGAAATGAGGCTCAGGACACCCTTCCTGCTCCCATGCCATGCTGGCTCCATCTCCTTGGAAGGGTCCCCTCTGCCAAGCTCTTTGGTGGGATTTGCTGCAAAAGCAAAGGAATCTTTGACACAGCGTTCCATTTCTGATGTTCGGGAAAACAAATGCTCAGCCCCCTTCTTTGTGTCTGCAGAATGCTGTATGTTGTGCTTTTTAAAAATTTATATATATATATTTACTTTTTATTTTATTTTTAAAACAATTTTGTAATTCTGATTTCCAGAATTTTATGTATTTTCCACAATAGTTTCTCCCCCTCCACTAATAAAAGAAAATGACGACACAGAGGATTTAAATAAAAATGCCTAATTACTTATTTGCCCAAGAGAGCTGAGCAATTATGCCTGCAAAACACCTGGCATGTTATTACCCTCTGTGAAATATTTTAATTTTCCTCCAAGAGGATTTCAAACAATCCATGGTTGCAAATGGCAGAGTTGCCTCCCCCATAATTCAACATAATTCAATTTGTTTCCATGAACTTGAGCTCTGAAATTGCCTACATGCATTACCAAGAATCAGGGGCCCATCCTTTTCTCTTTTGGCTTTTTTAATCTTGACAAACCCAGTGGTTTTGCTATTGCTGTAGACTTTCCAAGAGCCTTTTTATCCCCAGTGCTCCAATTCTGTAGGGAGTTAGGTGTGGGTATTATTCTGTCCTGATGGACAGGAAGCAGGCCCAGCAGGGAAATAACTTTTTCGTGGTCACAGATCTGCTGATGATAGGCCTGGGCCTTTTCCCAAGCCTCCTGACTTCCTGTGCAGGGTTCCTGGTGTGGACACTGAGCCCTTTAGGAATGTTTAGTGCAGCCACAGCTGTAACTTTGAGAGGACAATTCATGTTCCTGTTTTGGGATACTTGGGAGTAAATACATCCAAGATCAAGGAATGATGACTTGAAGAACTACAAGTTATAAATAACATCTGGAAAGTGAGATTAAAAAAATGTAGCTGGGATGTACCACCTATTAGGGTAGCTATTAAAAAAAAATAAGACAGAAAACAAGTGTTGATAAGAATACAGAGAAACTGCAGCCCTGTACGCTGTGGGTGGGAATGAAAATGGTGCAGCTGCTTTGAAAATCAGTATGGTGGTTCCTTAAAAAATTAAATGTGAAATTACCATAAGATCCAGCAGTTCTACTTCTGGGTATATACCAAGAAGAATTGAAGGCAGGAACTTGAAGAGATATTTGTACACATATGTTCATAGCAGCATTATTCACAATAGCCAAAAGGTGGAAACAACCTAAGTGTCCGTTGACAGATAAATGGATAAAGAAAATTTGGTTTATACGTACAAGGCAATATTATTCAGCCTTAAAAAGGAAGGGAGTTCTGACACAGGCTATCACATGGATAAACCTGAGAATATTACAGTAAGTGAAAACATAAGCCACTCACAAAGGAAAGATACTGTATAACCCCACTCATATGGAACCTAGAAGAATCAAATCCATAGAAATAGAAAGTAGAATGGTGGTTGCCAGGGGATGTGAGGAGGGAGAAATAGGGAGTTAGTGACTGATGGGCAGAACTTCAGTTTGGGAGATGAAAAGTTCACGGATGGATGGTGGGGATAGTTACAATGTCAATCTACTTAATACCACTGAACTATACACTTAAAAACAATTAAGATGATACTACTTTATGTTAAATGTATTTTACCACAATTTTAAAAAGCTCTAAAAAATCCCCCCCACAACAACCCAACAATAGGAGCAAGATAAATGGCAGCAACTGCAACACGATGCTGCTTCTGAGTCCATTTGAAACCACCTCTCGGCTCACTGGCTGTGCCTGGTGGCCTTGCCTCCTCACCCCTTTGAAGACAGCCACTGGCTCCCAGTGCTGGTGGCCCAGCCAGCCTCCACAGCAGCAGCAGTGACCATTAAAAATATATATTTTGTTGATTTTTTACAGAGAGGAAGGGAGAGGGATAGAGAGTTAGAAACATTGATGAGAGAGACACCGATTCTACTTGGTGTCTCACCCCCCACTGGGGATATGCCTGCAACCAAGGCACATGCCCTTGACTGGAATCAAACCTGGGACTTTTCAGTCCATAGGCTGACGCTCTATCCACTGAGCTACACCGGCCAGGGCGCAGTGACCATTTTTTGAACACTGACTCTGCTCACCACTTTATTAAGCTCCTCACGTGTATCATCTGGTTGTGGGAGGCAGGCTGCTGTTATTTCCACTTTACGGTTGTCCACATGAAGGCCCAGAGAGGTGAGGTCACCCTGCCAGGAAGCAGCTAAGGTTGGATTTGCCCCCAGGTGCTCTCCCAGCAGCCCTGCCTCTCTGCACTAGCATTGGCGATTGCTCATTGACTAGGTAACAGGTTGGAGAATGGGGTGTGTGTGCCTGTCTTGCTTATTGCTGCTTTCCACTGTGTGGTAACCAATGAGTAAACAGATATGTTTGTGTTTGTGAGTGGGCTGCTGCCCATGGGAGGCCAGATGGGTTGGAATTTTGTCAGAATCTTTGCCTCCATAAAGGCCTACCTCCTCAGGAGCTTCTCAGGTGCCAGGCCCCCTGAGGAGCATGAGGCAGCGGGACTGAGCCGGTGAGCCGCAGTGGCTTCCCCGAGGCTGGAAAAGCAGAAGGTGGGTGCAGCGTCCAGCGTGATAGATGGGACAGGCTAAAACCCTGGGGAAAGCAAAGTCTTTGGGGATCCTCTCAAGCTCACCAATGCATTGTGCATCTCTGTGTGTGGCATGTACACTGAGTGGCCAGATTATGATGATCTCTGAACACATAATAATCTGGCCATTCAGTGTATGTATGTGTGTATGTTAAAAAATATCTATATCTATATCTAATCTATATCTATATCCATATATATAGATAGATAGATATTAGAGGCCTGGTGCATGAATTTGTGCGTGGGTGGGGTCCGGCCAGCCTGGCCATGGGGAGGGGACATGGGTGGTTGGCCAGCCTGCCTGCTGGTCGAACTCCTGGTCAAGGGGACAATTTGCATATTAGCCTTTTATTATATAGGATATACACTGAGTGGCCAGATTATTATGTGTTCAGAGATCATAATAATCTGGCCACTCAGTGTATATGGTGCATTGTGTATATATATGATATGTGTGTTATGTATACGTGTGTAGTATACTGTGTGTAAGTGTGTGAACATTGATGTATGTGTGTGGTATGCATGTGGTATGATCTATGTGTGGTATATGTATGAGTTGTGTTTATATGCATAGTGTGTGATATGTGCATATGGATGTATTTGTGTGTGTGGTGTGTGTTTTGTGTATGTGTGTGTGTAGGTTGAGGGATAAGATGTAGGGATTAACAGCTCTGTTAAAAATTGGAATTCCCTAAGGTTATTTGCTTTAAACTCTTCTCCCAGAGATAGTATTTGCAAAACAAAACAAAACAACCATCAAACCGAAACCAAAACCTACACCAAAAACCCCACATACAGCCAGCCTCACACGCTTGCTGAACTCAATACAGAGGCCCTGCCATTTCGTATACCAGACCTCCACTCCCTCCCCCTCCCCCACCTTGCCATCTTAATGCCCTGCAAAGTCATTTCCAGAGTCTGCCATGCCTCTGGCACCCCTCACTTGGCCAGAGCCAGTTTCAGAGCGTGGCTTGACTGGGGGACTTTGAGGTTCATTCAGATACTCAGTTGAGCCAGGAGATATGGTTCAGGAGTTGCCTCTCTGCTTCCCAGAGTCAGCACCTCCTCCCCCTTAACTGTGCTTCACCTCCTGGGGGTGACCGAGGCTCTCTGGGCTCCGCAGCCACCTCAGTTTAGAGATGGGTGTGCTGAGGACCTGGGTGTCTAACTGGGTGAAGGTGGCTTATTCATTCAGGAAAACCATCCTGCCAGGAAAGTGCTTCCTGCTCCTTCGAAGCCTCAGAACACTCTAAGGGTTGCAGGGAGGTTTGCCTTTCTCTGAGTAGGTTATGTTTTCAGAAATATGCCGTAACTTTCCAACAACTTAGCTTCACAAGCACCCATCCTCAGTTTAATAATTCAAAAGTTAACAGTAGTGTCAACCTGCTTTGAAAGAGGACTCATAAAATATGAAATTAAAGGTCACTTAGGTGGTTTCAGTATGCAGAATAAATTCGGGCAGAAACGGAGAATGTTTTCTAAGAAAGCCCCTGTGCCTGGGAAGTCTGAGGAAGGAGCTATCTCCCTCTAACGCTCAGCTGTGCTCTCAGAAGCAGCAGGGCGAGGAGAAGAAGCTGGGAGAAGTCTTGATGTTTAAAGAGTCGGAGACGGCAAAGGAAATTGGAGCGGGTGTCAGGATTTCTGAGACAGGGAAGCAATTTCTGCCTAGAAGATGACTCATGCAAGCTTTTCTCCGAGGGCAAGTTTAGTTCCTAACGGTTAGAAGTAAGAGTGGAAAGAAAAAAAGCTGCTGCCATCCTCAGAAGCGATGGGGTTGAGGCTGGCCCTCTGGAGGGTCCTGCTGGGCTCCCTACCAATAGCCCTGGCCTTCCTACCACCCTCCACCCATGTCTGGAGTGGTTCTGAGCACTTACTAAGGGTTGATCTGCTGCTCCCCAGCTCCCTCCCCTCCCGCAAGCCCTTCCAGCCTCACCTCTCATTATTCCAACCTAGAGAGAGACAAGTCCCGGCCACAGGACCCTACATTTTCCAGATAAGTCATACATCTTCAGGTCTTTATAAGGCTATGCCCCTTTGCCCACTCGGTAAACTCCTTCAGAATTCTCTGGGCCCAACTCTGCCATTTGGTGGTTAAGTTACTTGATGTTTGTGCATCTCAGTTTCTTAAGCTGCAAGATGGGAATGCTCATATTTGCCTGATTACCTGGAATGGGTGCGGAGGGTAAAGCAAGACAGTGACTGGCAAAGCAAACCACAGAGGCTAAGGCTCAGAAAGAACCACAGGGGCAATGAGAGTAATAATCGGTGTGGACCAAGTGCTGGGAAATCCACACATATTTCTCATCTGATCTTCACAGCGGCCCCAGAACTGCCTTAAAGCCAAGGTGCAGCCAGGTGAGTTGGGCAGGGAGTGGTGGGGTGTACTGGCTCTGGATCTCATAGACCTGAGTTCTAGTTCTGGCTCAGTCTCTTATCTGCTCTGGGATGCTGGGCACATTTTATAACTCCTCCCAGCTTCAGTGTGCATAACTATGGATTAAACATGTGATGTCACCTACCTCAGGGGGTTGTGGTACAAGGCAATATGGTGTAAGCACACAGCATTGAGCCTGGCTAAGTGGATGTTAGTGATTATTTACATTACCTTACAAGACTGGAAAACAGAGGCTTGAAGAGTTTAAGTAACTTGCTAAGGTCACACTCAATGATTGCTGGAGCCTGGAGTTTAAATCCTGGTCTAATGGACTTTAGAGCCAAATCTCTTTTTTTTTTTTTTTTGGTTTTCTTTTTTTCTTTTTTTCTTTTTCTTTTTCTTTTTTTAATAGCTTTATTGTTCAGTTTATTACTTACATTTTTCCCCAATAGCTCCCCTCCGCCCAGTACCCATCCCACTCTACGCCCTCACCTCCCCCCACCCTCTGTCCTCTCCCATAGTTGCATGACCCCTGTCCAGTCTCTTGCTGTACTTCCCGCACCCTTCCCCTCACCAAGCATTATCAGTCCATTCCCTCTCCATGTCCATGATTCAGTTCTATTCCTCATTTTATCCTGATCCTCTGGTTGCCAATTCACTTGATTTTTAGATTCATTTGATAGATGTGTACCTGTTGTTCGAGATGTACATTTTTACCTGTTTCTTCTTCCTCTTCTCAAATAATACCTTTCAGCATTTCATATAGTGTTGGTTTGGCGGTGATGAACTCCTTCAGCTCTTTCTTATCTGTGAAGCACTTTATCTGACCTTCAATTCTGAATGACAGCTTTGCTGGATAGAGCAATCTTGGTTGTAGATTCTTGCTGTTCATCACTTTGAATATTTCTTGCCACTCCCGTCTGGCCGGCATCGTTTCTGTTGAGAAATCCGCTGACAGTCGTATGGGTGCTCCCTTATAGGTAACCAACTGTTTCTCTCTTGCTGCTTTTAATATTCTCTCTTTATCTTTTGCTCTTGGCATCTTAATTATGATGTGCCTTGGTGTGGTCCTCTTTAGATTCCTATATTTTGGGGTTCTGTGCACTTCTTGGGTTTTCAAGTCAATTTCTTTCACCAGGTGGGGGAAGTTTTCAGTCACTATTTCTTCTAGTAGGTTTTCATTATCTTGCTCTCTCTCTTTTTCTGGCACCCCTATTATTCTGATGTTGGTATGCTTGAGGTTGTCCCAGAGGCCCCTTATACTATCTTCAATTTTTTGGACTCTTTTGGCTTTCTGCTTTTCCAGCTGAGTGGATTTTGCCTTTTTGTATTTCAAATCTTTGACTTGGTTTTTGCGGTCGTCTGGACTGCTTTTAGGTCTTTGTATAATATTTTTTGTTTCAGTCAGTATATGCTTAATTTCTAGTTGGTCTTTTATCATATCCTTGTAAGCGTTGTTCATTTCTTTGTAAGTGTTATTTATTTTGGCATAGTTCTCATTAATTTTATCCGCCTTATCTAGTAGTCTCTTCATAAACCTAATTACTGTGGTTTTAAACTCTATGTCTTATCGTCTTTTTTCCTCCATTTCTTTCACAGCTGAGTTCTTTCCTTTTCTCTGCATTGTTGCTGTTTTCCTGAGTTGGTTCCTTAGCGGTGTGTGATAGGTATCCTGTATCCTCTAAGGAACCAGTGGCTCAGCTTCCTTTGCAGCGCGCAGCGTCAGCCCTAGGTCCGCCCTGCTTGGCGTGCAGTTTGCGTCTATTGGGGGCGCAGCATTGGGCTTGGGCCCGCCCTGCTTGGCTCGGAGTTTACGTCTAATGGGCGCGCTCCGTCGGGCTTACGTTCGCCCTTCCTGGCTCCCTCCCCGTTTCAGGTCTATGGGGCTCTCGGCGTCAGCTTATCTGTGCTTATCTGTGCGGCTCACGGGTCTCGGTGTTGGGTGGCTATGTAAATCCACCACTAGTCTCCCCGTTGCCAGACAACTCTGCCTCTCCCTAACTGAGTCTGCACAGTCAAAGACTCACTCAGGGGTGTAAAACAAAGCAGTATGGTGGTCTCCAAGCAAGTAGTTGCGCGTTCTCTGCCCGCGTTCTCTGCCCGGTTGCGCACTCCAATTTACTCGTGCACTCTCCCCAAACACACAGACCTCGGCCGCGCCGGGGATCCTCCTTTCCCCGACCTGGGAGCTCGCCTGGAACTGGGGGGTCGGTGCTGTGGGAGACCTCCGCCCTCCTCGCAGGAGAAAACCAGCCGGGCCGGCTGTCTGCCGCCCGTCCCTCACCGCTCTCTCGCGCTCCGAACCTCAAAGCTGCACACCGCTGCTCCCGAGTCACCGCCTTTACTCTCATGCGCGGAATTTCCCCACAGCCAGCTCTCCGGCGATTTCTGGGTGTTGTCTGTTTCGTTGCCAAGCTGTAGTTTCAGAATTGTTGCGTGGACAGCTAGATAGGTGCTCACCTATGCCGCCATCTTCGATCATCTCTAGAGCCAAATCTCTTAACCATCACTTCCAGGACACCTGGGTTCTAACTCCATTAGCCCTTGGGTGGCTTGGCAAAAGTCCCTCCATTCCTGGGCCTCAGAGTAAAGTGAGGGGGCTGGACCATGCGGTTTACAAGGTCTATGAATCCATGTAGATGACACCCACACAACCTATCCTTGCAAATAGTTGTCTATTGTGCTTTTTTTTTTTTTTAAATCAAAGAATAAAAGGTACTAGCTAATTGGGAGATCTCTTCATCAATGCAGACTAGAGAGCTCAGGCAATTGCAGAAGAAATCAACTCAATAAGCTGGATGTACCGAGAAAGCACTAGTATTGACCATGGGACTGGGACTAGACAATTCCTACCGTTTTCTACCACAAGAACAGGGAAGTAGAGGAAGAAATATCAGTCATGTCCTGAGCTTCTTATTATTTCATATTCATCCATCCATCACCTATATATCCATCCATCCATCCACTCATCCATTCATTCACCTTTCCATCCCACCCACCCACATCTACCTATCCCATCCATCCATCCCCCATCATTGACCCCCCCCTCTCTCTCTCTCTCACACACACACACACACACACACACACACACACACACACACACATTTATTCACCAATCAATTCGCTTACCTCACCTACCCAACCATTACTTCCTAAGAGCCTAAGCCAGGGGCCATAGAGATGACTCAGCTATGTCTCTCACTCTCAAAGTGCCCATCACCTCCATCAGAAAGCAAGACACAGGAGAATCGGTGTCTTCATGGAGGGGAAAGACAGCCCTACTCATTATCTTATTTTCCCAGGCCAGGCTTGTTCACCAACCAAAGACCAGGAAGACACTGCAGGTCCTTCCTGCCCTGCCTCCTCCTGCACAGTTTAGGATGTCCTGTTGTCTAGACTTCCCAGCCTGGTTTGGTAGAGGCTGGATTTCTGCCCTGGACTGAGTAGCCTCTGCCTCTGCTCAGGCTTCCTTTGGGCCTAGAAGGGCAGTCCCCAAAAGTCCCTTTGCCCCAAATGGCTGTCAGCCTCTGGCTGTGAATCTGGTCCTCTGGACCCTAAGGCTTCCTTCATAAGATCAAGATACTCTCCTCAACACAGCTGTGTTTAGGGTACCTGTAAGTTGTCTTTGCCACTAACTGGGTGTGTGACTTTGAGCAGGACCTTTTCCTTCTATAGCCCTGATGTCTCTGCTGTCTATTTATTTACTGAATATTTTATTGCTGAATAAAGATAATACTGATTGTACCACATGCTGATTATGTGCCTGGCACTGTGCAAAGCACATTCCATTTAAAACTCACTGCATCCCCACTATAATCTTTTAATTTCCCCAGGAAACAGAGGCATCAAGAGGTTAAATAATTTGTTTACATTCACACAGTTAGTGAGGAATTTGAACCCAGGCCATCTGGCTCCAGAAGATGAGCTTGTGTGTGTGTGTGTGTGTGTGTGTATGTGTGTGTGTATGTGTGTGTGTGTGTATCCTCATCCCAGGATATTTTTCCATTGATTTTTAGAGAGAGAGAGTGGAAAGGGGAGGGAGAGATAGAGATTGGTTGCCTCCACACATACCTTGATCAGGACCAGAGTTGGAGACTGCAACTGAGGTACTGGAATAAAATCTGGGGCCCTTCAGTCTGAGGACTGATGCTCTAGCCACCTAACTAAACTTGCCTGGACCAGAAGATGAGCTTTAACACCATCCAGTCATATCAGGAAGCTCTGCCATCCCTTTCACATTGAAGACCATCAGCCCCAGCAAGGAGAACCACATGGCTAGGGTTCCTTTAGAAAACACCCAGAGAGAGGCAAAGAGTCCTAGGATGCCAGTGCTCCAGGGACAGAAGGGGACACTGGTGCCTAAGAAGTAGCTTGGCCTGACTATAAACCAAGTTGCCTAGTTCCAAGGTCCCTAAGCTCTTTCCTGTCTCAGTAGTTTTATACCTTCTCTGCAGAGACTGACCCCTGTCCTTTCAGCTACCTGGTCACAGCCTCTGTCAACCTACATCTGGGAATGAGATTTTAGTTTTGCTTCCAGGGCTAAGAAACGCTGCCTACTTGAGATTTATCACTGCAGTGAAGTGCTGTAGCCCTCCAGGCGGGTCCCACAACTCCCTTTACTGTAATTGCATAACATATATCTCAATCCAAATGGCCGCCCCTTCACCCAAAGCCTGCTCTGGGACTCACCTTTTTCCTCTGTCTGAAGGTCAGACCATTAGAGGACCTCCATTATTTTAGAAAGGCCTGGAAAATGGAATAAAGCACCCCCTACTTCCCCTCCCCCGAATTCCAAACTGAGCCTGGGGGTGAGGGTGCAGGGGCAAGACAAAAAAATTTCATCATTTCTGGTATCACTCCGGATTCTCTCACTATCTGCATGCGTCCTCCCAACCTACTTTTCTCCCTTTGTCAGGTCTTCCCACAGCCTGCAGCTCTGCGTACAGTTCTTGCAGCCCCAGTATATGGAGGCAGGAGCTGCCTCCTCTTCCTCCCCCCACCAGCCCTTGGACCTTGCTGCTGACTCTTGTTCTCCCAGCTCCCACAGCCCAACCTGATCATGAAGGTTCGAGAGGGCTCAGGGGCAGAATGGAGAGGGCAGAGTAGGGCACAGTTGGAGGGTTAGCAAAAGCTCACCCGCTCACCCAGACGCTCACATGCAAAAAAGTCCACCTTTCTGGGGTGCCAGCTGACCTCTGGATGGACAATTCTGTTTCTCCTCCTCCAAATGCTCAAATGCCAGTGAGTTACAAAAAAGGCAACCTGCGCTTCTAAACAAGTAGAGATTACAGCATGATGAGTCATGGCAGTTTAGCTGAGGCAGGAACGCGGGAGTTTTTCTTATCAAAGCTAGGAATACCCTACTGTTACTAACAACAGTGTCACTGGTGGTAGATTGTGAAAAGGGCCATAATTAGTCTCCTCTTCGAATCCATGCCCTGTGCAATGTGAATTTGCATTTTCTTCCATTAAGAAATGGAGTCTGTTTCCCGACTCGTTGAATCTGGGCAGGTCTCTTGACTTGTGTTAGTCAATAGAATGTAGCATAATGACAATGTGAACAAGCCCAGTATTAAGACAACGGGCCCCAAATGGTGTCACTTGTGCTAAGCCTGCATCACTAAACTGAGCATAACACCTAGCCTAATTGCAGTTTCAGCCTCTCCTAGGCACTTCATCTTAACCAGTCAATCTGGAATTTCCTAGTCAGCCCCAGTGAGGGAATTCACCTGACCGTCCCCCCTGTCCCCCATAGGCAGGTTACCTAAGCCTGAAACAAACACCCTTTTCCTCTCCTGCCTGTAAAAGCCTTCCATTTTATACAGCTTCTACTTTCTAAATGGGATGGTGACTCATGAATCACTCAATAAAGCCAATTAAGATATTTAAATTTTACTCAGTTGAATTTTTGTTATTTAACAAATTTGGTAGCATCAATGGTATCCAAAGCAAACTTCTGGAGGCATCCTGGGAGAATGAGAAATATAAGTGTGGTACCCCCACAAAGCCTTTGAGTTCATGGTCTTTCTTGCCATTTCAGAGGGCTGTGGGCAAATACCATGTTTCTGAGCTCTGCTTTCCTTGCATTGTGCTGCTGATCTAAACGGCATTCCACAGTTTCCTATTTGATTAGACACCCAGCCCTTGAGTCAGTCCCAAGACCCACATGGGAACTGTAGGGGCAGTTCCCAGTTCCCCATTTATGTTAAGTCCTCAGCCCACAGTCCCCATTTATTGAGGTCTGTTGGTTTGATCTTTTCCCCAAATCCCAGATTCCATGTAGGAAACTCTTGGTGGTTCTGCCTAAAGTTGGACTGTGTCCAAGTTAAAAAAAAAAAATTGGACTCGGTCTGGGATTGGACTGCACCTGACTTGAGCTGGACTGGGTCCAGTAGGTAAAGGTTGTTGCTAATGGGAATCTTGGAAACCACAAGAATCTGTGGGAATTGGCTGAACATTTAAGAGCTATTAGAAATGTCAGGGGGGAACTCTTTGTAAAGTATATAATTGTCTAACCACTATGCTGTACATCTGAAACTGATACAAAATAATATTGAATATAAACTGTAATTGAAAAAAATAAGTAAAAGGAGCTATTAGAACACTCACCACTTAATGCAAAGATTCCCATGTTAGGATAAATTGGTCACAGATCTGGTTAGATCGACCCTAGGTCAGCCTGCCAACCTTAAGAAAATTTCTGTGTAACAAGGTCACTGCAAAACACAGCACAATCCCTAAACCAGCAACATGTCCCTTTAAGGTATTATTTTGGGTTTGAGAGACCCAAAAGCTCTGCTGAAAAGAGATGGAATCCTTAAAATCTAAAGACTTAAGTGTAGCACCTTCCAGCAGACCTACTTATCTACACTAATAAAAGAGTGACATGCAAATTGACTATACCTTCACAACACCCACCAGCCAATCAGGAGTATGCAAATTAACCCAACAAAGATGGCAGGTTAATTTGCATACACAGGCACCCAGCAGCCGGCATTCTGCACTGCCCCAGCCTCTCCAGGCCTCTGGGCAGCATGGGAAGGCAGAAAGAGTGGAAAGCGGCTCCAGCCCAGAGCGAAGGTGGTGCCGGCAGCCAGGGAAGGGAGGTCCATTCTTGCACAAATATTTGTGCATCGGGCCTCTAGTTTTATAACTAAGAACTATGGTCCCAGAAGTTATAAATAGCTACAGAAATGGCAAATCTTACTAAGCTTATTTTGTTCTTAGAGCTTGGCTTGGTAACTGTCAGGTTGGAGGCCCCAAATATAGGCAGACAGAAATGTGGGCTGTACTCCATTTGTGGCTGGGGTCACATCACACCGCTGTGAGCCCTCAGAGGTATTACAATGGCCATTAGGAGAGTCTTCCAACGAGATAAGATCATTTCAGACGTGCACTTTGAAGTGAAGGCTCCCAAATTAAACAGAATGTGATACCTACTTTAATTGGCACGCAGAAACTTCCAAAGGTCTACAAAATTCCAAAATAGCTCCACTGAAAGTTTCAGGCAAAAGTTAAGGAAACACATTAAATAGACAGGTATTTATATCAAAATGCTATAAAATGGGCATAACCCTTACTGCTCCCCTCTTCCCTCCTTCATTTGAGTACTTATCCTAGTAATCCTCTGTCTGAATTGTCTTTCCTCTCACTACAGACCGTAAACAAAATTCTGCCAAGGTAAAGGCCCTACAGACACCCCTGAATCTACCTGCGAAGGAGGGGCCCCATATGGACCCCTCTTAGAGTTGATGAGCCTCTGAGGAATTCTCTGGTAAATGGCTACATTAGTCCCTAAAACAACTGAGGGGGGACTAAACTTAAAATTAATTAAAAACAAACAAACAACCTTGTCCAATAATGGCAAACACAGTATTGAAGTTGTACTCTCTACTTTATACCCCACTCAGAACTGCAGGTGGGTACCTGGAAAAACTGGTAGAAGCCAGCTGAAGGTGAAAATTCTTACTAGAGTCAGCTCTGTCTGATCTGTCTGTAGTCCCCAGTAGAGAGAGGAAAATGAAATGTCTTTTACACCCTCTTTGGGGGTCCCTCTTGAGTCCAAGGGTTGTTCAATACTGCCAAAAGTATTTTTATTGTTGTGAATCCTCACCCAAGGATTTTTTTCCATTGATTTTTAGAGAGAGTAGAAGAGAGGGAGGGAGGGGGGAGAGAGAGAAACATTGATGTGTGAGAGACATATCAATTGGTTGCCTCCCACGCGTACCCCAGCCCAGATACCTGACCTTGACTGGGAATCAAACCTGAGGGCCAACACTTTAACTATTGAGCCACACGGGCCAGGGCTGCCAAAAATATTTCCTGTTTGTCCTGACTAAAAACTACAAAGTAGATCTGTGGTTAGAATTTGGCTGAATTGCAGAGCTTGATAGAAAAATGTCTAGGCTTTTTCCCCTAAGTTCAAATAAAAACTATGAACACAAAGGGGACTATAAAACCTTTTAAAGCCCTTGTAAAAGGATTTGTGGGTAGATCAATCTATGATGTCATTTAAATTGCAAACCAGTTTCTTGGGGGAAATGAGAGCAACTGTCCTTGTCTTATACATCTTTGCCAAATGAGAAATAAACTCTAGAGGCAGTTGAAAGTTCACCTATTTCTTTCAGCAATCCCCAAACCTCCCCTGTTCATCTCAAAGGCTTGTAAATAGTGGTTTTGAGAAACCCAAGTCCTTGGAGGAACTTGCAGTCCTTCCCTGTGTCTTTGAGATATGAATGTTTTATAGACTTCAGAGGTTACTCCTATCAGAAAGAAAATGAAAGGTGGAAAGGTCATTTGAAATTCAAATGAATGAAAAAATCATGTGCCTTCTCCACAAATAGTAGAAAAAACTTAAGCCATCTGAGCAAACTTAATTTATTCCAACTATCTATATTTATTCCATATCTAAAAGCGTAATATGCTAATTAGACCTGACGTCCTTCTGGATGAACTTCCGGACCAAGCCGTGGCTGCGAGGGAAGCCCGGGTCCCGGGTGCCAGAGGGAAGCCAGTGCTGGCAGCCGAGGGAAGGAAGGACTACTTTTGCAGGAATTTCGTGCATCGGCCTCTAGTTGTTTTATAATTAGTGAATTTTATATTACTGTACATGTCTCATGGCTAAAAACTTAAAATGAGATTTCTGAAACTAGTATAATATTGAATGTCAACTGTAATTGAAATAAAAATCATCTATGTTTCCTGTTGTCTTTATCAGGATTTCGGTTACGTAAGTAAATCTCTGAACTACGGTAGTCTTCTCAATATTAGAAAAGCTAAGTTTTGCTCAGAACTACGCAACCTTATAAATTTGCCTGTAAAGTCCTTATTTTCACTTTGGTTAAATAGATAAGTATTGTTTCACAGTGAGCTATGATTCTACTTAATTAGTGTTTGAAATTTTATTTTTGGTATTTTTGACAAACTTTCCCCAAATCAAATCCTAAATTAATTCTTTTTAAACTTGAATTAACTTTGGGATTTTCTACAAGGTCCTTGAAACATCTCAAGAGATTTGTTCTTTCTCCTTATAAAAAACTAATTAGGCTTATTTGAATGTGTTAAGTCATATGGGAAGCACCGTAAAAGAAGTAATACTAAGCCTTCTTTATGTTGAATGGGTATATGCTGTGAGTGTTTCAGAAATTGTGTGAAATTCTTGGAAATCTGATATGTCCTGGTTGATGTCATCAGTTATAATTCCTGTTATCATGTTAAATTGTTATATATTACAGAGATAACCAAATTTCCTTGTCAATTCCATTATAATGAGCTCTTATTAGATCCTTAATAAGGGCATTTAAGGAGTCTGGTCATTACAGAGAGATATTGTTTTACTCTGGTGCTTTTAGAAACGTGTTCCTGCAAAAGTGCTTCCTCTTTGAGGAGATTCATGAAAGAACGTTGACTAGTACAGTTCTCTGATGCCTTCAGGATCTTAAAATGAACTGGATAAAAATCTCTGGAAAAACTGGATCAACCAGAACTAAGATTTATTAACACAGGACTAAATGAACTGAGGAGGATGATAATTTTTGACTTCTTGTTTGAAGCATCGGTGGTTCTCTAATGTTTTGCTTTACCAGTCTTAAGGAAACTTTTTCCCTATTAAAATTTTTTTTTAAGGTTGAACTTTATTTGTTTATTGACCATTTTCCTGTTGAATTATTTACCCATCCCTTTTGCCTATTTTTATGGGATAATTAAGTTTTGGTGTTTTTTGGTTTATGGGATTTCTTTATATAGAAACAAATTTATTTAAGATGAAATTTCTTGTTAGAAAGGATAGGACTGATTGGTCTCCCTTATCAGGCGATGTTTATCTCTGTGATTTTTGGTGAGAAGACCCTGTCTTTTCACTCTCAGAAGAAAAGCCCTATTAAAATTTTTTTAATTGATTTTAGAGAGGAAGGGAGAGGGAGAGAGATAGAAACATCAATGATGAGAAAGAATCATTGATTGGCTGCCTCCTGCATGCCCCACACTGGGGACTGAGCCTGCAACCTGGGCATGTAGCCTGAACAGGAATTGAACCGTGACCTCCTAGTTCATAGGTTGACACTCAACCACTGAACCACACTAGCCCGGCAGGACATTTTTTCTCTTTAACTATCAATAATTTGGCAAGATATATCTATGTAAACAAAGATGAAAATTTACTTTTTGCCCCCCACCTTATTTCTTCAGAATTGTGAGCTCTTGAGTATTCATTTCATGACAACATAGTTAAGCCCAATGACAATTTGTTCTTGTAACAGGACACAGAGGGAAATATTGGTTTTATTACTAAAGCTTTGACTAGACTATCACATTTGAGAAAGAAGTGCATAGACTCAGACATGAACAGATGATATTTATTTTTTGGTTAATCATCACCTGAGGATATTTTCCCATTTATTTTTAGAGCGAGTGGAAGGGAGGGGAGAGACAAGAGAGAGAGAAACATCAACTTGAGAGAGACACATTGATTGGTTGCCTCCTGCACACCCCTGACCAAGGTGGTGTCTGCAATCGAGGTATGTGCCCTTACCGGAATCAAACCTGAGACCCTTCAGTCCAGAGGCCTATGCTCTATCCACTGAGCTAAACCAGCTAGGACTAACCAGATGATTTTAAGGCCAATAAGTCCCCTTGGGAAAACTAGCCTTGGTACTTTGCTTACAAGTTTCTGGTAAAGCAACCACTATTCTTTTTGCTCTTATGTAAATAATCAGAGCAAGTCTAATACAAAAAAAATAGTTTTGCTGTGATTATCTTTGGAAAAGAGAAATGGGTTAACTATAGGAGAAAATTTTTTTTGCATCTTTGTCTGTATTAGATTCTAATCCTTGCCACCAACCAAGCAAAGTCAGTTGTCTTTGAGGTTTTGTTATATGCCTGTAAAGTGGATTGGAACTTAAATTCTGCTAGTTTTCTAAAAAAAATTGGCTACCTGTATCCAAACTAATGTTTCCAATTTTCTCCCACCCTCTGATCTGGCCTTAAATCTTCTGGGAAATGTCCTTCTCACTATCCAGATGGCAGGCCGAACTCAGGGACTCGAGCCTTGTAAACACAGCTCACAGCTGATGAAGGCTCCACCTGACATCTGGTCCTGCACAAATGCTGAAGACTCCACATCAAATTGATTGGGAAGAGATTAGCTGACATCCATGTAGACTGTTTTCTTTGATGATGATGGGTCAAGACTTCATACTTTAAGCATGAAACCCTCTCTCTGTTTCATTCCTTAACTCTGGTATTGGCCTGGAAAGATAACGCCATAATCCTTATCTCCCAGGACATTGCTAAGGGGGGTGGGGGGGGTAACCTCTGGAATTTCAAACAACTTTTTGTTTCCCGCTAGGAGATTGACTTCCAGAACGCCCTGAAACCCTAAGTGACCCCTGGCTTTAACAGGCAAGTGTAACAATCCCTGCAAAAGAATCCATTAGGAAGTAGTTTGTGCCCTGACAGGATTTTCCTGTCTGTGGCAGTCATCATTTTCCTTGGGCCTCCGAATGCTTCGATGGCGGGCACTCAGCTGGGTAACACTTCCTAGGTCCTCAAATTAAGCCCCTGACTGTTTACAAAACAAAGTAGGACTCCTCATTGGTCAACCCCACTGAATTTGCATTGTTGAGCTAGAAAGGACCTACCAGAAGGCCTTCATAACTCAGGTTCACTTCCTTTGGGAGGGCTCTCCTTCCCTGGTTAGGAGTCAATGTAAATGAGGTTATGATTAGAAACCTCTCCTAAACTCTTGAGGATATTGAGAATCCACTGCTAAAATGATAGCTACCCAAGAAAAATCCTAGACTCTCTGGCCAAAGTTGTTTCTGATAATAGTCTCCTATCAGCTTGTAGCTGAGCAGGAAGGTGTCTTATTAACTGTGGCCAACACCACCTGCTGCACCTGGATTAACACTTCTGAGGAAGTTGAAACTCAATTACATAAATCCACTGAGCAGGCTACTGGGCTTAAAAAGGTGATACCTTCAGTGGGGAATTCCTTTAACCTATTTGATTTTAATTGTTTTAGATCTTGGGGACCATGGCTCCAAAATGCACTCTAGATACTGGGAATTACCCTGTTTATCATAGCCATAGTAGTCTCCCTGGCATGCTGTAGTCTCTCAAAGGCTTTAAGTGCATGCTTGCAGCCACTAACCAAACAGATTATCTTCCTAAGACTGGATCACCAGAAAATGAAAGACGAGAGGTGACTGGCTTCAAAATTGTGAACTTCTGAAGTTGTGGCCTGTGAATAACACAGAAATTCAGCCAGGACCTTCTAATCACACAGAGTGAGGTCAGTAAAAGCCGTGAGAAATACAAAGTGGTAGCTGACAGTGGTTAATGCCCTAAAGTATCATTCTCTCATTAAGCTGAGAGTTTGGTCAAAAGGGGGAATTGCTAGAAAAGAGGCAAGAGGCCCCAAACAGAGTCCTTTGTGCTAAATTCACATCACCAAACCCATACTTAATGCTTAACCTAATGGCAGTTTCAGCCTCAATCTGGAATTTCCTGGTCAGCACTAGTGAGGGAATTCATCTGATAACTCCCTTCTGAACCCCAAAAGTAGGTTACCTATGCCCGAAACAATCCACTCTCTTCCCCTTTTCCCTATAAAAGCCTTCCATTTTGTACAGCTCCTCAGAGCTTCTTTCTATTTGCTAGATTGAGTACTGCCTGGTTCATGAGCCATTCAATAAACCAGTAAGATCTTTAAATTTACTCAGGTGAATTTATATTATTTAACAATAGACAAGCCTGAAGGAGGTGGGGGCTGATCACAAAGAGCAGAGATGAGCCATCCAGCAGAGGCCATTCTCATCAGTCTCCAGTCCTGCCAAGATTAGCCCCAACAAGACCAGAAGAACCACCCAGCTAAGCCCAGTTCGAATTGCTACCTCGCAGAATTGTGAGCTAAATATAGTTTTGATCTGAGTCAGGAAGTCTTGGAGTAGTCTGTTCTGTAGCAAAAGCTGACTAATAAAAAAATGTTGTTTTTTTTTCTTTAAAACGATTCTTTTAAGGGGATGGACAATGACAGGATTTTAAAAAGACAATAAAGGAATAAATGATGATGGAAGGAGATGTGACTTTGGGTGGTGAACACACAATACAATATACCAATGATGTATTATAGAATTATACACTTGAAATCTATATAATTTTATTAACCAACGTTATCCCAATAAATTCAATAAAAATTAAAAAACACACTCTTTCATAAAAATGACAAATATATATACACACAGGGTGGGGCAAAAGTAGGTTTACAGTTGTTTGTATGTGAAATAATACAATAATTAATAAATAATACAAGAATAAATTCTGTGTTTCATGTACTCATAACTGCAAACTTACTTTTGCCCCACCCTGTATTTTTGGTCATACAAACATAAAAGCTAAGTCAAAAAGAATCAAGTCACTTGCTATCTGACCACCTGAAAATACATCAGCAGGATTTAGAAATATGAAACATGTTGCTGAACCTGCCCAGTACTTCTGCATCCCCCATGGAGATGGCTCTCTGTAGTGGAGACTATACCACTTACCAGAATCTTGGTGGTGTAGGCGCTGTTGATGGCAATGGCATTGACCAACAGCTCCATGGTCTTGGCATTGATGGAGCTGGGGTCCGGGATCTCCTTATAGTGGACATCACCAAGGTAGGCCTGCACTACTGTCATGCGATTGGTGGTCAGCGTGCCCGTCTTGTCTGAGCAAATGGCTGTGGCATTGCCCATGGTCTCACAGGCATCCAGGTGGCGTACCAGGTTGTTGTCCTTCATCATTTTCTGGGGGAGGGGCATGTGAGAGGGTGACAGTGAGAAGAGAGAGATGGGGTGCTGGGGTGCCAGGAGCACTGGGTGAACACATAGTAAAAGAGGAAGGGCTGCTATAGTCTGTTCCTTTGCTTTTACATGTGCAAAGGATCATGGTTTCTAAGGCCTCTGAAACCTGGGCTCCTTTGTGTGTGCCACCCTTTTCCTCCTTTTTATTAGCTGAGCCATTTAAAAGAATTGGTTGCCCTGGCCAGTCTGGCTCAGTTGGAGCATCCTCTCATACACTAAAAGGTCACGGGTTTGATTCCCAGTCAGGGCATGATCCCCAGTCAAGGCAGCTGATTGATGTTTCACTCTCACATTGATGTATGTTTCTTTCTCTCCCTCCCTCCCTTTTCTCTCTCCCTCCTTCCCTCCTTCCTTTTTCCCTCCTGTCCCTCTCTCCCTAGCTCTCTAAAATCAATAAAAGCATGTTCTTGGGTGAGGATTAAAAAAATAAAAAATAAAAAGTTGATTGATTCTATTAATTTCGATTACAGAAGTAATCTACATTCTTTATGGAAAAATAAGGATAAGGATAAATTAAGATTAGGCCCTCTCTGATTACTTCGAATATTTTTCTCTGACACCCTAATATAACTATTTTTTATTCATTATGAATGTTCTCAAATGTACCATCTTTCTGGTTCTTGGTTTTCATTGTCACTTTGATTTCACTAAAAGTACACACATTTGGGGATATATGTGTTTATAGACACAGGACAGTATCTGGAACAATATAAAATATTAGTGTCATTGTCTTTGGGTGGTAGAACTATAGGAGAGTTTTATTGTCTTTTAAAAAATGTATAGATTTTACTTTTTTCTACAAGAAATACACACTGTAATTTGCATGATAAAAATAAAAATTTTAAAAAAATTATAGGCACATAAAAAGAAAACAAATCAATCATAAAATTACCACTTATAATTGATAGACCCCACATATCCTTTTTAAAAAATTCATAACAAAAATGAAATCCTATTATACATATTATTATTATTTTAAAATATATATACTTTATTGATTTTTTACAGAGAGGAAAGGAGGATAGAGAGTTAGAATCATTGATGAGAAACATTGATCAGCTGCCTCTTGCATACCCCATACATGTTGGATTGATTACATGTGGAATGTGCCCACAACCAAGGTACATGCCCTTGACCAGAATCGAACATGGAACCCTTGAGTCTGCAGCCAACACTCTACCCACTGAGCCAAACCAGTTAGGGCTTATTATTCATTTTCTAATGTATTCACCTCTCTTTCTCTCTTCCCAGGTTCACACTCCTAGCTTCTTCCAGGTTATTAAGCAAGTAATGCAAAGAAAGTAATTCTCTAGGAACCACCCTGCTTCATGCAGGCCCTCCATCATAGTGACCAAAAGGCAAGGAGGGACATGAAATGTTGCTGGAGTAAAAGTTGCTGAATCAGCTGTAGTTTTGCCTGGAACTAGGAATTTGATTTCTTTTATTCTTTCTCCTCATTGTAACTCTTTACAGCAGGGGTCAAAAGAGAGTGCGATTAGAATACCTTTAATGTCAGTCTCAGAGGGAATACCTTACTTATGAACATGGTCAGGCCTCCACCCTTGCAGGGCCATCCTGGCATGGGGGCCCTCTGCCCACAGTGTGAAAACCACAGGCCAAGATGAATATTGGTGGTATTATATAACTATTACAGTTTCTCTTATTGTGTCCTGTGGTAACTGAAACAATAAAAGTATGTTGAATGGATGACCTACACCAGTTTGAATGTGCAACGCACTTTATAGTTTGCAAAGTTCTTCTGCACTTATTTTCTTGCCTGATGTTATAAGAATCCGTGAAACCTGGGAGGATTCTTGGCAATTGAAGACACGGCACAGTGACGTGACCAGGTGCACACACCTAGCGAGGGTTAGAGCTGGGGTTTGAGCCTCGCTCTGTCTAACCTCCCAGCCTGGATCATTCCATCTCAAGGACCCTGGCCCTCGAGCGGGCTTGTGCCCATCTGTACTCGCTGAGGAAGGTTTGTCTGCTGGGCTTAAAAATGCCTAGGTCTGTGCTATCCAATACAGTAGCCACATGTGGCTATTGAGCACTGGAAATGTGGCTGGTCTGAAATGTGCTGTAAGTCTAAAATACGCATATAATTTTGAACACTTATTGTGAAAAAAGTAAAATATATCTCAAGTAATAATTCATTGTATTGATTACATGTTGGCTTGATAATAATTTGGCCATGTGGAGTTAAGTAAATTACGTTATTAAAATTAATTTTGCCTGTTTCTTTAAAAATTTTTTTAATGTGGCTACTTGGAAATTTAAAATCACACCTGCGGCTTACACTAGATCTCTTCAACAGCGCTGATCTAAGTGATCATCTCTTTTCTTTGGATGGTGGCTTCTGGAGGGGTTAGTCCAGGCTCAGAGAGGGGAGAGTGTGCTTTTCCTGGGTTGGGGTGCTGTCCCAAGTCTATCAAGCGACTGTATAAGTAACATTATCTCATACAGCTAAAGGCACCAGGTGCCAGAGATACAAACTGCAGGTGTGGAGGCCTAAAAATGCCTGTACATAATTCCCCCAAAGCAACTCTGTAGGACTTTCAAGGAGGCCCCACTCCTTCCAGCCAAGGTCAGCTAGGTGGTGTGAGGGTCCTGACTCACGGCTGTGTGAGCACCTCCATCCCCAGGACCCTGGCCCTGGAGCATCGTGTCGTGACCTGTTTGGGCTCTGGTTTGTGGGATGGAGTTTCTCTGAGAGCCCTAAAACAGGGAGGCGATAAGGGCCGTATCCTTTACACAGCACTGCCGCTTTCTGGCACCTGCCTGCAGATCTCTTTTCCGTATGAAATTACATCGGTGAGCCCAGCCCAAATTCCAGCTTGGAAACTGACGCTCGCTGTGCCCTGCGGCGGCTCTGCCAATGTCTCAAAGCGAATGCCTTACTTATCAACACGCTCAGGCCTCCACCCTGGCAGGGTCATCCTGGCATCAGAGCCCTGGGAAAGGGGAGTGCAGCCCTCTGCCCACAGTGTGGAAACTACAGGCCAGGGAGAGAGGATGAGTGCAGGGTGTGAGGACATGGGGGTAAGCCAGGCTGGAGGTGCCCTGCAGAGGGCTGGGCGTGCAGTGCCCACAGGGATGCTAGCCCGCTCAGTTCAGGGCTCAGGCTGTGAAGACAGCCATAGGCCTGGGGGCAGGGGTGGTGGGGCTGTGCCATCGGGACAGCATTTAGGAAGGCTCTCCAGCAGTTGGCACGCAAGGGCCCACTTGCCCTCATTGAACTGCTTTTAAAACCTTGTGTTTTCAGCCCAAATCCTGAGAGGAGGGGGCTGTCCTAAAGCCAGATGTCCTTTTTGTTTTAGTCTTATTTCTTTCAAACTTTAGGAAGTGACCTCTGAGATCAGTAGTCATGTATGCACTAAGGCGGCAATGGTGGGGCCTCTATCTGTGACGGGCGAACTTCTGCCACCACCTGGTGGGGTGCGATGGAGTTGGGCCTGCACAGTGACGTCTGCATTTTACTTTTTGTTTCAAGTTGCATTGATTGTCAATGTTTAAAAATAAGGAGAGTTTCTATTAAGTCCAGATTTCTGGCTTCTCTTGAAAAAAAAAAAAAAAAGGTAAAGATCTGGCAACACTGGGCCTGTGTCCCCACTAGGTGACACTGGCTGGGCTGAATAACGGTTGTCCCTTTAGCTGGGGCATGGCTCTCCAGTTTGCCACAGGCCCCTGAAGGCAGGTGAGTTTGGTTCCCATTTACATCTTCTCTGTGAGCTTCCCATATGTCCATTCCCTTCTTCTTAGCTCTTTCCTCTACCCCAGCAATGGCCCCTGGGCACCCCATAGACCCCCAGCTCACCTTCACAGAGTAGGCCAGCGAGATGGTGACGGCCAGAGGGAGCCCCTCAGGCACGGCCACCACCAGCACCGTCACACCGATGATGAAGAACTTGACGAAGTACTGCACGTAGACGGGCGTGCACTCGGGCAGCCATGGCTTCTTGTTGACCACGAAGGTGTCCACGGTGAAGTAGAGCACCAGGATGATCACTGTGATGGCCGACATCACCAGGCCTGCAACATGGGGTGGGAGGGACCTGCTCAGGGGCGGTCCTGAGAGTTGGGGGCTCTGGGAAGTGAGAGGTGGACCGAACCCTTGGCCAAAAGGGCTCTGGAGTCAGGGCAAGCCTAGCTCACATCCCAGCTCTGCCACTTACTTGCTTTGTGGCCTGCGGCAAGTCCTTACCCCTCACAGAGCCTCAGTTGCTCCTCTATACAATGGGGATGCACATTTATTTCACATGGTTTTGTAAGGATCAAATGCAACCGCTGCATGTAAAGTGCCTAGGACAGTGCCTGACACATAGTAGGTGCTTAAGAAATGTGTGCTGAGTGACCACGTGAATAAATAAGAACTGCTTGGATGGTGCTCTCACACAATAATGATGTGCAGTTGGCGCCATTTATTGACACATTCATTCAGGCACCAGGGACACGGTAATAAAGCAGACAGAGTCCCCGCCCTTGGGAAGCTGACTGTCTAGAGGTGAAGGCAAATGGGACACAAACACGAATAAGACAATTCAGAGACGGATGATGCTGTGAAGAAGACTCCAGATGACATGCTAGATCCTGACAGGGGCCTAAGATAAGAAAACAACCTAAATGCCCATTGATGGATGAAGATCAAGGAAAGGTGGTGCATACATACAATGCGATATTGAAAAGAAGGAAATCCTGCCGTTTGTGACAACATGGCTGGACCTGGAAGACATGCTGCTGAGTGAAATAAGGCAGACAGAGAAGAACTTGTATGGGGAATCTAAAACAGGCAAACTCCTCACAGAAAGGATAGAAGGGTGGCTGCTAGGGGCTGAGGGGAGAAGGAAGCAGGGGTTGTTTTTCAGTGAGTATAAAGTTTCAGTTATGCAAGAGGAGTATATTCTAGAGCTCTACTGTTTGACGTGGTGCCTGTAGTGACAATGTGGTGTTGTACACTTCAAAACTGGTTAAAAGGACAGATCTGTTAAGTGGCTTTATCAAAAATCACACCCCCCAACCCCCCCCCCAAAACTACAAATGACCATAAGGAAATGTTTGGAGATGATGGATATATTTAGTATCTTGATTATGGTGATGGTCTCACAGGTATTTGCATATGTAAACTCATCAAGATGTACACATTAAATGTGTGTTATTTTTTATCTATAAATTATATCTCAATATAGCTAAAAAAGGTGACATGGGCAGGCAGGGAGAGACTACTGAAGCTAGGGTGACCAGGGAAGACTTCTTGGAGGGGGTGACAAATGAGCAGACAGGTGAGCGATGAGAAGGAGGACCTGGGCGAAGGGAGTTCCTGACAGAGGAAACAGTTGGGGGCCCTTTTTTGGATGAGAAAACTGAGGAGGTGTGACTTGCCCAAGGCCACAGGCCGGGGAGACACTGTAGAATTAGCAGATGCAGGTGGCTACCTTCTGGGATCCCCTGCGATCCCTTTTGGCAGTTTCTGTGCCTTTGCTGCTGTTCAGATGCCTCTGCCAGAGGAGAACTGCTCTTGGGTGATAGAAGTCTCCTTCTCAGGAAGTGCCTGGGAATGCATTCCACTCCAACTGGATGACCAAGATCCAATGGCTTATTTGGGGGGTCCAACACACCTACCCCTTGCAACAAGGTGGAGCAGACTCTACAGAGGTCCTCTGCTCCAGTGTTTCCCATGGAGCAGGTGGAGACTGGGACACCCCCCCCCCCAAAAAAAAAATCTCAGCTATTATCTGGCTTCTTCCTTGGCCATATTTCATCTCATACTTTTCAGGTCTCACCTGTGTGCACCCCCTTCCCAAATCCCTGATCCGCCCATCTTCAGCTCTGCTTGCAGGGGATTCAACCCAAGAGAGAAGCAGAGGTGAGATGCAAACCCAGAAGTGCTCGACTCTGAACTCCATTCTTGGCAGGGCCAAAGAGGGGAGGGAGATGAGCGAGGACTATGAAAGCCACAATGTTGTTCTCCCTGCTTTGCCCTGCCCCAGAGTGCCATGTTTCCTGGGAGTCTTCTCCATGGAGGGGATGGAGGAAATCTCTGTGCCTGCTATTCCCCACCCCCGCCAGCTGCGGAGCCTCAGAGCCTCTCTATCCCTGTCTGACAGTCGCTAGGGGCGGGAAGCCAAGCTCCCAGCAGCCAGGAGCTGTCACCAGGACCCCAAATTTAAATATAGACAGCCAAGCCTATAATTTGCCTCCCTTCTCCACACTGCGGGTGCCTATAATTAGAGCGGGGAGACAGCCATGGAGGAGCAAGTGGCCAGGTGGTCCGGGAGGCCTTGGTGTTTGCCACGTCCTTACCCAGAAGGGGAGTCCAAGGCCATGTCAGATGGCCAGGGCTCACCTTGCAGCTGGGCTCGGCTTCCTGGGCCAGAGGGGCTGTCACCAGCCTTCACCTGCAGCTACCAACTCAGCTGGGAAGCCCAGCTTGTGCTGGGGATCCTGGCACGGCTCCCAACCTCTTGAATCTTTCCTGTCATTGCAGCTGGGGTGCTCATTATAGAGTCCAAAATGCATCCCTGCCATCCCCTATCAAACCTCTTCCATGGCTACCACTGTCCTCAGGATAGCGCCTGCAAACTCCAGGCCCGGTAGGACCTGTCCCCTCTCTAGACACTACACCCGCCAAGTGCTAAACACTCTGTGCATAATGTCCTTTAATCCTCATAGCAACTCGTGAAGTAGGGACCATTGGGCATCCCAATTTCACAGACCAGGAGGCAGGAGTTCAGAGCTAGGGGAAGTTACTTGCCTAAGTTCTCACAACCTTAGCTGGACAAGAACACAGGCCATGTGCCCCCCCAACTCAGGCTTCCAGCTTCGCTCTTCTAAGTGCTAACTGAGCACCTACTGTGTAAGGACTCAGATGGAGAAGGGTGTGTCTCAGGGACCATCTCATGCAATCCACCACTTTACAGATAAGGCAACTGAGGCCCAGCTTGGGGCAGGACCCTGCATGGGGTCCTACTGTGTGTCCCCCCTCGCACCCTGCACACTCACCCGCCTTGCCGATCTGCACAGCCAGCTTGGTGAGCTTGCCCTGGAGCACTGACTTCTCCTTCTTGTGCATGTTGGCCTTCTTCTTGTCGTCAGCATCACCACCCTCAGCACTCTTGAGGGGCTGCATCTCCATGGCGGCGGCCCCATCCTGCTGTTTGGCTGCAGGTGGCAGAGCACACATGTGTACACACAGACACACACAGACACACAGACATGCACACACACAGGTCAGCCTGCAGGGTGGGGTTGCTGGCCCCCACCCTGCCTGCCTGGGGGAGAGTGGTGAGATACCCAGTTCCCTGCCTGGGCCCCTGCATGGCTGGCACAGAAGCCCTGAGATGGGGGTGGTGTTTTGTCTCTTCCAGCCAGAGACACTGGAACCAGGGCCACAGCCTGCCTGGGGCCTGGAATCCAGGACACAGCAGGGAGTGACAAGGCTCTATCCTGGACTCCTAGCCGGAGTGGGCTGGAGGCTCCTCTGGGCCTTCTCCTAATGACCTGTTGGCTTTTCCCACATTCAAACAAGACACAGGCGTGGGCTTTACTCAGGGTTCCTTGGGCCATGTCGTTGGGATATTAAGTAATCACCAGACAGCAGGGACAAAAAAAGAGACTTAAAAGGTAAAAGAGAGTGTCCCCATTCATGGGTGCCAAGCCCTCTCCTCATTCAGACCAGGACTAACTAGTGGCCCGAGGTCCTACTCCTTATCCCTTAAGGATCTTGAAGAACCAGCTTCAAGTTTTCAGCTAAACAGGCAGCAGAGAAGCTGGCCGGAGAGAAGCTGGCTTGCAGGTGTCCCATCCTCACCAGGTGATGTCTCCATTTGGCCTGGTGCCACGTGAATCACAGCTATACCCCCAAAGACGCCAGGCACCCATAGTTGCAGCTGCAGCTGCCTCTGGCATAGCCCTCAGAACCAGTGGGGAGGGGCCACAGGGACCACAGGACCCGGTTAATACAAAAGGGTTACCTTTGCTCTGGCTGGTGTCCACAGTGCCATCCTGCATTTTACCTACACGACAAAGAATTTTAACAGACAACAGAGAACAGACAACACACATCGGTCATCACAAAGATGCCACAGGGCCACGGACATTCATGTCACAGATGGAGGAAGGGCCAAGCCGATTCCATCCCTCCACACAGGATACTGGGGATGCCTCAGAGACAAGAACAAACCTGCCAGCGCATTGGCTGCAAGTCTGTCTTGATTCTCTGGGGCTTGGAGAGAGTGTTTCTGTGGGAATTATTTTGGCCCTAGGCATCGTACAGATTAAAGGACAGCCTTGAGGGTAAAAGGGACCAGGGTTGGCTTGCAGGAAGCAGAAGAGTGAGAGCTCTCGGGTTCCCATGAGTAATTTGGTTGGTGCCTTTTGTGAGCTGAGAGGAGGCAAAGGAAAATGAGAGAGAGAGAGAGAGAGAGAGAGAGAGAGAGAGAGAGAGAGAGAGAGAGAGAGAGAGAGAGAGAGAGAGAGAGACACTAGAATGGGACATGGAGAAGAGTTTGGTTAATGTGTTCCTTGGTTCCTGGCTCCAGGAGAAACACTACTTTCTCCTTTTCCTCCTGAAGGAGTGGGAAGCCACAGCATGGACAGCCCAATGCCCAGCCTGACAGAGAGTGACCCATGCAAAGGGTGGGCTCTGAGGTACGCCAAGTGTGTCCAGGGGCCTTGGTGGGAGTATCCCAGCTCCCAGGGGAAGCTGCCAACCTCCTTTCTGCTTGGATGTGTGCTCTTTATTCTGAGGTTGACCAGCTCAGATAGCATTAGATAGAAAAGGTCAGGTTGGTGGGCTCCCATGGGTGCCCCATCCCTGGCCCTGCATACCAGGGTCTGATGTTGCCTAGTGCTGGAGAAAGGCCGAGTTCAGAGCTTTCCACCCCTTAACCAGGGCTGCCTGGGAGGCCCTGTCCACAGCCAGAGGTGTAGGCTGTGTGGCAGGTGGGAAAAATTGGAGGCTCCTATCTGTGGCTGAGATACCTGCCTTCACCTGCTGGCACTGCGGAGAGGAACACCCTCTCCATCAGGCCTGCCCACTAAGCTCACCCGGAACTTTGCATGCAGACCTCACCACCTCTGGGGCCTGAATTCCAGGCCCTCTGAGGAGGTCAGCTACTTCAGGACATTTGCTGCAAAGGTGAGTCCCACAGCTCACGTTCCGGAAGAACCCACCATGTGCCAGGCACATACATGACCTCCATGATGTCATCTAGTCCTCACCACATCCCTACAAGGACGCTCCTACAGTTATACCCACTTACAGATGAGAAACTGAGGCCTGCCAGAGTCTCAGTGGGTAAATGGAGAGCTGGCTCCAAAGTGTGTGCATGTTTCCACCCGGCCACCTCTCAGCTCTCTGAGTCCAGGGGAGGGGCAGTGAAGTGGCACTGGGGGACTGGGTTCCCAAAGCCCCTGTTTGACACCAACGTGCTGTGTGGTGTTCATCTCCCAGCCTCTGCTCCTACCTCTGTAAAATGGGAATGCAAGGTTCACCCCCCAGAACACCTAAAAGTGCCTTAGTAATAATCACCGGCCCATTCAGCCTTTTGCAATGTGCAAGTGTCAGTCTTCCCGACACCCTGCAAGGCGGGCTTTTCTCACTCATTTTACAGATGAGAAAACTGAGACCAAGGAAGGTTTAGAGGTAGTTCTCAAATAGAGCATCCTGGGGCTGTGTTATTAGTTCCAGCAACAGTGTCATCACTATCATCACACCCCACTGTAGGGACTTTGGGTGGGGGACAGTGGCCTTCCTGGACCTCAACCCTACTCTCTTTCTCTCCACTGCCTCTCACAGCAAAGGCTCAGTGGCCCACCTATGATCAGAGAGAAAGGCCCTGTTGCTGTATTGTAAAATTCTTTCTTCCAGATTAAGAAACAAAATAGACAAAGGCCTTTTTAGAGCAAAGAGAAATGACTACGACAATTATTTTTATTTTAAAACATAACTTTCTGAACTGGGGAGCAGAGGACTCCACTTCAGTAATTGCTTTTAGAGGGCACAAAGGGGCCTTTATTTGTATTACATATTATCAGGGGCAATAGCCCGTGCGTGTGCCCATTAACCAAGCTAGCAATTTCCTCTTTTATTTCCACAGTAACCACGTGGCCAGAAAAATAATCAGCAATGTTGTGAGGAAGGGAGTTATGTTCTGGGTGCGCTCCAGTGCGGATGGCCTGATTTCTCAGAAGCAAAGGACTTACTTGGGTACTCCTCAGCTAAACGGGGGCTCGCCTGGCCCTGAACTGTGGTGGGACAGCCAGCTCTGGCCCCCTGGAGGATGGACTGTGTTTCAGGGGAGCTAGGAAGTCGGAAAGGACCCAAGATGAGGAACTGGTTGGAGAGCAGGAGGCCCCCTGCATCCGATGCCGATGCAGCTTTGCCAAATGGGTCTGTTCTCTGCAAGCATCGCCGGGGGCCTGAGTGGGCAAAGCATGGATGTGGAGGATTCATGGAGAGGTGGCCTGCCTCTCTGGGGAGACAGACCACTAATGAGGAGACCTGGGAGATGTCACTTGTCTTCCCAGCGTCTCCATTTCTTTCTCTGTGAAATGCAACGATTTCAACCAAGGTAAACTTATGAAAAGCACCACAAAGTGCCGTGTAAACATCTGGAGTTAAGAGTGATGCATTACTTATCACGGTTATAAGAGATATACTAAAACAGTGCTTACATTTATAATCATAAAAATAAAATAATAATGGCAGTCATAAGCCTCCAAGATGAATGGCGCCCAACCATCTTTCAGTTGGGTGGGGTTTGGGAGAGTAAAGGCAGGGGGAATACTGCCACTAAATTTGTTTTCTATCTCTAGTTTGTTTTCTATCCTGATTTGGCTCAGAGGAGGTAGGGAGGAGGGACAGCAATTCTCTCACTCACCACGCCTCAGCTCTGCACCTCTCAACCTCTGTGCACTTTCTCGGAGCCTGAAGAGCTTGACAGGATACAGATTTTCATTCAGTAGGTCTGGGGCCTAAGATTATACATTTCTAACAAGCTTCTAGGAGATGCCCAGCCTTCTGTTCCTCTGATTGCATTTTGAGCAGTGGCTTAGAGCACGGTTTCCCAAAGTATATTATGCAGGCATAACAACCCCACAAAGTCAGAAAACGTCCTCCAGCCAAATCAGATTGGGAACCCCTGCATGGCTCTGTAAATCACCACTACACACCAGCATATTCAAGGCAGTGAGGAGTCCTGCCACCAGGGAAGACACCAATTCTATCCATAGGTTCTTAAACATCTTTGACCACAGGATCTTTTCCTTGGGGGAAAGACCTCTTAATACCCTTGTGAAGTTTCAAGACACACTCCATCGGGAAATTCTGGATCAAGCAGAGTAACACGCACTTTAGAGCCAGCCAGGCCTGGGTTCAAATCCCAGTTATGTTACTTTCTAGCTCTGTGACCTTGGGTTAGGGTCTTGATCTCCTTGAGCCTCAGTTTCCTCATCTTTAAAGTGGGATAATAAACTCTGTATCACAGGGTTGTCATGAGGATTAAGTAAGATGGCAAGCATAAAATGCTTGCAAAGTGCCTAGGTGGAGGAGAAATGTCAGTTCCCTATCTTTCCTGCAGTTTTTTTCTTGGGGTACTTCGAGTTTTCTGCTATAGTTTGGAAGTGAAGGTGCCCTTTTTAAAGAACCGGCCAGCCCAGATGCAGGCTCATTGCCCTGGGGGAGGCAGGATGCCACATCCTGTTTCCTTCCCTCCTAGGCTTTGGGTTTGCCTAGTTTCTCTCTGTCACCCCTCACTACCCCTCCCTGACGAATGACACCTCCCACAACCCAAGCTGTCTTCCATGCTCCTCCTGCTCCTGAAATAGACCCACACCCAAATTAGCCCTTCTTGGCAAGACGCTGCTTGCAGAAGTGTCTTGCCCAGCCCCCTGACATCTAGGAGGTGCTTCCATTTTTGGTCTGGGGCAGGATGAGGTGGGACAAGATCTCCATGTTTTCCAGGAGTGGTGAGGAGTAAATGATACAATGGATGAGAACCCCACAGCTGGTGCCTGGTATGCAGTGATGCTGGGGCCCTGGCTTCATGACTGAGCCCTAACAGCTCTCAGCAGTTCGGAAACAGCCTGGGTGACTATGCTGCTACCTAATTTGGGAACAGGGAACTTGTCTGAGTAATAGACGCTTAACGTTCTAAAGATGAGAGGGTAGAGATAAGAAATCTAAAGGCTTGGAGGCAAGTGCATGGAACTCCTCCCTGCCTGTGTGTGAGGAGGTAAGATGCAGACCAGCTAAGTGGCAGCTCCCTCCCCGAGAGGGCCAGTCAGAATGCAGAGACCCAGGACAAATGCTCCAGCACAGGCAACAGCAAGAAACACCAGTCCACATCTGAGGGACAGACCAGGCCTGAGCCCAAGCGGACCCCTTGCCCATTCACTCCGTGAAAGAGAAGAGGAAGAAATGTCTACTGGTGGCTCAGCCATGCTATGGGGTGGGACCAAGAGCTGAACCTTGGCCTGGGTCCCCCAGCCTCGAGGTGATTTTAGAGTCGAGGACTGGAGCCTTCACTGGGGACCCAGATGCCAGCTTCAGCCCAGGTCCTGACCCCAGGCTTTCTTCCTAAAGCGGGGGCCAGGAACATACTTAGGAGAGGGCCACACAGGTGGGATATTGCTTCTTGGGGCCAAATCTGAAGCCAAAGTCATGTTCCTCTTCAGGGCTCCACTGGCGGTCAAAGGCCCCACAGGAGCCAGTGCCATCTGGGTGCCACAAAGGGGCGTGGAGCTGATTCCCGGTGGTGGCTTCTCTCCTAAGCGCCTGCCCCATGTGAGAGGACGATTGTCCCAGAGCTGTCCATGCACATCCAAGATCTGTGCGGTCCAGAATAGGGAGAGGCCAGCCCAAAGTTGGGGGTGGAGGAGAAGACGCCCATCCACCCGAGACCGAGAGCTTGCCACGGGAGACGTACCATTGACTAGGCTGGCATTTGCACTATCTGCAGCATTTGAACCTGCCGCACCATCGGCCGCTGCGGGGGTGGGAGGGATGGAAAATGCAGTGTGTCACAATGGAGAAAAGCAACAATGCAGAACAGCAACAACAATAAAGACATGAACCAACTTGTGGCAAGTAACATGATTATAGTCTTCAAAGAAAATCTCCGTTGGAGATCAAGAAACTCAAATTCAGGGGTCGGGGTGAAATGTTCTCATAGAGATGCCATAGAAGTCAGGGGGGAAAAACTCAGGCATGGAGGGTCATTGAAATAAAACATGGAAGATGATCAATGTGGTTAGGCGGGATGGCACTGTTTGGGGTGAGGTCTACACTGATGCACCCAGTTGGCCCAACCAATCAGGTAGGGTTCCCCATTAGAGAGAGTTCTATGAGGAGAGGGGTTCTGGCTTCCCATCAGAGGGGCCAATGGCACAGAGTCAATTTAAGACATTGGACACTGGTGCACTGTGGCCCTGGCCATTCCGAATGGGTATTGCTATGATCACCATCCCTTGTTCCAGCAAAATATCCATTGAGGGCAGTGACTTAGCAGGACTCATGCCCATAACTCAGGTCACCACCCATGGCCACCTCCTCCTTCCTAATCAGCACTTCCCATCATTTTAAAGGCGACATCAAACATGTCACATTCTGTGCACGAGACAGAGAAGGTCCTAGAGAGTTTCCCTTAATTTAGAAATTAAAAGATGATACAAGATGGTCAAATTCACCTGTGTTGTTCTTAGGGTGGGGGAACAGGTTCTGTGGGAAGGAGAGGGAAGAGACTGCCGGGTGAACTGGACACACCGTGGTTAAGGGGAAGCCAGCCAGGCTCTGTGGGGATGTGTAGGGGAGCAGGGTTGTGGGGGTCCCAGGGTGACGGGCCCCTGAATGTATGTGTCTGGGGTTGAGGCCCATGTGGAGACACTGGTGATGCCATTGGCATTGGACGACAGAATAATGCACTGGAGGAGCAAGTAGGTAGAATGAGGTGCTGGCTTGTCCTGTGGGACTGCCATCACCTGGGGCACAGCTGAGGGTCTGGCAGTGCCCCTCCCTGCAGTCAGGGAGCCTCCTCCAGCTGTGTGCTGGTGTCTTGGGCCCAGGCTCAGTGGTCAAAGGCTGCTGCTATTTCTAAAAGCCCCATCTACCCTGAAGGGTGTCTTACTGTACCTGGTAGCTGAAGGCCATCCCCCTTCTTCACACCTGTGTGATGATTTTTGAGACATATTAATGAAGGAGAAGCACACAGCTTCATATGTGTACACACACACACACACACACACACACACACACACACACACACCCTGGCATGCCCAAGGTCATTTGGACATGGGGACTCACACTTATCAGGCTTTAAGCAATGTCCCTGATGGAGATGATGGGATGGCAGTGCTGAGGGCCCAGCCCCAGCTGTGCTGCTCACCAGGATGTAAGGGGCAAGGCTGTCCCCATCTTCCTCTGCCATGTTGCTTCTACTTCCCACCTCTTCCCTCTACACTGATGCCCTCATTTCTTTGGAGTGTAAGTAAATATTGAGTGAGGGACTCTGTCCTGTGCTTTGGGACAAGAGAGGCCTGTTTTCCTACTGGCATTTTAAAAATCACAGGTGTGGCTTGTAAGGAGCCTCTGTCTCTAACCCAGGCCCCAGTGAGGCCAACAAAATAGTCAAAGGTTGCTGCATCCTGTCCAGCTTCCCACATCTACTCAACTGCCTGTAACCGGGGGCCACAGCAGGCCAGCTTCTATGTTATTGCACGGACACTGCTTGGACATGCTCTGGCCTCTTGGCCAGGACTTTGTTCTCAGTTTCAACTTCAGTTCTCCTCTCGCTCTTCAGAGATGGATTTCACAGATCACTCCTTAGTCCCATTATCCCTTTGGTAAGGAAGCCATACTCTTAAGGGAACCTTACTAGGAAATGGGTTTCATTCTTGGGGACAAGTAATTTTTGATCGTGACCCAGGCTCTGTGCCTGGTTAACCTTTGAGAACAGGAGGTAGCAGGGCTGCCCATAAAACTCAAGGACAGGTCACCTGCTATCATCTCCTTCTCTTGGACTTCACAGGGTCTGGGTGTTGGGCACTCTCCTCTGGAGTCTGGGGAAGGAGACAAAAGACTAAAGATGTGAGAGGGGGCTGTTCTGACCAAGTGTGGGTGTTGGGTGAGGAGCTGGCCATTCCAGGGCTAGAGTCCTTGGCTCTTGTGTCTTCTGAGCATTCCTCTTCTCCTCTGAGAGGCAGCTGCTAGCCTGGTAGTCTGAAGAGGGCCCAGAGAAGGAGGACTATTGTTTCCAGGGGGAGGAGGAGCCAGAACCCAGGTGAGGTGGTAATGTCAGGGGCATCTGAGAGGGGCTCATAGCAGTTGACTTGGAACCACCTTCCCTTAGAAGCTTCTCTGGGGAGAATCTATGATGGGTGGGTTTGCCACTCTCTCAGTGGAGTTGAGAAGAGTGGAGAAATATTCCCAGGTGGGGATTTGTACTTGATACAGGGGTGCAGATGGGATCAGGTTATACTTAAGGCTGGAGACTCAACAAATGCACAGCACTGTTGGCCTGGCCCAGTGGTGGAGGAGGAGGGGCTTCTATGACATGACTGGACAAGACAGAGACTGGGACAAATCCTGGAGATGGAACAGACAAAGCCCTCCTGCCATGAGCAGGGCCTTGAGGATGCAGGATGTGGCTGTTGGCACAGGGTATGGACATAAAAGGCACTCAATAACTATTTTGTGGAGTGAATGATTCAACAACAAAAAGTGGCCTTAAGAGCTCCTCTCCTGGTCCACAAGGGGGGTGGGCTTACCTTTCTTGTCTTTCTTCTCTTCCTCCTCACCACCGGCCCCCAGCAAGGTAAAGATAATGCCAGTCTGAGAGTTCACACCCACAGCAGTCACCACCATCCGTCCAGAGCCCTCCATCACATGGGTCCCTGGAGAAGGGAATGAAGGCCAAGTTACCATTTCATGACCCAAGTCCTCTCCCCAAAAGAGTGGAAGGAATTCCACCCAGAGTCTGCTGGCAATTTCCCTGCTGAGGTCCAAGGGTATTGCCCATAGTTAAGATTCAAACTATGAACCTTTTAGGATGATTTCACTTTGGGACAGCACTGTGATGGGCTTGGGGTTCAAACACTGCTTTATCTCAGTTCTTAGACCTCCAGACAGCACAGGCCTACTACCTGCCATGCTCTCTTGGAGATTCCCTCCTGCCTCTATCTCTCTTTTGCTTCTCCTCTCTCACCCTTATAGGCCAAGCAGAGACCACTCTCTTTTTTCCTTATTGATTTATCTAGAATGAGACATCATTTTGTTTAATTCTATAAACAGCAAAGAGATGTCAACTAAGACCTTATAGGACTGCTTATAGTGGGTACCACCCTCACTTTAAAGATCTGGTGGAAAAATTCAGGGCTCTGTAAAATTGGGTGAAAACAATGACATCTTTAGTTTTACAAACATCTAGCTGAAATGTAGCATTTCCCCCAATTATGAATATAGGCAACTAACCCCATGAGTGTTAGTGGTGCCCCAACACCATCACACATGTTACAAGAATCACAGGTTTTTTTCATATTGGTTGGCAGCTGTTGCAGATACCATGATACTCACCTTTATTTTACAAATAAGGCTGTTATTAAACTGACTGCTGACCTTGTTATGCAGTGTGCTAATGAAAAAGCCCATGCATCACTATACCACACATTTTATTACTTCAACAACTTCAGTCTCATTGTCTTTATTTGTCACCCAGTATATTTTGCTTTATGCATTTCAAAGTATAATTATGAGTAGGGGTGACACATGATGACACCAGACTTCATCAGGAGTCTGTGGTGCAAGAAAAGTTAAAAACTTCTTTCCTGAAATTTTAGATTTTTAAAAATGGGTTTCAGCCGAGACCGGTTTGGCTCAGTGGATAGAGCGTCGGACTGTGGACTGAAAGGTCCCGGGTTCGATTCCGGTCAAGGGCATGTACCTTGGCTGCGGGCACATCCCCAGTAGGGGGCGTGCAGGAGGTGGCTGATCAATGTTTCTCTCTCATCGATGTTTCTGACTTTCTATCCCTCTCCCTTCCGCTCTGTAAAAAATCAATAAAATATATTAAAAAAAATAAAAATAAAAATGGGTTTCAAAAGGGCTCTGAAACGTTTTCAGGGAGCAGCAAGAACCGCCATGGGGGTTGAGAGGCTTTAGTCAGAGTGGCTCCATTTTTATCTTTGAGGTTTCTGTGTCAGCTTTTGTTTGACTAGAGTGTCTTGTTGCTAGTGTAAAGCAGGCCCCTCCACCATACAGGTCAGGGAACAATTTGTCCAAGACCACTTAGGAAGTCTCCTGCAGAATGAGGATAAAATGCAAAGGTAACCCCCCTGCACAAGTGGTAATTCTATATAATAAAATATTATTCAGTCTTAAAAGGGAAGGGAGTTCTGACACATAGATCAGCTACCACATAGATCAGCCTAGAGGACACGATTCTAAATGAAACAAGCCAGTCACAGAAAGACAAATACCGTGTGATTCCATTTACATGAGGCTCCTAGAGTAGTCAGATTCAGAGACAGAAAGTAGGATGCTGGTTGCTGGGGGCTGAGGGCTGGGGGTGGGGAATGGGGAGACAGTGTTTAATGGGGATAATTTCAGTTTTACAAGATGAAAAAAGTTCTAGAAATGGATGATGGTGATGGCTGCACAATATGAATGCACTAGGAAGTCATGGAACCGTACACTGAAAAATGGCTAAAATGGTCAATTTTATGTTATGTGTATTTTACCACGATAAAAAAATTGGAAAAATATGGGGGGAAAAGGAAACCACTGAAGCTGTGGCCTCCCTGAGGAAACAAGGTGACCCTAGCGAAGGTGCGGGACCTGGTCCAGGAAATGAACAGCAGCCACAAGAGCCCAGGCCTGACGTCAGGGGGCTGCTGGCCCTTTGTCCTCAGCGGCACTGGAAACACATGGCCACTGGGTCCTGCAGCTTTTTCAGAACAGACGAGCCGCTCACAAATAGAGAGTTGGCACCTGGAACTGACTGGGCCGGAGTGGTGTCACCTGCAGAGGCTCAGGACACACCTGGGGAGGCCCCTTCAGTCCTGCCAGTGGCCACTCTCTTTAGTAAAGAATAGTTAGGTGCCCATTTCCCCCCCGATTTTAATTTTTACCACTCTGGGTAGAAAGCTCTCTACAATGCAGCACATACTTCTTTTGTCAATAGAGAAGTCAGAATGCAGTCCTGGCCTAAAGCAGTCTTGGGCTGTCCTCAGGCTGCACAGTAAGAACTATGTTGAGTTTGTAAGACAGTGTTTGAGGGCCCGATGGCCAGGGATGCTGACTCCCAATACTAAACAGCCCTGATGATTTGCTTCTTGAATCCAGTTTTGCTTTTTAGAGTTTTTCCTTCTTTCCTCTCAAGATTGATTGCCTCTTCTCCCCATTATCAGGGTAACTTGTCTCTAACAGCCTTCTCCTTGTTTTCCAATTTGCTTCAGATTTGAAGTCTTAGTCAACAAACTCATTAGAATTGTATCTACAATAAGTGTTAAGAAGTTCTGAGTCAGGACTGGAAATACTTCTCTTAAAGCAAGGAAATCTATTTCTACTTTCCAAGATGTTTCACCCACTCCTTCCCTTTCCTTCTAGGATCTGAACAGTCACGAGACTGTGCTTGTATCTGTGTGAAAGTGTGCATGTGTGTGCATGAGTGTGGTGCTCTAGCCTTGGCTTCCAGTATCTCAGGATCTTAAAGTGCAGACAAACACACTCCAGGAAGTTCCTTTAAGGCAGGGAAAAGTCAGTTTGTCCATCCATGAGTGGGTAAACTAAGTCATGAGGTTCCCAGGGGGTCATGAAACCTGGCAATCTGTAACAGAACCCAGATCCTCAGACGTGAGCTCTTCTGCTTGCTCCTTGCCCATTCCCAGGACAGAAGGACAGTGCTTTTTTGGGCAGGGAACAGCGAGGACCACAGAATGAGCTTGGATACTGATTATAGGCCAACCATCCCAGGCCTGGTGTCTTTCTAGCACAGGCAGACCCTGCAGTCTAAGTAGCCCTTAAGGAGCCCACATGGAGAACCAGGGCCCGGTAACAGGACCCTGGATAATGATAACTTACTGCTGAAATGCTTTGTGGTGCACCAGCTCAGCTGGTGTGTGGGCTGTCAGGAGGGGTTGTTAAATGCCAGCAGTGTTATACAGATGAGGAAACTGAGGCCCAGAGAGGTCATGTGGGCCTGGGGCCATTGTAGATCTTTAAAGGTGAGGGAGGAACACACTTCATGCATTCAGAGTGTAGACAGCACTGACAGTACTGGCACTGCCTTCTAGAGGACACCCGCTCTGTCCAGGCAGTGTGCTAAGCCCCCCGCAGCAGTCATCTCTGAGTCCTCACACTGACCCTCAGTTTATGGAGGAAGAGGCTGAGGCTCAGGGAGAAGTGGCTTGCCCAGGGTCACAGCTGGTGAGGGGCAGAGCCAGGCATTGAATTTTCCTGTCTGAAGTGGATAGTGACTATCTTCTTTGTCCTTTGTCCCTCCAGGAAACAAGGTCTTCACACCCTGACCTCAGACACATTTGTGAAAGTCTGTTCTGCCTGGGTGGCAGTGGAAATACTGCTCCCCACCTCCCCAGCTCTAGGTGGGATGGAAAAAGACACAGGGGGCCAATTTCCACCCAAGATAATCAGACCCCAAAATCACCTAATCTAATCACTCCCATCATTGCAGGGAGCTGGCAGCTTTGTGCCAGGAGGCAGGGAGGAGGCAGGAAGGAGGAGGAAGCCAGGGAGGTGACCTCTGGCCATAACTCAGGGGAAAATATGAAGGCACAGCCCCCTGCCCAGCCTCAGATGAGCCCCAGGTGGTCCTCCAGGCCCCAGCAGTAGATAGAACATCAACCTCTCCTTCTGGCCCTCCTTCGTTCTGTGCCCCACTTTCAGCTCTGACCACTCTCCCCCAGCTCAGACACCCTCCAAAACTCCCCAAAGTCCAGATTCGGTCAGTACCCCGTGTCAGACCCTGGCCTTTTTCCGGCCCATGATCACTGATTCCTGCCCCATGGCCTCTGCCTTGGAAGTGTGCATAGCTCATTGGGCTTTGTGTCTAGTCCCCCATCCCCTTTGCTCACACAGTTACTGAATGCCGTTCCCCTACCTCTCATCCAAAATTTCCTCCTCAAGGGTCCTTCTCTCCTACCAGGATCTCTCTCCTACAAGGACCTCAGGGCCTGGCTGCGCCTTCTGCCAGAGGAAGAATTGAGTGTACCAGGTCATCCCCCCTACACTGTCACACCCCAGCTCCAGGATCCTCTACAGAGAGCAATGCTTAACCCCAAAGCCTGTGGTTGTAATGACAGAACCACAGGTATTCAGATAAAAGGTTGGATGACTAAATCTCTCAAAGGAAAACTGCAGGGTCTTTGGGTAGGGGCCAAGGTGAGAACCCCTTGACTATGGGGACCCTGGCAGGGCCTTGCATCAAGACTTCACTGTCCATGGTCTCTTGGGCACCATCCTGTAGCTCCCACTTCATTGAAGCTCCCACAGAGCCCTTCAAGATATGCAAACATGGTACAGGGGATAAAGTGAGCCCTGAGCTAAGGAGTAGGGGACCTGGGAACCAGTCTGGTGTTTGCTTCTGATTTGCTGTGTGACCTGAGGCCAGCCCTCTCCTCTCTGAACCTCAGCTTTGTTCTCTGCAAAATGGGGAGGCTTGGCTTAGGTTTTACCTCTCAGTGATGAAGTCTGGATCCCCTGGTCCCTGGAGACAAGGGCCATCCCTGGTTGGGGCGGGGCAGCCTCCATTAAGAGGTTACCTCTTGGAAAGTTTGGATTTCAGTTAAGATGGGGCCATCAGAGGCTTGTGTAAATAGATGACCAAACGGGAAACCTCCTGCCAGGCCACATGTTTCATCTGATGGACAGATATTGAGGAGTGCCCACTCTGTGTTGGGCTCTGGGGCCGGAAGGGAGGGTCTCTTGTGATCTCTGCCCTCCAGAAGCTCACAGTCCAGCTGGGTTTGATGGGAGCAGTCAGGCACACAGATCAATAACAGCACAAGACAACAGAGATCCGAGGTCCCAGTGTCCTGGCAGGGGGCACAGCCCAGGCAAAGGTGGGAGGTGGGATAGGCGACGGCAGTGGATCAGCTGGGCTCATGAAGGGAGGAGTGGGAGAAAAGCAGGACCATGGAGCAGCCTGTGTGAGGGATGCAGAGTTGGGGTTTGATTGGTGTTCAGCAGGAAGCCACAGGAAGAAGAGAACTAATCTTTATTGAGCTGGCTCACTGTGTGCAAAGTACTATCTGAGTTGCTTTCTCCACCTGGCCTTCCCAGTTCCTCTGAGTAATCATCATCTCCCTCTCATTTCATAGACAGGAAAGTTGCCCCAAGAGGTCATCTCCACATTTAGCTGAGAGGGCAGAGCTGGGGTGGAGTGAGGGTGGGGCTCTAGGCTCTGTTTTTCCCACCTTGCTGGGAAGGCTTATGGCAGAGTTGGAAGGCAGGAAGCTAGACGAAGGCAGGAAAGCGGTGGGCAGCTGTGCCAGCCATCTGGCTCCTGTCTGTGAGAGAGAAAGGAGCTCAGGCCCAGGGAACACTGGGGCTTCTGCTAACTGGACAGCTTGTCATATCACATCAGAACCTTACCTTTAACCAGGTAGCAGAGGGCAGGCTACCTGACTAAATCTTCCTGACTAAAGGCTCCAAGCTCATCCCTACCTGAGACTTGCTATGAGCAGTAGGAAATGGCTTCCACCTGACCTGGTCCAGATGTCGGCTGTCTTGGGGCCAAAGCCTTGTGCAGTGGCAAGTGGGGTACACTGAGCCCTTGTTTACAGAGCTAGAGGGGCCTAGTTTTACAAAATGCAGCTTTTGAGCCCAGAAAAGGCAAATGGCTGATTGTGGTTGCACAGCACCTGAGGCATGGGTTAAGGCTTGAACCCAGTGCTCCTCGCTCTCCCAGTTTTGACTTCCCAGAACTCTCTCTGGACAGGAAAAGGGGTGAGGTCATACCTTCCAAAAGTGCCTTTCTGGGGGCAGAGATGTGAAAAAGGAATGGAAGCCATTTCTGAGGATTATCATTTGCCTCTAGGCACAAACACCAAGCAAAGCTATACGATTCCCAGGCCTGTTGCTAAAAGTGATAACGCGTAGTTGCAGAGCGCGACAGTTGGCAAAGTGCTTTAGTGCCTGTGAGCCTGTCTCCCTCACAACAGCCCGGTGAGGTAGGTTCTAGTGCAAGCACAACCCCAAGCCCCTCCAACCACCCTGGCCTCTCTGCCCAGAGTCACACAGCTGTGAGCCATGGAGCTGGGATTTGAACCCGTGCTCTATCCACTACACCCCACTACCTCTCATGGAGAAGAGGCAGGGTAGTGTAATGGAGAGCATGGGCCGAGCAGCAGACTGGGCCTTCCAGCATGAAGATATCATCCTAGGCTCCCAGAGGTGGCGGGAGTGGTGGCAGGTGTGGCTCTCCATGCTTGGCCTACTGCTCGGTGGGCAGGGTGGGCAGCAGGCCCAAGGGGGTTTGCTGATGTCCTATGCAACCTCGTGCTGTTAACACCCTGACTCCAGTGGTGATGGAGGAGGCTTGGGGTGGGGGTTCTTATAGGGGGCAGGGCTAATGGGCCTGGGGAGTCAGACCTCGCTGCTTTTGAGGACAAGCCCTTACCCTGGCCCCCGGGGCCCGTCCATGGCCACCCTGATGGCACCTAGTTGTTGGCTTCCTGATGGAATTTACCATAAGACATTTCAAACAGGCCATGCAGCTGCGTAATAGGAGTCACGGGGCCCGTGGACTCATGGGGGCTGCAGGAGTACAGAGCTGGTGGGGAGGGGGGGGAGGCTAAAGGGCTAGAGGGCTAGGGTCTCTCTCTGGCCCTCCCCTCTGTGGGGCCTTCCACTCCCGCTTGAGGCCTCAGTTTCCCTAGCTGCAAATCAAGACAAGACGAGGTTCTCTAGGGATCTGTAAATCTCATGAGAAGTTACAAAGTCACAAGTCTAGGTATTTATTTCTCATAAGAGGGAACACTGTTTCCATGGGACTGTCACCAGAGTTCATGACCCCTGAGGGTTCAAAACCACTGGCCTTCCATGAAAGGTGCTCCGTGTTAAAGGAGGCTGAAGGGGCAGGACACTTAAATGCCATACAGTGTCCTGCACTGGGTCCCAGTTGGAGAATGCTGTGGGGACAGCAGGCAAACATGAATATGGACAGTGTATTAGGTGGCAATACTGCATTAATGTCGAGTTTCCTGAATTGACAGCTGTGCTGTGGTTACACAGGAGAATGCATTTTCTTAGGGGAGAGACGGAAATGTGAAGGGGCCCAGGGCAATCATGTGCCTGATGAGGAAGAGGGAGGCTCCTGAGAGAGCAGGCAGCAGAATGGTAATAACAGTGGAATCGGGGAAGGGCACATAGGCATTTTTTATATTGTTCTTGCAAGTTTTCTGAAAGTTTGATATTATCTTAAAAAAACAAAATTAAAAGAAAGGGGCCCAGGTCAGCGTTTGTGCTCTAGAGCCCACCCATCTGTTGCTCGGCTCACACAGGCTTTAAAAGAACAGGGCTTTCTTGCCCACATTTAAACACCGGGGGCTCTGCTTGCGCAGGGAACTCAGCAGCTGCACTGAGGGGCACTTTGGTAGGCAGCAGTGGAAAGCAGCTGTGCTCTGGTTTGGCGCCCCACCCCCCTGCCTGGACCCAGCGATCAGGGAGCCTGCGATGCCTGACTGTTTCCACTCTGCCTAGTCTGAAGAGCAGGACATGGGCTGGGGCCTGGCTGGCCATCCTGGGGAAGGAGCTCCAGGCCTTTATGATTTCCTTTGTGCCTGGAGCACTGGGGACATCAGAGTAGATGCTGCTGAGTAATAGAGGAGGAGGCTGAAGTCCTTGGGGGCAGAGGTCAAAGCTAAAGCTTGATGGAGGACTAGAACCGAGCGTTCTGTCTCCAAACGCTGCTCTTATTCCTCCCATAGCACCTCACACAGCACCATTGACAAGGGACAGTCACATCCATCTGTGCAGGTGGTTTCCCCGAGGGGTAGGCAGGGGAAGGGCCCCCAGTGGCTTCCCTGTTGTACAAACACAAACATGGAGGCTCCAAGAGATGAAGTGACCTGTCCCGGATCACAGGCCAGACATGGCTGGGCCAACTGACTCACAACTGGAGTGTCCTTTGCCTTCCTCTAGGCTGACACAGTGTGCCAGACACCACAAGGGGGCTTCTGCAATACCAAGAGGACCCCGCAGGCATCCCTATCTTGGTCTCTCTGTGTTCCCTGAGGGCTCCCAGCACAGGGACAGGATCTGGGCCCAGCTATCCAGCACTCACAGCACTGGGGAGAGAGCTATCAAGGAACCCCCATGGAGGAAGCAGGCTCCTGCAGGCTGAAGGTGGGAGGAGCTGGACGGTGGAGAGAAGGTGGGCAGTCCAGAGAGTGGGCAAGGGTAGAGATTTGAGATGAAGGAAGAGAGAAGAAAGTGGATGCTTTGACACAATCTTATGAGCTGGGGTTATGCTCCCATTTTACAAGAGATAAAATGGGGGCTCAGAAAGGCTAAGAAGCTTGCCTAGGGTCTCCCAGCCAATAATAGGCAGAGTTGGAATTGGAACCCAAGACTATTTTGCCCCCAAGTCCAGGTTCCATCCCAGGAACGGGAAAGAGAACCAATCCAGCATGAGCATCCCCCTACCAGTGCTATGCCAGGTAGGGCTTCACCTGTATCATACACTGTTATACCTCTATTGTCCTCACAGGTAAACTGAGGCTCAGAGAAGTGAAGCAGCTTGCCTGAGGCCACACAGAAAGTTCAGAGCTCAGATCTGGCTCAGCCTGGCTCAACTCTGCTCCTACAATGCAGCCTCTCTCTTCACTCTGACAGGCAGTGCCTGAGCCCTGAGGTGTGCAGGGCCCAGGGGTGGAGCTGGGCATGACCTCCTGATAACCTCAGGCGTGGGCTCCCACCTGCTTGAATCTGTTTGGGTGAGAGGACTGAAATAGAAGTGGACCACGTGTGTCTGTTCTGGTGTCTTCTATCTGTGTATGGCCAAAGATAAAATGAGACCCATTAGATCTGTTTGGGTGGCAGGAGTGTAGATGGGTTTTGTTCTTTAATTTATTTGAGACAGTTTGTGCAGTAAAAAACCTCGATCAACATTACAAGGCTGTGTCCGAATGGGACAAGCACAGAGTGAATGTCACAGGCTGACATGTGGATCCCAGGTGGTATGGGTGTGACTGCCAGAGGGGGTGCTCAGAGCAGGCTTTGTGAAGGAGGTAAGCCCGAGCAGATGGGCAGAAGTTAAATGAACAATGTGGAAGGGAGAAGGAGGGCCATTAGGAGGAGGGAACAGCTTCCACAGAGGCAGGGCACAGGAATGGAGCCAGGTGGGTTTGAAGTAGAGGTACAGGGTGAGCAGGGTGTGGTGAATCCGTGACTTTCACGGCTGGGAGGGGCACTGAATGCAGTGTCCCTTCAGTGCTTGGGCCTATTCTATACCACTCCCACCCACAGCCTGCCCAGGCCACTGCTCCCAGAAATGCTCGCCTCTCTGGTACCAGAGGTTGGAACCAGGATCACAGGCCATGTGCCCATAAGTTCCAATCAGTGACAGGGAACTCATTACCTTATAGGCAGCCTCTTTTGTCTTAGAATGATTCTTCTGCAACAGAGTTCTCTTCCCAGTTAGATTACTTTCTGTTGGGCCAATGATGCCACTTTCTCACTGTCTTTCCCCATGAGCCCGGGCCAAGCCACTTTCTCCTCCTTTCCCCCACGCAATTGTGTTTCTGAATGTGAGCACTGCTGCTTGCAGTCAAGCTCCATTTCCTTCTGTCTAATTCGCCTTGCACTCTGGTGATCTCTGTGGGTCCTGACTCTTGCTTTCTTTTTGCCATGCTCCCTGGTGGTTTCTGTGAACTTGATGGCACACTTTCCATATGGTGACATGACAGAGAGAGGAAGGCCACTAGAAACCAGATAACCGCAATCCAAGAATCAGCACAATCTGGCCAAAATCTCCTGGCCGCTGGCATAGCCTTCTCCATCTTGTCCACAAGGACATCATGGGAGACCGTGGCTGCTGTCTCCTAAGGCTCAGAGCCAAGTTCATAGCTAGGCTTTTAGTCAGTTGTATAGGTTGAGACTAAAGCAGTTGGTTCAACTTGAGCCTGTCATCTCTCAGTGCTCAGAGACCACCCATTCCCCAACTGAGGACCAGTGCTGACCTCACTGTGACCCCACCAGTTTGAGCTTCAAGGGCTCTCCCAGATTCTTGTTAAGACCTAGAACACTTTTGTCTGTCCCTAGTTCCCTGTTCTTCCCCACTGAAGGCAGAGATCATTGCCAAGTCTCTAGGGGCCTATGGGTCTAAGCTCTCTGGATGGTCTCTGGGACATTCAGTTTCCTCAGAGACATCCTACCACCCCTCCCCAATTATGAGGCTTCTCATCGACTACAGCAGTGTTTGGCAAACTGTGCCTCTCGAGCCACATGCAGCTCACGAGCCGAAGTTTGCTGCTCTGTTGACTAATGAGTTTGCTGACCACTGGACTACAGGGACAGACACAACCCATTCACTCAGACCCAGAACCTCCCCTCAATTTCCACTGACCAAGATGACCCACCTGGTGCACCTGCCACTGCTCCTAAGAATGCTCGCCTCTGCTAACCAGGGGTTGGAATCAGGACTACAGGGCCATGTAGCCCTCAGTTCCAAGAGAGCATTTGGAGGATTTCCATCTCTCAGTCAGACCCCAGGGCCTTTGTACTGGCTATCCCTCTGCCTATAATGCTCTTTCTTGTCATAGTTCCGGTTTTAGTTTCAACAAAATCTCCTTAGCTACGCCTTCCTTGACCAGCTAAGATTCCTGTCCTTCCCTCTGGGTCTCTATTTCATTACCATAGCAGAATTATCACTATCACTGATTTACCACTATCTGAAATTACATTATATATATTTTTTGCTTGCTTTTTTTTATTGTCGTTCTCTTGGAGTCTAAGCTACAGGAGGGCAGGAACCTTGTATTTAGAGGATGCACACACTCCTTCAGACCTCTGTGCTTTTTACATGTTTGCCTCTGCTAGAAGGCCTCTTTATTCAAATCTCTGTTTGGTGGGCTGTACCCATGCTTTAAAGCCCAGCTCAATTCCACCTCCCCCTTCTGTTCCATTCTTGGCTTTTGTACACCTTCCTCACTCCTCCAGTGTGAAATTAGTTGTTTGCTGGTTTGCTTATCCCAGCCTATCTGGGTTGGAGGCTCCCGAAACCAGAGGTGGGTCCTATTGCTTAGTCCAGGGTCAGGCCCAAAGTAGCTGATCAGAGGCTGCTCGATGAGCACTGCTGGACAGTAAGGCCTTTTGGCTGTTCCTATTGGAGGGGGAATAGTCATCTGGCTGGTACCTTACCTCTGCATGGTCTCCTTGCTTCCTGTCTTGCCCCCTGCAGCAGCCAGAGTGAGATTTTAAAAGAGTAATTGTGTTCAGTTCACTGTTTAAAACCATTCCAGATAATCCTCATCACACAAAACATTTCCAAACTCCTGACCATGCCCATGAGGCCTGACATCTCGCCCCTCCATATCTCCATCTTGTTCATAGTCCTCTAACACAATCCTGCCATTGGGCCTTTGCACTTGCTGTTCCTTCCGCCTAGTATACTTTCCCTGAAGAGTCACAAGGCCAGCTCCTGCTCATCATTCACACCTCAGCTCACATATGGTCTCTGCTGACCTCTCCAGCCATCTGCCTCCCCTTGTCCTGCTTTATTTTCCCCCCACACCTACCACCATCTGGAATTTTCCCATTGCCTATCTCTTCTCACTACACCAGAGCGCCTCAGGATTGAGGCTTCAACTGCCTCATCCCTTCCTAGTTGTCTAGCATCCAGCCCTAGCTGGTTTGGCTCACTGTCTTTTCCCATGAGCCTGGGCCAAGGGTCCTGAAATCGAAGGGTCCTGGTTTCGATTCCAGTCAAGAGCATCTCGGTTGCAGGCTCCTTCCTGACCCAGGCCCTAGTCTGGGGCATGCAGGAGGCAACCAATTGATGTGTTTTTCTCACATAGATATTTCTCTCTGTCTTTCCCTCTCTCTCCTAGTCACTCTGAAAATCAATAGAAAAATATCCTCAGGTGAGGATTAAACAAAACAAAACAATTGTCACCTGACTGATTCTTTTTCATTCCTGATAAGAATGGGCTTCAATGTTTGACTTTTCAGAAAACTAAATCACTAGAAGGTAAGTTATCAAGGGCAGGGATTCTTTATCTCGATTCTATTCACTGTGGTATCCCTAAAGCACTGCTGAGAGCCAAGTAGGCTCAATGCAAGTTTTCTGGGGAAAAGAGAGGAAGTTTTCACTTGGAGCTGAGCTGGCCAGAGATCTGAAGCCAAGGACCAAAGTCTCCAAGACCCTCCAGCCTCATGAAGGGGATAGAAACCAGCAATGGGAGTGAGCCCACTGTTGGGCTGCAGCTCACCTGACAGCAGCATGGGGTCCTTGTCCACGGACTTGCGCACCTGGTCAGACTCTCCTGTCAAGGAGCTTTCATCGATCTTGAGGTCATTGCCCTGGATGAAGAGGCCATCAGCAGGGAGGAGATCACCTGATGGGAGGAAGGTCAAGGGAGTCAGCAGGGTCTCAGGTTGCTGGAGAGGCTGGAATAGTCCCCAAAAGTTATGATTATAAGGGAAGGTTCACTATTGGGACCAGCTGCCTAGAGCTCTCAGAGTGCAGGAACCAACATGGTACCCATCACAGGCCAACAGGCAGCTGAAGACTACAGGCTGGGAGGGTTGAGGTTGGACCCAACAATCCTAGCTCAGGAAGGCATGTTCTTTAGTTTATTAAGTGCTTTTCCCGGCCTGGTGGGGTCTTGAGGCCTAGTTTTCTCAGTAATTCATTCTCTGGTTTCAACTATGATTTGAGGAATTGTTTTGAAAGGGACTAGTCCATCTGGACTAGGCAGAGGAGACTTCAGGACAGTCATATTATCAGAGGAAACCAACCCCCCGAGGGATAAGTGAGGAGGGGTATACTCCAGTCTCGCTTCCATCTTCTGCCTCCACTTTCCTAAGGACATACTCATCTAAACTCATTTGACAACAGCTTGCCCACTTTCCCTAAGGTAGTATCACAGGCTTAGAATGTTCACTCATCTATGTTCACTCTCCATAACACCCTCTCTGGCCCAACAACCATCCATCAATGGCTAAATCAGGGATAGAAAATGGACTTCATCCCATAAACCCATTCTGAGTCTTAGTAGTCCTTGGAGTATGTATTGAGAAGGCTTCTGAGGCTGTATGGAGGCCCTGAGCTGTGACTAACATCTGCAGGTATTGAGAGCTGTGGCACATGTGCCAAGTATTTGCAATTTCTGAGTTAAATCAGTTCTGAAATCTACTCCCTCCAGGAAGTAGCCTTCTACTTCCACCGGATTGCAGAAGGCATCATGGCTTGGTATCAGTCTTCAGGGACCCACCCCCTTCCCTGGGCCAGCCTCTTTGGGTCTGCTTGGCTTGTCCCATCTCTGCTCTAGCTCTAGCATATAGCTCTGTGGTTGGGACACTTACCATATTTTATTTGGGCGATGTCCCCAACCACAATCTCGGCCACAGGAATCTGGACCACCTGGCCAGCCCGGATCACGGTGAACTTCTGCTCCTGCTCGATGCGGCTCTGCAGGCCCCGGAACTGCTTCTCTTTGCTCCAATCATTGAAGGCCGTGACCAGGACCACACAGATGACTGAGAGGAGGATGGCAGCCCCCTCAATCCAGCCTGCCTCTGCCTCCCCCTCATCCTCAGCCCCAGCCTGGGCCGCAGCGCATCCTGCAGAGAATAGAAGGAAGCAGATGGTGTGGAGTCAGCTAGGGAGATGGTGCCTCGAATGGTCTGGATTTAAATCCCAGATCTGCCAAGCAAAAAATGTTGATAATCAGATAATCATGAATCATTTATTCAGTGTATCTAGGTGTCAAGCCCTGTGCAAAGGCCTTCACACACATTATCTGAGAGCACTTACTCTGCCCATTTCACAGATGTGGAACCTGAGACTTCTTAGAGAAGCCACATGGCTTGTCTAAGCTAGGAAGGGCAAATGGGGAGCTAGGATATCTGACTTCAGAGCCTACTGTGGCTTTCTGCCTTTGTTCTAGCTCTGAGATATTGGGTAACGACTTCACCTCTCTGAACCTCAGTTTTCTTATCTGTAAAACAGGAAGAATAGTCCTTATCTTAGGGACCTCTCTGAGGGCTGGAATTTAATGAGGTGAGGTCCATGGCATCTCAGCATAGCCCTGGCACAAAAGAGATGACTGCTTAACAAGAAACAAGAAAAAGTGAGGATGTAATAGAATGGGGCCAATTAACATTGTACCTGCTTTAGGGTCTAAAATGCAGTTTTGCTGCTGTCCTTTCCTTCCGTTCTCCAAGCAGCCACGAGGCATGTCTCTAGGTTGCGGGGTAGGAACCACAGCACTGGACCTGCCCTCTGACGAGCTGGTTCTGACCCCACTGCTGTCCCTGTACTAGCCTGGGCAAATCACTGTTCTTCCTGAGCTGCGGCATCCTCATCTGCAAAATGGGGTTCACTGAGACCACTTTCTGGGCTCAAGGAAAAGAAGGTGGAGGCTCCAGCCTGTGCTCAGTCACAGGAGGTTCTTACTTGGCCTTTGTTGGATTTGAGCCCCAACCACACCGTGAGGACACCTACATTCCATCTGAACCTCTGTGTGACCTACACCTCACACCCTTGCTCTGTTGAACCTTTCAGTCTAGGCCCTCAAACTGCTTGAGGCCTACCGGGACCACATGTGAAAAAGAAAATGAAAAAACACCACACACATTTAATGCAAAGGCCTCAGACTCAAAGGTACGTCCTGTCTATATGGTGCCAAGTGCTAGGGCCTTTCCTAGCCCTTCCACACACTCTGTCTTCTGCTTCCCCACAGGATCCAGAGAGTGAGTGGTATTTCCCCCATTAACAGGTGAGAAAACTGAGACCCAGAAACTGAGGTGACACAGCCAAGGTGATTGCTGCAGCCAGGACTAGCTCAGATCCTTTTTCCACTGGGGAAGAGGGTGTGGGTAGAGAATGGCCCTTGTCATGTCTGACCATCCACTCCTGGGAAACTCAGGGTAGTTCTCTCCCATGGGGGTTGGCCAGGCGACTGGGCTATTTGCAAGACCTGCTATATGCCAAGCACTCACTTTAATCATCAAGCTGGCTGAAAAAGGGGAGGTAGTTCAGAGAGGGATAGTGATTCACCTGAGGTCACACAGCAGATCTGGAGTTTGAATCCAGACCTGAGCCTAGAATTTGACACTGGACCTGCCCTGCTCACTGTCCCTGAGCTTAGTACACTCTCTGCCACTTGCTGGCCTCATGTGGAAAAGTAGAAAATATTGCCATGGACCTATGACCAACTGTATGGAAGTTCAATTCAATCCCAAAGAAGAGAGAATAGCAGTTTTTGTTATTATTTTTGGTTAATCCTCACAGGAGGCTATTTTTCCCCATTGATTTTTACTTTTTATTATTTTTATTTTTTTCATGTTGATACATGTAAATCAATTTTATTTTTTCTCTTTATTGTTCAGTTTGTTACATTGTTACCCCTTTTTTATCCCCCTAAAGCTCCCCTCCACCCTGTACCCATCCCACCCTCCACCGTCACCTCCCCCACCCCACTGTCCTCTCCCATTGTTGCAAGATTTTTGTCCAGTCTCTTGCTGTACTTCCCACACCCCTTTTCTCCCCAAAATTGTCAGTCCATTCCCTCTCTATGTCCATGATTCTGTTACATTCACCAGTTTATCCTGTTCATCAGATTATTAATTCACTTGATTTTTAGATTCATTTGTTGATAGATGTGTATTTGTTGTTCATAATTTATATTTTTACCATTTTCTTCTTCCTCTTCTTAAAGAATATCTTTCAGCATTTCATATAATATTGGTTTGGTGGTGATGAACTCCTTTAGCTTTTTCTTATCTGCGAAGCACTTTATCTGACCTTCAATTCTGAATGATAGCTTTTCTGGATAGAGTCATCTTGGTTGTAGATTCTTGCTATTTATCACTTTGAATATTTCTTGCCACTCCTGTCTGGCCTGCATCGTTTCTGCTGAGAAATCCGCTGACAATCGTATGGGTGCTCCCTTATAGGTAACTAACTGTTTTTCTCTTGCTGCTTTTAATATTCTCTCTTTATCTTTTGCTCTTGGCATTTTAATTATGATGTGTCTTGGTGTGGTCCTCTTTAGATTCCTATATTTTGGGGTTCTGTGCACTTCTTTGGGCTTTTAAGTCAGTTTCTTTCACCAGTTGTGGGAAGTTTTCAGTCACTATTTCTTCAAGTAGGTTTTCATTATCTTGCTCTCTCTCTTTTTCTGGCACCCCCATAATTTGGATGTTGGCCTGCTTGAGGTTGTCCTAGAGGCCCCTTACACTATCTTCAATTATTTGGATTCTTTTTGTTTCTTGCTTTTCCAGCCGAGTAGATTTTGCTTCTTTGTATTTCAAATCTTTGACTTGGTTCTTGCGGCCCTCTGGACTGCTTTTAGGACTTTGTGTAATATTTTTTATTTCAGTCAGTGTATGCTTAATTTCTAGTTGGTCCTTTTTCATATCCTTGTGGGTCTCGTTCATATCCTCATAGGTCTTTTTCCTTTCCTTGTAGGTCTCATTCATTTCCTCTTAGGTCTTGTTCATTTCCTCATAGTTCTCATTAAGTTCATCAGCCTTTTCTAGGAGCCTCTTGAAAAACCTAATCACTGTGGTTTTGAACCCTATGTATAGTCGTCTTTTTTCCTCCATTTCTTTCACACCTGATTTCTTTCCATTTCTCTGCATTGTGGCTGCTTTCCTGAGTTGGTCGTTTAGCTTTGTGTGGTAGATGTCCTCTAAGGGACAGTGGCTCAGCCTCCCCAGTTACCTGAGGTGGATACTCTTACTCCAATCCTTTATGGGTTGTACAGTATTGTTGGAGTTAAGCCCAGCTAATTGTCAGCACTAAGAGGGTTTGGCCTCCAGGCAATTGGGTGTGGAGGTGAGCTGTGTTCAGGTTGGGTGGGCGGAGTCTCTGGGCTGAGCACACAGCGTCAGCTATGCCCTATGCAGCGCATGGGTCTCTGTGTTGGGTGGTAACGGCTGCACACCTCCAAGAGAAAGCCGCTGCTGGTCTCCACCTGTTGCCAGACAACTCTGTCTCTCCCCAAATGAGTCTGCACACCCAAAGTCTCACCCAGGGTTGTAAAACAAAGCAGTCTGGTGGTCTGCGCGTCTTCTCTGTGCTGTTGCGTACTTTACGCGCAAAGCTATGTGCACTCTCCTCAAACTTGGAGACCCCTGCTGCGCCTGGCTTTTAGCATGCATACCCCGGACCTCGGACCTTGCCTGGCACTGGGGAATCTGTGCAGTGGGATGTCTCTAACCTCCCTGTTGGAGAAATCCAGCCAGGATTGCTGCTGCCAGCTCAGGGCTCCGAACCTCTGCCTCTGCGCGTATCTTCAAGGCTGTGCTCCGCCGCTCTTCTGAGTCTCAGCGTCCCACCTTTACTTTCATTTGTGGAATTTTCACTCAGCCAGATTTCTGGTGATTCTGGATGATGTTTGTTTTGTTGTCATGTAGTTTTGGAATTGTTGCGCGGGGCAGCACAATAGGTGCTTACCTATGCCACCATCTTGGTTCCCCCCCCCCCCATTGATTTTTAGAGAGAGTGGAAGGGAGGAGGGAGGAGGAGAAAGAGAAAGTAGAGAGAGAAAAACATTGATGTGAGAGAGACACATGGGTTGGTTGCCTCCCACATGTGCCTTGATTGTGGGGGAGGGAGGGTAGGGAGGCAGGGGGGAGGCAAGGATCAAACCTGCAACCCAGGCACATGCCCTTGCCTGGGAATCAAACCTGTGACTCTCTGGTGCTCGGGCCAATACTCTAACCATTGGGTCACGCTGGCCCAGGGTGAGAGAACAACAGGTTTAAAAAATATTTTTTATTGATTTTTAGAGAGGGAGAGAGAGAGAGATAGAAACATCGATGTGAAGCCAAACATTAATTGGCTACCTCCTGCATGCCCCTGACTGGCAACTGAGCCGGCAACCTAGGCATGTGCCCTTGACCGGGAATGGAGCCAGCAACCTTTTGGTGCATGGGACAACACCCGGCTGAGCCACACGGCCAGGGCAGAACAGCAGTTTTAGGAGGCCCCAGCAGGAGCATCTGGGAAAGTCAGGGGACAGAAAGAACATGACAAAAGTGCCAAGTGGTACCAAAGAGTTTTTGTTTTTTTTTTTAAGCAGCTCCCAGCATCTGGGAAGGTCCAGGCTCAGCTAGCGTGTCCAGGCTGGGATGGTACAGAATCACTATGGCCGGGCAGTGCGCGTCACCAGCTGGTCTGTACAGGCTGGTTAACAATCACATTGTTGTGTAAGGTTCTCAAAACTCCCTTTTTCCTTTGGGAATTTCAAAGCTTTTCCAGTAATTTTAAACTGTTTAATTGGATCAGCCTTTGGTTGTAATGATACTCATGATCGTGTGCATAATGGACATTGGGCCAGCCCTATTCAGATCCCAGCTGTACTACTTAACTGCTGTGTGCCCAGGAGCTAGCTACGGAACCCCTGTGCCTGGGTTTTCTCAGCTGCAGAATGAGGGCACTGACAGGCCTCCCTCCTACGGGGAGCTGGGGGGGGGGGTTGGGAGGGCTCAGGGTGAACCTTTATATAAAGCAGCTGCTGCAGTGCGCACACAGTAACAGCTCAGTTAGAGCTGCTGCTTCCTGTTGCCCAGCACTTGGCACACATTGTGGCCTTCCAGTCCCACAGCCGGCCTGAATGGAGCCATGAGCCCCGCGTTACAGAGGGGATCCAGCTGTATTCCAGACCATGTGATGACAGGAGGAGCGGAACTAGAGTTCCCTCTACCACCACAAATGACAGCCATTACCTCCCCCACTCAAAAAAAAAAAAAAAAAAAAAAGCTGGAAAACACAGGTGAACCTTGCTAAATAGAAACTCAGTATATGGAAAGGCATTCTCTTAAAGTTCCGGGGAGTGATTTTAGATACAGAGCCCAGCGCTTCACTTTACAGAGCTTTTGTTATTCCCGGCCCCTGCTACGTGCTCTAGATGAGGAAGGCTGTTCTGTCCGTTGTGTGCTTGGTAAATGTGCCCACCCCCCCACTGCCACCCAATTAGTTATTGAAGCATTCAAGATACTTGGAAACATCCCAGGACAATGGAAAGCCTTCAGATTCTAGAATTGGAAAGACCTGGCTTCAAGTCCGGGCTCTGCTGTGTGACCAAGAGTGTCTTGGCCTCTTTGAGCCTCAGTTTGGACAGCTGTAAAGTGCGACGACCCCAGGGACTTGGTGAGACCTGGACCTAGTAAGGGCCTGGCCCATGGCACAACATAAAGTATCGGTTCTCCCCTTTCCATGAGCTGCTCTCCTTGGAATGGCTTCTGAAAACCAGGCATGGCGGTTGAGTGGGATTCACACCCCATTGCCTTGACTCCCAGTCCTGCCTGCTGTCCTTGCTGATTCGATACCAAGGAGCCCTCTGGGCCCATCACAGCACTCACTCTGCCAGCAAAGCCCATTAGCTTTACTTTCCTTCTGACAACTGGCTGATGGTTACAATGTGCTTTGGAATGGCCAGAAAGTGGGGTCTGGGTCTCTGGGTTAGGTCTTCAGCCATCGGGAGCCGCTGGATTCTGGGGAAATTCCTGCTGCCCCTGGTGCATTAGGGGAAAGAGATCAGGAACAGGAAGAAAGCAGAGAGGGAGCAGGCCTTGCTGAGATCTCCTCTGGGTCCCCTCAGGAGGAGGCAGAAACAGGACCTAGAGACTGTGACCACAGGGTCTGTGGAATCTGCAGCAGCTTCCCCTGGATCTGAGATTTTTCTATGGTGTGGCCTCATCCTGTGTGACCTTGGAGAATGCACATGGCCTCTCTGGGCCTCTTTCTGTTTGTTAACAGTAACATGGGGAAGCTACCTCCTAGGTGATTACCAAATAAGGTGGCCCTCAAAGCTGGTCAAGCCACAAACATTTTTAAGCACCTACTATGTGCCTGTCACTCTGCTAGCACTCTGGCACTAGGAAAACTATCATGGGCAGGGAGTTGAGAGCACTGGGTGTGTTGATCCCAGGCCTGCCACAAATATGCTGTGTGACCTCTGACAAGTTTCTAGAGCTCTCTGAGCCAAGAATGAAAACAGGGAAGGGCTGTGGGTGCTGCAAGGCACTCTATAGCCTTTTAGTTCATTACCTGCATCGATTTTTAATTAACTGATGAAGTTTATGTTTGACTTGGCAAGGGGGTGGTCCTGGCAACATGGTCAGCCCAGAGCTCAGAGCTCAGGCCAGGGGCTGGGTGTCAGGGAAGTGTAAGTATCATCACAAAGTTCTGGAACTTCACTCTGTGGATCTAGAGTGTGCACAACTGCCCTCATTGACCCAGGACTTGGATTTCAGATTCAGCTCTACTGTGTACAAGCTGTGCGGCCTTAGGCTAGTGCCTCCTCGCTCTGGGCCTTGGTTTTCACCTCCTGAAGATGGAGGTGATCACAGGCATCTCTGGAAGGCTCTCCCTGGCACACACTGGGAGCTCTATGCATGCTCCCGCTGCACCTCCATCCACCACTTGCCCTCTGAGTTCTAATCTTGCACTGAATTGGGTCACATGAGGCCACTTACTCAGCTGGCACTGCCTCAACCCCATCTCTTTCTGAATGATAGGAGCGAGGGCTCAGAAGCCAGAACGTCTCTGTCTGAGTCATGGTTCTGTGCTTCCTAGTGTGTGACGGAGCAAGTCATTTCCTATTTCAGTGCCTCTGTTTCCTGGATAATAATAGCACCTACCCACAGGGTTGTTGTGAGGATCAGATGAACCTCTACTGTAAAAGCTCTCAGCTAGCGGTAGCTATAAAAATAGTAAGAACAACTATTATGTTTTTGTGTTGCACCCTTAGCTCTGTTCAAAGCCTACTCAAATAGCCATGCACAATCTTCTTCAACATTTTCTATAAAACTTCTGCAAAGAATGCTGCCCATGATTCATCTCTCATGGCCTACGTGAAAGTTCATCCCAGAATTCATCGTCAGGGGCATGCTATTTTCCTATAGGACTGTTTTTCCTCCTGTTGATAATCTGAGCTTTGCAAATCATCCTAATTCCCTTTCTGCCTTGGCTGTCAGGAAGCTCAAAATCATATTTATATCCCAATCACAGTAGCAAACATAGTTTATTTGCTTCCATTCCTTTTCTGTCTGGCTTTCTATTTGACCTCATATTATGAGACATGTCTTTATCATGCCTTTAAACCCTTTTTGGAGAGATGCCATGGAGAAAAAAATCAACTTGATATTATATATAAAAATTGAGGCAGTTGACCTCCATTCTCAAGAGTGGAGGGGATCAAGGAGAAGAATGGTTTTCTTGAGGCAAAACGCCACATCCTGACCTTCTAGGAAAGAGGACGGCAAACTTTCTCTGTAAAAGGCCAGAGAGTAAATATTTTAGGCCTTGTGGACCATACATACAGTCTTTGTCACAGCTACTTACCTCTGCCATTATAGTAGGAAAGCAGAGTAGACAATATAAAAAAGAAATGGGAGTGTTGTAATAAAACATTATTCCTACACAGTGAGGTAGGAATTTCATGTAAAAGCCACAGGCTTCAAATAATATTATTTTCACTTTTTCAACCATTTGAAAATGTAAAAACCAATTAGTTCATGGACCATACAAAAACAGGAAAGTGAGCCAGGTTTGGCTTGAGGGCCGTCGTTTGTAATCCGTGTTCTAGAATATTCGAGTGCATGATTTTTCTTTTCATAGTTGCATGCCTCAAGCAATGAATAACTTGGCGTTCTGAGGAGAAGCCCAACTTTGCAGCTGAAGGAGAGTCCCTCAGAGGCTGGAGTACCCAGAGGTCAGGGGGCCTGAGGAGAATCTCTGTGAATGGGCCTAAGCACTGTCAAGTCAAAAAGCGTGAATGCAGCCCACCAGGTAAGCAATTTGGGGGTTTTGTCATCAGATGTGAGAGTGGGGAGCCCTCAGAGAGCAGTCTGGACATATGTCTGAGCCACCCTCACTTGGATTCCATCCAATAAAACCAGACTCTCTCAGAGAGGGACCTGGCAGCAGTTTTTCTAAGTTCCACTATAAAACCTAAGGACTCTGAATTAGCTGGGTGACCTTGAGCAAGTAAATGGACTTCTCTGTGCCTTGGTTCCATGTCTTTAAAATGGGCATGATCACACACTACCTTATGGGGGCTGTTAGGAGGACATTTCAGCACAGATCTTGGCATGCTGTAAGTGCTCCATAAATGATCATGATAATCATTACTGTTGTTGGTCCACCCTTGCATTTCACACTTGGGAACACTAGGGGCAGGGCTCTAAGCCTTGGGTTTTGGCTCGGCCACTGATTGGCTGGGGGTAAGACCCAGATCTTGGGTCTTGGCTTCCTCACCTGGAAGGAGTAGTGCCTGTTAGCTGTGGATGCCCTCTGGTGTGGCTGGGCACACAGGTTGCAGGGAGGGGGGCAGGAGTCCCCCTGTCTTACCTTCTTGGCTCTCGCCAGGTGGGTGGTAGAAGGAGAGCCCCAGGGAGATGATGGCCGCGATTTCCAGGATGATCAGTGTCACATCTTGCAGTGCTTCCCACACTAGCTGCAGGAAGGTTTTTGGCTTCTTTGGAGGTATAAAGTTTTGTCCAAAAATCTGCTTTCTCTTTTCTAGGTCTGGAGCCGTGCCTGGCAAACCTGTGGACAGAGTATGGAAAGGTTGGCCTGGAGGGCCCAGGAGAGACACACACGTTCCCGGAATTGTCCCAAGTGGGTCTGGCCACATGGCAGAGAACAGAGAGAGGGGAAAAAACACAAAGCAGGAAACTTGCAGGCACCAGCCTAGAGCCCAGCACTCCCCAGAACCTGTGAGTGAGACCTTATTTGGGAGAATGGTCTTTGTGGATAAAACTAAGGATTTTGAGATGACATCACCCTGGATTATCCAGATAGGCCCTAACCCAGTGATCAGTGTCCTTGTCAGAGACAGAAGAGAAGACAGACACAGAGGGAAGAAAGCCATGTGGAGATGGAGTGGAGATTGCAGTAATGCAGCCACAAGCTAAGGAAAGCCCAGAGCCAACAGAAGCTGGAAGAGTCAAGGAATGGCATGTAACCTGGAACTTTCAGAAAGAGCATGACCCTGCCGACACCTTGACTTCAGACTTTTGGCCTCCAGAACAGGGAGAGAACCCATTTCCCTTATTCAAAGCCGCTGGTTTATGGTCATTTGTTACAGGAAGTGAATACCCAGCATCAGGCCCACCTTGCACCCGCACCCTTGCTCCTGCTTTGCACTTGCCTGCCCTGTTGAACACAGACTAGGAAGCTCCTGCCCGGGCTGGAATCCCAGACTGTGTGGGAGGGTGAGTGTACCTAACCCATGGGTCTTTGTGAGCGTCTCATGAGATAACTCATGCAGTCATCGAGTGTTTGTTGAGCACCTATTCTGTGCCTGGCACTGTTCTGGACACTGGGATCGAGGGGCAAAAAGGACAGACAGAGTGCCTGCCCTGAAGAGCTGACCCTCCAAGGACACACATGACATGCTTGAGTGGTGCCTGGAGGGGTGGATGCTCAACTGGATGGATGGCCCCACCTCCCCTCAGGTGCATTTGTGCCTTAGAAAAGGAGCCTGGAACAGAAACCTCTCACAGTGGAAATTCAGGGGTGGGACAGACAAAGGCAGATCCAGTGGGAGGGGCCAGCGTCTCTGTTTACTGGGCCCTTTGAAGGCGAGTGCTTCCCCTTGCTTCTTTCTTTCCTTTGCTGCTATCCTGTGTCACCCCAAGTCACTGTTGCCATTTCATTTTTCCCTAACCAGTGCCCTGGCATACTTCCTGCCTTGCTCATGCTGTTCAGTGAGCTAGGAAGAGCCTTTCTTCCCATCTACACTGGCGAGCCCCTTCTCAGGGCCCTCTGCTGAGAAGACCGCCCCTCTAGCTCGGGCAGACCGCATCTCCCTGCCATCATCTAGCATGGCCTTGACCACAGCAGGGCTTACCTGGTTCCAACTTGTGTACAACCTATGCCTTGTTGAAAGACCAGTCTGATTCTTCCAGGGCCTGCACTCGAGGCCACCAACCACCTTAGACTCCTCCCACCCACCGGACACAGGTGACATGCTTGAGTATTATGAGCCTGCCCTGAGGTCTCACCATGGAAAACACAGCACGAATCGTCCCCTGCAGCAGAGCAATGTCAGTCCTATCCCTGAGGCCAGCCAAACCCCAGCTCACCTGTGATTTAATGAAGACAGCTGAGGGATGGTTGGGGTTGGGGGGACGGGGAAGGGCACGCACCTCATCAGACCTCTGGCCTCAGTCAACTTGTGAGAAGGGGGGATCCAGAGGGATCCCCAGAATAGTACCATTATTAGAATGTTGGGGTAAGAGCGATGGAACATTCTGCCGTTACAATTAAGAGAGCATGTGGTCTAATGTCATATTGGTAGGGGATTCTAACAACCTGCCATTTGTTGGCTCATTCATCCATTCGTTCATTCAACGCATGTTTCTTGAATCTGCACTGTGGGTGCAATCTGGTGCCGGTGCTGGGGAGAGTGATCTAAAGAAAGCTCAGGGGTCCTGGGTGGCCAGCAGTCTGTGGCTCAGGGATACAGGGAGATGGGCATGTCCCCGTCTGGGATTTAGGTGCTGAGCCTCTTCTGATGCTGACAATGAGACCTCTGTTGGGAGCTTCCAAGAGCCAGACTGGTTGAGACTCTCTGGGATAGGCCGGGGATGCATCTTGCATGCAGCTTGCCTATTAGTGGGGATAAGATCCAGATACCCAATGTTCTGCCTGTGCACTGAGAATGAGGGATCTCAGAGCTGGGTTAAGCCCATTTTATAGGTGGGGAGACTGGGGCCTTCAGGAGACCAAGCTGCTGCCTTGGGGCTGAGAACCCAGTCCAGCCCTGTTCTAATCACACATGATGTAGAGTGATTCTAAGAACTGCAGGAAGGTTCCTTGTTTTTCCTCCTTTCCCTAATTCTATCCACAGCCAATGTCTGCAATTCTTCCATGGGCTGCATTTCTTTAACTAAAAGCTCTAGTTCCTTTAGATTTCCTGAGAGGCAAAAGCCATCACCAGTTCTGGATACCATGTTCTGAAGGAGTTTCAGGCTTTCTCCTGGGAGTGGGACTTGATCAACGGAAGAAGGGAGAATTCAAGAGGGTGGGTAGGCCTCTGAGGAAGGGGGGTATGACCACTCAACATTGGCCTATTGTAGCTGTTTGCTATACCTTTGGCCACCCAGTTCCTTTCTCTCAGACTCAGTTTCCCCATCTTGACAAGAGGAGAGTTCAATAGAAGGATCCAGGGTTCCAAGGTCTGCAGACCCTGAAGTGATCCTGCTGGGGTCTGTTGGTATTTTGGGGTTCTTCATAAGCCTAGGTATAAATAAAGAGCTTCACTAAGAAGTTTGGTGGGGGTGTGGCCAGCCCATTTCCTGGGCCCCTCCTGATTGACTCAGAGAGAGGTAAGTTGCTGAACTGAGAATCTGTGATTCAAACATTCTGGAGTCTACAGTGTGGCCAGTTGAAAATGTGGGTGTTCTCTAGTTCAGGTAATCTGGCCATGGCTCAGGGGCTCTGCCACACTGGGGATTCACAGGCCCGGCATTGAGATGCTGGGTTCTGGGACAGGGCAGAGGCCAGGGGTTGAAAATTCGAATAGCTGTGAGGGCCAGGTAGGCTTTATGAATGAGTGAAGTAGATGGGTGGGAGACAGCAGAGAGTGGTGGGGACTGGGACACAGAAAATAATCTCAGCTCTTCTAAAGAGAGCAATTATTTCTCAGCTCCCGTGGGAGAATAGGGACCCGGTGTGGAAGATCTTCTAAGCTAAAATAATCTGGATACCTGGAATGTGATGTAAAATCTTCCCAGTAAAATCATTCCTGGGCCAAATACCACACATCTGCAGCTGAATTTGGCCCCGGGATTGCTAGTTTGAGACCCCAAGGTTGGGGAAGGGGAGGAGGCTGGAAGGGGGAGAGGATAGAGCAGAACAGCCTCTTTGTTGCTTCCTCTTCTCTCCCGACTTGCTTCCTCTCCAACATCAGGCCCTGCCCTGCTCCTCACAACCTTTGTTTTCCAGAAATAACAGCTCAAAGAATAAAAATATTTGTGTGTTTCTGTGGTAGAAATTATTAGACAGTTTCCACAACAACAAACACCCTAGTCAGTATGCAAATCCAAGTACAGAGGCTCATGGGGGGCAGCTGAAACGGCAGAGGATGGCTATGACCTCTCACTCACCTCTCTTTCTCAAGGGAAGGTAGAATGAGCTGTAGCTTGGGATACTAATCCCCTACTGTTGCCCACATTTTACAGATGGGGAAACTGAGGCACTAAGGGTCACATACCCAGAGTGACTCAGAACGGGGATTTGAACCCATGCCATCTAAGTCCAAACCCCACCCCGGAGTGGAATCGCATAGTCCCCCTGCCTTCTGGCTGAAAAGGAACATGCCTAGTTTGGGGAACAGAAATAACCAAGGCTGGTGTTGAGAGACAAATGGTGTTGGAGATTCAAGTTAGATTAGAGAGCATCTCACCATTTAGCATATTAAAAATTAATACTCGGTGTCAAATATTGCTAGAAAAGACTAGCCACGCCCTAAAAATTCAGAAACTATAAATGCCTGGGAATTGATATTGGACGCTGTGTGGGGTTGTGGGTTTTCAACGTTTCTTTTTCTTTTTCTTTTTTTAAAATATATTTTATTCATTTTTTTACAGAGAGGAGGGGAGAGGGATAGAAAGTCAGAAACATCGATGAGAGAGAAACATTGATCAGCTGCCTCTTGCACACTCCCTACCAGGATTGTGCCTGCAGCCAAGGTACATGCCCTTGACCAGAATTGAACCTGGGACCTTCCAGTCCGCAGGCTGATGCTCTATCCACTGAGCCAAACCAGTTTCGGCTCAACGTTTCTTTTTGTGCAAGAGGTAGAGGTTTGTGGATGAACTTGGGACAGTTGCTTCAGAGACTCAGTTTTGTCATCAATAAAATGGGAGCAAAATAACTCCTAGACTGTGGTGAGCTATTTGGAGGGGAATGTGAGTGGATGCTCTCTAAACTGCAAAGATGCAGTAAGTGCCTTCACAATAAAAAATATTCCAGGAGAACCAAGATGGCGGCATAGGTAAACACCTATCTTGCTGCCTCACACAGCAATTTCAAAACTACAACTTAACGAAAGAATAAACACCATCCAGAATCACTGGAAAGCTGGCTGAGTGAAAATTCCACAAATAAAAGAGAAGATAGGATACTGTGACTCAGAGGAGCGGCTGAGGACAGCGTTGAAGATATGCGTGGAGAGAGGTTTGGAGCGCGCGCCAGTGGATAGGGCGAGCTGCTGAAAACCCGGCCAGTTTTCTCGAATGGGGGAGACAAAGACGTCCCACTGCACTGATCCCCCAGCCCTGGGAGAAGTCCAGGGAACCCACTATCATACGGGGTAAAAACTGGACAGTGGGAGGGCACGCCGAAGCTCGGGTGCTGCAGGGGTCTGCTGGCTTGTGGAGAAGGCGAGCTTGTATGGAGTGCGTGTGAACTTGGGAACAGCACAGCTGCGTGACCGCGCAGAGAGAGCTCGTGACTTGCTCTCTCATTCGGGAAACCGCCAGACTGCCTTGTTTTGCGACCCTGGGTGAGATGTTGGGTGTGCAGACTCATTTGGGGAGAGTCTGAATTCTCGGGCAGCTGGTGGGGCTTGGCAGTGGCTCTCTCTCAGAGGTGCTGGCGGCCATTGCCATTGGCACAGAGTTCCTGGGGCCGCATAGGGTGGGTGGAGCTGACACTGTCTGCCCATCCAACCTGAGCACAGCTGAATGTTACAGACAATTGGCCTGGAGGTCAACCCCTCCAAGTGCTAACAACGATTAACCTGGGCTTAACTTCAACAAGACTGTGCAACCCATATCCACCTCAGGTAACTGAGGAGGCTGAGCCACTGTCCCTTGTAGGACATCTACCACAAAAAGCTAATTGACCAACTCAGGGAAGCAGCCACCATGCAGAGACATGGAAAGAAATCAGATGTGAAAGAAATGGAGGAAAAAAAAAAACACTGGACATGGAATTCAAAACCACGGTTATAGGGCTTCTCAAGAGGCTCCTAGAACAGGCAAGACCTACAAGGAAATAAGCAAGACCTACAAGGAAATGAATGAGACCTACAAGGAAATGAATGAGACCCTCAAGGATATGAAAAAGGACCAGCCAGAAATTAAGCATACACTTACTGAAATAAAAAATATTATACAAAGACCTAAAAGTACTCTAGAGTATCCCAAGAACCAAGTTAAATATTTGAAAAACAAAGAGGTAAAATCCACTCAGCTAGAAAAGCAAGAAACCAAAAGAATCCAAAAAATTGAAGATAGTGTAAGGGGCCTCTGGGACAACCTCAAGCATACCAACATCCAAATTATAGGGGTGCCAGAAAAAGAGAGAGAGCAAGACAATGAAAACCTGTTTGAAGAAATAGCGACCGAAAACTTCCCACAACTGGTGACAGAAATTGACTTAGGAGTCCAAGAAGCACACCAAACCCCAATATATAGGAACCCTAAGAGGACCACACCAAGGCACATCGTAATTAAAATGCCAAGAGCAAAAGACAAAGAGAGAATATTAAAAGCAGCAAGAGAAAAACAGATGGTTACCTATGAGGGAGCACCTATACGATTGTCAGCGGATTTCTCAACAGAAACGATGCAGGCCAGATGGGAGTGGCAAGAAATATTCAAAGTGATGAATAGCAAGAATCTACAATCAAGATTACTCTATCCAGCAAAGCTATCATTCAGAATTGAAGGTCAGATAAAGTGCTTCACAGATAAGAAAAAGCTAAAGGAGTTCATCACCACCAAACCAATATTATATGAAACGCTGAAAGATATTCTTTAAGAAGAGGAAGAAGAAAAAGATAAAAGTGTAAATTATGAACAACAAATACACATCTATCAACAAATGAATCTAAAATTCAAGTGAATTAATAAGCTGATGAACAGGATAAACTGGTGAATGTAACAGAATCACGGACATAGAGAGGGAATGGACTGACAATTTGGGGGAGAAAAGGAGTGTGGGAAGTGCAGCAAGAGACTGGACAAAAATCATGCAACTATGGGAGAGGACAGTGGGGGGGGGGTTGAGGGCGGAGGGTGGTATGGGTATCTTGCGGAGGGGAACTATAGGGGGGGGGAAAAGGGAACAATGAAATTAATAAACTGAACAATAAAGATTAAAAAAAATATTCCAGCACTTGGAGTCAGAACTTGTGTGTTCCATTTGTTACATAAAAGGAGAAAATCCTTGTCCCAGAGTTCATCTCTATCCAGTTGACCTGAACATAAATGGTATCCCCCCGCCCCCCTTCCCCAGCCTTTAAGCCTTTGCCTCTGCCAGTTCCCCAATTTCTCTGCTTGGAAAGTCATCATTTCTCTTCTTAGCCATTTTGGATCCAGCCTTAAGTGCTACAAATGGTAGCTTCAGGCCACCAGAGGGGTTTTGTTTGGTTGGCACTATGCTGTAAACAAATGGAAATTTGTCACAAGCGTTAAAAACTCACGCTATTCCACATAAACATCCCGACATCTGGCTCCAACGCCGGCGCACAGACCTCAGGGAGCTGGAAATTGTGGAAGTTCTCTGACCCGAACATTGATGCAGCCTTGGCTCTGGGGACATGTTTCCAGTTATGGAAAGCTTGGGGGGACAGTGAGTGCTGGCTTAGGTTTTTTTGGGGATAGAGAGAGGCAGAGGGTTCTTCCCAATAGGAGAGCTGAAGGTGGACGGGTGCTGTGGGGCGGAAGGACAGGGAGAGTGCATGCAGAGGCTGGACTACTGGCCATGGGTGTCCTGACACCAGATGGAGGACCCCAGTGCTCAGGAGCATCTTACTTAAGGAAGCCCGAGTTCCTCCTTCTCCTCCCCCTCTATTCAGACCCTCTCAAGGTAGAGATAGTAGTTAGGGTTGTATGGGATGGTATGCATCTGATGATCACTTGCTCATTTAAACAATCAACAAATATTTATTGAGCACCTACTATGAGCCTAACATTGCTCTGTATGTTGGGGATACAGCAGTGAGGAGACTGGCTGCCAGGAAGGGTTTCCTGTAGGAGGTGTAATTGGGTGAGCTTAGAAGAAAAAGTGGGGGTTAATCAGGTGAAAGGATGTGGGTGGGGAAGTGGGGGTCTGCAAAGGCCTAAGAAACCTTAAAGGGCTTGGGTAAAGCTAATGTGGCTGGAGCTTCCCTGGTTTTCCCCTCAGGGGAGGGGACAGATGGTCCCCACAGACAAGGACACGTGTATTGTGTGCCACAAAGGGTTATGCAGGCCTTGAGGTGAGCGTGAAGAATGACCTACTGGAGACTCTGGCTCATGGAGCTCAACTTATTGCCCTCTTCCCCTTGCCTGTCTAGCAGCTCAGCACTGAATCTGCAGCTCCCCGCTTGGAGCTGGACTGTAGTGGCATGCGCTATGCCTGTGAATCATCATCTCATTTTCCCTTTCTTCCCTTTGTCTGAATTTCCTCACTTAAGTCATATAAAGCCTTTCTGTATGAAACAAACTTTCACAAACTGCTTTAGAGGTGGGACATGCATAATTAGTCGGAATTTTTAAAAAGCTACTGAGGTAAGTAAAGGCACAGGTGCTGGGTTAGAGGTGAGAGTGTCAGGGTAAAGGGGCATGATGAGAGAATCAGGACATAGATATGACTTACTTTCTGCCCTGTTGACTGGGGACAGGACATTGTTCTTTCTTCGTATGGGGCACCAAAACAAAGCACCAGGCTGGGATGGTCATCAAGCTGGGATAAAAATAGGGGCTACTGGCTATTGGGGTAGGGGGGACTCAGGGTGAGTTTTCCAGGCCATCCAGATGACTCCTGACCTCTCCTTCCCTACTCTGCGGCCCCATGAATCTGAACACCCTAGTTTCCAGCAAAGGGACCCTGCAGAATTTTTTCAATTCCTGGTGGGAGCCAGAATGAACTTTGCCCACCGAAGCTGTTTGGTATTGGGAGGCCTTGTGTGGCTGAGTGGACCTATCCACTGCCTGAGCAAATGCTTTCGAGTAAAAAGTAAGCACAGTAATCATGTCCCTCAGACTCTCGACAAGCTGCTGAGTGCTACTGTGAAAACCAACTGCTCCCTCAGAGGCCTAGGGGCAGGAGGCCGCAGCTGCAGAGGCCATGACTGCAGAGGCAGAGGCGAGGGAGAGGTAGAAGTGAGCTGAGGGCAGGCTGTTTCCAGAGGTGAGGTGCATTAAGAACCAGGCCCTTACTTAAAATAAATAAATTTAATTTAAAAAAAAAGAGGAAGGGAAAGGGAGAAAGAGAGATAGAAACATCAATGATGACAGAGAATCATTGATCAACTGCCTCAATGCCGCCCCCCCCCCCCCCCCCCCCCCCCCGCCGGGGGGGATCGAGCCTGCAACCCAGGCATGTGCCCTGACTGAAACTGGACTGGCATCGAACTGTGACCTCCCAGTTCCTAGGGTGACACACAACCACTGAGCCACACCAGCTGGGCCAGGCCCTTATCTCTAATGATGTTACAACTGGGTTCAAATGCCAGGTGCTCTTTGGTTCAGAGTTGGTGCTTTGTGCAAATCATTTTCCACTCTAAGCCTCCGTTTCCACCTCTGTGAAATGGGATAAAAGTACAAGTGTCTTGCAGGATGGATGAAAGATCAGGAATATGATAAGGCTTAAAGGCTGGCATAAGTGATAGATGCACTTGTTACTACTAACTACCACCACTCCTACTAACTACTACACTACCACTAACTACCTCACTACCACTAACTAGCACACTAGCACTCCTGTTACTCTGGGCCTGGAAGGTGGCATCCAGATATTTCTGAGAGAATGGGGACATAAAAATATGACTTATTCTCTACCCTATCTTATATCAGAACCCACTATCCCAGTCACCACATACCTCTACTTTGGTCCTGAGGTCTCGTTTAGATGCATTTTTACTTGTTGTCTGACCTTGAGTATATCACTCACTCTCTCTGGGGTAGAGGGGCCTTAGGCTATCTTACTTGAGGCTCAGACAGAACCAAGGCTCTGACAGTGCCCTGTAAACTGCAAAACCCTCTTCTTCTATTGTCATCACCCCATTGTGCGGGTGTGTACACTGAGGCATAGGGTCATACTGTTGGGAAGGCGACTGAGTCAGGCCTCTTGACACAGAGCTCCATGCTCACATCTGCCCCGCTCCAGCCTGATCTGGCCAGAGGTGGGCTGTGTCTGCTCAGAACAAATGCCCTACAGTGACCCTCCCTGATTAAGCCGACATGGGTCGTTAATTCACACCAGCCTGATCCTGTCCCTCCGGGGAGCTTAGGACATTTCAGATGAAAGAACGGCGAATGCTTTCCCATGGAAACCAGAGGTGGTTTCATGGCCCTCCTGCACGCATTTAAAAAACAGAACCAAGATTGCAATCAGGTGGTGCCTGTGAGGCCCCCCAGAAGGCAGATGTGTGATGGAGTACGTGAGAGAGGCTGTCTGTGCAGGCATGCACACACCTGGGGCATGGCTGTGTGTCCGTGCTCAGGTCTGGACACAGGAAGGTACGTGGCACGGGGCTGTATGTGGGAGGAGGAGTTGATGTGTGCGTAACCTGTAGGAGGCCAGGGAGAAGGTGCAGTTTATAAAGGCATTGCTGCCGGGATGTTTGAGGAATTCACAATGTTCAAGACAAAACAATGAATGGGAGAAGAAACAAGTCTGAGAGTTGCTACTTCCCAGCTGTGTGATCTTGGGAGATCACTTTCCCTCTCTGGGCCTTAGCTTTCTCACATGCAACTTGGGAATAGTGATAGCACATACCTCACAGAGTCAGTGGGAGGAGGAAGCACATCTGATGTGCAGGAGCTGACACCTGGCACATGGTGAGAGCTCGATAAGTATCAGCTGTTACTCTGATTACCCTCTCCCCTCCCCCTGCCACTTGCTCTTGACTTTATTGCACATTAGAATCACCAGGACATTTAAAAAATATTAATGTCTGGGCTCCAAAACTAGAAATTCCCATGAAGTTGGGCTGGGGTGAGACCCGGGCTTGGGAGTCTTGGGACACACAGCCAGGGTCTAAGACTTGGCGGTTCCCAGAACATCAGCTTCAGCATTACCTGACACAGGCTAGAAGTAACAAATTGTCAGCACACCCAGACTCCCTGCCTTGGATCTTCTGGAGGCGGGGCCCAGGCTTGTACATTGGGACAGCTCTCCCCTAGAGACAGGAATGCAGGTTCGGCTGAAGAACCACTGCCCTGTGGGAGAGAGAGGGAGGGAACTAACCTGTCAGGGGTTTTGAGCCACACCAACAACGCTGGCACATGGGGTACTGCTGAGGCCCCAAGAGGACAGCAGCTTGCTAGTACACACAGTGGGTGGGGGACAGAGCCTGGGTCTACCTTCTTCCTTCTGCAGGGCTTGTCACAGGGCCCGTTTCCCTTCCCGAAAGCTGCTACAGCCAGGCTCACCATCTACCTTGAGGCAGCAGAGGAGGGAATAGTGCTGCGATTTGAAAAGCTGACAAACCTAGACGTGAGGCCACAGGGGATGCGGGGACCATACTCAGACCTGTCTTCCGCCAGCCGAAAAGGTCTGGAGAAAGAGAAACTAGTAATAAGGTGGGAGATAAAAGAAACCAGTAGAGATCAGGCAGTGTGGTGTTAGGAGCTCACACTCAAGGTTGCTCTGACAATGTCCCTGACCTGCTCTACAACCCATTCATTGCTGTATCTAACTCTTGGGCTCATGATAGCTTCTCTGAGGTTGTCCCAAAGAACTTTCCTTGCCTCACTCTCAGTCTTTGTTCATCCCACTTTCCTGTCAGCAAACAGGCCCCATAAGATACCTGACATGTTTCTGCCTGTCTTGGTTCTGTTGGCTCCTAAACCAAGACACTCACCCCTCTCCTCTGTTGAGATATGTAGTCTTCTGAGACCCAGAAGAAAATTTACCACCACCTCCTGAAAGCCTTCCTTGATTTACCCAGCAAGAACAACCCACCCTGCCTGGTTTGTGCACTCAGTGGTTGGGTGTTGACCTATGAATCAGGAGGTCACTGTTCGATTCCCAGTCAGGGCACATGCCTGGGTTGCAGTAGGGGGCATGCAGGAGGCAGCCAATCAATGAGTCTCTCTCAGCATTGATGTTTCTACCTCCCTCACCCTCTCCCTTCCTCTCTGAAATCAATAAAAATATATTAAAAAGAAAAAGAACAACCCAACCTTCTTGTCCTTCCCTGATAGCATTTGTCACCCAGGTCACTCATTCACTAGCATCTTTCCTGTGCCAGGTTTTGGCTCTGGGGGTCAAATACTGACTGAGACCCACCCTTTGCTGCGACTATCTTCTGGATGCTAATTTCATTCCCTAGAGGAGGCTGTTTGTGCCAGCACACAGTAGGCCCTCAGGAAACCAACCTCCCTCCCTCCCTTCCTCCCTTCCTTCCCTCCCTCCTTCCCTCCATTCCTTCCCTCCCTTCCTCTCCGGCCTCACTGGGGAGCAGACATAGAGATGTGGGTGCTGAGGCCACCCAGAGGTGCCTGTACACCTGGATGGCCATGTGCCAACTGTAAGAGCCAGTTAACAAACATGGCTCAACAATTTTGCTGTAGGAGAAGAGCACAGTGTGGTTTGCGTCTGACTGGGCAGTTGCTCTAAGTTCGGAACAAATCTGATGGCTATTGTCCAGCAGGCACGGTGGGCACGTGTCAGTGCCTGGAGTTTACGATCATATCACGGTGTTGATGGTTCCAGATGGGCAGGGTCAGGGGTGTCTCTCTGATATGTCACAGCCCCAGGGGACTTTTCTAGGGACCCACTATGAGTGATCACATGTAGGTAGTGTTATGGGTTCACTTGCTCATGTACAAAACCGGCCTCTAGCTATGCACAGGTGCACGCAGATGCAGCACACAGCTGTGGATACAGCATTTGACCATGGGCACGAATGTGCCTGACCACAGCACTGGCTGGTTTTTCTGTAAACATGTGGATGTGGTGTCCACTAGTTTATGTGCACGTGGACATGGCACAGAATGAAACCAGTTGCTTATAAGCATCCCAGACACTGTCCCTCTGACCATCTTGACACATACACAGGCATAAATTTCCCCACTGATTTAAATGCATCATTTGTCTTTTCCCCAAGTCAGACTGAATTTCCACCCCAGTTTCCACTGTAGGAATTCTTAGACCCACAAAACCTCTTTGCTCATGGCTCCAGAATTTTAATGTGGGCAGGGAAATGTGTATGGAGGGCGTGTGGGAGCCAGTGGTAGGGACCTGGTTAAAAGGTGTGTGGCCAGGGGTTCATCTTGAAGCGATGAAAATATCAGTTATCTGTACCAAAGAATGGGGATGTCCAAGGGAGCTGGGGGCCCTGAATAGGTTTTCCAGATGAAATAGGATGTCCAATTAACTTTGAATCCCAGATAAACAGTAAAGAACTTTTAGTATAAGCTGTGTCCCATGTAATATTGGGGACATAGTAATAATAAAAACGTTAATTATTTTTTATCTGAAATTCAAATTTAACTGGATATCCTGTATTTTTCTTTGTTAAATCTGACAACCCTACCTTAAAGCCCCTCCAGTCCTTTCTCCCTGGTTCCCTCACTGCTAGAGCAAGACAAGTCGTCTCACCCTATTTGACAGGTGAGAAAATTGAGAGACGGGGAAATGACTTGACTCAGATACAGGGTGATCCAGTACCAGGGCTGGAAACCTGATTCCTGACTCACCAAGGGAGGGGACACATCTTGCTCAAGTGAACTTTAAAGAGCTGAACCTTATTGCACAAAAATTATGGCAATTTCATATGCTCTCTCTCTGCCCTTTAAAGAGATTTGATTCAGAGAAGCCTTTATCTCATCCCCCTAGAAAAATGGAGGTCAGAAAAACTTTTTTTTCTTCCCTTCTGTGCAGGGGTCTTGATGGTTGAATGTAGATGTCATGACGAAGGGAGCTTCCCTATTTCTCCACGAGGGGGTGCTCTGAAGAGCTGCTGCCTGCAGCCCCCCAGGACACCTATGGAGGCAGAGGGGGTGAAGTACAAGTCTTCACTCTACCACTTAAAGAGACCTTGAGCAAATGGTGTCCCCTCTCAGTTTCTTCATCCCCAAATTGGGACAGAGGGGCAACCTAGCTCTGCCCACTGGGATGAAGATGAAAGGAGGTGCAATATGGGCAGTGTCTGGCATACAGTTGATGTCTAGAATCTGGGCAGAAAAAAAATCCCTTTCCTCAAATGCCACCCCCACAATGCATCTGCAGCAGTGTTCTGTAACTTGAGTGATTCCTTCAGAGATGCAGGACTACCCCAACACACCACACTGGGGCTGAAGGAGTGAGGAGGGCAGGTGCTAAATGCAATGTATGTGCTTTTATAAGACTACTAGGGGCCTGGTGCACAAAATTCGTGTACTAGGGGTGAGTGGTCCCTCAGCCCAACCTGCCCCCTCTCACATACTGGGAGCCCTCAGGGGATGTCCTACTGATGGCTCACTCCCAGCCTGCCCAAGGCCGAAAGCCTCTAACCTCCAGCTTTCGTCCTTGGGCAGGGGACCTCAGCCAGGGAACCCCTGCAAGCAATCGCCCTGTGATCCAGATGATCACTGGCTGGCTCCGCCCCAGCCCTGGCCTGCCCAAGGCCGGTCCTTGGGCAGGGGACCTCAGCCTGGGGACCCCAGCCAGCAATCACCCTGTGATCTGGCTGATCACTGGGACCCCTGCCAGCAATTGCCCTGCGATCCAGCTGATCACAGGCTGGCTCCGCCCCAGCCCCAGCCTGACTGCCTGGCCAAGGCTGGAAAAAGCCTCTTGGCAAGGCTTTTTCCGGCCTTGGGAACCCAACAATCGCCCTGCCATGGGCAGCAGCCATCTTGGTTGGGTGTTAATTTGCATACCGCTCCTGATTGGCTTTGGGGCGTGGCTTTGGGCACAGCTTATTGGGTATAGTGAAGGTATGGTCAATTTGCATATTACTCTTTTATTAGATAAGATCACTTTATATGTCATGACTTGCATTTAATCCTCCTGGCCATTGTATAGGGTTGGGATTATAAACTTCATTTTATGGGTGGACAAACTTAGGCTCAGTGAGGAAAAGTGACTTGCTCAGGGTCACACAACTAAAACCAGGATTTAGACCCAGGATTTCAAGGCTGCATAGCTGTATTCCTTTCACACCATGCCAGACTGTGTGTGCTTCAGGACCCAGCACTTAAATAAAATCCGAGAATTCCACCACTCTCCTTGTTGCTCTCAATACAGCCTTTTGCTATAATCAGAGACTTGGCAATGGACAAGAACTAGCTCACAAGGATGCCAAGCACCTGAAGGGAAATGGGAAAACTTAGTCACCAGCCTGGGAGTTGCTAAATATTTGTGTTGCCACTGTGGTGTGGGTTCCTCCATTAGCATAAATAAAAGTCTTATATTTTAAAAGAAAAATCCACAAACCCTACAACATTTATAGCAAAAATGCATTTCTGTCTTTGGAAAGTGAGTGGGCTAAATAAACTGTGGTACATCCAGTCCATAAAATACTATGCAACAGTTAAAAAAATGAGATCCATATATGTGTACTAGCATAGAAGGCTTTTTAAGGCAAACTGTTGAGTGAAAAAAGCAAGTTATAGAGCAATGTGTATAGTTTAATTCCATTTACGTAAAACAGAAAATTTAACAAAACAATAGTGTATATTTTCTATGGGTACACATACTAGTATATGCAAATGTGTAGCAACAGGCCTGTAAGGATCTGCTCCAAATACATGAAGATGGGACTTCTAAGGAGGGGGAAGGGCATTACGATTAATTTCAGTGGCCAAGGAGGCTTTAGCTTTGACTGAAATGCTTTAATTTTAATCAGAGAACGTGTTCATGTTTTACTTGAATAATTGAAAATTGAAAATTTAGTTTAAAGGGGGGGGAATCAGTCCATATTGTAAGAAAATATAGGTTTGTTTGGATGGAGTGGACGTGGCTTCATCACTTACTACCTGTGTCCACCCACCCTGACCAACACTTATCTGACATGACCACTTCCCGTCCCCACACACACATTAGTCTAGGCTGGCTTCAGTAACCATCTCCCTGGTCTCCCTGTTCTCGCCCTTAATCCAGTCTATAGTATATCCAACAATTAGAGGGGCGTTTTAAAAGCGTAAAGTCCACCGTTAATGTTAGGCCTTTGCTTAAAATGCTACAGTAGCTTCCTTTGCATAGAGCTAAGATCGACATTCCTTGCCAAGATCTGGAAGGCCCTGTATAGTGTGGCCCCTGCTTTCTTCTGATGTCACATCCCTTCACCACCACTGTGCTCCAGTGACACCAGCCTCTTTTCTGTGGCTTCAATGTAAGTGCTTTCCTGGCTCAGGGCCTTTGCATGTGCTGTTCCCTCTGCTTGGAATGCTCCTCCCCACCTTGCTCCTAACTCAGGCTTCCTTTAGGTGAATCTGTCCCCCTCCCCCTCCATAGGTTTGAGCCCTTTTTGAATATTCTTGTAGCTTTCAGAAAATCCTTTTTATCTTATCATTATTTTCATAATTAATAATATAACTGATTTTTTTGAAATATTTGGTTCCCCTGATGACTCCAAGCTCCAAAAGGGAAGGGACTGCATTGTCTTGGTTTGATACATATTTATCAACATGTGGCCCCTCCTAGACACACTGCATAGGAAGAAAGGAGATAAGGGGTGAGCAATGCTTGACTCCAATGTCTGCTCTAAGGCATTTTCACACTGAGGATTGGGGGACAGGGCAGATACTTGGCGTCTACTCAAGTCACTTTTTTTTCTGTGTCCAACTGCCTCAGTGGACTCTTCTGTCTTTGTTGCTGAAACAGCTCACAAAAGAACTTGGGGAAACACACATGTCTAGCCTCAGCTTCACACTGGAGCATCCCTCATACTTTCCACTTAGGTGCCTAAAGTTATTATTGGGGGGGCAATTGTTGGTGAGATCCAATAACAGAAATAAAAGCCAGGAAAGCAGAGGCCTTCATTTCTGTAACACTAGCATCTCCAGCTCTTTACAAAGGCAGCTTCTCTGAGGACCAAGAGGTGTCTCACAGAAATCGATTCTCCCTCAGGAAGAAAGAATTAGGAGGTGAGGGTGGACGAGAGACTTGGGAAGGAAGGTGGTGGTGTGACAACTATTAAGCAAATCAGAAAACACATGAAGATCCCAGGAAGCTGAGAAAAACTCCCTTGAGAAAATTGTTTTAGCAACTATGTTCATGTCCATTACCATGTGTGGGCCTTGCAACTCTATAAAGGGCTATTAACAGGTCTTTGCTGTAGATGAAGAAACCTGAACTCACAGAGGTTAAGGGACCACAGGAGGTTTCAGACCTAAAGGTCAAAAGAATGATACCCATGGCTCCCTTGAGCACTTCCTCTGTGCTAGGCCCCAAATGGGCATTATTTCATGTATGTCTCATGGTTTCCCTGTGACTTCATTTTGTTACCCCATTTTATAGATGGGGAAATGGAGGCATGGGGATATAAAGAAACCTGTATCATCTGGGTTTCAACTCCAGGCTAATCTGAATCTGGAATCTGTCTTATCCACTGCACCATACCACCCAGAACATGAACCTGATTTCCCTCACTGCAGAAAACCTGTGTTAGCTCTTTTCCCCAGACTGACCCTTATGAAGGAGGCTGGAAAAGCATCCTAAGAGACCTGTTTTATGGGTGAGGGAGGGGAGAAAGTGCCTCTCACCTCACTGAAGGTGCCTGGATCCATGCTCTGGACTGTTCATGCACGCTGCCTCCTTTGAAGGGGAATGTTTCAGAGCCTTGAACTCTGACATGTTCCTTGCACCTGGGTCACTTGGCAGGTTCTGATCACCTGTGAGGCTGGAGGCTTAGGGAGGACTGTCGAGGCAGACCTGAGTTTAAACTGTAACTCTATCAATTTCTAGCTGCCTGACCTTATACACGTTATATAAACAGCTCTGGGCCTTGGTTTCTTCATCTGTACAATGGGGTCACTGTAGCTATCTTATAAGATGGGTATGTGCATGACATGAGGCAGTGCACACAATGCACTCAGCATGGCAGTTGGTGCAGAGAAATAAATACTTCAATTAATGGAAGCCATTGCTGGTACTATTATTATTTCCTAAGGGAGCAGTGACATCTGTTTTTTATGCCCAGGGCCACAGCCCCTCAGTCTTCTGTGATTCCAAGCTACAATGTGGTGGGTAGCTCTTGAGCACGCTGGCTGTACCCCTTCATGTGCCTACTGAATCTCTCCTCTGTTTTAGGGCTTTTCCTGCAGTGGGGAGTCATTAGGTGCCCCAAGCAGGGGGCCCAGAATGCTAGGAGTTATCCAAACTGTCCATACACAGTAGAAGCTGGGAACCAGCACAAATGCTCTAGCCTTGTACCCTGGGCGGGGCAATTCTGAGGCAGAGCCCACACACTTGCTGCAAAGGCCCTGGTAGGGCTGAGCCCCATTGCTCACAGCAGTAACCAGCTCAATAGCATACCTTATATGGGTGTTCTCTCTTCTCTGTTCTTCTCTCCTCACTCTCTCATTCCCGAGACCACTCCTAAACAGACAACCTGCACCCCATTGTCGATTCACCCTGCTTTTGGGGGAACCCAAATGAAGACATGTTGATCTTCCTCCAATCACTGACCATGTGGACTTCCTGGGTTCCGCTTCCTCTTGACTGAGGGGCTTGGATTAGCTCTCAAAGGACTCTTCTTGCTTAAGAATTCCAAGATCCTTTTGCACACTTCTCTTGTAACTGCATCATTCATTCATGAAGCCATTAACCTTTTATGAAGGGCCTTCTAAGGCTGCTGGGTCAGTGCTGTGGCCCCACACCAAGTGGAGGGTGCTTGCCGACTGAGGGGGTGAATCTGTGCTGTGTGTGTGTGCAGCGCAGAGGGTTCAGGGTGCCCTGCCGTCCATGTCAGTTTGGTGGCAAACCTCTTATCTCTTCCCCCTCTGCCCCTCCAGCATGCCTGCTCTCTCTCGGTCTGGCCGCTCACCTGCAGGGCTGCCCTTCCAACCCTCATCCTCTGGGATGGGTGACAGCCAGAAGCCACCCCTGACTACCCACACTGATCTAACGTCCCATCTCTGCTGCCTTGTTTCCCTATAGAAGTTATTAAGTGGGTATTTTAACTGGCTCTTGTGATTACTCAATTTTGAGCTCCTGAAAAACACAGCCTGTGTCATTTCATTTTACATCCTTGGTTATAGGTTGCACACAGTAAATACTCACTGTGCTTGTGGATGAAGAAAAGGCAGACAGGGAAAAGGAGAGGGCAATGGAGGGAGAAAGTGATGGGGAGGGAGAGGGAAGAAGAGAGGGAGGGCAAAAGGGAAGGAGGATCATTGGCTATAACAACATTTGGGGCAACAGCTATAAGGTTCAATCACAGCATACATATAAAACCCTCTGGTTAAATCCCTCACCCTCACCATTACAGACGACACTTATGTCTACTCTGTATCAGCTTCTACACTACCTGCTATCACATGGATAAATTAATTTAATTCTTAAGTGACTTCTGTGGGAGGGCCTATCATCATCCCATTTTGCACACAACTATTAAGTGGCAGAGCTGGAACTGAACCCAGGGAAACTTGAGTCCTCTTCTGAACTACTATGTGTTTGGCCTCATTCATTCATCCATTCATTCAATAAATTGTGACTGTGCACCTCCCTGGTCATACACTGCTGAGCAGAAATGTCAGTTCCCAACCTCCCTGGATTTTCTACATCCATCTGGGGGCCTTACTCTGTAATGCAGTTACCAGGTCCTTTGAACTGTGGTTACAGCATCCAGCGACTAACAATGGCTATAGCTGTACCACTTTCCAGCTGGGAGACCTGAGGCCAAGTCAACTTCTCTGGGCCTTCTGGGCTATAAAATGAGGATATCCTGCAGACCTCAGAGGGCTGATGAGAGGGTTATATGAGATAATGCACAGCACACAGTGCTTGGCATAGAGTGGACGTTGATAATTATGCCCTAAATTTACCTGTTAACGCATGTCAATTACATAAGGCCAATGGCCTTGTCTACACTCTATGGAGGAGGGCAGAAGATATGAAGTGACTTGTTTGAACTGATGCAACTGTTAGTGGCATAACAAGGACAAGAACCCAGGTCTTGAGACACCAAGACCCCATGCTCTTGTCCTATGACATTGGTGGGCATCTCTTCTGGAAATGGCTAAGCAATTGCACCCCATATCTGCCATCATGTTGATGTTTAACTGCACACAATTGGGGATTCTTTTGTAATTTAAATGTTTTGTATGTCTCTCCAATAACTTGACAAAGGCCCCTCTGTTGCTGCCTGTGCAACTGGGAAGGGTTATCACCTCTTTCATTTGATGTGCCATCCACTTCCTGCTTGGCAGGAAGCTGGCTACTCCCCTCCCTCAGGGGGCCTGGGGTAGTGATGGTTGGTAACGGACTGACCAAGGCTCACACTAATACTAGAGCCCTGGTGATCACTGAGAAAACATACGCAGTGAATCCAATTGGAGCATCCATTATGTCATCACCACATTAATTTACTGATTCATGGCCAAACCCACTGAAGTATTTATCTAGAAACCTGCCACATTCTCTCTTGGTATTATTTAGAAACGTATTGTTTTGGGAGAGTGTGTACTTCCTTTAGCAAACTGTTCCTGAAGTTTTGCTAATTCTAAGCACTAGAGAAGTTGTATGTCTCTGGCTTAGAAATCTGGTTCCTGAGATGCCAGAGGACCCACAGGTCATTCTTTGGGTGCCACTCCTGCTGGGAGGAGTTCATGATTCCAACCTGGATCTCAGGTGGTTTACACCTGACATTAATTCAAAGGACTCACTGATCCCACATCTACTCCTTCATTGCTCCCCCTTTCCCTTTTTTATTCTGGCTGTTAGAGAGAGTGGCTCAGTCTGAAGGCTCCCCCTGCTACCCCTAGGATAGGGGCAACAAAAACATTTAATCTTGCAAGTCAACTGTCATTAATAGGGGCTACCTGGAGTTGAGATCGAGGAGTCTGAGCATTGGGGTTGATCAGTGATGTCTGCCACAGATGGGGACTTGCCTTCCAGGTATTTGCTATCTCATCCTGTCCTCTTTCTCCTTCAGTCCCTGGGCCAGCGTTTCCTGGGACCCACAAGGTAGCCCCACTTGATTGTTTTGCCCACATCTCCAACTTAGCAAATCTAAGACCAAGCTCTTGGTTTCCTTCAGATCTATTCCTCTTCCAGACCAGATTGACAGCCTCCTTGGTGGTTCTTGAATTTGACCTTTCTTCGTCACTCTTGAGATCATCTCAATTAGCAGTTTCTGCAATGGCTCCTCACTGGGTCTCCCTCCCAGTCCCACCACCTTCTGCCCCACAATTTATGCTGCTCTGATCTCCCTTAAGTGCCCATTGTGGACTTTTGCTTCTCCACTCTGGAACTTGCAATGGCTCTAAATGCTTTAAATTCTCAGCAAAAAGTGTCTAACATCCCTTGTTCTATAGGTAAGCCCATTCTTATTCATTTATTCATTCCCCTTTCCTTTCTTCTGCGTTTACATATTTTTAAAACAAACATTTTGTGATTGCTGTATACAAAATGTCAGATATGTATTGTCTTCTAAGGACACAAAGATAAATTACACATGACACTTGCTTTGAGTTAGTTGCTCACAGGCTGGGGTGGCGATGGTAGAGCAGAGACAGGCACCTAAAAAATTAAGTCCCATCCAAGGTCATAAAACGCCACCTGAAATGCTTCTCCTTCTGTCTTTGGTTCCTTTCCCAGGCCTATGTCTGTCACCTCCTTTGGGATCTGCCTCAGTGCATCTTCTCCCAGCATCCTTTTCTTTTCTCTCATAGTACCTACCACACTCTGGTAAATATGGCCTATTTGCCTCTACTCCTGTTCCACCAGCTTGAGTTCTTTACCTTATTCCTGTAGAAAGTAAATTGTCTAGCACACCACAGGGCCCTGTTAGGAGTTGAATTGATTCAACTCCAGTTTTTGAATAAATTTCCCAAGTGGTCTATTTCTCCTTGCTGACTCCTAATCATTCCATCCATCCATTTGTTTTGGTTCCAGGCCTGGGGCCAGGCTGCCTCAGGTGCCTCAGTTTTCCCATCTTTTTTTTTTTTTTAAAGATATTTTATTGATTTTTTACAGAGCGGAAGGGAGAGGGATAGAAAGTCAGAAACATCGGTGAGAGAGAAACATCGATCAGCTGCCTCTTGCACGCTCCCCATTGGGGATGTGCCTGCAGCCAAGGTACATGCCCTTGACCGGAATCGAACCCGGGACCCTTCAGTCCGCAGTCCGATGCTCTATCCACTGAGCCAAACCGGTCTCGGCTCAGTTTTCCCATCTTTAAAATGGGGCTGATGATAGTATCTACTTCATAAGGTTCTTGTGAAGATATGATGAATTAATATATGTTAACATGCTTAAAACAGTGTTTTGCACATGGTAAAGTATGGGCCACTATTGTGGTCATAAAGGATTTTTCCTACATATTGGAATAGGTCCTTCTCTTTACTTTTTCTTTGGGGTGGGGCTGAGGCCATTTAATGTCTCTTTGAAATTGTCACCCTCTCCTGCTTACATCTACTTTGTATGTTGTCCCCCTCATTGTGTGTTCTCCTGACTGGATGGGAGGGTCTACGTCTTAAAGGGAGTTGTGGGGAGGGAAAGGTGGGTGGACTAGTCACTTCTCCTTGGGAAGAATCATCGCCCCCACTACTCATGGGGTCATACCTGGTTGCCCAGCAACCAGGAACGCACATCTCTGCCAAGGCTTGCAATTTTATGAGGAAACAAAATGTTCCCGATGAACCCTCAAATCACATCCCATTAAGTGCTGTTCAGCCTGAGGCCCAGCAACAAAACTAAAAGGAACAGAACAATGTGCCAAGACATTTGGGGGCAGGGCACTGGTAGGAGCCTAGCTGAGGAGCCTTAGCTGGCTGGGCTATGCAGAGATCTTCACCCACACTTGGGTTCAACAAGTGGCTTTGTCACCTCACTGGCTAAACCAGACTCTATCACTGCTCACCTGCTGGAGTGAGGATTAAGTACTTGCTTTGCAGGGCCTTGGTGAAAAAGAATGAGATAATGAACTATGTCACTCTTCTGCTATTGACTGTCCTGCAGCTGCCTCACTTTAGAGGAAAAACCCACATTCCTTCTCCAGGTTCCTGTTGTCCAACTCCTGCTCATCATTCTGGCTTCACTTCTTGCCAAATGTTGCCTCAGATCCCATCTCTGAGCCTTTGCCCATGCTCCCTCCTCATTCCACGTGGCAGCCTCCCTTCCATTACACAGGTCTTCTCTGCCTCCTGATCCCAGGATCTCAGAAGATCTGTTATTCCCAATCCCAAGCTCTTGCTTATATCCTCCAGAGACCTTACTGCAATATATATATAATTTCAAATATTTATTTATTTATTTGCCATTCACACTCAAATGCAAGACCCACAAGGGCAGTGATTTTGATTTTTATTCAAGGCTGTATCTATCCCCAGGGCCTAGAACTATATCTAGCACACATTAAGTGCTCAGGAAACCTCTTTTGAAGGGATGAACATGCAAACGAAGGAGTTTTCCCAATGCCCAGCGCTTAGTAGGTGCTCATAAGCCTCTCACTGTTAGTTTAACTTTACGCATTTCTGCAAAGTGGGGGTGGCTAACACCCTTAAACCTTGTACTGCTTGGTCCAAAATCTACTGGAGGCAATTATTATTATTATTTTTGGCTCTTTATAGCAAAAGGTAAAAATACTGATTAACTGAGAAATATGCTTGTAGAAAATCATCATCCCTGGCAATTTTCGGGGACAAAACTTCAGGACAGAGCTGGCATGATGTGTCCCAGGGGGCTCTGAAATTCAAATGCACAAAACAGGGAGAGGGAAAAATATCTAAGACCCGAGGGCACCTTGAATACATTGAAAGAACGGAGGCTTGGGCCAGGTGGGAATGTCACCTCTGCAACCTGTTGGCAAGTGGCCTCGGGTACACGGTGCCTGCTGCCTGTAAAATGGCCAAAATACTGAAATGAGATCCGAGTCCCCCCACCCCACCCCACCCCAGTGCTGAGAATTAACTTCAGGAGTGGGACTCACCCCGGCCCTCAAGGAAGTCTCCCTCAGCCTCCTACCTTTTTTTTTTTTTTTTTAGTCTCCCACCTCTTGGCTGTACTTTATTCATTACTGAGCCAGGGCCTGAAGCATCGCTGGTTCCCAGAGATGGTAATTTTAGGACAATTTAGAAAAGCTTTTGGGGGATGACAGAAAAGCTGGAAGTTTCAGATCAAACAGCTAGCCATGGAGGGAGCCTGTTATCAGAACATCAGAGGGACAGCTTTGTCGCCTGGGCTCGCATTAACTGCAGCAGTCAAAAACTGATTATGCCGAGCCCTGTGCTCATTCGCTCAACACTTTCTCCTTTTGGGTAATTAGATCTCCCAGGACTTCAAGAGGATGCTGGTGGCTTTGAGCCAGCTCATATGTCCTTGAGGTTGGCAATGGGTGGTAGTCAGATCGCAGCCCCTCCCAGGCTGGTACCCCCCCCCCCCCCCCCCACTAGGACGCAACCTCTAGGCAGGGATAATAGGCACATGCCTTTCCAGGCAGAGGGCATGCAGGGAAGCTGGGAAGGGACATGTACAGGGAGGTGGTGAAGACACTGCTGGAGGCTTTGGCCAGGGTTAGAGTCTTTGCTATCTCTGGTTGCTAAGCTGAGCTGGGTTGTGGGTTCTGGTTGGGGGAGGTGGAGTAGGGGCCGGGCAGTCCAGCATGCACACAAGCATGCAATCATCACTCATGTTTTTATTTATCTAGAATCCTCGCTGGGTGCTGGGTTTCAGAGGTAAATGAAACTGCTCTTGCCCTCAGAAAGCATAAAATCCAAAAGTATAGACTGGTTCTTGCCTACCCATAGATATGCTTACAGATGCCTCTCTCAAGTGGAAAGAAAACATTTTAGCCCTTTAAGAGTTGAGCCAAAGTGTGGTAATTTACAAAGCTACCCGCATCGGTCAACAATTTGCCTTGGCAGGGGTTTTTTCCCCCTTGCAGTGGGGCTTGCCCAGGATTTTCCCACATACCTTTTTCTCCTTGAAAAAGTTTGGTGACCTTTCATCTCCTTGAACACCCATTGGCCTCTGGGGTCTTAGTTGACAACATCAGCTTCTAATAGAGTAGGAGGCTTTTATTCTCCTCTAACACCGTGATTTCCCCAAACTCATTTCAGCAAGAAAAGAAGTGTGGGAAGAGGCCCAGTACTGGCCAAGTTAGGAGGCTCAAAGAAAACTCCTGACTTTGTGACCCTGCGCAAGACCTCTCTGAGCTTCAATTTCTTCTTCTTTTTTATTTTTTATTAATCCTCACCCGAGGATATTTTTTTCCATTGATTTTTTTAGAGAGTGGAAGGGAGGGAGGGAAGAGAAACATTGATGTGAAAGAGACACATGGAGTGGTTGCCTCCTTCATGAGCCCCAACCAGCTGGGGATTGAACCTGAAATCCAGGTACATGCCCTGGACTGGGAATCGAACCTGCAAGCCTTCCATGCACTGGCCAATGCTCTAATCACTGAGCCACACCAGCCAGGGCTGAGCCTCAGTTTCTTTACTATAAAATGAGAGGCTGAAAACACTTATCTCCCAGGATAGCCATGATATAAAAGGAGATTGTTACAGGGCCTGGCAGAATGCCTGACAGAGCCCAAGAAATTAACATAGGGGAACTAAAAACATGGAAAACCAAGAGCCCCACTGGAACTCACCCCTAGTCAGGCGTGGAAAGCAAATCTTAGGCATCCAGCATGTCAGTTGAGACGTAGGTTAAATGTCACCTCCACAGGAAAGCCCCCCTTAACTGCCCATCTAAGCTGACCCTCCCCCTAGTTGCTCTTAAAGCCCTTGTCCATTTGATATCTTCTTGTTCACTTATTTGTTTCTGTAAGCTTTGTGGAAGGGATCTTTGTTCACTGCTTTATCCCCAACACCTAGGATGGTACCTAGTATTAAGTAGGTGCTCAATAAACATGTCTTTAAAGGACATATAAATGAATAAATGAATGAAATAAGTCTTAGCTGGGTGGGGAGGGGCATCACACCCTAGCAAAGAATGTGTCAAAATTTTGTGGAGGGTAGTAAGGAGCAAGGCATCTACAGTTTCAACATTATAATTATTATCATTGATTTTCAATTACAATCTTTAATTTATTCTGGAATCCCAAGTGGTATTAATGGTAGGTCCAGCTCTATAGTTTTAAAGGAAGCTCTGAGACTCAGCTCTCCTATGGGGGCTGGCAGACTGTTCTTGAAGACCCTGCAACAGGGTGGTGGCTGGATCATGCCAGGTCTGCAGGCCACAGTAAGAAATTTAGATGTCATTCTAAGAGCAGTGGGAGCCATTAGGTTTTGAGCAAGGGGTGGCATAAGTGGACTCATAATTAAGTTTACTCTGGTCACTGTGGGGAGAATAATTTGGAAGGGGGGTGATGAAAAATGGAGGGGCTTATATACCCATTATTATCATTTAATTTTCTTAACCCTGTAGGCAGGCATATCTAAACCTACTTTTTAAAACTTTTTTAAAATTATTTTTTATTTTAATAAATCTTTATCGTTCAGATTATTACAATTGTTCCTCTTCCCCCCCCCCCCCCCCAATAGCTCCCTATCCACCCGGTTCCCACCCCACCCTCTGCCCTTATCTCTCCCCCATTGTCCTCATCCACAGGTATAAGCTTTTTATGCAGTCTCTTCCCGCACCTCCTACACCCCTTTCCCCCCTGAGAATTGTCAGTCCATTCCCTTTCAATGCCCCTGATTCTAGTATATTCACCAGTTTATTATGTTCACCAGATATTTAATTCACTTGATTTTTAGATTCACTTGTTGATAGACATGTATTTGTTGTTCATAATTTTTATCTTTACCTTTCTCTTCTTCTTTCTCTTTTTAAAGAATACCTTTCAGCATTTCATATAATATTGGTTTGGTGTTGATGAACTCCTTTAGCTTTTTCTTATCTGTGAAGCTCTTTATCTGATCTTCAATTCTGAATGATAGCTTTGCTGGATAGAGTCATCTTGGTTGTAGGTTCTTGCTATTCATCACTTTGAATATTTCTTGCCACTCCTATCTGGCCTGCATAGTTTCTATTGAGAAATCAGCTGACAATCATATGGGTGCTCCCTTGTAGGTAATTAACTGTTTTTCTCTTGCTGCTTTTAATATTCTCTCTTTGTCTTTTGCTCTTGGAATTTTAATTATGATGTGTCTTGGTGTGGTCCTCTTTGGATTCCTTTTGTTTGCGGTTCTGTGTGCTTCCTGGACTTGTAAGTCTATTTCTCTAACCAAGTGGGGGAAGTTTTTGGTCATTATTTCTTCAAATAGGTTTTCAATATCTTGCTCTCTCTCTTCTTCTGGAACCCCCATAATTCAGATGTTGGTACACTTGAGATTGTCCCAGAGGCTCCCTACACTATTTTCAAATTTTTGTATTCTTTTTGCTTTTCCGGTTGAATGTTTTTTGCTTTGTTGTTTTGTTTGGGGTGGTGAGCACACAATACAATATACAGATGATGTATTCTAGAATGGTATACCTGAAACCTACATAATTGTATTAACCAGTGAGCAAATCTTTGACTTGATTCTTGTAGTCCTCTAGTCTGCTGTTAGGTCTCTGTGTAATATTTTTTATTTCAGTCAGTGTGTGTTTAATTTCTAGTTGGTCCTTTTTCATATCCTTGAGGGGCTTGCTAAATTTGTTGGCCTTTTCTAGGAAATTCTTAAAAAACCTTATAACCATGATTTTGAAACTCTATATCCAGTCATTTGCTTTCCTCCATTTCTTTCATTTGTGATATGTTTCTTTGTCTTTGAATTTTCACTGCTTTCCTGAGTTGGTAGAGTAGCTTTGTGTGGTAAGTGTCCTATAGGGCCCAGTGACTCAGCCTCCCCAGATACCTGAGGTGGACACTCTTGGTGCACCCCTTTGTGTGCACAGCCTTGTTGTAGTTAAGCCTTGATTGTTGTTGGTATCACTGGGAGGAACTGACCTCCAGGACAATTCCTGGGAGGATCAGCTGTGTCTACGCTGGGAGAACTTCTGTGCTGGAGACACCCTTATGAGACAAGACTTGCAAAACTGCAAAAGCTTCTGTGCTCAGCTTGGATGGGGCACAGTTTCAGGGTAGAGCAGACAGTCTTGGCTTCCCATCAGCCCTGCCTAATGAGGCCTCTGGGTCTCAGTATTCCTCAGTAATTGCTGCAAGCACCTCTGAGAGAAAGACTCCCTCGAGTTTCACCCACTGCCAGACAGTCCAGATTCCCCCTGAATGAGTCTGGTTTCCTAGCATCTCACCTGGGACTGGAGTTCAGTGCAGTCGGGGTCTTCTGTCTCTCTTCTGCTTTAGAAAGCCAGCTGAGCACTCAGCTGCCTGTGCACTCAGCCACACATCCACTCCACACACGTGTCTCCGTACCTCAGCCTTTTGCAGCTTCTCTGAGTCTCAATGTGCTTTCCTCTTTCCTTCTAGTTGTAGAATTTCCACTCAGCCAGCTTTCCTGTGGTTCTGGATGGTGTCTGTTTTGTCTTTTAGTTGTAGTTTTGATATTGTTGTGCGAGACAGCAGTTTAGGTGTTTACCTATGCCGGCATCTTGGTTTCTCCCTAAACCTACTTTTCAGATGTGAAAACTGAAGCTCAGAGAGGGCAAGTAATTTACCTGAGATTACACGGCAAGTGAGTAGAGGAGCCAGCATTGGACCCTTATTCAGTATTCCATGTTCAGGCCCTGCCAGATGGCCCCAGGGCTGCCAGCCTACAACCCCTGGGTCTGAGATTCTGGACTCACCCTTTTCCCCACTGAATTTATTGCAGTGACACTGGTTAATACAATTATGTAGGTTTCAGGTATACCATTCTAGAATACATCATCTGTATATTGTATTGTGTGTTCACCACCCCAAATCAACTCTCCTCCTATCACCATTTATCCCCGAACTCATGTTTTGTAGTCCATGAGGCCCAGGCTCAGGGGCTCTTTAGGATGTTGCTGGGCACAAGGAGGCAGTGCGTGAGACCCGGAAATCAGAATCAAGTCTCAGCCACCCCATTAATAGGTCAGGTGTCTGCCTAACCCCAACCCTGCCCTGTTTCTCATATTTGGGCTTGTGCTCCAGGGTGATTGGAGCAACTGAAAGTTCCCAGGCCTCTGGGCCAGAGTCCAAGCACCACTCTTTGGGGAACACGGAGTCCTGGGACACCTCCTCCTCCCCTTTTTACAGATGGTTAAGCGCATGAGTTATGCCTCATCCAGGCCCAGGTTTTACTCCCACAGCTGTGTGACTTGGGCAAGTTAGTCAACTCTGTTTCCTCAAAATAGGGATAATAGTGTCATCTTAGTTTGCTGCTTCATACAAGGTAGTCGCCACCTCAGCTATTACTGGAGGACAGGGCAGCACCTCTCCCCAGGCTCCTTTTTAAATCAGATCACCTGGCTTGTCCTAGGCCAACACTTCTGCTGGCCACCAGATGATCCCCAGTAAGAGGGAGCTGGAGACACTCGGGTTCCCAGGTGGGAGGCTGCTTCTTCACCTTGGCCAACTGTGGCCATGAGCTAGAGACCTGCGATCACAGGAGAGACCTAGCATCTTCCTGGAGGGTCAGTGGGGCTTCCTAGCGAATCATGGATTCACTAAGCTTAGGACACCCATTCTGCCTATGGTTGTGGGATTCGACCTAAGCCGTCATGGGTATTTCCCTCGTGTCTGGGTCACTCCCAACCTCTGAGGGCCCCATTCACTCTCATCTACCCTTAGGGGTACCTGAGAAGACTGTCCTAGGATACTCTTCAAATAGGGGTGTCTGTGTCCTGTTGGGAGAATTTCTAAGGGTGGGCTCTCAGGCAGTGTGACAAGAGATTTAGTTTATTTACTTTCCTCCCTGGAGAAGGTGGGAGCGGAGGTGGGGTTGGGGTGTGGGCTGGCTGTGGCTACTCTGAGCCCCTGTACCTCTCCTAGCTAGGTCCTTTGGCTTGCTGTTCTCAGGTTTAAGCCCTGGATTCTTTTATTTATTTTACTTTTAATATATTTTTATTGACTTCATAGAGGAAGGGGGGGAGAGAGAGAGAAACATCAATGATGAGAGGGAATCACTGACTGGCTGCTTCCTGCGCGCCCCGCTACTGGGGATTGACCTCACAATCTGGGCATGTGCTTTGACCAAGAATTGAACTGTGATCTCCTGGGCCACAGGTTGATGCTCAGTCATTGAGCCACACTGGTCACACAGGCTCTACTCTCTTGAATCTGCATGGTAGAAACACTATATAATGGTGGGCTACTGCACACCTCTTCCCAACTGTGCATTCATGCCATCGTATCGGTGACATGGTGGGAGCACTTCCTCTACAAAATCGGCACACACTGCAAAGGAGGACTCCCTCCTGACCCAGAGAGCTGGGTGATGGCATGTACTAGCACAGCACTGCCTGGAATCCTGAGTGACACAGGGCCCAAAACAATGGGAGTGGATTTCCCCCCCGCCCCACATTCCCCAAAGGGCATCTGTCCTGCCAGTCCTGCCACAGATCCCTGCATGTCCCAGTTTCACTCAGGAAAACACAACTAGGGTTTTCAGCCTTCGCTCCAACTCGGGGAGACCACCCCATTCTGCCCATGAAGACAGCTTCTTTGGCCTACAACCAGCATGCCTTCGCTGACCCACCTTACTCACCGGTATAGAAAGAGAAGCTGAGAAACCATCGCCCCTAATCTCACTCCACAACCCCAACACAGGAACAGCCTGGGATGTTTCCTTTAAGTCTTTTCTCCTTGTATTTGTTTTTATGGAGTTCTTGCCATGTACCATGCCAAGCCTGCTTTGTTCATGCCACATTATTTCATGAGCCTCATCCACGTTGCTTTATGTTCTCTGTAACATTTACTTTCTGTAATGTTCCATAGAACAGCTGAAAGAGCTAATGTTGGGCATTTAGAAATACTTAAAATATATATCACATAGGGATGTGGTTAAAAAAGATTCTCGTTTGGTTTTGTGCCAGATGGCTGAGCAAGCTTGGATGAGATCTTTCACTCTCTGGGCCTCAGCTTCTTACAACCATAATATGTTCATGATGATGATAATAATGATAGAACGAGGCAACCTGTTGGCAAGTGACCTCGGGTACATTGTGCCTCAATGTACAATGTCACTGATGCTAATTTCCACTGCATAATAATGATGGCAGTTCCACTCGCTGTGGGCTTCCTGCACTGTGCTGTACCAGCTCATTCATTCCTCACAACGGCCCAGGAATCAGCATTATGTCACAGATGAGTAAACTGGTTCTGAGAGCTGAAGTCATTTGCTGGGATTCAGACCCAGGGGGTCTGCTGCTTAATGCTCAGGCTGCACTACCTGATGGGCTCTTGGAGACACAGGTTCTTACAAAGTGAGCTCATTTGCTCTCACCAGAGTCCTCATCTGTTCCCATCATGTTCCCACTTTCTAGGAAAGAAACTGAGGCTGCAAGCACAGAAATGACTGGTCTCAAGTTAGAATGTTCTGGGTTGAATTGTGTCTCTCCCCTCCTCTCTCCCCCCTCACCCCCCACATTGACCGCAGACTTCCAGCCTCCAGAACAGAGAGATAATGCATTTCTGTTCAAGTCACTCAGTTTGTGGTCCTTTATTATGGCGGCCCCTGGAAACGACACCAGGGCAGGGCCGGGATACATTAGAGAGCTGAGGGTCTGTGGGGAGGTGGGGAGGCTGCAATGGGGATAGGGAGGAGGGATATCTGCCCCCTTTACCAAGTGCAGGGGCAATTCTGGAGCCCCAGCCCTGGGTTGGGTCTTCACTCACTGTGCACTTGGTTAAGTCCCTTCCCTCCTGGGCCTCAGAGTCTCATGTGCACCCTGGGATTGTTGGATGAAACGGTTCCTGAGAGCCATTCTAGACCTGTGGTTCCATGGGTCCATGAGTCCCCCAGGTTCCTGTCCCATCTGCCCTGCCTGTACTGAGCTGGTGTGTGTTTGGCAGGGCAGCCCCAGGGAATGCTGTATTCTGCTCTTTTGTCCAGCGGACACCTTTCCAAGAGTTCATCTAGTAGTCTTTCCTTGAGGCTGTTACTCCTTTATTGTCTTCCTTCAACTCTCCTGCAACCCCTATGTCTAGGTGATCGCTCATCCAGTGTCAGACACCCTGATCATACCCTACCTGCAGCCAATCTTTTCCTTCTGTTCTCTGACTTCTACTTTGCCTGATGCCTGCTCCCTTAGTAGCTGATGCTCCCTAAGGACCTGTGCTTGATGAACCCCCAGGTGAATCCATTCCTGCATATTTATTGTGCTGGGCACTGTTCTAGGTGCCAGGATACAGTGGTGAACAACACAGGCCCAAATCTCTGCCTTCCCACGGTTGACTTCCGCCATGCAGACTTGGGACTTGTTAGTAGAGAAAAGACTCCTCTATAGATATCTCTGTCATCTGTTCCAGGTCCACCCTCTGTCTAGGGTTCCAGACACGCCATCCTATCCCCCAGGCACTGAGAATGCACAGTGCCCCGCACAAACTTTTTATCTCACCCCCCAACTTTGCTCCCCTCCTTGTTGGCTCATCTCTATCAAGAGCAGCTAGTGCTATCTTGAAAATGAGTCTGTGTTGACACCCCTTTCTCTGTCACCTTTTACAGGCTGAGTTCTGCTGCTTGTAGCATCCTCCTCTCTCTCACCACGTCCCTGGCCAGGTCCAACCCTGTCACCCCTCTTTCAGATGTCTGTTCCTCCCTCATCACTGGCTTTATCTCCCCATTCCAAACCAAACTCATTACTGCCAGACCCATTGTCTTAGCCACACTACTTCGCTGCTCAAGAACATTTGGGGCTCCCCTTTGCCTCTTAATTTAAGCCCAAACTTTTTGACTTAACATTTAGAGTCATAGTATAGATACTCTGGAGTTGCTGCCAGGGTTTGAATCTCAGTTCCTCCGTTCATTAGCTGTGTGACCATGAGCAAGTTATTTAACTTCTCTGTGCCTCAATTTCTTCATGTGTGAAAGTAAGGATAATACCAGTGCCTACTCCATAAGGTGGTTGGGGGATTCAATGAAGCATGATGTATGTAAAGCTCTTAGAATGGTATCTGGAACATCTATAATGCTCAGTTACTCTTAATTATCATCACTACTTCTGGTTGCTCCCTGCCCTGACCAGATAGATGATTGGCTCTTCCTTTCACATACCCTTCTTCTTTGCCTCTGTGCCTTTGTCCAAACTTTCCCCTCTAACTGGAGTGCCTTTCCCCATTGCAAACCCTGCCTGTCTCTCAACGTCTTGCTCAATACCACCTCTCCCATGCAGCCCTGGAGAGCTTGCTTGTACCTCTCAACTCCATGGCAACTAGTCCAGAGCTATTCCACAGAAAGAACCGAATTTTCTCTGTTTAGAAATGGCCCCTTGGATCATTTGCTGGAACCACGGAAATTTCCAGGGGGCCTCCCTCTGGGGTGGAGGCTGACGCTGCCAGGTGGGTACAAGGGAACCATCTGCAGAGGTGCTAATTTCCACTGACTATAAATAACTCCAGGTCTGAAACCACAGCAGGGGCTTAGATGGTGCCAGGAGGAGTAAGATAATCGTCGTGGGGTGAGGGGGGGCTGCATAAATAAGTTACCTGCTCTGTCAGGGCCTCTCGTGTGACAGGCAGGCCTGGAGGGAGAGGCTGCTTCAGCTCTCGTGACCTTTGTGGGACCCAGGCTGGGTGGACATTCGAGGTTGCCTAACGCTAGAGACAGTCCAGCCTGCATTACTGAGCAACATCTTTCACCCCTCAGCGCACTTGACAGATAAGAAAACGGAAACCCAGGGGTGCAAAGTAATCAGAGTCCGGTGTCCCAGAGGCCCAGGCCAGGGCACGTTCACGGGCCTTTGGAAGCCAGTATGGGTAGCGCTCCAAAGCCTCCTGGGAGGAAAAGCTTGCTCGGTCTGGGTTTGGGGCGAGAGGCCAAGGGCACTGCCCCTGCCTGGGCTGTGGTGGGGCTTTGGCCATACCCAAAGGATTTGATGTCAGTCATTCAAGGGAAGAGGAACCTGGGGCCCGGCTGTGAGCTAGCCTCCCTCTGGCCAGCCTGATGTCGGCACTCCTGGGGGCACTGCAGCAGCAAGTCCACAATTCTAGAATATCTGAGCCTGGAATAGCCGCAGGGACTGCCGGACCCACTCTCTTTTTTAAGGTGGACTTGGGGAGAGTCTTGGCTAATAAGGGCCCAAGTCAGGCTGGTCTCCTCTTCAGTCTTCCCAGCTCAGTGTGTCTTCTAACACCAGTGGTTGGAGTGCACACGGCCAGACCATGGCTAGGGCGGGGTGGTGCAAGGTGAACCTTCCCAGAGGGCCCCCTGGGGACCAGGTACTCTGTGTGTATTTTCTCACTTAACCAACAGATCAGTATGGGTCCTGGGAGCTGGATATTACGTGCTCCATTTTACAGATATAAAAACTGAGGCACTAGGAACTTAAATTACCTGGGCCCCAACCCAGGCTTTAGACACTCTAATTTTAGCACCTTTCTCCTATACCAGAGTTTAAATATTTTTTTCTTTTCTTTTGAAAATAAAAACAAAAACACCCTTTAAAAATTTTTACCAAGTGCTCTACCATGCAAAACAGATTAAATAGAGGAGCCTTTCTGGTACGTGGTGGAGAGGAAAGGCCACTCAGCACCACCCTGTCCCCTAAGGCAGTGGTCGGCAAACTCATTAGTCAACAGAGCCAAATATCAACAGTACAATGATTGAAATTTCTTTTTTTAAAAAAAAATATTTTATTGATTTTTTTCACAGAGAGGAAGGGAGAAGAATAAAGAGTTAGAAACATCGATCAGCTGCCTCCTGCACACCCTCTACTGGGGATGTGCCCACAACCAAGGAACATACCCTTGACCGGAATCGAACCCGGGATCCTTCAGTCTGCAGGCTGACACTCTATCCACTGAGCCAAACCGGTTTTGGCTGAAATTTCTTTTGAGAGTCAAATTTTTTAAACTTAAACTTCTTCTAACGCCACTTCTTCAAAATAGACTCGCGCAGGCCAGGGTATTTTGTGGAAGAGCCACACTCAAGGGGCCAAAGAGCCTCGTGTGGCTCACGAGCCGCTGTTTGCCGACCACTACCCTAAGGCACCTCTGTGGAACTCCAAGGGAACCTTCAGTTTCCCTGCACTCAGTGAGTTCTTTGGCTCACCTGGCCCCTGGGGAGGAACCATACTCAGGGCCTTACCCTCACAGAGCTCACAGCTCATTCCATACTCACAGGGACGGCACAGAAAGACCTGTTATCCAAGCTGACAGTCTGCACATACTGCATCAAACCAACTAATACCTAAAGTCTACAGAAGTCAATCCAACGTCTGTGGGCTGGAGTTCTCTGCCCTTTTGAGATACACCCTAAGCTCCAGCACAGTGAATTCCTCCTGGTGCACATTCCGGTTTCTCCTCAGGGCCTCCCCTCAGGCTGTCACCCGCACTGAGAATGTGCTCTCCTCCCCAGCTCTGCATGTTCAGCTCCTCCCTGTCCTTGGAAGCCTTGCCAATCAGGCAGAGCTGACCCTTCCTTAACCTTCAGCACACACCTTCCTGTTGTAGAGTTACTTTGGCAACAGGAGGCAGTAGATTAAAGAGGATGTGTACACATTCGGGATCCAGACTGTCTGAGCACCAATCCTGACTGGACTTCTTGTTAGTAGTGGTGCCCTGAGCCTCGGTTTCCCCATCCATAAACAAGGTATACAAACAGTTCCTGCTTCAAAGGTTGGTGACGATTCAATGAGGTAATGTGTCTCTGATACCACAGCTAGTAGCCAGGACTGCAGCTAGAAGGGGAGTCTTCAGGAAAGGGGTGATGTACAACCCAACTCTGCAGCCCCTTTCCTGGGAATCTTTGGGGAGCTCTGGAAAGAAAGGCAATCAGGAGGGGCTCCTCCCTGGCCCCTGCCCCTGGCTGCCGTCTTTCCTATTGGGTCCTGCCTGCCTCTGTTCCCCTGGGGTTGTCTCCTGTCTGACCTCTGTCTCTGCTCCTGTATGGAAAGGGAATGTCCTGGAAGGCTGTCCCTGTCCTGGTCTCCATGTCTCATGTGTGTACACCACACCTAAATCACTCCTTTGAGGAGTGTTTGGAATGTCTCTTCCCAGAAGAGCAATGTGGCCCTGCACATAGTAGAACACACATATTTGTTTAACAAATGAGTATGTGTCAGACTCCATCTCCACTTGGCATGATAGAAGCAGGGGAAGCAAAGGGATATTCTCTGAACACCTGTATCTTCTGGTTCTGGAAGGTGGGCATTATTATTATGTCATTTACAGATGGGGAAGTGAGGCTCATAGGGATAGAGTGACTTGCTCAAGGGTCTCAGTGCTGGAGCTGGGACTCCAAGTTAATGCTCTTCTCATTCCTCTTCTTTTTTGAGCATGCAGTAGGCCAGTGGTCGACAAACTCATTTGTCAACAGAGCCAAATATCAACAGTACAACGATTGAAATTTCTTTTGAGAGCCAAATTTTTTAAACTTAAACTTCTTCAAACACCACTTCTTCAAAACAGACTCGTCCAGGCCGTGGTATTTTGTGGAAGAGCCACACTCAAGGGGCCAAAGAGCCACATGTGGTTTGACGACCACTGAGTCCCAAAGCCACCCACTGGCTGTAATTCACCGTGTGCAAACGTATCAGGTTCAGACTCTCTCTCTCATGTAGTCCTCACAGCAGCTCCTGTGATAGTGGATAGCACATATGCACTTAGCGTTTCGTGCATATTCATTCTGCAAAGCAAAGATGCCTCCATGGAGATGGCTTCCTCTCCAAGCATTTGTTTCCTGCTCAAGGAGCTGCTGTGAGGACTACATGAGAGAGAGTCTGAACCTGATAAGTTTTCACACAGTGAATTACAGGCGGTGGGTGGCTTTGGGACTCAGGCTTTTCGCATGGTCTGTCTGCCTAGTGAGAGGCTCCCCATATCCTCTCTTTCCCCTTTAGATATTTGGCTGTGCAAAGCACCTTTTTGGGCTGCATGCCTTCCTTGGGACATGAGGTCATCTAGTCCTGCTGATAGCAACTTAGAAGCGCTTGGTCAGTGACAGATCGGATTCTTTCCCTAACTGTTCTGCACTCTGCTAGCCACCCCCAGACCTGAAGAACTGTTTGCCTGGCACACACTCTCCTGCCCCCACCCTAGGAAAGTGGATAGCACATATTAATCAACAGGTGGGTTTATTTTATTGATGATTCAGAAAGATGTACGAGTAGCATTTTGGAAAGTGTCCACATATGACTCATCAGACTTTCATAGAAAGTTAAAGGGTTTTCCCCCCTGGTGGTGGTGGGGGGGTGGGGTGTATAAGTACTGCAAATCAAATATGTTGCTGACATTAAAAAAAAAATCACAGATTCACATGTGTTGCTCAAGCCTATTGATCTGCTCAGATAAGCTACCTTTCTTAGCGCCACTGATTTGAACCCAACTTGTCCCTTGTCACACAGAGAGTCCCTGCTATGCTATATTATAAAAAGCTTGTGGTTTGTCACACCATCACGCGGTAACGGCTGATCAGCAGGAGGCTGCATGCATGACACGCATGCGTGGGTGGGCAGAGCTATGTGTGCTGTGAGGCGTGCGTGAGTGGGCGGAGACTTGACATTGTGTTTCATGGGCACCGGTGGGGACTTGACCAGGAGGTGCATCAGGGGAGTCCTGTGGCACCTGCCCCAGGGGGTGGGACTCTAGGACTTGGGGGAGTCTTGCTGTACCGGCTCTCCATGGGCCATATGGTGAAGAGGGCGCAGGGAATAGATGCCAGGTGGGCGGGGGCGAGGAGCATGGTGCAGGTCCCCAGGTGGCGACTAGAGGTGTTCCTGCCATGAGGGGAGGGGCTGGGGTGCACATGGCCTGAGGTGCGGGGAGACGGCACCTGTGAGAGGAATTGAGGCAGAAGGTAAAAGCTGTTACTAAAGGAAAGAGCCAAATGGTTTGAAGCAGCCAATGGCTCAGACACTTAACACTGGGAAGAGAGGAATGGGGACTAGCTAGGCACAAATAAGCTCACAAGGCCCCTGGCAGCAGTGGCAGCAGTAGCTCGGGAAGGGTGTGGGCAGGGCCGCGTGATTTCGTGCACTGGGCTTCTAGTCCTATGCAAATCGACTGACAGGTAGAACGACTGGTCGCTATGACACTCATTGACCACCAGGGGGCAGATGCTCAATGTAGAAGCTACCCTTAGCCCACAGGCCAGCCAAGGCAGGTGCCAATAGGGCCCTCCCCCCAATTGCCCTGCCTGTTGCCCTGCAGAGGGAGGCAACTGGAGGCAGTGGCAGGGTGTGAGGCCGATGAGTGGGCAGCCCCACCGGTGGTCCCACTGGTTGCCACACAGATTGGCCCTAATCACCAGCCAGGCCTAGGGACCCTACCCCTGCACGAATTTCATGCACTGGGCCTTTAGTAGAACAATAAAACAGCTGACCCTGATATAGCACCTACCATGTGCCACGCACTAAGTGCTTTACACATATTACTTTGACCTTCACGACAACCCTATGAAAGAGGCACTGTTATTATTCCATGTCACAGGTGAGGAAACTGAAGCACAGAGACATTAAAGAAAGGGCCCCATGCTCCACAGCTGGATAAGAAGTGGAGCCAGAATTTGACTATGACATGAGTGGGCCACTCACTGCTGGAACACTAGTTGTAGACCTACTTTGCCTAGACAGACTCAGTTTAGGCCTATTACCGGGGTGTAACAATGAACAGTGCTGTGATTTGGCTATTATCACTCTATATTTGGTGCTCTGAATCCTGCCTTCACTCTTCTACTGCCTTCTTAATTCTATCTTTCTCCCCATCAGGTCAAGGACCCCTCAAGAGCACAGAACATGCCTGTTCTTCCTCCATACACTCCTCAGCACACAGCAGGAGCCTTCTACACAGTAGGCCCACAAGCATGCGTATTTTGCCTCCATTTCCGTCTCCTCCTCCAGTCTCCATGTGGTTTGGGTGGACTGGCCCCTCTGTAGCAAGCATGTGACCCAGGTCTGACCCATTAGCCTATTCCATCCTCCGGCCATATAGATTGGTTCAAGATTGGCCATATGACTCCTGCTTGTGCAAGTGCGAGTCTGTTCTGGCATTTATGGGGGGGCCCTGAGAAAGAGGTGCCCATTGGCACCGGAGTGGCTGAGATGGGAAGTGTTAGCCTGAAGATGGTGGGGCCCTCATAGGGTGAGGGGCTGCCTGAGGTTAGTGGAAAAGGAAGATACTAGGAGAGGGATGGACACAGTATTGGAGACCCTGGATCCAGCCATACCTGAGGCCATCAGTCCCTGGACTGTTTGGTTGCACAAGCCAGAAAATATCTTTTTTGCATAAGTCAATTTGAGATGAGTTTTTATCAAGCAGAATCCTAATAGAAATACTCAATAAATACCGGAAGATGATAATTCTGTTGTGGAAAACTTTCAAAGCAATTTCAAATCACTATCTCCGAATGGCGGAGTGAAGTAGCACAATCCCCATTTTATAAATAAGAAAAATGAGGTCATGAGAATCTAAGTATCTTGTCTGTGGTGACGGATGAGGTTGGGAACTCCCCCGGTTCCCACCTCCCCAACAATCTTCATGCTTTCCCCTCCCCCACCCATGCATGTATTTGCAAAGGTGGCCAGTTTTCTCAGCCTCTTAAATGCTTTGATGTTTTTCTCCTCCAGGCCTTGCACCTGAGAGAGTCCTGGACCTTAAATGAAGACTCAGGGAGCTGTTTTCGCTTATCTCTGGCCAGGCAGTGAACTCCTCATGTGGACCCTGTACCTGAGCAGTCCCCAGCTTCACCCTGTCTGGCACCCAACTGAATCTCTGGCTGCCTCAGTTTCCCTGTCAACCTGTCAGGGCCCAGTGCTCCTTGGGGTAACAGACAGTGACATCACAATGACAAACAGAAGATCCCCACCTGCTGCCTCCACTCTCCCATGCCCAGTTGGTGGTGGCAGCTCTGTGGATGACCTGAGCCCCGCCAGGCCGGAGAGGCATTCTCTGCTAACATCATGTTTATGCAACACGAGGCACCAGCCCCCATGATCTGCCCTGCTATCCTCCCCAGCCCCTCTCTCTTCTCCACTTGGGCAGGCTGTGGGATTCATACAAAATTAACTGGTGGTTCCATTTCACAACACTCTGAAGTATCCAGTTCCCACCCCACCTGCTGCTGCCCCATCTTCGTTGCTCCCCTTTCTCCCACACTGCGAAACACGCAATACAGGAAGTGCCCAATTGGGACTTGTTTGAGTTGCCCCTCAGACAGCCTGAGGTGCGGGTGACAGGAAGTGAAGGACGCAAGCTATGGGTGTTGAGCAGCTGAGGGAAGTGCCACTCTAGGCTTGGGGACCTGAAGCCAACTGTTCCATGGGTGACACAGGGTGTCTTATTCTTGTCCCCAGGTTGCAGCCTTCTATGCTACACGGGGAGGGGCACCAGGGCTTCCTCATCTCTTCTTTCTCCCTCTCTTCCTTCCTTCTGTGAATAATTCTGAGCCTCCAGGCATCACACGGGGGACACGGTGGAAAATGACAAACAGCTCCTGCTTCTAGGATCTCACAAGCCACCCCAACATCCACTACCCATCTTTCCAGATTCATCATGAGTTTGCCTACTCTGAGACGTCTCCTCGAACAGCACACTAACTCTTCATTGGGCATTTTCTTATTAATCGCCTAATTCACAAGGATGGGGCTCATGCATATTGTTTTTGAAAATATATATTAGGCATAATAATAACAATGATACCACCATTATGTAAGTGTCTGGGGTCTACCAAACACTGCATTAAGCCTTTCATGTGGATAACATTTGAGAGGTAGGTAGTGTTAGTATCCCCATTTTACAGATAAGGCAACTAAGGCTCAGATAGGTTACGTTAAATTCTCCCAGTGTCCTGTAAGAGTAAGCAAGCCAGGATTTGAACCTGGGTCTCTGGGGCCCTATGTCCCCGAGTGAAAGGGTGTGGAAGGAAAGGGGGCAGTGGAGGGCAGAGGAAAAGGCATTACCAGTAGAACAGAACTAGTAGAGGAAAAGGAAATAAATGAAGCTCAAGTCAAGAGCAGAGGCCACACCTGGCCTCACAGGGACAAGGTTTACACAATAGTTGTCCCCAGAGTTGGGCCTTTTGGTAGAAAATCCAACACTGCCTGGCTGTGGCAGCTGAGCCTCTGTCCTGTGCTGACAGCAGGCAGTGCCTGGGTGGGAACAGATTTCCATGACTTTAAACCCTGTCTTAAAGTTAGTTGGACGAACAGGAAGGCTAATTTATGCATAGTCTGGAGCAGTTTCCTATAGTGTGATTCAGAGGCCAGGGCTTGCTCACTGGGGGCAGATTAGGGGTAGGGGTGTCAGGAATGGCCAATCTGAGTCCCTGTGTGGAGCTAGCACAGATCCACATCACACGGCTCTAAGTTAGGGGCTGGGCTGGAGATGAAGCACTTCCGTAAGTCAGAAGAGGGCACATAGGGCAGGACAAGTACTAAACATGAGAGAGAATAAAGAGTTCCCTGGTGGCCCACCCTACTCAGGCCCTCATCAGACAGGGAGCACCTAGAGGACTCACATGCCTGGCTCAGGGCTGATGGCACACCTGGGCGCCATCAGAGCTATGTTCAAAGTCTGCTTTAATGTGAACTGTGGTGATGACCTCAAATCTTCATGCTCCTCATTTGTTAAATGAGATAACAACTCCTGCTCCCAGGCACATCCTATCTAACAAAAAGAGGAATATGCAAATTGACCACACCTCCACCACACCCACAAGCCAATCAGTGTGGGCATGCAAATTAACCCAACCAAGATGATGGTTACTTTGCATATCATATCTAATAAAAGAGTAATATACAAATTGACTGCACCTCTGCTACACCCACAAGCCAAGCCCACAAGCCACACCCACAAGCCAATCAGCATGAGTATGCAAATTAACCCAACCAAGATGGCGGTTGATTTGCATATCCTGGTGCAGAAGACAATGTAGAAGGAAGCAAAGCACTGCAGAAGAGACCAAAGCTGCAGAGAAGCAAGCAAGTGGGGCGGGGGAGAAGGGAGGGAAGCAGGCAGGGTGGAGGGAAAGGGAGGGAGTGAGGCAGAGGAGAAGGGAGAGAGCAAGGCAGCAAAGAGGGGAGGGAGCTTTGCTCAGGCTGCAGGAAGCCTTATTGTAGGAATCTTCCTGCAACGGGTCACTAGTGTGTAATAGGGATGCAGAATAGCTCCTACAAAGTAAGGTACCATGTGGGGACATTGAGCAGAGTTCCAGAAGAGTCAGATTCCACCCTTTCTGGACAAAGTGACTGCTTCTTCCAGAGTAGTAATAATCAATAAAGACCATTAAGAGTGGACATTTATCAAGCACTTAGATACTGATCTCAATGAATGAGAATGTTCACAACCCATTTTACTGATGGGGAAATTGAGGTGTTTAGTCTGCCCATGTGCCAAGTGTTGTTCCAAGCTATTCCACTTTGTCCTCACAATCCTATGAAGTAACCATGATCAATTTTCCCATTTTACAGGAGATAATGAGGAAACTGAGGCAGAGAGAGGTCAATTTGCCCACAGTCACACAGCAGGTAAATGGCAGGACTGGGATTTGAACCCAGGACATCCAAATCTAGGGTCTGTGGTGTTATGCTCTTCTGCCTCTCCCCGAGCCTCTGTTAGCTCCGCCTGCACCCTGGGAGATCCTTCTAGGGACCAATGCAGCAGGGCTCTGGTTAACCTCACCACAGGCTTCCCGCCTCCTCTGAGACCTTTCCCATCAGAGATCCTATTTGGTCCTCATGAAAAATGAGGAAATCAAAGCTTAGAGAGGTCAGAGAAAAGATGTAAAGACAGACACACAGCTGGCAGGTGGCGGAGCACTAGTCAGAGCTGTTACTATTCTTTCCATTTTATAGATGAGAAAACTTGAGTCCCCTTAACTTTTCATGTAACGTCTAACTCTTATAACACACTGAAATTCTATGGAATTCTGTTTAAGAAATGCTGCTTTATTCCAGGCTTTATTCTCTTCTCTTTCCTCCATAGCCCAACACCTTCTCCTCTAAGAAGCTTGCTCTGACCTTCACCGCCCACCCACCTCATCTCTCCTATGAGTTCTAGGGCCTGTGCTGCACTTGGTCTGGATTGTTTACTGTTTGGGTGGCTGACATTTGAACTGCTTGCTCCGTGTGGGCTAGGAGCTCAGTGGCCATGTCTCAGGGTTTTATGAGCAAGTTACATACTCTCCTCTGTGCCGGGCACCAGACTAGGTGTTGAATGTAGAGAGGAGCAGGACAGGATTCCTGCCCTCAGGTGCAGGACACAATGAGCCGACTGGAATTGGCCCCACACAGTGCTGGAGCTCAGTGATGGGCCACTCAGTGTCCCAGTGAGTGAGAGCCTGTCAAGTGGGAGGGGAGGACGGAATTCTCCGTGGCGCTCTGTGAAGGCCTGATGGTGTGACCCACATCTGTTGCATGCTTTTCTGGGGAGAAGGGTCACAGTTTCCATCCAGGCCTAGATCCCAGAGACATTTAAAAATTCCTGAGTCAAGAGAATCTCCTGGTTCTATTCACAAGGCAAAGACTGTTTGGGCAGCCTGGTGGTGGAAGTACACACAGCCATTCTGCCACAGACTAGTGTCCGCACAAGGCTGTGGTTCAGGAGCCCCAAGGCAGAGACCACTCCCATTGCAGGGCTACTTGTGGTCATTCTAAAGACCTGAGCTAGAAGCACACAGTGAAGAGAGGATGTTTCCTCTATTCCTACCCTCCCTGCCCAAACAATCAGACACCAAGAAAACAAAGGTGTTTCTAAACTTCAGCCTGGGCTCAGTCCGTAGGCACATCAGAGACAGCAGCCAATCTTGGAAGAAGAAGCAGGCTTAGTTCTTCCTCCTGACTCAAAAGGGCCCCAGAAGAAGAGAGACACAGATGTCCCAAGCTACTGGGTGCAGTGGGGTGCAGACACAGGCAATCACAGACTGGCAGGTCCCAGCTGAGCAACTAGGTCCATAAGCAACCTCTATAGGAAATGCATTCAGGGTTAGTGCCCAGCCATGCACAAGGGGACTGGAGTTAGGAGATGGAGTGAGAGGAATCTCTGGCCTCAGATTTGTTCTCTGTCATATGGGGGTAAGGATTCAGATGCTGCCTCCTTTTCACGTTGTGGTCTATAGCTGGGGAAGGAATTGTCATCCACTCTCCTTAGAATAATATGCCTGCCAATTGTTGAGCACCTACTGCCTTCTCAGACCTCCACTAGGCACTGTGAAGTAGGTGCTGGCCCCATTTTCCAGAGAAAGAAACTGAGGCTTGATGCAGCCTCTTTGCACAAAGTTATAGGATTGGGGATTCCCTGAGAAGAGCCTCACACCATGCCTTTGGGGTTCATGTAGGGAACTCTTTCCTTCATGTGGGGATGGAGACCCAAACTGAGTTCTGGTGCCTGGGCTGAAATGGTTTCTCTCCTCTCTGCCTCACAGTAGATGGCTGGGCTTTAGCCCCCTCCAGAGAAGCCCCCAGGAGGTTGAAATCTTTTCTCTGGAGTTGCAGGCCTACTTATTTTGGTGGTTGCAAGAAAGTCCCACACCTATGTCAAGGGCAAGAAAGACAGGGCACCTGTCACCCTTTTCATGATGGCCCATGTTCCTGCCTGCCCTGTCTGTCCAGCAGTTCTAAGGCCTATGGCTGCCCAGAGACACAGGAGTCCCCAAGTCAGACTCTGGATTTGGGACACAAGGAGAGGACCCAGCCCAGAGGCAGGGGTTGGGGAGCTAGAATTGGCTGCATTGCAAATTCCCAGCCCAGACAAGGGAATTTGGGGGGCCAGGGGAAGGGAGGCCAGGACCTGGGTGGCTGGATCCTGGAATCCAACCACTGTAGATGGGGGAGGGGGAAGCAGGATTCCTGCCTGAGCTTTGACAAAGGCAAGCAAGGCATGGCTTCTCTTCTGGCCCCACCAGCCTCCCTTCTGGCCTTGCCTTGGGTGTCTTCCAGACTTCCAGGCTGATGAGCCCACTTCTAAAGTGGATGTGAGTTGCCCATTCTGGCTGATTTTGGCAACTGGTTTCCAGAACATAGTCCCTGACCCAGCTCTGTTCCTGTGGTTCTCTCTGCAGGTGGCTTGGGTCAGACCCCACTCACAATGGGGAGAAAATGGAAGCCCCACCCTCTGGCCTATCCAAAGGGACTGACCCTCAGCTAGAATACACCAGAATGGCCAAACAAGCGTATCAGCCCCTGTCCAAGACATCCCTGAGGTTAAATATTATGCATATTGCTCATGGAGCCAACAATCAATGGCAGTCACCAGGATGACAGCCCTGGGTCTGAGTCCCCCACACCTACCTTCGATAGGTGAGGTTTTGAGGCGCCGGCAGATGGCTTCGGTGTCCCCGTAAGTCTCTTTGATCTTGACCACAGCCTCAGTGCTCCGCAGCTCCATGAGGGAGCGGAGCTCCTCCAACGTGCACCCAAACTCGCCTCCATGGTTCGACTCATTTCTTTGGTTTTTGGAGTAAAAGTCGCTGTTGGTCATGTCACCCATGTTTGCCACAGTCCCTGCTCAGGGTGGGCCCGAGGGTCAGCACTGGACCAGAGGCTACTGGGTGATGGCTCTGTGTGGCTGTCCTCAGCACAACCTCACTGGATGGCTGTGGCTCCTGGTGGCCGACTCTGGGTCCCAGGGGGAGGGGGCAGTCGAGGTGGGCTGACAGCAGCAGTGGTGAACTCCAAGGGGTGTCTCTGAGTGCAGGGTGAAGTCCAGGGGCTGGAGGGGCTCAGGGCTCTAGTCCCAGTAGTCTCCATTCAGCGGGGCCCATGCTGCTCCCCGGAGCTGGCATCTACATGGTCAGGGACGGTGGCTCCTGTGGGGACAAGCACAGAGTGGTGACAAGAGTCAGGAATTGGAGTCCTTATGGGATGGTGCTCAGGAAGGCCCAGTGTATGTGTTCCCACTCAAAGTAACACCCAGGCACCCTAATGTGGGTGTTTTGTATGACACCCCGTAACACATTAGCATATACTGTAAATCCTAACATATTGGAATGCTCCTGGAGACCCCATGATATACCACCCCTAAGGCATAAAATACCCAATTTCCTAATTGTCCACTGTGCTATGTAACACGCTGACTTCACAACACACACCCTGGTGCACACACACCCTCAGACCCATAGGTTCAGGGTGCCCTGCAACACCCAATCCACCTACTTTTAGGGCCCACCCCACTGCCATACACATACTATTCACAAGCCCCACTTCCCACACATGCTGGTAAATACCCCACCCCCCTCTGCCACATACTGTGTTACATGCAGAAACACTTCTGGCATACATCTAACATCCCAACCTCCTTCCCTCAAAAACACCTGTGTTCACAGCCCCTCTGTGCACACACAGGTGCCTATTTCTCTCACTATGCCAACGTGTTTACACACATCCTATGTCCACACAATTTGGGGCATACTCTCCACCTATAGATGCCACCCTGGTCCATGACACCTACATCTGCTGATATACACTGTCCTCTTCACTTGGGTCTTACAGGCATGGGGATGGGAGAAAGTCACCCACCTCCACCCTAAGCCCCCCAATCACATTAATTAAAGCTCTTGGCTGGGCCAGAGGAGCCAGCTCATGCATATTCATTAGGACATCACTGAGCCCACAGCTTGGCCCAAAGCATGAGCTGGGGTCCAGGGAGACCTCACCTGGGGGCTCTCACAGTCCAGCACCATAGATAGTGGTCTCCACGTACCTCTGGGAGCCCAGGAAGAGGAGGGAGCACTGGCTTCTCTCTGCCTGCCTGGCCACCTTTGCAGGAGTGTGGCATCTGCAGGGCTGCCAGGAGAGAATCCAATCTCCTTGGACACCCAACACCAGTGGCCAAGGCCCCGGCAAGCGTTGGGTGACAAAGGCCCCTGTTGAGCTCGGCTGGGCCTGGCACAGGGACTGGCTCCGCCCAGCAGTCTCAGACAGCTGGCCATTTAGGTCCAATGAGGGAGAATGGAGGGAGGAGGATGGGATTGAGACCACACCCCAGCCCCAGCTTCTCCCTCTTGTCACCTCTCCTTTTCCCCATCTCTTTCCTGTGCAATCCTTTCCTCTTGCACAGAATTTCAAAGCTGCTGAGGAACCTGAAGTTCAGAGAGGAAAAGGGCCTTGTCCAGAGCCACAAAGAGCTAAAGCAGAGGGGCCTGGATGTCTGGTTTCCGGAATCCCACCCTGGTGCTCTCTCCACTTCCCCAAAGGGGCACTCTCCTTTCTCTTGAGACGAGGCTGGTGGGCAGATTGAGTCTGAGGTCAGTGAAGAACACAGGATGGAGTCAGGACCATCTGGGGTCCCATCCGAGTTCTCCCAAACCCTGTGGAACCCTGGGCAAGTCCCTCTGCTTTACGAGGCTCGGTTTCCTCATATGTAAGACAATAGTCAATCTCCTCTTGCTGCCTACTAATTTACTGGGACCTAACTATAAACCATGTTCAAATCTGATGTTTCTATCTGGGGTATGGTGCTTCCTAGCTAAGGGTGGGGGATGCTGGAGCTGCAGGAGACACAGTCATGCCTTCCAGGAGGGCATTTTACCCAAGGCTGCAGCAGGAAGCCTAATCTTTACACTGGGACCAACAGATGAGGCAGGGACCAAGGATGCTCACGTGTACAGGTGCTGTGGAGGTTAACAGTAGGGGCTCTAGAAGCCATAGTTTTCTGGTCAAATTCTGATTCCTCCACCTCCCAGCAGAAAGGGAGGCAAATTAACTTCAGTTACATGATCTTTAAAAAGGGAGGGGGAATAAAAGTATCTACCTCATAGGTGTTATGAGGTTTAAATTAGTTATTTCATATAAAATACTTACAACTGAGCCTAATAATTATTGAATAAGCACTCCACAGTTATTGTGATTATTACCAACTCATATAACTGATTTAGGAGATAGACAGTCTTATTATTCCCATAGAACATATGAGGAAACTGAGGCCAGGAGAGGTGATAAGATCTGTCCAAGGTCACACAGCTAGTGAGTGGCAGAGTTGGGATTTAAACTCAGGTTCTCTGGGTCCAGAGACATTCTCTTAATCAGGACACTTTGCTACCTTCCCTGGTGAAACACCCTCCTGGGGTTCTTAGGATACTTAATAAAGTGTCATATGTGAATGTAAGTGCTTTGTAAACCACGAAGGACTTTCTAAACTCGAGGCACTGTTTTCTATCTGTCTCTCTGATACCTGTGGTGTGGCTTAGAGGCACTCATAATTACATCTGACAGCACGAGACATGAGAAGCGTTAGCAGTAATTATATTTGTGATGACAATAGTAAGAATGAGTTAATAATGGCCTACTGGTAATTTTAATGACTATTGTGTTAAGATGAATAATGATCTTCAACCATCTATCTACCTATCTACCTGTCCGTCCATCCATCCATCCATCCACCCACCCACCCACCCACCCATCCACCCAATAACTATTTTGGGCATCTACTCTATTTCAAGCACTGAATAATTCAGACACGGTCCTTGCCTTCCAGGAGCTGACAGTAAAGAGGAGAGACAATTAAGTGGGTAATTTCTATATAACATGATGGGTTTGCCATGAAGGTGAATCCCAGGTGCCTGAAAGATCTGATCTGACCCAGGGTATCAGGGAAGAAGAGTAGGGAATATTTTCCCCTCTGCAGGTTAAGTAGGCCTTAAGCCAAAAGATGAACATGGAAGAAATTGAAATATACAGTTATCTATTAGTAAAAGGTCAGGAGAGTCATAGTGAAAGGTTCAAAAAGGGGCCTGTGTGAGCAGGTAAAGAAGAATGAAATGCTGGAATCGCAAAATCAGTTAAAAACCAGAATTTTAACACTGTAGAGGATTGATCTTAAACTTCCTTCTTTGAGATTTCTCACTGTAGTTACTCTTCTAATGTGGCTTGTCCCCAAACCATCACCCCTTGCTCCTGCATGTCACCAGTGCATGCATGAGACCAACCTTGTTCTGGACATCTGGGTTTTTCCTTCTAAGTTGCAGAGCTCACTTTAGTATTTGATCTAACTGGGGGATTTCCTTGCTTAAAGAGCTTGAAGTCCATTGGCCCAGAAGTACTTATAAGAGGCCACTCAAATGATATTCTGATAGACATACAGAGCCTGAAGACCTGCCTGTTAGTGTAGAATCTATCAGTTTCCTGAATTCTCTAGACTGGAACACTTTCCACTCCCCCAGCTTTTGCTGCCTTGACAATGATCAGTTCTGCCAAGCAGTGTCATTTACTTGAAAGCCTTCCTTGACCATGCAGGGCTATATAAATGCTCCTGACTACTGGATGCCTCCTGTATCATATCACACTTCACATGTTATTGCTTGAGCCTGTTAGCTTTTTCCCTTCCCCAGGGGGCAGTAGTCATGTCACTTTGTACCTACTATGGTACCTGGCATCCAGAAGGCTCTCAATAAATGCTTGATGAGTGAATGAATGTCTAGATTAGCCCCTGGGTCATCTATCCATTGGAAGTCCTTGGATCTCAGTTTTCTCATCTGTGAAATGGGCTAGTGATTCCTACCCTGCTTATCTTACAGTTTGGCTAGAGATAAGGAAAGATATCACAATCGGTAGTCATACTTTTTTCTTTGAGATGCATTCCCTGCCCACCATGTCCCAGGTGCCTTTCATCATAATGAGGCATGGGTGTGAGGCTGGAGCAGGCAGCTGTCCCCTCAGTCACAGCTCACCAGACTCTGACATCCTTGCTGCCTTGCCCAAATACCACCTGAACTACCATTGTATAGATGAGACATTTAATGAGTGGGGTGACCTTGGAGAAGTCATCTAACCTCACTGGTGGGCCGCTGATACCTGCAAAGTGGAGTTGACACATCTGTCTAACAGACTGCCATGAAGACCTATGGAGATCCTACAATGCAGGCTCCTATGCCTTCCCCTCTCACCCTGTTATTAGAAGTGAAGCTCTCTCATGGTTGCAATGAGGTTCATTTGCAGCTAGTTCTCAACATTGCACTCACTCCTGCCCTAAAAAACAGGCACACAGGCTACTATGGACTGAATGTGTTTACCCCAAATTAACATGTTGAAGCCCTAATTCCCAATGTATTAGGAGGTGAGGCGTTTAGGAATTAATTAGGTCATGAGGGTGAAGCCCTCATGAATGGGATTGGTGTTCTTATAAAAAGTGACATGAAAGAGGATCTTTCTCGGCAATGTGAGGACATAGCGAGACAGGAAGAGGGCCCTCACTAAGAACCCAATCGGTTGGCACATTGAGTTGAACTATCCAGCCTTCAGAACTGTGAGAAATAAATTTCTGTTGTTTAAGTACTGGTCTATGGTATTCTGTTACAGTAGCTGCAGGGAATGAGACAAGGGCCTGGGCAGGGCACAGGACCAGTTCTGGGTGCAGAGGGGGTGAGCAACACACTAGGGGGTCACATAGCTACCTGAAGCCAGAGCCCACTGAAAGCCTCTCCCTGTTTTCCAAGCCCCTGCAGCATGAACTTGACCAAGCCCCTTTCTTCCCTGGACCTCAGCTTCTCCATGTGGAAGGTGAAAAGATCTGACTATTGCTCTCTGAGGGTCCCTTTAGGCTTTGACAGTGCCAGGACCTTCAGAATCCAGGAGAACATTATGATAATATTGGATTTATGCATTTCAATTTCATCTCATTAGCATTTAAATGACTCTGTATTGTTACATTTCAATGACTCAAGAATAGGTTAGGGGCACCTTAATAAAAAGTCTTTGCCAGGAAGGACACTTGCAGAGGAAGGAACAATGTGTTTTTGTGTGTGTGTGTGCGTGTTGTTTTTTTGTTGTTGTTTTGTTTTAGTTAATTTAACAAAGAAAGAATCTATCTTTCGAAGGAAGGATTAAAAAAAAAAAAAACAAAACCCCAAACCAACAGCTTTTTAAATCCTACTGAAGGATGGTAGCTGGGACAATTGCAAATGAATTACATGTTAAAAATAACTTCTGAATGCTGAATTCTTCTGTTTTAAGATGTGCTTAATTTAAATGCCACCTTAATATGTATTTTAAAAGTCATCTTCTCTTTGAATAATCTCTGGCAGCCTGATAAACATAGAGACCCCAGATGAGGAGGCTTGGTGCTGCCACTGGTTAGTTTTGTGATCTGGGCAAGGCTCTTAACCTCTCCTTGTGCCTTGGTTTTCTCCTCCCCAACAAAGCCAACTTCTCAGCCTACCTCACAGGGTTTTGTGAGGACTAACTGAGATAGAGCTTAGCGCAGTTCCTGGCACAGAGGAGGAACTTGTTAAATGTGGTTGTCCTAATCATGATAACTCAATGCCTCCATCCTCACTCTCCCACACGACTATGCTCAACGCAGAACTCAGACTGACAGGACCATACCCACAATGCCTCTGGCACTCCTCAAAAGGTTGGGGAGGGTCCCAGCTTGGCACAACACACAAGGCTAGTTTCCCGTCTGCTCTGGTCCTGGTTGGGTAGAACATTTTCTTTCCTTTCCTAGATGTAAATTCTGGCCTTTCTGTAGGGTCCCCTATCCCAGCAATGGGAACCTCCACCTAGGCCAGCATCGGTAAACTGCAGCTCGCGGCTCTTTGGCCCCTTGAGTTTTTAGCAAAGGCCCACTTAGGAGTATCCTAAATTTAATTAGGGTACTTATATAGTTTAAGTTTAAAAAATTTGGCTCTCAAAATAAATTTCAATCGTTGTACTGTTGATATTTGGCTCTGTAGACTAATGAGTTTGCCAACCACTGACCTAGGCTATCATCCAGGAAAACTGGGTGGACTCAGCCACCAGCCACAGACAACTGCTCCTCCCTCAGCCTCAGCCAGACTATTGTAGCTACTGCCTTAGATGCCCCGTTCTGTGTGTGTGTGTGTGTGTGTGTGTGTGTGATGGTCCCTGCGGTGTGTTGGCAGATTTGTGTCTAGTGTGGGTGACCCTGAAGGACAAGGTTTGCTATGCAGTTATATTGAACTGCCAGCATGAGTGTGTGCTGTGAGTGCAAGTGAGCCAAAGACGTCTGTGCCCACACCTGTCTCTAAGTAGATAGGCCCCACAGTGTGTGTGTGTGTGTGTGTGTGCGCGCGCGTGTGCGCGCGTGCGCGCGCACAGCAAAGCTGACAAAATCTGAGCTTTGAATTCTCACAGTTTAGGAGAGGGAACTGGGAATGAGGAAGGGAGCTGAAAAACGAATACCTCAGAGGCAAAGTTAGTGCTATTTTTAGAAAACTCCTATCCTGCTAACCAGAAAAGGAAAAATAAAATAAAATAAAATAAAAAGTCTGGCAGAAACAGCCATGCATCAGCCCCAAAGGCACAGAGAGCAGAAGCAGGGCCACGGGGTGGGATGTTCGTGATGTAGGACTTTTCATGTACCTTCTTATCCTCATACCTGTCCTGAGGGAGAGGAGATTCAGCCCTTAGCTGCCTACCAGGTTCAACTCCCTCTACCATCCCTGTTCACCAGAGGGGCTGCCAATGTTAGATGGTAGAAAACACCCATTTCCAGTCTTCCAAGTGTCTTAATACCTATTCATCCTCCTACTTATCTACCTGTCAATCAATTCGTCCATCTATCCATCCATCCATGCATCCATCTATCCACCTACCCACCTATCCATCTGTTCATCCATCATTTGCTGTCCATCCATTTATCCATCTGTATATCTCTCCATTCTTCCACTCAGTCAAGTCAGTCAACCTAAGGAGGTACATCTCAGGCCTGGCCCCAAATCATTAGGATTCTGAGGAGAGCAAGAGAGGTGAGCAGACCCTGTGATTTAAGGTCTGATCACTCTACCATAAAGAACCCCCCGTGACAACTCCAAGGTCAGGATCTGCAGGCTGAGTTGAGTGATTCCTACACAAATTTTGCTTCAGATTTTGGAAGGATGTAATCCAAAATGGCACTTGCCTGGTAACCCGATCTTGGCTTGACCACTACTATTAATTGGTTTGCTTATATAAGCCTCCATGGGCTGTATGGTATCAGTGTCCCTACCTTACAGATGAGGAAGCTGGGACTCAGAGAGGTTACAAGTGGCTAAGGCTATTAAGATAGAACTTGGCACAGCTTAAATACCCTTGCTTTAGTCCAAGGCCTCCATCTTTCCTCTGTACCCCATTGTTCTTCACCAACTTATAGTATGGCCTTGGACTATAGTCTTCTCTTCTGTGCTTCAATTTCCTTTTCTGTAAAGTGAAAGGGAGTTTGGAAAGATACTCAGTCTCAAAGGACCAGTGTAGCACCATCCTCAAGGATTCTCCCATCATCTGATACTTGCTTCTCAGATCACACATAATTCCTTGGTCCTCTTTGCCACCATATCATCCTCGTTGCAGGCCAAGTCCTACTTGGCTAGAGGCCGAAGGAGAAATGCCCTAGAACCCAGTAGTCATGAGCTGTTCAAAATTCACCTCTGTCTTTGACATGCACTGCCTTCTTGGGTATTGGCAGGGCAATGTCTGCTTTCCAAGATTTGTACCCTTGATATGCTCCTTATTTAGAAATCTTTCCTTAAAAAAATCTTTGAGAGTTTCCTTATGAAGCTAAAATAGTAAAGTCACTAGCAGATGGAGGCAAGAAAGCCTAGTGGAGACAGAAAGGTATGTGGAGACTTCACTTTGGGCTGCAAGAAAAGGACATACATTAAGAAGGTTGTGGACTGTGACTGTGTTTGGGATGAACAAGCTGCTCTGGATCTCATTCTCTGGCCTCATCCAAAAGTCTTGGCAACCTCTCTGGTCTCAGATTTCATCGCCTATCTATCCCTATAGCTGCACTGACCTCCTTGAGGCCCCATTTGCTGCCCTGATTGCCCCCAGCCTTTAGATCCTAACTGGTTGCAATGACACTGTCCCATCCTATCTTCATCTTCCTCCTGCTCTCCCATGGATTACAAGCAGATGCCTGAATGGGGGTGGGTGGGTGGGGACAAAGAATGATAATAACGGCAGTGCTTAGACTGCAGCTACTATGTGCCAAGCACCATCCTATGTACTTTACATTTGTTATCTCATTGAATCCTTCACAACAACCCTATGATACAGTAACTGCTGGCACCTTGTTTTACAGAAGAGAAAAAAAGGGAAAAAGAGAGTACAGTGATTGATTGATGTAAGGTCCTTGATTGGGAATAGCAGAGCTAGATATCAAACACAGAGATACACTTAAGCGCCCCCCCCCCCCCCCCCCCCCGCATGCTCACTCACATCCCTTCCTCCAAAAGACCAGGCTCCTGCCCTTGCCTCTGGTTCCTGTAGTGAAGCACAGGGGTCTGTGGTGTCAGTGCTCTGGCGACACATAACAGATGACTTAGTGAGTTTTCATGCTTCACCTCTAACTGTGCAGGGAGCTCTCTGGGCATAAAGTACTGATTGATGGATGGAGGTGGGTGCTGGGGAAGGATTGGATGGCTGAGGTCAAGGAACCTGATAACTGCAGGCCCACACTCCCTGCAGAATGGACCAGCAGTGCCTGGGAGTGAGTGCTGTCCACATGGTCCTGGTGCTGACTGACATCCCCTCTGGGGAGGACAAAGAAAGGAGTACTGGGGAAGTTGTCCTCACTGGGAGCTGTTCCCAAGGACAGTGCTGACTGGGGGTATGAGGTGGGCTTTAAGAACCGGGTGCCAAGGAGCTGTCCATACGCAGTGGTGCTGACAGACATAGAGCAAAGGATTATAAGTGCATCTAAGAGCTTTCTAGGATAGCAGTGCCCACCAACAAAGTGTGGGTTTGGGAAGCCTGAGGTGCTGGGTGTAGGTTGACTGGGTAAGGCACAGCGCCTGTTTCATGAACTCTGTGAACAGGCATAGGGAGCTGACCTCAGATATTTGTTACTGACACTCAAAGCTAGGTTCTCAGACAATGGGGTATCTTAGTGAACAGGTGTGAGCCAACAAAATGACACTAAACAAAAGGCCACTCAGGAACACTAAAGTGCATGCACAGAGAACTCACCCTGGTCCACCAGTGCCATCTGTCACCAATGCCAGAAACCCACCACTAGTGACCCATTCTTTTGCACTGTGCATAATTCTTTCCTTCTGGTTCCTACCAGAATCATATTTAAGTGGTGGCATCTCAGTCTGACTGAGCTGATTAAAATTTTTCCTCTATGGGTTGGAGTAGGACTATTCATCCACAGGTGTGCCATGGCATGAGTCCAAGTTGGAAGATTACTTTTGAATAGCTAGTGAGTCCTTTGGGGTCCAGGCCAGAGAAAAAGGAAGGTAAGATGTGGGGGAAAGCCATTCTTTGTGGACTGAGAATGCAGACTCCTCATCCATGGCCTCCTGACTGGCCCCTCGATTGTCCTTTCACTGTCCCCAGAGGGATGCTGATGGTGACTGCCCTTTACTGAGTGGTGTCCATGTGCCAGGAGCTATGTTAGGCTCTGAACACATCTTATCCTAAAGTAAGCCCACAAAGCAGGCATTATTATGATGAGGAAACTGAAGCTCAGATAAGTAAAATAACATCATGTCCAGGATTACACAGGAGGCAGGAGCAGAAATGGGACCTCTTTGATGCTGAAACCACCATATTATGCTCCCTCTCAGGCTGCACACACCATTTTCTGGATTAAAAAGCACCACTGTCTCCCCAATGCCATCCAGGATCCTGCCTTATTGGCTCAGAGCTAGCCTCCCTGAGCTCTGGTCTAACTAAACTCTTGCATTTACAGAACAACAAATGCATGCTCTGCCTCCCACCCTTTGCATACACTGTTTCCTCTCTCTGGGACCATCTACACTTGCTTTCCTATTGATCAAAACTTTCCTTTCTGAGACCCAGCATACCAACTTCTCTAATTCTCTGGCTCTAAATTCCAACCCTCTTCCCACTGCCAGTCCATCATATGTGGTTTGTTTCTCAATTTCACACCATCTAGCCTCAGTCTTGGAGTGAGTCTTACCAGTGTGTCTCCCTCACTAGGCCATGAACTTCCTGAGAACAAGACCTCCCCAAACTTCAGCATGGCATAGGCCTCCACCAGTACTGGTTCCACGACTGAGAAAGCAATATGATTGTGGAAGGACACGGAGGACAACAAATGTTAGGGTGCAGTCTGCATTTGAAAAGTGAACCTGGTCGGCCATATGGTAGGAGGAGCTGATGTCCAATGCCCCCAGGTGTGAGCCACAGCCTTACAGACAGCAACTCAGCAAATCTACACCTGGAACCTATGAGGTAGCTGCTACCAGCATCCCATTCCACAGACGAGCAAATGGAGGCTCTGCCAGATTAAGGAAGTTGCCTAGGATCACATAACTGTTGGACTTGAACCCAGGTAGTCTTCCATCAGAGCCCCTGCTTGGATTCACCAGCCTAAATCCTTCCCAAGATGACTCAGAAGCCCAATGTGGCAGTAGCTCAGGTGATGGGATACATGGAAGCATTTGGAGTCCAGTGGGGAGATGTGCCAGCCCCTTTGGATCAAACTGCTGACGACAGTGTCTTCTGCCACACCCAGTGTTAGGTCCCACAGAGGATCCCGATGGGCTAGCCACTGTTCTTTTCTCCTGATGTCTCTTCCCCATTTTCCATGCAAAGCTGGAGGTCAGGGATAAAATCAGGGCAGGACACTGAATCTGCCAGGAGGTAGACCCAGGCTCAGGCCCAGGGGCTAGGCGGGGTGCTAGGAACACAGGATGCATTCCATGCTGAGCTTGTCCTTTGAGTTAGCTGCCCTGGCCCCAGAGCCACCCCACTAGCAGCCCCAGCCCCCGGATTCCAGAATCTCACTCCCTGAGGCCTGTGGAATCTCGTTGGCTCTTGCATTCAGCAGGTCGGCATGCTAATTAGTGACCACCCTGCCGGCCAGCTCTGCAGTTTTCCTCTGACTTGGCATAGCTGTCCCGGCCACTGCGGAGACAAACAGAATCCACCCGGCACCTTGAACAGATGGTGCCACTTCTAAAAATAAAACCATACCACGCTCCCCGGTGCAGCCGAGTCCCCGCGACAGAAGGGGGTGCGGGTGGGGATGAGGGCTGCTAACTGTGCTCACCAGCCATCTGTGCAGGGACAGATGCAAATGCAGCCACCCTGGGGGATGCAGACCCAGGGGACCCCAGCCTTGCTGAAGCTGCCCATGGCCAGATCTTGAGGCTCCGAGCCCAGAAATAAAAGTGAGCAAGCCCATGCGGGTATGTACAGCCTGGCAACCCCTGTTCCCATCATTGTGGCCACCCTAACAGCTGCACTTCCATATATTGCATGGTAGGAATCCCTACCTGCACCACCATCTCGTCTTTGCCTGTTATGTTCCACCCTATATCTGTGTCCCCAGATCTACCATTGCCAGTGCCATCTTCTCTTGGGAATTTCCTTTCACTCCAGAAACTTCTATTCTGTGGATTCTTAAACCGGTTTTCATTTGATTCACAACTTAGTGTGGGTCAGAATCCCTTTGTGGCTTAGAGTCAATAGAAATCTGGGCTAGAACCCTTGCTTTGCCATCACTGAGTGACTGTGGGAAAATCAAGGCAGCTCTCTGGCCTCAGTTGTCAGACCTCTAAAATGGGGACAATAATCATCCCTACCTCACAAGGTTGTTGGAAGATAATGTGAGTCTATGCAGGGCACCATTATTTGCAAAACTTGACAGAAAAGCCAAAAGAGGCCCTGGCTTCCCGAACTCACTTGACTCTAGAGACCAGAAGGGACCTTAGAAGTGAAAAATCCCTGGGATGCCTAAGCCTCTTCACTGCACCTGTGTCAAGTCCTGCTTGTGCTTACACACCTCTCTTGACAGGGGTTCATTCCCTCCTTCCATAATCATCTGTGCCAGTGCTGGTGGTTTTATAAAGTTCTTTTAGATTGACCTGAAATTTTCTTCTATTTTTACTATTTCAGAGTTAAGAGGCACTTTATGACTCATGCAGAATACCCCTGCTCCCTCTTTTTCACTGGAAGTTCATGTCCATGATTGCATAAATGTGTGTTGTATATGTGTGTATATGTAGAGTAGAATGTATGTAGGGTTATGCAATCAGGCGTGCATGTACAGATGTGTCTATGCATGTCAGGACAGAGCAGAGTACATGTGTGGTTACATATAAGTTGTGGATAGCCTGCTTGTCATAGATGCCTCGCCACTATCTCTGAGACTGTCTACAGGGTGGCCCTGAACCTCTAAACCCAGAAACCATTCCATCAGATGACTTAGCTCCCAGGGAACTCTGCCATTAGGGCTCACCCTGAACAAAAAGACAGTGATGACAAAATGGCATTGTATAAGAGTGTTCCTAAGGAGCTTTTCGGTTTGAAGGCCACCGAGAATCTACTGAACTTTTCTGTTTCTCAAGTAGAAAACCAGGGCTAAAAAGATCCAGGGGCCTATCACAGGTCCCACAGAGAGTGACATCCTCACAAAGTCACCTGGGGGCTCACGATCCTGCACAGAAGATGCAGCTCCAGAGCTGGTCACCTCCAACCTGGCTAGAAGGTCCCCCATTAGTTGTATCTGATACTGTGGCTGTCACCACCAGTAAAATGAGGAGGTTGGTCTAGATGATTTCCAAGAGACCTTCACATGCTCAGTTGTGTTAAGTCTTAGATTCTGGGTCAGGCCAGGGAAGGGGGCCTCCCTGACTCCTGGCACCCCCCACTGTGATGGGCATGTATGTGCCCTTGAATCAGCCAGTAATCCTCTGGATACTGAGATATCAATGGGGGGATTTCTTGCTTTCATAATAAAACATATCAACTTAGAGCTCCCTTGTGGACCACTTTCCATGCATGAGCACAAGCTGTTTCCTTCCCTTCTGCCTCTCTGTCTGATAGACTCCTATTCACCCTGCAGGGCCCAACTCAGAAGGCCCCTCCTTGGTGAGCACTATGCTGATCCCATTCTCCAGGAAGAGGGAACTGATCCATCCACCAGGCTTGACTGTTCATGTCCTAGAGGGCTATGCCCATCCATTTCTAGGTCCCCAGTGCAACTAACAGATTCAGTTGGTGTCTAACAAGAGCTTTCTGAGTAGCTAGAGGAACACACAGCTTGATCTCATAAACTGAGAGAGAACAAAGCTGCCCAGGTCATGAGCTCATCCACTTTCTCAACAAACATTTGAATATAAAATCAAAGGCAGAGACATGCAATGACCACCTTCTGTATACTAGCCCTGGCCTGCAGGAATGATAGAAGAGGGCACGAGATAACATTTCTGGAAGAAAGGTGGCCACAGTAATAATGGCATCAGAACAGCAGTAAAAGAAACAAAAATAATAGTTAAGAGTAGCAAAGTTTTATTACTATCAAGTGCCACTTATTGTATTCAGCTTTTTTTCCCCCCAGGCATGATCTCACTCATACCTACGATAGGAAAGGTAGACACTCTTCTGCATTTTATAGAGGAGCCTGAGATTCAGATGGTGGCGTGGCTGGCCAAGGTCACATCAGAGTCTGCATTAGTGTCTGAGTCCCACGGCTGTGCTCTTGATCGTGGCACTCAACAGATTTCCAGACCCAGATTCAGCACAAATGGAGCCGCCCCATAGTGGGGACACCGGTGGAGTGAAATATGGTGTTCAGGGGGAAGAGAAAAACCCAGTGTCTCCCTGCTCCTCCCCAAGGTGGAGGAATAGTGCACAGTGTCATGGTGGAGGCCCCCAGGATATCACTAGCTTTAGCATCCACTAGGGAACCTCCTATTGGGTTCTTTTCCCTGCACTGCTGACAGGTGTGGGGCGGGAGTTTTGGCTGACCTGGCAGCCTGGGGGTGAGGGGTGGGAAGCAGATGGCAGCCCCTTCCTGTGTTTGGAAGAAGTCGAGGGTGAAATCCTGGAGCCGTCAGCCTGACCGCATTACCTGCTGTTAGAAACAGCCCCCAGGCCAGAGGGCTGGCGGCCACCCAAAGTGGCTTTGCTCACGAATGCTAGGCTCTGGGGCGAGCTGGCCACCAGCCCGGTGCTGTTCCATGGGTAGCATCGCTATCTTCTTATTAAGAAGGACTGTTACTGGAAAGGGTTCTTCCCAGTACAACCTTCTCTGTCTCATCTGTGACCATGGGGCAGAGGGAGCAAGGCGCCCATTTTAAAGATGAGAGGGCTGAGGTTTAAAGAGTACACAGTGCTGGGGTTAGGGTAAGGCAAATTGACACCTAAGATGCAAAATGCAGGAGGTATTCACGCTCAGGTTCCTGTAAATGCCAGATCCCCTCCCTCCAGGAGCTGTCTGCTCTGCTGTTTAAGTCCACCTCCAGCATCCATGGGACTACTTGTCCCTTCCCACCCCAAACACAGGCAGAGGCGGAAAATCTACAATGAGATTTCAAACTCACTACGGTAACTTTGTGGATGATGTAGCCTGTACCTGGACTGTAAAAGATGTTTAAAGTCAGTTTCACTAATTAGCTCCCTGAGCAGTAATGGATTTCAGGGGAAACAGTTCATTTTCACCTCTACTCCTCTGGCAAACTTTTATTGTAGCTCTCAGGGAACTCTGCCACCAGGGCTCACCCTGAACAAAAAGATAGTGATGACAAAATGGCATTTTGTAGGAGTGTTGCTAAAGAGCTTTTCAGTTTGAAGGCCACTGAGAACCTACTGAACTTTTCTGTTTCACAAGTAGAAAACTAGGGCTAAAGAGATCCAGGGGCCTATGACAGGTCCCACAGAGAGTGACATCCTCATAAAGTGACATGGGGACTCAAGATCCTGCACAGAAGATACAGCTCCAGAGCTGGTCACCTCCAGCGCTGGTCACCTCCAGAGCTGGTCACCTCCAGAGCTGGTGGGCCAGGAGCTGTGGGTTAGGGTTAGGGTTAGGGTTATGTGGGATGCAATGTGGATGGAGTGAAACAGGACTCAGCCCTGTTTTCAAAAAGCTGTGCACAGTGACTGAACATTTTAACAGTTTAATTAAAAAAATCATGATAAGCTAATAGTTATGAACATTTTCACTGTATACATGTCATCTCATTTGACCCACATCCCAATTCTCCAAGGCAGGTATTCTTATTATCCCCATTTTTTTTTTCAGAAATGGAAACTAAGGCAAAGAGAGTTTAAGTAACTTGCCCAAGGTCACTCGGGCAGAATATAATACAGCAGGGATGGATGGTCAGTAAAATATTTGTTGGGTGAATGAATGGAAACGTGAGAGGTCGTGCAGGCAAACATAAGGGTGATATGATTTGTTAAGTGTGGCCATGCACGGTGCCCTGGGAGCCCCAGGAGGTGGCATCAGCCTCCTGAGGGCAGTGCTGAGAGAGGGTCAGGGACTTCTCCATGCTTTTGGACAAACCTGGGCTGCAAGCTTCCAGGGAAATGGTGATGGTGACAGCCACTGTATCAATTAGCAGCGAGAGGAGGCTCTGGTTTCTCTCTGAGTCTGACCACATGCCGTCCCTATAAAAATATCTGAGGCCAATGGTCTCTTTTACCCTGAAAAAGTCTCAGACAGGCTGGACCTGGACAGGTCTGAGAAGAGCAGGAGGCCCCTGCTGGGCTGGGCTGGGCAGTGGTCCCTGGCCTTATCCTCCCTGCTGGGACTCTGGCCTGCAGGGAAGGGGCTGCAGCTGGACACCCTGACACCCAAGCCTTCTGAGCTCACGCCTCGGCTGCTAGGCAACTATGCAGCTCAGGTTTCGGGAGCTAAGGACAGGGCCTGGTGAGGATGTCAGTATATAATATTAGATACGGCCCAGCCTAGTGGGGCTGCTTGAGATATACAAATCTCAGACCTGGGTAGGGTCCGAGTGGTCCTGAGGCCATTTTGCAGATGGGGAGACTAGTGTCTGAAGTGACCGGTGAGTTAGTGATGCCGCCAGGGTCATCTCAGCCAAGAAAGTTGGAATAGAGAAAACAGTTCAGAAAGTGATGGCAAGTGTGACTGCCACATGCACGGCACTATACCAATGGCTTCTCCTACAGCACTATACCAATGGCTTCATCCTCAAACAACATGGTGAGGTACAGAAACTGTTTTTGTGCCTATTTTATAGATGGGGAAACTGAGGCTCAGAGCGATCGTACAACCTACTTGAGATCATACAGCTGGTGAGTGGCAGAAACCAGATTGGAACCCAGGTTAGTGCAAGTTTCACCGGCCCCTGCTCTACCCCCAGGAGCTAAGAGGACTGAGGGACCTGTCTCACAGCAACCCCTGAAGCGGGGAAAGTGGAGGGGGCGGGGCGCAGAGGTTTAAATGGTGGTCCCAACTTGACCTAAGTAGCAGGCGTGGATATAGGATTTAAACCCATGACTCTCTGGCTTCAAGGCCAGGGCTAACCCACTGCCCCAGTTCAGTGGCAGAGGCCTCGGTGGTCCTCCTATGCCAGGTCTCCCAGTATCAGACATCTATTCCAACTGTCCCCAGAAGGCTAGACTTCTGGGGGACAAGACCCCATTCTCCAGCTCATAAGAGAGGAAAGCCCCAGCACAGAACCATAACATTTGGTTCCAGGCCGCTGGACCTCTCCCTCAGTTGCCCATACCTCCCAGCAACCTGAGCCTGGGCTGGACAAGCAGGTTGCTATGGTGACAGCACATCAGATACTGACCTGAGGACCCCAGCACAGGGGAGGGGCAGGCCTGGCCTCAGAGAGATGGACGGAGGGGTAGAGGACAGGGGTCCTGGGGACCCTGCAGCAGCGTAGGTTGCTCTGTGGGTCAGGCTGGGCATAAGGTGCTATTTATAATTCTGCTGAATGGGCCCAATGACCTGACCTGCTGTCTGACACTGGGAAGCCCAGCAGCTGTACAGAGGGAGGACACAGCTCAGGAACCTCCTCCCGGGCCCCTGCTCTGAGCACAAGGGTGAGGGAAGGTCAGGGGAAGACGGAACACCCTCTTCTCCCCCGGCTATCTCCATTCGCTTCAATATCCACCTCTCCGCCCAATCCTACCTTCATCCTTGTGTCCTGGGCCAGGCTTTGCTTTGTGGGTCTGGGGATGGGTGGGAGGAATGGGAGTTGGGGGTGGGAAGCAGCAGGGCTAAAGCCTAGGCTCTGGTCTTAAGGGGGATCAGTGTGTGTGTTTGTGTGTGTGTGTGTGTGTGTGTGTGTGTGTATTTGTGCACACACGCCTGTGTTTTAGGGTGACTCCACTGGGAGGGAGAGAAGGGGGTAGGGGTGGAAGGGAAAGAAAAAAAAGCTGTAAGGCAGAGAGCAACTTGAGTGGCTGAGAGATGAGAGGGAGAGGGGGGAAGAGGGAGAGAGAAATAGAAGTAGACTTCGACCGAGAGGGAGAGGGAGAGAGATAGAAAGGAGGAGGAGGAGGAGAGGGAGAGAGGGAGAGAGGGAGGAAAAGAGAAAGAAGGGAAAAGGAGAGGGAGAGGGAGGTGGAGAGTCAGACAAAGAGCCAGAGGAACTGGAGCAAAGACACAGTGATGGGTACATGTGGGATAGGCGTCAAGACACAGAGGCTGAGGGAGAGGGCAGGGCCCAAGTTCCAGAGCACGTCCTCTTTGGCCCTGGTAGTCAAACTGCTGGCCTAGAAGCCGGAAAGCAAACATGACTCAGGTCTCATGGGGGCATCTCAGTGGCCTGCACATAAGAGGAGAGAGGACCTACACTGTGGTGCCTGTGCTGACTCCACAGACCCTCAGCCTGAAGGGGCGGGGGGAGGGGTAGCTCTGGCCTGGGCATCCTTCTGCCAAGCCATCTTGCTATCTGGGGGCCCCGGGAAGGGCAAGGACTGCTCCAAGGTCACTGGAATCCATCCAGGGAAGGCATGGTGGCGGATCCTGGGCTTGCCTGCTTGTCTGCCCTTGAATCTGGGTTATTTTGGAAGCTGAGCAGCCAGAACCCCCCCCCCCCCCACCTTGTTCACGGGCCAGTGACTGCTGACTCAAAATATTCTCTCAAGGAAATTGTCACCCAGAAATCCAATGTCACTTCTTCTGGGAGGGCTTCCCAGACTCTACCAGATTTAATTCTCTGTTTGCACAGGGCCTACCTTGTACCTACAGTAAGGTGTTTATCTTCAGCAACCAAAGGCAGAGCTTTTATCTGCCCATCTCCCCCATTGGTCTGTGAGCTTACTAATGGCCAGGGCTGGTTCCCCAGTGCCAAATGTGATGCCAGACATACCTGGCCATAATAAGCAGACCAACAACCCTACAGCAGCAGAATCAGCCAATGTTTATTGAGAATTTATGACATCCCAGGAGCTTTACATGCACCATCTCATTTAACACTTCAATAGCCTCATGTGTAGGCTTCATTAGAAGGTGACATTTTACCAAGGAGGAAACCAAGGCTCACAGAGGCTAAGCGGTTTGCCTGAGGTCTCATAATTCGGAAGGAGTTGAACCAAGATCTGACCTAAGACAGTTTGATTTCAGAGCATAATCACATGGCTAGCAGGCATACAGCCTCCCTTGCTCTACTGATCACTTCCACTTCCATGACTGTGCTCAAGAACTTTCTGTGGCTCCCCAGTGACTCTAGAATAAAATCCAGACATCCCATCTGGTCGTAGTTCCTTTTCTACTTGCTTTTCCATTATCCTTTCAGGTCTCATTCTCTTTCCTCTGCTATATTCTGATTTATTAATGCAATAGTTATTTAATAAGCACCTACTGTGTGCCTGGCATATTGTGCTTGCTCCTGGGGAAGATAGATGGTGAAAAGTGCTTTGAAGAGAATAAGGTGTTATGACCAACTGTCAAGGGACCTATTTTGCTGGGCCAGAGTGTTCTAAAGATCCTGAGGTGGGGAGGGGTAGGGCATGCTCTTAATAACCCAGAGAGGGGCATGTGAGTAAGGGAGAGTGAGAAAAGGTAAGCTCAGACGAGGGCAGGGGCCAGACTGCAAGGCTTCAAAGCTGTGGTGAGGAGTTGGATTTTATCCCAGGTACAGAGGGGCACCTGTAAAGAAGTGTAGGTGGCAGTAGCGCCAAGTTTTTTTCAGTTTGTTTTTAAGATCTCTCATCCATTGGAGAATGAACTATGAGGGGGTAAGAAGGAGAGTAGGGAGAAAGAGATGGCTACTGTGTCATCGGGGCAAATGGGGACAGGGCGCTGACTGCAGGGGTGGCAGTGGTGTTGAAGAGATGTGGGCAGGTGAGAGGATGTGAAACCAAAAGGTTGATCCAGGAGAAGGGGGAGGCAGAGCATGGCCAATAAAGACTTCCTTCAGCATGAAGCTGGTTGGCAGTGCCATTTACTGGGATGGGAAGTCGGGGAAGGAGTGGGTTTGGGGGTGGGGTGGGTGGGTATGATCAAGAATCCTGTTTTGGACTTGTTAACTTTGAGATGCTTGTGAGATGTCCAAGGAGAGATGCCAAGTGGCCAGTTGGAGGATGAGCTGCAAGTGCAGAAGAGAGACTCCGGCTGAAGATATAAATATGGGAATCAGCAGCTTAGAGATGTATTTAAAGCCATGGGACAGGGTGAGATCATCAGAGGAGAAAGTGTAGTGAGAGAAGGGAAGAGGCTCAGAGATGAGCCCCAGCAGCCATGTAGCCACACTGACTGACCCCATTAGGTGACTTCTCTGCTCAACAGCTTTCAGTGACTCCCTACTGTCCTCAGAAAAAGGTTCAAAATCCTTAGCAGCCGGACACATAGGCCCAGCCTACTTCTCCAATCTCATGTCCTTCAACCTCTTCCTTATGTCCTTCTTTCCAATCATAATAAACACCGTGGGAGGTTCCACACCTCCAGGCTTTTGCCCAGGTAGTTCCCTTGCCTGACATATCCTTGTACAGGCAAAAGTGAATTGTAACTCTTGCTTCCTTCAGGGCAGACTTTGCAATACCCTCCTCTGTGTTTCAATGGCCTTCAGGACATACCACACTATTGTAGTCTTTCTGGGAGCTCCAAAGGGAAGGAGGCTGGTCCATCTCTGTGACTTGGGCCCAGGATGTCCAAGGCTCATGATGAGCCCATGTACCCCACAATCTGCGATGCACCATCACAGCTGTGGTGGGCTGAGGATGTGAACTTCATCACTTCCAGCTGAGCCCGGGCTGCTGCTCTGAACACACTTGGAGGAAGGAAGACTTACAGACGGAAGAGGTGAGCAGGTGTGAAAATGAGGGGTGGTCACACTAGGCATTTGTTGGTCTCCCACCTGCCATTGCAGCAGTAGTGGGGAGAGAGTAATGAAAAGATGAAAGCAGAGAAAAAGAGCAGTGAACATTACTTCCCATACTATTGCCTTGAGCTCATGATGAGAGACTTTACTGTGTAGAAAATCAAAAAGCACATTAAGGACTTGGCCTCGAGGGGGGTCATGCAAAGCTCCTATACCCTCCCTGGGCCACTTTTATTCTGTCTTATATTTAACTAGAGGTCTGATGCATGAAATTCATGCATTGGAGGTTGGGGGGGGGGTGTCCCTCAGCCCAGCCTACACCCTCTTCAATCTGGGACATCCCTCGCACAATCCAGGACTGCTGGCTCCCAACTGCTCGCCTGCCTGCCTTTCTGATTGCTCCTAACCACTTCTGCTTGATCATCCCCTAAACATTCCCCTGCCACCCTGATTGATGCCTAACTGCTTCCCTGCCAGCCTGTTTGACCCTAACTGCCCTCCCCTGCAGGCCTGGGTTCCCCCAACTGCCCTTCTCTGCAGGCCTGGTCACCCCCAACTTCCCTCCTCTGCCAGCCCGGTCACCCCTAACTGCCCTCCCCTGCTGGCCTGATCACTCACAACTTACCCTCCCTTACAGGCCTGGTCCTTTCCAACTGCCCTCCCCTGCTGGCCATCTTGTGGCCATCTTGTGTCTACATGGGGGCAGGATCTTTGACCACATGGGAGCAGCCATCTTGTGTGCTGGAGTGATGGTCAATCTGCATATTACCCTTTTATTAGATAGGATAGAGGCCTGGTGCACTGGTAGGGGCCAGTTGGTTTGCCCTCAAAGGTGTCCCGGATCAGGGTGGGGGTTCCCTTGGGGTGTCGGGCAGCCTGGGCGAGGGGCCTGTGGTGGTTTGCAGGCTGGCCATGCCCCCTGGTGACTCTGGTGGAGGCCCTGGTATGTGGGATTTATTTATCTTTTACAGTTGAAACTTTGTAGCCTTGAGCAGAGCCAAGCCTCCTGCTTGCTCTTGTGGTGGCAGCCATTTCTGTTGGGATATATCTTCTATGATTGAAAGTTTGTAGCCTTGAGTGGAAGCCTGGACGCACCAGGATGTGTGGGAAGCTTGGCTTCCTCCACTGCTGGGGATACCCAAGCATCCCTTGCTTGCTCCCTGGCCGCAGATGTCTTGGTTGGGGTTAATTTGCATATGCACTACTGACTGGCTGGTAGGCGTAGCTGGTGAGCACGGCTGCTGGGTGTAACGGAGTGATGGTTAATTTGTATATTACTTTTTTATTAGATAGGATGTATCCTAGGCTCTTGAAGCAAGCTTAGGAGAGGCAATTTGCGCATTTTTGGAGCACCTACTTGGTGTCAGGTGCCATGCATTTGGTCAAGGGCACAGATGGCTCTAATTCCAGCTCTCCTGCTTGCTACATGGCCTTAGGCAGGTAACTGCCTTGCTCTGGGCCTTAGTTTCTTCATCTGTGAGATGTGGGCTATTTATACTCCCCTGCTTCGGCTCTAAGAGGAGTGACACGTGAAACACTGAGCACAGTGCCTGACACACAACTGTTTCTTTTCGTCTTTCTAACAGCCTTGTTAGAGAAGTGTTGAGGTCTCCCCCATTTTTGGTTACAGGGAAACTGAGGATCAGAGAGGCCCAGGTCACAGAGCTAGGATGGATAGAGATGATGCCTAAGAGAATTTCTACCTCCAAAGCCAGAGAGAGGATCCTCCCATCTAATCATTCAGTTGGTTGATTCTGGGACTTTGGGTTGGGTACTGGGAACTCAAAGGTGATTCAGCAAAAGCTCTACTGTCCACCATCCAAGGTACCCCCACTGACTACGTCATACTCCCTCTCAGAAAAGCTGGGGATGGGGACTCCCAACTGTACAGGAGGAGAGAGTGAGTTTGGGAATTCCCAGCTCAAAGGCCTGTTGTTCCTGTCAGGACCAGGCAGGCAGCTTAGCTTACCTCTCTGAGCCTCAGTTTTTTTTTTAAATACATTTTTTTCCTAAAGTATAGTTGATATAAAATATTACATTAGTTTCAGGTGTACAACATAGTGACTCAACATTTATATAACTTATGATGCCAGCACATCAATCTTATTCATTTTCCTGGAATACACTTAAATTGGGGTGATACGATTAGGTTCTGACCAATGAAATGGGGGGCAGAAGTACTGCATTCCAATAATAGGTTTGGTCACAAACTCATCCATGTTATCATCCATGCTATTTCTTTCTACTGTATAGCAACTGTGGAAACCATTTGTCATAGACGGTAAGAACCTGTGTCCCTGAGTCTCCACTGGAGAAGAGCCACCAGGAGAGCTACTCCCTGACATGTGGGCAACAAATAAACTTGAACCACCAAATAAACTTGGGGTTTGCTTATTGTAACAGCTAGCATCCCATATCCTGACCAGTGCACTAATCCCTGTACATGTCAGGGGCCATTAAGACTAAAGTGATTTAAATAAATATGTAATTTTAAAAGATATCAGAAACTCTTTTTAAAAATCCTCTAAAAAGAGAACAGTACAATCTATCTTCTTTCGTGAGTCATGCTAAATAGTCAATAGAATCATTGTGAGAATGACAAAACAGTGGCAAGAAAACTACTGTTTAGTGCCTACTGTTATGTTGTAAGTACCAAGCCCAGTTCTGAGGTTTAACATGAATTGCTATTTATGGGAGGAGAGTAGAGTTTGTACACAGGAGCTTCAGGTTTTTAATCTGCAAAATTGGCATAATGACACCTTACCCAGAAGATAACTAGAGGGCTAAGCAGGAAAGCTTTGGGTGAGGTGGGTGCCATTTTAGGGAGCCCCATATCATGCTGTCATTAGTTGAGGTCTGTGAAAGGTCATTTGTACGGTTTGTGTAGATTTACACCTTTCTAAGGAGAAAGCCTGTGACTTTCATCAGCTTTTTAAAGGAATCCCTGACCCCTTTGTAACACAAAGCCCCAGAATCATATATAGTGGGACCAACTCAGCTCCCTGCTTTCTAATAAATGATGGGTAGAAATAACACCAAGATGCCGAAGCTAGAAAATCCAGGCATCTGGGGATGGTTAGAGAGAGCAATGTTTGAGTCCTGGACCGCCATGCTTCAGCAAGGCAAGACCACTTGACAATCACTTCTCGTTCCACATCTTTCCCATGGTCCCGTGACCCGGGATCCTGCAATAACCAACTCCCTTCCATGCCAACATGGTGGAGGAGAAGAACTTGGATGCTGTTCTTCCCCAAGCATGTGGCAAAGCTAACTTTTCTAGACAGTAAGTTCCTGTAACCATAATTGATCAGCCTCTAGTTTAGAGGAAATTAGATTTCATCTGACTCCCTCATTAGCCCAGAGGACAGGAGTGAAGGCAAAAGCTGTACAGAGAGCTGTTATCTCAGATGCACCCCACGTTTGGCTGCACCCCAGTGAGATGCCACTCAGAGCAGGTACCTTGGGGCTCATCTGTTTGGACAGCTACAACTAGACCCATTCCAGAAGTGGCTCAAAGTCACTTAGTCTGGGTAGGTGAGCCCACTGTGGACCCCAAAGGCAGATTGTAGCTTGAAATAGGAACTGCAGGAGCCTCAGCATGGAGGCCCTCCAGTCCAGGCCTCATCATAACCAAGACACCAGCTTCCTACCTGGTCTTTCTACTTGGATGTTCCCACACTTCATACTCAACAGATTTCAAGTCCAACTTGTTCATTTTTTCTTTTATGGTAAGTGTTTTTGTGTCTTCTCTGAAAAATAATTTCTTACTTCAAGGTGGTAAGACTTTTTCTGTTTTCTTCCAGAAGCATTATAATTGTAGTTTTCATGTTCAGAATTATGAGTTACCTTAATATTTTCCATCTACTTGTCTTTATTGTGATTAAATCTCCATAACAAAATTTACAATTTTTAAGAGTATATTCAGTGGCATTTAACACATTCATATTGTTGTGTAGTCATCACCACTATCCATCTCCAGAACTTTTTAATCTTCCTAAGCTGAAACCTTTTACCCATTTTCCCTTCTCCCCAACCCCTAGCAACCACTATTTGAGACTTCATATAAGTAAAATCATACAATATTTGTCATTTTGTGACACTTAGCACAATGTATTTAAGATTCATCCATGTTGTAGCATATGTCAGAATTTCTTCCCTTTAAAATATCCTATATAATAAAAGGCTAATATGCAAATAGACTGAATGGTGGAATAACTGGTCACTATGATGCACACTGATCACCAGGGGGCAGACGCTCATTGAAGGAGCTGCCCTTGATGGTCAGTGCACTCCCACAGGGGAAGTGCCACTCAGCCAGAGGCCAGGCTCATGGCTGGTGAGTACAGCAGTGGTGGCGGGAGTCTCTCCTGCTTCCGTAGCAGTGCTAAAGATGTCTGTATGCCTGCCAGTTTAGGTCTGTCCAACTGAGCGGGCCTAAGCCATCAGTTGGACATCCCCCAATGGCTCCTGGACTTTGAGAGGATACAGGCCGGGCTGAGGGACTCCCCAGTGCACAGATTTCATGTGCTGAGCCTCTAGTACATATATAATTGATTTCAGAGAGGAAGGGAGAGGGAGAGAGAGATAGAAACATCAATGATGAGAGAGAATCATTGACTGGCTGTCTCTTGAATGCCCCATACTGGGGATCAAGCCTGTAACCCAGTTCATGAGCCCTGACCAGTTCATAGGTCAATGCTTAACCACTGAGCAAAACTGGCCAGGCAGAATTTCTTCCCTTTTTAAGGCTGAATAATATTCCCTTGTATGTATGTATACACCACACTTTCCTTATCTGTTGATAAGTTGCTTCCGCATCTTGGCTACAATAAATAATGCTGCTATGAACAAGGGTATATGAATGCTTGCTTTCAATTCTTTTGGGGACATAGTCAGAAGTGAAATTGCTGGATCATATGGTAATTCTATGTTTAATTTTTTGAAGAAACACCATAGCAGCTGCACCACTTGACATTTCCTCCAATAGCATTCACTATCCCAGTTTCTCCACATCATCACCAACACTCACTATTTTCTGTTTTGTGTTTTATAGTAGCCATCCTAATGGGTATAAGATGGAATCTCACTGTGTTTTAGTTTGCATTTCCCTAAAGATTAGTGATGTTGAGCATTTTTTTCATATGTTTATTGGCCATTTGTATATTTTCACTGGGGAAATGTCTTTTCAAGACCTTTACCCATTTTTGCATTGGGTTGTCTTTTATTTGTTGAGTTGTAGTAGTACTTTATATATTCTAAATATTAAACCCTTGTCAAATATATAATTTGTAGGTATTTTCTCCCATTCCATGGGTTATCTTTTCACTCTGTTGATAGTATCATTTAATGCACAAAAGTTTTTAAGTGTGATTGAGTCCAACTTATCTATTTTTTTCTTTTGTTGCCTGTGTTTGTGCTAAATCCAATGTCATGAAGCTTGCCCCCTCTGTTTTCTTCTATCTTGATTTGATTTGTGTAGTGTGAGGTAGGAGTTCAAACTTAACGTTTCTGAAATCCAATCCTTAAGCTTTCTTACCCCTACCTTATTCTCCCTTGGGGTTCTCTGTTAGTATGCTAGAAAACAAGTCACTCATGTCACGTTCCTCTTCAGCATTCAAATCTTATTGATTTTGCTACATCCTACATTTCATTGAAACCACCAATTTCCCTGCATCTTCTCAGCTCCTACCCCTTGTTCAAGTTTTTTCATTTCTTGCCAGGATGAGTACAGTAGGCTCTCTTTTTTTAAAACAAAAATCCTCCCCTGAGAATATATATTTTTATTGATTTTAGAGAGAGACTAAGAGAAAGAGAGAAAGAAATATTAATGTGAGAGAGAAATATTGATCAGTTGCCTCCGTTCATTCCCAGCCAGGGACTGAATCCACAAATTAGGTATGTGCCTGACAGGGAATCGAACCTGCAATCTTTTGGTGTGCTGGACAATGTTCCAATCAACTGAGCAACCCAGCCAAGGTTATAGTAGCCTCTTAACTAGTTTCTCTGATGGCACTTGGAAAAGCAATTCTGATCATATCACAACCTTCCTCCACTCATACTGGTACTACCTTAGATAAAGACAAAACTCTTTAATGTGATCTTCAAGGCCCTGGGTGGTCTGTCCTGGCTCCAACACCCCATTTTCCTGCCTCTCTCTGCAACACATTCTCCATACACCAACAAGATTGATATCCCTAAAACATAAATTGGATCATGCCAATTCCCTGCTTAAAACCTTCCAGTGGCTTCTAGCACATTCAGAACTAAATCCAAAGTCATTGGGATCTACAAGGCCAGACACAGGTGCTCTGGCCCTGCTGCTCTTTCTGCCTCCTTCCTCTTCCACATCTCTATCTTCCAACTCTCTGCTCCAGCCTATTAGACCTCAGACTGCTGCCACCTGCCATGCCTGGATCCCAGAACTGAGCATTTCTTTTTGCAGCAGTTATGGATGGGTAGGAGGTCTGCCTGGGACTGCTGGAACCTTCCTAAAAATGAAGATAACACAGATGCAAGCTGGGACCTTCCTAAAAATGAAGATAACAGAGATGCGAACTGAATAATGAAAAGACCTTATTTGAGCACCAGGATATAGCTATACCTTTTTTTCTTTTCCTGTTAGGTTAGCCAAAGCATTATTTTTTCTTAGGTTAACTTGACTTGGCACTTACATAATTACTTTCAAAGGGAGTCCCAATTAATTCGACTGGCCAACCTTTTCAACTGACCCTATCCCCCTTTCTGTTCCTACAATGCCCCACTTCAGGGTTTTTGCCTATACTGTTCCCTCTGCCTGGAGTGCTTTTCCCAGATGTACATGTCTCACTCCCTGACCTCATGAGATCCTTGCTCAAATGTCATCTCCTTGGAGAGGCCTGCCCTGATCACCCCATAAAAAATAACAAGCCTACTCCTTTACTCGGTGTTATTATTTAAATAACACCTTTATTTACCATGACTGTTACATATGTACCTATCTGTCTCTCTCCACTAAACTTTAAACTCCATAAGAGCACAGATTGTATTAGGGTGACCAGCTATTCTGGTTTGCCTGAGGCTGAGGGGTGTTCTGGGATGCAGGACTTCAAGTGCTAAAACCAGGAATGTCCTGGGCACACCAGGGCATGTTGATTACCCTAGACTGCCTTGCTTGTTCACCATACCCACTTTCCCCTTGTCCACATTAGTGCTGGCACATGGTAGATGCTCAGCACACAGTTGAATGGTTAAATGAGTGCAAGCCCTTGCCAGGTAGTACCCTGCAGTGTTTATGTACAGTGTTTCATTTCATCCTCACAGCCAACCGGTTATGCCCATTTTGCAGATGAGGAGCCTGAGGCTTGGGCAGCTTGCCCAGGCTGCACAGCTGGGAAGGCAGGACTGGAACCCAGCTCTGCCAGGCTCCAGAAGTCAACCCTTTAACTGCTCTGAAATGCATGCTTCCCAGTTACTCCCTGCTCGCTCACACCAACTGACCCTTAGCTCCTGTTGCCTAAATGGGACACATCTGGGCCCAGAGAAGCCCATTCCCTGCTTTGCCTCACCCAAGTGGGTGAGAGCTGGCCCAAGGGCAGATCGTTTCTAACCAGGTTGGTGGTGAGAGAAGAGGGAGAGTGGGAAGTTCAGGAGCTGGACAAAGGCTGGAACCTCAGAGTGTGGCGGTCATTGTCCCTGAGCTGTGTATCCCCAGGGAACCTCTAGTCCAGGCTCCACTGGCTCCAGGTCTCCTTGAAGGCTTGTCACTCATAGCAGCATTCTCAGCTGGCCCTAACCCCTGCACTGAGGATCCTGTATTCTGCTCGCTCACAGAGCTCTAAACAAAAATACCTTACCCATTCCCTAGTTCAAGAAGGGGTGTCTCTCTGCCATTCTATACCTACCACTACCCCCTGCCCTGCCCCTCCTGGTCAGAACGAGAGGAACAACATTGGGGGGAGGAGCAGTGCTTTCTTGGCAAACTTGACTCTTGTTTGATGCCTACAATCAATCAACCTTGCAAAAGGAGCTCCTTTTTTATCCCCATTTCATGGATCAGGAAACTGAGGCCCAGAGAAGTGAAGTCACTTCCCAAAGGTGACACAGGTCATAAGGGGTTTCTGAGATAGATTCAGGGCTGTCTCCAAACCTCACATGTTATCTATTCTACTTCATCTTCAGGGTGATGATGGAGATGATCAAGTCTCTGGTGTTTATTATGCCAGGTACTTCACATGCATTATTTCTCATTTCAACCCACCTTGAATGGTAGGTATAACTGTCTTCATTTTACAGAAAGTCGGACAGCACAGGGGTAAAGTGATTGACCAAGTTCACACGGAACAGATGATTCCTAATGGGACCTATCTCATCCTCCTTTCCTTCCTTCTTACCCACCTGCTTACACACCTACTCAACAACCAACATTTATTGAGCATCAATGACGTGCAAGGCCCTGCCCACCCTGCCAACACCGCCTAAGCTCTGACAGGAGGAAGTCCTGGACTCAGGAGACACCCTGGCTCCTGGCACACAGCAGATGGAAATCCTTTCCTGAGAGGCTGCCTGGGTTCCAAACTGGGATCTCTTGGGGCTGATTAGCCATCTATTTGGGAGTCTCTCACTGGGGAATTCTCTGCACGTTTCATTCTGGGATTTCAGCTGCTCTGCTCTCTGCCTGGCCTCCAAGGAGCTGCTTTTCATAATGGGGTGGGAGAAGGGTCACGGGAGGTCTTAATAATTCCTTGTTGGAAATTTCTATGGTGGCAGAAAAGACTTGTGGGCTGGCCTCCAAACACCTCCCTGAAAAATACTTCCCAAACAGTAAAACCAAACTGCTGGACTGGCCCCCAGCAGCCCAGGCAGACACTGGAGCTGCCCACAGAAAAGTGCAGGAACCAGTGCATCACCATCAGTCCCCAGCACAGCACAAAGAAAATGGGGATCCCTTTCTCTTCTGATGGAAACACATCAGATGCTCCCCTAGGAGTGAGTCACAAGCCCAGGGTCTATTTTCTTTACCACCTGTTCAGTGCGTGATCTTGAGCAACTAGTTACTAGACCTTTCTGAGCCCAACTCCTCCCTGTGAAAAGAGGCAGCTGGAGGAATTCTCTAGGTCTGGAGCATTTGTGATGTGTGCTGGCACTGACTGCTGTCAGTTCTGCGGACTGAAGATGGGAAGGGTGCAGAGAAACTGTGGCAGCCTCTAAAGGGACCAGAGGCTTCCTGGGAGGGAGAGACCTGGATGCTCTGCAGGTCGTGGAGGGTATGAGCTGGATCCTCCTAGTTGCCCGGATGCCATCTGCCTCCCCAACGGGCACACAGCTTCCCTAGCTGCCTTTCCGTGAGAAGGACAGGCTGGGGATCTGCACAAAGGTGAGGACCCTCGGCATCTCCACCGCCTTTGTCACCACAGCCATTCCAAGGCTGCTGGCTCTGGGAGGTTCTCTGGCATTCTTAGCTTTCCACACCCACCTGCTATAGCCACTACCCCTTCCCGCCTCGGTTAATTCCTCACCGCCTGTCCCCACATTGCCCTACTCTGGACTGTCTCCACTCACCAGCCAGGCTCATCTTGGCTCATCCCAGCTCTGACCCTGGCCTGCCAACCCCACTGCAGGGCTCCCACAGCCCTAAGTGCCAGCTACTGCAGAATCAGGGCAATGACCCATTGCATCATCTCTCTTCTCGTAAAACCTCACCTCCAAATACAGGAAAATCCTCTTACACTTTCAAGGCCCTCAACAGAACACAGCCTTCACTGAGAGCTTAGAAAATGCCCCGGCATGTTGGGGAAAGAGGCAATTTCCTGTGCGGACCTGGGTGTGAGCCCAGCTCCCCACTTTCTGTTCAGACTCCTTCATGGCTCTGAGCCTCGGTTTCCTCAGCCATGAAATGGGGATGAGGACGTGTCCATTGCACTGTTGTTGAGAGGATAAGATAATGAGACAGAAGGTCTGGCACAGAGCCTGGCCTGGAGCAGAGCCTGGGCAGAGCTGACTCGATGGGAACCCTCTGTGAAAGGCGCTGGGTGAGGGCCTGGTTTGAGTCCTGTTTGGCCTTAGCTAGGGAGAGAGAGGAGGGGAGAGGGAAGGAGAAGGAGGCAGAGGCATGGGGCAAGAGGCCAGGAAATGCAGGAGGCTGGGTAGTCACTGTGGTCTCTGCCATCACGGAGGTAGTGTCTGCTTTTTAAACATACTATGTGCCGGGCATTGAGTGAAGGGCTTCTTGTAGCTGTTGAAACTGAGGCTCAGAGTGGTGAGGTCCCTGGCTGGTGGGTGACAGACATGGCAGTGCCTTTATCCCTGAGCTTTGTATTGAGTAAGGGCACAGGAGGGGAGCAGTGGGGTGACAAAAAGGATTAGAAGAGGAGGCAGTTGATGGTTTTACGTCCTCTCCTGTGGGCGGTTGCTAAGGGCAAGTGGGGGTCACACCTGTCACAGCCTCCCCTGGCCTGGCAGACCTGCAATAGGCTCTTCACCAGCCAGTGAGTCCTGCTCCCCTTGCCCCTCGATTGTCTCCTCACAGAACAGGCCTTTGTGAATTACAGCAGAGAAACCAAATTTACTCCGCCTTTCTCCGTATTTTTTCCAGAGATGTGGGTCGGGGTGGGCAGAGCTTTGCCCATCCTTCCTGCTCATTCTTACAGAGAATCACAAAGAGAGGCTGAGCACCAGCTGACATGGTGTATTGGGTGGGTGGCTTAAGCGAAGGGCTTCCCTATCTGTTCCAAAGGCTGGCCCTTCAGCCAGGACTCTGCTCTTAGGGGCATGGAGGTGCAGGGGTAGGAACCAAACCTGAGGCACCTCCCCCTGGTTAGCACCCTTCAGTCCTACTTGTACCATATCATTTCCCAGTCCAGGAACCTCCCATGGGTGCCCACTGATCAAGCGTGCAGGATATGGTCATGCAGACATAGATTCAAACCTTCCTCTGCTATTTACTACCCATGCAACTCAGTTTTTTAAATCTGTAAAATGGGAATATCATCACCAACTGCCCAGAACTGTTCTAGGGACTGAATGAGGTAATAATCCCTTTTTCACATAGCAGTTAGATGGGGCTGTGTATGTGTCGCACCCTGCCTAAGACCTTCAATGTCAGGATCAAACCCAAACTTCACACCATGACCTACAAAGCCACATGTGATCTGGGCTCTCACTGCTTCTGCCTGGTCCACCTCTCATCACCGCCATTTCTTTTTAAAGGGCCCCAACCACTCCAACATTAACTGGGACTCACCCTAGTCTCCCCTGATGCCTCCTGAGTCATAAAGTTCTGTCAGCTGGCCCGTGTCCCCTTTCTTGGAATCGTGTCCTCCATTTTGCCCTTGTTCACGGGATGCCTATCTGACTTTCTCCTTGTGGGCCTCTAGGCTCTTCCTTCCAAACCATTCTCCTCACTAATGCCACAGGGTCTTCCAAATGGCCAATCCTATAACATTACTTCCCAGCTTAAAACTACTCAGCCCTTTGCTTGGCTCAGCCACTACTCCAGCTGAGCACTTGCCACCCCTGCCTGGAGCCTCTAGGCTGCTGGCTAGTGGTGGCACTGCTCAAGCCATGCCTGTGCCTGGAGCAACCTCCCCACCTCCTCCCTCCTTCCAGCTGGCTAGCTCTTATTTATCCTTCCACTCAGCTGGCTACTGTGTGCAGCCCTCTCAAGGTTGATCCCTGGCTGCCCAACAAAGTGCCTACCCCTGGCCTGGTGCTCATGTTGCTTCATGTTTACTGATCTCCCTGCTAGACTGAGTACTCTGGGATTGTGAGGCTGCTGTTGTCTTGGTTAAGTTGGGTGTTCTGGAGTCAGCCTGCTGGCTGGGTGCCCTTGGGCAGGTCACTGTATGTTGCAGAGCCTCCGTTTCCTCACATGTAAAACTAGAGGTCGGATGCATGAATTCGTGCACTAGTGGTGTCTGGCTGGCCTGCTCCAATTGGGGCTGGGCCAGCTGGGGGAGGGGACATGGGCTGTTGACCGGCTGGCCCCACCCCAGATCAGGGTGTGGAGGGGGCAAATGGGGTCTCAGTTGACATCAAAGCAACCAGTCATTCCAGCTGCTTGGCTTTCATATATATATAATAATAATAAGAGCTAATGCTAGAAGGAACTCAGGGGTCTGTGGCCAGCAGGTGCATCTGGCTGCCAGGGACTCCTGGTATGCTGGACCTTCACCTGAAGAGGGCTGAGCCAATGAGGCCGGTAGATCACCTTGGACTTTCTGTGTCTTTCTCCTTACTAAGAAGCCTCTATTTGCTTCCACTGATATTTAAAAATATGTCTTATTTGCTTTGAGGGAAATGTCTTTTCAGGTTCATGTTTTGTGGCCTTCTGTTCTCTCTTCTGACCTTTGAGCCTGTTTTCTGACTTTACCTCCTGCCTTTGTTTGCATGTGCCTTTTTCAAGCCAACCTTTTGCACCCAACTTTTGTATTTGAGCTCAGACTCCCTGGCATCCTCTGGGTCTCAGGGCTACCTGGTTGGAGAGGGACAATGACGTGTCCTGTTATGCCACACCATCCACGTCGGGGGAAAGGAGGGAAGTGCCAGCCTCAGGTGCACATACGCTAGTGCCTTCATGTGAGCATGGGGGCACAGAGAGGGCACACAACAGCTGGGAAAAGGCAGGGCTGGCAGGTCCAGAGCCAGTGTCCTGTGCACTCACCTCTGCTGCCTCCCATTCAAAGCCTGCTGAGCCACCTGGATGGCCATAGTCCACTAGGGACAGAATAAGGTCATGGGTATGAATAAAATGATCCCCTAGAAGAGAAACAGAAATTCTCTAAATTTATATCTGCCTGTAAGTGAAAGAACAAGAGAATGAAACAGCAAGTTGCCAGATTTCATTGACTCTAAGTTGAATCCTATGTTCCACCATGATTTTCCGTATCGCTAAGAAAGTTAGAGTGCTTCTAGCAAAACTATGACTTGTCATTAGCTCCCACATATATCTTGATCTCAGGGATGTGAAATGTGGGTAAAATGTACATCCCAGAATCGACAAAACAGGATATTAATAGAGGTTACATGAGCACCATGTAGGGAGAAGAAAATTAGTTATTTTACTATAGATGCTTCTGTATTGTTCCCTTGTTTCAACAAGCATGCAATTAAATTTGCAGTTTAAAAAGGAAAATAGGGTTTGCCAAATGGCTGTTGCCTGGCTGCTTTTCTGGCCACCTCATGGGTGGGCAGCTCTGGGGAAGAAGGCTGGGGACTTGTGGGGTGGGACAGGCAAGTGTCAGGTGTGTTCTTTCTAGAGCTCAGCTCTATATGGGTTTAATCAACAGAAATCTCCCTTTATTAAGTCCTGGTTCCTAAATGAGATGTCCTCAAGATAAAAAAAATACTCAGAGGACTACCAACGATGCAACAAAGCCCAATTTCCCAGAAAACTGCACGCCACCAAGCTCTTCCTCCCACGCCTTCCTCTGCTTTCTCCTGCCTCAAACCATCCTGGTGCGACCTGGTGTTAGACAATTATAGACCCTCCTGTCTGCTGCCTTCTCCCCAGCTAAACTGTAAATGGCAGGAGACTAGAAGCTGCACCTCTTGCCCACTCTCTTTCTCTCTACCCCAACCCCACACGAAGGTGGGGGGAGCATGAGGATCCTGGGAAACCTCTCACCATCATTCCTTCCTTGTCTTGGAGATAGCAGGTCAGGTGTGACACTGAGGCAGGACACTGCTTTCTCCTTCACAGATGCACAAAACAGAAGTCGCCAGCCTCCCCCCACACCCAATCCTAGGCCCTTAAATATAAGAATAAATGAGATAGTAAGCTTCCTGCACCTAAGAAGGGGACTGTCTAGTGTAGAGGGAGGCAGACAACAAAAAGGGAATAAATACTGAAAAGAATGTCAATTGTGATAAATTCTATTAAAAAACAAGTGCTGTGACAGAAGCTCCTTTAAATAGCCTAAGTGGGGAAATACCATTTAGCTTGATGAGAAGGAAGCTATCTTGTAAGGAGCTTGGATGGGGAAACAGCACACGAAGGCCCTGAGGCAGGAAAGAGGCTGATGAGTTTGTGGAATGGAAAGGAGGCCAGTGAGCTAGAGAAGAGTGAGTGAGGAAAGAGGGGTGGGCAGGGGGCCAGACTATGAAGTGCTCACAGGCTATGGAAAGGAGTCTGGATCCTGTGCATCATGGGGAGGTCTATTGGGTTTCAAGCAGAGAGCACCACAACCTGATTTATATTGTTAAAAGGACCCACCTGGCCCCTTAGGGAAAACGCATGATTGGGGTAAAGTGGGGGGATGGAATATGGATAACCAACGAGGAAGTTCATTCTTTAATTTATTCATTGTGTTTATCCAAAAAAATTATAATGAAATCTCTGAAAAACACAAAAATAAAAACAAACCAAGCTCATCAGCTGGGGATGGCCCAGAGGTCCGGGGTCTGCAGCCTGGGAGCTTACAATAAAGGGAGAGGCAGGAAGGCATCCTGAAGAAAAAGGCATAAGAGGAGCTTTGAAGAATGGCTAAGGGCTATGTTGGGGTTGGGCACAGCTTGGGCAAAGGCTCAGAGGTGGGGAAAGGGCAGAGTTATACTCCTGTTTCTATTGAATGACTAAATTCTTGGCTAACTTAGTGGATGAAGTAATTAACTAAGGAAGATGAATCACGTAGATGTGGAAGGGTAGGTAGGGGCTACATCACAGATGTACCGAATGCAGGCCGAGGAGTCTGGGCCTATCTGCTTGGCAGTGGGGAGCAGTGGAGACCTTGATCAGAATTGGGCAAGCCAGATGACATTCTTGGAATGGTCCCTTGCTGGCCATGGGGGTCCATGGAGAAGACTGGGGCAAGATTCAGGGAGAGAGGGAAAGGACAGGGCCTGGCTCCCCTCCCATTCTGATTCCATGGTTAATAATAATAATATACAGCTGGTACTTCATTGAGCTTTCTGTGTCAGGCCCTGTTCTAAGTTCTTTACATCTATTAAATTATTTAATTTGCCCAAGTTGGTACTATTATTTACTTCACTTTTGCAGGTGAGGAGACTGAAGCACAGAGAAGTTAAGTCACTAATTCAAGATCACACACCTAAGAAGTGCTAGGCTTAGAATTGAAGTCTACGGTTTGTTCTTAACCACTACCTGTGCTGTCTCGTCCATCTATGATTCCACAGTTTCTCAATCTGAGGTTTTATCTCCCTGGCAGAAACAGTCTCCATCCAGATGGTTATTGTCCCTGGCTGCCCTCTGAGGTTCCAAGACTATATCTCATAGTATATGAACTGATGGGCTCCCACTCCTGGCATCACTATTAACCTGGGGGACCAGAAGTGAGTCCCTGGACTTCTTTGAGGGACCTGTGTCCCCATCTGTAAAGTGAGGATAAGAATGCCTTCTTTACAGGATGGACATGAGATGGAAATGTTTCCGGTCAGGTGATAATCACAGCAGTGACCAGGAATGGGACAGGAGCTACACAGGGCCTTTCACTCGCATTGTGCATAATCTCCACATGACTACAGTCATTTCCCCCATAGAGAGAGGTAAAGCAGCTAAGGCAGAAAGGAACAATAAATCACCTACAGGTATTTGAACTATAGTTCCCTCAATTGTGCCTGGTAGCTGCTTAAGGAATGTAAGTTTTGTCTCCCCAAAATGTGGACCCAGTGTACCTCCAACTTAATGAGGGTTACTCAGTGTCTTTTAGGGATTGAGGATGAAGAGCAAGGACACGGTTGATTCCTGGGCCCAGGCCTGTTGTTGCCAAGAGGTCAGCTTAAGAGTGTCCTAAACTTGTCAGATGTTGGGGATACATTCCAGGTATGAATGGCCCTGTTCCTGCCTTAAGCTCTGGCTCAAGGCCCTGCCCTTTTTCCTGGAGGACTGGGTGGTATGTGAACATAGGGGAGAGCGGGAGTAGCCAACACCATGGACAGAGTCCCAGTCCTCTGGGCTCTCCCTTGGCAACCTTGAGCCTTAATCTCCCTGTGAGTTCAGCTCTTCTCAGAGACCAGTCTCCCCCTCTGTAAGTGGGTCCATTCACACTTGCAGGGGTGCAGGAACACTTGTGCATAGAGAGCCCAGCATGGAATGTGCTCGGTTAACGATGGCTGTTACTATTCCAGGTTGCCTTGGAGGCTGTAGTGCGGCTCGGGGGAGATTGTGGTATGAAGGCTTGTTGGCCCCTTTCCAATGCCAGCGTTTGCACTCATGTTTCGGCTGCTGGAGTTCCATCATAGAGGTCTGACTCTGGAGTTCAGAGAGACTTCCTGGAGAAGGTTCTCAGGGCAAGGGAAGTTATTGGAATTCCCTTCCCCTAAGGCTATAGGGGAAGATTCAGGTCTCTGAGAGGGCAGAGAAACACCTACAGACAGCCCTGGATCACAATACCCAGCCACACTTAGTTCTGTTGTCTGAGTATAGGGGTAGCCAAGGCCACAGACTCTACCCTACACTGGTCCCATTTTACAGATGAAGAAACTGAGGCCCTATGGGGTCCAGTTGGTGAGGATCCTAGTCTTGGCCATGGAAGTCATTCATGGTTCAGCCAGCTGAATGTCTGGTATCAGCTGCCACCTTCTTCTGGGGCTGCCTGGGCTCCCCAGTGAGAGGAGTTTCTGGAGATGATTCATGTCTGGGTCGGTGAGGAGTCTGGCACATGGCCGGCATACACCAAGTTCTTAGCCAGTATTGATTTTATTGATTTACATTTTCTCCCCTCTTCAAGATCCTCGAGTTTAGAAAACCAAAATTTGCTGGAGGTGGAATGGGGAAAAGGGCCGAATTTTAATCTGAATTAAGTCAGATAAATTGATAAATTTAAAGTGGCTTAAAGAGCTCTTAATCTCCTATCTTTGGATAGTTGCTAGTAAAAACTGGGTTTAGCAACCTTTGGACATTGCCTTGCCCTGCCTGGGTACCCTTTACCAGCCTGCAGTGCCTACATCCTAACTCCTGGGTTGTGTACCTTCCATCTGCCTCCTTCTCTGAACTGCAGCTGCTGCTGGGATGAACTGCAGCTGCTGCTGGGTCAGGCTTGTTCCTAGATCCACATAGAAATGTACATACACTCATCCATGAGCTCCTTACTGTGTCCCTTCTTGTGACTGATGATCAGTAATGCTAGAGCAATTTTGAATCTCCGACATTTAAAGTGCCTGGAGGTCCTTTTTGGCCTCAAAGTACTTATTTCAAAGATGGGAAACAGATGTCCAAGAGGGACTGTGACAGGTCCAAGGTCACTGCCAGTGTTTGTCAAGGCCAGGCTGCACGTAGGTCTCTGCTCCTCAATGCCTTCCCCAACCCATTTTTTGTGGCCCTGGCACTGCCTGGTGGCTGGACCAGCTGGCCAGCTGGGACTTTCGCTCTCTTCAGGAGGGAGTTTTGCTGTGTCAACTCTGCAGCAGCCACTGAGAAGACACTTGGAGGCAAGGAAGTGCTGGCTTATGCAGTGGTTGGCCAGCTCAGCTGACCTTGGGCACAACCCAGCCCAGCCCCTTCCCCCGTACTGTGGTAAATAGGGAGAAACACGAAGAAAGAAGAAAACCACATCTGGCTGCAGCTTCTTCTAGAAACCATCCTTCCCCTGTCAAGAATCCCCTTCTCATAAGAATCACAGAGTCCTAGACTAACACGGGCAAGGAGGCAACATCAAGCTGGTGCCTGGACATTGGGGTGCAGTTCTAGCACTTCGGGGAGGCAGCTGTGTGACTTTGGACAAACCAACATGCATCTTGGGCATCAGCTGCCCCATCTGTAAAATGAGTGTGATCTGTATTGTTATTACTTTATTGAGCCAAATGTTTATTTTAGCTACCATTTATTGAACTAGAAGAGACTCGTTAAAAGTTCCTCAAATAATAATTGCCTACACTTTTGCAAAGCACTTCCCTAAGCACCTTAATTTTATTTAATTCCCACAGCCATCTTATGAATTGGATACTTTTGTTATCTCTATTTTTACAGATGGTGGAACTAAGGCACAGAGAAGTTAAGAAACTTGTACAAAGTCACACAGCAAGGAGGTGGTGGAGCAAGAATTGGAATCCTGGAGTCTGTGCTTTTAACTCTTCCCTGTACTATCATCTTTGCTGTTTGTTTTGAGCTGTGAGTTATTAAGCACCTACTCCATACAGGCACTCTGCTGGGCATATGATACACACATAAACGTGCTGGCTTCTCATAACAATCCCAGGAGGTGGGTATTCTCATGTCCATTCTTTCAGAAGAGGACACAAAGGCTCCTGTGAGGTACACAGAAATACCTAAAGTCTCACCATGGCTGAGCCTGGGAGGCAGATGGGAGAATAGCTTGTTCCCACCAACCTAGCAGCCCTGTTCTAAATTCTTTATAGGTTTTATAAAGAATTTACTTACCATATTTCACTGAATCTGAGATACATCCATTGTAAGATGCATCACTTAAGACAAAGCCATGGCTGGTCTACTGTTGTCTTGCCAGTTGTAACAGGCATCCTGTTTCAGAGATATCAAAACATGCATCTGGGAATCCACACAATTCAGCTTTAACCACAACAACCCTACAGGGCAGTTACTATTACTATCCCCACTTAGCAGCTGAGGGGACCGAGGCTTGAAGATGAAGGACACATAGCTGGCCAGCCCCCAGACCTTGGATCTGACCCTAGCAGACTTGGTCTGGAACCACCATGTTACGTCACGGCTGAGTCAGGCAGGCCGCATGGGTTGTGTGCCCTGCCCACAGGCACAGATTAGAATGCTGAGAAGACTGTCAGCCAGAGCCTAGCACCCCTTTGCTCCCAATGAGCTTGTGACCCATACCCAACACAGAACCACAGGCAGGCTGGAGGACACCCCCCAAACAGCTTCCCAAGTATGCCCCACCCCTCCACAGCCTCAACAGAAAACTGACAGCTTAGCTCTCTGAGCCAGCCCAGTGAGGCAGGGGTTTGAGGAAGCCAGGCTGGAAAAGCTCCTCTGGATGATGCTCCCCATGACTCCTGCACGGTGGTCCCTGGGACGGCCTGGCATGGCCCAGAGGAGCAGCCCAAGCCAACATGTAGCACGCCACCACTTTACAGAAAACTGCTCATGTTGGCAGGGGAGCCCCAGAGAGACCTGCTTCCTTCCTTCCAAGCTTTGTGGCTCTTGGACCCTAACCCAGGTTCTTCCCATAGGCTCCTCCAACCTCCCGTGTTCCAGTACAGCATGGCCTCTCAGCATCTTTGCAAAACTCCAATCCTCTCCCTTGGACTAGGATGACCTGTGCTGAGGGCCTCTCCCCAGAAGCAGGACAGAAGCTTGACATATTTAGAATGTCTGGGATGACAGGTTTTTATCCATCACATCACATCATACATACTGCTTTGTGAGGCAGGTTTTCTCAACCCCACTTTGTCAGGATGTCAACCTAGGAGAGGCAAAGCTACTGGCTTAAGGTCACATAGTAGTCAACACGGGCGCTGGGATTTTAATTTGTTGCATTTCTGATGGCAAAAGAGGAGGCCACTTAACTGCTGATGTCTGGACAAGCCCTGAGCCAAGTGCTTCTTCTGGTCACTTCACCAAAACCTCACACAACAAATAGTATAACAACAACAACAACAACAACACTATTATTACCCCAATTTTACAAATGAGGAAACACTCTCTGATCCTTTACCTGGACCATCACCCCAAGCCAGGCACTTTACCTAAATCCCATTTGTCTCTCAGAACAACTTCTCATTTTATGGAGAAGTAAACTGAGGATAAGTCGCTAGTTCAACAACACACAGCTCTTTAATGGTAAAGTCACTTATTAGGTAGGCTGTGGCCTGGAATAAGCAATGACTGTTCCACATGTCAAATGAAAGAGTGTTTGCGAAGTGCTTGAGGATGGATATATTTTAGCTCTTAGTAACTGGTATTATGATTCACTTTAGAACTTGGCAATTACTCCACCAGTTTGGTGTTGCAGTCCCCTTTCTCCAGGTGAGGACACTGAGGTTCAGAGAGAGTGAGTGACAGATTTAAAGGACTGTGGTCTCTCAACCTTCTCCTGTGCAGCCCCCTTCACACCTCCAAGCTTCCCTGACCACCTCCAGCTTTTCTCTTTGCGTCAACACAGGGTTTGCTGGAGTTCCTGCTCATGAGTTCCTCTCTATGAGCAACCCCAGGCAGCTCCAAAAAAGTGGAATAAAGAAAGATCACCAGAGACCTGGGTTCAAATCCCAGAGCTGTCTCTCACTTGCTGTATGGCTTGGACATATTCTTAACTTCCTGATCTTGGTTTCTTTATCTGTAAAATGGGTGATAGTGAGGAAGAAATAAGACACTGTGCAAAGGATTTAGTAGCAATAAATAAATATTAGTGACTAGAGTGGGTTGAATATCATCTCCCCTCAAATTCATGTCCAGCCCTAGCTGGTTGGCTCAGTGGATAGAGCATCAGTCTGCGGACTAAAGGGTCTCAGGTTCGATTGCAGTCAAGGGCACATGCCTGGGTTGCAGGCTCCATCCCCAGTAGGGGGGGCGTGCAGGAGGCAGCCAATCAATGATTCTCATAATTGATGTTTCTATCACTCTCTCCCACTCCTTTCTTCTCTGAAATCAATAAAAATATATTTTAAAAAAATTATGTCCACCTGGGACCTCAAAATGTGCCCTTATTTAGAAAAAGGGATTTTATAGATGTATTTAAAGATCTAGAGTGATTATATCTAATGACTGATGTTCTTATAAAAAAAAAAAAGGAGGGGACAGAGACACAAAGAGAAGAAGGTGATGCAAAGATGGACACAGAGATTGAAGTGATGCAGCTACAAGCCAAGGAATGCCAAGGAGTGCTGGCCACTATCAGAAGCTGGGAGAGAAAGGGGTGGACTCTCCTCTAGGACCTCCAGAAGGAACCAGCTCTGCTAACACCTTGATTTCAGACTTTCAGCCTCTAGAACTGTGAGAGAATCAAGTTTTGCTGTGTTAAGCCACCTAATTTGTGGTAATTTGTTATGGCAGCCATAGGAAACAAACAGTGACGATTGCAGACTTGCATCGTCTCAGCCCCTTCACCCCAGAGCCAGACGGCAGGAGGCTCACTGAAGACACAAGGTGGGCAGGATCATTGCCACCCCTTTCAAAGGGAAATCATGAGACCAGGGAGCTGACACGACTTGCCTAAGCTCACCCACAGTGACTGAGTTGGGCCCAGAACCAGCTGTTTTGGCCCTCAGGCCAAAAAGCCTTCTCTCCCCACCTGAGGATCTCTTTAGCCTCAGGGATGCCAGCCCTGGTCCCTCACCCCACCTCCACCAGTCTCAGCCACCTTGCCCTCCACTTTTGAGTCTTCAGAGGTTTCTTGGATTATGTATGTGCTTCTAAGATCATTATTATTAAAAAAATTTTTTTAAATTGATTTCAGAGAGGAAGGGAGAGAGAAACATCAATGATAAGAGAAAATCATTGATTGGCGGCCTGCTGCATACCCCCACTGGGGATGGAGCCCTCAACCTGGGCATGTACCCTGTCTAGGAATCAAACAGTGACTTCCTGGTTCATAGGTTGATGCTCAACCACTGAGACACACTGGCCAGGTGATGCTTCTAACCTCTAACAACAGTCCCTCCATCCACTGTAGGGCTCCTAACCAGAGACCATGGTGAAGCCCTCAGCACACCCAGTAGGTTCTCAGGAGTTGCTGTGGAAAGGGTCACCTACTGTTTATTGTTGTCAGAGAGCAATCCTATGAATTGGCAGCCTTCCATTTTCCAAGTGGAGCAGCATATTTTCATTTTACAGATCAAAAACCAAGGCTTGACGAGGTAAAGTGACGATACAAGGGCATCCTTAAGTGGCAGAGGTAGCTATTGAACTCACACCTTCTGATTGTCAATCTTGCCAACTTCCATTCACTGAGCCATCAATACAAGCCTGAGCTCAGCACTTCATGCCCATTACTTCTCCCATTTGCCCCTCACAACAGCCTGAGAGGTCGGTATTATTTTCATACATTTTACTGATGGGTGAACTGAGGCGCTACCCTACTGCTGTGAACACCAGGCCCTTGCCATCTTCTCCATCTACTACCAGCTCGTATAGACATCCAACTGAATCTGTCCAGGAGAACATGCTCCCTAACTGTTTTCTTAAAGTTTGAGGCTCCCATTGAAAGGGAGAAATGAATTACTGCAGGTTCACTGTCCTGGCCTTGGAGAGGGCAGGAGACCCAGCCCTGAATCCCACACAGAACTGTGTAATCCAGCTGGGACTAGGGGAGGAAGCCTGTTCACTCCCCCATCCACCCCCGCCACAACATGAGCGTGCATTAGCACCCAGCACCTGCACACCACACAGCTCCTCTAACGGAGCCTACAGGAGCCACATCCTGCACCTCAGGGTTCCTCAGTACTCTCAACCTTGACCCTGCACCTACTATGTGCCAGCTGCTTCATACACATTATTTAAAATCTTCCACACATCTCTGCTTTAAATCTAACCCCCTTCTAGAAAAATGAAGGCTAAGATTTATAGAAGAGGAGTCATTTCCCCACTGTCAAATGGCTGGGAGAGGCTTCACCAGCACCAACCAGAAGGCCCGGGGTGTGGGGGTGGGGAAAGACTCTTTGGAGCATCCTTTCAGCCACAGTGCTGAGAATATAGCCTCATATTGGATTTGAAGGTTGACCTGCCCCCAGAAAGGCCTGATTTAGTGATGCAGGGTGAAGCCAGGGCCTAGGGGTGGCATAGAGGACTGGAGGGTTAGGGACTTGAGTTTCAGTCTCATTCTGCCACCACCTTGCCAGGCAACCTTAGTTTCTCTAGATGTGGCAGGAGTGGGGGCAGCACATGATGCCCAGCTCACTTCAGCTCTGAAAGCCTATGAGCTCCCTCAAGCTCACTCTCAATCACCTTGGCTTCCTGGGGCACCTGTGACAATGTAGCCCTCAAGACTCCTGAATCGGGGAGGGAGCAGAAACCTGGCCCTCACCAGGTGATTCATATCTCCATTGATGCTTGAGATCCACCAGCCTAAAGATTTCCTTTCCTTGATTCCCCTCCTGACCTTGGCCAATAGCAGAAGCAAGATGCTCATCTGCTCTGGTCCCAGGTTCTGGCACCAATCACGCCTCTATGCACAGCCTTCCCCAGTGTCCAAGACTCTCAGACAGCTGTGGATTGAGGCAGGGCAGGACAGGCATGCCCTGATCACAGATGAAAAGATTGAGGTGCAGAGAGATGAAGTGACTTGCCCAAGGTCACACAGCTAATCAGGAGTAGAAGCTGGGCCTGGTGTGCTCATCTTTTTAAGGTGGAGTCAGACATCTGGAGAAAACGAGGGGCCCAAACAGGCAGCTGCTGCTTCTTTCCCGGGATCTGAGAGAGGCTGGCAAGATTCCCTGCTCTTCATAGAGCACAATGTGACCTTGGACCTGGTTGGGCCTTAGTTTCCCTCTAACAAACAGACCCAGGCCAGGTAACATCTGCGTGTACTCATCTGCTTTGGTTTTTTAGGTGCCATCAATTCTATGTAGTAAAGGGGTGGCAGTGTTATTTGGCTGCCTAAGACAGGTCCACACGTGCCCAGGGAAAGCTTTGTCTTTACCTACAGGAGACCCTCTAGACCCTTTCTTGGATCCTCACACAAAAACCCCACACATTTTTGACCTGTTGGTTCTTGAGATTTTGGCACCCCAGATTGGAACTGGACTCACACAGGAGGGGAAGTGAGGTTCTAAGATGGCAGGCAGGGGGCCTGATGGTCTGGCTTTCACCTCTGCATGTTCTAGCTGTCTCACCTTGGGTAAGAGTCTACATTTCTCGGTGCTGCTGCTTCATCTGTGCATAAGAATAACAAGGCCAGGCGAGGCCCCACCGTAGTGATGTATGCAGAGTAATTTGCTCAGTGAGTCCTTGCTGGGTTATTATTTACCCAATTCCCCTGACCCTTAATTGTGCTGGGTAGGGAGCAAGGGAGAGGGGGCAGTTGGAGAACAGATAAAGGGGCCCAGCGATTGTCTTTCCACAGCATAAGCCAAGGACAGCTTTTCTGACCTTCTGTCTGGAGAGGACTTTGGAGAATGCTGGAGGCATCTGAGGCCCCATTGCTCAGAGATCCCCAACCAGTGTGCTGGTTTCCTGGTGCCAGAGAAGGCGGCCTGTGGGGTCCTGGTGGTCTGGGCCATGGGAAGCAGCTGCACCCGCCCCCTCCTGTCTCCTTTCCAACACTGGGCGGCCTTCCCTGCAGAACATCAATAACCCAAGATGGCCTTGCTGAATCCAATCCCAGGTCTCTTGGAAATGTGGGCTGGCCCTCCCCTCAGGCTTGTGTAGGGCTTCGGCTGCCACTTGGAGGCCAGTGTCCTTCTGTCCTCACGGGAAGGCCCCTGAAGGGCTAGCCTCTCCCCAGTGCCTAGAGGCACCTTCAATTCCACAAGATGCCTGGAGGCTGAGTGGGGGCGTGCACACAGTATCCTGCAGAGGTGCTGTATCTGTTTGTGCCCAGGGCTGTCTTCTTCATATGCAACCTACATTCACTTGTGGGCACATTCCAGCATGCCATGTATTTGCCAATGTGCAGACACATATGCAGTTGGCATTCAGGACCCCATATGTGTGTGCTTATAGGTTTCACCCCAGGGCCAGCCCTCACATGGGCACACACCACACTGTGGCTGCTGTAGGGCACTACAGGTATGCCGACTGCCTATGTGCAGTCCACTGCATTCCTATGTTTGTGCTACCTGCATATGAGGGCATGCTTTATTCACAGGTGTGTGTGCGTGCGTGCATGCTACATTCACATGCAGGCTGTATTTTGCAGGTGAGCTAGATGGTATATAGGGATGTGAGCTATATTCCCATGTGGTGGCCTGTATCCATGGGCATGGATACTCCATATGAGTGTCTATGATTGGACTATATCATGCATTACAATGGGCACTCTATTGCATATATGCACCTGTGCAAATCTGTAGGTATGTATAAGTCCTGATGAGAATGGAACTGGACATATGAAGGTGACTAAATAACATTGGTATCTTTCCTGGACCTAGAGCCACAGCCCCAAATCTGTCACTGCCCCTTCAAGGAAGTTAATAGGTGGAAGCGCTGGCAGTCTGTACTCCAAGCCCCCTCCTACTGCACACGTCAAAGGAGAATTTCTCTGGATGGCGCCCGCCACTCCTGGAACTGCCCCAAATATCAGCTCTGCCTCCTCTCAACCATTTAGAGAGCAATGCAGGTGAGGAGGGGAGTCCCTTCTGCTTTGGGCCAGGGGTGTGCATCTGCTGGCAGAGTTCGCCTGCTCACTTACCCTTCTGAAGGTCGAGCCAGGCTGGGCCTCTGTGTGGGGACCCTGAGACTCCTGGGGCCCTTGCCTGACTGGGGCTGGCCAGTGCCGAGACCCCTCCCTTCACAGCCTGGGTGAGCAGAGGACCAAAGTGGTATGGAAAGGCCACTTGGTTAGTGAGGGAAGGCTGCCCACAGCAGCCCATCCTCTGGGAGTTCAGGAGTCCCCTGCTGGTTTTCCCAGTTTTGACCCTGCAGGGGGCAGGGAGAAGCCCAGATGTCCAAGTGCTCAGCCAGGGGCCACCCAGGCTGGTTAGGAACTGGGCTTCCAGTTGGCAGAAAGTGCCAACTCTACCACCCAGCATGACTGCTGCAAAACGGCCTGGCCATCCTACCCGCGTCTCCATCCTGGCCCCCTCAGGGACCACATGCCCAGGCAGGCTGGCCAGACCTGGTGAGTGCCAGCACACGGCAGCTTACCCCACCCTCCGCGGGGGGCCTCCTGCTGCCTCTTTCCTGGGACCCTGGCTGGGGCAGGCAGGATACCCAGGTCCAGGAGCTCAGAGGGAATAAAACCTCCCCCCTGCTACTCGCCCCCCCCCCACCCCCGCGCCCACACACACACACCTGCTCCCCACCACCAGCTTGCCGGCCCTTGCATAATAACATCCATTGGGGCATTTGCTGTCTAGAGGCTGCTGGAATCTACTTCAGACCCCAGGCATCCGCCTGTCCGAGGCTCCCTTGCCCGTGTCCCCGGCACTCCAGCCCTCAGTCCCAACACACGGTCAGACCCTCAAACTAGTGTCTCAGCAGCAACTCCCAATGCAGCCTCGGCTGCTGCCAGATAAACAAGCCCAGCTCGCACCCCCCCCCCCCCCCCCCCCCACGCTGCCGCCGCCACCACCACCATCAGCCAGCGCTGAGAAAAAGCAAATGAAATGAAACAAAATAAAATGGGTGAGGGCGTAAGGGGAGAGCGAAGTAGGGAGCTTTTTATTTTTTATTTTCTCATGCTGGGGGATGCCGGTACTTACTTGGCTACGAAAATCAGCACAAATCCGGCAGGGTTTACAGGCGGGCAGCCCCGGAATCGCGGTGCGGCAGCTGGTGCCGCGGCTGAGCCCAGCCAGCGTGCCGGTCCCTCTGCAGACTGTACCATCCTTCCCGAGCAGGTGGGGGGGCGGGGGGCGGAGGCGCGGCGCTGGCTTCTAGGAGAGCATCGCTCCGGCAAAAATGCGATCTCGGGGGAGGCAGAGGCCACCCCTGCCGCGGCGTTGCCGGAGGCTGGGGGAGGGGGCGGAGAACAGGGGAGGGCCTCTGCGAGGGCTCGTTCTGCTGTGCGGACTGGGGAGGAGAGTAGGGGGCGGTGTGTGTGTGTGGGGGGGGGGGGGGCGCGGGGGGGAGTGCTGCTTGGACCGAACCACCACGGTGTTGTTTGCGGTTTTAATTCCTCCCGTGGGATCCAGAGGAACTAAAGCTGGCAGAGTCCCAGGAATCAGCCGGCTCCCTCGAAGTAGGAGGGAATGTCAAGGGCATGGTGAGGATAGGTTTGGGGCTGATCCCTCCAGTGGTGGAAGGGGTGGGGTAGTGATAGCAGAGAAGGAAAAAAATGGGTCTAAGTTCTCCCCTTCTTTCTGGGGCGGGGGGTGGGGTGGGGTGGAGGGGCTCCAGTGGCTGGGAAGGGGATCTGCCCCTCCCTCTTTTTAGTCAGGATACTCCCATACCTGGGGGCAAAGGTCACGTGGGGGTTGGGGTGGACTTACACATCTGTGGTTGCAGGGCCTGCAGTGTAGAGCCTGCAGTGAGTTCCCCGCTGCCACCTAAATACTGCCTCTGCAACCCAGCCACAGGCTGGCTGCACTCCCACCTGCGGGGGCTGCAGGCCTGGCAGAAGACCCCTTTAAGGGGTGCTTTCTCTCCTGACAGGTGCCCACGGGCAGGGATGTCTGCACATGTCTTGTGCATCTACATAATCCATGAGGACATCTGCGATGAGTTGGGGGCTGGCCATATTGGGGAACAGATGATGTCCAGGGCATCTCAGGGACTCCCAAAGAGGGGTGGAACCCCTCCCACATCTTCCTGCCTCATCTCTGGCAGAGCTGCTGCTCTTTTAAGTCCAGAATGGTGGGGGCAGCCCTAGGAGCAAGGTTAGGAGGTCACAGTAGATGGAGGGGCTTCTCTTAGCTTTAGAAGCCTCCTACTCCGCTGCCCTGTCTCTCCCCCCCCCCCCCCCCCCCAGGGTGTGTTCTGCTTGGAAGGAGGGCACTGAAGGTGGAAGGACCTTCAGGGCCAGTGTCTCAGGATACCTGTCAGTGTGGAGGGGGTGCATGGGGGGGGGGATAGTGCTGAAAGTTGCCCCAGGAGGTAGGTAGATGGAAGCTGCCTCCTTCCCCTGCCCCCACCCCCTGCCCACTTCTGAGCTGCCTGCCAGAGTGTCCCGAGCTGCCGCTCTATCCCTGGGCTGGCACAGAATATCAATTTGTCTCGTTAAGCTGAAAGTCTGCACTGCACCAAAATCAGAACTGGCTGGGCAGAGGGGCACGGGAAGCAGAGAGCTGAGAGCACCACAGCAGGGCCCCTGCCAGCAGGACCACACTGATAACCCCTTACTCTTAATTGCCTCCACCATCACCCCCTTCTCCCCCCCTCCCCCCAAGCCCCACTAAGGGTCCCATTCTATCCCTGGGCCGGATAGAGAGGACTCAATGCAGGGAGGATGCTGAGAAACTAAGGATGCTGAGCATTGGGTAGCCCTGGGTTTCACTGGGCAGGCAAAGCAGATACCTAGCTAGGGTACCAGAGCAGCCCAGGGCAGCTCTCAGAAAGCCTCTTGCCTCCCACCAACAGCCCAGGACAGGGAGTTCCCACATTGGCCCACTTCTTGGGGGTACTGATGGGGGGACTCCACTGGCCCCTTCCAGGCAAACTTCTAAGTCAGCCCCCATTCCAGGGTTGGGCCAGGCCAGGAGTGCCCTTTTCTCCAAGACCTAGAGGCAGCCTCTGTCCCCCAATATAGGACTAAGTAAAACTGATCTGAGATGGCTGGGGTGAGGGTGGCAAAGAAGGGCAGAGGGTGAAAGGCATATTGCAGCTCATATGCAGTCAATCTGAGCAAATGAGTCTGTGTCCTGAATCCCACCATTATTACTATAACATCATTGGGGGCAACACTTTCCTAGATTACAAAACAAACAGCCCCTTAAGGGACTGGTTATGAACCACCATTTCAACAACAATTATCCTTCCCATGTCCAACACAGTTTACATTTTCAAAGGCCACCTGCCCGTAAAACAGTAGATCCCTTGATCCTCATAACAACTACTGGAGTGGCTGCTGAGCACCCAAGTTACAGATGAGAAAGCTGTGTGTGGCTCGGGTTTGTGGTGGCCAGGACAAGGTCCCTCAGCAGGGCAGGAGTAAGCCACACCTGTGACCCAAGACAGACTCTAAGCCCAGGCCTCTTTCCGTGTGAAGGTCAGCGTGGTGTGGGAGGGCTGGAAGCCCTCACACTCATCTACTTGGGAGACCTGAGTCCTCTTTGCTCTCTGGCCTCTTTGTGGTGGGCTGGGCCTTCACCAACAGACACCAAATTCTCAGGAATTCCTGGGTTTTCGTTCCCAGAATCAAAGGCTAGAATTGGCACCTAACTAAGCTTCCATCTCCTTGGCATTCCAGGCCTTGTGTACTTCTGTATCCACACCCTAATTTTGGGATACCCACCCCGCTAACTTCTGAGATAGCTCGAATGCTGAATAGCATAGTTTGAAAGTTTTCCTTATGCTAGGCCCACGAACTTCTACTAAATATTCAGAGTCCAACTCAGATGTCCTTTTCTCAGACAATCCTTCCTGATTCCACCAAGAGAAGTAGTTCATGCCTCTGTCCATCCTCTGACCACATCATATTGTGAAGGTCATTGGCCTATGACCACATTAGCTGTCTCCAGAGTCCCAGCTCCCAGCATGTGGTAAATGCCATAGTAAAACCTTGAATGAATCTGCTTTTGAGATTTTGATTTGTCAAATGCCAGAACTAGAAGATCCTTCAAGGACTTCTATGCAATTCTCCTATTTTACAGTTGAGTAAACTGAGGCCTCAAGAAAATAATCTTTCCCAAGGTCATCTTTGAGTGTGGAACTTGGTCACAGATATTTGTCCCCTCCCTGCCTCCTGTGCCTCCCCTTCCTGCAGCAGACACACCTGGGGTATCTGGCCTATCCTTACAGGATATGTTCGGAGGCAGGGCCAACTGGACAGTCAGAGGCGTTGTGAAATCAGACAAATAATGGCGCTAGTGTTGCAACTCCGGGAAGATTGGAAACGACAGGTCAGGGTTACCTACAGGGAAGACGGGGAGAGAGGCAGGAAGCTGGCCAGGAAGATGACCGATTTGGCTTATAGTGAACATGGAGCGAGGGTCAGTGTTGGGGGAAGGCATGAGAAATAAGGCAGGGGTAGTTTGATTCTCAGATGGTGCTTAGTTAGCCAGACCATGTTTTCTCCCTTGGAACATATCCTAGAGCAGGGGAGTGTGGGAGTGGAGAGGGTCACTCTGCCTAGGGACAGGGGTGGGCAGAGTGGCCCAATCTGATGGTGGCAGTCTGCAAAGGGAGACAGATGAGGTAGGTCCACACAGGTCTGATGGACGCAGAAACAGATGCACTCAGAGACCAGCTGTGTCTTTTCTGTAAGCTGTGGCTCTCCATTGCTTCCCCTATGAGGAGAATTAGGATTGAGGGCTACATCTGCCCTCACCTTGCCCAGCTCAGGGTCTTCTGACACTTGGGCAGGGATTTTAGGGCAGCTCTTGGGTCAGCTGCTGTTACAAAGAGATGCTGACAAGGCCCCTTAGGGGACAAGAATCTATTTCCAAAGGCTGTTCACATCCCTCCCTTGTCTGACCTCCAAAGTCACCCTCAGAGAAACGGAGAAACTGGGCTTCTTCCAATTTTACAGAAGAGAAAATTGAGGCCTGGAGACCTCGAGTGACTTGCATGGAGTTATAGAGCTGGTGAGGACAAGAGGCAAGATTAGAAACCAGATCTGTCTCACTCAAGCTCTAGACCCTTCCCTCTGTCCCTGCCTCAAGTTACCCAAATGTGAGGCATGCAGCTCAGGCTCTCCTAGGACCATAGCCTTGAGGGGCCACAGAATGTGTGCCTGGGGGACTGCATGGCCTGTTTTGTCCCAAGTTGCTCCTCCACCATCTGGGCCCATCCCCACACCTACCAAGGCCTCAAACTCTCTCAGCCAACCCAACCTTGGGCTGGGACTTTGTGGCCAGACAGACCTGGATTCAAATTCCAGCTCCTTCATTTACCAGCTATGTGATCTTGGGCAAATGATCCAACCTCCCTGAATCCCAGTTTTCTCATCTGCAAAATGGGGACAATCATACCTATTTGGCAGAGTTGCAAGCTAAAGGAGAAGGCAGCTGTTATTAATAGAAGAAACATGGTAGGGTGGGGATGAAGGGTAAGAGTCTCTGGACAGCTCCTGGGAAATGTTGGGAGGTGGGTCTATTTTAGCCCCTCATCCCACTGGGGTATGAGGGCTCTTATATGTCACCTGTTGGGACTGGTCAGGACTGGTTTCTAGGGCCCAAGCAACTCTGCTGAGACTTGAATCCAGACCCTAATTCCTGGCTCCTCCCCATGGTTCTTACTCCCTTAATAAGGAGGGTGCAGGCCTGACTGCTGGCAAACTCCAGCCACCATTTACATTGATATCCTACTGTGTGTCTCATATGATGTGAACTTCACAACATCCTGGGAGGTAAGTCCTATTTTATCCCCATTTTACAGATGAGGAAACCAAGGCACAGAGAGATGAAACTGTTTCCCAGGGTCATAGAATGAGTAGGGGATCTGGGGCTCAAAATCAGTGCTGCATGAGGCCCCACTCCTAGCCAATAGACTATGTTGTCCAGGGAGCCACATGGAACCTGGATTTCCCACAGCTGCAGGTGTGTCCTCTCACTGGAACAGGTCATAAATCTTCACCTGGAGGGCCTATCCTAGCCTTCTAGCTGGCAGGGCAAGTATGTTGTGATGGTTGACCTTGTAACCCCTCTAAGAGTCCAAGAGGTCAGGAACAAGGGCCAATTAGGGAGCCTGCACTTTGTCTCCTGGGAGAGCCTGAGGAGTCAAGAGCTACCCTGGGAGAATTTCTTGGGGGAGGCTGCCTTTCCCAGATCTCAGCTATCCTACTCCTTTTAGTTAATGCCATCTTGTTAACAGATGCACACACATACTGCCTTCTCCCATCCATTAATCCCAACTCTTCCCTTCAGTCTCCCTGCCTCTTCTCCTGCATCTCCCTCCCATTTATCTACCCCCTGTATTCTCAATTCCTGTAAACTTTTCTTTGTTTCCCCTGTGCCTTCAGCACCAAACTCAAATTCCTTACCATTGTCCATGAGGCCCAGATGACTATTTTAGACACCTCCCATTGTCCTCTGTCTGCTTTTCCTACACCGAGCCTCCCTCGCTCCTTAGACACACTCTTGCATTTCCATGCCTGTGTTCCTTTGCATGCACCATCCATTCTGTTGGGGGCCGCCCCTCACCCCCCCCCCTACTTTTCTGCCTGGGGCACACCTGCTCATCCTTCAAGAGTCAGATCCAGCAACCCCTCTTTCATGAAGCCTTAATGATTTCCCCACCATTGCCCCTCCCCTCCTAAGAAGAGATTCTTGCAATTGAACTTTATGTGCATCTGACTTGTACATCAGGCTAGGGCAGTGGTCAGCAAACTCATTAGTCAACAGAGCGGCAAACCACATGGGGCTCAAGAGTCGCGGTTTGCCGACCACTGGGCTAGGAGATTCTCTGGGGATAGGGAAGAGGTCTCATCTGCCTGATGTATTGCCAGTACTGGGCACAGAGCCTCAATAAATATTGATTGAACTGATGAGGGTAGGTTTGTTGAATGAAAAAACAATTCCCTTGGTAGTTTTAAACTAGTATTTGTATCTCTCTGTGGCTCTGGAAATTTTCTTTGCATTTGCTTGGAAGTCCTGTCTTAATAGTTGCTATTTCCTGAGCCTGTCAATGAATCGGGCTCACTCTGTATGCCCAGCAAGGGCAGAGGAAAGAAAGACCCTAACTTCATTCCAATACCCAAGACCAGAAATGTCTCAACTGGGATCAGAAGGCCTGAGTCCAGGGTTGGACTTGAGGTGAATTGAGCACTCAGGGAGGAGCCCCTGTCCCTAAATGCTCCCTCTACAGCCTGACATTTCACCATTACTAATGCATTCCTTTGCATTATTCATTCAGCAAATACATAGTCAGCTCTCCCTGAATGTGAGGTTCTGTGCTGGGGTCCCTAGTTAACGTGTGTGTGTGTGTGTGTGTGTGTGTGTGTGTGTGTGTGTGTGTGTTTTCACTCCTGCTGGAAGGCTGACTCCTTTGAGGAAACAGAGAAAGAGGAAAAAGGAAACAGGGGATGGGTATGATGAATCCAGGGGAGGAAACCTGACATTTGCTGAGCATCTGCTATGTGCCAGCCACTTAACACATCAACTATTGTCTAGTCCTCATCACTCCCCCAGGAGAATGTGGTGTTATTAGTCCTGAATTTAGAGGGTACGTGTCTTGGTCAGGGGTGCACAGCTGTGTGGCACAGGACCAGTCATTCAAACCACTGTCTGCCACACAGCCTGTGATCTCTCTGGATGTGTTCCCATCATTGAGGAGGCTGGAAGGACCTAGTAGAGAAAGAGTGATACCAGAGAGAGAATAGGAAAAGAGGGGGTGACAATTGAGAATGATGCAAGCTGCTGGCTTGATGGCTGGACACTGCTGGAACTGGAACCAATAGGAAGTTAGGGAATAAAATGTGGCCATCCCAGCTATCCATGTGTCATCAGGGTGTAATGGAGTCTCTGTCGAATGCTTTCCTGTGTGCCAATCAATACACAATCTATTAACCCACTATGTGGAGAGCATCATTCCCATTTTACTGATGAAGAAACCGAGGTCTGGAGAGTAGAGGTGACAGGTACATCACTAGAGGCAGAATGAGAACCTAGATCTTTCCTGCAAGACTGGCAGAGGTGCTGCGAGAGGTTTCCAGCAGCCAGGGCTCTCAGAGGAACAGAAGACCTTGCCTTGTCACTCAAGCCCCCTCCCTCTGAGATGCAAAGGGGCTCACCTGCTTCAGTCCTCCATTGCACTCAAAGGTGACAAGGGAGTGAGGTTGGGTGGACAAGAGCTTGGGAGCTGAAGCCCAATGGACTTGTGCTAATCTCATTTCCCCATAACTCTGGGCAATCTCTTCATCTCTCTGGCCTCAAGCTCCTTATCTGTAAGATAGGCATACTTCCTACCTCTCTGCCTGCTCATTTGTTCAACAAGCATCCATCAAATCTAGTATTTGCTGGGTTCTGTGCTATGTGCTGAGGATACAGCGGAAAACAGAAAAGCCTATGGTGTCTACTCTGGAGAGGTTTGAAGACAGATGTGAAAAGAAATGAACACACAAACCAATGTGACTGTACACAGGGGCATGAGATGAAAGGGCAGCGGCCAGGAGCACAGTCCACAGGAGGAATGGCTGCCTCTGGTGGGAGCAGAAGGGGGAATCACAGAAAGGTTTCCCCAAGGGGGTGGTGACTGGGCTGGGGTCTGCAGGCTGAAATGCAGCTCACTAGGTAAAACGTGATGCTCCTGGGAAAGGAAATGACATATGCAAAGGCCCTGAGGCTGGAAAGAGCTTAATAATCCTCAAGGGATTGAAAGGAGGCCTGAATGGCTAGAGGGGAAGAGTATTGGGAATGAGCAGGAAACGGGGTGGGAGCATTTTAAACCACATTATAGATTTCTGTCCTTGTCACAGAAATAGGAGGAAGTTTAGAAGGGTTTTAAGTATTAAACAGGATGAGGAACATAAAGCCCTTGGTGAGAGGTTTGCGATATGATAGAATTCCACACTGTTGTCAGACAGCCACACCACAGTAACATCGCACTTTCCACAGGCAACACATTCATTCCTCCAACCATGACTGGAGCTGACCCTGCACCGGGCACATGTCAGCAAGCAGAACAGAGCCACAGCCAGGAGGACAAGAACATCCAGTAGATTGTATGGAGTCCCAAAGGCGCTGGGAGCTGAGAGGAGCTACCTGACAGGAGGGGAAACTGAGACCAGGAGAAGTGAAGAAGCCCTTACCCCCTGGGGCCATGGATAATTGAAATGAGAGTTGTGGGCTGAGGACTCTCAATCCAGTGCTCCCTTAGGTCCCCAGGTTGCCCCTAATGGTAGCCCTGTTTGAGAGCTGCTGAGTAGAAGAGATGGTATTACTATGAATTTTTACAAATAATAGTACTGAGTGGTGGCATTGAGTGAATAATTACTACATGGCATGGAATATTATTCTAACAACTTTTCATATCTTGGCTCTTTTAATTCCTACCCTTTACGGTAGTCTGATTATCATCCCCATTTTATAGACGATAAAACTGAGGTACAGAGGGGTCACATGACTTGGCCAAGGCTGTCTTGTTGGTAAGGAGTGCTGGGTTCTGAGCTCAGACATCTTCACTGTCCTTACAGTCTGGAAAATGCCTGCGCCCTGCCAGGTTGTCCAGCAAGTGGCCAAAGGGAGCAGTGTGGAGGCAGGGTGTGCAGCCAGAGGTGGGGGGCCGAGGGATGTTGAGCAATGCTGACAGAGCCTTGATGGCCTCCTAAGTCAATCCTATGGGGGCTCCCACATTCTCCCCAGAGGGAATTCCCTTTGGGACCTGCCTGTGGAGCTGGTTTATGTGGAATTGTGGCCCACCAGGGCTGGGAGGTGCTGTTGGGGACCCTTTGTCAGTCTTACTCTATTTTATGAATGGGAAACCTGAGGTCCAGAGAGGGCAGCCACCTACCTTGCACACATCACCGCAAGCCCACTGTCACCTTGTGGGGCCATCTTGCTTAGAATTCGTCTTCATCAAATATGGCTCCAAAGAACATCTGCACAGGGGCCAAAGCTCTCCTTCAAGGAGACCCTGCATCAGTGGGGGGAGGGGGCAGGGGGGCGTTCCAGGCCTACTTGTTCCATTCTGCAGGCTCTCTGTGGATGGGGCTGCCCTCAAGTCTGGGCCAGCTCGTCCACTACAAGGCCACTGACAGGCTGCCCTGGGGGGCGGGGTGGACACTGGATCAGGAGCCAGTGGGGGTAGGGGATGTCCTGCTCTCCTGAGCCCACTGTCCTCTCTCCCCAGCCTTTCTGTCCTGCCAACCCCACAGACTTATTTGCAAAAATGACATACAAGAAGGATGTGGATGGATCTTGACAAACTTAAAGCAGCTTCTCAGATATAATATGCTATTTTGTTTCTGGGGGACACAGCACAATAGAGCAGGGACTTGGGCATAAAAAAGATACAGGATTGAATCCCTATTCTTTCACTTAGTATTGGGTGGCTTGGGCTAATCACTTGACTAAGCTGAACCTCAATTTCTACATCTGTGAATAATAATACCTGCAATTATGAGAGTGTTAGGAGGCTTCAATGAGTAACATGTATGTATGGGGCACATAACACAGTGCCTAGCAAAGTCTGCCTTGCTTTTCCATCTCTATTCTGCAAAGGTGATAACCTTCTTAAGTCATAGCAAATCTGGTCTCTGATTTCAAACAAATGACAGAGAATTTGAAGATATCATTGGTTTATTCCTTCATTTCTTTAGCATTAATTGAGCACCTACTACATGCCCAGCAATGTGGGGACTGCCTCCTAGAGCAGGGCTCCATAGGATACTCAGTTGCATAGAAGGAGGGAGGGATGGTTTAGGGAGCCCTGTGAGGTGCCAAGTGGTGGCTCTGCCCTGAGATGAGGGGGAGACAGTCTTCCTGCTCAGCACTCTCCCCCTGTAGGGGTGTCTCAAACTTCTCAGGACCCCCCCCCCCAAGGTTGGTAGCCACCTCCTCTGAGATCTGGTCGGGGGTCTCAGATGCCAGTCCCACAGAGAAGCCCACCCATGAACTCCTGCCTGAAAACCCATCCCCATCTCAGATTCTAGAATTATCCTGGCTTGCGGCCAGCTGTATGCCTTGGGTATGGGCTCTGAACTCACACACACCTAGGTTCCAATCCAGGTTACACCACTCACTGGCTGTGTGGCCTGGCATAAGTCACTTCACCTCTCTGAGTCTAGCAATAAGCTAGAGATAATGTTTACCTTGGAGGATGGTGCTAAGAATTAACTGAAATGCCACAATTAGTTCATGTGTTACAGGCACAATTAATGGTAGCTGACAATGACCCTGAGCCCCTCTTCTCTCCTTTGAAGTGAGCAGGACCACAGTATCCTATCCTGGAGGGTTGATGTGGCAGCAGTCTTACCCAATGATGCTCTGAAGTTGCTGGCGTTGACTCAGGAGAGCTGATTGTGCATATTGACGATCTTGTGTTGGTAGCTTGCAATTTGCCAGGGTGGGAGCATTTACCCCCTCCCTCCACCACCTGCCAGAAAACTGGTGAACTATAAAGTGGGTCCTCATCTCCTGAGAGCCGGTCACTCCAAGTTCATTGCACACCACTGAGCCCTGGGCAGGAGCTCAACGCTGCTGTCTGGAGTCATTGCCTTTTGTGTCCCCAGATTGCTTTTCTGCTCTAGTTTCCTTTGACCTTTTCCTCCCTTCCCAGTGCCATTGCCCACCCAGCGCTGGAAACCTGCTCTTGGGTCATCTCGCTTACTCTCCCATCATGGGGCTTGCCTTGGATCACTGGATCACTGCTCTGCCCAAAGGGATTTGTGTCAGATGAGGTGACTCTGGTGGGGCACTGCCCTAGAAAACTGATGCCCAATTACCTTCTCTCTCCCTCCTCCCACTGTGCCTCCAGCACTCTGGCCACCACCTTTTTACTCAAATCTCATCCTGAAGGTTCCACAACACCCACTGCCCACACTCTGATCTTTCCAATGGCTAATGGCTCATGGCTTTTAGAGACAGGTGGCTCCACGGCGGTCAGGGTCCTGCTCCCTTCCTTCTCCCTGGACAAGCTACTCAGTCTCTTGAAGGCGCCACCATAAGAACAGCGATCTATATTGGGGCTCTTGTCCTGGGGCAGGCACTCTGCTGACGGCTTACTGGCCGAATCTCATTCTTATTTCCTCATCTGCAAGACGGGGGCAATAAAAGAGTCTCCCTCAGGGACGTGTGTAGTGATCCCCAGCAATGGCTTTTGTGAAATAGGCTCTGTTGATTGTAAAGTGCCAGGCTAATACTGCTATTCTGCTTTGAAGGGCAAGACTTGTTTAGATCCACAATTTTCAGATGTGTTTAGAAAAATACGCCGCAGATATGTTATTTATAGTCAGCTCCCGTACAGGTTCTTATCATTCCTTGCCTGCTCTGCTAAAAATAACAAATGACAAAGGTCATGTCTGCTCCCACCTATCAGAGGAATTTACAAAGAATAAGGCTTTTGACTCACTGCCTCAGTGAAGTGAGAATTTCGAGCCAGAGCCCCTGGAAATCCTCGCTGGGTCTCGCTAGCCCATGCTGAAGAGGCGAGAGGAACTGGGGGCGAGGGGACTCAGTTTGGCTAGGCAGGTGAATCCTGGCCTCAGTCACCTTTCTCCCCAGTCTGGGAGGGAGGTGATGATGGGATAACCATAGATGGAAGTTATGAGCTCTGCTCCAGGCTGAGGTGTGGGCCTCAGTTTCCGCATATTCAAAACGAGATGGGTGGAGTAAATAGGTGCCAAGAGCTTTCTCTGGTTCTAAATGCAAAGATGCTCTAGTCTTATCTCCCTCCCCTCCACCTTGCATTGTTGTGGACTCAATGAATATCCGCTGGCCTCTGATAATGACCACAGCCTTGGTGAGGTGAATCATCAGAGCCAGTGTCTGTGGAACGCTGACAACCTGCCAGGCACATGCCTCTAGGTACCTTTAGGTGGAGTAACTCCCTGACTCCATGCACCACTCCCTCCCCCAGGAAGGGAACTTGTTGTCCCCTATGTGAGAGATGAGGGAGTGGACTAAGCCTCCAGGGTGAGGTTGCATGTGCATGGCCTATAGCCAGGCAGTGGCAGCCTCAGAATGTGACCAGGTGCCCGCTTCCTGGGCCTGTGCTCAGTGCCAGGCATTGAGCTGGAAACAGCAGGTAGGAAAACAGACACACCCAGACCTTGCTTTCCCCATCTCCACAGAGGGAGCGGTGGTCCCAGCTGTGGTGGCCCTCACACAGAGCAGGGAGAGGCAGTGGATGGACAAGGGCCTGGGGTGACCTGGAGGAGGATGCCTCCATTTAGCCTCGTGGAGGTTCCATCGAGGATCTCCTTTCTCCTGGTCCTTGCCAGTTGAAAGGTGGATGGGAAAGGCATCCCAGATGGTGGGCACAGTGAGAGTGGAGGTGGGATTGGGACAAGTGCCTGGGATGTTTAGGGCAAGGCATGGCTGGGTGTTTGTGGGAGTCACAGAAAACAATTAGAACCCTACAGCAAGGAGGTTAGCATTTTGACTGTGACCCAGAACCCACAAAACCTCAGTCATATGTTTGCATTTCCACATGTACTAGCACATACTTCACTTTCTTCAAAAATCAACTTCCTTTTTTGAAAACATTATTCACCTACTTAGCATCATCTTAAGCATTCATAGTCATGAGAACATACATTTGATCATAGTTGCATTTTTCTCCTAACACATTAACGTACGTACACAGCTATTAAAATAGAAAGAATGACTTGTTCACTCTCCAGGATGGTGGCTAGCTCTACTTTTTGAGAATGGCTGCAGTGGCCTGGGCCCACTGGTGGGTTGGGCAGCTGATCTAATCAGGGTGAAAGAAGGATTTCTTGGCAATTAGGAGGGGTAGGAGAGCATTCCCAGGGCTCACCCTTGCCCCTATCACAAAGGTGGGTGGTGCCAATGTGTCCCCGAGTTAAGCACTGCTCGTGCCCCTCCTCCTCGGATCATCAGGCTTTACCTGAGCCCAGGAGAGCTCACTCCTGGATACACTCTTTTCCCAGCCAAGAGCCGCTGCAGCCTGTTCTGACCTCAATGACTAACACACATTCCTGGCCTAGTTAGAAAGCCCCTCGCCTCTTGTATTTATAGCCACCTCCCTACTCTGCCTGCACCTCTGAGGAAGGTCTGGCTCTTCTCAGTCACCCTTGTGCTGCTCCAGCCCTGCTTGTCCTCACTGAGACAGAGGACTGCAGCATGGGTTTAATTTCTGGGTGACCAGGGCACGTGACTTCTCCTCCCCAAATCCTCATTTGTAAAATGGGAGCCATCAGACCCCCAGGCTGAGCTGGCTGTGATGAGTTTCAGTGAGAGCCTGGCTCGAAATATGAGTAATGACAAATGTTTGGGGAGCACCAACTAAGTTCCAGGACTTGTTCTAAGCCCTTGGTGCTGGAAACTGATCATTGTCTCACTAATAGGAAGATGTGTACAGGAAACCGGGAAGGCTGGTCAACGACCTTAATTGCTCTGAAAGGTCAGAGCTAAAACATTGTCAGCTGAAGCAGTCTCTAATATTCCCAAATTCATACTTTTCCAGTCTCTTTCATTTGTGTGCGGCCTTCTCCAGAACCTGAATCCTGAACTGGAACCCTAAACGATGTGGGATGTGAAAGGGGTTCCCATAACTTGGCATATATAAACTCAGTTTTTACAGCAACGCTATAAGGTATATACAGTTATCATCATGCCCTTTTTTTCAGAGGAAAAAAAATGGAAGCACAGAAAGGTTAGGTAACTTGCCCAAGGCCACACAGCTATCTGGGATTCAAATCAGACTCCAGAGTCTGTATCCTTAGCATGATGCTGGTCTTGGCTGAGATTAGGTCCTCAGCCATATAGTGGACCTGCCCCCATATGCTCCTGGCCTTTGGGGTCTCCTTTAGTAGTTAAGCATGTCACCCATTGTCTGTAATCAAGTGGCTGGGGGTGTGGTGGTGGCAAATAATGAAGGCCACATGCTGGTCTTGGACATTGGCCCCTTCTAGGAAGACAGTGAGGACACAGCTAATGAGGAAACAGAGCAGGACCCTTCCTGAGAATCACAGGTGGAACTTATGTCTGGCACAAGTCTCTCATTCCAAGTGACAATGAGCAAGTGGCTTCTCTTTACAGAGGGGGCTGCTGGGGCCCAGAAAAAAGAAGAGCAGGTGGTGAGAATGGAGCCCTCAGTTCCCACCCCTGCTGCATCTCAAAGGGGGAAAATATGCCATTATTCACATAAAGGTTTTTGGAATGTAGCCACCCTGTCCCATGAATATTCACAGTTATAAATCCAAGGACAAGAAAACTAATATTGTTTGGTGTATGTGGCTCTGTGCCAGGCACTTGTTCATTCAACAAACATTGGCGCAGAAACTTGTTCCACACTGGCTGCCTTAGATGTTTCCTCATTTAGTTCTCAGCAACTCTGTGAGGTAGGCACTGTCATTACTAGATGAGGAGCCTGAGGCACAGAGAGGCAGAGTCTCCTGCCCAAGGGTATTCACTTAGCAAGTGTAGCAAGTGGCAGGACTGGAATGGAAGGTAGGGCTTTTTGCTCATGCTACAGAGATGCCGATGTGGATGGGCGGGGCACTCCCATGGTGGGAAATTGCCAAGAAGAAGATGTTACCTACTTTGTCTTTGCACACACCCTCCCCTAGCAGCACAGATTTGGCTGCACCTCAGTTTTTCAAGCCCCCAACCTGACCCACATTGTCATCCTGACATGGTGCAAAGGAGCAGTTGGGAAGAGCAGTTTGCTACTCTTCCTAAAATCAGTCCTAAGTGATAAAATTCTATTCTCAAACTTGAATGAAGATGCAAGCTGTGGTTTCAGGATCCTGGAGTAGAAGAGAGATATTGGACTGCCTGCCCCAAGCCAGAAAATTGTTGGCCGACCCTGATTTAATTAGTTTTACCCTTAGCGTGATTTAGGGAAGCCTGTAATTAGCTTTGGGGCCCAGAGGTAGAGGCTGGGGTGGGAGTCAGCGCTGGAGCAGGTGATACAGGGTCGGGTGGGCGGAGGCTGGTTTTAAGCTCGGAGTCCTGGTCTTGCCAGTTATTGGTGGTTGGGCAAACCCCTTCTTGCCTGTGGAGATGGGAGGAGAAAAATCCTAAATAAATGCAGAGAAAGAGGTATGAGTTGGAGAAGCTGAGATTGTGCTTTTGCATTTTGACATGTATTGGACCAAAAGATGTGACTTCTTCAGGCAAAACATCACCATGGGTTAGGTTGGTGATGAGGCTAAAATGCTACAGGTAACCTCTCTAAGGTCCCTGCAGATAGCTATGGAGATCCTCCAACGGTGCCAGGAGATAAAGCAGGATTTTCCCAACTAATCACAGGCCAAAACCTGTTCCAGTTCTGAGGAGGAGATTCCGAGGACAGGGTCTGCACTGAATGAACAGGGAGAGAATGTGGCAGACATGGACAAGCTCTGCTGGAGACCTTTGCCAGCTTCAGACTTCAAGGGCACACATATCCCAGACTTGCCCCTCTCTGGGCCCCGGCCTCACAGGCCCCACGTCGGTGGGTTTTCTGCCACAGGGAAAGACAGACCAGCCCCACCTTTCAGGAATTCAGCCCGGCACGCAGGTACCAGAGAAGCACTCATAAATAGTCAAGTGAGAGTACGGAGCTGACAGGCTATCCTCTGGAATAAGACATGGAATGTGGCACCAGAAAGCCCTTCATTCTCGAACTAGCAACCTGAAAACGTCCACAGACACTAATAAACCTGCAGCAATGGGTGAATGCTAGCAATGGAGGACGGGCGTTTTAGTCCCTGAGGGCAGTTCGTTCCTTGATCTTGAGTGGTTTGCTGTAGTAGCTCATTTTTGAGGTGTTTTATGGATGTTGTTAACCCCACCAGGTCCAACCAACACTGCAGTGTGGACATGATATAAAGCCGCTATGGGAACGGAGGTGACACTTCACTCCTCCTCACAGTATACAGCCCAGGTGCTTGTATTGTGTCACCTGCGATGGAAAGACAAATCCCGAACACCTTCAGAATTCAGCCTGTGTGTGAGTAGGGGAGACAGAGATGGCCCTAGGCTGCCCTGGGCTAGGAGCATCAGCTTTTACTGCTGCCTCTCAGAATGCCTCGGACCACATTGGTGCTTTCACATACATCATCTTTCACTATTACAGTAACTGCTGGGGAAGCAGCATCAGCCCATTTATGGAGGATGAAACTGAGAGTCAGAGAGGGGAGGTCACTTGCCCAAGGCTACTTAGCCAAATTTGAACCCAAATCTGTCAATGACCAGAACTGGCTAGTGTCCTACAGGTCACAGAAGATTAAATGAGGCAGAAAGTTAATATTAAATTCAGTGTTTGAAATGGATGCTGTGCACCTGTAGTGTGCCAGGCCACTGAGATGAAAAGTACACAGTGCCTGCCCTCCAGCTGCTCATGGTCCAGGGTATGTTTTCTGCTGAGCACTACTTGACCAGTCTTCCTTTCCCGGTTCAGTAGTTGACCCTTTTCTGGGCCCCTTGACTGGTTTCTATCCTGCTCCCCACCCCATACAAGGTCTGCAGCCCCAGCCTTGGACTTGGTATTGGTCCCACTGGATGTTAGTGGACCCCCAAGCTTTGCTTCTTCTCAATTACTGTTCTCATCCCCTTCATCATAACAATCCTCTGGGTGGGGCTCAGAGAGGTTAACTAGCAGGCTCAAGGTCACACAGCTAACAAGTGGGAGAGCCAGGATTTGAACCCACATCTGTCTGACTCTGTAGCCTGAGGACTTCTCTATGACCCTGTCTTCCCTGAGACCTCATGCCCTTCTCTTTTTCAGCTCTCAGGTTATCCCATGGGAAGTTACTTGCTTTGAGCAAAGCCCCTGTGGAAGCCAGTTTTGCACTTGTTAGCTGGAGGGAGGTTATGCGTTTTGGAAACCACCCAAGAAAAAGACACTTGAAATAACTTTTCTCCATGGCTCTTGCTGCCAAAATGAACGGAACCCTAAACAGGAGCAGGCTTCTGCAGGACTCACATCGATGTCTGTTTGGCTTGGATTTACAGCTGACCAGGCACTTTCCAACTCATTACCTCATAGATCCTCACAGTGGCTGGGATTGATGTCCTGAACCTCCTTTTCCAGATGAGGAAGCGGGAGGCTCAGGAAGGTAATGGGGCTTACTCAAGGTCATGTCCCCAATTGGGGGTGACCTTGGGTAAGTGAAGTTTCCTCCTAGAGCCTCAGGTTCTTCATCTGAAAAGATGGTGTTGGCTTCCCATGGCTGCTCTGAGGGTAAGGAAGAGAAAACAGTGGAAGAGGCTAGCACAGAACCTGACTCCCGAGAGGCGCTCCCCAGCTGGTATATGCACTTGACTCTCCAGACAAAACAAAGACCACAAACGTGTAGAGTCAGGGTAAAGAAAGGCCAAGAGTGGAAGGTTCTCAAGCCACCATTATTACAAGCAGGGAGGCTGGCTGCTGCGGACAATGAAAACAATGGCTGATTTGTTTTGTTTAATCCTCTGCACGTGTTGTCTCATTTCATCCTCATCACAAACTGCAGGAAGTGAATACAATTTTAATCCCCATTTGACAGATAATGAAGTAGAGGTGCAGACAGGTTAAGTAAGAGGGAATCAAAGAGCATTTTTTCAATAGAAAAGAAAACAACAACTCAAATTCTGAGTTTTACAAGCCTATAAGTCAGGAATTTTCAACTTTTTCATCTCATGGCATGCATAAACTAATTACTAAAATTCTGTGGCACACCAAAAAATATATTTCTTGCTGATGTGACAAAAAAAAATAATAAAAAATACCATGACATAAATTTGATCCATTCACATCAGACTGCTACCACTTTTTAAATCTTCATCTAAGGATATGTTTTATTGATTTTAGAGAGGGAGAAGAAGGCTGAGAGAGGGAGAGAAACATCATTTTGAGAGAGAAATATCATTTGGCTCCCTCTGGTACATACCCTGACTCGGGGGGTCAATTCGGCAACCTAGGTATGTGCCCCAACCAGGAATCAAACCTATAACCCTAACCAGGCATCAAACTATACTGGAAGACATTCCAATCAACTGGAGCCACCTGACCGAGAGGTGTTGTCATTTTGAAATTTGACAATCTAAGAAAAAAGAGGACAGTGCCCCTGTCTAAATAGTCAGGTATTGCATGTTTTAAAAATTCTTGAGGCACACTGGTTGAAAATCACTGCTGTAAATGAACCCTCTTCCCCAAAAATACCCTCTAAAATTTCTTTCCAGAACGTGCTGCCTTTCTCTCCTCAACCATTCCAGCTCTCATGTAGTGGCTTTTTTGACCACAGAGTTCACTCATAGCTCCCTCTTTAAAAAGCTTGAGATTCAGGAGCCCCTTAGAATCCTGACCTCTCACCTGCTGGGCCAGAGCCAGGCGTGAATCTGTGGCTCTGTGAATTGTGCATTTTGCTATGGGGGAGACCCCTGCATTATATTCAGCTGTACCCCTGACACATGGTGCAGATGGCACCTAATTAACAAATACTGTATTTCAAATATGCTACTGGAAGAGCCTCAGGCTGAGGGGGAAATTCCCCTCCCTCACCTAGTCCAAAGTCTGGTCAATTACCCAGGGACTCCATGGTCACTAGCCACCAGGATTGGGGAGCTAGGAGACTGATTTTGGCTTCATTAATTGATCAGACACAACTGGTCCAAGCATTTCTCTCTGGGTCTCAGTTTCCTTTTCTCTAAAATGCAGGAGAAAAATAGAAGAAAGCAGGGCTAGATTGGGGTAGAAGCTGCAAACCAGCCACTTGGGAGAGCAGCCAGCTTAAAATACATCTGTTTGTTTTGCTCAGACCTTAATATAAAATTGAACAAATGCCAACACTTAAAAATCGGAAGATCGTGCATTAGAATCTAGATTTCTGGTTTCTCTTAAAATATTGGAAGTTCTGCCCACTCTGGGATTGGCCGGGGTGGGTGAGGTCATAGAGATGGGCAGCTGGTTGCTTACCAGTTCAGCCTGCTCTTCATCTGACTTCATTAAGGTGGTTCTCGCCTGGATTCAGGAGGTAAGGGATTTACCGTGCCTGGTGAGTCAGGGCCTCATTTATTTAACAAATACTTGTTATATGCCAAGTGTTGTCTTAAACAGACCAGGTATAGTCCTAAACGCTAATAACATATCATTAAATTACTTAATTCTCATAACAACCTTGTGAGGTGAGTGCCACTCTCACCACTTTACAGATAAAGACACAAAAGCACAGAGAAGTTAACTCACTCATCCAAGACCACATGGCTAGTAAGTGGTGGCCTTGGGACTTGAACCTTGGCAGCCTGGTTCTGGAATTTGTGCTCTAACCAGCATGATACTACTCATCCTCTTCCCTGTGTTAGTGGCCAGACTTGTGGCTTTGTCCAAGTTTCTAAGTCCTGATATGAAAGCTAAATATCACCCTTCCCCACTTCCCTTTTTTTCCTCTCCTAATCAATAACTTTCCTCCCTCATATGTTAAATCAACTCCTTAATTCTCTCAACAATTCTGTAAGGTCATCTGTTAGTTCCATTTTAAGATGAGGAAATTGATGCACAGAGAGGTTAAGTGACTTGCCCAAGATCATGCAGAGCCAGGGTGTGATGTAGGCCATCTGGCGTGGAGTCTATGCTCTTGGCTTTATCTGCCCCTAAACACCCCAACCACCCACCCTTGATATTTATTTCGTCCCTCCTTTATTTTTCTACTCACCCATCCATCCAGCACTCAACTCAGACCGTGTGCTGGGCATGAGGGACAGCTGTAAGGTGCACTGAGGCTGGCTGGCTCAGGAAAGTGATATCCTCTTGTCAGAAAAGGAGCTGCCCATGACCACTCCCTCTATTGCTGAGGCCAGTGGGAGAACTGGTTTTCAACTAACAGCCCAGGAGCTCAGGAGGAAGCAGCAGAGGGAAGGTGAGTGGCCCCTGGCAGCTTCCTGCAGGGCAAGTCCTCAGCAAGGCACATTGTCAGGGAGACCTCAGCAGCCCCCCATCTACACCTCCAGACCCACTTTTTACTGCTGGAATACCAACCGGCCTTTTAGTCTTGGTTCTGCCACTGACATTATATGGAGTCCTGTACAAGGGGCCTCCCCTTTCTGGGTCTCAATTTCCTCAAATGTAAAATGAGAACATTAGACTATTGGAAGTCACAAATTGGCAGCTCAAAAGCCAGACCCAGCTCAAGGACATATTTTGCTTGAGTATTTGCAGAATGCTTTAAAAAAAAAAATTGGCCCGGCCAGTGTTGCTTAGTAGTTGCTCCTCAATCCATGAACCAAGAGGTCACCAGTTTGATCCCTAGTCAGGGAACATGCTAGAGTTTTGGACTCAACCCCCAGTAGGAGGCGTGAAGGAGGCAGCCCATTGATGATGTTGCTCATTGGTGTTTCTATCTCTCCCTGAACATTAATAAACACATTAAAAAGAAATAATTTTTTGTTTTAGAACGATTTTAGATTTACCAAAAAATTGCTAAGAAAAGTACAGAGAGTTCTCATGTATTCTATTCACAGTTTCCCCTATTATTAACAGCTTATATTAGTATGGTACATTCATCACAATTAATAAATTAATATTGAAATGTTAATATTAAGTATAGTCCATATTTTCTTCAAATGTCCTTAGTTTATACCTAAGGTCTTCTTTTTTGTTCCAAATACCTCATTATATTTAGTCATCATATCTCCTTAGGTTCCTTTTGGCTGTGAAAGTTTTGCAGGATTAAAAAAAAAATTAATGCCTTAGAAGGAATATTTTAGGTTACCAGGAATATTCTATAGTTAGATCTGGGTTGTGGTCACATCTACAAATATAAGTAAAAATCATTAAGTATTACATTTAAGAGTAGAGCATTTTACCCACTTTAATGAATGTGTATCATGCCTTTACAAAAAACAATTGAATGTCTTTCTTTAATTTGCCACAGTCCGCAGCACTCCCTATTACATTCTATCCCAAGTCCATCATTCTTTGATATCATTTGTTTGGCATATGTAGTCACTATGTGGTGTATAAGTAAGCCACTTCTAGTTCACTCATCTATAAAATGAATATATTGATATTTTTTACCTGATGAGGCTATAGTGAAGATTAACTGAGATAAATAAGTTTTTAGCATAGTGCCCAGTACATAGCAAGTGTTGAATAAATCGCTCATGTAACATTTATATTATTAAAACAGGTACACGTTCTTATTTCTCCTTAAAACAAACCTGATTGTCCCCCTTCTCTGACTCCTCTTGTGTCTCCATCCCTCCCTGCTAGGGAAGATTCAAACTTCATTGGTCTTTGTTGTCTCAACACATCCTGCTTAGAGCTTAGTTTCTCCTTGCAAGAGGTCCCCCTAAAGCATCTGAGAACCCTAGAGCACTAACTGCATTGTTTCTGGGCACAGATCTTGGGGCATCACACAGGGGAAACTGGCATCCCCCAAGAGGCTGGGCCAACAGAGAGCAGGGTGGGAGCGTACCGTCAGATGGTGAAAAGGACAGAGACAAGCCTGGAGAGAGGGGCCTGCAGAGAGGGCCTACCTCTACTAAGAGAGCCAGGAGACCCCTGAGGATAACCCTTAGAGATAGCTCAGTGTCCAAGGAAACTTTGGTGAAAGTTGGAGTCCTGATCTTCCCTTCTTAAGGAGCTCCTTGGGGTGCAAGAAGTTCTGCACTTCCGACATTGTCCTCAAAAGCTGCATTCTGCCTGCATCCTGGTTAAGGATCCCTGGGACAGTGGGGAAGCTGGAGGGCTTTGGGATGGGGCTGTGGAAATCAAGAAAGACGGTACGCTCCCACCCTGCTCTCTGTTGGCCCAGCCTCTTGGGGGATGCCAGTTTCCCCTGTGTGATGCCCCAAGATCTGTGCCCAGAAACAATGCAGTTAGTGCTCTAGGGTTCTCACATGCTTTAAGGGGACCTCTTGCAAGGAGAAGCTAAGCTCTAGGCAGGATGTGTTGAGACAACAAAGACCAATGATTGCCACTGAGATGGTGAGGGGAGCAGAAAGAATAGGGATGGGGGTTAGAAGGCCATGCTGGGCCCTGTCCTGCCCTCTGACTTGCTGTGTGGCCACTGGCAAGTCCCTTTCCCTCTCCAAGTCTCCATTTCCTGATATTAATTATAATAATAGCAATAACAACACCACCAGTAAGTAATAATAGTGATGATGGTGACGATGATGGTGATGTGGTGATAGTGGTTCCTAATTTAAATATAAGGTATGGGATAAGCCCTTTATGTATTTGCAGCATAATTTCATCTTTTTAAGTATCCCATGAAGTAGGTCAGAGGGCAAGGACTTGTCTAAGACTTCCTAGCTGACAAATTCACAGATACAGGACTCAAACCCTGGTCTGTATGACTCAAAAGTCTGAGGTGGTCTCCTTTGTAGTTGCATCTGTGAAAAGGGCAAGTAGCCTAAAGGGTCTTTTAGCTTTCCTTCCAGACTGACCCTGTGGCCTCTGAAAGCCAGTTCCAGTGAGGATACTCAGATCTATGGAACACTTGCTTGCACGAAGGGGCTGTGTTTATCATCTCATTTGATTCTCAAAACAGCCAAATAAAATAGGTTATTATCACCTCCAGTTTACAGAGAAGGAAACTGAGGCACAGAGAGACTGAGGCAAATGTGCAAAGTTTTACACAGGTGCCAGGGTTGAACCCGGGCAATCTGGCTCCAGAGCCCAAGCTCTTGCACACTCTAACAGCCCTCGGGAGAAAGGGCATCCATAAACTGTATGGGCCAGAGACTGTTCTGGGGCTCTTCTTCAATTCCAAAGGGCCCTGTGAATAGCCCTCACCCTCCACCTTCCATTCTAGCCCAGAATTCAAAGGCTTGCAGGTCCCTTCCCTTACAGTAAGTTGTTTCCATCTCAGCAACCCTGTGCCCTGGAGATCCAGGCCCCTGAGGGGATCGGCCAGCCCAGAGCCATGGGCAGTGCCCAGTGAACCTGCCCTCCCATACCTGGGCTAGAGATGGTGGCGACCCCGTGACCCCGCTGGGTCTCAAGCCACAGACACAAATTCCTATTCTAACCTCTCAGCTTCAGCACCAACACCCCCTGCAGAAGTCTGCAGTAGCTGTTACACACTGTGGTAGCCCCAGTGCTGGTTGCGTCTTGCTGCCAGCAGGGCTGCCTTCCTTTTTGGCTTTGGGATCAGTGAGGAGGGGAGGCCGGGTGGGGAGGGGTAGAGGAGGGTGGCTGGCTATCAAGGCCATGGGCTGGCTTCCGCAGGGCTGTGAGACTGGCGAAACAGTGGCCTCTGCCAAAAGTAGTGTGGGTGGTGGGCATTCCTGTGTCCCAGTTTCCTCCTGGGTTACTGTTCACTGGACGTTTCTGATCCTATCAGCCGTGCCCTGGCTCTAGTCCTGACTACCTGGAAGTGCTTTTTGTTCTGAGGACTCCCTGTACGCTGGCTGGTGTAGGGTGGCCCTGGGAACGTGAGGAAAGGGCAGCTGCCATGTGTGCATCTGGCAGGACCCAAGAACGGTTTCCAAGGAATCAGGACACATGGGTGTGAACACTGGCAGAGGCCAGGCCAGGAGAGGTGGGGAGGGCCTGGGCCAACAGCCCAGATCTCACCTCCTTCAGGAAGCCTTCAGGGGAAAATGGCGACAGTCTCCCATCCACCCTGTCTCTTGGCCCCAAGACACTCCTTGCTTATTCCCCTATAACATGCCTGATCCCTTCTCTGGGTTTGCAGACAAGAGGCAAAAACCATTTCTTGTTTTCCATGAAGCAGAGCCCACATCCTTTCTCCAGCATCACTAGAGAGGGAGTGTTTCCACATGAGTGGTTTCCCAGCTCCCATATCTTCCTTTTCATGTGCCGACGTATGTTTTATTTTAAGCCTTTCCGGAGTGATCAACTAACCTGACTATTTATTTCATTTTTAAGTGAATTGATATTTTGCTAATCATATCAGCTCCTATTTGACAAATAGTTGAACATCTATGTCACAAACATATTATTTAGTCAATGTAGCGACTTCCTTTGCTTCCCGGCCTCTTTCGCTTTTTAAAACCCAGTTTAAGTCACACAGGTGCTAGATGCATATGTCCAGGCTAGTGCAGGGACCACCGTGCTGGTGGTTCCTGTGGGGTTGCTTCTGGGTGGTGATGGGAGGCTCCCCTAAGCATGTTTACCTCTGCTGTCCCTTCACTAAGCAGCATGTTTTAAGCCCGTGCATCTTATTTTCCTGTTTTGTCTCTGCTCTTGGCTTAACTCTGCAAGCTCTCTATGACTGTGGTGTGTTTGCTCCCAATAGCAAACTCCCTCTCCTGTGACTTCATAATGCACTCCATCCAGAGTCCTTTTGGTACTTCCTTTATTCAACAAGTGCTAAGCATCCACTATGTGTCAGGGACTAGGGATAGAGAGATCACCAAGACCTGGACTCTGGGCTCAGGGAGATCGTGAACACATTGATTGATGCATGTGCTCAGAGAGGTTAGATCACTTCCTCTGGGTCACACAGGTAGGAGGAAATAGGGCATGATCATTACACTTATTTGAGTCAAAGCCCTAAGCAAGCTCTTTCCACTGCCCCTTGGGGAGTTTGGGGTTTGGTGGGAGAGATATAACTAAACAACCAAGTAAAACATGTTATGATACATTCTACAGATGAAGAGGCCAGACAGAGAATAAAGTGATTGACTTTCGTGGAGTGGAAGTTACACTGGGGACTGTTCCAGGGGAGATGAAACCTGAGAAGGGTCTTCTATTCTCTAATTTAAGAAACAGGTAACTCATGTTGTTAAAACTGTGTCTAAAATAAGAGTCAAATGGCCTTGAGTGAGCAGTTCTCCATATATAAAATGACTGAACATGAAGTTCATGAATGGTGTGTCATCTCTCCACTATGCACATGAAAGGTAATGAGGTCCCCACCCCTGGAGATAATTAGGAAGAAGTTAAAAAGTTACCAGTCAAGGATTCTGGATAAAGCTTTTTGCATTGGGTAGGATTGTGGAGGAGTTCATTGGTACCTTCTAATAAAAAGATTCTATAAGTTTTGTTAGTCTTGACCTAGGGAAAGTAAGGCAGGTCCCTTCTTCATTCTCCCACTGATCTGGGGGAAGGGAGCCTTCAACCCCAGGCAGGTCCAGGCTAAGGGCAAGACCTGAGGGAGCTCAATGATATCTGGATCCCAGCAGCCTTTGACTCAGAAGCCACAAACAGTTTTGATCAAATGCCTGTCAGGCTCAAGGGTACTGGTTCCCCCAGCAACCCTCATGGAAGCCCCCGAGTCAGGGGCGCCTCAGCAGGCAGCCTGAGCCATCAGGCCTGCACAGAGCAGGGAGCACTTGCCCAGGTCCCACAGCAGCTTCTGGAAGAGTAGGCTTGTGGGTGTGGGAGGTTTTCTCTGCCCTGCCAGATGCTGGACTTCCTGGAGGCCACTCCCCAAAGCCCTAAAGAGCCAGAATCCACTTGGTCCAAATCCCTTGTTTGCAGGGGAGGAAACTGAAACCCAGAGAGAGAAGAGAGAGAGTGCTTGCTGGGGGGCCAGTATCACATGAGGCCCTTTATAGACTTTCTTCATCTGTGAGGTGAGAACCATCTCTACTTTGCACATGGGGAAACCAAGGCAGAAAAAGTGGCAACATTCATTGGGATTTGAACCCAGCACCTAGTGTACCTAATCTGGTGCATTCTGACCAGTTCATAGTGCATTGTCCTCAGTGGACACTATAGTGTTGGAAATGTAGGTTACTGTGCTCTCATTTCAAGTGATGTGGGAACTTCCAATATTCATGGTTGGGAATTTTATTTTAAGAATGAGGATCTGGCTATGAGAAACCAAGATGGCGGCATAGGTAAACACCTAAACTGCTGCCTTGCACAACAATTTCAAAACTACAACTAAAAGACAAAACAGACATCATCCAGAATCACAGGAAAGCTGGCTGAGTAGAAATTCTACAACTAGAAGGAAAGAGAAAAAGCACATTGAGACTCAGAGGAGCTGTAAAAGGCTGAGGTATGGAGAGGCGCATGTGGGCAGAGAGGATTGGTGGCTGAGTACATGGCTGGCTTTCTCAAGTGGGAGGGAGATGGAAGCTCCTGACTGTGCTGAACCCCAGTTCCAGGCAAGACTCTGGGAACCCAGACTCATTCGGGGAGAAACTGGATTGTCTGGCAGTGGGCGAAACTCGAGGGTGGCTTTCTCTCAAAGGTGCTTGTAGCAATTACTGAGGGACACTGAGATCCAGGGGCTTCATAGGGCAGGACTGATGGGAAGCCAAGGCTGTCTGCTCCACCCTAAGACTCTGCCCCATCCCAGCTGAACTCAGAGGCTTTTGCAATTTTGCAAGTCTTGTCTCATAAGGGTGTCTCCAGGACAGAACTTCTCCCAGCATAGACACAGCTGATCCTCATAGCCAATTGGCCTGGAGGTCAATTCCTCCCAGTGATACTAATAACAATCAAGACTTAACTACAACAAGGCTGTGTACACAGTCCACAAAGGGTACACAAAGAGTGTCCACCTCAGGTAACTGGGGAGGCTGAGCCACTGGGCCCTATAGGACACCTAGCACACAAAGCTCCTCTACCAACTCAGGAAAGCAGCAAAAATGTGGAGACAAAGAAACATATCACAAATGAAAGAAATGGAGGAAAGCAAATGACTGGATATAGAGTTCAAAACCACAGTTATAAGGTTTTTCAAGAATTTCCTAGAAAAGGCTGATAAATTTAGTGAGACCCTCGAGGATATGAAAAAGGACCAACTGGAAATTAAACATACACTGAATGAAATAAAAAATAGTATATTGAGACCTAACAGCAGACTAGAGGACTGTAAGAATCAAGTCAAAGTTTGAAATACAAAGAAGCAAAAAAAAACAAACAAAAAAAAACACTCAACTGAAAAAGCAAAAAGAATCCAAAATATTGAAGATAGTGTAAGGAGCCTCTGGGACAACTTCAAGAGTAAGAACATCTGAAGTATGGGGGTGCCAGAAGAAGAGAGAGAGCAAGATACTAAAAACTATTTGAAGAAATAATGACTGAAAACTTCTTCCACCTGGTGAAAGAAATAGACTTACAAGTCCAGAAAATGCACAGAACCCCAAACAAAAGGAATCCAAAGAGGACCACATCAAGACACATCATAATCAAAATGCCAAGAGCAAAAGACAAAGAGAGAATCTTAAAAGCAGCAAGAGAAAAACAGTTAATTACCTAAAATAGAGCACCCATACGATTGTCAGCTGATTTATTTTTTTTAAATATATTTTATTGATTTTTTTACAGAGAGGAAGGGAGAGGGATTGAAAGTCAGAAACATCGCTGAGAGAGAAACATAGAACAGCTGCCTCCTGAACACCCCCTCCTGGGGATGTGCCCACAACCAAGGCACATGCCTTTGACTGGAATCGAACCCGAGACCTTTCAGTCTGCAGGCTGACGCTCTATCCACTGAACTAAACAGGTTTTGGCATCAGCTTATTTCTTAACAGAAACTATGCAGGCCAGGTGGGAGTGGCAAGAAATATTCAAAGTGATGAATAGCAGGAACCTACAAACCAAGAGTACTCTACTCAGCAAAGCTATCATTCAGAATTGAAGGTCAGATAAAGAGCTTCACAGATAAGAAAAAGCTAAAGGAGTTCATCAACACCAAACCAGTATTATATGACATGCTGAAAGGTATTCTTTAAGAAGAGGAAGAAGAAGAAGAAAAAAGTAAAGATAAAAATTATGAACAACAAATACATATCTATCAACAAGTGAATCTAAAAATCAAGTGAATAAAAACTCTGATGAACAGAATAACTGGTGAATATAATAGAATCAGGGGCATAGCAAGGGAGTAGACTGACAATTCTTGGGAGGAAGGGGGTGTCGGGGGTGCGGGAAGAGACTGGACAAAAATTGTACACTTATGGATGAGGACAGTGATGGGGAGGTAAGGGCAGAGGGTGGGGTGGGAACTGGGTGGAGTGGAGCTATAGGGGGAAAAAAAGAGGAACAATTATAATAATCTGAAGAATAAAGATTTATGATATTAGGGAAAAAAGAATGAGGATCTGGCAAGAAGGGTGGTCTACACAGACCCCTCAGGGACCCTGGGTAAGCTGGGGGATATTACGGGCGTGATGGGCTCTGGGCTCCTGTGCACTTCTGGACTTGCTGTACAGGTAGGGACTCAAGATCTCATTCCAGAATGAAAGCTGAGTGACTGATCAATTATCTGACCACAGAAAGAGCGACTGGGGTTCTCCAGTGCTCCTCGGAGTACTCAGGAAGGACATTTCTCCCTTCAAGATGACATTTCTTACTTCAAGGCCGGAAGTGGCCCAGGAAGGAAGTCTTTCCTCCTGCTCCTTGTAGATCATTGCTGGGAAGGGCTCTGGTGGCTCCAGTACCCGCTTGCCCAGTAACAGTCAGCTGCTCACCTGCCTGTCACCTGCCTTTCCTTGTGGCCTTCCCTGTGACCTCCTCGAGGCTAGGACCCTAGCTCCCCGTAGCCCCAGAGTCCTGCACATAATTGGGCTGACAAAGAGCCTGAGTTCAAACCCACTTCCTCTCCGTGTAAGACAATGACTAGAGACCCAGACTGGAGTTTGTGAAAGCCCAGAGTCAATGGGAATCTTCTGGAAGCAAGGAGTCTATGATTTTGAAGGACATTGCTCTTTTGGAAAATGACACAAAATATTCTTTGAGTCTATTTGAGAAATATCATGAATGAACTTGCAGCCTGTTTAGAATCAGCTTCAAACAATTATGACAGTGTTATGGGTTGAATTGTATCCCTTCCTTTTGTAGAGATATGTGGGGAGCCTGTAAGTATGACCTCACTTGGAGGTAGAGTCTTTCTAGAGGCAAGCAAGTTAAGATGAGGTCATTAGGGTGGGCTCTGATCCAATGTAACTGGTATCCGTTTAAAGGGGAAATTTGGGCACAGAGACAGACATTCATGGAGGGAAGATGGTGTGAAGGGGGATGAGGGTAGCACACTCAGAAACCGAGGAACTCCAAAGATTGCCACCAAACCACCAGCAGTTGGGGGAGAGGCCTGGCATAGATTCTCTGCCGTGATGCTCAGAAGGAACAAATCCTGCTGAATCCATGATGTTGGACGTCCAGCCTCCTGGACTATGAGACAACATGTGTCTGTTACTTTAAGCCACTCAGTTTGAGGTGCTTTGTTACAGCAGCCTCAGCAAGCAATACAGATGGCAAACTCTCTATTCCCAGTCCTTGTGAGAGAGACAGACATGGTCCCTGTAGAAAGGAGCCTGGAGTCACCACAATTTGAGGCTACTCTTCCCATTGGGGCTACCAGGAGAACAGAGGATCACTAAGCAGCACCTGATATCCTAGGCCTTCAGGATTTCTCTTCCACTCAACCCTTCCAAAATCCTCTAAAGGAAGGGCTTCTTACTCCCATTTAAAAGAAGAGAACACAGAGGTGGGAGAGCATGTAAACAACTGCAGGATTGCACAGCCAGGACTGTGAGCTGTGTGGTCAGGCTGTCAATAGGGTGCCACACGACCCTCAACCCCAATACAGACCTGTGCAGAAGAGCTCCCTGGAATTAACGGTACAAGAGGTTTGGGATGCATTGGCCCAATCTCGTTTGTTCTGTCCCCGGTATTTCAGGGGGGAGGGTGTATGGTTTTCTCCATTCTCTCATTGAGGAAAACAGAAAGGAAGGAAATGTTCCAACTGCCAAAGAGGATAAGGCATTTAAGAAGCCTGGAATGCTTTTTAAAGCCCTCATTTGTGCAAGCTTTCACCTTTTTCCTGTGTACTGTTTCCCCTCACCCCCACCACCACTACCCCTCAAGTGGGAATTAGCATCCACATTTGAAGGGGGATGAGTTGCATTGTACATTGGTGTTAGTTATAACCGCCTAATACATTGGTCCAACATGGAAATTCTACTAATCACATTTATGTATAAGAAAGGATGCCTGTAATTTTTACTTATAAAGCATTTCTTCTGAGAATGTTTTGGGTGTTATTGTGGCACAGACTTGGACTAAAACATTTCCCATAAATATTCTTAGAGTCCATTAATCTCTCTCAGTTCATTTCTCTCTGGATGCTCTGAAGGGATTTCCCCATTCCTGGATCTTGAAGGTGACATTTCTCCACTCAGGCTGCAATGGCTCATTTCCTCAGTTGCAGGCTATAGATCAGGCTCTGGGAGGCTTTTCTTTGGCCAATGGGGAGCCAGATGGCTCTGGGGAGGCCAATGCTGCCAGTCATGGTTGCTCCTCACTTCTGGAGCAACCTGCATCCTCACATACCTGCATGCCCTGGCCCAGCCCACGATGGGTGCTGCTGAATGCTTGCTGGCAAGTGGCCTCAACTCCAGACTTAGAAATGTAGACATAGTTGAGTTGGATTGCTGGTTCCCCAGTTTCCTCAACTCCCACAGCATTTTGCTAAAATCATGGACTTGAGCTAGACCTCCTGGGTTTGAAAACCACCTTGGATAAGTGAGTTTAATACTCTTTGCTTCAGTTTCCCCTTTTATAAGGTAGAGATAGTGTTTATGAATACCTTATGGGGCTGTTGTGAAGACTAAATTATTAATATTTTTAAAGCACTTAGAATAGGGCCTGGCACATAACCAACACTGTCTTAAGTGATTGCCATCATTATTGCTATTATTCTTATTCTTTTAGTCAATATGGATTGAGGACCATATGTGCGGAGTCAAGATGGATCAGCTTTGCTACTTGCTTGCTGAGCTATCCTGGGTGTTTTACGTAACCATTCTGTGCCTTGTTTCCTTCTGTGAAATGGGAACAATAAAACTGCAGATGTTGCAGGTTGGTAGCAAGGACAGAGGGCTCATGGTAAGTACTTCGTAAATCCTAGATACTGTTATCATCTGTATCACTGGTGTCACTATGATTCCTGGGTCAGGCCAGGCCCTCCACTGCTGCCTGGGAGAAACTCATTTTAACCTTGGACAGATCTACTAGCATTTGGGGCCTTGGCCGCCATTCCTGTGCTTTGCCTAGATTCTCCCTGACCACTCCCCAGCATCGTAGACCAGGAACTTTGACCCAGCTCTTCCTGGCACACGCGTCACCTGCCAGTCCTCTCCTAGATGCAGAGAAATGTTTTCCAAATATCCATTAGATTGCTAGGACCCTCCAATAGTTTGCCACCATACATAGACAATAATTCAAACTTTGCATGGGGTGCTTCTAGGCCCTGCCCTATAGGCCCTGGGCAGGCATTCCTCTGCATGCATCACCCATGGAGGGCCTTTGCTCACTCCTCCCAGGCCACTGCCCTCCCTGCTCTTCTTCAAGCCCTGGACATCCCCACCTGCCACCCTGTTTTGTTTTCTTCACAGTCTTGTGATGCCATGACCTATCTTCTTTATTTATTTGGTCACCTGATTGCTGGATTGTCCACACCATGAGGACAGGGGTCATGTCTGTTTCATTCCCAGGGCACCCTGGGGTGAATAAAAGCACAACAATGACTGCACATAGAGGGTGCTCTATAAACGCGAGTAAACAAACCCTGGCTCCAAGCCTCCTTCAGGGAAGAGAGAATGCCTCTCTTTATGTAATGAAAGAGGTTGAGCCCCACGGTGAAAATTCCACTGCAGTTGCCAGCCATGGGCCTGAGAAGCCTCTCACTCATCTCGGGAGGAGGAGAGGGGAGATGTCACCTCCCCCTCTGACAGGATGGCTCATCGATGGCTCGCCTCAACCTCCTTGCCCACCCACGCCTGTCAAAAGCTGCTGGGTTTAAATGCCCATGTTTCTGTTCTGTACATTCAATTATTTAATATTCAAGAGATGGCATTAAATAAATATGTGAGCAATTATGTAATGTGTTTGCAAACAGTTGGGTTAGTCCTAGTGTGCTTGGGTGAGAAACAAAACTTCAGCAAAGCAAGAGGTCTGAGTGATCTCGCAGGGCTGGGGACAGAGGTGCCTGGCAAGTCTGCCTGTTTGCTCCCTCTCTGATTCATTCTGGAGTTACTTATCTTCCTTGTCCGGCAGTGTGGGAGAATAGGAAGCGAGCTTAGGATCTTAGTTGCATCCTGGCTCTCCCACCTCCTGGCTGGGAAGGAAGGTCTCAGTTACAGACGCCTCCTAGGAAGTCAGACAAGATCCTGACTCTGAGCCTGGCTCAGAGGATGTTCTCACAGAAGGTAAGTTGGGTCTCATGCTGAAAGATAAATAGTGTGGGCTCTGGTCCTCAACAGGGATGGGGATACGGGTGTGAGGCATGAACTTTGGGGTTCGGAGATATATAATGTAAGGTAAACTGAGCAAGGCAATAACAGAGGCCCTCCCAAAGGGCTTCAGGATACAGAAGATGTGCTTAATCCAGGTTAGGAGCCAGAGAAATCTCGCAGAGCTGCCATGTCAGCCAGCTCTGGAAGGCTGTGTAGCATTTTGACTCTAGAGAGAGGGCTGCCCATAACTAACCTGCATTGGGCACCTTGCATGCCTATTCATTCCACAAGCATTTATTGAGCACCCACTATGTTCCAGCTACTCTGCTGAGCTCTTTACATGCATCACCTTTGTTTGACTAACACAAGGAGATGCTGCACTGTCCCCATTTTACAGGTGAGAGAACTGAGACTCAGTTCACTGTGTGAAATGATCCTGTCCTTCTCCTTTGTGTTCTGTGCCTACTCCCTATGCAAACGCAAAAGGGATGTAAGGGAATTTCCCCAAAGCAGCACAATGGTGCATAAGTAATTCATTTGTCCCTGCCAGGGTGGCACAGGAAAGTTCGCTGCTGTCAAACCTTGCTTTCCTGTTTGGTTGAACCTCCATTAGCAGCCCCCAACAGTGCCCTCCTCCCACATCTACCCCACCCCCAGCAAAATCCCAGTCTTCAACTCACCCCTCCATGTGTCTGGTTAAGTGAAAGGCGTTGGGGGTTTGGAAAGTGGGGCCCATGTCTTGCTGGCTCTGGGGACTGAGTGACGAAGTTCAGCTGCGGAAAAGGGAGATGGCATTGATTAGGGGTGGCTGACTTAATGGGGACCTGAGTCAGGAAGAAGTAGGAAGGGAAGACTGGTGTGGAGTGTCCTCTGTGTGCTGGCACTGGGCTGGGGCCAGAATTAGGTAAGGATGGAGATAGAAGAGAAGCAGGGGTACCATTCTCCTCACCTACCTCCTAGGAGCTGATCCAACCAAATGGGGACCCAGTCCCTGCCTCCCCATCAGAACTTGCCATATGGGCTTCACCCTTCTCTGGCCTTGTCTTGGGAAAACAAGTCCACCTGCTGTCAGGGGTGTCAATCTGAGGTCACTGTCCTCTGTCTGCTGGTTGGGGTAGCCTGCCAGGGCAGGGGTGTGGTAAAGTGCTCATGCGAGTATGCTTTGGAGAGACAGAGTCCCTGGGCCCAGTGGCTTAATCTTTCTGAACCTCCATTTCCCAACTTCAGGATAGAGATAATATCTATTTTTATGAGCATTCACACACACGTGTATGTGTGTGTGCGTGTGTGTGTGTGTCTGTGGTGGTGTAGGTTTATGCACTTTTACCACATATGTAGTTTTATGTAACCACCACTACAATCAGGATTGTTCTATCACATGCTTACTGAGTCCAATCCTTTATAGTCACATTCATTCCCCCGCCCCCCCCCCCCAATCCTAAACCCTGGCAGTCATGAAACTGTTCTCCATGTCTAGAATATTGCTCATACAATGATGTTCATAAGTGGAATCACGCAATATGTAATCTTTTGGAATTGGCTTTTCTGATTTAGAATAATTCTCTGGAGATTTATCCATCCAGCTGTTGTGTGTATCAATAGTTAATTTTTTTTATTGCTTGAATGCTATTCATTGATAGGTGTACCACCGTTTGTTTAACGCTTCATCCACAAAAAACATCTGGGTTATTTCCAATTTTGGGCTATTATAAGTAAAACTGCTATAAATACTTGTGTATAGGTATTTTGTATAGACACAAGTTCTCATTTATTTCGGATACATGCCCAAGAGTGTAATTGTTGGGTTGCACGGTAGTTGCATGTCTAGTTGTGTGTTTTTATTTATTTTTATTTTTAAAAAAAAATATTTTATTGATTTTTTTTTTTTTTACAGAGAGGAAGGGAGAGGGATAGAAAGTCAGAAACATTGATGAGAGAGAAACATCGAACAGCTGCCTCTTGCACACTCCCTACTGGGGATGTGCCTGTAGCTAAGGTACATGCCCTTGACCAGAATGGAACCTGGGACCCTTCAGTCTGCAGTCCTACGCTCTATCCGCAGAGCGAAACCGGTTTTGGCTAGTTGTGTGTTTTTAAAAAGAAACTTCCAAACTTTTACAGAGTGGATGTACCATTTTACATTTCCACCAGCGAAGTATGAATCATCCAGTTTTTCAAAATCCTCAACATTTGGTGGTGTTATTTTTTATTTTAGCCATTCTGAAAGGGGTGTAATATCTCATTGTGCTTTTAATTTGCAATTCTCTAATGACTAATGATGTCAAATGTCTTTTCATGTGCTTATTTGCCATCTGTATATACACTCGTTGGAGAAATGTTTCTTCATGACCTTTGCCTAGTTTTTAATTGAATTGTTTGCTTTTTTTTACTGTTGAATTTTAAAATATATGTCAGATATCAGTACTTTGTCAAATTTTGTGGTTTGCAAATATTTCCTTCCAGTCTGTAACTTATCTTTTCATCCTCTTTTAACAGAGTCTTTTGTAGAGCAAAAGCTTTTAATTTTGGTAAGGTTAGCTTATCATTTTTTTTCTTTTATGGAGCATGCTTTTGGTGTCAAGTCTAAGAATGCTTTCCTTACTCTAGATGTTGGATATTTTCCTCCTACATTTTTTAAACCATAAGTTTTAGTTTTACATTTAAATCTGTGGTCCAGTTTGAGTTAACTTTTGTATAAGGTGCGAGACTTAGGTAGAAGGTGTGTGTGTGTGTGTGTGTGTGTGTGTGTGTTTTAACCCATGGATGTCCAATGACTTCAGAACCATTGGTTGAAAAGATTATCATCTTTCCTTCATTGAATTGCTTTTGTACCTTGTTAAAAATTGATGTGGCTTATTTGTATAAGTCCCCTTCTAGATCATCTATTCCATTTTATTGATCTATATGTCATCTCTCTGTCAGTACTACACAGTTTTGATTTTTGTGTAATAAATCTTGAAATCAGGTATTTTGATTCTTTTCAATTTATTCTTTTTCAAAACTATTTCAGCTATTCTAGCTCTTTTACATTTCCTGTATAAATTTTAGAATAACTATATATCTATAAAAATTTTGCTGGGATTTTGGTAGGAATTGCAGAGAACTGACATCTTAACTTGCTGAGTCTTCCAATCCATGAACACATTATGTCACTTCATTTATTTAGGTATTCTTTGATTTTTGTTTTCAGTGTTTTGTAGTTTTCAGTATACAAATTTTATATACTGAAATGCAATATTTTTCTATGTGTCTTGTATCCTATGATCTTCCCAAACTCACTTATTAGTCCTAGGAGGTTTTCTTTTTTTTGTAGATTCTTTAGGATTTTTAATGTGAAAATGAAGTTATCTGCAAATAGGAGTAGTTTTAGTTCTTTCTTTCCAATCTTCATGTCTTAGCTTATCTTATTGCACTGGCTAGCTAGTAATTGAATATAAGTGATGAGAGTTGATACCTTGCCTTGTTCCTAATTTTAGGGAAGGCATTTAGCCTTTAACCATTAAATATTATATTAGATGTATTGTTTTATAGGCATTCTTTATCAAGTTGAGAAAGTTCCCTTCTATTTCTATTTTTCTGTGCATTATATCATAAATCAGTGTTGAATTTTATGAAATGTTTTTCCTGAATTGATGGATGTGATCATATGAATTTTCTTCTTTAGCCTATTAATATGGTGGATTATATTTGTTGATTTTAAAATGCATTACTGGAATAAACCTTACTTGGTCATAAGGCATATTTTTTTTACATTGTTGAATTCTATTTGCTAATGTTTCATTCAAGATTTTCACATCTATATTAATGAAGGATGTGGGCCTGTCATTTTTATTTTTATTTGTTGTACTGTCTTTGCCAGGTTTGATATCAGGGTAATTCTAGCTTCATGAATTGAACTGGAAAGTGTTCCTCCTCCTCCATTTACTTAAAGACATTATATAAAGTTGGTATATATATATATATTTTAACATTTAGTAAATTCTCCAGTGAAACTATCTGGTTTGGAGATTTAATGTAATATGTTAAAATTTAAATCTACAATTTTATTTTTTTGTTTTCTGTTCTCTCTACATACACTTACAACCATATCTAAAAGTTTTATAATTTTTGTTTTAACCATCGAACATAATTTAGAAAGCTCAAGTGGAGAAAGAATTTCTATTGCATTTACTCACAATTTTGCTTACTAGATTCTTTTTTCCTTCCTGATACTCTAAAATTCCTTTAAATTTTTTTCCCTTTCTGATTGTAGATGTGAGGAAGCATGGGACTTGGCTGGAAAGTCTGTAAGGAGGATTCTCCAAAAGGTCAGGGGCCTCTAAGGAGGCTCTTGCCAAAGGTGGCAGCCCCTGCTTTGATTTTTCCAAACAAGTCCGAGCCCCTGGGTATTTTACTGGAATCACTATGTTTAGTCTTTAGACCTGACTGTGTAAAAGCATGTGCTTCCTCAAGGACACCTATCCTGCTAATTGTATCTAGAGGTTAATTTTAGTTCAAGCTGTTGTACAATAAAAGTCTAAGGAGGCAGGTAAATAGGGATGTTTGGTGCCTATAGCCAAACAGCCCCTTAGCTTTCTCTTTCACAGAAACGTGTGTCAGAGTAATTCATCCATTGCTCAGGGTCTGCTGGTCAGTCCCAGCATGTAAAACTTCTTTTAGCATTGTTTTAGGTTGATTTTCTAGCAACAAATTCTCTTAGTTTTCCTTCATCTGAGAATGTCTTGATTTTCCATTAATTCCTAAGGAATCTTGTTGCTGAATATAGAAATCTTACTTGACAGTTCTTTCCTTTCAGTGTTAGAAAAAGATGTTGTGCCACTTCCTTCTGGCCTCCATTGTTTCTGATGAGAAATCCACTGGCATTCAAATTGTTTCCCTTTGATAAGTGAGTTACAGTATTTCTCTATCACTGCTTTAAAGATTGTAGTTTTGTTTTTAGTTTTCAGGTGTTTAACTACTTTGAATCTTGGTGTGGATTAATTTGGGTTTATCCTCTTTAGAATTTTCTTAGCTTCTTGAATCTGTAGGTTTATGGTTTTTTGTTTGCCAAATTTTACAAGGTTTTGGAAAAAATTTTTCAAGTAGTTTTCAGCTCCACTTTCTTTTTCATATTCTTTCAGAAGTTCAATGACATACACATTAGATTTTTTTTGTGATAGTCTCACAAAAAATAAAACTTTATTTTACTTTGTTATCCAGATTAGATAATTCTTATTTTCCTAAATTCTAGTTCAGTGATTTCTTTTCTCTGTTCCCTCCAGTTCACTGTTAAGCACATCCACTGAGTTTCTAACAAAATTTCAGTTACCCTATATTTCAGTTCTAAAATTCCCATTTGGTTCTTTTCTATGTCTTCTATTTCATTGCTAGGTCTTTCTATTTTTTAAAATTTGTTTCAAGTGTGTTCGTAACTGATCCTTAAAGCATTTTTTATGATGGCTGCTTTAAAAATATTTGTCAGATAAAATAACATCGCTGTAACCTCAAAGTTGACATTTACTGATTGTCTTTTGACATTCAGTTTGAGATCTTCCTAGTTCTTGGTATAAATAAATTTCTACTGAAGTCTGGGCATTTGGGATATTATATTATGGCTTCTAGATCATATTTAAACTTTCTACCAGTATTTCAGCTGGCTTCCTCTGACATTACGGCAGTACAGGAAAGGGGGTTGGAAACTGCAGCTCTCCATTAGGCTTCCACTGATACTTCCCTGTGTGCGGGAAGGGTAGGAGTGCCTTGTTATTCTACTGACACTGTGGGCTCTGGGGGGTGAGGTCTTGTTACCACCCAGTGGAGAATGAAAGTCCTGACTCTGTATTTGTCCTTCTCTGACACTATCCCCATGGTGCCTTATTATAGCCTGATGAAAGTAGAAGTCTAGTTTCTCTACTGGATCTTTGCTGGTGGGGTTAGGGAGAATAGTGATTTTTATGGTGTTTGGCTGTTTTTATCTAAAAGTGTTACCCCTTCCTTGTGTTCATATATGCATGACTCTATAGACATAGACAATGGGGTGGTGAGGGCCTGGAGCAGGGGTTGGAGGAGGCTGGAAGGGCCAGTGGGGGGTGGGGGGGAAAGGGGACATTTGTAATACTTTAAACAATAAGTAATTATTAAAAAATAAAAGTGTTGTTTCCTTTCTTGTTCTTTGGCTAGGAAGAGCAAACTTCTGTTGATGTCTTGTCGTGTGTGTGTGTGTGTGTGTGTGTGTGTGTGTGTGTGTGTGTGTGTGTGTGTGTGTGTGTGTGTGTGTGTTATGCTTACTCATTGGCATTTCCTCATTTTTTTCTTCAATTCTAACTCTGGGATATGTGAGACAAAAGAAAGGTCAGGAACTCACTATATGTTGTTTCTTGGGTCTGGAGATCCCTAACAGATCTGTCTTCTTTCTCTCTCTCTTTCACAGTTCTTTTTTTTCCCGCCCGGTTTGTTCTGCATTTTATTTTTTAAAATACAGTTTTTTATTTTTAAAAATCTTCATTGTTAAAGTATTACATATGTCTCCATTTTCCCCCATTGACTTTTCCCAGCCTTCCCTACCTCCCCACCCCAGGCCTTCATCACCTTATTGTCTGTGTCATTGGGTTATGCATATATGCATACAAGTTCATTGGTTGATCTATTCCCATCCATCCACCCTCCCCTGCCTTCCCTCTGAGGTTTGACAGCCTGTTTGATGCTTCTATGTCTCTGGATCTATTTTTGTTCATCAGTTTATGTTGTCCATTAGCAGAGATTCTAATTTTATTTATTTATTATTTATTTATTTGTTTATTTATTTGTTTGTTTATTTTTGAGGAAGGGAGAAAGAAAAACATTGATGTGAGGGAGAAACATTGATCAATTGCCTCCAGCATATGCCCCAATTGGGGGATTGAACCTGCAACCTGGGTATGTTCCCTGACCAGGAATCGAACCTACCATCTTTTGGTGTATGGGACGATGCTCCAACTAACTGAACCACACCGGTCAGGGCTAATGTTTGTTTTTTAATATATAAAGTTCAAGAGTTTTAGTTGCACTTTGTGAGTGGAAGAAGTAGAAGTACCTCTACTCCATGTTCCTGGAAGCAGAAGTCCACTTGAAAACCTTTTAACAAGTACTTCCTAGCTCCCTGAATCACCTATCTTCTTGACACTGCTAATCAAATCCTATTTTCTGAAATGCTTGTCATTTCCCGTGGGATTCCAACCTTCTACCTGACTTGGGTCAGAGCTTCCCGGTCCAAAAGGAGACAAGAGGAAATGTGGACTTTCATATGTGGTAATGGGTGACTTGAAGCAGAGCCCCAAAGTTGTCAATTTGTTAAAATTAGAAACCCAACTGGATTTCTTTCAGGGTTTCCAGGCCTAGCTCTCTCTGTATTCCTCTTCAGGGGAATACAGGAACCCAAGCAGTGTTTCTAATCATAAATGGCTTAAACCAGGATGTGAAAATTCATAACTTTGCCTCATTCCTCAAAGCTGCTGGCTCCTCCCGCTGGTCTGGGCATTACCATTTATGCATTAAGAGGCTCTGGGATGTAGGAAGCACCCACTAGTTTTGTGCATTAAGTGTCTGGCTTCCAGAGAACAGTGACTTATCCAAAGCCACTTAGTTCCACACTAGAAGACCCTGGTGCACACCAAGGCCTTGTGACTCTGGCACCAATGTCATTTTCGAGGCTCTACCCCGTCTGGCCCCAAATCTTCTCTGTATTTTTATCTATATCAGCAGTTCTCAATGTGGAATCCACATGCCCCTGACAGTTCCTAAGACCCTTGTAGGTGGACTGAGAGGTCAAAATTATTTTCCTAATAACACTAGGATGCCATTTGCCATCCTCACTGTGTTGATATTTACACTCTGGTGCAAAAGCAATGGTGAGTAAGTCTGCTGGTGCCCCAGTGCAAATCAAGGGAATGTCACCAAATTGTACAGCAGTTATTCTACTCTTTCATCACCACACAGTTGCAGTACAAAAATGCCAGCCAGCCTCACGTAGGAATATCCTGGGTGAAGCAGGAAAAATGATTAATTTCATTAAAGCTTGACCATTGGGAACATGAAGTGGGAAGTATGCATAGAATATGTTTGCTGCACACCAAACTATGATGGGTGCTAGAGGAAAAGTTTTTGTGCAATCATTTGAGTTGTGAGCTGAATTAGCCTCTGTTTTCATGAAATGCTATTTTTTTTACCCAAGGGAATGACTGACTGACAAATGAGGATTATTCAGACTTGGGTGTTGGGCAGAATTTTCTCAAAAAGCGAACAAAGTAAGATTACTGCTTTAAGGAAAACAACTGGCAATTTTTGTTGCTAATGATAAAACTTGAGATTTCAAAATGAAAATCAGAATTTTGGAAAACTTGTGTTTGTTATCATGAGCTTCCAGCTTCCCAGGATGCAGAAACACTTCTCATGAGGTCAGTGGTGAGAATATAGATATGATTTTAAAAATATTATATAGCAAAATGTGTAAACATTAAAAAGATCTACACAACTCAATGAGCCAATATTTTCTAAATGGCCAATGAATGATGTTATGAAAGCATGCATAGGTAACAGATTCATTGAAGTGTAAGATAGAGAAAATGGATTTTAATGCACAGCAGTAAAATGTATTGAGATGGCTTCAGATTCCTCACTGCAACTAATTTTTAAGATGCTATCATGTCCTGAATTGTGTACCCTTTAAAATTCATGCGTTGTAGTCCTAACTCCCCAGTATCTCAGAATGTGAATGAATTTAGAGTAAGGCCTTTAGAGAGGCGATGAAGGTAAAATGAGGTCATTTTAGGTGGGCCCTAGTGGACTGATGTGCTTATAGGTAGAGGAAATTGGGACACACACAGAGATACAGGGATGCATGTGCACAGAGGAAAGGCCATGTAAGGACACAGCAAGAAGACAGTCCACACAAATCAAGGAGAGAGGCCTCAGAAAAAACCAACCCTGCCAAAGCCTTGATCTTGGACTTCCAGGTTCCAAAACTGTGAGAAAATTCACTTCTGTTATTAAAGCTATCCAGCCTATGGCATTTTGTTATGGCATCTGCAGCAAACTAATACACTACCACTTACTGAGTTTGGGTGTAGTACTGAAGAAAAAAATCTATAATTATCTGAAAAGATTATTAAAATACTTCTCTCTTTTCCAACCACATATCTCTGTGAGGCTGGAATTTCTTCATATACATTAACCAATACATCATATAGAAATAGATGGAATGTAGAAGCAGATGAGATTCCAGCTGCCCTCAATTAAGTCATTAAAGAGACTGGTAAAAATGTAAAATATTACTCTTCTCACTAATTTATTTTTATTTTGTAAACAGTTATTTTTCATAAAATATGTTGTATATGGTACCATAGTGAATTTATGACTGTTATTTTAATGCACTAATAAATATTAAAACCATGTTTTAATTTCTAACACGGTAAATATGCAGAGTATTCACATAAACAAAACTCTTTGGGGTTCTCAATCATTTTTAAGAATATAAAGCTTCCTGAGACAAAAAGTTTGAGGATGACTGATTGAGGTCAGTGTTTCCCAAACCTGAGTCAATTAAGTATACTGTCAAGATGGTTAGTATCTGTCCTTTAATCGATCTCATGTTTTTTTTAATAACTTGATTGATTAAAACTTAAACATCATTTTAAAAGGAAATTTTGTCACTACCACCAATGGAAAACCAATGCTACCCACCACAAATAAAAGATGACTGCATCAAAGAAATGCAACAAAGATGTCCTTCCATTTAGTGGATCTGATTGTCCCTTTAAGACTCAGAGCTTGCTCTCTGCTCAGAGTTTAGCCAATGTTTAGGGAGGACAAGGCTGTAATTACAGATGCACTAGTTCCTTTTGCCTTGATGTGACCTGGAAGACTGAAAGAGAACCAGAAACAGGCTAGTTTTCCTATCAGGAGATGGGCTGATCTTGCATACTACCTAATATCCTCCTGGGTACCATCAGAGACACATACCTCACACTTAGGGACACTCAGATTTAAAGGCACAGAGACTGAAAGGTGGGGGAGCTTTTCCCTTCACAAACCCTTCCTCCTCAAAGGTGGGCACGACAGAAGGTGCTACTTGTGCTCACAGGCCCAAGATCACTGACCACTGGAGCTAAGCTTGAGAAACGGCATACTCTAGCTTAGTGGTTGCCAATCATTTGGACCTCTCAAACCACCAGTGGTCCACGGACAGCCTGCTGGTGACTGCTGCTCTAGCTCAGGCAAGCCCATGAGATGTTCTTTGTTGCAGCTCTACTAAAAAATCAAATCAGTTTATGGCCTGCAGACAACTTAACTCAAGCTTGTGTATACTCCACTCTTGATTCAATCCCTCTTCCAAAGATGTTTTCCCTCCCGTGTTCCTTTTCTAAGTAAATGGCACCATGGTCAGGAATGTTCCCATCAACATTGTTTGCAAGAACTGAACGCTGGAAACAACCCACATGTCCACCAGCCGGAGACTGCGGTATCTTCATGCCAGGAAATATTATATAGCAACAAGAATGCATCAGCTCCAGCAGCAGCCACCACATGGATGAGTCTGAGAAACAATGTTGCCTGGAAGAAGCAAGTCTCAGAAGATTGCAAACTATGTAATGCTATTTCAAAAAACTAAAACAAAAGCAGAACTAAACTATAGGTAGTGTAAGTATACATCCCTGAGACAAAAATGTTTTAAAAAAACAGCACACGGGAATTCTTTGTGCTTTCTGCTCAGTTTTTCTGTGAACCTAAAACTGCTC